>JAMRYB010000001.1:3745947-4994596 GCA_024447235.1 Panagrellus sp. LJ2285 | reverse complement strand
GAGGACGTGTGGTTAAAGCTCTTTGACGTTTGCATTCTCTTTTCTCCCCTCCTTGATAGACCTCGTATTCATCGGCGGCACTAAAGGCATAGCCCGAGGGCATGCGCACCACCACGACCACCCGAAAAAAAGTTTGTGACTAGCATTTTCGCGCTTGGCATTGGAGGGCATTGGCATTGGCATCGAAGCTGTCCGAGACTTTGACTTGATGTCTTCGAGCACCCCAGGGGGGCGGTGATAATCGACAGCTCATGGCCTATGGCGTTTAGCCAGCCACCACCGCGTCCGAAGTCCCAACGGTGCGATTGCTTATGGGCCCTGTGGCAAATGGTCCTCAGACACACTGGACTCGGCCGAGGGGTCATTACTCGTGTCTGTACACATAGCGATGGGGGGAAGATCCGTCGAAACGGAAGCGACTTTGTTTGTCTTAAAGTTAGCCTTTTTGTCGAAAAAAAGTGAAACAGTGCCAAAATAAATAGCCTGTGCCATTATTTTTGTGCTTTTTGACGCTGCTGTGACAATGGCATGTCGGACAGTGTCTTTAGGGGGTTTCGAAGGGGCATCATACTTCCGGACTTTATTTTTGGCACCATCATTGTAAAGACTTTCCCCAATGTTGACTTTGCTAATATCCATCCCATTTTTAATACAATGTCGCGCACCATGGTTACGATACATAAAAAGTGTATATTTGCCACCCAGTTTGCACTTTCATTTTGACTTATATGAATAATACGCGAGCTTTAGTGACTTTTGAAAAGTTGAACTGTATAAAGAGCCTGCCCTTTAGAGCCGTAAAACATCATACCCCTCGGCTTTCAATGCCATTTGAATCTGGTGAATCCGGTTTCGGTCTCTGGGCCTTCAGAAGGCACAATCCATGAATCTGCTTACGAAAGTGTTGCTGTCGTGGCTGGTCAGCGCCATCGTGGGGCAGCCTCGACCCAGACGCCCGACGGCAGCCCAACTCGACGATGAAAACTTTGACCGAATGGAATTTGTGCGGAATGAAGGGCGGCACAGCGGGATTCACACCTTTGAGAAGCGGACTTTCAGTGAGTTACATACATACATGCATACTAATTCTTTGCAAGCTAAAGTTTTTGTATTAACAAAAAAGTTTGCAATTTTGTGTATTTTGCGCCAATTTGGTCCCTAAACTGACTAAAACCATCTCCAATGTGTCATACTACTTCCATGATGAAAATTGACTAATTTCGTCATCAGGGATTCCATATATCTGCATTATTAATGTCTCTGAACTCGATGTAATTCCATCTAATTCCATTCTTTGGTTCATTATTTCATAGTTTCACTGTTTCATTACACTTTTGGGTTTCTCTCTCGCAACAAAAGTTGCAAATATCACGAACTTTCAGCGTCCTTCCCTATTTGGCATATTACTTTCCAATCTCAAAAATGAGATTTTGTAGCATTCCGTGCCCGTGCTCGCGCTTGCGCTGGGTTTTCATTATTTTTTTATTCATCCATCCGGGGCTATGTGCGACTCGACTCCATTGTTGTACCGTACCTCGCGTGTGCCAAAATCCGTCATACTCATTGTGGCCCGTGCCAACTGTCCATGCGACTGTCGTCCGACTGGCGCTTTTCTTTCATCTTTTCTGACTCCAACCGTACATAGGGTATCTATCGGCATCGCCCTGGTTGAAATATCTTTCATAGAGATGGAGATGTGGGCGGAGCAACACCCTCTTTTTTGTACATATAAGATTTTATCCGCCAATGTTGCGGAAAACAAATTACCGCAGCTGGGGGTCCCTCCTGGGCTCTCTTAAGGCGATTTTTAAGTGACACCGAAAAAAATGCGACATGCTTACAAGTCCAACCAAAGTGGGAGACCGGAACTTGATGGCCAAGGACATCGGCATGGCCATGGCCTTGGTGCCCTTTGTGAATCCAAATCCACAAAGAACACCGTCTTTTCCGGTTGCTTTCCTTTTTTGGAATTTTTTGATTTCTGCCACCAACAGGTAGCCAGAATGTTTATATTTTTTCCATGGCACTTTTTATATTGAATAATAGTCCCCATTGTGGCATTTTCCGGCACTTTTTGCCCTGTAAACTTTAAATTTCGTAATTTCGTCATTCGGACTTTAAAGAAAGTTGAGAAAAAGGAGGTATCCACCGACGCCCTCAGGGAATACGGATAGATTATGCCACATTTTTCCGTGCCATGGAGCGCCTTAAGAGGGGCCGTGGCGACGACCAACGAAACAAACCTTGAATTGACGATGTAATTCTCTTTTTTCGATTACCGGCACTTGTTGGAAGTTGTTGGGGGCAATAGGGATGGGATGGGGGGTGCCGTGGCATTTGGGCAACTCGAGTGGGTGCCGAAGGAGGTTGATTTCCATTTTTGAGAACGACGGAAATGTTCAAATTTTCCATTCCATGTCGTCAGGGGTGGTGATTCGTGTTTTTTAGTTTTATGAATGTCCTTTTTGAATGCCTCTAAAAGTGCCATTCAAAGAAATGCCACCAACTTTTACTACCTGTACTTCCAGGGGAGCTGGGGGCTACCTTTCATGGGACTATGGACACATAGAATCCCTCATTTAACAACCTTTTTGGTTAATGCCACCCTTTACGGGGTACCATAATTCATGCCATTAATGAGTTTTACAACCCGAAAAGCCCCCTCCATTGGGCCATGGGGTGCCCTGGACTATTTGTTCATCCTTTTTTTTTCTTATTATACATTACTTCGCGCAAGGCCCCTCGAGGGTCCAGTCTGTTTACACGGGTAAAATAGAATTTACTCCTCACTTCATTGCATGGCACATCCTCCCGTCTGGATGGGCCTTGGCATGGAGGACGCTAGGCTGGGATATACGCAGAGCTTATGCCGCCGACACGGGCATGGGGCACATCCTTGGTTCCATCCATGGGTTCGTCTTCATCATTATCATCAACGAACCCATCCCCACATGTGGCACCATTGCGCCGACACGCGCAAGGCTACATTCTTTTGCATCTTTGCATCTTGGACATGGGCGACGAGACAAAAAAAGTGAAACCAGTGAATTAATGTAACTAAGGCCTGGGGCAGTCTTTTGGATTGGTTGGAGATGGGGATGAATGTTGGCGCTATCATTTGTTTGTATTTACATAGCAACATTTTGGTGTAACCACATAGGCATATGCCTGGGTATGAAAATTGATGGAAGAAAATGGGTGCCAGATGACTCAATTTCAAATGGCGTCGTTTGTTCGCGGTTTTTTTGGTTTTAGCGTGGTGGCATTTGGTGGGTTGCGTGACATCGTCGGGATTTAGGGGGTATGGCGGTGCCATTAGGTTACCTGAGCGCATTTTTGCCATGTTTGCTTACCTTGGGGACTTCATAGGTAAATTTGAGCCGATTTTGACGGCCATTTTAGCTCTGAAATGTCGAAAAAGTTGAAAAATACGTATTTTTTGTGTTTTAAACTTTGAAATTCGTCATTTTTTCTGTCAAAAATGCAAAGATCTTTATTTGGCGTTCAATTCGTTGAATTGGGCACGTCTTTTTCGACCGAAAATAACCGATTTCTAAAAACCAGAACCAGACTATCACTCCAAATTACCCATGTCCACCGTTCCCACGCTATGGGTGTGCCACCATCACACCATCAATGCGCCTTTTAACCGCGACAATAAAAGAATTTGAAAACCAAGTCTAGGAATTCGCCACTGCCACCGCCACCGCTTTTTGCCATAACCTATTTTTACTACTATTTTTATTCCATTCCATTCATTTCGCAAAAACCGAAAAAATCTCGACCAACTTTGCTGCTTTTTGCCACTTTCAAAGATTCAAGCATCACCAATCACAAAGTGTCAGACCTTGCCCATTTAGCACGTGTTTTATCGCCCAAGACACAAGGGGCAATGTGTGAGTCAAGTGCTTTGTGGGTGCCAAATGTGAACATATGGGGGTATTCCCGGTTATCCGTAGTGGGTCGCTTTGCCTTAAGGGCCGATATACGCACTTAGCTTGGTTGACTTTAACCGACCGAGGGGCGATGGCCGATCCGCTTGCCACCAGGGGCGCCGGCTTTTCGTAAATCCCGCTGTTCCACGCAAAAATAAGCAAAATCCCAGCGATGATTGATCGACGGTTATCGCGATTGCCTCTGGCAGGTTGACACTGGCCGCCCATATCCCCCAAGCCCAGTGTTGCCCAGGTTGAAAGTGTCACCTCCAAGGCCCATTCAAGTTGCCCTGGGGCGGGTGACAGGTGTCTCCTAAAGCCCATTCACAATGAGCTAATTAAAAGTATGTGCCCGTGTGCCCCCTCTCGTTTCAATGACGACAATGTAAACGATTCATTCACGTAGTTTTGTCGGCGAATCCGGGCCGTCAGCCCCGGATTGATTGATCGATCTATCCCCGGTTTGATGCCATCCTTTTCATCATCCCTGACGTAGACCTATGTTAACGTGGCTCCATCAGTCCTTTGATGCAGTCAAGTCAATCAGGAAAAGAGTAATCCGTCAAATCTGGGCCGTGTTCTTGTTCGCGGTCGCGTCAAATCGCTTTGATCCATCGAATTAGCCGTCAATTACCACCTGCATCTTTAGACAAACGTTCCTTTCTTCATTCCTTCCGGCATTGCCATTCATCTAATCATGTTCTTCGATTCATTAAACACCATTTCTGTTTGAATGTGAACGCTTTGTCGGTCAATCAGTACACAGTTCCATCAATGTGGTCACTCTTGGCACTGATATCGGCGGCGATTCATGCCGTCTTCGGCTCGGAATACATGCGTTTCGGTAATGAGGGTTTTCGTCGCACTCGAATCAACGGTTTGTCGTGGCTCTTTACTTACGTTGCATCCGTCTTTGGAAATGCAATTCATACCGACTTTTCTTTAGTTTGCTTTACTTTCTTTGCTGTGTGGTTTTGTTTAACAAGTTTCTTAACAATATTTACAAACTTCTGTTCTTTTGACCACGGAAGGAAAAAAAGCTAAAACATCAAAAGTTTGATTAAAACTTGTAAAAAGGGCTTCAATTTGACAAAACTTCCCATTGCAGGTACAATTCCACGTCAATTTGAATGCTATTCATGTATGTCGTTGAGCTATCAAGAAAACTGGGAACACCTTCAGTTCATGTATACGACACCAAAAGTAAGCTTTGACGAGATTTTCACATTTTGGAAAGCTTTGAGATAAGCAGAATGTGGAAAATGATCGTTTTACAGGTATTCACGAACAGATGTAACGATCCTTTCCTTCAAAGAAACATTCCAACTGTGCTTTGCGGTTCTTATTGTGCCAGTTTATTGGAGCCTAATGTTGAAGGAGGTTCGTAAAATACTTTTAAAGTTTAAAAAACGTGCATTCAAAGTTCGATGAAAACTGTTCAATCCAAAAATGTCATGATTCTACCAGTTATTGTCATTTTCAGGAGTCTTTCTGGGCTACAAATACATTCGAGGCTGCGTTGACCGTATCCTTCGCCACGGTTTCAATCAATCAGCTTTACGAACTCATCGCTTCAATCAGGTGGATCAATGTCGTTCCCTGCCGCGAGCACAGTTATTCAATCCACCAAGAGGCGTCGATATGCCGGTCTTTGGCGACGTTCAACTATGCTCCTGCTATGGAGACAAATGTAATGGTGCCTCAGGCGCTTCGAGCTTAATGAATTCCATAGGCCCATGTATAGCATGGTATTTGTTTTCATTTGCAACGTTTTACCTTTTCGCAGATCCAAGGTAGTCAAAACCGTACATGGTATGTAAACCAACAGCAATCCACTACCTAAAAAAGGGTCTTTCACAAAGATGGCACAATATGGGCATTTTTTTGTTTTGATAAGTTATTTTAAGGCGTCAAAGCTCAAAAGCAATTGTAAAAAAGATTGATTTTTTTGATTGGTAATGTAAATAAACGTTTTTATATATATTTGTTGTTAAAACACATGGCAGAGAACCGTATGGGCGTTCCATTAAGCGAAAACGACATAGCCGAGGTGTGTATTGATTACTTGTTGCGCATTTTGCATCGTTTAGCGCATGTTCTACTCATATTGCATGTTGGAACTGTTCGTTCATATTCGTATTGAATTATATATTTGCAGTGTGCATATACTAACATTCCATTGACTTGTTCTTGTCAGAAATTAAAAAAATTAGACATGCCTTATTCAATTTTAACTTTGCCATATCCCTTTGCAAAACGCCTGCGCCAACTGCTAACCCCCTTGGAACTCTGTAATCTACAACTAGCTGTCGGAAACCATAACAAAATCAAGATTTTTGAGCCTTACGAACCGATAAACTTTGTTGAATCCATGTTCCTTACATATGATTTTATTGAATACCAACTATTCATTAAAAAGGTCGCCGATGTTCATGGCATGTTTTATTGTAACAGTGGGGTTTCGCTGCTAAATGTGTCTGAGTCCTTCCTCACTTCGATGAACATATATATTTTTACAAAAATGATAGACATCACCGAGTGTACCGTGACTAAAACATTTCTAAAAGAACTATCAAGCCGAGTATCCGCTCGAGCCGTCGAATGTCTCAGTATTGAAAGCAACCACATCATGGAAGATATCTCCTTTTCATATATTTTTACTCTTTTCCCGAATCTGACTGCATTCAGCACTAAACATGTCCATAAAAATTGGGTCAAGCATTTACTGAAAAGTAATGTTACTGGAATGGAGGAACTATCGATTACGTATTATTCTGCACAACTCGAAGACGTGTTTAGTTTCACTCCAAGTGAGTTGAGCAAGTTCATGAAAGTAAGTTTAGGTTTGGTTTTTATCGAAAATTTGTAATATCAACTGTGTTTCAGAGGCAAGACCCCAGTTTCTGCTTAAGTTTGCAATGTTTTAATATCGAAATCAAAAAGGAAAAAGTGCAGAAGTTTTTTGGTAGAAAGTTTGTTCCATGTGATGGTAAAGGGGATTGTAGAATGGTTTTCTGTGAACCTGAAGGCCAAAAGACGTTTTATTTCAAGTTGAAACGATAATATTTTGGTTGTATAATATTTTTGTACCGTTAAATTTATTATTTTTATTATAAACATGGATAATAAACGTTGTGATAGAAAAAATACCTGTTATTTGATATATATTTTAAATAGGAATGTTATGAAGTTATAAAAAAGCATCACTGATTGGCACAGTGATGCAAAAACACAGTACAAGTCGATGATTCCAAACTCATTGCTGGAACATTTGTTTCCATCGGTCACTCATCACAATGGTTCCACTTGGTTCAGCTCCGAAAATGCCCACAGGTGCTCCTAACGGAACGTCTTTTGAGATGGGTTTCCGGCGGATTTCAGGTCTTACAGTAACCGGTGTGACGATTTGGGGCGTCACGGGAATTAAATCATGGGGTCGGATAACCGGGGGTTCCCCGGCTACTTGTGACGCTGAAACTTCGATCGGGTGAAAAGCAGCTGCCACTGGTGTTTGTACGACTCCGTGCACTTTGTTCAGACGCTGCATCGAACGTTGAAGAACTCGACCACCGAAGTTAGGGGGCAATGAAGCTGGATTGTGTTCAGTTGTCAAATGGGAGGCCTCATTGGCACGAGCCGCTTTGACGACAGATTTGTATGATGTGTGTTCACTTGAAGATGTAGATGCTTGACTGCGAAAACGAGAAGGTTCTTTGCGACGGAGCGAAGTGTAAAGATCATAGCCATCACGAGTGACAGGAAGTTCTGGAAAAGCTGAATCGGCAATAGGAAGGGCAATGTCTTGATAGGATTCATCGTGATCAGGGCTTTTGTTCGATCCAGAGGGATGATTCTGTGAAGATGGTTCAGAAACTTTGGATGAGTCAGTCCAAGTTTTGCTTGACACCATTTTTATTGACAGATGTGGCACCGGCTTCGTTGTGGACTCTGCTTTTTCAATGGTTTTAGTAATTCCAGGCTCATTATGGATGAATCTTGGGGCTTCTGAAGAAGATTTCGTTTCTTTTTCTATCACGTAGCCATTGATACTTGACTTTAAAGTTAGTTTGGCTTCTTTGATGCCATCTGAACCAGGTTTTACGTGTGATTCAGATTCTTTAAGATGCCTTGGAGGCGGAATCAAGGCAGATGGAGCAGACGGTCTCAAGTTTATCCTCGCTGGCTTAAAGTTCGGCATGCTAGGCTCTCCATAAATATCATCTTCGCTAGGTTTCGCAGCCGGCACAACCTCTTTCATCGGTGCCACGGATGCTGGCGGAGCTGGAGGTGCCGGTGATCGATCTGATGCATACCCTCCAATGAACGAAACCTGCGGTCCCGGTGGAGATGGTCGAATAGCAGGAGCATAGCCCACCGTGGTAGCCTTTTCTGCAGTTGATGGCGGACACGGGCAATATGTAGCATCTTCACCGTTCACTCCAACTTGCCCAGTCTCACCCGCCGGCCCGGGACTGCCCAGCAAGCCATCCCCTCCAGCCTTTCCACGTCGACCCGGCATTCCAAGTGGACCAACTCGTCCGGTTGCACCCTTATCACCTTTAGCACCAGCAGGGCCAACTGGTCCACGGACACCTTTTGTGCCTTTTTGACTGATAACACGACGTCCATCTGATCCTTTGCTGCCAACCGGTCCAATTCCACCCACAGGGCCGGGAATTCCAGGTGGACCAGGTTCACCAGGTGATCCAGGGCCTCCATTGGTGCCCGGACAGCCCGGCTTTCCAGCCGGACCACGAAGTCCACGCATGCCAACAAGACCCGGCGGACCTGGTGGCCCCATTGCACCCGGAGGACATCTACGACAATTAGCATCCGCTGGCGGCATCGGTAAAACATTATCGGCATCAGGGCCATTCGGACCGGGAATGCCATTGGGGCCCAGTAGACCCTTCAAACCAGGCAGACCTTTAGGACCTGGAGGTCCTTGGGGGCATTTGTTGAGCACATTAGATTGACAATCTGTAAATTTTTCGGTTAGCGATAAATAGGAAGTTCAAATATTTCAAACTTACTGCACTTTGGTGCATTTCGAGCCTTCAAAATGCGATTTCTGGCTTGTGATCGCCGAATTTCTTGATTTTTCCTAATTTTCTTCAAAATTTGAACTTCTTCATGAATCGACAAAGGTCTCGCAAGCATCTAAACAACATTAATCAGTGCTTGGAACACTCATACAAAAAAAGACAAACATCTCGTCTTCCACTACTCTCTGGTGCCACATTCTTTTGAATCAAATTCGCTGATTTGATAACAGCAGCTCTGCGTTCACGGGGAGTTGCAACAGCTGATAAGTTTTTTAAAATCTCGTCGACTTCCACGTTTATGGCCTAAAAATTTACCTTTTGATGGCTTCTACCCTCTTGTGCGCGGAGAATGAATTTTCTCCACAAAAGTCCACTTCGAAAAGTTGGTTTTGCCCAGAACTTTTGTTTGACCGCAAAAGTTTTGATAAATTTTTAACTGGAGGTGGGACTTTTCGGGGGCTATCGATAGACACCAACAGTGCCAGGATTGATATCGAATTCGAGGAGAAAATGCCGTCCAAAGTTGGAGTTCGAAGGCGCGAAATTTGAAATTGCCCTTGGCAATGAGTCGCCAACGACCAGATTCGGGTCTGTTCGGATCGACTTTTTTCTAAATCAGCTTTGTTCGACCATCCTGTTGTTTTAAAAAGTTGCCTGATCAGTCAAGATTCATGATGAGATAGAAGAAACGTCAAGAATCGGCACAGCGGAGGAGATTTCAACGAATTCGAGTGAAGCCGGGTAGAAAAAAGTTGATCCGAACAGACCCGAATCTGGTCGTTGGCGACCCATTGCCAAGGGCAATTTCAAATTTCGCGCCTTCGAGCTCCGACTTTGGACGGCATTTTCTCCTCAAATCCGATTCCAATCCCGGCCTTCTTGGTGCCTATCGATAGCCCCGGAAAAGTCCTACCTCCAGTTAAAAATTTATCAAAACTTATGGCGCCAAACAAAAGTCCTAGGCAAAATCAACTTTTCGGAGTGGACTTTTGTGGACTTTTGTGGAGAAAGTTCATTCTCCGCGCACAAGAGGGTACATATTTGCTTAAAATTTACCCTAAATTCTTCCATTTCAAGTTCAAACTCCTCCGCAACATTTCCAATTTTTCCAATCAAAATAGGTACAAAAATAGCATTCAACAAGACCGCTAGCATTCCAATACCAAAAGCACCCAGTAAAATATTGCTTTGTCTCCGAGTTTGCGCAATTCGTGGATCTCTTGGGACAATACAAGAAGCATGGACAGGAAGACGATGCGACATTGCCGCAGACATTGGATTTTTCGAGTTTGACGAGACGGAAGGTGTCGACAAGCTCATTATTTTGACACTGTGATGTTCTAATGAAAACGACTGAATTTCGATGGAATGATGCCTTGCGTAAGTAGGAGGGGCAAGGTCAAGTATGCGATTTGTTTTTCCAGCCATTTGACAACACATATTTGACTCGATAAACCACATAGATAATGCTCTTCAGTCTTGACCCAAAAAATTATATAATTTGTTAGTTTTTGCACGAGTTATCATGGAGATTATGGAGACTGACAAGGAATAACTTTTGAAAGGCTTTCAACGGGATTCATGACTTTTGCAAATTGAATCTGTTGCAAGCTATCTCATAAGCATTTCGGATATTGTCATCGGTGCGATGGCAAAGTTATGTGTAGGCCATTCTGTACGATGCCATCCTACCGTAACCCGATGAAGTCAAGTTGTGCCATTTGAACTCAGTTTTCAATTTTTTGCATACCAATTTCTTTTCTAGACATTGTCAAGGCTGCTGCCACGGGCTGTGAACAGAGTTTTTTTCATGGCGACACACTTGACGATGTATAGACCATTATTGAGAGCATGCCTTTGCGCAAGTGAAGACGACTTCGTCCGCTCGTGCCTTCACATTGCGCGAGCGTTTAGATTATAATAACGACACACCAGATATATTATTAATACAATAAGCCTCTTCTTTGACCGTATACACCGGACAGACCCGACGAGAGATCCAAAAAAACGTCTGCTTTCTAGGGGGTCGCGATCTCTTGTTTGGTTGGCCATATGGCCAAATGTGCATTTATAGGCCTAAGAATTCCGTTAACAGTATCGCTTCTCGGCCTTTTGGCTAAGATCAAAGTGTAGTATCTGTTCTTATAGTTTTAACCAACTGTACGGTACAATTGTACCATTTGTGGTTAATTAATTTTTGGGACTTGGCGGAATGCAGGAGCTTGCTCCTCTTCTGCCGCGGGTCGACCCGGTATAGCACTTACTTCCGGGAACAGCCCATCCTCCTACGGGAGGAAAATATACATGAAAACAAGTTTAAACTTCAATAGAAGTGATAACACACGTCGTTAATACCCCAACATCAGGAATCGCACACGCACCCAGGTAGAAACCCCCAAAACTGCATACTTTACCCCCGGATCGGCATTTGAAGAACTGTTTCGCCCTTTCAAACTATTTTAGTTTCTGTAATAGTTTTTCATGATATTTTACAATTATAGCGCCGAATTCTTTCTAATAAGAATTGCCAGAAAAAAACATTTATGTTTTTAGTCTACAGAAAAAAAGCAAAAAAGAAATGTTGACTCAATCATCACATGATTTTTAATGAAAAACAATTCACCACAGAGAAAAAGCAAAGACTGTTATGAATCAGGTTTCTCATATACATTAGTCAAATCTTGACTCAATACAAGACCTTTTTGATGCGAGTATAAAAGCATCTTCTTTTGCAACACACATTCAACCGATTCCCGACTTCATTAAAGTTTTGTATCGGCAATTAACAGCAACTCTGTCCGTTCACAATGATGGAACTGATTCGTCTTTATGTTCTCATGCTGCTCCTACTTGCCCTTATCATTGCATTTGTCGCTGACTTTGCCGAGGCAAAGTTTTGCCGTTATGATCGGGATTGCCATTGGGTCAAGAATTTCCACTATTTAATTGGTTGGTGCAGAAACCATAAATGTGTTGAAATGATGGGAAAAAGGCAAGATGAATAATTTTTTCAACCATCGTATGATTTGAAGGTCTAAAGTTTACAGAACAAACCCATTTTTTGAGAATATCATGAATAACTTTTTGATTTAATCAATAAATTTTCTAATGAGAGTATAAAATGGGCTTACATACGCTGTGGCATTGGTTGACAATGACAGAATCGAGTCGAATTTACGTGTTCACGTTGATGCTTACAATGTGATACCCTGAGCAAGGATCAACCGGACCTCTACGGTCCTCCAAATTTCTCCAGCAACTGTTGACTATAAAAAAAGTAAAATAAACATTAAAATAAAAGTGCCACTAGGCTATTCGACACCCCTTGAGGGCATAGTCGGATAACGTAAATACATATGCCGCGCAGATCCCTCATCCCATTTTGGTAAAAATATCACAGAGTCTTAACATTTCAAAAAAGATTAGCGGGTATCAGGTAAATGTCTTTTTGTTGGGGCACATGTTGCTTGATCGGTAGTGTGAAGTGTTTTTACAAGGTGTGCAATATAGTGCCAACTAAAGGAATGTATGCTTGATGAGTGACAAGTGTCATGAGTTGATTGACGTAGCTCGAAGGGAGATGGGCGGAGTGGAGTTAGAACAAGTGTGAATTCGGATTCTTTGGGTGACCCATATATTCAGATGCATAATATGCTTTCAGATTGCATGCGGTATGTTGTTGGGTCACTTATATCGGTTGTTAGCAGCATTTTCGTCAAGTTTAAGTCGGTAGAAACATGGATGTTACCTCTTTTCTGTCTGTATAAGGTACTTGATCTATGTCTCGAAGCGCGTAGTTCGGATGTCTTAGTTTTCGCTTGGTTGTAAAATCTCATTCGCTATTAATCGTACACCAATCCTACTTACCGAAGAAATACACCACCGACCGTCCCAAGTTACCACTGCTTAACTTTGCGCACCAATCCATCGCTTTTTTGCGCGCCAATTTCTCTACATCCCTCCTTGGCACTCATAGAAGTTAGGCATCTCTAACCACGAAGGTTCACAGTACAAGCCTGTGGTGGCATACCTTCGTGTGTGGTCCCCTAGTTAAAAATTCGATATTATAAGCGTTGTTGTATCACATCAATTCCTTCTGACATACAAAAGTCTGTTATATTTTCTGATAGATCTCCACTGTATATGTAGTTTATAAGCAACAATAAGCCCATCAATTCAAAAAAACGCTGCGACAGTGTTGAAGATATCGCCCTTTTACCCTTATACCATGTAATTGTTGATTCATCTTACTTTTCCAGTTTTTAGTCTCTCATTTTTTAGTGTGGTAGCTGGCCACCACCTTGCAAAGCAACGTTTTTATTACCCTCTTCTCATTACTTGAAACAATGGCGATCTAGTCATTATAGTGTTGACGAAGTGTGCTAGTCTTTTGTTGGTACTGTAGCTGTGACATTTGCTTGGCCCGGTCACTTGTCTGATGTTTGTTTGCCAAGCCTTGTCGGCCAAATTTATACAAGTGTTCCTGGCGCGTGTGTGTTCCCCTGGTCCTACGCGGATGTTTGTCTGACCATGCCTTCGCCTGATGCACGCAGGTCTAGTATAAAAGCTTCCTCGCTCAGTTTCATTCATTCATTGCAAGCTTGTGCTGCCATGGGTAGTGGTACTTCAGCTTCTTAATCTTCTGTAAGACAATGCCATCCTTTTTCTTAAGGCTTGTTTCTTTTTCTACTTTTCGGGCCTTGTCTTGTTTTCATTTCCCTATCAGTCTGCTCAGTAGTAGGCAGTAACCCAACTTCCGCGTCTGATTCCTTAGCTAATAGAGTGTTGTTGTATCGGGCCAATAGCTTCTATTCTTCTGTAGATATTTGGCTTTGCGTATCCTAAAAATGAGCATATGCGACATGTCAGGAACGGGCCATATTTGGCAGCTAAGCTGTGTCGGCCAAACTTGTGTAGGTGTGGCTTCTTGGATACCCGCACGACGATTGACCGATTAGGGCGACAAATATCTGATCTAATTTGTCGAACACTCTCCCTTGCGCGAGTCCTTTCCCCACTCTTCCCTAGATGGCCTCATGAAGATGCTAGTCCGCACCTTCGTCTGGCTCGCGCAAACTTAGCGGGACAGCTACATCGCTCAGGATAGCCCATTCACTACAAGCTTGTTGTGTCATGAGCAGTGTATTTCAGCTTCTTTTGCGGGACAAGTATCAATCTACCCTTTTCTTTTTCTTATGCTTGTTTTTTTCCATTTTTGGGGTCTTGATCCGCAGTACGATAAGTGTCCCCAGCAACGTACCTAACTTCCGCGTCCGATCCCCTAGCTAAGAGTGTTGTTGTGACAAATCAATGCATTCTTTTTTTCTGTACACACTTGGGAATGGGCCATATTTGGCTGTGAAGCTTTGTCGGCCAAGCCTGTGTAAGTGTGGCTTCTCGGACGCCTGGTGCGAAGGTGAGACCCATCAGCTTAACTTCACTGCATCAATTGACACTATTCTGGATTGTCGAGAGCGCCATAGTTTCTTTATTTCGTTTTTTCCTAATTTTTATTCAATTTTTGTTCATTTTCTTATCTTTTGGCTTTTCGTGTAATGTGCTCTCCAACGTGGGACAAGAGTCAACATTTGAATTCTCCTTCTTCAGAAACACAGAAACAATCATGTCGTCCTCTGCCAGCAACAGCCTCCAAAACAACAACAACAACAATAACCAGCCTCAACCGTCCACCTCAGCCATGCCAGAAGTTCCAGCAAAGCCAGACGCTCCCCAGAATGTCGCTGCCGACCCGCAACAAAAACCCACCATCATCCTGAATAAGCCGTCTGCGCCCGCTAATGTGACTGCCGAGAAGGAGTTCGACAAATACTGGGAAGACCCGATCATGACTGAGGACGAAAAAGAGATGCTTTGCCGGGCCCCGAAAAGAAAGTACCGCAGGGGTGAGCCCAAGTACGGTGTTCCTCGCCACCTTGCTCCGGCTCGTTTGGCTGACCGCATCGTCAGCCGGTACCGGCTGTAAATTACAGTTCTGATTGGGATTAACATTGGTTGCTTGGTTGGTGCTGTAAATTACAGCAGTGTAAACATCTTTGAATGTTTTTTTTTCGGTCTTTTTGTGTCTTTTGACACTTTTTTTTGTTTCCTTGCCTTTGTTTTGTTGAAATTGAATAAATTTATATTTTTTATTCGTTTATGACTTTTTACAATGACATGCAATTAAAAAAAAAGAAATGAATACGTTACGACAATATGCAATGCATGAAAATTACAAAAAATGGTTGTTTTGGTTCATCTGGTTTGAGTTGTCAATCCCAGTTTGCAAATACGATGTAAAAAGATTGCTATTACAATTCTGTATGATGAAGATGCATTGTACCAAACATTTACAGGTCAACGAGCCTATGCAAATCAGTATTGCGCGGGAAAATGCGCAGAGATAGTGATGAAGCTAGAAGTGCCGCGTCCCTTCGCGGTCGTCACTTGCCTGCGGTTCTTTTAGGAGTGTAGACCGACATCAAATATATAGCAGAAAACGGTTGTTAGAAACGTATCAGAAAGTATTAGTTTCTTGTTTTTCATGATACTTTACAAATGGAATCAAAATTTACTGATTTATCAATAATATTGTATAAATACATTGACAACGGGTCACAGAAAGTGATTTGTCACCATATTCTTTTTGCGAAACAGCAGAAAACTTGTTGAATCAACCTTTTATACATGTTTACATCATGAGTTGTCCCTAAACCACAATGCATAAACTTTTTGATATGAGTATAAAAGAAGCTAACGTTGTGGCAACTGACTGACAGTTTTATTGAAACTTTGTATTGACAAATTACAGTTGTGGTCATCATCCTCCATGATGTCGACAATGGCGGCATTGATTCGGTTTTATGTTCTTGTGTTGCTCCTGTGTATCCTCGGAGTCTTTATTACTGAGGTTGCCGGAGCCCCAAAAAGATGCCAAGGTCCTATGGGAGGGTGCAAAGGTCTTTGCCTTTTCAACCAGTGTTTGGTAAGTGATACGGGTTTACGAGAATAGTTTGGTGATTAGACCCAGTTTTTAGGCCGGTTTCTAAAAAATGCCACAACTAAGAGCACCCTCCACCCCCTTCATACGCCCTTGTTAAAATATTCAGCAAAATGTATTTACTTGAAATAAAAAGTAACTTTTTAATTATGTAATTTATCGTGACTCGTTATTCAATAGCGCAAAATTCCTTCTGATGAGAATTGCCAGGAAAAAAAGCATTTATGTTTTTAGTCTACAGAAAAAAAAGCAAAAAAGAAATGTTGACTCAATCATCACATGATTTTTAATGAAAAACAATTAACCACAAGGTGCATTTTGCTTCGAGAAAAAGCAAAGACTGATATGAATAAGGTTTCTCATAGACATTAGTCAAATCTTGACTCAATACAAGAACATTTTGATGGGAGTATAAAAGCACCTTCTTTTGCAACACTCATTCAACCGATTCCCGACTTCATTAAAGTCTTGTATCGGCGATTAACAGCAACGCTGTCCGTTCACAATGATGGAACTGATCCGACTTTATGTTCTCATGCTGCTCCTACTTGTCCTTATCAGTGCATTTGTCGCTGACTTTGCCGAGGCAAAGTTTTGCCGTTATAATTGGGATTGCCATTGGTTGGCTATCCTTGGTTGGTGCAGAAACAACAAATGTGTTTTGCAGCGCTAACTCGCCTGAGAAGAACCATCGCTAAGAATTAAAATGATTAATTGTATTTTGCATGCTAATCATTTTAATTTAAGCTCACCCTATTCGAAGTAATAAAACAAGTAACAACTATGCATTGTTTTGTTCAAACTTCGTAAATGTTGACTGTATAAATAAATAAAGCATACCAAAAACTAATTGGGGAGAATAGCCAGGAGCACGAAGTTAAACATGGCATTTGGTGCCGAAAATAGTTTTATGAGGGGTTACCAATGCCATAAACGTGGGAAGATTAATATACATGACCATTCATCGCTAACATTGTGCGGCATCTGAAGAGCATGTTCTCCAACGATATTTTCAGTTGGGGCATCGGCGATCGCACGGCATCGGTTCGGATTCCGGCGCATTGTGCTGTTGAAGGCAAGGTTGGCACTTTTTGGCATTTTTTATGCTCTATGAAACTCCAAAACTACGTCATTGGGCTACTTCAAGGAGTGCAGCCTCAGACTGCGACCCCTACTTGGAGGCGTCTATGATCGTTTCGGCAACATTGCTTTCCTAGTTTTTCATTCAAACATAGTACTGATACAGTTGGATGTAAATTTTGGAAACTTTGTTTTTACATGAATGAAAGCACTTTTTTTATTTAAACAAATTCACAGAATATAAAGCAATTCAACGCGGGGGAGTAAATGAAGCGAAACTCAAGATTTTTGCAGAGAAGATAAATAATTAAGTTAAATATACGGAATGAATTTCAAAGGGGGGGGGGGGGGCACATCAATAAAAGAAACGATAATCAATTAGTTAATAAATATGTGATAAATATCATTTTTTAATAACTCTTCAGTTATTTACATACACTTTTTTTTTCGTTTAGACAAAGTATCGCGGAGCCAGTGAAACATGCTGTGATTACATCTGCATGTTGTTGAGGGCGGCCGCAATGCCACTAAGAGGGAAACGGCGAATGGGCGTACGGTTGGCCTTTGGGGCACGGAGAAGGATCTCCATCTGTTCGGCTGTCATGTTGGGTTCATCATCCCAATGATTGTCGGCTTGGGTGGCAGATGTCGTGGGTGTTTGTTGGTTGTTGGCAGAGGAGGACGACATGGTTGATTGGAAGTGTTTTTCTAAAAAAGGAAAGTTATTAGAAGTTGTATTTAGACGCCTTTGAATTACGATTCCACGAACACGGCAAAAACAAAGCAAGGATCACGCCAAGGTTAAATAAAAAAGAAAGTCCACCTTATCGGCTTCGATGCCATTCTATTTGAGAAAAGATCAACAACAACAATCAACCGTTAATTTGTCCCCACTACTGAGCTAAAGAACTAAAGAAAAAGCAGAAACAATGCAAGCGGAAAAAAGAAAAAGGCAGGATAATGTGTAACTACAACAGTGCTTACTCTAAGCTGTTAAAAATACGGAAACAACTATAAAAATGGAAAGATCGGAAAACAACAACTATCCACGATGGGAATGGATGGGGTAGAATGGCAGAAATGTAACCGAAATCGCTATTTATGGAGCTCATCCATCACCAGCAACTGATCAGGTAGATTACTTGTGGTAGTCCCCTCGCCTTCCCAGGTCGACCACCTACGAAGGCCTCGTCGGATGGCGTATGCCGTGCAGATCCCTCGCTAATGTGCACGCCCTCATCCAGGCTAATTATCGGAGAGCATAAAGACGTCAGTCAAACACCCGCAGCTTATGGTAGCTTGTCACAAGATTTGTACACTTATCCCTTGATCGGTAGTGTGAAGTGTTTTTACAAGGTGTGTTATTGTACCAACCAAAGGAGTATGCGCTTGATGAGTGACAAATGTCATGGCTGATTGACGTCGCTCGAAGGAGATAGGCGGAGTGGATGTTGGAACAAGTGTGAATTCGGATTCTTTGGGTGAGCCACATATTCAGATGCATAATATGCTTTCAGAATACATGCAGCATTTTGTTGTGTCACTTGTATCGGTTATTAGTAGCATTTACGTTCAGTTTAAGTCGGTAGAACCATGGACAGAGCTGTTGGATAGCATATTTGTCAAGTTGAAGTCGGTAGAAGCATGGATGTTACCTCTTCTCTGTGTAAAGCCCTTAATTTATGTCACAAAGCGTGTAATTAGAATGTGTTAATTTTGTTTTCGCTTGGTCGTTCAATCTTATACGCTATTAATCGTACATCAATCCCGCTTACCGAAGAAATGCACCACCAACCATCCCAAATTACAACCGTTTTGTTTCGCGCAACACTGCATCGCTTTTTTTTGCGCGCCAATTTTTTTGCACCTCTCCCTGGCACTCATGGAAGTTAGGCATCTCTAACCACGAAGGTCCACAGTACGCGCTTGTATTGGCATACCTTCGTGTGTGGTCCCCTCGCTAGCAGCGACATTGCAAGCGTTGTTGTATCAGATCGATTCCTTCTAACATGTACAGAAGACCGTTATTTTTTATTAGCTCTCTACAAAACTGTTTATGTAGTTTATGAGATATATTAATAGCAACAGTAAACCCATCAATTCAAAAAAGCTGTAGATATTGCACTTTTCCCCGTATACCATGTAATTGTCGGTTCATCCTACTTTTTTGTTTTTGAAACAACGGCAATCCTTGTTTATAGTCATTGAAGTGCTAATGAAGTGTGCTAGTCTTTTATTGGTACAGTAGCTGTGACGTGTGCTTAGCCCTGCCAATTGTCTGACATTTGTTTGCCGAACCTTGTCGGCCAAGTTTTAGCAAGCGTGGGTAGTTCCGAACAACCGCTTATGACCGTAACTTCCCGCCTAATTTGTCCCATAACACACCCTTCCCTGACGCGTGTGTGTTCCCCTGATGGTCCTACGCGGATGTTTGTCTGGCCACACCTTCGTGACGAGCTTAGCGGGATAGCTACCTCGCTCAGTTTCATTCATTCATTTCAAGCTTGTGCTGCCATGGGTAGTGGTACTTCAGCTTCTCTATCTTTTGTAGGACAAATATCAATCTGTTCTTTTCTTTTTCTTAATGCCTGTTTCTTTTTTAGCTTTTGAGACCTCATCTGGTTTTCACTTTCCCTTCAATTCGCTCAATTTTTGAAGATAAGTTTATGATACCCGCGGCATGTCAGCTCAGGGTTTAATTTTTTGAAGGTGTTCCCGACGACTGACCAATTCGGGCCACAACATTCCCCGCTAATTTGTTTAAGATCTTTGCGTAATCCTTTTCGCGTGCCGGTACATAATAGCAGATTGTTTGGCTACATCCGAGCTCCATGAAGGCGCAAAAACTTTGCGGGAGAGCTATATTGTTGATTGTTGTTGTTGATCTTTTCTCAAATAGGATAACATCGAAGCCGATAAGGTGGACTTTTTTTTTATTTAACCTTGGCGTGATTCTTGCTTTGTTTTTGTCGTGTTCGTGAAATCGTAATTCAAAGGCGTCTAAATACAACTTCTAGTAACTATTCTTTTTCCAGAAAAAACTCTTCTTACCAACCATGACGTCCTCCTCTGCCAACAACCAACAAACAGCCACGACATCTGTCACCCAATCCGCTGACCAATATAGGGATGATGAACCCAACATGACTGCCGAAATGAAGGAGATCCTTCTCCGTGCCCCAAAGGCCAACCGTACGCCCATTCGCCGTTTCCCTCTTAGTGGCATTGCGGCCGCCTTCAACAACATGCAGGTTTAATGCCAGCATCTTCGACTGTCTCCGCGTTGTCAAAGCAAAAAAAAGATGTATGTAAATAACTGAAAAGTTATAAAAAGTTGATATTTATCACATATTTATTAACTATTAATTGATTATCTTTCCGGAAATTGATGTGTCCCCCCCCCTTTGAAATTCATTTCGTATATTTAATGTAATTATTTATCTTCTCTGCAAAAATCTTGAGTTTTGCTTCATTTACTCCCCAGCGTTGAATGCTTTATCTTGTGTGAATTTGTTTAAATAAAAAAATGTGCTTTCATTCATGTAAAAACAAAGTCGGTCCAGAAGTGAGGCCCTGAGGGCGGAAAAGTATCTGTCATATATAGACGCAAAAAATACGAGCTACAAGATGACACTATTCGTTTAGACAGCTTCGGTTTAAAAAAATAATAATCGTTTGAAAAATAATACCACACAAACTCAAAAATTATTACGTTGATACGTCTACCTTCGCTCCCGGAATCGTTTTTTTTTCTAGACAGACTCATTCGTCGTTTACATTGAATGGTTCCGGATTCCTTAATGCTTCGACAGTTGTGCCATTCTGCGGCTTCAGCGGAGGCCAAAGAATGAATGTGTGAGGTTAGAGGTTTCGAGGTGTTTCGATTCGCATTGCCGGTGTCAATTCAGCCTAGCAACCACTATTCTTGTTGGTTTGTTTATCAACAAAGCTGTTTCGACGTCACCGGAACTATGGCCAGCTCGTCGCATTCTCCGCGCCCTATCACCTCTACGCCATCTCCGACCAGCAATCCGACCAGCGATGCCGATTTTCCCGCTCCTTTTCCCCCTTTCCATGTTCAGGTGCCTTCAAGCGCCTCCCTCTTCTGTTCATTCTATACATTTTATTGTTATTAAAGTTAGCATTCATTTAATATATAAGCGTATGTTAAATTCAAATATTATAAATCGGGCCCCCACTCGACAACTGAAAAGTGTGTTATTGATCTGTGCTGGTTATTAGCGAACTCCAAATTCGCGGCAAAAATAAATCCGCCTCGTCTTCATCCCTCTGCTTTGTCAGAAGATTCCGGGAATCTGATTCCTGGGCGTTTAACTTACTACTGCTTCCTAGAGCGCTCGCAAAAAAGGTGTAGTTGACTCTCACGAGTCCTACATATTTGGTAGCAGCGAGTGGTTTCGTCCACCATGTCCGATTCAGTTCGTCTTTGGTCTGTGTTGACCTCTTCTTCAATTATCTCTCTGTTCCGGCAGGAGATTCTGGAAATCTAATTTCCGGGCGTTTAAAGTTTTGCTCCTCGAGCGCTCGCTGATAGTGTAGTTGACTCTCGCGAGTCCTACATATTTGGTAGCATATCGAGTGGTTTGGTCCACCATGTCCGTTTCGGCTCGCCGTCTCGTCTTCACGCTCAGTGGAGAGATGGAGAGTTAGATCGAAGCAATCCTCGGAGGTGCAGGCCCGATGAAGACTGCGACGCACCGACAGATCAAGGATCTCGTTCTCCTTGTCCTCAGACCTGACGGACCGTGGAACAAGTCTCGGCTATCCCACTTTCAAGATGGAGTCTGATGACACCTTCGTGGAGTGGGCGGACGGACTCAAAGACCATCTTGTTATGGTTGATGACAGTATGTCCGGGCTGCACAAAGTCGCTGCCTTGAAGTGCAAGCTTTCAAGGTATGCTCGAATCTCACAGATGTCAGTTGCCGTTTCCACAAGGAGCCGCCTGAAGGGCGTAAAATCGGTCGCATGATAGTAAACACACAAAATATATATAAACGAGCATCAGACGACCTCATACTTGTCGAAAATGCAAGCGATCTCAGAGTTCAGGGATTAGTGCCGAAACTCGGTGAAAGCCATATTGCCAAATTGGAATGCTTTGACACAAACAGTGGCAGTGACAATCTGAGGCGTCTGAAAAGCATGTTCTCCAACGATGAATTCAGCTGGGGCATCGGCGATCGCTCGGCATCGGTTCGGATCCTGGCTCATTGTGCTGTTGAGGGCAAGGTTTGTACTTTTAACAAGATTTTAGTTCAAACATTCCAAATTTACAGGGCTACTTCGATGACCGTCGCCTGGCTTCGAATTGTGACCCCTAACTGGTGGCATCTACAAACGTTTCGGCAACGCGGTTTTCCTAGTTTTTCATTTGTACTGTACTGATACTCGTGAATGTTGCATGAATTTTGAAAACTTTTTTTTATTATAACAAAAATAAAAGCACAATGAAATAAAGCAAAACTTAGTTTGTGCAAAGAGAACCAATATTACGTTAAATAAACGGAATAAAAATATTGCGAAACACATCAAAAAACGAGGCAATAACCAATTAGTAAATAAATTTGTGATAAAAATCAACTTTGAATAACTTTTCAAGTATTTACAACCACCAGTGACACGGAAAGATGCTGCCATTAAATGTGCATGTTGTTGAGAGCGACCGCAATGCCACTAAGAGGGAAACGGCGGATAGGCTTACGGTTAGCCTTCGGGGCACGGAGAAGCGTCTCTTTTTCTTCGACAGTCATCATGGGTTCATCCAAATATTTGTCGGTCCATTGGTCGGCAGACGTCGAGGGTGTAGGTGGGGCAGACTTGTCTTTTTTGGCAGAAGTTTGAGGGGCCTTCTGGACCTTCTGGATGGGCTGATTAGCGGGCTTCATGGTTATGCGTCGACGAGCGGATGACTTTTTGATGGACTGGAGGCGGTTACCGTTGTGTTGACGCTTCACAGGCGCTCTAGGCTTACGGCTGTCTGTGTTGTTTTGCTTGTTGTTGGCAGAGGAGGACGTCATGATTGGCAAGAAGAGGTTTTCTAAAAGAAAGGAAACTTACTTCAAGTTAGTTTTGGACAAGCTAAATACGATTCCACGAACACCGCAAAAACAAAACAGAGATTACGCCACGATTAAAAAAATTGAAAAAAGAGTAGATTGATACCCGCTGCGAAAAGAGAGAAGGTGAAATACCACTGCTCATGGCACCACAATCTTGTTATGAATGAATGAAGCTGATCGAAGTTGCTATCCCACTAAGCTTGCCCGCACTGGACGAAGGTGTGGCCAAACAAGTCGGACCATCAGGGGGATAGACCCGCGCAACGGTAGAGGGTGTGATGTTATTGCACAAATTAGACCGAATATGGGGGGTCACAATCGCTAAGTATGCACACTTGTCAAAACTCGGCCGACAAGGCTTGGCAAACAAAAAGCATACAAGTGACCGGACCAAGCACATGTCACAGCTACCGACGAAAGATACTGTACCAAGAAAGTACTAGCACACTTCGTCAACGTTACAATGGGTATAAACAAGGATCGCCGTTGTTTCAAGGAATGAGAAGGGTAGTAAAGATTTCTGATTCTGTGGAAGGCATCCATTATCCCAAAAAGTGAAAGGCAAACCAACGGAAGAATAAGATAAACTTTTTTGGATGATATATGGGGAAAGAGTAAAATTTCAACAATACTTACTGTGGACACGAGGCAGCGTTTTTTTTTAAATTGGGGGGTCATACTGTCTGTCATTGTGAGCACACGGACTGCAGGTTGTTACGGTATCGTGGAAGACTAATAGAAATGAACTTCAGTATGTTATAAGGAATCGATCTGATACAACAACGCTTGCAATGTCGCTGCAAGCTAGGGGACCACACACGAAGGTATGCCACCACTGGCTCGTACTGTGGACCTTCGTGGTTAGAGATGCCTAACTTCCATGAGTGCCAAGGAGAGGATTGGGGGTATTTACGCCCGAGTGGTATTTACGCCCGGAACTCACTTTGTATGCTTGCTACTGTGCGGCTGGCAGCGGACACACAGGCAAACTCACAGTAGCAAGCATACAAAGTGAGTTCCGGGCGTAAATACCACTCGGGCGTAAATACCCCCAACCCAAGGAGAGGTGCAGAGAAATTGGCGCGCAAAAAAAAAGCGATGCAGTGGTGCGCGAAATAACGCAGTGGTAAATTGGGATGGTTGGTGATGCATTTCTTTAGCAAATAGGATTGGTGTACAATTAATAGCGTATAAGATTGCACGACTAAGCGAAAACGAAGTTAACACATCATGTTTCTACCGACTTAAACTTGACGAAAATGCTGCTAACAACCGATATAAGTGACCCAACAACATGTGGCATGTATTCTGAAAGCATATTATGCATCTGAATATGTGGCTCACCCAAAGAATCCGAATTCACACTTGTTCCAACATCCACTCCGCCTATCTCCTTCGAGCGACGTCAATCAGCCATGACATTTGTCACTCATCAAGCGCATACTCCTTTGGTTGGTACAATAACACACCTTGTAAAAACACTTCACACTACCGATCAAGGGATAAGTGTACAAATCTTGTGACAAGCTACCATAAGCTGCGGGTGTTTGACTGACGTCTTTATGCTCTCCGATAATTAGCCTGGATGAGGGCGTGCACATTAGCGAGGGATCTGCACGGCATACGCCATCCGACGAGGCCTTCGTAGGTGGTCGACCTGGGAAGGCGAGGGGACTACCACAAGTAATCTACCTGATCAGTTGCTGGTGATGGATGAGCTCCATAAATAGCGATTTCGGTTACATTTCTGCCATTCTACCCCATCCATTCCCATCGTGGATAGTTGTTGTTTTCCGATCTTTCCATTTTTATAGTTGTTTCCGTATTTTTAACAGCTTAGAGTAAGCACTGTTGTAGTTACACATTATCCTGCCTTTTTCTTTTTTCCGCTTGCATTGTTTCTGCTTTTTCTTTAGTTCTTTAGCTCAGTAGTGGGGACAAATTAACGGTTGATTGTTGTTGTTGATCTTTTCTCAAATAGAATGGCATCGAAGCCGATAAGGTGGACTTTCTTTTTTATTTAACCTTGGCGTGATCCTTGCTTTGTTTTTGCCGTGTTCGTGGAATCGTAATTCAAAGGCGTCTAAATACAACTTCTAATAACTTTCCTTTTTTAGAAAAACACTTCCAATCAACCATGTCGTCCTCCTCTGCCAACAACCAACAAACACCCACGACATCTGCCACCCAAGCCGACAATCATTGGGATGATGAACCCAACATGACAGCCGAACAGATGGAGATCCTTCTCCGTGCCCCAAAGGCCAACCGTACGCCCATTCGCCGTTTCCCTCTTAGTGGCATTGCGGCCGCCCTCAACAACATGCAGATGTAATCACAGCATGTTTCACTGGCTCCGCGATACTTTGTCTAAACGAAAAAAAAAGTGTATGTAAATAACTGAAGAGTTATTAAAAAATGATATTTATCACATATTTATTAACTAATTGATTATCGTTTCTTTTATTGATGTGCCCCCCCCCCCCCTTTGAAATTCATTCCGTATATTTAACTTAATTATTTATCTTCTCTGCAAAAATCTTGAGTTTCGCTTCATTTACTCCCCCGCGTTGAATTGCTTTATATTCTGTGAATTTGTTTAAATAAAAAAAGTGCTTTCATTCATGTAAAAACAAAGTTTCCAAAATTTACATCCAACGGTATCAGTACTATGTTTGAATGAAAAACTATGAAAACAGCGGGTGCTGTTTATGAAAGTCCGAAGGTCGGACCTCGGAAAAAGATCCGACCTATCTTTTTCAGTGATAAACTTATGAATTGAAGTGAAAACGCTTGTATGAGATGTAAATAGCAATGAAATGAAGTTTTTGGTTTTTTGAACCCGGTTGGATCGTTTAAAACAACCTGTTGTTCGTGGGTGGTCCTTTTAACAAAAATAAAAAAGCAAGGGTTGACCCTCGTTCCAATTAGTGCAGATTTCATCCGATGTCCATTTACATCTCTTACAAGCGTTTTCACTTCAATTCATAAGTTTATCACTGAAAAAGAGAGGTCGGACTTTTTTTCCGAGGTCCGAGGTCCGACCTTCGGACTTTCATAAACAGCACCCAGCGTTGCCGAAATGATCGTAGACGACTCCAAGTAGGGGTCAAGCACCAACCTTGCCCTCAACAGCACAATGAGCCGGGATCCGAACCGATGCCGAGCGATCGCCGATGCCCCAGCTGAATTCATCGTTGGAGAACATGCTTTTCAGACGCCTCACATTGTCCTTGCCACCGTTGGGGCCATAGCATTCCAAATCGGCAATATGGCTTTCCCCGAGTTTCGGCACTAGTCTCTGAAGTTCGGAAAGACCAACCGGAAATTATTTGTGAAAAAGTTTGTGTGGCACGTACTTTTTAAACAACCTGCTTGGTCGGTAGTGTGGAATGTTTCGACAATGTGTGAAGTAATATCATAGTACTAACTAAAGAAAAAAGCGCTGAACGAGTAATGAGTACCATAGGATGGCTGATCACGCCTGTACAGTTGCTCACAAAAGTGTTCGGGCGCGAACAAATCTTTGAATAACTTGGCTCAAACGAATCCGTTCCAGCTGCCAATTTTTGTAGGAATATGTCCTATAGTAACACTGAGTTTTGCCAAGTTTCATACCGCTACGAGTAAAACTAAATTTTTGCGGTCCCGATATGTGACATGTTCGATTTCCGAAGAGTTCGGGCACTTTTTTAAATTTTAAATTTTATAAGTTTCAGGGGTAGGGTATTTTTTCTTGCGCTCAAAACCTACTGTTTATCTGTTTTATCATGCTTTCGAACTTCAACCGATCAATGAATGGTGTCCCCGATGATGCTGGAGGAGGCCGAAGCCGGATACCAGGGCATGCCGGTGGTCACCCCCAAAATGTGCCACGGGCACTCGCATATCCCCCATTTGTGTAATGATTTTTGATCACAGAGTAGTAAACATTGTCTACAACGTGTTTGAATCTAATGAGCCCCTGTGAGGTGTCGATAGGTTGAGTTTTCACCTTGGGGCTTAATACCCCAAGATGACGAATTTTGGTTTTGCCTCCATTTTTGATTCGGGGAAAAATGCTAGCATCAGTCGTTTAACTCTAAAGTAATGATAATATGTCCATCGATCTGAAAAACATCAAATCTTTGATACACCACCCTCACCGGAGGAGCTCTAGACCACCCAAGTTGCCCTTGTTAGCATTCGGGGACATGGCTTGCTTTGAGAGCAGCCAGGGGTAAGCATCATTTATGTTCATGGTATCTAACACGCACGAGTCGATGATTTTAATTGGTTAACAATGATTTCAATTTTGATTGGGCGGCTAAAAGCTGTTTATGACAACCCCTGAAATCATTAAGCTGATGCTTGCTGGTACGGGCAACTTGGGTGGTCTAGAGCTCCTCCGGTGAGGGTGGTGTATCAAAGATTTGATGTTTTTCAGATCGATGGACATATTATCATTAATTTAGAGTTGAATGACTGATGCTAGCATTTTTTCCCGAACCAAAAATGGAGGCAAAACCAAATTTCGTCATCTTGGGGTATTAAGCCCCAAGGTGAAAACTCAACCTATCGACACCTCACAGGGGCTCATTAGATTCAAACACGTTGTAGACAATGTTTACTACTCTGTGATCAAAAATCATTACAAAAATGTAGGATATGCGAGTGCCCGTGGCACATTTTGGGGGTGACCACCGGCATGCCCTGGTATCCGGTTTCGGCCCCCTCCAGCATCATCGGGGACACCATTCATTGATCGGTTGAAGTTCGAAAGCATGATAAAACAGATAAACAGTGGGTTTTGAGCGCAAGAAAAAATACCCTACCCCTGAAACTTATAAAATTTAAAATTTAAAAAAGTGCCCGAACTCTTCGGAAATCGAACATGTCACATATAGGGACCGCAAAAATTTAGTTTTACTCGTAGCGGTATGAAACTTGGCAAAGCTCAGTGTTACTATAGGACATATTCCTACAAAAATTGGCAGCTGGAACGGATTCGTTTGAGCCAAGTTATTCAAATATTTGTTCGCGCCCGAACACTTTTGTGAGCAACTGTAAGTAAGTAGGGGACCGGGGTTAGTGTCAGAACAAGTGTGAATTTGAATTTGAATTTGAATTTTTTGGGTGACTCGCTTATTTAAATTTCCACACGAGTTTTTAAGTTACAAGTAAAACGCATTTTCTGGTAAAGCCAAAAGCCCCCTGGACACTCGAGATTTCAAAATTGTTTAATTTAGCTAAAAACAACTAATCAGACTAATTTTGGGGCATAGATGACGAATTCACTTGAAATTTTTCGATCTGACGCCTTCTGAATCCGTTAGGCTCCAGAATCCGTCTCGCAGAATCCATGAATCGGAATCCTATCATGAGCTATATCAATCGATTGCCCACGTTGAGACAATCATTTTGATAATACATAATAGTATGGCTAAAATGCCGTTGAAAAAAGTTATGGGGTGCCAAAGTCGAAAAAAACGACGAGATAGCCTTTTTCGGCATCTAGTGTCTCGGGGAACATACAATAAACAACGATTTGCATATAATTTGGATAGAGCTACTAAAAACGAACATTTTACTCTCTGAAATCATCTTAACCTGGATAGTGCAAAGATGCCAAACTGGGATAAAACACTTTTGATAAAAAGTCAATTACTAATAAATCGTTCAGTTTTACCAGAAATTTTATTCTGTCTTGGCAATAAGTATGTACTAGCCTAGGTTAACCTTTGTTAAAGATTTGTTAATATTCCGGTAAATTCAGTGAAGAAATTTATAAATATAGGGTATAATCTGTAAAAATTCGAAAAAATCAATATTTACGTGCAAATGTAATGAAAACGTATCGAAACATTAATGAATCACATTACATTTGATTACCGATTGCTAAAAAACAAAATAACCTCAGCGGACTCGAACCATCAGTTTTTCGGTTACCAGACCAGACCGGACCTGGTCTGCCACACTTGCACATAAGGAGCATAAGGGGCGACTTTTAATTATAAATAGGTTAACCAATACAAAAGGTATTACGGTATAATTTTCCAATCATAAAGCCTGAGCTAGTACAAACTTATTGCCAAAACAGAATTAAATTTCTGGTAAAACTGAACGATTTATTAGTAATTGATTTTTTATCAAAAGTGTTTTATCCCATTTTGGCATCTTTGCACTATCCAGATTAAGATGGTTTCAGAGAGTAAAATGTTCCTTTTTAGTAGCTCTATCCAAATTATAAGCAAATCGTTGTTTATTGTATGTTCCCCGAGACGCTAGATGCCGAAAAAGGCTATCTCGTCGTTTTTTTCGACTTTGGCACCCCATAACTTTTTTCAACGGCATTTTAGCCATACTATCATGTATTATCAAAATGATTGTCTCAACGTGGGCAATCGATTGATATAGCTCATGATAGGATTACGGTTCATGGATTCTGCGAGACGGATTCTGGAGCCTAACGGATTCAGAAGGCGTCAGATCGAAAAATTTCGAGTGAATTCGTCATCTACGCCCCAAAATTAGTCTGTTCAGTTGTTTTTAACAAAATTAAACAATTTTGAAATCTCGAGTGTCCTGGGGGGCCAGCATTTGCCCGGTTTTCCCAGAAAATGCGTTGTAATGTGTTCTTCCCCCAATATATTGGCTATTATTAAAATTAAATAAAATTTGACATTACCCATATTTTTCTTAATATTTGTATCAAAGCGCGTAATTGGAACGTGTCAAGCTTTGTCGTGCAATCTCATATGCTACTGTTCGTACAACAATCCAATTGACCGAAGAAATGCACAGCCAACCTTACCAATTTACCAGTGGCGCACCATTGCATTAATGCGCCATTTCTCTGCACCCCTCCTCGGCACTCATGGAAGTTAGGCATCTCTAACCACGAAGGTTCACAGTACAAGCCGATGTGTGTGGGGGGACCCATCCTTCGCGATGGGCCTCCACTGTGACACGAGTCTACGAGCCGACTTGTGTCCACATTGTTGTCAATATCGTGTTTTTTCCCCCCGTAAACCATGAAAAATTTGTTTTATCCAACTCTTCCGTTAGTTTGCGTTTTACCTTTTAGGATGGCGGCTGGTTCCCCCTGAAACAACGGCCATACCATGTAATTGTCGATTCATCCTACTTTTCCAGTCTTTAGTCTCTCAACTTGTGGTAGCAGTAGCTGGCCACCACTTTCCACAGCAATGTCTTTACTACCCTCTTCTCATTACTGGAAACAACGGCGATCCTTGTTTATGGCCAATAAAGTCCCGGCGAAGTGTGCTAGTCTTTTGTTGGTACAGTAGCTGTGACATGTGCTTAGCCTGGTCACTTGTGTAATGTTTGTTTGCCAAGCCTTGTCGGCCAAGTTTATACAAGTGTGGAATCCTGCACGGCGAAAAACCGCTTGTAACCGTAATTTCGCGCCCAATTAGTCCATAACACGCCCTTCCCCGGCTTGTGTCCATTCTTCAGATGGTCCTACGCAGATGCTTGTTTGGCCACACCTTCGTGACGAGCTCAGTGGGATAGCTTCATCGCTCAGCTTAATTCATTCATTATAAGCTTGTGGTACCATGAGCAGTGGTACTTCGGCTGCTTTCTCTTTTGCGGGACAGGTATCAATCTATCCTTTTCTTTTTCTTTCGCTTGTTTCTTTTTCCATTTTCGGGGTCTTGATCCGCAGTACGATAAGTGTCCCCAGCAACGTACTTAACTTCCGCGTCCGATCCCCTAGCTAATAATGTTGTTGTGACAAATCAATGCATTCTATTTTCCTGTAGATACTTGGGAATGGGCCATATTTGGCTGCTTAGCTTTGTCGGCCAAGCATGTGTAAGTGTGGCTTCTCGGATACCCGCATGACGATTGACCGATTAGAGCGGTAATGTTCGACCTAATTTGTCTATTCCCCTCCCCTCCCTAGATGGGTCCACCTTCGCCTTGTCCGCGCAAGCTTAGCCGCATAGTTTCACTGCATCAGTTGACACTATATTGGATTGTCGAGAGCGCCAGTGTTTCCCTCTTTTCGTCTTTACCTAACTTTTATTCAATTTTTGTTTATTTTCTTATCTTTTGGCTTTTCGTACTTCGTGTAATGTGATTTCCAACGTGTGACAACAATCGATTTCTAAATTCAACTTTTTCAGAAACACGTTTTCAATCATGTCGTCCTTAGCCAGCACCAGCCAACAAAACAACAACAATAACAACGAAAACCAGCCCGGACCGTCCACCTCAGCCATGCCAGAAATTCCAGCAAAGTCAGCTGCTCCCCAGAATCTTGCCGCCGACCCGCAACAAAAAGGTATCACCCCGAATAAGCCGTCTGCGCCTGCTAACGTGACTGCCGAGAAGAACGAATTCGACAAATACTGGGAAGACCCGATCATGACTGAGGACGAAAAAGAGATGCTTTGCCGGGCCCCGAAAAGAAAGTCCCGCGGTGGTGAGCCCAAGTACAGTGTCCCTCGCCACCTTGCTCCGGCTCGTTTGGCTGACCGTATTGCCAGCCGATGCCTTTCAAATGAACGTGTGCTCTAAATTAGAGCAGTGTAAACATTTTGAAAGTTTTTTCGGTCTTTTTGTGTCTTCTGACACTGTTTTTTGTTTCCTTGTGCCTTGTTTTGTTAAAATTGAATAAAGTTATATTTTTTTATACGTTTATGACTTTTTACATCGACGTACACTTAGAAAAGGAAAAATGAAATACGTTACGACAATATGCAATGCATGAAAATTACAAAAAATGATTGTTTTGGTTCATCTGGTTTGAGTTGTCAATTCCAGATTGCAAACATAATGTAAAAAGATTGCTATTACAATTCTGTATGTTTGGGAAGCATCGTACTAAACATTTACAGGTCAACGAGCCTATGCAAATCAGTATTGCGCGGGAAAAAGCGCAGAGATAGTGATGAAGCTAGAAGTGCCGCGTCCCTTCGCGGTCGTCACTCGCCTGCGGTTCTTTTGGCATGCACGTGCTCAGCACGAGTATCGCGGCATGCGCGAAAACCACATCTTACCGTTAACAAACAGTATTTACTCTTCCAAGTTTACACAGATTTCACTGTTTGGTGTCAATTCCAAATTTAAATCCCCCTCCACTTCATTGATCACCCATACCCCAAATGTTGTCCATATCCGATGCCTTGACCGCAATTACGACAAGAATCATAGATCCGTGTTTCCCGCGTAAATGCATCACTTATTCAAATGATTCAACCTCGTGAACTTGGCAATCCGCTTCACTTTTAAAATTTTATTCAAAATTTTGTCCGCGATCAAAAAACGGAACATTGCGCAATGCCAAGGCCGACAGGACACAATGAATGACATTGTCACGGGGGCCTTCTGAACGCGTGTTTTCACTTTTTGGGTGTATCGTTGTTTCGTAAGAATCGCGAGGCTGTCTTTCCCGCCAAAAGTATGTTGTGGTCCGAGCAATATAAGCAGTGGCAATTGGTCTGTTTCGCAGAGGAGGGTGGAACTAGAAACATGAACTGGTGACTCGATCGGCCGGAGCAGAGCAGGATGGGTGAATCATCCCTGTGATTCTGGTGGTTTCGCTTTTCTTTCTTCCTTCCTGGAACATTTGGCTTGCATTGGCTTGGTTTGGCGAAGTGCCGAGACGTCGTTTTTTATGGGTAGGGCTAACTTGAGTTTTTTGATTGTCTTGCCATCATGAATGGCCATGTAATAACCTATCTTCCCATGTTTTATGGCATTGGTAACCCCTCATAAAACTATCATTGGCACCAGATGCCATGTTTAACTTCGTGCTTCTGGTGATTCATGGAATAAACCTGTCTAACCATCGTAATACCCTTTGTCTTCACATTTCACATTCATTGACCCTCGTAAAACCGCAATTATGCCATCGCGCAACACCAATTTGTTCAACGGCATAATAGTATCAGTTTAGTATGTCGTTCTCACCAATTTGCCAATCTAATAACCCATAACACTTCGGTTGACCTGTTCACCGGTATCAAATATCAGTCCCAACTAAACATCATTGCCATATGTCACACTTGACGGGTTCTCCGAGAAGCGCCGCTAGTCTAATTAGTTGACAAACAATAGCAAAGACAGATTTGCGCGGTCGGTCGTCAGTCGACATTTATCTTCGTCGCGCGAGCAAGCATGCCATCCACGCTGTCTTTGCCGTTGGAAAAAAGACCTGTCGCCCGTTTTTTTTTTTCAGCTAATGCCACCGAGCTGCAAAAACACTTCCTCGGACCCGAGGAGTAAGCTAAATTTGGCGGGAACTGCCGTAAAAAAACTGGTTTTGACATGGGTCATTCTACCTATGTTTTCTGTTTTTTGGGTTGAATGGATGGGGGTTGTTTATGGCATCTCAGCCATGGGTGTAAGATGTGGCGTTTTCTGATTTTGAGTTTGGGGATGGCATTTAGTTGATTTTTGAGCTGTCTGAGTGACTCAGAGATGGAGTTGATCATAGATGGGTAGTTTGGAGGGCGGAGTGGACTGGTTGGGGGTTGTATTTGGAAGTGGGTTGATTTTATTCAAAGTTTGAGACAGCTGTTGGATTTTGGTGGATTAGCGGAACGGATTTGTAACTGGTTTGTAAGAAATGTCTATTGCCATCATTTTTGGGGTGTATTTCAATTTGAAAGTTTCACTTTTTTGAATCTTTTCCAGAACTTTGACCGTTGCGCCTCTTTGCAACTTTCCGTTCTAGAAACTTTTCATCCCACTAGCTAGATTGGCAATAAGCCAACACAATCTCCAACCCAAGTTTATGCACCGTCATCCTTATGCGCCCTCCTTCACCCCCATCTTCATGCCGCGTTCACATGCTACCTACCCTTTTTGTACTTTGGATCCGATCCAGCTTCATCCCCGCTCAGCGCGGATGTTCTCGAACTTGCGCGGCGCCTGCCGTAGATAGCAGGACCTCCCCCCCTTCGGCCTTGCCTGCCGATCCCGACTCACTGCACAGTTCAACGATCACAAGCAGCTTGTCTTGTCAAAGCTCTGTTGTGTTTCTTGTGCTGCTGCGCGACGCGACTCGAAGTGCCTTCTCTATTTTTCGATATGCCGCTTTAGTTGTTGATCGCTAAATTGATCTTTGAACCCTTGCTTGACACGAGATTTCGTAACATCCCATCCCACATGCCATGCTTCGTCACAGAGGCATCCCATTTCTAACCTTGAAATCAGTCCTCGACTGTCGGAAACCCATTCCCTTTGCGCCCCACTGCTTTTTCTCAACAATCTTTCAAAAAATGCTACTTTTATCCCTAAAAAAACGATTTGTTTGACCACCATTTGGGTAAGGTCACACCATGTCCTTGCCCTAATGGTGTATCTCGATTTGTTCAGGCGTTTTTTTCCTTTTAAATTTTACAAATTTTGGAAAAAAAGGGCTGACGGCTGACCGCAACGGCCTCCAGCTGTTTTCGCGGGGTCACAGTCACGCTACACGCCGTCTTCTGTGTCGAAAGAGTCATTTCGTCGATTCACTTTGATGTTTCGTTCATGCCACTTGCCCCCGCTTAGTGTCTTTAATCAACCTCCACACCCTATTTGATGCCCATCTGGCACGGATTATATTATGGTACCTGAAGAGGGGTATCGTGCCATTCCAAGTTAGTTGTCGTTTTTGTATCCATCAGGGGCGCCGCTATTCCATTGAGGCGGCGGCGGTATCAAAGCAAGGAGCGGCACACCGGCTTGATTGACCGTGCCAAAGCAGTGACAATCTGTTTTGATGCAACATTGCCGTGCCGCCGACGAAGTGTGCTAGAATGCCCCGGAAAGAGGTTTATAGACCGTTAAGTCGGTTATGCTATGAAAAGAGTGTCTAATAAGCTTTGTCGGATGTGGTTTGCATGCATGCTTGTGTCGTCATGAACAGAGGGCGACAAGTTTATGGCACACGCCTAGATTAGGTCATCTTGGTGTTGAGCTCTGTCGGCTAAGATTGTGTAGGTGTGGCTTCATAGACATCTACTTGTAATGTTAGTGTTCGAAGACGATTGACCGATCACGACGGTCAAATCCCGCCTAATTTGTTCATTCAATAAAACACTGCGCCGTTGCGCAGGCCGATTCTCGCCATGGTAAACGGCGCATCTGGATGTGTTTGGCCACACCTTCGCCTTATTAGTGAATGCGCGCAAGATTGGCAGGGATAGTTGGTTACATCTCGGCGCTAGCTGTGCCTAATTTAGTCGACACAAGTCAGTGGCGCCGGGGGTGGTGGCACCTTGAGCTGCTCTCTTTTTTTCTGAACTTTTTTCTTGTCCATCCTTCCGCTTGATGTCTCATAGATACCGCTGACCATCGGGAAAACAGGCTGCCTAGCTCTTGAAAGCCTTTCAAAACTTGCCCAAAATAAATGTTCAAAAAAGTTTGTTCCCTTTGATCTCCCTATACCATCCCAACATGCCTATTGCTCATCCCCATGCCCCGTGTACGGTATTGACTTGATAACTTTTTTGAATGCATTCCGTTTTTATAACTTTCATGAATGACTTTTCTGTCCATTCATTTTTACAGTGCTCAAAAAGCACAGTCCATCTAGGCATTCTGCCGTACTTTTCTCAATGGAAGAAGCACTGTCTTCTTTACCATTCATTTTGCGCCGACCGTCGTTAGGGGGTTAATCAACCAACTCACTCTGGCATGGTGCCAGTGTTAGTAGAGTTCCCGCCTCTTTTTTGCCTTCTTTCCTTCCTTCGTGTTTTGCTTAAAAGGTGAAACTGTGTTTCGTGATTCGCGTTTATCAACTGTCCAAGTACTGACAAACTTCTAATGTTCACGTTTTTCAGAACAAACCAACTAATCATCAATCATGACTCCCCCTGTCTGCAAAAGCATGCGCTCCAACCGCAACGCTTACATCACGCCGCCAAATGCCCGTAAAACCAGCGTCAACAACTTCAACTACAGCTACAGCAACATCTTGATGGCCCCCAAGGCTAATCGTGGCAATCGGACTCCACTGGTCCGAGATACCGAGTTGCCTTACTCGCCGTTGTTCGCAGATTCTGATGATTCAGTCGTCGTTTCGAGCATGAACATTGGAATGAAAACGCCACCGAAAACGACGACTCCCGAACCTTCAGTCACTTCCACGGCTCCATCTACGCCAGAATCAGATTCTGAAAGGATGCCGAACCATCACATTGACTGGGCTCCGGAAAGGGTAAGTGCCATATTCAAAATTTTGAAAAGGACTTCAATTAATCAACTGTGTTTTCAGCCAAGTGCCAGTCGCCGTCTCGGCCTCAACGGTTCAGAAAACCTGAATCCTCAAGCCTCAGAGCATTCAGATTCTGATGCCCCATCAACCCCGCTCCGTCCCACACAAGCAGCTAGACGATATGAGATGCTTCTTCGTGCCCCGAAAGCGCCCACTCGGATGGCACCTGCCCGATACGCATATGAACGAAGTCTCGGCGGCAACCGTCACACGAACAATGTTACGCCGAAGAAGACTCGACGCAGCGTTGATCTCGAGATCTACACCCCGGAGCGGAATCGCCGTGCCCAACTCGAACAGATCCGGGCCTGCTACAAACGCGTCTAAATGACTGACGGAAATCTAAACGAACTCACAAAATGCCTATCTTACTTGACCAATTCTGCAATGTTTATCCGCGTTGACATCATTTATCAATGACTAAAGTTTTATCTTGTTTATCGTACCATTTGTTATCTTAATCCGCAGGGCAAAAACCGTTCGGGTCTCTGAGGATTTATTTTTTCTCTCGCGTGTTTGCTGGTTGTTGATCAACCCCCTGTTCCTCCGCTGTGCTATATATTATTATTCAAATAAAATTGTATTGTTATCACTTTTGACTGACTTTGTTGCACTTCTTTTACAAATTGCATTGAAATCACAGAACTGACAAGTCAATGAGCCTCTGGAAATGACGATTGCGCGGGAAAAACACGCAAAGACACACTGATGAAGCTAGAAGTGCCGCGTCCCTTCGCGGTCGTCGCTTGCCTCGATGCTTCTAGCATGCACGTGTTCAGCACGAGTCGCGCAATGTCATGCGCAATAACGTCACAAAATATTACCGAAGCTGAGTCAACACATTACGAACAATACAAACTGATAAGCCGTTATCGGTTATAAGCCGTTATCGTTTTATGCCATGTGCTAAATATAGATAATGGTAATATAAACGACGAAAAACATCATTTCAAGTTCTTTCTTTTGTGCCTACTATCAGAGGCGCCGCTTTTCCATTGAGCGGCGGCGGCATCAAAGCGAGGAGCGGCACACCGGTTTGATTGACCGTGCCAAAGCAGTGACAATCTGTTTTGATGCAACATTGCCGCGCCGACGACGAAGTGTGCTAGAATGCCCCGGAAAGGAGTTTATAGACCGTTAAGTCGGTTATGCTTAAAAGATCCAATAAGCTTTGTCGGTAAAACTTGTATGTTCATGTCTTCGTGAACAGAGAGCGACAGGTTTACGATACATTTCTTGATGGGTCGTCTGCGCAGGCTTTTTCTTTGTTTCAAAGTGTAGGCTAAGGTTAAAGGTGTAAATTTGACAAACATGGATGCTTTTCTTGCATCACGTTTGCAATCTCGAAATGACAACTCAAACCAAATGAATTATAACAGTCATTTAAAAAAATGTCATGCATTATAAATTGTGGTAACGTTTTTCATATCTTCTTTTTTAAGTATACATCATTGTAAAAAGTCATAAACGAATAAAAAATATAACTTTATTCAAATTCAACAAAACAAAGGCACAAGGAAACAAAAAAAGTGTCAAAAGACACAAAAGACCGAAAAAAAAAAACATTCAAAATGTTTACACCGCTCTAATTTAGAGCACACGTTCATTTGAAAGGCACCGGCTGGCAATGCGGTCAGCCAAACGAGCCGGAGCAAGGTGGCGAGGAACACCGTACTTGGGCTCACTCTTGCGGTACATTCTTTTCGGGGCCCGGCATAGCATCTCTTCTTCTTCCTTGGTCATGTTTGGATCGGTGTCGTATTTTTCGAATTCGTTCTTCTCGGCAGTCACGTTAGAGGGCGCAGACGGCTTATTCGGGGTGATGGGTTTTTGTTGTGGGTCGGCAGCGAGATTCTGGGGAGCAGCTGACTTTGCTGGGACTTCTGAAATGGCTGAGGTGGACGGTTGAGGCTGGTTCTCGCTGTTGTTGTTTTGTTGGCTGTTGCTGGCTGAGGACGACATGATTGAAGACGTGTTTCTGAAAAAGTAGAATTTAGAAATCGATTGTTGTCACGCGTTGGTGGCACGATACACGATTAAGAAAAAGCCAAAAATTAGTGTCAACTGATGCAGGGAAGCTGTCTGGCTAAGCTTGCGCGCGCCAGGCGAAGGTGAGACCACACATCCTTATGAGACCATCTAGGGAAGAGAGAGGAATAGACAAGTTAGGCCAAACATTACCGTCCTAATCGGTCAATCGTCGTGCGGGTATCCAAGAAGCCACACATAAGCTTGGCCGACAAAGCTAACCAACCAAATATGGCCCATTCCCAAGTATGTACCTACAGGAAAATAGAATGCATTGACTAGTCACAACAACACTCCTAGCTAGGGAATCGGACGCGGAAGTTGGGCGCTTACCGTCTCGCGGATCAAAACCCCAAAAATGGAAAAAAAAACAAGCATAAGAAAAAGAAAAGGATAGATTGATACTTGTCCCGCAAAAAAAGAAAGCAGCCGAAGTACCACTGCTCATGGCACCACAAGCTTATAATGAATGAATTAAGCTGAGCGATGAAGCTATCCCACTGAGCTCGTCACGAAGGTGTGGCCAAACAAGCATCCGCGTAGGACCATCTGAAGAATGGACACACGCCGGGGAAGGGCGTGTTATGGGACTAATTGGGCGCGAAATTACGGTTACAAGCGGTTTTTCGCCGTGCAGGATTCCACACTTGTATAAACTCGGCCGACAAGTGTGGAATTGGCAAACAAACATTATACAAGTGACCGGGCCAAGCACACGTCACAGCTACTGTCAAAAGACATGTTTGAATTAACAAAGAACTAACACGCCGTTGTTCCAGGGGGAACCTGCCGCCACCCTAAAAGGTGACTTATGGAAGAGTTGGATGAAACGAATTTTTCATGGTTTACGGGAAAAAAACACGATATTGACAACAATGTGGATCAGAGTCGGCTCTTAGACTCATGTCACAGGAAGAGAGACCCATCACGAAAGACGGTAGAGTCCCCCCACACATCGGCTTGTACTGTGGACCTTCGTGGTTAGAGATGCCTACCTTCCATGAGTGCAGAGGAGGGGTGCAGAGAAATGGTGCATTAATGCAATGGTGCGCCACTGGTAAATTGGTAAGGTTGACTGTTGTGCGAACAATAGCGTATGAAATTGCACGACAAAGCTTGACACATTCCAATCACGCGCTTTGAATCATAGATCAAGAGCCTTATAGACTATATAAGTTATAGTATACAGATGAGAAGTAACATCCATGTTTCTATCAACATAAACTTAACGTAAATGCTACTAATACCCGATATAAGTGACACAACAACATACCGCATGTAATCTGAACGGTAGCATATTATGCATCTGATCATGTGGGGATACACTGAAAAAAACAGTGTGTTGCACCTGCGCGTAGCACTTTTTCGTGCAACGAATTCATTGCACTTGGTGCAACGATTTTAGGATCCACGAAAAGTGCAACGTAAACGACACAACTTGTGCAACGAAAAATTTCGTATGAAAAGGTGCAATGATTTCGTTGCACCAAAAGTGCAACGTTTAAGGCCTTAAGCGAAAGGCGATCTCTCTCGTCGTCTGTCGCTTCTTATCTCTTTCACACAATGCCAGAAACCACATATAATTTAGTCTCCCTGCAATTCTCGATTCGTCATCCTTCGGGATCACGGATATGGCTTACTGAGCTGTATATCCGCATTTGTAACCAAATGTGGATCTAATAAATTTTGGATTTGGTCAACCTTTGTTGATCATTACATCAATGCAAAAAGAAAAAAAACAAAAAAATAGTTTGATGTTCACTTTTCAAACATTGCACCCTTTTGCTACGTTCGGTGTGTCGTATTCGTTGCACTTTTTGCAACGAATGCAACACACTTTTACTGTGTTCGTTGCACAATTTGTGTCGCGTGCGTTGCAAATAGTGCAACGAAAAGTGGTGCAACGTTTTCGTTGCAAAAAGTGCAATGCGATTTTCCGTTCCACTTTTTGCTACGAATCCGTTGCACTTTTCGTAAAAAACGTTGCACTTTTTTTTTCAGTGTCGGCCGACAAGGTTCGGCAAACAAATGTCAGACAAGTGACCGGGCCAAGCAAATGCCACAGCTACCGTCGAAAGATACTGTACCGACAAAGAACTAGCACACTTCGCCGGCACTACTATGACCAAAAACAAGGATCGCCGTTGTTTCGAGTAATGAGAAGAGGGTAGTAAAGATATTTCTGTGGAAGGCACCCAATATCCCAAAAAGTGAAAGGCAAACTAACGGAAGAGTAAGATAAATTAATTTGGATGGTATATGGGAAAAGAGTAAGATTTCAACAATACATACTGTGGACACAAAGCGGCACTTTCTAAATTGGGGGGTCATACTGTCAGTCATTGTGAGCCCAGGGACTACAGGTTATTACGGTATCGTGGAAGACTAATAGAAATGAACTTCCGTATGTTAAAAGGAATCGATCAGATACAACAACGCTTGCAATGTCGTTGCTAGCTAGGGGACCACACACGAAGGTATGCCAACACAAGCGCGTACTGTGGACCTTCGTGGTTAGAGATACCTAACTTCCATGAGTGCCAAGGAGGGGTGCAGAGAAATTGGCGCGCAAAGTCAAACAGTGGTAAATTTGGATGGTTGGTGGTTCATTTCTTCGGTAAATAGGATGGGTGGACGATTAATAGAGTATGAGATTGCACAAAAAAGCTAAAACAAAACTAACACATTGCAATTACGCGCTTTGAAACACATCTAGAGAAGGGCTTCATACAGAGAAAAGGTAACTTTCATGTTTCTACCGACTTCGAATTGACAAAAAACCGATATAATCGACCCAACAACATACCGCATGTAATCTGAAAGCATATTATGCATGTGAATATGTGGGTCACCCAAAGAATCCGAATTCACACTTTTTTCAACATCCACTCCGCCTATCTCCTTTCGAGCAACGTCAATCAACGCATGACATTTGTCACTCATCAAGCGCATACTCCTTTGGTTGGCACTATATTGCACACATTGTAAAACCACTTCACACTACCGATCAAGGGATAAGTGTACAAATCTTGTGACAAGCTACCATAAGCTGCGGGTGTTTGACTGACGTCTTTATGCTCTCCGATAATTTTACCAGGATGAGGGCGTGCATATTAGCGAGGGACCTGCACGGCATACGCCATTCGACGAAGCCTTCGTATGGGGGTCAACCTGGGAAGGCGAGGGGGCTACCACAAGTGATCTACCTCATCAGTTGCTGGTGGTGGATGAGCTCCATAAACAGCGCTTTCGGTTGGATTTCTGTCATTCTACCCCATCCATTCGCATCGTGGATAGTTGTTCTTTTCTGATCTTTCCACTTTTATGGTTTTTTCCGTATTTTTTTGCAGCTTAGAGTAAGCAGTGTTGTAGTTACACATTATCCTCTTTTTTCTTTTTTTCCGCTTGTCTTGATTCTGCAGTTATTTAGCTCAGTAGTGGGGACAAGTTTACGGTTGATTGTTGTTGTTCGACTTTTGTCAAATAGAATAGCATTGAAATCAATAAGCTGGGCTTTTTTTTTATTTAATCGTGGCGTGATTCCTGTTTGATTTTTACGGTGTTCGTGGAATCGTATTAAGCTTGTCCAAAATCAACTTCTAGTAAACTTCATTCTTTTAGAAAAACACTTCTGATTAATCATGACGTCCTCCTCTGCCAACAACCAACAAAACAACAATGATAACCGTGGAACCCAAGCAGCCGACTGGGATGAACCCAACATGACTGCCGAACAGAAGGAGATGCTTCTCCGTGCCCCGAAGGCCAACCGTACGCCCATTCGCCGTTTCCCTCTTAGTGGCATTGCGGCCGCTTTCAACAACATGCAGATGTAATGCCAGCATGTTTCATTGGCTCCGCGTGACTTTATCCAAACGAAAGAAAAAAAGTGTATGTAAATAACTGTAAAGTTATTGAAAATTGATATTTATCGCCCCATTTGAGTTTCATTCCGTGTATCTGACGTAAATATTTATCCTTCTTGCTTATAATTTTCGCTTATTACAATGTGCTTTCATTTTTGTTATAATAAAAAAAGTTTTCGAAAATTTATGCAACATCCTATAGTATCAGTACTTTGTTTAAATGAACAACTATAAAAGCAGCGTTTCCGAAGCAGGATGAGGACGTGCGTATTAGCAAGGGCCTGCACGGCATACGCCATCCGACGAAGCCTTCGTAGGTGCGAACAGCATGTGAGCGCCCGTTTTTTGTGAAGTCGGTTCAGAAGTGAAACCCTAAGGGTATTGCCGCTGACTCAGAAAAATATCTGTCTTACTAAGTTCGACGCAGAGAAGGACGGGCTACGAGATAACACTATCTGTTCAGACAGATTCGGTTTTAGAAAAAAACTATAATCGTTTGAAAAATGATACCACACAAAATCTAAAATTATTACGTTAATACGTCTTCCGGCGCTCAAAGAATTAGACAGACTCATTCGTCGTTTACATTGAATGGAGACAGTTGTGCCATTCTGCGGCTTCAGCGGAGGCCGAAGAATGAATGTGTGATGTTCGAGGTGTCTCGATTCGCATTGCCGGTGGCGATTCAGCCTAGCAGCCACTATTTTTGTTGGTTTGTTTATCAACAAAGCTGTTTCGACGTCACCGGAACTTTGGCCAGCTCGTCGCATCCTCCGTGCCCTATCACCTCTACGCCATCTCCGACCAGCAATCTGACCAGCGATGCCGATTTCCCGCTCCTTTTCCCCCTTTCCCTGTTCAAGTGCCTTCAAGCGCCTCCCTCTTCTGTTCATTTTATCCATTTTATTGTTATTAAAGTTAGCATTCATTAAATATATAAGCGTATGTCAAATTCAAATGGCCCCTATTCGACAACTGAAAAGTGTGTAAAGTGTGTTATTGATCTGTGCTGATTCCAAATTCGCTTAACTTACTACTGCTTCCTCGAGCGCTCGCTAAAAGGTGTAGTTGACTCTTACGAGTCCTACATATTTGGTAGCAGCGAGTGGTTTCGTCCACCATGTCCGATTCAGCTCGTCTTTGATCTGTGTTGACCTCTTCTTCAATTATCTCTCTGTTCCGGCAGGAGATACTGGAAATCTAATTACCGGGCGTATAACGTTTTGCTCCTCGAGAGCTCGCTGATCGTGTAGTTGACTCTCCCCGAGTCCTACATATTTGGTAGCATATCGAGTGGTTTCGTCCACCATGTCCGGTTCGGCTCGCCGTCTCGTCTTCACGCTCAGTGAAGAGATGGAGAGTTAGATCGAAGCGATCCTCGGAGGTGCAGGCCCGATGAAAGACGCACCGACAGGTCAAGGATCTCGTTTTCCTTGTCCTCAGACCTGACGGACCGTGGAACAAGTCGCGGCTACCCCACTTTCAAGATGGAGTCTGATGACACCTTCGTGGAGTGGGCGGATGGGCTCAAGGACCATCTTGTCACGGTGTGAGGTTGAGGCTTCGGTATGTCTCCATTCGTCTTCCCGGTGGTGTCGATTCGGCTTAACAGCCACTATTTTTGTTGGTTTGTTGATCAACAAAGCCGTTTCGACGTCACCGGAACCGTGGCCACTTTTCCCATCCTCCGCGCCGTATCGCCGTTGCGCCATCTCCGACCCGCGAGCCGACCGTCGACGCCGATTCCCCCGCTCCGTCTTCCCCTTTTTCCTGTACAGGTGCCCCCAAGCGCCTCCCCTTTCAGTACATTTTCAGCTCATTTTACCTGTTTTGTTGTTATTTTAGATAGTATTTGTGTCGTATATAAGTGCTTGTTGAAGTTAAATAAAATTGGGCCCCCACTCAAGAAACTGAAGAAGTCGATTGTGTGTTTATTTGCTGTGTTGAAACTCTGCTTCATAGTATCTATCTGTCTTGACAGAAAGATCTCCGGTAATCCAATTACTGGGCTTACAAAATCTCATCTATCTGTTTCGACAGAAAGATCTGTGGTAATCTAATTACCGCGCGTACAACCTTACGCTCCTCGAGAGATCGCCGATTGTGTAGTAGACTCACCCCGAGTCCTACAACGGTTGATGACAGGATGTCTGCGCAAAGTCACCGCCTTGAAGTGTAAGCTTTCAAGGTATGCTCGAACCTCACAAATGTCAGTCGTCGTTTCCACAAGGAACCGCCTGAAGGGCGTAAAATGAGTCGCATGATAGTAAACATGCAAAATACATATAAACGAGCATCAGACGACCTCATACTTGTCGACAATGAAGGCCGTCTCTGAGGTATGTTCAACGGAGTCGCTGCCATCAAAGGTAACTGCGTCTTCGAGTTCGATCTGGCACGTCAAGTTCTCGGATTCGAAATTGACACTGACGGGGAAGAAGTGATCGGAGTGGCCATTCGGCACACTGAATTCGAGATTACCGGAAGAGTTCGATTCGTCAATGATGGGGATACTCCAAAGAAGTAGCGACTTCGATCGGATGTACTCATATGAGCCTTCAACTTCGGAAACGTTTGGCTGGATGGCCGGAGGCAAGGGATGGCAATGAGGACATTCTGCAGGGTGAGGGCTTCGTTTTGGAGGGTGTATTCAATGTTGACAGTACAGCCATCAGGGGTTTCGTTGGGGAATATATCAGAAAAGATAGATGAAAACCGGTAAAAACTTACAAACAAGAGGCAACTGTTCCTCATCAGTCAATACATGTCTCCAACGAATCACACCAACACCGCTATTCAATTGGCAAGGATAATGTGAGGCGTCTGAAGAGCATGTTCTCCAACGATGAATTCAGCTGGGGCATCGGCGATCGCACGGCATCGGTTTCGATTTCGGCGCATTGTGCTGTGAGGGCAAGGTTTGTTCTTTTAACAAGATTTCAGTTCAAACAATCCAAATTTACAGGGCTACTTCGAGGACCGTCGCCCGGCCTCAAACTGCGACCCCTACCTGGTGGCGTCTAAGATCATTTCGGCAACACTGCTTTCATAGTTTTTCATTTAAACAAAGTACTGATAGATACCGTTGAATGTTGCATAATTTTAGAATTGTAAGAACCGTGGCCGCGAGGCCATGGAAGAGATATTAGAACGCGCCCGATTCAGAATCGGACTGGAGGATCCCACATTGCTCCTGAGAGACAGTGCGATAAACCACGTTTATTACTTCTTTAGCTAACACTTATATACGCACTACAATACGTTCCAGAACATTCCAATGGGGGAGGCGCTTCGAATCGCCTTTACAATCATCGGGGACTATAACTTAGAAATGCTAAACATCCGGCAGTTCGATGACGAGAACTGCCGGCGATAGCATCAATAGCCGACCTTCCGGTCACAATTCACACGACTAGTACACGAACTATACAAAACAATAACATACAAGAATTCCACGGATCTCACAGAATTTTAGTTGTTTACAAGAATGAAAGCACATTTTTTATTTAAACAAATTCACAGAAGATAAAACCATTCAACGCGGGGAGTAAATAAAGCAAAACCCAAGGTTTTGGCAGAGAGAGTATATAATTACGTTAAATATACGGAATGTAATTCAAAGGGGGGGGGGCACATTATTAAACGTGGCAAAAAACGAGTAATAAATTAATATGTAATAAATATTGAATAACTCTTCAGTTATTTACATACACTTTTTTCTTTCGTTTGGACAAAATCACACGAAGCCAGTCGAAGATTTAGAGTAACCGGCTGGCGATACGGTCAGCCAATCGTTGAGGGGCAAGGTGGCGAGGAACCACGAACTTGGGCTCACCCCCGCGGGACTTCCTTTTCGGGGCCCGGCAAAGCATCTCTTCTTCTTCCTCGGTCATATTTGGGTCGTGATCGTATTTTTCAAAAAAAGCTTGCGTCTTGGCAGCTTGATCCGCGGGGACATCTGGTTTCTTGTTTTCTTCAGCGGCGAGGGTTGGAGGAGCTGGCTTCGCTGGGATTTCTGGCATGGCTGAGGTGCACGGTTGGTTTTCGGTATTGTTGTTGTTGTTGGTGGTGGTGTTTTGTTGGCTGCTGCTGGCTGAGGACGACATGATTGAAGACGTGTTTCTAAAAATGTTGAATTGAAAAGCTGATGTTGTCACACGTTCGAGGGCACGATACACGAAAAAGGAAAAGACAAAGGATTAGAATCCAAACGAAAATTAAAGCATATTAGGTGTAGACGAAAAAAGGAGCCCTGGCGTTCCCGACAATCCAGAATAGTGTCAATTAATGCAATGCAGCTATCTGGCTAAGCTTGCGCGCACCAGGCGAAGGTGAGACCACACATCCCCATGAGGGAGGGGAGGGGAATAGACAAACTAGGTCGAACATTACCGCTCTAATCGGTCAATCGTCGTGCTGGTATCCGAGAAGCCACACTTACACAGGCTTGGCCGACAAAGCTTGGCTGCCAAATATGGCCCATTCCCCAGTATCTATACAGGAAAAAGAATGCATTGACTTGTCACAACAACACTCTTAACTAGGGAATCGGACGCGGAAGTTAGGGGACACTTATCGTAACGTGGATCAAGAGCCTCAAAAGTGGAAAAAGAAACAAGCATAAGAAAAAGAAAGGGGTCCCGCAAAAGAGAAGGGAGCTGAAGGACCACTGCCCATGAGAGCTTATAATGAATGAATTAAGATGAGCGATGAAGCTAACCCGCTAAGTTTGCGCGAGCCAGACGAAGGTTGGCCTAACATCTTCATGAGGCCATCTAGGGAAGAATGGGGGAAAGACTCGCGCAAAGGAGAGTGTTCGACAAATTAGATCAGATATTTGTCGCCCTAATCGGTCAATCGTCATGCGGGCATCCAAGAAGCCACACCTACACAAGTTTGGCCGACAAAGCTTAGCAGCCAAACACGGTCCGTTCCTGACATGTCGTAAAAGTTTGTTTTCAAGACTCTAAGAGCCAAGTATCTACAGAAAAATAGAAGCTATTGGCCCGATACAAGAACACTCTATTAGCTATGGAATCGGACGCGGAAGTTGGGTACGTTGCCTACTACTGAGCAGACTGATAGGGAAGTGAAAACAAAACAAGACCCGAAAAGTGGAAAAAGAAACAAGCATTAAGAAAAAGGATGGCATTGAGACTTGTCAATACAAAAGATAGAGAAGCGGAGGTACCACTACCCATGACACAACAAGCTTGTAGTGAATGAGCTATCCTGAGCGATGTAGCTATCCCGCTAAGTTTGCGCGAGCCAGGCGAAGGTGTGGACTAGCATCTTCATGAGGCCATCTAGGGAACAGTGGGGGAATAGACTCGCACAAAGGAGAGTGTTCGACACATCAGATCGGATATTTGTCGACCTAATCGGTCAACGTTGGGGCATTCAATAAGCCACACTTACACAAGTTTGGCCGACAAAGCTTAGCAGCCAAACACGACCCGTTCCTGACATGTGCAAAGCAAGGTTCTACAGAAAAATAGAAGTTATTGGTCCGATACAACACTCTATATGGAATAAGACGCGGAAGTTGGGTACATTGCCTACTGCTAACTAAGCTAACTGAAAGAAAGGTAAAACGAGACAAGACTGTAAAAATGGAAAAAGAAACAAGCATTAAGAAAAAGGATGGCATTGTCCTACATAAGATTGAGAAGCTGAAGTACCACTACCCATGACAGTACAAGCTTGTTATGAATGAGTGAAGCTGAGCGAGGTAGCTTTTATACTAGAGGCATGCGTGCATCAGGCGAAAGCATGGTCAGACAAACATCCGCGTAGGATCAGAGGAACACACACGCGTCAGGGAAGGGTGTGTTATGGGACTTATTGGGCGGGAAATTACGGTCATAAGCTGCTTGGAGGTGTCCGCACTTGCATAAACTTGGCCGGCAAAGTTTGGCAAACAAATAGCAGACGAGTGACCGGGCTAAGCACATGCCACAGCTACCGTCAATTGTACCAACAAAGAACTAGCACACTTTGCCGGCACTACAATGGCTATTAACAAGGGTCGCCGTTGGTTTGAGAGAGAAAGAAGGAAAAAAAATATTACTGTGGAGAGCGCCCACCATCCCAAAAAATGACTAACAAACAAAAAAATTGAATCGACTTTTACATGGCATGCAGGGGGAAAGTAGAATATCGATACTACTGTGGACACAAGTCATCGCCTTTCGATGTTGGGGGCAAACAATCACTATGGAACCCCGAGCTACAGATTTTACAGCTTCGTGGAGAGCTATTAGTAACGGTCTTCCGCATGTTAGGAGGAATCGATCTGATACAACAACGCTTGCAATGTCGCTGCTAGCTAGGTGACCACACACGAAGGTATGCCAACACAAGCGCGTACTGTGGACCTTCGTGGTTAGAGATGCCTAACTTCCATGAGTGCCAAGGAGGGGTGCAGAGAAATTGGCGCGCAAAAAAGTCAAAGCAGTGGTGTGCGAAATAAAGCAGTGGTCAATTAGGAAAAATGGAGGTGCATTTCTTCGGAAAATAGGATTGGTGTACGGTTAATAGCATATGAGATTGCACGATCAAGCTGAAACTAAGACATACTAATTACGCACACGGAGACATAAAACAAGAGCTTCATACAGTAAGAAGGTAACATCCATGCTTCTACTGACTTCAACTTGACAAATATGCAACTAATAACCGAAATAAGTGACCCAATAAAATGCTGCATGTAATCTGAAAGCATATTATGCATGTGAATATCACCCAAAGAATCCGAATTCACACTTGTTCCAACATCCACTCCGCCCATCTCCCTTCGAGTTGTCAATCAACCCATGAGACTTGTCACTCATCAAACATACATTCCTTTAGTAACACACCTTGTAAAACACTTCACACTACCGATCAAGGGATAAGTGTACAAATCTTGTGACAAGCTACCATAAGCTGCGGGTGTTTGACTGACGTCTTTATGCTCTCCGATCATTTGACCAGGATGAGGGCGTGCACATTAGCGAGGGCCTGGGCGGCATACGCCATCCGACGAGGCCTTCGTAGGTGGGCGACCTGGGAAGGCTACCACAAGTGATCTACCTGATCAGTTGCTGGTGGTCGATGAGCTCCAGAAATAGTGCTTTCGGTTAGTTTCTGCCATTCTACCCCATCCATTCGCATCGTGGATAGTTGTTCTTTTCGGATCTTTTCATTTTTATGGTTGTTTCCGCATTTTTAACAGTTTAGATTAAGCAGTGTTGTCTCTATACTTTGTTCTACTTTTTTCCTTTTTTGCACAAATTCAACAAGAGCTGATTTTTTTAGTAAAACTAGACCAAGAACTAGACCGAGGAGTGGAAGGTGAACCGTCATTGTGGCCTATTTCAATCGTGACGTGATCCCTGTTTTATTTTTGCCGTGTTCGTGGAATCGTAATTCAAAGGCTTATCCAAAACCAACTTTAAGTAAACTCCCTTTTTTCAGAAAAACTCTTCTTACCAATCATGTCGTCCTCCTCTGCCAACAACCAACAAACACCCACGACATCTGGAACCCAAGAAGCCGACCAATATTGGGATGAACCCACCATGACAGCCGAACAGATGGAAATCCTTCTCCGTGCCCCAAAGGCCAACCGTACGCCCATTCGCCGTTTCCCTCTTAGTGGCCTCGATGCCGCCTTCAACAACATGCAGGTGTAATCACAGCACCTTCGACTGGCTCCGCGTCACTGTTGTTTGTAAATAACTGAAGAGTTATAAAAAAAAGTTGATATTTATCACATATTTATTAACTAATTGATTATTGCCACGTTTAATAATGTGTCCCCCCATTTGTGTTTCATTCCGTATATTTAAAGTAATTATATATCCTCTCTGCAAAAATCTTGAATTTAGCTTCATTTACTCTCCGCGTTGAATTGCTGTTGTGTGAATTTGTTTAAATAAAAAAAATGTGCTTTCATTCTTGTAAAAAATAAGTTTTTAAAATTTCTAAATTGGCAATATGGCTTTCATCGAGTTTTGGCACTAGTCTCTAAAGCTCGGAAAGACCGCCCGGACCGCGGGTTTTCTTCGTGGAAAAGTTTGTGTGGCATCCGGCTCCACTCCACTAGCCGGTAGTCTCGGGGCGGGGATCGAAGCACGCGATGACGTCATAGGCTTCAGTGATGCGATGAAGAATGTAACGAGCTACCTGATCAGTTGCTGGTGGTCGATCGGCTCCATAAATAGCGCTTTCGGTTGGATTTCTACCATTTTACTCCATGCAATCGCATCGTGGATAGTTGTTCTTTTCTGATCTTTCCATCAGCAAACAACAAAACAATGCCACCCCGAATTCCGACGTAGTGTCAGGCTGTGCCGTACCTGCTACCAATGTGTCTAATACAAACACATTTAAAAACCTACTGCGGTCGTCGAAAATTATTACTACACAATTTGTTATCTAGAGATAAACATTAAAATGTGTTATTTGACTTTTTATTTTGTTTTTCATCATTTTTATGACGACTGGCTTCAAATCCAGAAAGCCAGTGTATATATTATTGCGTTTGTTTTTATGTTTTTACCCATTTTTGTTCTTGTAATAAAGTTTTCTTTTAAAAACCTTAGTTTTTTTGTATTTAGACAATATTGTGTTTTCAAACTACAAAGTTCAAGTAAACAACCCTGCAGAAGGTAGAAAATAGAAAATGAAGACCCGCGAGCACAATAAAGTTACACTTTGGTTGCAAAATGGTGATTGTTGCGTGAGTATAAAAGACCCTCAGCAAACGAAAACCATTCACTCGTGCATTCAATTGCAATTGTACATATCGATCATGGCTCGTTTCGCTGATAAAGTTGTCATTGTGACGGGGTCGTCGGCCGGAATCGGCAAAGCTGCCATCATCGGATTCGCGAAAGAAGGTGCCTCTGTCGTTCTGCATGGCACCAATGCCGGGCGTCTTGCCGACGCTGAAAAGGCGTTGCATGATGCCGGGATTCCGGATAGCCGTATTTTAAAGGTCCAGGGAGGCTTGGATGAAGAAGCTAATCAGGATAAACTCATCAATGAAACTATTGCTCGCTTCGGTAAGATCGACGTTCTTGTCAACAATGCTGGTGTTGGACGTAAACCTGGAACAGGCCATTCCGTATTCGATCACTATGACTACGTTTTTGCTCTCAATGTTCGTGCAGTTTTCCGTCTCGTTGAATTGGCTACACCGTATTTGGAAAAAACAAAGGGTAACATTATCAATGTTTCTAGCATTGCTGCTCTTTCTAAACCGGTAAGTTATAACTTTTTTTTAATGATTGATTGGCTTTGTAAAACTATACTGCCGCTTTTTCACTTTGTTTATTTTGCATTTGACTGGCAAAGTTTCAGCTCGAAGGAGATGAAGTAGGCGTAGTCTACTACATGTCAAAGGCCGCACTTGACCGATACACAAAGAACATCAACCAAAGTTTGATGAAAAAAGGTATCAGAATCAACAACATCAACCCCGGTCCCTTTGAAACAAACATTTTGAACCGTTCCCTCGGTGAAGATGCCTCGGAAGAATCTCTCGCAAAGGCAGCTGCGGTAAGATTAATCATAAAGAACAAATTTCAATGTAAAAGACAAATGTCGTGTTTTAGGCATTGAAGTTGTTCACAATTCCGACGGCAGTCAAGCGTTTCGGCGACCCAGAAGAATTAGTCCCTGCGTTTTTGTTGCTTGCCGATGAAAAATCCAGCTTTATCACAGGCTCAATTTGGGTTATTGATGGTGGCATGAGCACATGGGCACCTGAGGTTTCTGATTTGAAATTATAGATAACTGTATTGAAAAATATATTTTTTATGCTGTATTTTAACAAACATTATAAATGTAAATACACGATTTGATCCGGCATGGTAATCGCGATCACAAACTGATAAACCGCAAACTGTGTGTGACCAAAACATACTTGTATAATTCCATACCGTAGGGAAACTCCATGTGGTTCTACGCCCCGGTTATGCAAGTCCCCAGAATACCCAGAGTCGCGTTATTGTAGCATCATCTTTATTACTAGTGGTCTATGTCTTTCAGCCCAAAGGTTGGGAGAAGAATACAAAAAGCAAGTGTAAAACGTACTAACGCTAGGAACATGATCAAGATGGCAACTGAGACACAATCAGTAAGTAGCGGGGCATGGCTTCTATGCTGTAGTTCTTTCTCTGCCAAGGTATACAGTCCTGTGGTGGCTCATCTTTATTCACCCTTCTCCTAGCCGGGGTAAGGGGCACAACTGACTCATAAAAACTTTGCGCAGGGCCACCATACAGTGAAATTCAAGATAGAAGATATGGTCAGGATGGTTGAAGTTGTCGTCAATCACGCTTCGGCTGGTACGGCTTGGTCTGGTCCTTGTGGAAGACTTTCATGCACCGAGTCTAGATTCAGACCCGATTTCACCCGTGGATTCATGGCTGCTGGTGTTGTAAGCGAAGATGACATGCTGCAGGTGCTGATTCCAGTCAGTATTCTTCTGCTCAGTGTAAGTTCTGTTATGCCATTCAATCTGCCCGTTCGCTTGAGGGTTGTATGGCGTGATCGTTCGGTGCTCAAATCCGTAAATCTCGGCCAACCGTTTGGAGGTTTTTCCTACAAACTGTTGACCGATGGTCTCGAACACAATCCGCTACAAGCTTGGCGATTCCGTTTATCCCGCCTTTGTAAGTGAGCTACACAGACCACAGATACATACCAAAATAAAGTTCACTGTCGTGAGTTTGTAGTAAAAACAGTTTGAACCCCGGGTCGTGGTACCGCAGTACCACAGCCCGGGGCGATGAATATCAGGATAAGAAGTTTTTGCAGCCGATGAACACTACCTGAAAAGGCATGAAATTATTTGTACGTATTGGTGGCAAAACAACGTGATTGATGTAAAGGTTTTATATAAAATACAAAACACAAGATAGTGAAAACGCATAAAACACATCGTGATCTTATTTTTTGAAAGTTAGTGCCCTTGGCGGAGGAGATAAAAGTGAGTCAAATAAGCAAAATCAGTTTTTTGAACTCGATTGTATACGACAGAATGGTTTCAACTGACGTAAGCTGAGCGATGTCGCTATTCCGTCATGCTGTTGAACATGGCTTGCATTAGCCCGCGCAACTGCAGTGTTTTGTTGGACAGGTTAGGCGGAACATGACCAAGCTATTCGGGTTAGGAAGGTCCACGATTCGGTAACGACATTACCGTGGCCGACTAACTTTAGCTAGCGAATGTTGGCCAAACCCGCCCCTGGCGCGTCCGATGGCGAGACAGGCGCTTGGATATCGATCAAGCTGAAAGGCAAAGCGATGACATGCTGCAAGCAACCATAAGCCCCTCCTCTATGACGGCGACAGTGTTTTAGACAAAATGGCAAATCAAGACTTCCGACCTTATCAATACAATTACTGTACGGAGTCCACTTCATTGGAGAAGTTCCTTCAAACAAAAATGTCAACACAGAAAGTGTAAGAATGTGTACGGTAATACGAGCAACCCATAAGTATGCAAATTTCACAATGAGTAATGCTTAAAAGATCGACATTGATAAGATTCGTATTGACTCTATTCGGTCCACTATCTTCACTTTCACCCCCAATCCATTCACGTTTGAACAGTTCAATTCCTCCTTCCAATAGCATGGCTGACGATGACGAATACGATGGTTTCGACATGGATGATGGAGACTTTGACGATCTCAATGACAACCTCGACGACATGGATGCCAACGATGCTGCCGATGCCGTTGACGATGAAAGCGTTCAAGTTGTCGAGACCGATGCGGTCTGTTGGGCTTTCTGTCGATTTCATTGTTGTCTCAAAGATAAACTTTGAAACATTCCAGGACGATCGGCTCAAGATCGAAGGCGCCAACCGAATCACGGCTAACATGATGACCAAGTACGAACGAGCTCGTCTTCTCGGCGCCCGTGCCCTTCAGATTGCCATGGGTGCGCCTGTTACCGTCGATCTCGAAGGCGAGACTGATCCCATCGAAATCGCTCGGAAGGAACTCAAAGACCGCAAAATTCCTATGAAGATTCGTCGCTACATGCCTGATGGCTCCTACGAAGAATGGGAAATTGAGGAACTCAGTGTTGAATGGTGATTTTTTGTTCATTGTTACGTTGATGTGTTCTGATTTTCGTTAAATAAATCTCAATTAATAGTTTTTGTCACGGAATGGTAAGGAAGGTCATTACAACTTGCAAACAATGACTCCAATCAATAGTTTTTGGGAATAAACCCTTTATTATAACAAAGAATAAAACAAACAATTTACAATGCGATTACTCCTGCAAGTACACGTACATTATAATGAACGTACACAGGTGTACGTCCAGAACCGCCAGCAGCAAACAGCACCGAACCCAGCCTTCAAAGAGGGGCCACAATACGGCGCCAATGTATAAGGCACTGGCCCCAATGGACCAGAAGATCCGATTGTTCCGCCGCACTGTTTGTGCCAGCTCCATCAGACTGCATAGCGCAATACCTGCTAAGCCGCTCGGTATGATGACAACGGCAAACCCGTTCCATGTAAAGGGGTTAAGGGCGGCGGTCGCGACGCCCATGTAGAGCGTGCTTATCAAGGCAGCGTTCCAGGTGTGTTGGCACCGCCATTCGAATCGGCGTGTTGGTGCAAGTAGCACCCACACGCCGTTCCTTAGTGACGGTGTTCAGTGTACATATTGACATCACATAGTACACCAGTGCTGCGATAGCTGCAAAAGCCGTGTGGCGCTGTTGCCATTGGAAGGCGTACTTGGTAAGTTGGATACCTAGTACTATGGCAAGGCCATCCATGGAAGCCTTAATGGCGCTGCATACTGTAAACAAAGGTAGTATTAAATGAAACAAAAAGTAAACCTCACCGACGATTGTTGCGTAAGAGGCGTCCATAGTCTGGGTTGATTGACTATAGATTGACTATAAAATAAACGACTTTTAACAAAATAAACAAAAGTAAAACCGTACCTATCCATGGCACAAAACACATTAGCTGCAATTCAACGTTTAAGGGTTTGCTTTTCTCAATGCCGTTAAATCACTGTCGTGAGTTTGAATTTTTTGGAAATCAATGAAAACATCGACTGCCGAAGAGTTTCAAATCCCGGGCCACAACATCGAAATACTGCAGCCCGGGATATTCGACGATAACTTCAACAGTTCCGGATGATCTGCGTGAAGAAACTAAAAAAGTTAAGTTGTAATTATAGGTATTGTAATGTTTGAATTAAGTTTTCTATTTTTGAAACGCGCAATATAAGTTGGTACAAAAACAGGGAAAAAACTAGACACGTTGCACCCTAGATGGCTCACTGTACAAATGCTCATCGACAGGCTTGCGCAGATCGACCTTCTATGCCGTTTCAAACATGCCCGCGCGAATGAACCACCTGTTGAGCAAGCTCAACACTGGTCGGATCTCCAAGGTGCTTTCAAATCCGACCAGTGTCTTCGGCTGACATGCTTACGTACACACTAGCCGGATTGTCCAGCACAATGCACTTTACCGTCATGAACTTTGGCTGAAAAGTCCTTCATACTTGCGTCTTACTGTATCCAATCAACCACCTTCATCGATAAACTTTTTATTAACAAAGAATAAAACAATTTACAAGTATATCCGTCATTTTTAGTCAATTGATTCTTTTTCACCGTTGAAAGAGAATATAAAACTATTCGGCAAGTATCTACGCAACAAGGAGAGACGCTAATGGCGTTTGAGTGATTATTTAAGAAAATGGCATTTTCAAATGTATCAGTGAATCAAACTCCTTTGACAATGAAAACCTAAAGTGTAGACTAAACAAGGCTTCGATGCTTTCTTACAGGAAAAAAATAGAAATCTGTACCCACAATGTCTGATTATTTTGAAAACAAGAGCAATAAAACAGTTAGCCGGGATAGGGGATGTGTTTGTGAGTGGTAAAAGTACTGTAGAAAAAAGAGGAAATACTGTGAGGAAGTAAAGTGGAATCATCAAAAGTATGAATAAATTAAGTAATATCTTTTGTGTCGTTGGTTGAGTTGCGGGAAAAATCGTGGCTGAAGTGAATGTTTGTGGAATTTAAGTTAAAAACTGCTGCTGGAATGTTGATAAGGGCTGGTTTAGACGACGCAGAGAGGGTTCGAAGCGAGGAGTGATTCGCGATGGTTCATTTCTTCCTGTTCGAGTGCCTGAAATGGGGGGTGTTTGATGGATACCGTCAAAGGTAGGGGCTTACTTTGGCCTTTTCTTGCTGCAATTCTGTGAGCTGTTCGGAGTGGCGAGATTTGAGCTGGTTTTCGTGGCTTTGCGTTCTGAAATGGGGCAAATTTAGTCCAGAAATTAGAAAAACAAAGTAAAAACATACTTTGTAGCGAGTCTTCTACGCTCCTCAACAAACAATTTGAGGTTCCTTTCCTTGGTTTCCTTGACACGACGCTCCTTCTCAGCCCGGCTACCAATGTTTCGGTCGGATTCAATCTGTTTCGTATCCTCCATCGACTTTCGAGTCTGAGTGGATTTCAATTCCCGTGTCTCGGCATCAATCCGCTGCTTCATGACATCACGCTGAACCTTCTGCGCATCAAGGAGCAACTTTTCGAGCAGATCGTACTCATCGACAATGTGTTGTTTCCGCATTTCGAACAACTCTTGCTCCTGGCGTTTGACGAGATTGGACCATTCGCCGGTTTGGTTCGAGACAAGGGAGCGCATCTGAAATCGCCCATGATTACCATTGCTCAAAACTATGCCAATCATCCAAAATCAGTGCCAAAAGTCAAAAATCCCCGTCAAACCAACCTTATGATCATTACAAATCTCATTATACACAACTCCGCCCGTCGTGGGATCACTGGCTTTCCCGCTCAGGGAGCTATGCCGACTCGAGCTAGCACCATTTCCAAGCGTATTCTTCTTCTTGGATTGCTTCGCCGAATCCGTCATCAGCTTATCGACCGTGCTTTGCTGCTGCTTCTGGATCTGGTCCCGCTGCTTTTGATGGCGTTTTAACATGTCTTCCATGTCTTTCTTCCATTTTTTCGCAGCTTTCGTGAACACTTTTTCCTTCCGCAGTTGTGCCGTCGTGATCGCATCGAACTGAAACCCATACTGTACTCACAATTCCAAAAAACCAATGTGTGAAACCAAAAATACAAAAGCCAAATGACAAAAGATGAACAAAAGCAAAGTAAAAATGGATGGAAAGCAAGTCAAAGAAGTTCGTTTTCCATGGAAAAGCATATCGCAACTCAATGATGAAGGTAATACTCTCAAAATCAGGCATAATTCCTTATGTTAAATTTCGTATATCTCTCGAGTGCACACTTTTCGCATGTTAGTGGAAGCCCCAGCAGGAATATATATAAAAAATTAAAAACGCATATGCCATAACACAACGATGTCAAAAACGTGGAATTGGCAAGACACAAAGTATATGCCTAAATGCCGAACCTGTTGGCTCCGTGCTGCTTCGACGCGCTGTTGCGGCGAGATGCCACTGCCCGAGGCTAAAGACATGCGTTTGGTCATCCGGAAGCGTGAGGCGTCCTCGGCCGACAGGGGCGCATTGATGCTCAATCTCGGGCGGGCCGCATCCGAACAGAAGAAGCTGGCCGCAGCCGCTGACGGATCGTCCATGGCGGAGCAGCCGGTGACGTTCGCCTGTTGACGTTTCAACGCATCCATGGCAAGGCTCTTCGAGGAAGCGGACGTGCCGAGCGTCGTCGGCGATAAGCTCGACGTCGAATGCTTCTGCGCGGAGTCATCGCCCAAGTCAATCCTGTTCGGGGGCTTCTTGCGTCCGAAGCCGAGACGGAGGGACGCCGTGAAGCGTGCCGTTCTCTGAGATTTTAAGAAATGCCCTTTTTGTCAAAATGAGTTGATAAAGTAGTAAATTAATATAGCTTTTTTGAAGCAAAACTTTAAAGTTAAAACTTTTTAGTGCAAAATAGGAAAAAATCGTGAAAAAAGCAAATGTTGAAGAATGAAAAAAGTTTTGAATTCAAACTTGGCGGATGCAAAAGCGGGCCAAACATACCTTCAGTTTGTTTTCAAACTGTTCTGCGGCGACTTTCGCGCTCGCAGACGCATTACCTTCCTTTAGCTCTTGGGTCGGGGTTTGATTCGATGTTGGACGGCTGAAAATGGCATTTTAGGTTTCAATTATCATACCGAAGGGGATAAACTCACTCAATAGCAGCAGTGCCATTTGTTTTAGCCTTATTCTCTTCCCGTCGCTTCGCAGCAGCTCCAACGGCCGCCCCAGGACCATCAATATCCCGCCTTGGCTTCTTCTCCGCCGCCGGCACTTCAACAATATCACTATCATCGACACCCATGTTGTGGAGGGCTTCCTTCCGCTTTTCCTGTGCCGACAGATAGGCTCTTGGATCAGCTAATGCATCGACCAATCCACTGAGCTCATCAGGGACATATGTTTTGAGCACAAGGTGCACGAACAACGATGGCAGTGTCATCGGCATTGTGCTTTCAGTCCGCAATGAAATGTGCCGATATCCAGCTTGAAGGCCATCCAATGGCAAGATCCGTTGCCCCAGCTGTTTGTTGTTTTCATCGTAGACGGCGAATCGGAGGACAGCCAATTCGGGCAGGACAACCTTCCGGAAAACGAAGGGCTCCTCATTGTAGATCGGATTCAGCCCATTCGCGGGCACTGTCTTCGTTCGATGTTCCTTTCGGATCGTATCCGTCGGCAGGCCATACATTTCAACCTCAACATAGGTGCCGACCTTTCGCTCCGACAAAAACTGTCCCGAAATAACGCGAACACTGCAATGTGCCGCGATGACACCATCGACGGGGCTTTCGGAGAAGGGATCGAAAAGCTTATCCGGTCGACGCATAAAATCAGGTTTCAGCAAGTAGCCCGTGTTGCCATTGTAGTCAAATTTGCCCTGGTTAAGCTGCATGTACACGTCTGGGGTTTGAAAGTTGAGCGAGACCATCTGACAACCCGTATTCCAGAAGATCTGCAAGATTATCGATTGATTAGAACGCTTAACAGATGGATACTGTTTCAAAGCGTACCTGAGGCAAAAAATTACTCGAATCCACCCTGGCGCCCTTAGGGTAAATTCTCGACAATTGACGCTTATTATAATTCACAAACTCCGGGGCACTCTGCTTCAAGTAGCCAAGCCCCGTTGATTCCGAGAAACTCGACATGTGATAGTGCTTATTCTCCTTCTCCGCCAAATCGAAGCCCGCAAACTTGATCGGATGCGTGTAATTGACCAGCGATGAGAGCAATGGATGGATGTTGGTCGTGGCACCGGTGTACGAGTACTCGGCGAAGATGCGTTCTTCCTCTTCTTTCGTCAATGTCGGCTAAAAGACCAAAATTAGTACCCCTATCACAACACGTCCATCAAAATGTTGATCCTATTTATCTACAGTATGCCCTAAACGGCTATACCCTCCAAAAAATCTGTAACTTTTTCAGCTCAAAAACCTTACTACTTTGCTGTTCGAATTTTTCAGTTAATAGAAGAATCAAAAAAACAATCAAAAAACCGTACAAAAATCAATCAAAAAAACGGGAAAGGAGCAAAACTATGTAAACAAACAAATTTCCAAGCAAAGCGCACTGCAAATAAAAAGATATAAAAATTGGCACTGTAAACCAGGTTAGAAGCGATCGGAGAAGTCAGTTAATAAGCATTGAGGCTAGCACAAAAAAATCGGTGTACTGTAGGACACGCGGGAGAAGCAAATTTAAGTAAGCAATCAAGCAAAAATGTTAAATTTTGTGTGTGTGGCTTATCAGTTAAGGCAAATGCAAACTATCAGACAAATTTTCCATGCACATTCGGCATGAAAGCAAAAGTCGAACCACCACAACGAAAAAAAGATTAAACTCAAAGTGCGATTTGTGCCTAAACAACCCAAAAAGAGTGCCATCGTACTACTGTACTGTTGAAAGATTGAATTGAATTCCGCGTTGCATAAAGATACACAGATACAAAAATGTTAGTAAATATAAACTAAAATAGACGAGTGATTGAAAAAAAACGTTATTGCACAAAGTCAATAGTATTATGATGTCACCGACAGCGGTCTCGACACGAAATATACAGATAAGATAAAAACAGGGATAGCTTTTGGAAAGTTTGAAAAAAACAGCAAGATTTCAAGTTGTTAAGCTGTTGAGTTACGTTTTTAATTAAATTAGTCTTTGATAAAGTTAACTTAGAAACAGTTTGGATACTGTACTTTTGACAGGGCAACCAAAATGTAATATAGGTATTACAAAAAAAGAGTTTAGGTTAGGGTTTTTTTGAAAAATTTAACCGAAATTATTTCTGTTTACAGGGGGTTTAAAGTTCAGATTATTATCGTGCCTTTTTGCCCGGTTTCTGCCGAGTCGATGGAGCCCGCTTCGGTGTCGGTGTCGCATCGAGCAGGGCCGCGCTGATACTGTGATCGGCGGGCGTGCCACTCGGTCGTCGGAAGGATCGCTTATCCCGGCCGATGCCACCGCCACCAGCTCCAAGTTGTTGTTGTTGCTGTTGGGCCGGCTGCTGCTGTTGCTGTTGTTTTTGATCCATGCCATCCTCCGGCACGACGGGACACTGGGTCGGATTGAGCAGGGTCGGTGTTTCGTTAAACTGCGAAAAAATTAAAGTCAATCAAAAAAATTCACAGAGACAGCAATCGCTGTTAGTATCAGTATACTCAGAAAAAAATCAATACGTGTTAAAACTGAAGAAACCATGAATGTCATGAAGAAAATCATAACAACAAAAAGGAATACGGAAAATGAATAGTTTGTGTTAATATTGAAACGAACATAATAATTTTCGCTGTGAGACATGCGTGATCGACAGTATCACCATGTGTCGTGTACAATTTAACTTAGATCTTTTCTAACATTAACAACAACAGAACATACTATCCTTATTTTCTACTTTCTGAACATAAATTTTGACCAAAAATGGCTCTAATTGGTATACTGTAAAAAGTAACTACGAAAATCAGTTTTCGAAATGGGGAAACTCAGTAAAATAAGATAAAATTAACCGGAAAGTGTCATTTTGAAACCGTTGAAACTGTGCAAATACTTCAGACAGGTGAAAAACTACAGTAACCCTACAGTTAAACATAAAAATTTTGACAATTTTTGGGTTCTTAAATAAATCAAAGGCGGCGCTAATGTAAGCAAAATTTGCGCAACCGACATTTTTACAGACTTGTTTGGGATTGCCACATACAGTAAGCATAAATGGTGTACTGTAATACTTAATTTTGTTGATGCAGACAATTAAAAAAGCGCTGTATGCATAGAGGGTGTCAAACGGGGGTGGCTCGTAATAACACAAACATTACTAATACGGTTACTAATATACGACTGCGTGGGATGCGTTTAACCAAATCTTTGTAAAAAAAGTTTAATTGAATGTTTTTGAAGGTCAAAAAACTTATTTTGACGTGAGTGGTATGGAGAGACAATAAGCAAGGACAAATGTGATCAAAAGCATTTACAAACAGTCAATAATTAATTAATGATTGCTGTGAAAAAAACTAAAAACAAAAACCAACCGCAGTTTTCTTCGAAAAGGCGAGCGGCTTGAATTTAGCCTTGAAGTTGGACTTGGCAAGATCAATATGAGGGTCATCGAGTTCTTTGATATCTGGAAAGACGCATTGTAAGGTTGTTCTGTTCGATGTCAAAAATTTTAAAATGACTGACCAGGTCCCATGATCGGTGGCGGCGTTTGACTGACAGGTTGGTCCATTTCTGGGTGAGCTCGTTGATCACCTGCTGAAAAACATTCACTTAAAACTGCAATGGCACAAATTCAAATCTAAACACCATGAAACGAAAAAAGGCACTGCAAAATAACCACACTGACATGAAGTGAGTTTCGTGTAAAATAAAACCATGTGCAAAGTTTGTGTTAGTGCGAGTGGATGGAAAAAAATTCAAAGTTCAAACAAATTAGAGTCGAAAAAAGTGGAAATTTTTGTTCAAAACAACAAAATCATACTTTTTTTGGTGTAAAAGTATAGACAAATCATAATTTTTGTGGAAATGTGCAATCCCAATGACACATTGAGACTGTCAAACTGTACAAAGATGTACATGCTATTCGTGATAAAACCATAATTGATTCAACAAAGGCAAACTCACTGCAATCAAATCAAGTGACAATCTTTTTTAAAAGTTTCAGAAAACCTGGGAAAACCAGAATAGTTGGAGAGAAGTGATATTAGGGATGAAATATAAAAGTGGTTAGGTTAAGCTTTCAAGTGCCTCTAAATATTCGCGGCAAGACCGAAGACTTTCGTGGCTGGGAATCGGTGATGATAACTGAGTCAATGAAAAATGGGATAAGTAACTCAAAAACATGGTTCATGGAAGATGGAAATTGATAGTCAGAGAGGGTACTTAGCACACAGGGGTATCATTGGACTGCAGAAGCAAGGATCAAAGATTGCCAAAACAGCAACGACGAACGGTTTTTCTCGAAAAAAATAACTAAAAAAAGCCACGATAGATGACAGTCATGGACGTACAGTAGGTACGACTAGCACACGAATAACGGTAATGCGGTTGAGTTTTCAGTACCTTGGGCGGTTGGAGGTCGGGATGTCGTTGGGGGTGAGCTGGTCGAAGTCGACTTCACAGAGTTGGTCATACTTCGAAACGGAAATCGCGGCGACCTTCCAATCGATTTTGACGAATTGCTCCGATCCATGGATGTCGAGTTCGGTATGCTCCCGGTCGGTGTGCCCGAATCCGTGCTCGCCTTCAAGCTGTGTTCCTTGTGAAACTTTTGTCGGCGACTGTCGAAGGCTGCCAATAACAGTGATCGGCTGTCGATCGAATTCCGGGGCGAAGAATTCCGTGACGAATTCCGACTCGATGATCCGCCACCAACATTGTTTAAACCAGCCGAAATGGCACAGCCCAGCGACCTCGACGATGATGGCGTCAAGCGTCCACTCGATGAATACCATGCTTGACCACCACCTGCCGTTACAGTACTCCCGGATGAAATGCCAGTCGACGCGGTGGAGGAAGTCGATGGTGCCATCCCGGGATGGGTGAATTCATCATCCGAGGCGATCATCAGCATCTCGTCGATGAGGCCATGCGGACTACCACGACGATGGTGATCGATATCTGAGACAGAAAAGCAGAGGGGTAAAAAACAATGGCATTAAAAACGTGGGGGGTCTATACGGTGGGGCTATAGATAGAATATCCCGAATTTTTGGATAGAGAACACACTTCTAGCCAGTCTACTTCTGTGATTTGATTCTCTCGTGACAAACCAACCCAAATGTAAATATGTAAAAAGTGCTCCCAAAAAACCGTAAAACACATGTAAAAAGCAAGTTGAACTATCAAAAAATGTTATCAGTGTTAAAGGATAAAAGCGTAGAAGAAATCGCAATCATGCCAAAACCTCTTGGGCGTGTATGCTTGATGTATTTGAGTAAAATGTGAGCTTTGTGGAAAAAGTTGTAAACTCACGCGGACAAACGCTATCTTCACCGACGACTTCAGGCGTTTCGAGATTTTCTTCATCTTCGTCAAGTCTGCCTTCACGGAGGAATTGTTCGAGTTGATGGCGCTCGACATCGGCTTTGAGGCGCTTGTTTTTGATTAGGATTTTGCGTTTTAGGCGGTTTGGGGATGGGAGGGGGACGCCGGGTTCTAACTAGAATCGATTCGATGTTTAAAAAGCGTAAAAGTGGCAAAATGCCAAAAACCAACCGGAAAATCGTCCAACGGCTTCGACAACAACATATCCCCAAAGACTTCGCAACAATATTTGGCCATTTTCAGCTGATTACTCTTACTACAATGATTCTCAAAGCTCAAAATGACCGGGAAATCGCTTCGCAGGAATGCCGTATCCCTGATTTGGATCAACACCTCCTTAAAGGACACATCCGTACACATAGCCTTGCCATGGGTGATGATCGGCTCATTTTCGCGATCCCATGCATCTAACTCCACACATCGGCACCCGCTTAGAAGGACTTGGCGATAGATTTCGGTGGAGGATTTGCCACCGTATTGACGACCCGTTAAATATGTGTTGTGGGAACTGTTGATGTAGTAATGGCACAGGGGCTGGTCCATGTCCTGGTAGAGCTCGGTTCGATCCAGGAAGACGGGAGCGTTTTCATCGGACATGAGGAACCTCAGGAAGCCATCTCCGGACATTTTGCCCTGGGCAATGTAGGATTCATCCGTCTCGTATTTGGCAATGAGCTGTTGAACGCGTTCAATATCAAATGCCGGGAAGAGAATTTCGTTCAATCGTGGATCACGCTGCTCATCATTCAGAAAAGCGATCAATCTTTCACGGGTGAGGTATTCTTTTTGTCCGGATCTGAAAAATGTCAATTATTACGATCCTAATCGCATTGGGACCCACAATTTAACAAATAACTCCTGCACATCTGTCCGCGGGCAGATTTTGTGATAAAGTCGCAAAAACTTTTCGAAGGTGAACAGCGATACATCGAGTTCTTCGCGTTCCTGGAATGCCATCATTAAAATATCCCCCAAAAAGTTGGTAAAAACATAATCACAACAAAATAACGATACATTCAAACGTGAAAAAAGCTTTCACCGTGAAAACGTGAAATTGATTGTCAAAGTTCAAACCTTCTTTTTTCGATTTCGAGCACTACGACACTTGTAAACACTTTGCAGATGCCGCGTCCATGACACGTTGATGCGTCTGGTCACAGTGAACTAAAATAGAGTCACAACAACATAACCACAATCACAACCAAATCAAATCACAGAGAGTGAAGAACGAGGGCAGGAGTGAAAATTAAGGTGATAGGAGGGTGGTGACGAACACTCACAAAGGTGAAAAAACATCGACATGGGAATGGTCAACCAACCTTATCACCGGCGAGACCGAGATCAGTGAGGCACTTTTGGACCATTTTATCCGTTTTACCGGATGAGAAGGTCTTGATGATGCGACCGATGGGGATTTTGCCGCGATCATTCGTGGCAAGGCACAGATAGCGCCAGCTGAAAGGAATTTTACGATGAAAGTGCCATCATTGGGGTGCCCTCAAACTCACTGTTTATGAAGACTGGTCATCGTACAGGCGTGCCGAAACTTGTAGTTATGCACGACATTGTTGATCGCTTCACGCCATTCCTTTGCCAATTGTGCCGTTTTCGCAATGAGATACAAGCTGCTCACATTGACCATATCCTGTCCATAGGTAATCCAAATCGTGCGTTCCTCGACACTTTCCCGTGAACTCCGCTGTTCGAGATCGACCGCGACGCGCGTATCTTTGATCACGCCATTGGCACGGGCTTCCCAGATGGTCGCAATGTCGAGTAATCCGGTATCCTTGCCCTTGGGCTCCCAAACAATGTAGAAGCAACATTCCTCGAAGCGCACATGGCATCCAATATCGAGGACACCGGTTTCATCGTCATAGCGATCGAAGGTATCCCCGGTGAGGAGGAGCTCGGGTAGCTTCGCACAAAACTTGAAATGGTACTCCTTGGCCATTGTGCCGAATCAGAGGTTGGTGGTTGGTTGTGGGGGGCGGACGTCTGCCTTCAGGCTAGGTGTGCCGGCCGCCAACGGCCACACAATGTGGGATTTCGTGGGTTTGCCAGGGCTGACGGATGGGGGGCGTTGAGAACTGTCAGGCGACGATGATGAGGTTTAGGAGATGGAATGGAATCGAAAAAAAGGATTGGATGCAGTCGTCCAGCGTCGACTTGAGGCCAGAACTGCTCGGATTCAGAAGGGGCTCTAGGAGCAGAGCAGGCGATGAGAAGCTACTGCTGAAAACAGAAAATTATTAAAAACCATCCAAAACCACAAAAGTATCGAACTGTGGTCTCGAAAGAATACTTTGGTCCCACCACGAAAACGCGATCTCGACCCGAAAACACCCCAACCACGCAACCCACGCTTCCCCTTCGCTAAATGATACCAAATAACTACCAAAAAACAAAAGAAGGCGTCATTCCCCAAATCAAAAAGTGACAAAAGCGAAGGTCATCCAGCATCGCCTGAGGCCATTTACCGGTTTTAACAAGTCAATTGGCAAAAAAGAACGCACTATCAATTACCACGCCGTTAGTATACATACGGGTTGATCTTGTAGGAATACAAAATGATGTGTCTAAACGGGGAAACGCCCCGAAGGGACAGAAGACAGAAACGTTTAGAAAACACGGGGACGCAAAAAAAAGTAGCGCAGAAGGAGGGGAATAAAGTCGATAATCCTTCCGTGGTCAAAGGAAAAAGCATTCACGAAGACATTAGAGAGAAGATGGGTTTACTGGATTAACGGTTTAGGGATTTAAAAGTGGTCTAACACGATATTGATTTGAAAAAATGTAAAAAATGTTGGGGAGTTTTGATCAAAGTGATCATTTTGAGGGGCAAAAATTACATTTTTATCTCAATTTTTACATTATTTCATTCATCAAAGTATCCACATAGCCTATTTACCTCAAACAACAACCAACAAAGTAGCGCAAGATGTTTGCTGAATGACTTAGCCCCTTTTTTCCACCCGCTTGACTCATCCATTGATGAATGATTAATGTTTTTCACCCGCCTGATGCAAACTTTTAACGGTAATATCGCAGTAATAAAATGGTAAACACATTAGCAGAAACATACATAATCATCAACTATTTAATGGGGTAAAAAGTAGGAACTCAGACCAGACTTCTAGTCGCGAGGTTTTGTTTCGTTTTGTTCGGATGTTTTGACATCAAACAAAACACTAATATCACAAGACGTATCTCCTCTTCGCGCAATGGGCTGGGCTGTCTGCAGGGTTGCAGGGCCCAGCTTGCTTTACATTTACATTTAGCCAGGAAGTGGAGAGCGAAGAAAAAAAAGCGTAAACCAACACGGGTGTCGTCGTCTTTCGACCCCCTGTTAGCTATCTACTTCTACACGTGCGAACCAAGAAGCTGGATGGCTAAGGGGCAATGATGCAAAGAAAAGGCTAACCGTCTTGCGCAGTTAACATTTTACACGTCCAGTTTGACGTGTCTGATTTGTTGAAAATCGCCCAATTAGAAGTTCCATAAAACACAAAGAACCGTCAATGATGTCCTTTCCTAAACGGTTGAGGTCGACCGCGCCTCAAAAGCGGCGCACTCCTTCCGCGTAGCCCCGAGCCCAAAAAAAAACCGACGTGAAAACGAGGAAGGAGCACACGCGCCTTCGCGCGCGAAGCTGCCTTACATACTAATGTCCATTTTCGTATATCCACTTCTCGAGAGGGCGAGATACTAATTGCTGCTTGAAGGAGCAGGCGAGAGCAAAAGAGGATGCATCACGCGCAAATGGATGGAAGGGAGATGAGGGGGAGGGCCCCGGCCCGTCAAACACGTTGATAGCAACACTTCCGCCGGATTTCAACGAGTTGATGCCGCCGCCGCACCAAAATTAATGCATTTGCATCCATCCTGGCAGGAGGGCAATGCCCGTGGCAGTGGCGGATCAAAAATAGTTCCAAAAATGACGACAAGATAATAGATACCACAAAGCAGGGCATTGGCACTCAAAATAGGGGCCAAAGCGACTAAAATCGAGCATTCCAAATGAGATGGATAAGGGCGCGGGTTGGTTCGATGGGCCGTCCGGAAATGCCATTACTTTGTTCAAAGATGGGCAAGCGACATGAGTTCGTCAAAAAAAGGACTGCGCCTACTGGCGACGGATGTTTATGGGATACTGGAAGGGTCGGATGGCACTTTTGGGGTTTAAAAAACATTTGTGGAAAACGTAATGACCGTCGAGCTACATACGATTTGATCAGTACATTGAATAGAGTAGAATTTAAATTTCTAATAAAGTTGTATGGTGTGCCTGCCATCGAAAGGACAGTACAAAATAAGGTCTGTCAACCGTAATTCCGCGACATTGACTTCCAAATAATGCCAGGCCCGAGTTTTGTAGAAAGCCGTCAGTGTCTAGTCTCGTCCAGTCCAGTCCAAGGCAAACTTCAATTCACATTGATTTTCTTTCCGGTGCCGAGCTTCCCAATTCATGCTTGACTACACCCGCGGGCAATGCAGTCCTTTAAAACCGGCGGGGCCCCCCAAAAAACCGGCGGGGACCATAGATAAAAGTGGCACAAAAAACTGTGCCACTGGTGGTCGACGGGGAGTAAGGAGTACGGGGCAGTCGGCCGGGACAAAAGTGGGCATAGTTCGTACAAAAGATGGCACTGGGGCTTGTTCAATCTGGTTGGACTCGTGGCTAGGGTCGACGGGAGTGAAAAGAAGTAAAGATAAAGTAGCAATATAAAAGTTCCGATTCATAGATTATGATGGGTTGAAGACGCGGTGGTTCAGGCTTGCTTTGATGCTAGCTAGGGTCGCGATAAAATCAAAACACATGTAAAAGCATAGAAAGGCCCCTCCGAAAAAAACACAAGGCCCAGCCGGGAAGGATGGTTTTCGTGTTTAGCATGCATAATCAAGGTTGGTGGCGGCTGACGGGTACACGGGATTACGTTTTGGTGGAGGGCGGTGGCGGCAAGGCGAAAAGAGCAAAAGCCAAACCAGCTGGTCCTGGACGCGACTGTAATGCATGTAGACAGCATAGCTTTGAGGTGAAAGAATAGCCATAAAAAGTTGATTAGGACACCGGATAGACCGAAACAACAAAAGTGGAAAAGAAATGTGTCTCGAAGCGAATAATAAATAAACATAAAGGGGTCCCGCCACGAAAAACGACAAACTAATTTAGATCGCTCGCAAGTGCTAACGACGACAAAATCCAATAACGACATCAAAGTCAAAAAACCTTCTTTCTGGCGACCAAAGCACAGTCTGCGCTGCGCCGATGGCAATGTCAATGAAAACGCACTTCGCTCGGCAAACCCCCTACATTTGGGACCCTCGAACCGAAGAAAAAAAAACAAAACAAAAACAGTAGTCACAGTTCGGCGAAGCGCCCCAGTACCGCCAGAGGCACGACACTCGGTATTGCCTATTGGCGCTTCCACCCCTTCTTCGCTTCGGGTTTTTCCCCCCTTCTCCTCGTTGCTGACGTCCTCGGGTTTTTTGCTACTGCGGCTATCCCTCGTGTCGGAAGACGCCTGCTGCGATGGGACGGGGGACGGACCGGTAATGAGGGAACATCAAGTCTCGACGGCACGACACACGGCGATAAATGGAACCTGACAGGAAACCGATGGCGGAATGCAGATGACTTTTTTGCAGGGAGGGGGAAGACAGACCCATCAGACCCCGGAGATGCCTGTCAGAGTGACCATAATGTGGAAAAAGTAGAATTCCGTGATTCCAGAATGACGAAACTGACAGTATTCTGAGCAAAGTGCTTTCTTTTCAATCAAAGTTGAGATAGTGATTGCCTTTTGGCATGTAAGCAAGAAAATTCATGTCTGTAGTGACATTTAAAAAGCAAAAAGCCTTACAAAAGCACTTTAACACTAGCGATTGTATTTTTTACCGTTTTTTTAAAGGTTGAACCCGAAAAAAAGGGTAAAAACGAACATGAGACACGTATAACGAACACATGTACTAATGTCTATTCCGAAATACAAAAGGTGACGAACACCATAGGCTCAATGCCCGCCGCGGCGCCAGTTCAGGTCCCTAGTGGCACGCATCCCCTGAGGCGCAGCTCGACGAGATCAATGTTCTTGGCTGGCGGGCATGGATGGCATCAGAAGGGGTGGGCTTGGTCTCTAGCTGAAGAAGAAGCAAAGAGATGCACCGCGCGTGTCGCAAAAATAGGCCTTCTGTCCGGGGCTACCGAAATGGGCTCTCTGCCACCGATGGAGAAGTGTGCCATGGCTGGCCGTGGACATAGACACACACGCATCGACACACGTGCATCCACATTGCCTCAGGGCAAGCAACGGGAATGGGGATGTGTGTCTATGCGCGAGACTTGGAGTGGCTTTAACTGAAAGGAGGATGGAACACGCGCGAATGGATGGGCAACAGCAGCAGCACATTGATGCCAATGTGTCGAGACGGCCGCATGGCCGGAGGCACAAAACTCGTTCTCCTGTCGCGCCTCCTCTCATAAAAAAGAGCCTCAGGCAAAAGGGCCAGGCCAGGCGGCCCCCAAAATTGAATTGGAAAAAAAGGGGGGCGCGAGACCAAAGTGAGTATGCATGATGGGTGCTTTCGGGGTGGCTCGACGGGTAAGCGCGACCGACGAAGTGGTAGTTGCACAACGGACATGGAAGGCCGTGAGGGGCACGTGTGCTCCGTGTATAATCGTCCTTTGAGAGGGGTCCCCCTCCCAGCCTTCACGGCCGGAACGTGTGTTGCATATAGGGCTCCCAGTTTGGGCACACCCGGCCGGCCTGGGGACGCCCCTACTGCCACAGGGGCTCCGCTGCTGCTGCTGCTTTCCGCTGGCAAAGCTACTCCGTCCCTCTCGTGCTTTTTTTTGTGCATGTCGTCGGTCTCCCCGTTAGCCATCAGGGGCACCCAGCGTGTTGACAAACTGACTTCAGGGCCAACGACGACGACAACCACGACACACCCCTGACCCGTCGAAGCCAGCGGCCAACGCACATGGAGACAGGACCTTCGGGTAGAAAAGACACTCACTACTCACTCGGTAGCGCCATTGGGCCTCGGGTTTTGTCGTCACTTCCTTTCGATGGCGTCGAGCTTGCTTGGAGAAGCGGGTTCACTTCTTCTGTTTTGAAGGATATTGCAGCGACCGACGATGGAGGACTGTGCAGTTGGTCACTGATGTTCGGGATTCTGCTTCCGTCCTCTTATTTTGTTGCATACGACTTTGCTGGACTTACATTCGTTGAATTTGTATCAAATAAACATTTCAGGCTTACTAAAATAACAGAAAAATGGCAACAAACGGATGGATAGAATTCGCTTTTTTTTCAGGTTTTCGTGCTGGGACCGGTTGCTGAAAGTAGAATCCCGCGACGAAACACAACGTATACAACACGTGCAATGATTATGCAAAATAAAAACATCAAAATCAAAACCTCAAAAACGAGTTCCTTATCGCGATGGGTCGTCGTTGCTCGCCAGCTCGCCGACGCTAACGACCACCCTTCGCTCAAAGGTCAAAACAACAAAATGGGCAGACAGTGCCTGCGTTCAACACATCGAACTCCGACAACTAATGTTGAAGATGATGATACCCGGCCACCAGACTGACCATACCGGGTTTTCATGAGTGTAAAAACTCAAACCCGAGCCCACCCTCTCCGTCTGACGTCAATTTAGGGGAGCTAATTTCGGCAACACTGACTGCCCTGCGGGCGGCGCGTCACAACAAAAAACCCACGGACGTGTGCGCATTTACAAAAATAGCCATCGGCAATGCACTCAATGTTAAACCCGCCGAAGAGCTAGTCCTCTTTGAAATGGCTCGGCCTCCCTTCACTGAATACCGAAATAGGGGAGGCCTCGGACGGTCGAGTCAATGTTTTAAGTTTGTAATAGCCTAAATGCCCTCGGGGGATGGATCTATGATGTGATTTCTGCAACTTACGGACTTCAAATCTCTAAACATAGACATGGGCGGTGGGAAGTTTAGTCCAACCTCGCGAGGGCGGTGACAAACTAAAGCGACAGTTCAGGCGTTGAGACATCAAAAAAAGGAGTATTAGTTGCAAGCGACGACACCACCGATGAGACATTCGATGATGACTCGTCGGGCCTGATGGCGGCGACACGATGATCGACCTTTTTGTAAGGCTGATTTTATTGCCTCAAAGCAGCGAATCAAAACATCTGGCAGGAGTTCGGGCATTGATCTGGGTGAAAACATGTAAGCAAGTGAGTGAAGGCAGGATCACAGTGATTGTTGCGGAAAACGTTTTGCGTCAGCAGAAAAAAGATAGGAATTCGCATTAATGCCGTGCGATCGCATCCTGTTTTGACTAACTTTTTTATGATCAATAAAAGTTGACGGATGGCCTCAACATTCAAGCCAACAGGCAGTGGTGCCTACCGCTTGGCTGCTGATGAGGTTTTATAGTTTACAAGATACTGACGCCAGATCAGCGTCATTAAAATTAGAGTTTTTTTAGGAAAAGGGAGGAAAGTAATTTGTTGGTGTTCCAGGGCGATAAGGGAAACTATAAAAGATTGAAAAAAACAACGGCGCGAGGATTTGAGCGTAAAAAGGTGAAAAAAAAGTTTACCAGTGGGACGGATTTGGCCAATGGAAAAACCACAATATGAAACTTCAATAAATTCATGAAAAGCACCCAAAAATAGAAAGATAATGTGATGAAACAATACAATAGACAGCAGCAACTGATAACAACGCTAAGTAGCAGACAGGAAGCCTGATGGAAAGGAGGCTAGGCTACTTTGACCCTTTTAAATGGACTAAATTCTTGAGACAACAAACAAAAGGGGCGGGCAGTGGGGAAGTAAGTTGGCGGCATAATTAAAAGTCGAGAAAGCAGTGTTAATGGTGAGAGAAGCGGCTTCTAGGCTTTTAAACTGAAAGCTTTTATGGGTTGGGACTGTAGTTATGGAACTTTCACATGAAAAGTTGTAAAAAGGAAGCATTCAATATTGAAATCAACTGATTTTGGGATTATGGCAATAAAAATAGCAATAAAACGAACGACAATGAACATGGACCCCAAAGTTTGTAAAGAAAAATATATGAAAACACATTAAAAGTCACAATTTGCAATTGGCAGAACTGAAAGTATGCTAAAACTGATCAAACTCAACTTTTCAACATCCACATCATTCCAGACATCACGAAAAACCAAACACGCTGTCTCACATGCTGGTACCAAACATATGAATTGTAAACTAAGCATTTTCAGACCATGATCGACACATTGATCATCAACGCGGCAAATGGCTATACTACAACACTGCTAACGCGTGCTCGGCGTAGGGACTGTCTCTTGACCATAAAGATCATCACCAAATTCAAAAAATGGCTCACCCCTTTCCCAGACCCTCAAAAATCACCTCAATAAACGTGCGAAAGTTGTGATATCACAATCAGTGATATAGATTCAGTGACGTTGCTATCTGAGATTACCCTTTTTACAAGGAGGTCATAAACGACGTGCAGTTTGCAATGTATATGTCGGTACCGCCCTCACATCAGTGATTTTTTTGCTTTTTTATCAAATTGGATCGGCAAATTCATATATGAAAAGGGCGCAACAAATTGATGTAGGTGGATGGGCTGTGATGATAGAGTTGATATCACAGTTCAAAGTGATTTGAGCTTGCACGTAGGGTATCCCTACTGATAAGAGCTGTGAGGTGTAAGAGCACAAATTGGATGATGATCTTCGACAGATCAGTCTAAACTAAACTGTGAAGCGCAGAAATGATGCATCAGTAGCAAAGGGAAGGTGGGGTGGTATTGGAATTGGTGGGAAACTCGAGGGCAACAAGGCGCTACAACAATGAAGGGTTGGAATTGGAAACAATTAACGGTCGCCAGGGGTGTCATTACAATGGGCGCAAACAAGCAGTGTGATTTGGCTAATTTAGATTGAATCGTTCATTGCTGTGGTCAAACAATGGCACTGAAAAGGCTTAACAATAGTTTTTTGTTTGTTGTTTTTCAAAAAATTCTAAGCCGTGATTTGCAAAAAGTCAAAAACTAAAGATTTCAAAACTTATCATTTCAAAATTAAAAATTTCAATGTTCTACAGAAGTCCACTTTGCAGAAAACAAAGCACAATTTCACACAGCTGCAAAACCCTATGACATCAAAAGCGTCCAATTCCCATCAAAAAATTAACAAACTTCCAAAAACGGCAACACCAAACCAAACCGAAAACGCCAAACGTCCACATGAAGGCTAATTTGGACTCCCGCCTGTCACACGTAATCATCATGACCATTGGTGCCGTGATTGACGTGTATTACGCAGCCCAGCCAGCCAGCCAAAGGCAGCAAAAAAGACCCAATGTTCGCGGCCATGGCAAAAAGCAAGTGGCCCCTGCAGCGGTCCCCCTGGAAGTAAACGCTTTTTTTCGAGGGTTGAGTCCAAGCTGCAGGACAGGGCACCCCTCTATTCAACAACTTTTCCTCCGAGAAAGTTTTATCAAGCCACCGCCTGAGGCGATGGATGGATACATGGTATGGATGAATGTGTGTACGCATTGAAATTAATAAAAGTAAAAAGAGCCATAAATATAGGCGAAAAAAAGGTTGGCAGATTGGACAAACAGAAAGGTCAATATGAACGCTTGCCTCGGCCGGCCGCCTGAAGATGTTGGATCATCATTGTGGCCTCAGGCGGGAAAACCCATCTTTCAACGCTGACGTCAAGTAAGAAACGGGGGACAGTTGTTTACGCGGGAATTTACACCTTCTTCGAGGAAGCGTGCCAGCCATGGGGGTTTGGAGATGATTAAAGTGACCGCAAACAAAAGGAAAACAAATCAGATTAGACGTTCAAAAAAGGCTGAGAAGTTGGAATGGAAAATTAGAACTTTGAACAAACTTGCGAGGTTCGCGCCATTCGAGAGTAAAATCACTTGATACCCATGATAATTCTGGTCGCAAAAGAATCAAAATGTCGTAAGCATCTCAGAATACCTTTCAAACAGGCGGGAAATGAGGGATAGCTTCCACACGCCTGACGATGACATTGCGCGAAAGTTGTCTCGATCTCCATATTTAGTGATCCTGGCTGCGACATTTTATAATTATCTGTATTCTTGATTGTTTTTATTTCCAAATTTTATTTTTTTCTTTCTTTACAAAAGTGCGCTGATACAATGCTTTTTTGTCGTTCTACAATGCAAAATTCTATATAAATTCGTTTTTGAAAAGTTGTTACATTTGAACACACCAAGTTGTGCCCGATCAAAGTACGCTTTGCATGCGCGCGCGAAATCCGCCCAACCGCACTCCCACAACGATCGATGTTTGAAAATCGGCGGGGACGCTGTGCTTTGAAGAAGGTCATTGTTGTGGACCGCCCTGCCCGGATCGATCCAGCGTTCGCGCAATCAATCCATTCTAGGTTACCGGAGTTTAGCTTGACTCTGTGGTGGGCTTTGGTTTCATTCATTCTTATGCTAAACATGGTGGCCTGGTCGGTTGTGCGATTATTAGTTCTTCGTTTTCCGCTTTTCTTTTTCGCGATGGTTTGCGTTTTCTTATTTTTGGCTTTGTTTCTGTCCAAGTTTCCTTGTTTTTGAAAACTCCAACAACCCCACTTTCCTCGTTGTTTTGAAGAAGGTCATTGTTGTGGACCGCCCTGCCCGGATCGATCCAGCGTTCGCGCAATCAATCCATTCCAGGTTACCGGAGTTTAGCTTGACTCTGTGGTGGGCTTTGGTTTCATTCATTCTTATGCTAAACATGGTGGCCTGGTCGGTTGTGCGATTATTAGTTCTCTGTTTTCTCCTTTTCTTTTTCGCGATGGTTTGCGTTTTCTTATTTTTGGCTTTGTTTCTGTCCAAGTGTCCTTGTTTTTGAAAACTCCAACAACCCCACTTTTCTCGTTGTATGCTTCATCTGAATACTCACATTTACGCGCTTTGTTTCACCCTTCTAAACCATCTCGTTTCAGTTTCATCGACTCATCTCAACATGGAGGTTATCCCCGAAGAAACTCACGACGGCAACGACGTTGTGATGGGACCGCCGCCACTCCCATGGCAAAACCAACAAACCAGTCCGAAACGCCGGATTCTGAAAGCGAGACGTAGTGTCTATGATGGCAGACCGTCTGGTGAATCCCCTTCCGGAAGCACGACGCCAAAACGTACTCCTCCGAAGCAACAGCGAATGGAACAGGCCGCCGAAAATCAGCCCCAAAACCCAGAAATGTTGCCGAAAGAAGGCAATTCGACGCAAATGCGCAAGGTTATGATCTACTTTAATAAGTTGGAGTTTGTCCGAGTTCTTGGCGAAGGTGAGTGCAACGTTTTCATGCTTTTTTGAAACTTTTTATATATAAAAGTCGCAAGCATCTTACCAATTTCAATTTTCAGGTGCCTTCGGCGAAGTCGTTCTCATGGTTGACCGCGAAGATCCCACAATTGCCCTTGCTGTGAAGAAGATTGATATCACCAAGATTACCGACAAGGAACGTGACATGTTGAAGAGGGAAGCCTTAATACAGCGCGCCTGTCGTGGCCATGTCAATATTCTCAAGTATTACAACATGCAAGCCCGTGAAAATGTCTTTGAGCTGTATTTGGAATATGCTGATGGTGGCGAGCTGTTTGATCAGATTGAACCCGACAATGGAATGGAACCCCCAAAAGCTCAGTACTACTTCCGACAGCTGATGTCTGGAATTGAGTACATCCATTCGAAGGGTGTTGTTCATCGGGATATCAAGCCAGAAAATTTGCTTGTAACCAAACGACGTATGTTTTCATCCTCCAACGTTGAAAGGAAAGAACGGTATTGTTTTACAGATGTCCTGAAGATTTGCGACTTTGGATTGGCCACAGTCTTCCTCAATAATGGAAAGGAGCGGTTGTTGAACACTCCTTGCGGGACTCTATGTTATGCTGCCCCAGAGGTGTTCATGGACATGCAGTATCGGTTCGTTTTTATATATATTTTTGCGCTGGCTTTGATCCGTGATGCCTCTTTCGATTCTATCTTTGTCTAACCATATCTCCAATCAATCTAATCCACTCAATTTCAGCGGCCCACCCGTCGATGTCTGGTCCTCTGGCCTCGTCCTCCTCGCGATGTTGGTGGGCGAAATACCCTGGGACAGACCCAAGAGGGATTCCGAAAACTTTGTCGCCTTTATCCAGAACAATGATTACGCCCGTCGTCCATGGTGTCGACTCGACACGAATGAATTGTCCATAATTAAGTTGATGCTGACTTACAATCCTAACAAGCGTGCCAACGTATTACGGATCATGAAGCATCCATGGTTTGTCGCTGACTTGCTTCATCAAAGCAGCAAACAACGGAAGATCCCGACCGATAGCTCAACGCCGTCGAACCGGGTTCGCGTGAGGAAGTAAGTTTCACCGTTTAGAGGCCTGTAAGACAGAAATTTATATATAACTTTTCAGTGGCCAAAGCACCAGCGCATCACAGCCGTCGACTATGCGTCACATGGCGACGCCAACTTCGGGAGATTCTCAATTGTAAGGAATATTACTTTATTACCATGTCTTTTTAATAATTGTATTGCTTTCAGCCTGACTCTCGATCCAAGCCCGAAGCCAGTCCGCTCCAACATCGTTTCCTTCTCGCAACCCGTCAATGTAGACAGTTTGCTGTTGAACCGATCCCAGCTGAGCTCGTCCCAGGTTGCGTCGCAGCTTGCTGTGAGTTGTGGGCCCAAACTTAGATATAGAAACGGAATGTATTCTGTTTTTTCGCAATCGGCCTAAAACTTCACAAATTAAAAAAAAAATAGTTTTATTTTTTTAAGTTTAGTTCTAATAACCGTCTAGTACCTAGTAGTAGTCATTTCAAAAAGTTTAAAATTAGAGTATTTTCGGTTTTTTTTGGTTGTAACACAACTTATCCCAAAAGTTGCAACTTTATAATTTTACTTTTTTCCCTCCGTTTTGAATAAAGCTATTGATCAGGGTTGGGCGCAGGCTTTGGCAAACTAAACCCCCAAAAAATTTGCCGTTTTTGTACAATCACTAGGGTTTTTGAATTTCTTTTCAACTTCAAAAGCGCCTGCGTCCGACCCTGGTCATAGGGAACATACTACACCACTTTTCAGCATCCTCATGCTACCCTTGTCCGCCGGATGACCCGTTTCTGTGTTACTGTCGATGCCGAATCAGCCCTTCAAGCCGTCGAGAACGCTGCCAACATGCTCGACTGTCAATGCCACTGCAGTACCAGCCACCAGTTGTACCTGACATGTCTCACATCGGAAGATCTCTCATTTGTTGCCACCGTGTACGAGATGATCGATGATGGCCACCACAAGGTTTTGATTGACTTCCGTCGAAGCCGTGGTGATGGTCTCGACTTCAAGCGCCGTTTTCTCGAATTCAAGGAAGCCCTTTCGCCGATTATAAGCCGAGATTCGTTGGATTGGCTCGAAAAGAAGGGATTTATCTGCACGCGAAAGATGGAAACAATCATTGCCGAAAGTGGTGATGCTACCGGAGAGCCTGTCGATGCGGATAATGATTCAATGATGAATGATAGTGCTACTCGCCGCCATACTGACCAGGAAATGCAATCGTAAATGTATATTTTTTGACTTTCTTTCTCTTTCTTTTTTTAACCTTTCTTTTTTTTACCTTTTTTGAATTTTGTTTTCGCATGGGTTTTTTTTTGCAATTTTCACCGATTTTTACTTACCGATTTCTGATTTTTTCGAATAAAATTTTACTGATTTCATTTACTGTATTGATCGATTTTGGTTGTTTCCATTGTTATTGATTAGCATTTTGGCAAATTGATCAAATTTATCGTCGGTTCAGATGATCAAGCCCAAGTTTGCCGTTCTCATTGACCTCAGTGGCACGCTTTTCATCGATGATGCTGCCATTCCGGGAGCTGTGACGGCGTTGAAGACCCTTTTGGAGAACCCCCTCTTCGCTGTCAAGTTTGTGACCAACACGACGAAGGAATCCGTCTCTAATCTGTTGAAACGTCTTCACAATGTTGGTTTTTCGTACATTTCCAAGGAACAGGTCTTCACATCGCTCACGGCAGCCCGGAATCTTGTTGAATCTCGATCTCTGAAGCCGATGTTACTCCTAGAGCCCGAAGCCATCGGCGAGTTCGAAGGCATTCAATCTGATGCAACTGGTCTTCCTCAAGGTGATCTAAACGCTGTGGTTGTCGGTTTAGCGCCATCGCAATTCCACTTTGAAAGATTGAACTCGGCATTTCGATTGTTGCATGCCAATCGCGACTCTGTGTTAATCGGAATCCACAAAGGTCGCTACTATCAGCGGAAAGATGGCCTTGCCCTTGGTCCTGGACCATTTGTCGCTGGGTTGGAGTACGTTTCGGGCAAGAAGGTCTGTTTTGGCATCTAGCTTTTACAGATTTGTACAGTGACATCTTTTTAGGCAATCGTTGTCGGCAAGCCCGAACGTGAATTCTTCGAAAGCGCTGTTCGCACTCTTCCAAGCACGTTTTCCCCTGAAAATATTGCAATGATCGGCGACGACGTCAATGACGATGTTCTTGGTTCTGCTGCCATTGGCTATAAAGCTATTTTGGTGAAAACTGGAAAGTATCGTGCCGGCGATGAGGAGAAGATTAGCTCGACGCCGACGGCATTTGTGTTTCCGAGTATTGTGGAGGCGATTTCAGAGATGTTAAAAAATGAGGGAAAAAGCTTTTTTGGATCGACTTAGCCATTGTAATTGAGCTGACATAGTGTGTAAATAGAGCAAAGCTATAATAAAGATTGAATTTTCAATATTTGTAATGTCGGCAATTGGATTTCCGTACACATGTTTCAAAAAAGCGGGTTATGAAACTTCTAATCGAACTGTTTTGGATGGAGTCGGACGGCTTTAAACTCAACACTCGTCGGAGAGGTCAGAAAGGCTTTCGTAAAGCGCAGAAGACACATATTCCGGAAGACAGGTCCCATGTTACAGAGAAAGATGTCGAAGAAGCGGTTACACTTGTTCGGAGCCGAGTTTTTGATTTTGCGTGAGTTTTTGATTACCACGACTCAATTCATTTGTGAATTTCAGAGCCAACGTCGTATCTACCATCTCATCCCATCTCCCAGCAAATGGAACAGTCGTTCAACTCCAAATGTACGGCATGGGCGCCATTGACAGTCGTTTTACAAGTGGCAGTTACCAGATGGCCGTGGCCTTTGAATTGTTGACCCAATTCCGGAAGACGTATCCGCCCTGCAGTGCCACCTTCCAGGAACCTATTATGGCGCCAGGTGAATCAGCATATCTCACCAATCACGGCATTAAAGTGCTCAACGAAGACACTTTCAATGGCAGCCATTTCCGAGAAGCTGAAAGCAATTTTACAAGCAATACGGATCAACAGGCAGTCCTTGTTTGCTACATGATCCATGGCCATTGGTCAATGCTAGATGCCTTTCTCGCGGCTCATTGGACGGCTTCTCAACTTAGCCGCATCATTATCATTGGCAACAGCTTAAGTGGTGTGGCATCTGCGGCACTGGTGACAGAAATTCCACCGAGAGTCCTTGCTTATGCCAAAGTTTGCAAAGAAAGTAGTGTTGATCAATTTGCGGGTTGTCAAGTCGGGTTACACTTTACACAAACTGCCGTTGTTTCTATTTCGCTTGATAATGCCAATGTGTTAGTTGATAGTTTTAAATAAAAGTAAGAGTTGTTGTTATAATCTGACTGTGATAATTGCAACAAAAAGGAGGGGTATTGCTTTGAGTGATAAGAAAACATTGAAGGTGTGTCAGCAAACTAGATCATGTATAACACGCTCTAAAAGCGCTGGTCGCCTTATTTTTTAACCTTCCAGTCTATTATGATTGTCGAAAATGTCTCGAACGACTACCCCGATTCTTTTGCAATTAATTATAAAATCCTTGTGGTAAACCCGAAAAAATGCTTCGGTCTGCTCAAATCCCTCGCCGAAAGACGAGGTGAAGAACGCTTTATGCCATGGCTGAATGCTCCAGAGCCAGACAGGTCTCACGTTACGGAGAAGGATGTCGAAGAAGCGATTACACTTGTTCAGAGCCATGTTTCTGACTTTGGGTATGTTTTTGGTTTCATGAAGTACCCGGCTAATTGTTACTATGCCTGGTTGTAGCGCTCGCCTAGCTTCCATCATCGCGTGTCACCTCCCGGTAAACTCAACCGTCGTTCAACTTCAAATGTACGCTATGGGCCATATTGACAGTCAATTAGAAAATGGCACCTATCAGATGGCGGTGGCATTGAATCTGTTGATCCACTTCCGTAAAGCTTACCCCGCGTGCAGCGCCACCTACCAGGAACCTGAAATTGTACCAAGTGAAGCAACTTGGCTCACCAATCACGGCATCAAAGTGCTCGATAATGTCACATTCAATGATGTTCACTTCCGCAAGGCTGAAGCCAGCTTTGTCAAAAGCAAAGACGAACACGCATTTCTTGTTGTCTATATGATTCATGCTCCCTGGTATTTACTAGACGCTTTTCTGAAGGCTCATTGGACAGCTTCTCAACTTAGCCGTATTATCATCGTCGGGAACAGCTTGACTTCAAACAGAATTGGGGCGGATTATTTGGCTCTGAGATCCATAATTTCACCGAGAATATTAGCTTTCGCCGAATTCTGCAAAGAAACTAGTCTTGAACAATTCTGGGGTAACCCTAGAACTCTCAATATTAGAAAAGTCAATGTTGAGGATCGCCGATGTCTGCGTTCCTTTTCCAACATCGCAGTTCTTTCAATTTCGTTTGAAGATGCCGATGCATTAGTTGATAGTTATAACTTGTTATCTGTTGTTTACACCGGCATGTGAGTCAATAAAAATGATGATCAGCTTACCTTGAAACTCTTTTCAAACCTTATATTAGCAAAAACCTATGCGTTATTACAAAATAGGGTCCAAAAGCAACCCTTTGCGTAGAACTACCAATGTGACAACGCAATCGATGACGACCCTTGTTGACCATCTCCGCACTTGTGCACACGTTGTTTATCATTTTCCGGTTGCTTTCGCCTTGATCCTTTTATTTCAAATGAGTGTAAGCTAACTTTTACAGTTATAATAATACTAACTTCAAATTATAGTCTACGTTCACTGATAGTTTTGAATTCAACATTCCAGTATTTCTGTTAAAATTTGCCACAATTGACCAGTATGTATCCAGTGAACGTCGGAAAATCGATAATTCCGCTGACTATTGGTGGATCGATTGTTACCCAAACAATGATGGCAACGTTTCAGTATTGTTACGTGTTTCTTGTAGGCAACTATCAGTTTCCTATAGTGTAGCCATTAAAGGAACGGACGTCATTGGTACTGATAATGTTGTAAAATCGGTCAAAAGCCTATCCGATTGTTGGGATTTGATTTCACATGAGGATTTATTGGATTCTGGTGCTATCAAAATGGATAAATTTGTACTCATTTGTGAAGCTACGTTTAAAACAAATGAAAACGTGGCTGAAGCTGATGTAACGGTGTTTTTTGTTGTTGCAAAACTGATAAGATAACATGTTTGCAGACCCAAATTGTGGAGGATTCATTGCAACTTGAATTCACCACTAAAAAGTTGAACGAAGCTTCAGTTGAGTACTCAACGCCGTCACGCGTGATTCCTGGATGTATTCAACTGGATTGGTCCGTCGACTATTATCCTGGAGGCAGTTTTTCGCAAGAGTTTTGTACATTTATTCGGTCTGACAACGTTGTTCAATATGAACTTGCAATATTTTATAAGAATGTAAACTTGAAAAGTAGGTTTTTATATTTACTAAGTTTTGAACGATTTCGGTCGATATTACAGGTTCAATGTTGTGTCCGTTTACTCAAGAACAGTTGCACGCTGTCAGTAAGTATGACTCTATCACCGTTTTCGTAAATGCAATTTTTGAAGTGCCAAAAGTTGAAAACATCGATGAATCGCTCGAAACCTTCAAAGGCCCGAAAGGATATTTGGTAAAATAACATTTTTCCTGATACTCTGGCTTTCAACTTACTAAACCAACAACTTTTAGAAAGAACACACTTTGCGATTCAAAATGCTAACGTTATTGATCGACAAAGCTTACACAGGCGAGTTTGACAGTTCGCCAATGAAATTTGCCCAAAACTCAGATAATGTCAAATTTCGGGTTCGATGTTATGCAGCCGGTGATCGAAAGTTTAATGAAAACCATGTTAGCATTTATGTCGACATTGTGTCCACAGCTGAAGAACGGTTGATGATTTCGGGCAGCTTATCGATTGACGGAATGGAGAGAAAAAGTAAGAATTATGATTTGTTCATAGTGTCAAGTGATTGCTTTTAGCCAAGTTTTGTCAAATGATCGATGGAGACGTCACTGTTGGATTCCCAAAATTCGTTTCTCATGAAGAAATCAGATCAGCCAAGTTGGTCATCAACAATGTTGTCGGTATCGAGTGCGCAATGATGGTTCTACCCAACAGTTCTACTATTTTGAAACTAATCGATTCCAACTTTCAAGGTTAACATAATTTATACGAAGCATAGTATTAGATATGTAAATATTATACACATTTCAATCAAATCTTTGCTGACTTCACAGAACTCTTTTTGATCCCATATCGGACACTAAAATCATACTTTGCATCGAGGTGGTCGTAGAATTCCTTTGCTTCGACATAGATGTTTGTTCTAATACTTGGTTCTGGGTCGATCCAGAAGGCTTCACGATCCTTTTTGTCGAAAGCAGGAAACTCGAGCTTTTCGAGGGAGGGGTTTCTGAATCGAAAAATTAATGTAACCTTTGACAAATCATTCAACTCACGAAGTCTTGACAAAGTTGCTCAACATCTCGGCATAAATGTCCTGCACAACATTATCCGGTGGTCCCATCTTAACAAACTCAAAAACGTGCTCATCGCTGGTAAACATCAAATCATAGGAGTGGAAGCCGCCGCGGATACCGGTTGCTTTGATGACGTCCGGATTCAGGTAATTCCAAACATAAAAGTAGACTGGCCACTTTTTATCCAACTTTTGCTCGATTTCGTGTAACACGGCACTATCAAACATGACATCCGACAGCAAACGGCCGTGCTTTTCGAGATAGAATCGAGAAATGGCTTCGTGTGGAACGTTTCTTTCGAGGTAGAACTCAATGAGCTCTTTTCGGATGGGTTCTGCTTCATTGCCGGCGAGGCTTTCCGGGACGATTTTGTTGATGTCAGCGATGACGTCTTCCTTGTCGTATTTCATGATTTTCGAGGGGGTCAAAGTGAGCACTGAAAAATTAGCTGTTTTACGGTGACTGATGTGAAAAACTTACAAATGAAAGGCGCACTTTCGTTGACCATCAATCCGAAGACAGTTGGCTTTGGTGGAGCTTCGGCAATGAGTTCATCGATCGTTTTACCACCGAAGAAAGCAGAATCGATTCGTGGCCCGAAGCTGATGTACTTGTCACCATTGCGATCAGCGACAAAGTCAGTTTTGAATTCATTCGATGTGATTTCAATAATGTCTTCGTGCTTTTGCGTTTTCAGAAACGCCTTGATTTCGGCAGAGTCATTTGAAGTGCACCCAAGGGCACGGGCCAGTTTCTTGGAACTTTCGACAGTTGGAGCATGGATGGCCCAGTAGTTTCCGGCGGATCCACTCGCTTGGACTACTTGATGAACGTAATCTTAAAGTATTGATTGATAACTTTAGCTATGAGGATGCATCACAAACCTCGCGAAAGCGGAGCGATCGACAAAATGTCAACAGATGCTGACCCCGCTGACTGTCCATACAAAGTGACATTATTTGGATCACCATTGAACTTGGCAATGTTATCATGAACCCATTTTACACCTACCAATTGATCAAAGAGGCCAATGTTGCCCTCGGCGACGGAATCACCCGTTGAGAAGAACCCTAAAACCAAAGTCGGTGAAATTGCTTCCCAACATTGTATCTTTACCGTAAAGCCCTGTCCGGTAAGCAATGGAAACAACAACAACGCCACGCGAAACAAAGTTCTTGACATATTTGTCAAATCCAGCCCGAACACAACCCCCGAAACAGAATCCACCACCGTGAATGTAAATCATCACCGGATGCGCTGGCACATTGTCAGTATCGACGGGGGCCATCACATTCAAGTAGAGACAATCCTCTGATACCGTATCCAGATCACCGTGGAGCCACATTTTGATGTATGGCACACCTTCTTTTTTGAAGTGTTTAGTTTCCAGAGGCTCTGTCCATGGCGTTGGCGGTTCGGGGCGCTGAAGTGAATCATAGCCATAAGATCGAACTAAAACAAACACATACCTCAAATCGAAGTTCACCAACTGGCGGCTTTGCAAACGGAATTCCAAGGAACACATTCGCCTTGGTGCCGGTGTCCGTTGTGTGAACAAAGCCTTCGATGGGGCCATCCTTCGTGGTTACTTTCACTGGCACTGATCGATCATGATTATCTTCTTTAACTGTTGTTGATACTGCAGACATTTTTGCCTAAAAGTTTAGTTTTAACAGTTTTAAATACAGAGAAATCGTATCACGAAAAGTAGCAAAGCCAACAACGCGCTTTTACGACCCTATAAATAAGCCAAACAACAGTTCGAAGCTCTTATGACAACACTTTTCGGGGCCTTATCAGTCAATTTGGTGCTTGAATGATAAATGCACGCTACCTGCCCACGTGTGGGGTTATCAGTGATGATTGGGCCGAGGCATAGGCGGTTCCGGCACAAAGAAAAACAATAAAAATGGTACTTTTATGGGTCAGATGTAGTAAAACAAAAAAACTAAATGATAAATGTGGTAAAAGTGCAAGGTTGGGACAGGTTTTATTCCGACTGACTAGTAAACACAGACACTACGAAAAGTGCGACTCGAAAAAATCGTGAACTTGCTGAATTTCATTGATTTGTGTAATGTTGTGAAAGACCCCAGCGATGGAGCCTATGACAAACAACAACAACTTGCTGTTTGTAGTTCCTGCTCTCTTAAGGGCGCATAGATCAGAGACCAGTTCCCTGAAATAGACTGGCAAACGTGTTTGGCCTACATAGTGCGGCGACGAATTGCAACTGAATGGTTTTTGAGATTTTTTTGACTCAAAACAAAAGTTCAACCCATAAGAAAACCGTTTTATTGTCAAAACTAAAAACCGTAAAAAGTCAAACATGTCAATGTCAAAAAATAGTCGAAATTTAAAGTCGTTCACAGTTAGGATCCACAGAACACCAGACACGTCCGTTTCGGCATTCGCATTTCTGGCATGCACCATCGCTCCATAGTTCACCATCCTCATGTACTCTTCCGTTGCCCGACAAGCACTTCAGACCCTTGGACTCATTTTCCGTAGCCGTGTAAATATTGTGGGATCGACGTTTCCGTAGATTGTTGTTATCATCGACAGGGGCCGCGGAACAAGTCTGATCACAGCATGATTGCCACATTTTCAGCATGACATCTGGGATCTCGCTGCATTGTTTGTACATTTTGAGGTTCTTTCCGGGATATAGGAACACATTTTCCTGAAAATACATCCATCAAATATGCCAAACTTTTGATTGTGCTAAAGTTTACCTGAACCCGATCAATATTATCACCATTGTTGCACAGAACCTTTGCCAACGAGGTTCGCTTAATCTGCTGAAGCTGTAAAGGCGTGAAAACATCCTCATTTTCGTACCAGAATCGATCACCATCGCGAAGGCGTCGGAATTGTTCGCCAATGATGCAACTGAATGTTGGACCCATCAATGCGTCAGGAAGTCGTTTTTCCAGGACGCCACCGACCCAAAGATCCATATTTCCGGGATGGCCGTAGAGTTCGCGCAACTTTGCGATGAGACTTTGATCTTCCAGATCGAATTGAAGCTCTTCCCAAGTAGTCGGCACACTGAGATTACAGTATCTTCGGTATTCCGTGTATCCAGCAATACCATGATCACGTCCACGTTGAATATTCATCACAGCGAGATCAAGGGAGACATCCGTTGCTCGATTGAACAATTTTTCGGTCAGTTCCTTGTTCAAAAGTTGATGGGACAAAGGTTTCTTCAATGGCGACGCAAAAAGGCCTCTCAAAAGTGGATCAATGCCGCCTTCGCTGAGCATTCGCTCCGGGGCAAAGAAGGCTTCATGTAAGCTGATAGGTCCGGCGGGGATATCATTAAAGTCGTTGCCAAGTCGCTCCAGCTTTGGATTAATCAAAGTGTGCCCGAATCGGAAGGCGGCTGTAGCAAATTCATTCGAAATATCCGGAATCACTTCAGGATTGTAGCCCTTGTAGTCACCAATCCATCGAGCAAAGCCATCAGCACCCAAAACTTGCGGCAACCAATGCGTCATGGTGATGTGTTGCATCATGGCACCGACAAGTTTGCGAGCTTCTTGATAGATGCGTTCACCGTCCCAATCAGCGTTCATTTCAAGGAATTTCGAGGCGATTCGGTTGTGTTCGCGGAACCAAAGGGTGTGCATCGCTGTGAGACCGAGTTGCTCATTGGCACGGAAGTCGCCGGCGAGGAAGCAACGGATCGGATTGTCAACGCTACGATTACGACGGCAATCCATGGAAGAGTCCTTTTCAAATGGCATATAGGGTTTTTGGGCACTGGATACAATGTCGAATCGAAGGAGGCCATGGTCGCTGAAGAGATCGCGAAGGTCGAGGGCATCGACTTCGGTTGAACCGTAGACGTTCGAGGCGTCCATGTAGGAGGTGATCTGTAACACGGTTATGAGCAGTTTACACAATGCCTTGTTTTTTTAGTCTATCGAACCACACCGTACCGGCACGATACGTACCGTGCCGGATTGGGTGGTACGACGCATAAAACACAAGATTTCAAAAAAAGCAAAACTCACAATATTGACTTGTTCGCGGAACGTAACCTGATGGAAGATCGGACTCGTCTCCCCGGATCCACAAACTGCCGCCGATCGCTCAAACTCGATACATGGGAACTTCAAGTTCGGTTGCTGCTTCCGTTTCGGATCATTCAGCGGCAACGGAATATTAAAGCACGGATCAACATTTTCACAAGTTCGATTACAGATGGCTCCTGTCGCGAAAGTCTGTCGTGCCAAAGCAGTCGCCGTGAAATCGATATCATGGTCCAAGAACTGTCCCCACTGCATCAACATGGCACTAAACTTGTGATGGGGCGTGATAGCTCGGGTTCCGATCAATTCAAGTGACACAGTGCGCGGATTCGGCTTCGGATATCCGTAGTACAACTTTTTGGGATCCCAACCGACAGGTGTGTTGAATCCGTTTTCGTAGATTGGCGGCAACAAGCGATAGAAGGGCATTTGGGAGACTCCGCGCATCGGATAGATGAAATTGTTGCATTGGCCATCGTAGGAACGGTATTTTGAGTGGAAACACAGGTTGGAACAGGCATCTTTGAATTGGCCATTCATGCAGCCCGACAATTCCATGATGGTTTGAATGTGGGACACTGCGAGAACAGATTCGAAGGACAGATTAGTCGGCAGTTGTGACGCATCGAATCGAAGGCCATGTTCAACGTGTTTTTCAACGAGACGCAAACTTTCTTCATAAATTTCGCGAGCTTTGCTCAATTCCGTCGGCTTCTTGGTGGCAAACTTGAAATGACGCAACAGCTCCGCCGCCGATGTCACACCACGCTTCAAATCGGATTGCGTTCCTTCAATGGCACGATTGATGTTGCTCTTTGCTTCGTCAACAATGTTGCGCAATGTCTGTTGGTCGAGAGACCGGTCCAAAAGGTCAAGTTGCGATGACTGAACCGTCAATTCAACGTCGGTCGTCATTGCACCAACGCTGTTACCCGCCATGCAGGTGTATCTTCCGTGGTCTTGACGGTTGACATTGTTGATGGTAAGCTCGGTGCCGTCGTCCGAAACCTGAAAAATTGTTTTAAAAAATGCAAAAAAAAAGAAAAAAACATAAGCCCGATGCGGGGCTCGAACCCGCGACAGCCAGATTAAGAGTCTGGTGCTCTACCGACTGAGCTAACCAGGCGACACGTGGCAAGCGTCGGAATGGGAACATGATAGGGGTAAAACTCACAGTGAAATGGCCGCGAATGAATGGAATATCGCTTCCTTCAAACATCCAAGTAATATCAGGCTTCGGTTCACCACGAGCCGTGCATTTGAAGACGACATGTTCTCCAGGACGAGCAGTCCGGGATCGTGGGGCGTCAGTGATGAAGGGTGGCGAGCTCCGAATGACACTCAAATTGGCACTGGATTCAATGCGACCGTATTGGTTGGCGGCTTCACAGCGATATTGACCAGCATCTTGATCCAGGAAGGGATAGATGATAAGTTGCGTGTTTTCAGCACGCATTTCAAACTTGCGAGAGGGTTCGATGGGGCGTCCATTGAAGAACCAACGAATCAGGGGCCTCGGATTTGCGATAACTTCACAGTTGAGTTTGACGGAGGATCCTTCACGATATGAACGGTCCCGAGGAGTGTAGGTGAATCTTGGGATGCGGTCATCTTGGGTGGATGTTTGAGCCGGATAGGATGGGCGTTGATTACGCGGCTGCGCAGGGGTCAATTGCCGAGATTGCCGAAGGGGCGAAACAAGAGTATCAAAAGCGCATTCGAAATCAGTCGGATTGTAGTATTTTTGGATGGCTAGAGTGCCATTTGAGACGAGTTCGTGGCCTTCAAGGGTTGAGTGTTCGATTGGGGTCGATCTGAAACCAGAAAAGTCAGTACTTTTATCAGTAGCTTCGAAACCCACTGATAAAGCCATTCAATCCGATCCACAGCCTCAAGCGTTTCACATTCCAACAAATAACCACCAGCTGTAGGGATCGCCGATGGTTTCTGACATTTCAGGTCCTCCAGAGCCAAATCTACAAGCTTTCGTTCCCGAAGATGCGCCGGATTAGCGCATTTTGCGTGATGTTCGCCTTCGAGGGACGGGTTTGCTTTCAGGAAAGACACAAGACCCTTCAAACTGTAATCACAATCCAATTAACTCTTTTCATCTAAGTTAAGTCAATCAAACCCACCGACAATCACAATTCCAAGGATTATGTGCCAATTGGAGCTTCTTCAAGTGCTTATTATCCACCAATCCATCGATGTTCAGTGATTGCAAGCTATTGTGTAGAAGGACAACACTCTCCAAGTCGTTCAAATTGTCAAAAAGGAACGGACTAACATGAGTAATGCGATTGCCATGTACATCGAGAACCCGAAGAGGGGCTGTCGGTCGTGACGACAACACCGGCAGGAAGCGCAAGTCATTGCGACCGACGTACAATCGCCTCAGGCCAGGGAGTTGGTCAAGGACGTTCTACAAAGGGCAGATTGGTTGAAAAAGCTGGGAGACAAAAGCTGTTTTGAAACACTTTTGATAGAAAAAAGTGTAAAAATAGTTAGCAAAAGCATCAAAAATTAATTCAAACGCCCTTGAAAAGTTATCAGAGCGGATGCAAATGCACCCGAAACCGGTTCAAAGTTGAAAGATGAAACCACTTCCGGTCTGGACTTTTGATTCGTGCAAAATTTGCGAACAAAACTCACTTCATGAAGTTCCCGAATGCGATTGTTGCCCAAAATCAGGGTATGAACGAAGGGAACTTGTTTCAGGGCATTGTGGGGGATGGCATGGAGGCTGTTGTGCCGTAGATCCAGAACCTGCGTTGATGTGTCGAGCCCATTGATGGGCATCTGAGTCAGCCCCCGACTGGAGCAATCCACACGTGAACCTGACTTACAATCACACTGATTCGGGCACACGGCATTGGTCGTTGCCGTTGCCAATATCAACCATAGCCACGGAGCAAAGCGCATGGCCGTTGACCAGGCCATGTTTTTTGGTTCTTACTAAAATTTCATCAAGGCTAAAGTTATAAAAGTCGAGAGGCAAAATCTAATCGAAAGAACCCCAACACGCCCTTAAAATGGACAATGAAATGATAGCGGGCGGGTGCCATCAAAGTGCCACTCGGCCGTTGGACATGACTAATGTTACAATGTAACGAATTCGAAGAAAAGGCAGGCTGGCAGCGCCCAACCACTGTCCCCCGGGACTGCTTCGCGACTCCGCGGGACCGTCTTGATCATCAGCATCACGACAGACGCCAATTCACGCCTCTGTGAATGGGATGATTGCAAAAAGAAGGGGTTGAATCAACGTTTTGGAAACAATGCGACTGCGCAAAAAAAAGAAAGGGTGGAAGAAACCAACATCGGGCAAAACACAGCCATTTTGATTCGATTCTGGGTTTTGATTGACAAGGAAGACAGAGTCATTCAAGACGCTGACTGACTGCGGTGGGGTGGAAACAGAGGGGAAATGACTTCTACTTCGCACCCAAACCCGAATGGTTAACGTTGTTGACTCTTGTTTTTTATCGTCTGCCATGGCTGCAGCGAAAAGACGATCAAATAGATTTACTTTTTGCGGCATCGTTAAGACCGCTAATGTAAGAAGTGCCGTCAAGAAAACACGGGTCATCGGAGGGGCTTGAAAGGTTAAGCTTCGGTCGGCAGCGGCGTGAACAAACATTCGGCATGGAGGTGCTTTAATGACTGGGAAAACGGTGCTTTGTTGATGTAAGCCTCGAGAGTTGTGCCGAATTGGGCTGACATTTGGGGAAGGACACTTTGTAGGGGCTTAAGGTATGTTTGTTGAAGGGTTCTTGAGCTGAATTGATGGGATTGAACAGGTGGCATAAGACATATATGGGGAAAATGTTACTGTATGCCGAATTTTCGATCTCCAAATCGCCGTTTCGCTTCAATTTGTAAAAATTTTCGACGTTTTAACCTCCCCAAACCTCAAAAAACGTGCACCACATGGCGCCAATCATGTTTACACCCTTTGAATCCCAAACAAAGAACCCCAATTTCCTCTTTCCCATAGAAAGCGCCGCCAACGGCAACCATCGCTGGGAACAGAATAAAAAACCTTTCAGTTTAACTTTATTTCCCACTGAAAATCCAAATTCAAGCAACCCCTCAGAGATCGCAAATAACCGATAACAATTAGTATCAAATCAAAACTAATCCCATCCCCTCTACGCTTCAACCGTTTGTGCCGTCGAGGCTGCTGCAGCTCCACCGTTCTCCGTTGCCGCCGCTGGCGTGGGATCAAGCGACTTCTTGCCTTTGCCCTTGTGCTTCTCCTCGACGAAAAATGTGACGGCATCGGCAGGGACAATGTTATTCTCACGGGCGAATGAAACCAAGCATCGCTTCATGGCGTAAGCATCTTCGCCGTCGGCGTAGTACTTTGGCTCGGTTTCGTAAATGTCGAACTTGAGGGTATGCTTGTAGAGGCTGAAGGCGGCACGATTCGATACGCGGACATGCAACGAGACGAAGCGAGCATTGTAGTTTTCGATCATGGCCCGGGCAGTGTGATCCATGAGCTTTTGGGCGAGACCGAGACGACGATAGGTGCGCTTGACGGCGACGGAAGTGATGTGACCATGGGGCTCTTCGTCGGTGTCTTCCTCCATCTTGGCAAGGACGTATCCAACAATGGTACCCTAGAAGAGTAAATGTGAGACAAAAACAATGTGAAACGAGCAGAAGGCAAAGAAAAAAATATATAAAAACCAACCTTGAGATCCTCAGCGACATAACTCAGCAACGGCCACGATAGGGCATGATACATGTAATACTTGAGCTGGTAGTTCTCCGGCAAGCAAAGGAGATTGCAAGCTTGAATCTTCTGCAGATCATCGACGGCTGCGACTCGGATATTCATTGTCAAAGACTAAAAATATTATTTTATAAAAAATTTAAAAAAGTTGAACATCGCGTAAGTTGACCATTCCAGAAAAAATAATTTTCAAGATACCCATTGCATGGTACGGCAGAGCATAATAGCAAAAACAAGAAGGAAAAAATATAAAAACTGATCTGATAAAAGCTAATTTTGTTCTCGAGCGTTGCTCTCATTCTTCGCAAGCTTCTCTTTCTCTGTCCACTTTTCGTAATGGGAGCATCGTTGGGTGACATTGTGTGTTTGCGTGTAAAGGTATTCGAAGGACAAAAATCGTCTCCTTTTATAAATTTTGCTGTGAAATTAGGTTTGTTCAAAATTCTGTTTTTCAAAAACGATTAAAATATGAAAACCTTGTGATATAGAAGCGAAGTCACGGTTTGATATACTTTCCTAACAATTGAATGCCATTAGCGAAGTTTCATTAAATAGGCACGTTAAAACCATCAAATGTTAAAGATTTTGCATAAATCTGTCACACAAAATCTATCGCGAACGGCATTCCGAGACGGTATCTTCAAAAATCTGACCCAGGGGCCCGTTGAAGTATGAAGTTAGTTCAGACTAAAATTTTACGAATCCAGATCACTAACAGTCATTTCAGCTCGGAGAAAATTATTAAACTCCGTAAAAAGTTTTCTCGAGGAACCGCACGATTGGTCCAAGGAGTCCAAGGGAAACCCGCAACAAAGAATGAACTTTACCAAAACTGTGCACAATCGCCGTCAGCGTTGGTTCATTTTTCGTAATATCGGTGTACTGAAACCATTTCAGAAACAAAGATCCTTACAAAGATGCTTCATCTCGGCGTAACAATGACAAATCTTCTTCAAGGAAGGTTAAAAAGAAGCTAAAATCCAATGAAGACGCCGAAACAGGAATGTCGAAGAAAGAACGAAAAGTTCAGAGTGGAGGAGCTATGCCGAGACAAGGGGTAATAATTTTTGTTTTCCAAACATTTTTGGTGGCAAACTGTAGCCATAATAACACTTTTCTACAATTTTTGCACTTTTTTTAGAGTGGCCGTATAAAAGGATCCGACGAGTCTCAAAAACGTAAAATAAGAGAGAGGAAATCTGATCAAGTATGTTTAACATACCATTCAGCATCTTTAAAACCTGCCGTATTCAGAACGTTAACCACAAAAACTCCGGTTCCATCAAACATCACGACAAACACGAGCGGACGGTCAAGATGATTAGCTCCAAACGTAAGAAGGAGCGACCGAAGGAACCGAAAGAACAGAAGGATACCACCCCTCAAACCCCGCCCCGAGAAAAGAATAAGGATTCTGGGGAGAAGTCTCCCGCTCCACCGTCACCGCCAGATGGATGTCCTGTCGGAGAAGCGGCATCCGGACGAGCACGAAAGTCCTCCGATGATGAAGCCACCAACAAGAAACACAGCAGCGACAATGAGCAGCCATCGACGCCGTGTGAACGCGAAGCTCCGTCGTCGATGCCAATTCCGCCAGAAATCCAAGCAACGGCTTTCAAAATTGGTGATGGCAACGATGATGACAACCGAGAGGAAAACGAAGGCACCGATGTCGAAGCCGATGGGCCACAGAGTGCTGGCGATGAGAAAGTCATGCTAGGGCCGTCGGCACAGCTGAAACTTGGCACGTGCATCTACGAAATCGTGCATGGAATGGTCTATGGAGATTATGGGAGTTGCGTGCTCAAGAATTTGAAGCTGAATGAATACTGTATTTTGCGGTACGAATCGGCCAACACCAAAGTTAAGCGGTTAAAGGTGAGCCAAAACTCTTTTTTTGAGGCAATGGCAAGTAAAATCTGTCGAATTTAGACAGAATGCACAGTACTGGTATTGGCTGCCGCTGCCAAGCGAAGACACATGCTGCGACTGCTGATACGAGGGTCGCTGGATGATATCAATATGAAGTATCTGCTCATGGACGGCGTGAGATACTCATTTTTCTTTTCACTGAACATAATAAAAGTGCATTTCAGGTGGGCCCAGCTTTGCCAGATGTCCTTCACCAACTCGGCACCCGATCCTTTTCTCAACCAACGGCTTTCAAACTGTCCCTCGAAACTATTGAGGCCATCGAGGATCTTCACAGAGTAACGTTTTTCAACTTATCGCTAATCTTTGCATGTCTAATCTGGCAAACATAACGAATCAACCTTTTCAGATAGGCCTAATCCATCGTGACATCAAACCCTCTGCGTTTTCCGTCGGTATGACCAATCAAGCCTGTCGAGTTTACATGACTCACTTCGGTTTGGCTAAAAAATATCGGTCTATCTCGGATTTGAAACTTTTGTGAGTCATTTTAAAGTGAAAACAGTTGATGTAATACGGTCATGCCCTCAGAGCACCTCGAAAATCTGTCCCTTTTATGGGTACCGTAAAATACGCCTCAAGGGCAGTACACAAACGTGGTGAACGCTCCAGACGCGATGACATGGAGAGCTGGCTTTACGTGATTGTGGAGTTCTTCTGTGCAAGGTCGTTGCCATGGAGAAAGATCGCTGATAAGACACGGGTAAGCATATTCGGTGATAAAAACCATCTAAAAAAAGTCTTTACAGGTGCTAGAAGAAAAACAAATTTTCATGTCCGAAGCCGGCATCACAGCAGCCATAGAATCCTCTTCACGACTCCCAAAAGAACTGAAGGTCCTCACAATGCACGTATTAGCCCTGGATTTTGAGAGTGGCCCGGATTATCACATCTATCGAAAAGTTTTGCGTGATGCCATGGAGCATCGGAGGATCTGGGTAGGGGTTACCGTAATCTTCAGACAATTATTAATGTGAACATTCAGAACAACGATCCCTTCGAATGGGAAGTCGACGAACCCGGCCAAATCCGAATAATCACCGGATCATCCCGAAAGGAAGCCACCGTCGATTCGACCCAGCAACAATCAGATATTTGATTACTTTTGTATTTGTTAATGAAAATTCTTTATATAAATCTTCGCATGAATACATAACTATCGGGGAATACTATCAAAGTAACACTAGAGTCAAAGGGATTAACGACAAGCAAAAGCTGATTTTGGAAATACCGGATTGAAAGCAGGTCACAATTGAGATCACTGGTGATTTGTGGAAACGCTACAGAAGACATCGGGCACTACGGTGCTATCGGGAAGGCCGCGGCGCCGCTGATATACCGGAAGCTGTCTCCGAGAGATAGCATTCACAAGCGATCGGAACATTGATTATTTCCTTCACCCAATTCTCACATTCTGAGGTGCCAATGTTTCGAAGAATCGTTAATGGAATCGTCTTGCCTCGGCATTGGCCCATCGACTGCGTCCGGACAAAAATACAATCCGATTCATCCTCGTCGCCGCTACACTTGATGCCATTAATAAGGTTGGGGAAACAGTTATCGGCGAGGGTATAAATGCCTTGGCACGCCGTACAGAGCTTATCGAGGCCTTCGAATTCTGTTGCAGTTCCACGAAGGTTGCATTTTTGCTTGTCGAGAGGGCGGAAGTTGTCTAAAAACTTAGTAAGTAATGCTACAAATGAAAGAAAAGAGAAAAGTGACAAACCAAGAGTACACAAAGGCGGCTCCGTAGGCAAATGTTCTGCACTCGTATCATGAAACGGCACATTGTACATCAGATTCGCGGGACTCATCATGGGTGCCTTGCCTTTTTCGATGCTTTCGATAGTGTCACTGACTTCTTGGCAGAATTCGTCACAGTATTCATCGTCATCTTCGTCGAGATCCATATCGACACCCATGAATGCGCGCTGAAATGGCAAAATGCCGTCAAAAGATTCAATAGACCCCTCAAATCACGTAAACCCCCCAAAATACAGTAACCCAAACCGACCTGTGCCGCGCCAACCGCATCCGAAAGTCGATCAATTTCCTTTTCCTGCCGACTGTCATTCCGTGGGACCAAGGGCTTGAATCCATACTTGCCTTCTTCCAGGGATGATGCCATGAACATAGGGTTCTTTGCGTTCAACTTTTCCAATTTCTTGTACTTATCAGCGACGGAAAGCTTATCACAGACTCGATTTGCCGTCAAGCGACGGTGGAAAGTTGGATGACGCGTTGACGATTCCGAATTGGGGGCTTCCTCCGAAGAATTGGCACCACCATTGGCGGCATTGCCATCAATGATAAGCACGGAGCTGTTGCCATCATTGTCAATCACGAATAATTCGGTTTCATTCATCGTTAGTCGGCCATTGGAAACCTTCACATTCGGAATGTCAGTGCCATCAGTCCTCAAAACAGCATTTGGAGTATCGATGGCATTCAGAATGGATTCAATCTCGGCACTGTTGGTAGTCGTAGGCGGTGGGGTGGTTTCGTCGGGAACGCTGCGCCTCCACGGAATCACGGAGTCGAAGAATTTGGAAAAGAAATTTTCTTTCTTTGGGGGTCGAGCGGTGGCTGAAACACAGTTTTATCAGATTTTGTTGAAAAAGAAAAACAAAACTACCATGAACCGGTAAAAGAACCAGCAAAACCGCCACCAAAGCGAAGTGAATCCGCCAATTCGGCATTTCGATGGATTCAATCAACCAAAGCAAGGGGTGTCACCAACCGGAAGACCTGAAGCGAGTATTGTTAGAACGCGGAACTGATTGTGTTGGTGGTCATCCATCCATTCAAGGAAGGACACTCTCGAAGGGGGGGTTGGATGGGGACAATCGATTCCTGCCCCCGGGAGCGCTCCCGGAATCGAATCCGCTACTCGAAAACAGACAAAAGAAACCTCTTTCTTCACTTCCAGTGACCATTCCAGCTTTCCAGAGGCTAAATTTCGACGAAAAAAAGGAAGGGAGGAAGACGCCTCCACCGCGCATCATTTGGGGATTCGGGAACAACCGGTCGGTCACCGCGCTCCTCTCTCGAGGCTGACTCGAATTGACTGTCGTCTCTCGCCGCCTCGTCCCTCACTACTCACTAATGCCCGTCATCCCGAGCCAGAGACAGTCCAATCGAGACTGTGACCATTTCGCCTTGGTGCAAAAGATGACCAAAAAAACATCCAACCATTCCATCCATCCGCGCAGGTGATGTGAGGTGTGGGTGGAAAAGCCGCTTGCAGGTGGCGGTGGCTCGAAGCGTTGTTGTCAAATTTGGGTTTGTTTCCACAGCCTTTTTCAAAATGACTGATTTCCAACGCAGGAGAAAGAAAAGGCCTATGGGGAACACCTGGAGATAACACAGGGAAGGCGCAAAGCGCCTGTGCTTGGCTCCTGTTTGATGTGAACGCAACGCAAAATGCAACAATTGACCGTTTTCAGGATAGCCAGAAGCTAAGAAGTTCAAGTTTGGGTCCAATTAGGTCAACTCACTCAAAAAAGCTATCCAAAACCCCGTTACCAGTCCCAAACCCGCGCAAAAATAGGTGCAAGTCACTTAAAACCGCATTTCGAAACCGAATTTAAGCCATTAGCGCTATTAGATTAACTTCCGAAACCACACTGCCCTGAGGCTAAACGCTGCAAACAGCATTCATAATGCTGACATAACATTTTATGAGAATGGCGACAAAACTCCTTTCAACTTTCCTCTCTCATGACTATAAAATGGCACGAAAACACAGTCCCAAGCAACAAGCACATGAAAATACCAAAAATTCTTCCCAAACAATCGTCAAATTCCAATGTTGGGAAGCTTTCAAAACTGCAAACCACCCCTTTGAACACCGATCTTTTATCACCTTCTCGACAAAGCAGTTTTATCAGTTCCCCCGGAAATCTTTTCAAAAAAACAAAGACAATCGACGATCAACGCCTACTGACTGATAAGGCCCTCAGGACACAATCATCGGTTCGTCCCTCATTCAAAAAACGCCTAAACGATCGTCCCTAACGACGGTTTTGAATGCGTGTGTTCCCGTTATTGCTTCTTTCTCGGAACTGATGTGAGCTCTGGTCGTTTTCATTGGGGCTTGATTTACGGATTGCTCAAGCCCAAAAGGACACCTTTGTATTGATCATAGTTTTTGAATCAAAGGAAACTACGAGCTAACAAGAGCCCTTGTAGACCGGCTTTGTGTCACGTTTGTCGCGAGGGGTGGAAAAAAAGGTATCGTAAATGACTCACCAAACTGTCTGCTTCGAGATTGGAATTGCGAAGGACTGGCTAATCTGAAGATAGAAGATACCGGTTGAAAAAACTTACTCTTTTAAAGTGAGTGTAGCTGGACCGGGGTCAAGCATGTTTAAATGGGTCTGTAGATGATGCAATTTTGTGTTGTTTGTTGTAATTAGTTGAAATAAGGTTGGTAAGCTGGACATGGTTGGTCAATACAGTACACAAGATGACGCACACAACATCCTTCAGCTAATCTCTCCCAGATATGCGTTGTCTACCGTGTCAATCGCTTATTCAGGTTGAGATTTGCTTAGGGATAAGTGTTAATTTTGTGAGTTTGGAGGTTGGTTGATGACAGAGACTGATAGAAAGTTGAGTTAATCAATAACGTTTACAAGTACAGTATTTTAGTAAAAATTTAGACGTAAACACGAACTTTGTAAATTTGTTGAAGTAAATTATGAAGGCATTAGACAATATGGACATAAAACACGACATACAAAACTCACGCAGGCCATCAATCAATAAAACACTCGATTTGTAGGGGCAAGGCAAACTTTAAGAACCGCTGGTCAATATCAAGATAAACGAGCGTGAATTCCATGGCACTATGACTAACACGGATGAAAACGGATGTGACAAACACGCAAGTATCGATAGCCCCAAAACACGACACCCTCGGTTTATCATTGATATTACGCAGCGTGTTCCTAAATGCCATGAAGGTCAATATGATCATTTGGGATGAAATTGTGCCAACTTGGCACCCAGAATTGGAAAACAATGACTGATAGGCTCTGATGGCCCTTGAACGACAGACTGACCACAGCTAGACAGATCGACGGCGCAGTCCAAGCCCCTCCGCCCTCTGGAAAAGCACCCAAGGCGCTTGCCGGTCTGCCTCGGACAACGACGATGAAGGCAGACTGGGGGTCGGACTGGCGACGACCGCTTATACCTTTTCGTCCACGCCGGGGGCCGTAAAGTGAAGGTGAAGCGGGAAAGGCGTACGAACACCAACGCCTGCATCGTCGTCGTCGTCGTCACCACCGTCATCGGCAAAGACTGTTTTGTGCTTGATCCCCCTACTCTCACCTCCACGCCCCTATCCCTTTGGGCTTTGCCCCCCTTCCATCACCCCGCTTGGCAAACATAGCCTTGTCCCCGTGGAAGGCCAGCCGGGGCTCGGCTCGGCTTGATTGGTCATGACACTGGACTGGGGGTGACGACGGAACGCAGGGTGGGTGAACGTGTCATCAGAGGGGGGAAGGTTTAGGACGACTTCGACCCGATTCGGAAATCGGAAAGAAACGCGCATGTGAGGTTTAACGGGGGGTACGGTTTCGCGCATGCAGCCGCCGGCGGTCGCCGCCAATGACCCCGAAAGCATTGGCAAACATGGACACGCGTGCGGCTTTACGGGTGGAATACGATTTGAGGAAGTGTGGGGTTTGCTTTGACTCGCCGATCCGGGCTGATGTCATCAGGAAAGAGGTGGGAAAGGTGGTGCCGTTTGCGATCAAAGGTACTATGTGAATCATGTTTAGATGGGTTTGTTTATCGATTTTAGGGTTGATGGAAGTGTGAAATTGAAAGTATTAGAATGGACGTTTGCTTAAAGTTCTAATATTTGATTAGAATGAAATTTTGACTATTTTCGCATTCTAATACCGATTAGAATGATTTTTCGACAATTTTTCGATCTAATCCGAAATCGAACTACAGTTGATCAAAAAAGTTGAAAACTCTAAAACACTCTGCAAAACCAACCCAACCAACAACGACCACAACAACATTCTCGATTCCACAATACATTTGCCCGCGATCACGTTTGCCATCGTGATCGGGCAGCCCCGGGACGCCATCGGCCAGGCGTCACCCGGCACCCGAAAATCAAAACATTCGCGCTTCCGTGACGGCTCTTTTCGCCATTTTGTACAAGAAGACGAGCACCCCCGACTGCGAGGGCTACAAAACAGCAAGAAATTACAAATGAAAACATTTGGGCCCAGTTTTTTTTTCACTTTTCGCCCCACACTAAAGCTATTATAGCTAGGCTAGCTGTCTTGTCTTGTCCTGTCCCGTGTGTTGTAGGAATCTCCGGAACTGGAAAGAAAATACGCTCATTTTGGGACTGTTTTTCATACAAGCTTTTCAATTTCAATGTGGGGAAGTTTGAGCATCGCGGAGAAGGGCTCTTGCATCGGTACACGAAGAAAAAGCACAAAGTTTTTATGGCTTGGAATGCGACGACGCTTTCTGGCGATCAGTCGGGACACGGGGCTCGGAACCGAAAGGGGCTTCACGACTAGGGGAAAAGGTCAGACATAGTGGTTTTCCGGCAAAGGAAGAAGGGCTACTGGGTGGGAACGGCGGTGGTGATCGGCACCGAGTCGATGGCAGACAGCGTTTTGGCGGATATGGGGAAATGGAATGTGTTTGGATGCGCAAGTGTTTGGGAACAGAGGGCAAAAGACACGTTGAAACAAAGAACGGAGACTTTCCTAAAAGTGCAAACAGGGCAAAAGCTAGTGTTCAACATGGCTGGTGAGTCAGGAGTATTGTGAAAGGGAAAACAACGTAGGCAAAGGTGTGGTGATAAGGAAAATGGGGGACGGGCTAAGTTTTGGAAATTGGTGGATCTAAAAATGACTTTAAAAAGTGAATTTATGAACTTGAAACATCGTAAGCTGTATAATTATAACAAAAAGTCAACCCTATTGTGAATGTGGATCAAGAATGTGAATATTTTGTGAAAGTTTGACTAAATTCTGGGATTACACGCACTCCAACCCCCATTTCCACTCCCACCACGAAAACACACACCTTACCCAACATCTCAAATTTCTCCAAAGCCACGTTTTCTAGCGTCCCCGCCCAGCTGTATCCTTCAAATCCAGCTATCTGCTCCAAAATTTCTCTCCAAATATGGCCACCGAGCTCGCCTACAAGTCAAAGCATTTATTAATTGCAATCACAGTTGTCTATGGTGTTTTGAACGTTCTCGGATATGACATCACAGTTTTCTTTGCGGTTAGTTTGTTTATATCCGCCGCTGTGCTGTAACAGTTCTTTACATTCAGTTTATCTCCTTTAGGTAGCATTCTTGGCCGTCGTCTTCTTCGGAATGTACTCCGCCGGCAAGGTCGCCAAGATGGCCAGTCAGTTTGATCCATGCGAAAACGCCAAGGAAGAGTTAGAAGCCGAGATTGAGGAAGCGAAAAACTGGTACAAACAGAATGGTCATTCACGTATCCTCGAGCCAAAGCAGGAGAAAACGAAAGCAACGTGATGCTGTTGTTGAATTTTTGCTTCTCATGGATATCTAAGTCAGTTTTATTTATCTCTGCTAACATTTGTGCTTAGACGGGCCGCTTGTTTATTTATTTTTGGTTAATTTTTATATATAAAATTTTGGACAATTCAGTTTTAGTTGGACCAACAAGGGGGACGATGGTTTTATGAATAGATCAAAAGCATCTGCAGGATGTTTTTGAGATTTTTTCAAATTTTAAGACAGTTTTTGTGTTTCTTTGATGTCGGGACTATGAAAACTTTATTGGCTCATGATCAGCTTTGTTTAGCTTTTCATTGTTGTTCATATGAGTCGCTTTGATGTGGGATTCCTTCTTGGAAGCATAAATACCCCCAAAACTTGGAAATTTTATATGCTTTTGAGTCATTTCAAGCATGAAAGCGATTGTCTTCCTTATTTTGGCAACCTGCATTGTCACAGTTGACTCCTTCAAGCCATTTTTCCGGCGAGATCCTTATCCTTTGTCCAACGTTACCGGATACAATGTCGAAGTGCCCTGTGGCACTAAAAACTCATGGAACACGAGCAGGTTTGCATGTCTCCACTGTTCTCACTCATGTACTTTCATCAAAATAATGGGAAGAAAATTTCTGACCTGGTGTGATCCTGAGGCCTGCTACCACCATGATTGTATGTGTATGGCACAATATCTGTACGACGAAGATAAGAAGGAGTGTATTCCCCGTAAACATTGTTTCAAATAAGGAATTTTTTCGGCGGAAGGAAAGAAATTCCCTCAAAAGTTAAACGTGAAAGTGTCGAATAAACTGAAAATAAAGACTTTTCCCAAAAAATTGTCAAAGGCAAACCGCCGCCGGACAATCAGTATGTTTCTTTTGAGAGACAGTATTTTGCCGCTTTTTTGGAAGTTCGCTCCCACGCTTATCTCTGTTCGCGCATGCCGCCGAGTCCGGCCATTCATCATGGGCGACGACAGCTTTGTTCCGGACCTCCAGGAATCGGGGTGAGAAATGGTTGACAGGAGGACCGGACCATTTTTGGAAGTTGAGAAAGTGGTGTTTCAACTTTTGAAATTGGTGCTTTTGCATGTTGGACCAATTTCAAAGGTGTTGCGAAGGCTCGAAACAAAAGCACTTACATTAGCTTTTGATACCCCAATGCTATTCCGATGCTCAAAGTGCTCATCGCGTGTGATTTACGACCCTTCAGGCAAGTTAAAATGCGAGCGAGGCGACAAATGCATAAATTTGTCGAAAAACAAACCGCAAATCGGGCGGGAGCCAAAGCGGTAGGCGTCCGGCCAGCGGCAAGATGAAAGCCCTCGAGGGCGAGAGCGGACACGAAACGGGCGGGTTAGCCACCGCGAAGAGAAACCTTTACTGATTACGGGAGGGCTCTACCCAACCCAACCAACCCTGGACCGACCGGGGGCACCCAGCGGGCATCCGCCGAACCCCAGGCGCGTGGCGGCAAAGATCAAAGGGATGGAAGGGGGCCTCGGGGGCGCCTGGGGCAGGGCTCTCTTCGTGCGCACGCGTCTTCATCTACATACAACTACTACCACTAGGGCGAGGAGCACAACTACTACCACCACCGCCATCGAAAGCCTTCCCCTGGTTCTTCGCTTCCAACAACAACCAGCCACAAAAGAGCCGCTTTTGGGGCTTTCTGAAGGAGAGTGGGCGGGTCCACTTCCAGCTACGGCAGTCGGTTTCATCCGGTCCCCGTAGGTCGATCGCAACATCTCAGGGGCTTCAAGCTTCACTGATTAGACAGTACTTCATAAGTTGTAACTGCAGTGCATGAGTATGCCGAGGTGATACGGCGGGTACGATATCACTCACGGCTATCACTAAGCATGGTCTTCCATCTCGCGCCAGCTATGGTATTTTACTGTTTTGGGATTATTAATTCATGGTCGAGGTTACCTATTTTTGGGTTATCAGAACTTGAGGTATGTTTTTTGATGCCATTTTGACAGTGGATCCCTAGATAGATGCCTTCTTTAGCGCTCCATGACCCCCTCCGCTGCCGTCATAACAATCCAAGCCCGTCGGCCAAACCGCCCCGGGCAATATGCCAACACCGCCGCAGACTTTCAGGCTTCAAGTCATCTAGCAGTTTTATCAACATGTGATTCGATTGACCGGTTACTCGGGGTCTATGGTGCTAGCGAGCTTGATTTTACATGGTCCTTCGAGTTGGATAAGCATGATGTTACAGTACCCTCGATTTCTGGGAATAACTGTACTCTTGAATGGCAGGCACCGTATCCGGTTTGTTTAGAGGCACTTTCTGATGTCTTATCACTGATAATGTTGTTAAGGGCACCTATGCCATCAACGTCCACGTAAGCTCCTCCGACAGTGAGCACATCTTCTTCCGTGGCACAACGACCGTCAGAATCCACGATTACTGGGTCGTCGCGATCGGGGATTCCTTCGCTTCTGGTGAAGGCAATCCCGATCAAAGCCTCCTCGAAGCCGATCACCCGCGATGGTTATCCGGTGAGTCGTGGGTCTCGGGGTCGCCCCCATGCTTTTCGGCAATCAGCCAGCAACCACCACCGCGGCCGGCGCGCCCTTTTCAAAAGAGATTTGCTTTAATTAAGCTCATCAATTAACACCCTTCCGCCCATCCGCCTGTCCCCATCAATCATTCGTAACCAAGTGTCCATTGGTCGAAGAGGGCAGCCTCAAAAAAGAGCTGTCCTTCGCCTTTTCGCTACTTTCCCCCAGGACGGAGGCCAAGCCCAAGGGACAAAGCGCCGGCTCCGGCCTTTGATCTGATGCCCGCCGAAGTCAGTCTCAAAAGGGATCGCCGTCGATTGTCAGCCAGCCTCCAGCGCAATTCCAATTCCTTGGCCTGGGCCCCCCTTCTCAAAAACGTCAAACGCCACGAGTTGTGTGAAATTGTGTATCTGTCTGTTGTGAAAACGTCTTTTGTGTTTGTTTCGCGGCAAACTTGAGCGCAAAAGCGCACGGACTAAATTCAAAAGGCTTTGCCGACTCCGTGATTTTTTTCTTGTGTCGGGCTAATGTTTCCAGTTTTACTACTGGAAATACACATAATGTAATGTAGAAAAAAAAGTTTTCAAAAAGGGCATTAGTACATGTCACATTGACCGACATCACCGAGAATAGCATCACTTTTATGCCTGCTTGCTTTTTTGAGGTGTCAATCTTTGAAAATTTTGATACAATGAAACAGGCCGCAAAATCCCGATAGCACACGCAGCATGCGCAGGGCAGCGTTTACGATGGCGCCGCCTTTGATCCGGGGCATAGCGGCCGACGCTTTTGACATGGTTGTCTTCAAAGGAGAAATGAAGCTTCGAAAAAGATGAGAGCGATGAGTATGGGCTTTGTTTGTGTAAACATTGGCCTGGGGCTTTGCTATCATTAAAGATGAAAAGATTACAAATTTGACGGAAGTGTGCTTTCAGAAAAGTGCCATCGAAGTCGTCGATCATGGCCAAGCTTCGTTTTCGACAAGCTTCAACGGTTTTGCCGAAACACACCGACACATTTCACGTATCTGGCTTGTACCGGTGCCGCTGTGGATAGTGGCGTTCTGGGGCCGGCTTCCGATGGCACTGTCAGTCAGTTGGAGGTGGTTGAAGAGATTGCGAGATTACGGTAATTGAAACTTTTGCCAACTTTTGAAGAAAAGTGCCATTTCAGTGGCCGTGGCCCAGATCTCCTGATGATGTCAGTCGGCGGCAATGATGTTGGATATTCCGACATTTTGGGAAGGTTATTTCTCGGAAACAGCCAATCCCTCTTCAATTCAATCGAAATGAGGTTATTCTACATGGCTCATGAACTTGAACGTCTTGGAGAAAGATTACGTGATCTCGGGGCCCGACAAATCGTGATTCCACACTATTTTGATATCTCTCGCAATGAAAGGGGGCTCATTGATTCGAATTGCACCGATTTACACCTTATTTCGACGCCGAATCTGAGGTTAGCTGATCGGCAGATCCTTCGACGCGTGAATCGAATGATCACGGAAAAGGCGAAACTTTTTGATTGGACTGTTGTGGATAGCGTACCACGGGTGTTCCGGAAGGGTGGATTGTGCTCTAAAGAATCGCTTATTCGGTGAGTTACACTTTGATTGATGCCAACATTGACGCATCTTTGACCTTTGATTTTCAGCACATCCCACGATTCGTTGGTCCTTCAGGGCGACACACTCGGGGCTTTTCATCCCGTGGAATCTGCTCATGAATCTATAGCTGATTTGGTATGGCGCAAATTAGATTTTAAACGTTTACTTTTAACTTGAACATCATTGGTGTTCGCTTTGCATTCCTGGCACAAAAGCAGGTTCTTTATTATCAGAGTTATGTTGTAATTATCGTATGCTTGAATTGTACAGATTTTTTGTTTATACAGATCATAAAGAATTGCGAATTACCGAAAAGGTTAGACTACATGACATAACAAACTGTATGTGGTGCTCTGTAACATTTCGAATTGCAATGCCGCATAATGTGCAGCTTTGTAACAGTTCATTGTACAATTTGCATAGTAATCCATGAGTAACATTCGAAATTACACTAAATTATGAATAAATCTTTGCATAAATTATTTATGCCGTAATGTTTTGGTTTTCATCAGTGTTCACAGAAATCAGAAGCTTCATTCGATGGCATTTTTGAGCTTTAATCGGCCAATTCTACCCTAACTTTGTCAGAAATTGATTCTAATTGCCAAGCGAGCCTCAACTGTTCCCTGAATCTGCATGTTTGCTGTTTACAGTATGCCGTCTCAAGAAAAGCCTGCCCGTTCATCTCGTATTCGCAAGGCTTCGACCGGGCTGGAATATGTCCTTGCCAAGCGTCATTGTCCTCGACTTGAAGTGCCATCGCCCTCAACAAATGCTTCTATAAACTCTAATCTGATGAAGTCCATCATGGACAAAGTTATCAGCAAAATGTGTAGCCAATCGAGCACTACTGATCCTTGTAACATTGAGAAGCTGTTGCCGTTTGCTCTTGCTTCCCGGGACGCGTACTTGCATCTTCAGTGGCATCTGAAACATGCTACTTTCAAGAATGCTCGTCAATTTAAATTTGTAAGTCTCTTTCTGTTGCTGATGAATTTGTTCATCATGAGCCTTTAGAACTGGGACAAAGATTGGGATACGAATTGGAACATACCACAATGGCTTCTTTCTTCTGATCATTCATCGGTTCTCCAGGCACTTGTTTACCACTCTCCCAAAATCTATTTCCCATTACCGAATTACTACATTGACATTCTTGCCAAACGTACTGGTAAGCTGAATACACTATTATCACATTATCAATCTAATGTCTACAGATTCCATTCAACTTGTCGTCACGCAATCCGATTGTCATATCAAATTTGCTAAACTGTTGTCAGTGTTGCAAGCTCCGCCCAAAATTATATTCCAAACAATCAGCGAAGAAATGGTTCAAACATTTGACCAGTATCCACACATCCAGGATGTAAGTGTTTGGCATTATGACGATTCACCACTTCCCGCCGTACAAAAGTTAAAAGTCAAAACGGATCTGTTTATTGACTTTTTGTAAGTTTGTGATTTACTCATTGCTCAAAGATTTTTAGTAAGATCAACTTCAGGTCAAACATTTCCCCTGTCACGACGGAAGTCGACCTCAACGTTGAATGCGCCTACCAGGATTATAGCTGCGTCAAAGATGTGTGCCGCATTCTGCAGTATCCAGGATTTCAAAAAGCAACAATCCGGCTTTTTGTAGATCTAGAAGTCATACAGCGACCCGAGGATACCTATGTCAAAGATATTTTGAAGAAAGTTTTGAGACGAATCAACAAATCGCCTATTGAGAAGATTAGATTTACGTTCTTAACGGAATCTTTCAACTTTCACTATGATCGTGCGCATCTGAAACTGATTGAAGCAGCGGGATTCAAACGTTTACCCAGAGAAAAGGGATCTGGCCTGGTGTTTCGGAAGCCGGATTCGAAGATGGAACGTATTTTTGAATTGAAATATTCTTATGAAGCTGAAAACGCTTTTCTTAATAGTGTAATTGTGTAGTTTTTTTTATTGGTTGTAGTTTTTAACGATGTGTATTTATAAATAAACTAGTTTTTGTTACGTTGTTGAACTATGGCATTTTCTTGATAAAAAGGTCGCACGGAGGTGGTCAAGAAATCGTTGTAGCCACTGGCCACTGTGTAGCTTCCCGACGCAGCTTGCCTGCACTCTTGACATAGTGCTGCAACTTGCAACTTGCAACCCACTCTGATATCGTTGATCTTCCAAACCTTTCAATAATCTCCATTTTGCCGTCATGTCGACCACCCAACCTGCCATTGCCATCAACGCGGAAGTCATGCGGGAGCTTTTTGAAGCTTTGATCCAGAAGATTAATCTCAAGCAGTCCACGGATCGGTCAATCACACAATTGTTGCCATTGGCGCTTTCCTCCAAACAAGCTCATGTTCAGTTTATGTTTCAAATGCAGAACGCCTCCCTTGGGGTTACTGGTTACGCTGGTGCCGACGTTTTTTTCGTAAGTTCACTCAATTAAAATATATAAAATATAAAAAGAAAAACTTGCAGAAGAACAGCGATGCGTTCTACTATCCCGTGGACGAACTCGGCACTAAATACCTCATTCCACTAGTTCTAAGGAACCCGGTGATAAGATCACCTATTCCGAAGTGGTATATGACCGTGTTGAAGGAGTATCGAAGTAGTATCACAAGTGATTTTGCCCCTGTGACGCTGGTAGTCGACTATGACGATTTTGAAGACTTGTCAGACTTTGAATATCTTCTTGGCAACTTGCCAATTAAGAAAATCGACATGTCAGACTACTCGAATGATATGGACGAAGTACTTTATCGTTATCCAAACATTGAAACCATTCATATAACGATCAGTCAGGGTCCCGTTTTATTTACATTTCCATCCGTTAAGAAGCTTTCCATTTCACTAAACAAATGGACGTTTGTGTATGCCCTCCGGTTAGTTTTATATATTTTACTTTGTTTATTTACCAATAATGGATCATTTGCAGCATTTCAAAGCAAACAACACACGTAACTTACGAGTTCGATATATTTCACATCACGGAGGACCATTTGAGCATCTTGTTTAGTATCTTCGAAATGGATGTCGAATGCTTGAACGTGTCACTTGTTTCTGGGGAAAGAACCGATGTAGAAACTTTCCGGCAATGTTTTAATGACTTTCTCACGTACGACTTCATCCCAATTATGGAAGCGGCTATGGATAGTAAAGTCCCCGACTTAAAAGTTAACTTCACGTACAACTTTGAATTACCGGGAGTTTCCGTGCTTTCGGTATGTTTCATCTTATAATAGTAAATTATATGTTTAAACTATAAATTTCAGGAAAGTTTCATCAATCAAGTCAATGACGTGCTCGCGAAAGCTGATTTCCGTCATATCAAGAGCCAAAACAATGACAAAGGCACATCCGAAGTCCAGTTTGAAGCGTCACCGCGCGAGAATCTTGTTTGCGCTGTGTCTGTTAAGGTGAAATCCTTTAGGATGGCTTACAATGTTATGTAATTCTGACTCGACTACGATTTTGTTGACTTTTAATTGAATAACTGGTTGTTTTCGGGGTTGCACCTGTGCTGTTGTTGACGATCTCATAGCAATCTGTGAATAGGGTTGTTGATTTCAATTGTTTTTGTTGTTTTTACTGTAGGTTTTTGTAGTGTATTGTAGATAAACTGAATTAAAAGAAAACTTTGAATCACAAAAACGCGTTTTTACATTCGGCCCTAAAAAATCGAGTTGCAACGATTTTGCGTTGATTACTCTTCAAACACGGTTTGCCAGTGTTTACAGCCGTCACATGTATGCAGACACATTCTGTCTTTACTCTCACGATTCAATCAAATGGCGGCGCCGATGCCAATAACATCGCGGTTTGTATTGTTCGTTGTTTGGATCGATCCACGAAACCTTTCGCGCCGGAAATTTTGAAAACAGCGTTGTTTATGCAATTGAAAGAGCATTTCCATACGCTAAAGTGCCCGAAAGAAGATCCTCATTCTTTCCTTCCACTATAGTTAGAAAAGTGTTGCAAGTTCTAACGTCTTCTCCTCATTCTAACAAGCGCTAGTTTTCAGGATTTCACTGTCATCATGCCGACTTCTTCTGCCGCCATCAATGTGTTAGTTATGCCGGAGATTGTGCCCGCTTTGATATATAAAATTCAGCGATTGCCTGATATAAGCATGAGCCGTTCAATCAAACACAGAGAAAATACCCCCTCGGAAATGAGGTAAAACCCCCTCACTTTTGATGAGAAACACCCCGGCAAATTATACCTTAGGGAAAACTACATCTTATTTGAGGGATTTCGTCATCATAATAGAGGTGGTCTTCCATCAAAATTGATGATCGTTTCCATCAAATGGGATGAATGTTACATCAAATAGGATGTGATTTGCCATCAAATTCGGTACCCCCTGCGTGCCATTCGAATCGCGCGGTTGCCATTCATGCTATCATACAACATATGTAATTGATATAGTTTATGTAAATCAACACATGGTAACAACAAGAATAGATAAACAAACAAAAGCAACAATTTAAATGATACACACAAGAAAAACGCATTGACCTAATACCCGTTTCTAATAAGCTAGTCAAAACAACTTTTGAAGAGATACGATGTCCTTCTTCTTGATTGTGTTGTGATCGTTCTTGTCTGTCAAAGGTTTCGAGAGATGCGATGAGAAGAATTGAGTTGTCGTAAGCGGCAGAACAGTTTGCGTTGGTGTAGGTGCAGATGCCGGCGTAGTCGATGGTTTCTTTGTCGAAAAGTGCCGTCTGTCGCTTGAGTTCTGCGACACGTTGGTAGACAGACAAATCGGATGTAGCTGGGAGGGAAGCGATTAGTCAGCTGATTTCCTGCAAAATGATACATTATATATATTGTTGAAACGAGGGACTATATCATCAACTTACCTTGGCATACAATTTCGGCACGAAGTGGTCACAATGACCTGCAGGCAAAACATTGAAAGCATCAGCGTTTTCCGAAGACAAACGCTACGTTATTCATCAAAACGCTCCGGTATTCATGGGTTTAAACCCTTGCTGAGTAGTCCACAACATTCTTGTAAAGTAACCACGTTTATTAAAAACAGTAACAAGCAACAAAACACATAGTTAAATGAAGCAACAAGGGAAAGAAACCGATGCGTTGGAACGTCGTCGACTTAGAAAAACTTCGACTGACTCCAACTTGGAAAAAAACGTGAGCCAGCGCGATCACTTGCAGTGTGCGCGCAAATTTGCATGCTTCTTTCAAACTTTTTTGCTAAGTCCGTGATGAACGGTTTACCTCTCGTATGAGGACAAGTTTCCCCTCAAATAAGATGGAGTTTTCAAATTTTGATGGAAGAATTTTGTGAGGGGTATAATATTGAGGGGGTATTTTCTCTGTGAACCGTTGTTGTCATTCGCGCTGTCTTCTAAGCAAGCCTATGTACATGTTATACGGCAACTAAAGAATGATAAATTGACAACTAATTGTGTGGGCGATGTCGAAATCTTTCTCGCAAGTTTACTTTTTTGAGATTTATAAAACCAAAACATTTAGAAGCAAGGTGGCTGGTTAGAATATGAGGTGGACAAATTTGGATCTAAATTCCTAACCCCACTGGTTCTAGCAAAACCGGAAGTGACCTTACCCCTCCCGAGATGGTATATCGACATATTGGTGGAGCATCAATGTACTGTTTTATACGTCATAACTCAGGTTTTTGAATCTTAAAATAACCTTCTTACAGTTCCTGTGGCCGGTAAACTATATGGAAATCATCATAAAGTTGACAACCCCAACTTGGACTACCTTCTTGGCAATGTGCCAATCAAAGGACTCGTGTTTTACGATTACTCAAAAAAGATGGATGAAGTATTTCAGCGCCACCAGAACATTAAAAACATTCATGTTACGGTCTTTGAGCACATGCCATTGCCCCCCGTGAAGAAGCTTTCACTTTCATTGGATAACTATAAAGGCCGTCACACTCTTGAGTCGGTTTACTTCTATAAATTATTTTATTAAATTATAGCAGTCTTTTACAGAATTTCACCACAAACAACCCATCTGACTGTCACATTGAAAAAAAGGAGTCGCGAGACAAACTATTTCAATACGTTGTTGGCCATACTAGGATTGAATCTGGAATATTTGGAAATGTCGCTTATTTTTGAACCAACTTATGATGTTGAAACCTGCGGGCGTCTGATGAAAACGTTTTTAAAGAAAACCTATGATCCAATTATGAAGCAAATTCGTAGCAAAACTTCAAAAATCACAGACTTTCGAGTTACTTTTGAGTACAATGTTGAAGTTAAGGGTGTTACAGAACTTTCGGTATGTTTTATACCATACATACAATTTTGTATTAATGTTAAGTTTTAGGAAACATTGATCAATGAAGTCAATCTTGTTCTCTCGAGAGCCGGTTTTCGTCGTGTCAAGTGTGAGGGCCAAAACAATGATAAAAGAATTACCGAAGTCCGTTTTAAACAAGCTTTGTCGCGTGGCAAAATCGACTGTGTTTGTTCTGTTACAATTGATAAGTGGATCCTGAGATCAATGATAGCGGGCACTGATAAGGAGACTTGATTAAATTAACGGCTACACCACTTTTTTGTTTTTGTGGTTTCTGTTGTTGTTGAAAGTATAAAGTAAACTGGCACGATGTCTTCTAAAAAACAAACGGTCAAACTACGATAATCAAGAAATAGTTTCACCACTGACCACCGTACAAATGCAGTCTGCCAACCTTTCAGAAACCTTCACCTCGTCATTGTGACGACCACTCCTTCCGCAGATTTCGCAGTCGCGGTCAACATGCGGGAGCATTTTGAGGCCGTGCGTGCTTCTTTGCTGTTGTTGACGATCTTATGCTTATCTGTGAATAGGGTTGTTGATTTTAATTGTTTTCGTTGCTTTTACTGTGGGTTTGTATAGTTGTTGAACTGTAGATAAACTGAAACAAACGTAAACTTTGAATCACAAAAATGCATTTCTACAATCGGCCCTAAAAAGTCGAGCGGCAATGACCCTATGATCACTTTCCAACGCAGTTTACAAGTGTTATGCACCACTGCCGCCACATTCTGTCTTTACTCTCACGATTCAAACAAATGGCGGCGCCGATGCCAATAACATCGCTGTTTGTATTGTTCGTTGTCCGGGTCGATCCACGAAACCCTTCGCGCCGAAAGTTTTGAAAACAAAAGTGTTTATGCAGTGGAAAGAACATTATTATACGCTAAAGTGCCCGAAAGAAGATTTCCATTTGTACTTTCCACCATCGCAGTTGGAAAATTGTTGTAAATGGCAACGTTTTCTACTCAAACGTCTTATTAGTTTTCAGAATTTCACTATCACCATGCCGGCTTCCGCTGCTGCCATCAATATATTAATTATGCCGGAGATTGCACACGCTGTGATATTACAGATCAAGCGATTGCCTGATTTGAGCCGTCCAATCAAATCATTGCTGCCATTCGCGCTATCTTCTAAACCTGCCTATGTACATGTTATACGGCAACTAAAGGATGATAACTTGACAACTAACAGTAAGGGCAATGTCGAAATCTTTTGGGTAAGTTTACTTTTTCTTGAGATTCATTAAATTAAAACATTTAGAAACAATATGGCTGGTTGCTATATGACGTGAACGAACTTGGTTCCACATTTATTACTCCCCTAGTACTAGCAATAGTTTTTGCAAAACCGGAAGTGACACTGCCTATCCCAAAGTGGTACATCGACATATTAGTGGATCATCAATGTAATGCTCATCAAATAGTTACTCGTTTTTTTGAATCTTAAAAAAACCCTCTTACAGTACCTGTGACCTGTATCCTACATGAAAATCATCATGAGGTTGACATCCCCGACTTTGATTACCTTCTTGGCAACGTGCCAATCGAAGGTTTCGTGTTTCACGACTACTCAAAAGAGATGGATGAAGTAGTTCAGCGCTACCCAAACATTGAAAACATTCATGTTTCGGTCTGCAACCGCATGCCATTGCCCTCCGTCAAGAAGCTTTCAATATCACTAGAACACTACGATCATTGTGCCACCATTGAGTTTGTCTCACATATAGTTTTTTATTTTGAATGTCACTATTTTTACAGAGTTTCACCACAAACAACTCATCTGACTGTCGAATTGAAGAAAGTTTTTGACGAGACTAACTATTTCAATACGTTGTTTTCCATATTGGAATTGAATCTCGAATATTTGGAAATGTCGCTCATTTTTGAACCAATCCATCGAGTTCCTTCTTTCGGCCGTTCCTTAAAAATGTTTTTAAAGAAAACTTTTTATCCAATTATGAAGGAAGTTTGTAACAGAACTTCAAACGGCGAAGACTTTCGAGTTAACTTCGAGTACAATGTTGAAGTTAGGGGTGGCACAGAACTTTCGGTATGTTTAATAGTATATGTATGAAACTTTGTTATAATTTTAAGTTTTAGGAAGAATTAATCAGTGAAGTTAATCTAATTCTTTTGAGAGCCGGTTTTTTGCGTGTCCAGTGTGAGGGTCAGAACAATAACAAAGGAGTTACCGAAATCCGTTTTGAAACGTCGCCGCGTGTTTATGTTTTTTGCAGTTGTTCTGTTAAAATTAGTAAGTGGATTCTGACACACCGATAATAAGACTTGATTAATTTAACGGCTGCAGACTTCTCTTAGGTTTTCTGTTTTATTTTTTTTGTTGTTTCTGCCGTTTTTGTACTTGATATACTTTTGCTATTGATAAAGTTTTGGTACCATGTGGTTTTTGATACAATGTATACTGTTATCCATCAGTCAATGCAAGAATTATGAAAAAGCCCTAAAAGTTGAACGGCGATAATCAGGAAACAGTTGCACCACTGACCACCGTACCAACGCAGTCTGCCGGCACACTTGGCACAGCGTTGCACCTGGCGCAATATAGCACCTTTGACCCTTCCTTGTTGGCGCTAGCTTTCAAACCTTTCAATCTCTATTTTGCCGTCATGTCGACCACCGACTCCACAGTCGCGGTGAACGTCGAAGTCATGCGGGAGCTTTTTGAGGCGGTGGTGCAAACTATCAATCAAAAACCGCCGGCGGAGCAGTCATTCAAACAATTGTTGCCGTTTGCACTTTCCTCCAAGCAAGCTTATCGACAATTTCTGTTTCAAACCAAAAATGCCTCTCTTGGCGTTACCGTTGACAATGGTGCCGATATTATTTTCGTAAGTCTATTCGATTTAACATATATATAATAAGAAAAACTTGCAGAAGCGCAATGACCCGATCTTCTATCCCGTTCACGAACTGGGCACCAAATACCTTATTTCGCTAATAAAAGAGCAGTCATTTTTGCAGTTTCCTATCCCGAAATGGTATATCAACCTGTTAAAAGATAAACCGGATATTTTGAATGGTCTTGTCCCTATGACGCTAGAAATCCAGTATGCCGATCTTGTCGACATATCAGACTTTGAATATCTTCTTGGCAATGTGCCAATTAAAGGACTAGAATTATTTGAAAACTCAATTGAAATAGATGAACTACTTTGTCGTTATCCAAACATGGACAACGTGCACTTATTTGTCTGCCAAGATTGGCTTCTGGTCCCACCTGTTAAAAAAATATCCCTTTCACTAAATGAATATTCTGGTTCTTTCCAGTGAGTTTTGTATATATAATTTTTTATTTTGTTTACAAAGAACTTAAATATTACAGAATTACACCGAAAACAACTCACGTAACCGTCGAATACAAAAACCGCTTCGACCAAAGCCGCTTCGGTCATTGCCGTTTGTATGTATTGGATGCCGTATTCTATTTTCCTTTTGAACACTTGGACGTGTCAATTAACAGTTGGGAAAATACCGATATGGATACCTTCCGTTTCTGCTTCGATAGCTTTCTCAGAAACATGTTCAATCCATTTATAAAGGATGCTTTGGCTAACGAATCCGAAGATTTACGGATTAACTTTACGTACAACTTTGAATTACCGGGTGTTTCCGTGCTTAGGGTATGTTTTAGACTAAGAAAGTATATATTTAAATTGAAAATTTCAGGAAGAATTTATCGATGAAGTCATAGACATACTCGCGAAAGCCGATTTTCATCATGTCGAAAGCCTAAACAATGAGAAAGGCATTTCGGAAGTTCAATTCGAAGCTTCGCCGCGTGAGAAAATTGTTTGCGTTTTGTCAGTTAAAGTGAAACCCGTCAAGGTTGACAATGTTATTTAATTCTAATTCGATTGCGGTATCGTCGAGTTTGAATTGATTTTAATTGAATAATGAATTGATTTTGTGAATTTTTTGAGCTGTTGATGATGATAATGTTGATTTTTGACGTTATTGTTACTGTACTCATAAAGATTTCCTAAATGTCGTTACGTTTTTCGTTGACTTTCAACCGAATCATGGGTTATTTTTTGGGTGCTTCTGTGCTATTATTGACGATCTCATACCTATCCGTGTATAAGATTGTTTCATTTTAATTGTGTGAATTGCAGATAAACTGAGTTAAACGTAAACTTTGAATCACAAAGATGCATTTCTACAATCGGTCCTAAGAAGGCAAAGGTTAAACCTATGATCACTTTCCAACGCAGTTTACAAGTGTCAGGCACCGCTGCCTCAAATGGCGGCGCCGATGCCAATAACATCGCAGTTTGTGTTGTTCGTTGTCCGGGTCGATCCACGAAACTCTTCGCGCCGAAAAATTTGAAAACAAAAATGTTTATGCAGTTGAAAGAGCATTTCCATACGAAAGAAGATTCCCATTAACACTTTCCACCATCGCAGTTGAAAAATTGTTGTAAATGACAGCGTCTTCTTCTCATTCGTCTAACAAGCATTAGTTTTCAGAATTTCACTGTCATCATGTCGGCTTGCGCTGCCGCTATCAATGTGTTAGTTATGCCGGAGATTGTACACACTGTGATATATAAAATCCAGCGATTGCCTGATATGAGCCGTTTAATCGAATTATTGCTGCCATTCGCGCTGTCTTCCAAACAAGCCTATGTACATGTCATACGGAAACTAAGGAATGATAACTTGACAACTAATTGTGTGGGCGATGTCCAAATATTTCTTGCAAGTTTACTTTTTTTTTTGAAATACATAAAACCAAAACATTCAGAAGCACGGTGGCTGGTTACTTTATGATGTGGACGAACTTGGTTCCACATTTCTCACTCCCCTAGTTTTAGCAAAACCAGAAGTGACTTTGCCCCTCCCGAGATGGTATATCGACATATTGGTGGAGCATCAATGTACTGTTTTATACATCATTACTCAGGTTTTTGAATCTTAAAACAACCCTCTTACAGTTCCTGTGGCCGGTAAACTATATGGAAATCATGAGGTTGACATCCCCAACTTTGATTACCTTCTTGGCAATGTGCCAATCAAAGGACTTGTGTTTTACGACTACTCAAAAGACATGGATGAAGTAGTTCAGCGCTACCCAAACATTGAAAACATTCATGTTTCGGTCTTCGAACACATGCCTTTGCCTTCCGTCAAAAAGCTTTCAGTTAAACTGGAATATTATGAAGATAAGCGTAGACTTGAGTCAGTTTTACTAATACGATTCTATTTTTTAATAATTTAGCGTTCTTTCACAGGATTTCGCCACAGACAACTCATCTGACTCTCAAAGTGAAGAAATGGTTTCACGAGAACAACTATTTCAACACGGTATTTTCCATATTGGAATTGAACCTCGAATACTTGAACCTATCACTCAATTTTAAATCAATACACAGAGCTGAGGAGTTTGGAGGTTACTTCAAAAAGTTTTTAAAGAAAATCTTTAACCCAATAATGAAGCATACTTGTGACAAAACTCCTAAAGCCACAGACTTTCGATTTAACTTCGAGTACAATGTTGAAATTAGCGGTGTTACAGAACTTTCGGTACATGCTTATGTTTGCTGCTGTCGAACTCTGCATTCTAATTTTGGGTTTCAGGAAGACTTCATCAGTAGAGCCAATGTTATTCTCTTGAAAGCCGGTTTTCGCCGTGTCAAATGTGAAGGCCAAAACAACAGTAAAGAAATTACTGAAATCCGTTTTAAAGTTTCGGCAAAATTGTCTGCACTTGTTCTATTAAAAGTAAATGGTTCCGGAGGCCGCGGACGCCGAGATCTATCTTAGTAGATTAAACGGCTACATAGATTTTACTGAGATTCTATTTGATTTTGTTTTTGTTGTTTCTGCCGTTTTTGTACTTGATATCATTTTGCTGTTGTTAAAGCTTTGGTACGATGTGATTTTCAAACAGTGTATAATGTTATCCATCAGTCAATAGAAGAATTATTCAAAAACACAGCCCTAAGAAGGTGAACGGCGATAATCCAGAAACAGTTGCACCACTGACCACTGTACAAACGCAGTCTGCCGGCACACTTGGCACAATTTTGCAACTTTGTGGCGCGATATAACATTTTGGACCATTCCTTGTTGGCGCTAGTTTTCAAACCTTTCAGAAACCTTAACCTCGTCATAATGTCGACCACCCATTCCGCTAATTCCGCAGTCGTGGTCAACGTCGAAGTGATGCGGGAGCTTTTTGAGGCCGTGGCGCAAACTATCAATCGAAAACCGCCGGCAGAGCGATCGTTCAAACAATTGCTGCCGTTTGCGTTCTCCTCCAAACAAGCTTATTTACAATTACTGTTTCAAATGAGGCACGCTTTTTTTGCAGCTATTTTAGAAAATGGTGCTAATATTGTTTTTGTGAGTCTCTCCAATTTCAATTATAATATAAAAAAACAAACTTTTAGAAGTGCAATGTCACAATGTTCTATCCCGTTCACGAATTGGGCACTAAATACCTTATCCGCTAATATATATGCGAAAACGTATTTGCGGTTTCCTCTCCCGAAATGGTATATAAACGTGTTTAAAGATGAAAGAGATATTTGGAATGGTTTTACTCCTCTAATGCTAGAAATCCTTAATATCGAGCATATCGAAATACCAGACATTGAATATCTTCTTGAAAACGTACCGTTTAGAGGTCTCACATTATGTGACAACTCTGATGAGCTGGATAAAGTAATTAGTCGTTATCCAAATATGGAAAACGTCCACTTGATTATCGGCCGTCGTAACATTATGTTTCCATCCATGAAGAAGATTTTTATTTCACTATGTGAACTTTCTACTTTTTTCCAGTGAGTTATATATGTATATTATTTTGTTTGTTTACCAATAACAAACACATTACAGCATTTCGCCACTTACAACTCACGTAACCGTCGAATACCGAGGTTGCTTTATCCGTTGCAGTTACGATAAGTTGTCTGCTATCTTTGAATTTCCTTTCGAATTCTTGGACGTGACAATTGACAATAGAGAAACTACCGATATGAAACATTTCCGTAACTGCTTGGATTGCTTTTTCAAACACTTTTTCAATCCATTTCTAAAGGATGCTTTGGCTAACAAAACAAAAGACTTACGGATTAACTTTGTATACCATTTTGCGATAGAGGATGTTGCCGTGCTTTCCGTATGTTTCTCCCTAATAAAATATATGTTTAATGTGTTAATTTCAGGAAGATTTCATCGATGAAGTTAATGAGATCCTCGCGAAGGCCGATTTTCAACATGTCAAGAGCCAAAACAATGAGAAAGGCATTTCAGAAGTTCAATTCGAAGCATCGCCGCGCGAGAAAATTGTTTGCGTTTTGTTCGTTAAAGTGAAGCCCCTCAAGGTTCACAATGTTAAGTAGTTCTAATCTGATTGCGGTATCGTTAATTTTGAATGGATTTTGAGGACTTTTTGAGCTGTTGATGATGATAATGTTGATTCTTGATGTTGTTGCTACTGTATTTGTATTGATGTGTCATAAATAAAGATAGTGAAACATAAAATTGAATTGCAAAAAGGAATTTTCTACAAAGTGCTTGTAGCGATTGCAAGCGCCCCCCTGAGAAGAGACGATTTCTCTCGTCGCCTGTCAAACTCAGTTCCCGCGTCTAATGTCTCGCACACACAAACCCCTTACAAGAGACAGCCGAACGCAACGAGTGCGCCGTGATAGAAATCCTGCCGAATGTCCGAGACTGTTTGCACTGCCTGGCCTGAATAAGGCCGAACCCAAGGCGCTCAAGTGCACTCACGTCAACTGATCGATGTTTTCGGTAATGACTGAGCGCCACCATAGTTTTGTAGAATGATCTCGATTATTTGTTTACATCACAGTTGTTGTCAGCATTCACTGACCTGACGCAGATTCTTCCGATGCAAAATGCTTATCAATCATTCTGTCGGCACAAAAAACCTAAAAACAGTTTATCAATACAGTTTTATCATATTTTTAGTGCTGATCTCACGTTTCGAAACGACAGCGGAAGATGGAAATACATTTTTTTGATTGTCCAATTACAAAAAAAACCTCGTGTGGACACATCTGTTCCAACAAGAGTGTGATCAACATTATAATTGTTCACGAGATCGAATCAGTTTGCTTTTTTATCATTGGTACTAAACCTTTTTGTACTCTTATTGTTGTTTCTGGTCACAGATGCAACTTTTCATCAGGCGATAAATTCTCACGCGTAGAATTGTATGCTCAAGGACGTTTTTGTTTCGTTCAAGGTGGTCAGACTGCCGTTTTGGCGGTTAATTGCATCGTTTTGCTAAACATCGCAACCTTGGAATCCAGCGGAAAAAGTATTTCACGCCATTTTGGCCAAAATTGAAATGGAAAATTGAATGTTTTTTCGTCGAATTTTGCTCAGACACAGCTGTCAAATGTCCTCAGGGAGGGTGCAGTGTACACTTTTCCACCCCGAATGTCGGGGATGATCACGCCATGCGTTCCGACGTCGTCTGGCGAGGACTCCAGAACCACGTGGTTGCACCGACTGAGCCCAGGCAGCGTGGCTAAAAGAGCAATGATTATAAAATACGATGACATAAAGCGTATAGTTGGGGAATGAATGCGTAGACTGGGCCACCCTCACCACGTGGTGCCATCGGGCTTCGTCGGTTGTGCATCGAACCACGCGATTGTTGTCTACGTGCAGATTGGAGAGATTGGACGTACTGGGAGGCCTCAGGCCTGGAGAGGGTTGGCTGGAAGTTTTGGGGCAGAAGAGGTGGAAGCACTTTGGAGAATAAAAAAGGCGATAGATAACTGGGTGAGGGGTCTTCTTTGTCAACGGTTAGCGACGTGAAAGTTGGGTTTAGAGCTTCTCCACGGATGAGTGGATCAGGTGTATGTGGTCTGTTTACCTGTAAGGTGTGCCTTGGGCCGGGGCCTGATTCGTGTTTATTCATTTTGAGCCCCTCTAATCCGAAAATCGCTGTTCATTCACTGCTCCGATCAAAGTCTATCCTCACCCCAACTGATTACCACCCTAATTGCTTGATCGTTCTGACCGATTCATTCAACAAAGACGATCAACATCGAGTTCCATCAACCCGTCGAGGAAATTTCCACCATTTCAACGCAGAACAGAGCAGCCTGGGGGGCCGGGGGCCGTCTTACCTTTATGGTCTGTAGCCCCAGCATCGCGTGCAACCAGCATGACGCTCATCTGTGTACATAGTCTATCTATGGGTTATCTCCCATTTCCCGCTGACTCTGAACTGAAGACCTTTGAACACTAATCGAACACCAGCCCCAACCAATTGATGGCCTTGCATGTCGCACGTCGGATGCGGGTGCGACGAAGATGCTTCCAGCATCTTACATGCCATCAGCTGGTTTGTCGTCGTCGCAGTTTGTAGGCGCGGATGGCTGAGGGGCAACCTGTTTCGTCAACTCGAGAAATTGCAGTAATAGGGGGAGCTAATCGGAGTGCCTCTGCCTCGTGTTTGACGATCATGTATGTATAAAAACGTCTTTGGTTTACAGCGTCCGAGACCATAGAACGCGGTGCTGAATAAACGTGTGCTTTCGATAAGATTGTGACGGAAGGTGACTTTTTTGTGGCTGTCTTTAAAGATTGTTGATCGGAGTGGGGGTACAAAGTACCAAAGTACGGTAGTAATTGGATTTATTGGGAAACTATAAAAGCATTATTTAAACGCTGAAACTCGAATGATCGTCATTCGATGGATGGTAGTTACGACTGACCTGTTTCCAATAGGCTTAACCAAATCCCGACCGACGTAGCCCCCCTCCCAAAATGGCGTGATCCTCTTTTCCTTCGCGCAAATCTGATGTGACTGAAACAGCTGACCATCCCATCCCTCATCCCATTCGACCGTCGAATCTGCGCTAAACTGGTCCGGTCAATCCCAATCCCGCATCTCGACGCATTCTCGCGCAACTCACGCGCTGTGTATTGACAATTATCGACGAACGAATGCGAACGGCATGTACTCATTCTTGCTCGGTTCATTCATCGATCGAGAGTCGAGACAACCCTCCTCCGCATTGCTCGAAAAACACATTCTCCCGCAATGTGGATCCATCCTCGCGTGGGCCCACGCTTCATCATCCACTTCCAAGGAAGTCAATTTGTTTACCAATACACGCCTTTTGATTGACTCATTCATTCATTCAATTCAATTCGAATCCGTCAAAACACCAAATTGCAAGGCCATCAAACCCGACTATACTAGTCGCTCTGACCACGTTCCCGATCGCGATCAGTTGTAATCGTTTTTTGAAACTTCTCGAAACACCCATCAACCCTTTTTTACCCCCTTTCCACCCACTGGGGGCACATCGCCCGAGGCACTCCCGGAGTTCATCCATCCCATAATGTTTGGTCGCTGTGGTTCGGTCCAGCGCGCCATTCTCACGTGTTTTTTTCTTCACAGTCTCCGTGTTTCCCCCGTCGGCGACGAGTCAGCGATGTCGAAGTCATTTCCGCCCTGCGGCCGCAGACGGGGCGGTTAAAAAATGCATTGAGAACAATCGGCTGGGTCGACGGGTTGAGTGAGGGTGTTCATCGTTCATCGGTGACTAGCCAGCCGGGTGGCTCGGGTTGTTCAGTTCGTTGAAAAGTTGGAGTACGTGATTTGCGTGGAGTTGGGGCTCAGTTGTACCGAAAAACAATATCCAACTGATCTGTTTATTCGATTCAGTTTCAATGTTTCTTGTGCCATCTTTGAGTATGTAGTCGCTTCAAATGATTGTTTTTCATTCGTGTTTTTCAACCAATGGTCGATGTTATTGAGCCCTCATTGCCCTCACGAATATATATTTCTTTCACAACTGTTCATTGTTGCTGTTTTTTTCACTCCAAAATAATACACACGCGGCCACATGGTTGGTTCCAACGCTTTCCCATTCCACAGATCTTTGAAGAACTTCCGTTCCATCATTCCCTGCAGCAATTACGTCCTCCAGACAGCCTGTGGCTAGCCGCTAGCGTTCCCAGAGCTGTTGATCCCTGATTTTTGCAGCGGAGCAGTCCAGCCAGCTGCAGGGGCTTGTATGTTTTGTTTGCGTACACCATTTGACAAATGTCGTGGTCGTCCCCGCAGAAAGTACGAACTTTGTATTCTTACGAAAGTGATTTCCATCCATTCCATCCTGTTCATGGCTGACTAACAGCCATAGCCTTCATGCCTCGAAACCGACGACGACGAATCGAACCTCCATGTCTGTTTCAGTCAGGCTTGAAACTCGTCTAATCTCGCCCGGAGGCTATTCCACTGGTCGTTATGTTAGGAATAGCCTCCGGGCTCTTTTTTGTAATTGAAGTAGCTTTGTCGTTTCGTCCGCATCCGCTTTCCCTCGAAATGAGACATTAACTGCCGCGCCGTTCGCAAAATTAGAGTGACCACTTCTGCCAGCCATCGCCGCAGAACGCTGAGTTCTTTGAGCCCCTAAGGGCACGAAAGGAGGCAAAGCCGAATGCGGAGGACGTTGTCGCGGCTGTCGGTTTGTGTTTCCTCACTGCCACCGCCCGGCCGAGCCCCGACGGCGGTGGCTACTACTATTGATCGACGGACGTTGGGGGGTTCCTCCATTTTGGTGTTGAGCCACTTTTTGGGTTGAGCCAGCCTAGCCTCGTTGAGCTGTGGAGCGGAAGAGAGCCTTTTTTTGATAGGCAATTCAACTTTAAAGTTAAAGTGAAAACCATTTCACTGTTTCACGCGGATATAAGTTTTTTTGCCGAGGGTGTCGATAAGCACCACCGCCGACGGCGATGCACGTTTTCTCTACAAAGAACAGCCGATAGCTCGCCTGCAAACAACCACAAATAACGAGGACGGTGTCCTGTGGACCCGGGTCGTCGTGCTCATTGTACTTTGACCCCTTACGGTTCGACACAGCCGACTGACGCTGGCGATGCGATGCGATGCGAGGAGTCGGGGGTTGTTTCTCGGCGGATCGACGAGTAAAATCGGTCGATAACTTTTTTGATAGCCCGTGTCCGAGTTGCATGTTTCTGCAGTTCCTGCAAAACACGCTGTTATTACTTTTCTCATTACTTCCAGCCCACGTTTCTCATTTTGTAACTCTGAGCGTGTCACCCCGTGAAATATATGAAATTTCCAACGTCACTGATACCCCGAACGAACCAAAACCGAAAAAAAACACCCTCCTCCTGTCCCTCAACTTCCTCCTAATATTGTTTTTTACCACCTGCCCTGTCCGCCTGCTCGTAACTGATATATATTTCGTAAACCTTCGAACAAACACCCTTTCAAAATTCCGCATTCCTTCCCAAAAAACCATTTACCTCGTTTTAAACGTGCTTCGTTCCGTTCTCATCTCATTCAACCTAACATCCATCCTTTTTTTCAGAAGCCGCACCGCCGCCTTCAAGTACAACAGTACGCCTGATCAAAGGGGGCCCCATCCTCATCGACCCTTTAGATCCTCTCCTCATTTTGCATCCGCATCCATTGCCACCGGCTTTCTCCTTTCATCCATTCGTGGTCCCCGACTTTCCCGGTGTCGCGGATGACCTCCAGGATCCTACAGGCCGTCGTGTGATTCCTACCGACGGCGCAATTTACTGATTTAATAACTTTTGGCACTGATACCGTAACGCCCCGGTGAGCACTTCGATCAGTCATGGATTTCGTGTACAATGTCGCGAACAACATTCGGTACTTTTACAATAATATGAATTCGGCTTCATTGACTGGTAAGTCTATCTAAAATTGATGGTTTTTATATAATTTTATTTAAATTTAGGCGCAATTGATGTGATTGTCGTCGAACAGCCCGATGGAACCCTATTGTCGACACCGTTTCACGTCCGTTTCGGCAAGTATGGCGTTTTCAACTCCGATGAAAAGTATGTCGACATCATGATCAACCAGGAGGAGATCAAAAGCCTCAAAATGAAGCTCGCTGAGAATGGTGTCGCTTACTTTGTGCAAGAAACGGATGAAGCCGAAGTCCCGGAATACCTTGCCTCGAGCCCGGTGCCAACGTCGCCCATTTCGAGTGACAATGAATCCGAAGAAGCTTCGAGGAAACAGAAAAGGCTCCAGCAGCGGGAAGAAAGCAAAGTCCGGATGGAAAGGAAGCGATTCCCCGCCAGTGGCAGCGTTTCCCGATCACCGTCGCCGGTGCCGAGGAAGCAATCAGAACAACCGTCCTCATCGACGGCAAAGCCGGCCCTCGTCTCCCAGCACAGCGTCATGGACAAGGCAAAGATGAAGCTGCCGTATACGTCATCGATCTTCAGTAATCGTAGAAACCGATCTCTGCCTGATTTAACGACCGCCATTCCGTCCATGAGTCACAATGAATCGGTCCCAACCTTTGCAAAGGGTCATTCAAGGCAATTGACGGAAGGACAGATTGATTCAAAGGAAGCCAAAAGGTTAGTTCTTTCAATATTTTGTAGCCAGTTTCGAATGTTGGCATTTCCAGGGCCGCGAAAACACCTCTAACGCCCCAAAGCCCAACAAGTCGCAGCCTTTCGACTCCAAAATCCGGGCGAACAACAGCAAAGCGACCGTCTGAGAAGTTCCTTTTCCCAGAAAAGTCGAAGGAAGCCGATGCGGGCGCTTCGACCAAAACGGCGCCCACAACACCTGTGAAATCCGTCAAATTCGCCACGAGTTCGGATGATTCTGATTCGGATTCAAAGGCTGATGAAACTCGGTCAGCGAATCGTAATTCCGTGCCGAAGCGACCATCGAACGCGAATTTGGATTCGATTGCGGATGGAGCGCTGTCGGATTCGGAAGTAGACCGGACTAGGAATGTTAATGTATGTTTAGTTGTCTGTTTTGATGGATTTTGGTTTAATTAGATTATGTTTTAGGCGCCAAACGACCCCGAATGGAACTGGGGTCAATTCCCCGAAACCAAATCAGAAGCATCGAAGAACTCTAAATCCGAAGCGTCGAAATCATCCGAATGGAGATGGCTCTGGTGGCGAAGCGGCAAATCCGAGAAGAAGCCCGAACCGAGTGATGAAGTCTACTTGGATGACCTTGTCGGCAAACCTGGCGTCGATCCCGTCCAGATTGAGCGCTATCTCGGCAAACATGGCGGTGCTGGGTCCACCGTATCCACGACAACGGTCGATAGCGGTAATGGCCATTCTGTGCCGACGCCAGCTTCACCCTCTGCTATGTCGATGGATTCCCTGAATGGCGACATTGCCACGCCAACGACTTCCTCGCCCCGGGTGACTGCGGCCGATATTGCTGGCGCTCTCGAGAAGGATAATGCCATCAATGCCGAGCTTCTTGCCGGAACTGACGAACGTGCTCCCGGGCCGCAGACTGCCGTCGGTCAAATCGTGAAGCAACGCCAAAAGAGCGGCAATTCTGTCACCTCTGATGGCGGCATCCTGAGCGATGATGAGCTCCTGGCACCGGCGAGTGGCCGGGACAATGTTCCCATGCGCACGACACGACATATCCGATCATTGCGATTGTCGAGTGACGAGTTGAAGGGATTCGGGTTACAATATGGGTCCAATGAAGCGCGGTTCTCCATCACTACCAAGCTACAGGGTACTTCTTGGTGTTCGTGTCACATTTATTTGTTCAAGTATTCCGAAAAGCTGATCATCTCCGATATCGATGGCACAATCACGAAGAGCGATGTCCTCGGGCACGTGATCGCGGCGATTGGTGGCCAATGGGCACATACTGGTGTGGCTGAGCTGTACACGCGGATTAAGAATAATGGCTACAAAATGGTGTATTTGTCGTCGCGTGCCATCGGGCAATCCCATTACACGAAGACGTATTTGTCGAGTTTGGCACAAGGGTCAAAATGCCTCCCGGATGGACCGGTTTTGCTTTCTCCGACGTCGGTTTTGATGGCTTTCCGAAAGTAAGTTGCTTTGATTGGTATTTTTGATTGAGGTAATCAATAATTTTCCAGGGAAGTCATTGAACGCCGCCCCGAAGAATTCAAAATCGCCTGTCTCTCCGATCTCAAAGCCCTCTTCCCCGTCGATCGCCCCTTCTACGCTGGATTCGGCAACCGTGAGACCGATGTCCGTTCCTATGAGGCTGTCGACATCCCCGCCGAACGCATCCTCATCATCAATCCGAGTGGCACCGTCCGTCGTGCCGATCAGACCGGCTTCGTCTCGAGCTATTCCTCCATGGCCGATGAACTCGTCGATTATCTCTTCCCGCCCCTCAAGCTCAAACACAGTGATAGCGGTGAGAAGGAACGGATGCAGCCCGATTTTACCAAGCCAGAATCCTGTTCCGGCTTCACGCATTGGCGAACCCCGCCATCGGCGACCGTCCTCGTCGACGATGAAATCGAGGCCTATGAGCGCAAACGCAAGGAGATGGCCGAACGCAATAAGGCCGCCGCCAAACGGAAGCGCTAATCCAACAACTTCGGCTAGACTTCTGAATCGTCTATTTCTAGTAAACTTCACACATCTTTTGGTCGATTAAGTGCCGGTTCGATTTGACCCCACACACTCCAGCTTCTCATTTTGTTGAGTTTGTAATCATTTTTTTTCTCTCTCATTCATTTTGACACCTTCATAACATTTTGTACATTCACTCTCCAGTGTCCACGTTTTGTATGTTTTTCTCGGTTATTCTTAAAAACGAACTTTCACCAGTATTTTGTTTTGAATTTTGAATGTGATTATTGGCAAGTATGCGTTATCGGTTGTACACTTACCGTAGTGCCTTAAATTATATTGTTGACAGCTTTTGTAATTATTGCCTTTTTCTTGGTTTGAACCCGACAGTGATAAAATTGTTATGCGTCGCTTGAAACGGGGGTGCTTCTGTGAGATATTTATTTTTTTATTGCGCGAAGTAATAAAGGTTGTTTAACGTTAGAATCGATGGCATTGTTGTTTTGTTATTTTCTTTTAAATGAAGTTTTAAAATTTTGAACTTTGAAACCAAATTTTGGTTGAAAAACTTAACGTGGCCTCGGATTTCACGGAGTCCCCCTTGATGGACGATGCAAAATGCAAAAAGGCACCCATAGTTGGTGCCCAATGCCGTAAGATCCTATGAATACCCCTTCTGATCTGATCGAATCGCCTCGGGTGGACGGATCTCCCGACCACGGATAATGGCTTAGATCCCTACGGGGACACTGGAGGGGAAATAGAATCATTGCGACTCCAGGAAGCAACACTGAACTGACGACGGGGCAAGACGATCGTCGCGCTCTCCGATGGTTGGAACTCCGAGACAGGAGGAGGAGGGCCCTGTTGATTTACCCCGAGGCAAGGTCCTCGGGCGGCGATGGCGCATCAAAGAGAAGCTCGGCATGTTTTGATCACTTTATTTAACTTTTTAAAACATGAAAATCAGGTTAATGACGGTGAACTTTACAGGCGAAGGCGGTTGTGGTGCCGTCTACAAAGTGGTCGACATTCGAACTGGGTTATCGGCAGCCCTCAAGGCAGAGAGTAACTTTGTCGCCGGTGGCCCGGTGCTTAAGTTGGAAGTACAGATTCTGCGGCGAGTCAAGGGTCGAAAACATGTTACACAGTTGTTGCACAGCGGGAAGAAGGAAAAATACAGCTATATGGTGGGTTTAGATGGGATTGTTGAAAGTTGTGAAGACTGTGTTCTAGGTGATGACCCTCCTTGGTGACAGCCTCCAAAAACTGACAGCCGGAAAGATTAGCACTGTTTCGACCCAAGTCCGAGTTGGTGTCCAGATTCTGTACGGCATAAAACAGCTCCATGAAGTTGGGTATATCCATCGGGACATCAAACCGGCTAATCTGGCTATCGGTAAGCTCACTGATAACAAAATATGTCAAAAGTTGAACTTCCAGGTCGCCGTGGCCGCGAAACCCATATAATCCATCTCCTTGACTTCGGTCTCGCCCGTGAATATGTCCTTCGAAAAGATAACAAAGTCGAAATGCGCCATCCACGAACAGATACCCTTTTCCGGTAGGTTTTCACTGTTATCACTCAAATCCCCTCAGGGCATTACCCATCTTCCAGCGGCACAACCCGCTACTGCTCCGCTAACACGCATACCCGAAACGAGCAAGGCCGTCCCGACGATCTCTGGTCCATGATCTATGTAATCGTCGAAATGAGGGGCGCTTTACCCTGGGAACGCCTCACTGATAAGAAAGAGATCGGCAAAGCCAAGCACGCTACAACCGATCGACGCCTCATGATGAATTGTCCCGTCCAGATGCTCGATATTGCTACCCATTTGAGGACATTAGACTACTACACCCGGCCAGATTACTTGTTGATCTACAAGAAGTTCGAGGAAGTCATGAAGGCCGGCGGCTTCAAACACAGCGACCCCTTCGATTGGGAAAAGCCCGGGGCGGCATCGACACTGACACGAAAGCTGATGAGGACACTTTCTGTCTCTGAAGAAGTGCCATCCGAAAAGGAAAACCAAAATATCGAACAAACATCCCAGGATCAAACACTTGTCAGTGAAGATAATGGCGATACGACTGGCACGAAGAAAAACAAGAAATCCGATAGCGATGTTACCGGGAAGGATAAAGACCCCAATGCCGACTTGTACTGTGCAGCTGATTTTGAGAAAAATGAAATTGGATTTTGACACGGATAAGATAAAAGTGATTTTACTGCAGATACTTACAAGAGTGCACAAACAAGCTCAACCAAAAGGGAGCAAAGATAATCAAATGAATCAGAGAATGTGGGGAGATATCTGTAATTAAGCGAGAATCTGATTAAATTAAAAAAGATCTGTGATAGATAATCGAAAGATAGAGATTCTGTTGATTGATGTCAAATATGTTCATCCATTGCACATGTTCATGGCCATGGTGTCGGTGGCACTTCTTTTAGAAGGCAACATTGTCCATGTCATTCCAGAAGTCAGACTTTTGACGGCTGTCAGTGAAGCAACTCGACGGATGACGCGTCAGATTCTTGTTTTTGGCGATGGCGTGATCGAGGTCTTCCCCGGCGAACTTGATGGCATAGTCAATGTCGTCGTCGATTGGCGGCAAGGGCGAGAGGGAAATACGAGAGGCACGCTTACATGGGAGTGGCTCGGGGTCTTGGAAGGAAGCCTTGCGTTTCGGGAAGTTCGCCGAGGCGATCCGAAGCGATGAAAGCGACAGGGAGCTTTGTTTGCCGTAAAGGGACGAACACCAAGCCGATTGGGAGGAGTTCATCGGCGGGACGTAATCGAAATCCGGCTCAATGTCGAGATCATCCTCATCGAAGACATCGCAACCCCAGTCAGAGCAACAAAGTTTAATCAGTTCATCATGGTAGTCGGCTTCGTTGTTGACTTCGAATTCCAGGACACTGAAAACACGCAAAGAAGATTTAAAAATATATAAATGATAAGCTGTTGCGCACTCACAGATCGTCGACAGCCCGCTGTTGAATATCCATTTCATAGTCCTCGTAGGTCCCACAGAAGTAGAGCATCGCCGCGGCCGGGTAATACTTGTGATTCTTGGCGGATGATGGGGCCGACTGTCGGGTCTTATTGCGTGGCAGTTTCGATTCGAAGGTGACCGTTTTGGGGGAACTGCCAGACGCCTTCTTCGACGACGTGGTCACATTTTCCTTGTTCCAGTTCAATGGATCGGAGTCAGTGACCATTTCATGGAAGACCTACAGGGGTCGGATGCCGCGGGGTGAATGATGCTAAAAAATGCGTAGCTGAAGAAAGTTGTTGGCGGACGAAATCGAAGTCAAAATAAAAATATACACAGAGTTGAAGTTGGACAGCATGAACGCGACGAGGCGATGCAATATGGATAGAAATGAATGCTATTAGCTTGTGAGCTAAGGACCGAGATGTCTGGGATATCTCGGAGGGGGATGGGCTATCTGAGGACACGACCTTTGGGGGCACAGTTTCGCGGATCCGCGGATGGCTTCTCGGAAGGGATGGAAAAATGCGCGCGACAGTTTGAGGCGAAATGCGCGCGGCACGGGCAGACGAAAAATGAGAACTGGGTAAAAATGAAAAGACAGACAATGCCCATCGGACAAACGAATCGATGTGTCGATGGCATCGGCTTTGGGGCCTCGGGTCGGTCAGGCTGGCTGGCGCTTGGAAATGAGGCTACTCGTCGTCGTTACGCCGCGGGGTGCGCGCAATGCCACGCTGGACTGGGGATCGGATTTATGAAAGCCTCACCGCGATGAGGTAGTAAAAAACAACCTTCAAAAGTCACTGCAACTGTCAAAGACAAAAGCCTCCAGGTAAGAAACCCCTTTGGCCTTGACGCAACCGACCACAACCTCTTCAAATCGATGACCCAATCTACGCGAAGCATCTTTTCACGTACAACGTTTTCAAAACAGTCAACGTTGACCAAAAAAGGCGCGCCTTCCCGCCAAAATTTGACAGCCTGACTTGGCTGGTTGCATGCATGCGCACGTCTCGATGGACACTCCCCTGACTATCGAGACTCTCGACTGTCCGCAACGAGGTGACGTCCCGAACGTCGTTCACGCATTGATAACGAACCTTAACGAAATTTTTCGATCACTTTCGACAAACAACGAAACCCCTCAAAAAACTGATAACGCCGCGAGTCATTTTTTCGTTGCACCACGTAAAAGTGCACTGTTTTTTCGTAGTTTTTTTACGACTTTAATGATAAACAACTTTATACTCGTCCAAATAGGGGTCAAAAGTCTACGGCCGTCAAGAAGATCACCAACACATATGTTACGCAAATAGAGATACATGTACAATTTATAGATTACGGTAATGTTAGCAAGTCCCCGAAATAATACGATTGCTTTTCCTTCCTTCTTCAAATCGAATCCCAGCTGTCCCTCACTGCGGATATCCGATATACTTGTTGAACAGCAATCCGAGAAGTACTCCGATCACGACATACCACAATTGCGGCAGGTAGTTTTTCACGAACTTCGGCACAGCACGTCGCGTACCCATCAATTGTGCCATGGCTTTTTGTTTGGCTGGGGTGAGGGGCGGGTAGCGCGCATTGGCTAAGGCTTCGCCGAAGAATCCGCGTTTCAGGACGGCCTTCGGGTGGGAGAACTCGAGGAATCCGAATTTGCCGCGATATTTGCCGAAACCGCTGTGACCGACGCCGCCGAAGGGCAATGTGTCTACGGTAATGTGGAGAAGGACGTCATTGATAGTGACGCCACCACTGCTGGTTTCATTGAGGAGTCTGTCAATGTTTTCGTTGGATTTTGTGAAGATGTAAGCGGCGAGGGGCTTTTCAGTGCTGCGAATCCGTTCAATTGCTTCATCCATGTCCTTGACTGTCAAAACTGGCAAGATTGGGCCGAAGATTTCATCCTGCATTACGATGTCTTCCGGAAGGGCATCGATGACGGTCGGAGGGATGAAGAGGTCTTCACGGTCGGGTTCACCGGCTTTGAAGAGGGTGGCACCTTTGGTTTTTTCGAGAAGAGCGTTCAGGCGGCTGAAAACTGGTAACTTTATACGGCATTTTGTGCCATTGGTCAAAAACTCACTCAAAATGTCTAGTGTTGATGATCCTCGAGTAATCCTTGCTCTTTTGCACCTCTTTGCCATAGAATTCTTCAATAGTCTTGGTCAGTTCCGAGATTAGTTTAGCTTTTGAGTTCTTTGTGACCAACACGTAATCAGGGGCGAGGCAAGTTTGGCCACAGTTGAGCCATTTGCCCCAGGCAAGACGCTTTGCCGTGATGGCAATGTCGGCATCGTCACAGACAACGACGGGGCTGTAATAAGAGGTTTAGTGTGGCAAAAATAAAATGTGAAATTGTCAAGTAAAGTTATGCGCCATCAAAAAAAACAAAAAAGTTTTGACCCCGACGTGACTTGAACACGCAACCTTCGGAACTGGAGTCCGACGCGCTACCAGTTGCGCCACAGAGTCGCCGCTGGAAAGCGTCCCAGCGGCCTAGTCTTTGCACTCCTTTACGACGACAAAACCCACCATTTTCCACCCAACTCCAACGTGCACGGCGTGATGTGCTTAGCAGCGGCTGTCAAGATGATCTTAGCCACCGGGGTACAACCAGTGTACATAATGTGATCGAAACGTTCCTTTAGGAGTTCTGTAGTTTCGGGGATTGCGCCTTGGACGACTGAGATGAAGCGCTGGAATTGGTTTAGATTGATCATTTTCGACATTAGAAAGTCTCAAAAGAAGCTTCAAACCTTCTCAAAGTACTCCGAAAACAGTTTATCAAAAGCAGCGGCACTGTGGGACGACAGTTCAGACGGCTTGATAATGCAAGTATTGCCAGCTGCGATGATCGGCACCAGGGGCAACAAAACCATGTTTAAAGGATAGTTCCACGGCGAAATGAGCAGCACGACGCCCTTCGGATCCGAAACGACCATCGGGGTATCCAGGGCAGTGGCAAGAGTCTTATCAACATAGTGGGGTGCCGTCCAATCATCGAGATTCTCGAGGAAGTAGTCAATTTCCATCAAGACACCACTGAGTTCAAGCATCTGAGTGACACCTGGCTGGCGGCGAAGATCTCTTTCCACGGCTTCCGACAGTTCATCACTGTGCTTTTCAAGGATTGTCTTCAGTTTTAGCAGGGCTTCTTTGCGGTGTTTCAGTGATGCCGGAGCGCCAGAGGCAAAATATGCGCGTTGTGTGGCCAGGAGCTGAAATGGCGATTCTACCGTAATACTTTAAGCCAAAATTGAGTGGACTTGGACTTCAAAACTTACACTGCTGTATTGGCCTTCTGTCATGATTCAAAGTGAGCCTAAAATGGACAAATGTAAGTTCAGTTATACAAAAACCCAAAAAATACGCGATCTTCTGTACCCCAATTAAGGCTAATTCGACAAATTAGCAAGGCAACCACCGACTCTGCGTGTTTGTTCGGAAAACAAATACCCCCAGGCGTAAAAAAACAAGAACAACCCCGTAAAGTGAAAGATGAGCCACCGACGCGTGCTTCAAAATCGATTTCGCATGTTTTTGGCCCCCGAGGCGCGTGCGGCCTGTGGCCTGGCCTGCGGGCTTGGCCTACATTTGACCAAACAAATGAATGACGAGACCGATGACAAGCTGTCACCAGGCGAACACCGAGATTGTGTCCAAGAGGGTTGACTCGGTCAGCTGTGACCCGGTTCTACTGGCCATCCAAACTGTAAAGAAACAACCCGAAAACCCGCGTAAACCGTTTACACGGAGGACAACGCAACGGAGCCCCCACTTGGATGTTGCTATATTTGGTCTTTTCGACGATTTTACTTGAATACACTGAAGACAACTTCAAAACCTTCGGAATGACCAAAGAAGACAGGGAGAGTGCGAGTATTTCAACCATGGCGATGATGTTGACACTAGACTGTAGCATAGATAGCTTTGTGACCCTTATAGTTTTATCAGTGACGTTGGGGAGCCATATGCGATATACCAATAGCAAAAAAACAGCCATCAGGGAAATGAAAGAAGGTGGTCCACATTCACATTCACTGATAACCGTAAAATACATGCATATTCCGACATGGCTATGTTTCGTTACACTCGTTTTAACATAATTAATGACGTAAAAAACCGCTATTAGCCCCTCGGGGGTCACGGCCGATTGCGCGAAGGTCCGATTTCACTCTGATGGACGACGTCTGTGATACTTTCGATGGTGGGGGGAGGGTGGATCAATCACGAGGGGGCCCTAAGGGGGTTTGATAAAGTTGTTCGAAAGGGAAATGTGCACAGTTGGGTGATCAACAACCAGAAATAGCTACATCGGTGCCTTGCTTGGGACAGATTTATCGATAAAAACACTTCCTTGGGGTATCGAATTGGTGTGAAGTATAGCAACGTGGTTCAAGTCAACTTTTTGGAGACACTTATTTATACAGCGACTTTGAAAGCACATTGTGGACGCAGGAAAGTGTGCTTTTCAATGAAGACGACTTGACCTAGAGGTCGAAATAGACGAGAGAAGGGGTTTTGATCAAATTTGTGAATCGATGTTTGAACAGTTCGAATTACAACTATCCTATTAACCAATTTGTGGCTTGAGTCTTGCTGATTCTGTGGTTTTATGTCCAGACGGTGCCTCAATTAGCTCATTTCGTGATGCTTCAGTTATGAAATTACGCTTTGTTCGTCACTTTTTGCTCTTTTGCTTACTTTTGCATCCATCTCTGACTCACTGAAAGTACATAGCGGTGTGATACTACAAGGTTTGCATCGTGTGCTTTGGTTCTGACTTTAGTGTAGTTTTAAACTGTTGGTTTGGTTGTGCGTGGTGAAAACAGAAATTTTTTGATGGTATCTTTTATCAAAGTTGGTTCAAAAACAATGAAAAAAATATTTTACAAACATAACCAACAAAAAGGTAATCTCGCTGCTAATCTGAAGTGCGCAGTGGAGGGATAATTGAAGGGATGTGGATGTGGTTGTGGTTGGTTTCTATTTTGTGTTCAATCGACGGTTATCCATTGCAAACATGGCTCATAACAGGGTCTGCGTGAACAACTGTGCTTCGCGATGCAATGAAGGCCATGAGCGTCGATGGAAAACGGCGCAAATGGTTGTTTCATCTGCCGATTTTATTCGTTTTGTGGATTGGGACTGATTTTTGGGGGTGTTCAGGGGTATTTGCTGCGGATACGGAAACGACGGTTGCGACGACGATAACGGCAACGACAGTGGTGCCAAATGTTACTGAAACAAGTTCGACGTCATCTTTGGCATCAACTACGACAACGACAGTGCCGAAAGCAACGGAGACGGCAACGTTGACATCGACTACGATAACAGCGACCCCAATTTTGACTGAAACAAGTCAATCGACAACATTGGCATCTACGACGACAACAACGACGGTTCCGATCGTTGAAACAAGTCCATCAGTAACCACAGTTACGACGACAACGACAAACGTGGTCCCAGAATCCCCAACAACCACCCCATTGCCCCTGGCAACAGCGACAACCTCTCCTTTGATGATCATTTTATCGTCGACAATGCCGTCATCAACAGTTACACCGAAATTACTGGCCCCCAGTGTTGCTCTAACTCGCTTTTCAAAACGATTTCGCTCAACAGTATCCGCTAATTTGAAGCTTTGGCAAGTTAAGCGAGTAAGCCATCCTTCCTCTTACCCTCAAAACCGCATAATCACTTCTTCCAGCTCGTAGCCGAAACCGCCGAAATCTTAACCGACCCCGACTCCAACAACACCATTGCCCACGACATATCTGAAGCCTTTCTCAACGTCTTATACCCCGCCCAACGTGTCCATGTCTACACAGTCCTCAAATGCGGCGATACCAACATTGGCACGATGGGTACTGCTTTATTATTGCTAAAAGTCTACAATACTCTCAATCCTATCATGGTTCCTGTCGTCAATGCCCTTCGAACAAATGTAGCCACCCATAATCTGTCTGGAATCGCGGCAGTAGATTACGCGATTCTCGCGATTGAGGCCGGGTTCACTGAGGCCACGATAGCACGCATGTTTGCAGCGTTGGAGGATGCATTGGATGTGATTGAAGCACGTGTATTGGTCAATTGTGGCGGCGGTCTCGTGTTTTTTTCAAAGTACATGCAAGTTGTGATATGAAAATAAAGGAATTGCGGTTTGCTTTGAACTTTTTTGACTTCAATGAAAGCGGGGAACAATGCTTTTACGCATGTTTACGTACAAATGGATGGCGGGTTGATCCGATGGAAGTGACAGGTTTCCAAGTTTTTTTTCGTTTCCGACCCCGACTTGCGGCTTTGCAACTTGGATCCCCCGCCTTGGGCCCGAGCCTGAGGACTTGGAATGCATTGTTTGTCGAAAACCTTGAGCTTTCTCTCTCCTGGCAAACCTCGCGCACCGCCTTCCAGCCTCAGTGCGCGAGGACCTAGTTTTTCCGGGGGCTAAGAAGGTCCTGTTTGCTTGAGGAGAGAGACTTCCGGTGAGAGGGGGGATAGCTACATGCATACGTAAGTAGGTTGGGGTGGCTGGAGGGGGCCAGCCACCCCATCAGCTCCCGCCTGATGTTGATGGTGATGATGGAGGTGGCCTATTTATCCGTGGGGCTACCGGCTGCACAACCACACCTTCGAGGCAATTGTGATTTGGAGGGACAAAAAAGCAAGAATAAAAAAATGTGTGGGCGAAGCAGGCGAAGACAACGAGGAAGTGCTCCGCGTGAGACGGGAAGGAACTCCGACGGTTAGGGCTTTGCTTTCCGGAGAAACAACGAAAGACTACGCTGCTGGGTTGTGACAAGACGATGAACGGCGGATACCCTTCACGGTCTTACGATTCCCTGCATCTGGACACTCGGAATCAGCTTGGCAGTGATGTTTTGTATGCTCCACAACCGCAGCGGAGCCCATTGACCAAGGTTGGCTTTTTTAAATTCAAAAAGTTAAAAAATTTAATTTTTTCAAAAACCGAAATCAAATTTAATTTAAAAAAATATCAATTACTCAAATTTGACTCATTAGATTACTTTTTTATCTGCTCAATATTCAAAAATTTTGATGTTTTAAAGTTTTATTTTCGAAAATTTGAAAAAATCAAAACTGAAATCAAAATAGTTCAAAAAATCAACAAGGCAATCCTTAACTAATTCCAGCAAGTCAACCAACTGGCCTACGAAATCCCCCAAAACAAGTACTCCAAAAACCCGTGGAACTATGCCCCCGAGTTCCTGAAAGTCTTCAGTGATGTGCGTGCCCCAGAAGGTGCGCGTGCCGTTTTCGACTGTGTTCTCCTCGGATCGCCACGGCCCAAAGTTTGTTGGCTCTTCAACGAGGAAAAGCTCACATTCCCGGATGTTTTGATCGAAGACACCGCTGACCTCTGCCGAATCACCATCCCCAATGTCAAACCCCATCATTACGGCGTCTACACGGTGTTGTGCGAAAATGAAGTTGGTCGTGCCGTCACCTCGGCCGAATTGATCCCCTTTTATTCCGACTTTTAATTGCATTGTCAACGCTTTTTTCTATTGTTTGACAGTTGTATTATACATAGAATCATTAAATATGGAACATTACAATCGGTAAAAGCGTTTTCTTTGGTTATTTTTTGAAAGGTGGAACCGGTTGGCTAAGATCAATGACAATGTGGGTCAACCTATTGATCGATCAGCTGTTTTGAGAGTGGAATTAGCAGTGAATTGTCCTTTCTCACGTTTCCCACTGTAATTATGCTTCATCAATGCCGCTGGTTTGGCGAAACCGCTAGTTATATCCATCATCAACTGAAGCAATGCATCCTGCCACGATGAAGGCAGAAAACTCATCGGAATCAGGAACAGCTTCGCATCCCATCCACAAACGTATCGATGACGCGGATGTACAGCACTTAATGCATGAATATAAGCATCCGCGACAATATCTAGATTGCGATTAGCGATGAGAGAAGTGCCCGCGTTGTGACGGACAATGTCTGAAATCGATAAATTGTGTTTTTAAAGCTATCTTCAACTTTACAAAAAAAAAATGTGATTACAGTTGTCTTTGAAATTCACCCCGTACTCAGCCTTTGTGTCATCGTCCAACTTGTTCCACGCACTCTCGACTCGTTCCCGCATAGCTTGTGGATTCATGAGATTAGTTTTGAAAGCACCAGGTTCCAGGATGGACACTTTGACGCCAAAAGGCCTCATTTCAAGTCGAAGATTATCAATGTAGCCCTCCAGGCCGAACTTGGCTGTCACATAGGGGGCTGTGTAGAAACCGTGAAGACGGCCAGATGCTGAGATCATTGTGACGATGCGGCCGATCGAGCGTTTTATGAGGGGAGTGAACTTCTTTGACATTCTGAAGAAAAAATTTGAAAATATTGCATGTATTTGAAAAGTTTATGGAACATAAAAATTATGAGGCTTGCTAATCAAGTACACAAAAGTTTAAACTTTAAATAACATAAAATAAGTCAATACCGAATAGCTCCAATCAAGTTAACGTTAATCGATTGTTCATAATCTACCACATCAGTCCAATCCATAGGGCCGTAGACAGCAAGAAACCCGGCATTGTTGACCAATCCCCATAGTTTGGCATTCTAAAAATGGAAATTTGGTCTCGCAACGAAAACTTCTAGCACTTACATTATCTTTCAAAACTTTACAAACAACATCAAAACATGCAACAACGCTCTTCTGGGATGTTATATCAAGATCAATAACAAATAATTTTCCATTCAACCCATTGGCATCCGCAACAAGACTATCACCACCGGAAACTGTAAAGCACCCGGCAAATACATTTACACCATCGGCTAACAGCCTTAGAGCCAGCTGTCGCCCGAATCCAGAATCACACCCGCTGATAAGGACATAACGCCCCTTCAGACTGATCTTTAGCGATTCCCGATGCCATGACCACAACCACCATGTAAGCCATAGCCCGAGGGCCCAGCAAAGCAGTGTAATCAGCATCCAAAATCCGGAGTCCAGAGAAAAGATAGCCAAAACGGTTCAGGTGAAGGTGGGTGCGAAGGTCAACACAACTAAATTGGGGTCGGAGGCACTGCGAACGTACGCCACGCCACGCCGATTATGAGTCCGAGGGCCGTCGTCGCTGCCTCGATCTCGGTGGTATAATTAACAATAAGATTGAAATATACAGATGGAAAAGGTGTGACCTGCCTCCGCCCTTCTCCGAAGAACTTCGTGCGCGTCCACAATTTGGCGTGGGATGGCGGGCGACGACGACGCTCCTTGACCTCCAGCGTGCAGCCAGCGCAGTGCTGCTGTATTCGCATGACGATGATGGCATTGAAATAAATACATGTTTTGTAGCGACCGATTTATTGGTTTTACATTAGACATGAATCTTGTCGAGAAGGGATAAAATGATTTTCAGTGAAAACAAGTCGAAGGATAGACACGTCGATTATAGCCCGAGGGCATTATGTACAAAGGGGGGTTCGCCTAATTGAAATTTGATGAACTTTTACAACAAAAACATGACAAAACTAAAGTGCAGGTGCATCACAGGGCTAAATTGAGTCAAAAGTGCATCAAGGACAATGAAAGACGCAAAAAAAACTACTGTAAAACCTTCAATTTCGCACTTTCATGCCGATGCCGTCTATGCCGTCGATGATGATGCCGTCGCCGCCGTCGTCGGAACAGTTTGAATGCATCGAACCAGTCAGCGTGAAGGACATTAAAGAGCGTCGGGTACTCGTTGATTACCAAAACAAAGGTCGTCTAAAACGTGTGTACTTTAAAAACCCCTCAAGGCCATTCTCCCTTTGTGCAAATGTTGCAAAACTGACCTGATCATCGTCAACAACCCGATACTGAAAGAGCAATTCCAGCATTTTTCCATTGTATTTTGAATACAATTCACGGATGGCTGTCCCGTCACCACCGAAGAATCCACCACTGATGACAGCTCGGTCCTTTCGGTAGAGCTCTTGTAACGTGTACCGTCTGATATCATCGAAATAGGGGGTTACCTTTGCTAAAGAGATGCGACCAGCCGGGAAAAATGGTTTCCATTCATAGTTTCGGGGGAAATATTCGGGTTTGGCTTGGCCATAGCCGGCATCGATCCAGGCGAAAAAGTGGGTATTGAAGGGGTTGTCTGTGGATACGTTGTAGACGAAGTAGGGCTTGGAATTGACGACTAGGTCGTATTCGGCGGATTTGGCTTCGGGGTGGGATTTCATGGATTCGTCCCATTCGGGCTGCCAGCCACCTCCGTGGAGCTCGTTGTAGATAATGGCGCGGAAGACGTCGAGATGTTGGGATAGGGGGAGGGCTTCGAGGTTGATTTCATAGACCTGGAAGGGACAAAACTCTTCTTTGAAGGTTGTAAGTGCCAAGAAATGTCAAACCTTAGTAATATCACTCAATCCGGCAGCTCTCCTCGTCTCCACTACAAACTCCGATGAATGATTGTCCACAAAAGCGACCAATGGCACTTTCAACATCAAAACATGGAACATATAGTCATGGTATTTCGTCATTGGCCTTCGATAACTGTGCCAATAGCCTCGGCCAATGTCCATCAGTGCTGTGACGAGGGTTGTGTTTCTGAAATTTGCAATCTTTCTTATCAAAATCTTGGAAAAACGTGACTAACGGCTTTTCAATGACTCCATAATGGTCATAATTGTTATGCCGATGTTTACTTTCCGGAGGCTGCAACTTCCTCAACAAATTTTGTGTGATATGAATTTGCCTCGGTCTATCTTCCGCATGTTTATGTGGGATAAATTCAACAGGAATCTCATTAGACTGTGTCGACGTTGATGGCGGCACTGTAGCAGTTGTTAAAGGCTGTTTTCTAGTTGAAGAAGTCCGTGAAATAGTAGTATCAACAAAAGTTGAAGCCTCTGTGGATGTCGTCAACTCAATACTTGTCCATTGCAAATCATTCAGATATTCATCACTATCCACAGCTTTTGAATCTTCTTCTTGAGTCAATGTGTAAATATATTCGGTCGTTGTTGTCGGGGATGGGGTCGTTGTCGTTGTCGTAGAAGTCGAAGTCGTTGTAGAAGTTGATGTTGTCGTTGCGGGAGTCAGCGTAGTCGATGGTGCAGGAAAGCGTGGGCGGGAGCGTTCATAAACAGTCCATCCAAGTTTTCGATCAAATATTGATGCAATATTTGTTGTTTCAAAGGCACCTGATCTTACCAGTTCTGTAAACAATCAAATCACCACTAAAAAGTCGCCAAAATTTCAAAAAAGTTCTCCAACCTTTGATTTTAGCCCGTCTCGCAGCGGCCCCTTCATCAATCTCCAAATTCCCTAAACTTCCACCATTGCCATCTTCATTTCCCGCTTTCCAGTAATGACTCAATAATGCATACAATAATATGACATGTAGAGCAACAATGAAGAACACAAATACCAAAAATGTCGGGGACACTCGCTTTTTCGTTGATAATGGATCTCGCATGACTGTATTCAAAACACTTTGAAAAACATTCGCCAAAGTTTAAGTCATTATGTCTTTAACCATCAAAACCACCGCCTAAAGTTGGTTAAACACAATTATTACCAGCAAAAACATAGCAACGACAAACACAATAGATAACCCGAGCGACACGACACCCATGCCTTCCAAGGCAAAAAGACCGGAGCGTAACAAATTCTAAGACATCCCGAAGGCCTTCCCCGAGCCGTCATGGCACATAACTCATACCCATGATGAAGCCCGTGATGGAGGACATGTAGCTTGTCGGTGAAAAGTGAATGTGTGGCGGCTACCAACTTTTTGAAGCCAGCCCTTCACTTCAAAGCCACAGATGGACATTGGTCCCGACTCTCGAAGCTGTCGGACAATAAGCAACAAAAAAGGGCAAAAAGACAAAGTGGTCATGTCAGTTCTTACATCAGTTCGGCTATGACTACTACGCGCATCCCTCACATCGGAAGAAACACATCCCCTAACCGAGTCACGACTATCCCATTCATTCAACTCAAGCATGACAAATGAGTGGAAATGCCTTTTCTCGAATATTAGTAGGCTCTTTGTATACATTTTTTTCGGTGAAAGGCGGTGATGGCAATCTCAATTGCATCTGTCAGCGATACACTTCGTCAAAGTGATTTCCAAAAAGCTATGTACAAAAAATGCGTTCACTTTTGACTCAAGAGTCTTGATTGTCAGTCTCGTTTACATGTTACAACTTTTCGGTGCAAAAAACGTCTGAAAAATACTAATTTGTAAAGTTGGTGACTATCCTTAGCGTTCGGGGATGACAAACAAAGTCGTTTTGGCTTTTTTTTTGTTTAGAAAAACCATGGCGGCAGCCGTCTTACAAGTTAACGCCTTGGCTCACGTAGTTTCAAAGGGGGTGTTATTCGATGGGACCTCATTTATCACGGTTACCCTGAGGGGATAAATAATATCTTTGGGTTTTTCAGAAATGTTAGAAGTCGGAGCTGCTCGGAATGGATCCAAAACAGCAAAATAGCAAAAAAGTATAAAAACAGAGTGCTATTTTCGGAAGTTGGATGATGCTTTGGCTAACTGGCATGGCGCAATGGTCAGAAAAGAGGTTGAAAGAGTGAAAAGACGGTAATTGGGGCGCTTTCATGGCAAAGTGCCATGGAAAAACGTAAAAAGGTGAGTGTAGAGGGTAATTATGGGTGACATGTGGGATGGGGTGGGTGGATGCGACGGCATTTGAACATGCACTTATCATTGAACAAGTTTTTGCAACAAAATAAAAGTAAAAAGGTTCAAATTTTAATGAAATGAAGTTTTGATGTCATAAATTTAGTAAAAATCAACAAAATACACCCCATTTGTCCAGATCCGACGTCACATCGGTCAAGTTATCACTCGCCACAGGCCCCCAAGTGTCACGTCACGTATGTTCCCCTCCGCCAAGCGCATCCCGAGATGAGATCCGGATGTTTATGCGGGCAAAGGTATCAATCGCCCGTAAAAATGAACGGCCGCCAAAGCCAACCACAATCAACTCCAGACCAACTGCCATCCCCCTCCCCACTTGATTTCGCCTCAGGGCTATGTCCACTTTCACTTTACCCATGGCCACAGCCCGTAGCCATAGCCATGGCCATGGGCATGTCTGTTCAAGCATGCTTACTCGACTCAGCTCGAAAGCGATGAAAAACAGCTGTTATTTCGACGAATCTAACACAAAGTAACCGAAAAAAACCGGAGACAGGTGAAGTGAAGTGTCTAGAGTCTCTCCAGTGGTCAAGCCTCCTATCCCCATCGCACAGGTGACACAGAAATGTGACACCTTCGACAAGCGTAAACATGGGCTATCAAAAAGGCGACCTTGTATTGGAAAATTGTTACAATAAGCAAAAAGGCATCCAATTTTTGTAAGTTTTCCTCACATCTCACATCATACTTAGAAAAAACGACGCCCAAGACAACCCTTTTATTTTCCAACCAACCAAACAAGCAATTTACAACCATTTTTCGCGCAGAACAAGTTTTATCTTTGGTGGGGTAGGCGGAAAAACCTCGTAAAAGGCTCGAAAACAACGATCTGAGAGCTTACGTTTATATGCCGACAACGTTTTTTGCGTCTTATACCAGACCACAGACGCGATGGATGGTTTTTCCATCTGAACGAGTCAATTAAGGCCGCCACCAACGATGCAACGATGATGCGCATGCAGAATTCGGAGTGGATCCATTTCACGCCAGATGGGTAACTATTCGCGTGACTGACAATGTTGAGGAACGGAATTGACAAGCTCCGGTAGATGTGGCGTGGCTTCAATCCGAACTCCGAACGGCAAACACACTTCCGAATGCTTGGTTGGAGTGAATTGAGTGACGATGGCGATGACCAGTGGTCAAGGCTGATGAGGACATTACGAGTGCCCGAGGGCAATTAAAACAGCGTTAATCGAGAGGGCTTTGTTGACAAAAGCGTAAAGAATGAATGTGCTTTATACTACTGAGTAAAGAAAACACTTGAAAACCACAATCTTGAAAATGCCGTACTAACTCGAAGCTGAAATTTGTAGATTTGCTTTCAGTTTGCAAGCTTCGATTCTCAACCTTTTGAAAGCTTTTGACGTATGCGTCGTTCTTTCTTTCTTTTTTTTTCGTGCCAGCTGGGCCATCAACCACTTGAAACACTGAAGAAATCAGAAATAAAATAAAGCCTCAAAACAGTTGATTGCAGATGTGTTCCATTGAACGTGAATCATCATTATGAGGTTTTACTGATGCTTCAGGTTTCATAAAATATTCATAAATTTGATAGCAGCGACCGATAGATTGCAAATGCTTTGAAAGTAAGGTCGATTTGAGGTTGCAATCTTTGCTTATCCTGTCATTTATGCTTTCCATTTTTCCATGAATCGGTATGGCGAACAGATTCAACAATGCATTGTCATGTTATTGGATGGCAGGAATGATTACACCAATGCAACAAACATGAAAATAGAAACGTTTACAGCAAGATTTCGAACAAAGGAGTGCGTCAAATGCGCCTAATATCTGCCCGCGTGCTGCTGCTGAGCCAGGGCATTCGAAAATCAAAATTTGCCCCTCGATTATGAAACAATCACGAAATCATTTTGATATGCATCATTAGCTCGCAAATTATTACAATTTAACTTATTTCTTCCTACATTTGCTCCGGCTATTTTCAGAACTCCAAAATGGTATCCCCATCTGAAGCCTTCACCACATATGCGCTTGCTCGCCAAGAAGCGATCGACACTGTGTTGGAAAATCGGCAAAATGCCATCACTGAAACGGGCTATATCACTGTTAAGACAGTCAAAGTGAACACCGTTTGCGACCAGCACCATGCCCTTCTCAAGTACTGTTTTGAAAACTACAAGCGAACGCGAGAAGAAGTGAAGAAAGCCCCCGGCAATCAAGATGCGAATCTTGGTGAGTCAAAACTAGAGTTCTGTTACAAATGTATTAACAAGTTCGTTGTTTTAGCTTTGACCATGAATAAGACGGTTTATTTGCGAATCCATAAGGAGACGCCCGACCTCCTGAACCCCTTGCAAGAGCTCATGTCGCGGTTATTGGTGGCGCAGGACCACTGTTCGAAGTTTGAAGTAGCTATGGTTCGCTTTGATGAAGTTCCAGCCCCGAGTTTCACCAAATCTCCGGTTCCTGTTTACAAACGTCCAATTCTGAAGCGTCGTGTCAAGCGCGAAGTCAAGTTGGTAGAGTGACCTGTCTGAACCCTAATGCCGTCACAAAAATACCATCGAATTTGTTAATTTTTTGAGTTTTTTGTAATGTACAGTTGTAATAAATGTTGTTTGTGATAAGATTGACAAACATTATAATCGATAAAGCATAAAATGAGATTGTTAGGACGGCAAATTCTGATTGTAAGAAACAACATCTCCTTCTTCACGTTACTTTGGCGAAATGTGTTCAATGCCAGCTCACGTTTCGTTCATTTTCCACCGACGCGTGGCAACGTTTCAATCCGATCCCCATCACCGATATCACCCCGCATCGCCCTGAATCAGCTCCAAAATGGTCCTGATCGCTGCCGCTGTTGTCACCAAGAATGGCAAGAATCTTGTCACGCGTCAATTCGTGACAAACATGCCTCGTTCGCGTCTTGAAGGTCTTTTGGAAGCGTTCCCGAAGCTGCTCGGCTCTGATGTTTGTGAGTTTTCTTTACATTTCTGATTTCCGAGACTTCTAAAACTGATCGCTCTACTTTTCAGCTCAACGTCAGCACACTTTCGTCGAAACTGACAGCGTTCGGTACGTGTACCAGCCGCTGGACGACATCTACGTCGTGCTCGTCACAACGAAAGCGTCTAACATTCTCGAGGATTTGGAAGCACTGCGTCTTTTCTCGCGTGTTATTCCCGAGTATTGCCGTACCAATGATGAGACCGAGATTCTCAACAAGGCCTTTGAGCTTATCTTTGCGTTTGACGAGATTGTCGCGCTCGGATATCGCGAGAATGTCAATTTAGCGTTGATTCGGACGTTTACGGAGATGGATTCGCATGAGGAGCGTGTTCACAAGCAGATCCTCAATGTAAGTTTTGTCAGCGAAGAAGAAAAGATATAAAAAAATATAATTGTAGGCTCAAATGCGCGATGCCAACAACAAGGCCCAACAACGTGCCAAGGAACTCAAAAAGGGCCGTGAAACCGCTATGGGCAAGTCCCGCAGCGGTGGCATCAGCTCTGCTACTGCCATCAGTTCCAGCAATGCCCACAACTTCACGAGCGTCGATTCGTCCATCGTTGGATCCTCATATGTTCCGAAGACCGTGCCAGCTGCTGCTCCGGCTTCTCGTTCCGGTGGCAAAGCCCTCAAACTCGGCGCAAAGAATGTTTCCGACGATGCTTTCGTCCAACAACTCCGCAATGAAGGCCAAGTCATTAGCGAGTTGTCAGGTTTGTCGGTCGCTGATAAGAAGAAGCCTGCTGCCGAAACCGTCAACCGTGGTCCTGTTTTGATCCGTCAATCCGAGAAGCTTACATCCATCGTGTCCCGAAATGGTGGCATCGAGTCGGCAGAGATCCAGGGCAACATTTCTGTGAACATCAATGATCCAGAATACACAACCGTCACTCTAAAGGTCAAGAATAACGCCGTCCAAGGAACACAGATCCAAGTTCACCCGAATATGGATAAGGCTGTCTGGCAGAAGCAGCAAATCCTGAAGCTGAAATCGCTCCAGAAGCCGTATCCTTTGAATGGTGATGTTGGTGTGATTCGTTGGAGACATGTATTGACTGATGAGGAACAGCTTCCTCTTGTTTGTAAGTTTTTGTCGGTTTTTATCCAACTTTTCTAATAATTGTTTTCAGTGAACGTATTCCCCAACGAAACCCCCGATGGCTGCACTGTCAACATTGAATACACCCTCCAAAACGAAGCCCTCACCCTGCAGAATGTCCTCATCGCGATCCCCTTGCCCCCGGCCACCCAGCCAATCGTTTCTGAGGCCGAAGGCTCCTATGAATACATCCGATCGAAGTCGCAGCTTCTCTGGAGTATCCCCATCATTGATGAATCAAACTCCTCCGGCAATCTCGAGTTCAGTGTGCCGAATGGTCACTCCGATCACTTCTTCCCTGTCAATGTCAACTTTGAGTCGGAGAACTTGACATGCCAGATCGAACTTGAGGACACAGTTACCTTTGATGGCAGCGATTCCGTTGAACATACCGCGGAGACCGCCTTCATTGTCGACAAGTATGAGGTTGTCTGATGCCCGTTTTTATATATTTTGTGTGATTACTATGTATCAAGTGACTAACTTTTTGCTTGTACCCTTGGTTGAGGATGCTAATGTAAATGGAATATAAATTATTTATTGATAATTTTTAAATAAAATGATGTGTAAGATAAAAATATTATTACTTTGAACACTTGTTAGATAAAGTTATAATTAGATAAACAGAAAGACAATGTGAAATATTACAAATTCAAACAGTTCGTCAATTAGATAATAAAAATGAATCTTTTTTTGTATTTTTTGGGTTGCTTTTACACCGCAGCGAATTCCGGAAACCCCTCGTCAGTCACGCAGAGACAAGGCATAATGTTGTTTAAAATAACAGTATTGGGGCATACTCATATCGTTTTTGCCCTTCACATGCTCCTGTAGCATCGACCGGCTTGTTCGAGTTGGGCACGGCGATTCCGCTCCGGCGTGTAGATCTCCAGATCTACGCTACGTCGGGCCTTCTTCGGGGTGGCATTGTTGGTGTGACGGTTGCCGCCGAGACTGCGTTCATACGCAAATCGGCCCGGATTGATGCGCTTCGGGGCTTTTGGGGTGCGGAGAAGCATCTCGTGCCGTCTCGCTGCCTGTGTGGGACGACGTGGGGTTGGCGGGGAATCGAATGCGGAGGAGGGCTCGGATTCTTGGGGCGCGTCGTGCTGGAGACCGAGACGGCGAACGGCGCTTGGCTGGAAACATGATTCATTAATGAAATTCTTTTGAAAAGCGTTGAAAAAGACACTTACCCGATGAGGGACCGAGTTGGCACGTTCAGCCGTCTTCTCGGCAGCTGACGGCGAAGATGGCGGGGTTTTGGTGGCCGGAACTTCCAGAGTCGTCGAAGTTTGTGAGAGTTCGACTCTTTCCTCTTCAGAAGATGAAGCATTTTCAATATATGGTGTCTGGGAAGCAAGGATCATTTCAGCTAGATTAAGGTCAGCCCGAAGCGTGGCGAAAGCATCGTTCATCTCCATGGTTTTGATGTTGGCGGAGGTGTTCATGATGATCAGAAAAGCTAAACGACAACGAAAACGGGAACCGAACTAGATGCGAGTGGATGAGGTAGTATGACAGAAATGCAACCGAAAGCGCTATTTATGAAACCGATCGACCACCAGCAGTTGATCAGGTAGATCACTTGAGGACACACCGACGGTTCGCTTTCCTCTTCTTGGCCTAACTCAGGGATAAGCGTACGCACAAGGGTACTGTGGTAGTTCCCTTCCTAGAACGCCCACCTAAGAAGGCCTCGTCGAATGGCGTATGCCATGCGGGCCCTCGCTAATGTGCACGCCCTCATCCAGGCTAATTATCGGAGAGCACAAAGACGTCAGTCAAACACCCGCAGCTTATGGTAGCTTGTCACAAGATTTGTACACTTATCCCTTGATCGGTAGTGTGAAGTGTTTTTACAAGGTGTGTAATATTGTACCAACTAAAGGAGTACGTGCTTGATGAGTGACAAATGTCATGGGTTGATTGACAACTCGAAGGGAGATGGGCGGAGTGGATGTTGGAACAAGTGCAAATTCGGATTCTTTGGATGCCCTACATATTCAGATGCATAATATGCTTTCAGATTGCATTCAGTGTGTTGTTGCGTCACTTATATCGGTTGTTAGTTGTATATTTGCCAAGTTAAGTCGGTAGAACCATGGATGTTACCTCTTCTCTGTATAAAGCCTTGATCTCTGTCTCAAAGTGCGTTATTAGGATGCGTTAATTTCGTTTTCGCTTTTTCGTGCAATCTCATATGCTATGAATCGTGCATCAATCCCACTTACCAAAGAAATGCACCAGCAACCATCCCAATCTACCACTGCTTAACTTTGCGCACCACTGCATCGCTTTTTTTTTGCGCGCCAATTTCTCTGCACCCCTCCTTGGCACTCATGGAAGTTAGGCATCTCTAACCACGAAGGTCCACAGTACGCGCTTGTGGTGGCATACCTTCGTGTGTGGTCCCCTAGCTAGCAGCGACATTGCAAGCGTTGTTGTATCAGATCGACTCCTTCTAACATACGGAAGTTCTTTTCTGTTAGCTCCAAACGAAGCCGTAATTGTCTGTAGTCCGTGTGCTCACAATGAGAGACAGTATGACCCCCCAATTTAAAAAGCGCTTCTAACTGCTCTCCACAAAGGTGATATAATCTGTAGCCCGTAATTTCAAAGTGATTGTTTTCCCCAACATCGAAAGGCGATGACTTGTGTCTACAGTAGTATCGATATTCTACTCTCCCCTTGCATGCCATGTAAAAGTCGATTCAATTTTTCTGTTTATTAGTCACTTTTTAGGATAGTGGGCGTCTTTCACAGTAATATCTTTATTATCCCCTTCTTTCTCTCTCAAACCAACGGCGACCCTTGTTTATAGCAATTGTAACGTTGACAAAGTGTGCTAGTTCTTTGTTGGTACAGTATCTTTTGACGGTAGTACCGTGTGTTTAGCCCGGTCACTTGTTTGCTATTTGTTGGCCAAGCCTTGTCGGTCGAGTTTATACAAGTGTGGAATATTCTGCCTAATTGGTCCCATAATACGCCCTTCCCTGACTGACGCGTGTGTGTTCCCCTGATCCTACGCGGATGTTTGTCTGGCCATGCCTTCGCCTGATGCACACATGGCTAGTATTAAAGCTACCTCGCTCAGCTTCATTCATTCATAACAATCCTGTGCTGCCATGGCATGTGGTACTTTAGTTTCTCAATCTTCTGTAAGACAATGCCATCCTTTTTCTTAATGCTTGTTTCTTTTTCCACTTTTAGAGTATTGTCTTGTTTTCACTTCCCCATCAGTCTGCTCTGTATTATAGTAAGCAACGTACCCAACTACCGCGTCTGATTCCTTAGTATATAGAGTGTTCTTGTATTGAGCCAATAGCTTCTATTTTTCTGTAGATACTTGGCTTTGGGAGTCTTGAAAACAAGCTTATGCGACATGTCAGGGTTAGGTCGCGTTTGGTTGCCAAGCTTTGTCGGTCAAGCCTGTATAAGTGTGCAGTCTTCGTCACCCGCACAGCGATTGACCGATTAGGGCGACAAATATCCGATCTAATTTGTCGAACACTCTTCCTTGCGCGAACCCTTTCCTCACTCTTCCCTAGATGGCCCCATGAAGATGCTAGTCCACACCTTTGCCTGGCTCGCGCAAACTTAGCGGGATAGCTACATCGCTTAGGATGGCCCATTCATAACAAGTTTGTGCTGCCATGGGTAGTGGTGCTTCAACTTCTCTCTCTTGCGGAACAAGCATCAATCTTTTTTTAAAATCCTTGCTTTTTCCACTTTTGGGATCTTGCTTTGCTTTTATTTTTGTTAGCTCAGCAGTAGGGTCTAAGTTTACGGTATCCACAGCATGTCAAGAAAGAGTTATTTATTTTCGTCGTAGAGATGTGCTAGGATGTTGACCGATTAGGGTCACAACATTCCCCGCTAATTTGTTTGAGTTCCTTGCGCAATCTTCTTCGCCTGCCGCTAAATAATAGCAGGATGTTTGGCTACATCGGAGCTTCATTAGAGCGCGAAAACCTTGCGGGAGGGCTACATAGTTTATTGTTCTTTTTAATCTTAGCGTGATTTATGCCTTGTTTTTGCCGTATTCGTGAAATAATATTTAGTGACCAAATGTCCAAAATCAACTTAATAACTTTTCTTTTTTACAGAAAAAACTCTTCTAATCAACCATGACGCCCTCTTTCTCTAACGCCCAACAAAACAACAACGACAGCCGTCAAAACGCCCCTCAAGCTCCTGCCAACGTGAACCAGTCTGCCCCACCTACAGCCACCCAAGAAGCCGACCAATATTGGGATGAACCCAACATGACTGCCGAACAGATGGAGATTCTTCTCCGTGCCCCAAAGGCCAACCGTACGCCCATTCGCCGTTTCCCTCTTAGTGGCATTGCGGCTGCCCTCAACAACATGCAGATGTAATGCCAGCATCTTCGACTGTCTCCGCGTTGTCCAAGCGAAAGAAAAAGATGTATGTAAATAACTATGAAAATAACCAAAACGTTATTAAAAATTGTTATTTGTTACATATTTATTTATTACTATTGCCCTTTTTTGAAGTGCCCCCCTTTGAATTTCGATCCTTATATTTAACGCAATTATTTATCTTCTTTGCAAAGACCTTAAGAGGCTGTCTGTGAGGTTTTTTAGGATGGCCGACCCCGGGGTATCGGAATCTCAAATCTGTTATGCCAATGTTGTTAAGATGCTTAAGGACAATTAAAAAAAAGCATGCTTTCGATTCAGAAGCCTCGGATTCTGGAGATACGGATTCTGAAAGTTTCGTCGACGATTTTTGGAAAGGTACTTTCCGGTCATCGTAGAACCTTGATTTTTGGGTACTGGGGGTATTTTGGGACAAAAAGAACAATGACACACTCGAAAAATGTTTTAGTGGCCGGAAACTATCGATTTTTGAAAACCATGATATTTTGATCTGTAATATTTCCTTCCGCTGTCCGATAGGACACGGTCTGTCCTTACCAAAATGTAGCCCAGCCTTTTCTGCATCGGACAGTATATAACAGAAAAAGGATAGTTGTGGAAATTGCGCATTTTTTTAAGATTCAAAGAAAAAACCCGCGAGTGCGCTGGTGAAAAAATCTGCGTGCGGCGCAAGAAAATGTGTGCACGCAACGTCGCACGCGTCGAAGCAAGTTTTGGCGAAAAGCGACCAGTGTCCGCGACGCCGGCGCATCGTTTTTACACTAGCAAAATCGTGGTTTTTTACCTTGAATCTTAAAAAAACGCGCAATTTCCAAAACTAGCCCTATTCTGTCATATACTCTTTGGTGCAGAAAAAGCTGGGCTACATCTTGGTAAAGACAGACCGTGTCCTATCGGACAGCGGAAGAAAATATTACAGATCAAATAATCATGGTTTTAAAAAATCAATAATTCCCGGCCAGTAAAATTTTTTTTGAGTACGCCATTATTCTTTTTGACTCAAAATACCCCCAGAGCCCAAAAATCAAGGTTGTACGATGTCCAGATAGTACCTTTCCAGAAATCGTCGACGAAACTTTCAGAATCCGTATCTCCAGAATCCGAGGCTTCTGAATCAAAAGCATGCTTTTTTTTAATTGTCCTTAGGCATCTTAACAACATTGGCATAACAGATTTGAGATTCCGATACCCCGGGGTCGGCCATCTCCCCTTGTTCCTAAAAAACCTCACAGACAGCCTCTTAAGTCTTGCTTTATTTACTCCCCCGCGTTGAATTTTTTATCTTGTGTGAAGTTGTTTAAATAAAAAAATGCGCTTTCATTCTTGTAAAAAAATAAGTTTTTGAAATTTATTCAACATTCAATGGTATCAGTACTTTGTTCAAATGAAAAACTAGGAAAGCAACGTTGCCGAAACTATCGTAGATGCCACAAGGTAAGGGTCGCAATTCGAAGCCGGACGACGGTCCTCGAAGTAGCCCTGTAATGAAATTTTAGATTCTGTGAAACAACCAAAAGTATGTCAAAAGTACGAACCTTGCCCTTTTTACTTCATGCGATCCGACAACTTCACTCTATTTGCCGAATGGCGTTTGTGCACAGAGCGAGGCTGGGTGTCGTGCCACTTCGAGGATGTTCGCGATTTGATAACGCCCCAAAAACATGCCGAAGATGCGGCTACCAATCAGAAACACTGTCACACGTGTTGCAGTGCTCACAAATCAGTCGATCCCCGACTGTGATTCATCGCTCCGCCCGGACATCATCGTAATATGTGAAAGGTCTAAAACCGTCACTATCATCGACATCACGGTTCCCTTTGAAAGTTCTTACTCCGCCTTTGAAGATGCCCGGAAACGCAAAAAGGACAAGTACAGCCCCATCGAAAACCACTTCGAAAGTAAAGGGTACAAGACCTTCAATGAGGCTCATGTAATTGGCTCATTGGGAAACTACGATCTTGGAAACGAAATATGTCTGCAACGCCTGAGAATATCACGCAAGTACGCCATGATGATGAAGAGACTGATGATAAGCGACTCGATACGCTGGTCAAGGAATATCTACATAGATACCACCAAATTGGCATTCGATAATATGGTGATACCTGAAAGCTTCCAACAGCCATACCCAAACAAAGATCTACAAGAGTGACCACAAGTACAACAGACCCCACTTTTGTTTTATACTCTTTGTTTTTCTACTTGTCAGGAATGGCTATACTGCCGATCCGAATGTACAAGTCATATCACTTCTCAGTACAAATTGTCTTTTATATATTCTCTCTAATAGAATCATCGCCTGAAGAGCATGTTCTCCAACGATGATTTCAGCTGGGACATCGGCGATCGCAGTGCATCGGTTCGCATTCCAGCGCATTGTGCTGTTGAGGGCAAGGTTGGCACTTTTAAGACTACCATACCTAATAATGTGACCATGTCGATTACAGGGCTCATCGAGGACCGTCGCCTGACTTCGAATTACGGCCCCTGCCTGGTGGCGTCTACGATCGTTTCGGCAACGTTGCTTTCCTAATTATTTTTTCATTTGAACAAAGTAATATGATACCATTGAATGTTGCATCAATTTTCGAAAACTTTTTTTATTATAACAAAAATAAAAGCACGATGAAATGAAGCAAAACAAAAGTTTTTGCAAAGAGAACCAATATTACGTTAAATAAGCGAAATGAAAATCATGCGAAACACATCAAAAAACGAGGCAATAACCAGTTAGAAAACAAATATGTGATAAACATCAACTTTCACTAACTTTTCAAGTATTTACAACCACCCATTTTCAAGTATTTACACGGAGAGATGCTGGCATTACACCTGCATGTTGTTGAAGGCGGCATCGAGGCCACTAAGAAGGAAACGGCGAATGGGCGTACGGTTGGCCTTCGGGGCACGGAGAAGGATCTCCTTCTGTTCGGCAGTCATGTTGGGTTCATCCCAATATTTGTCAACTTCTTGGGTTCCAGATGTTGTGGGTGTTTGTTGGTTGTTGGCAGAGGAGGACGTCATGGTTGGTAAGAAGAGTTTTTCTGGAAAAAGGGAGTTTACTTGAAGTTGGTTTTGGACAAGCTAAATACGATTCCACGAACACCGCAAAAACAAAACAGGGATCATGCCACGAGTAAATAAAAAAGACAAGCATTGAGAAAAAGGTAGATTGATACCCGCTGCAAAAAGAGAGAAGCTGAAATACCACTGCTCATGGCACCACAATCTTGTCATGAATGAATGAAGCTGATCGAGGTTGCTATCCCAGTCTTGCCCGCACTGGACTTAGGTGTGGCCAAACAAGCATCCTGGACGGACCATCAGGGGGATAGACTCGCGCAACGGTAGAGGGTGTGATGTTATTGTACAAATTAGACCGAATATTGGGGTCACAACCGCCGTGAAAGTATGCACACTTGTCAAAACTCGACCGACAAGGTTTGGCAAATAAATAGCATACAAGTGACCGGGCCAAGCACATTTTACAGCTACCGTCAAAGTATACTGTACCAACAAAGAACTAGCATACTTCGCTGGCACTACAATGGCCAAAAACAAGGATCGCCGTTGTTTCGAGTAATAAGAAAAGAGTAGTAAAGATATTTTTGTGGAAGGCACCCAATATCCCAAAAAGTGAAAGTACGGTTGCGAAGGGGATATCCCCATCATTTCCCCCCGGGGATTTCGCTATCAACTTTTTCAAAACTTCAAAACTTTCGATTGATTATGCTCTAAACATCGTCAAAAACCGTAATTTCATGAAACTTCAATTTTAGTGCAACAGTGCTAGAAAACAGTAATACTCGGTTAGCTGCATGGAATGCATTGTTGTTTATAAAAAATTTGATTTTTGATAGCAAGTGGATATCGCCGAGGACATCGGGGGATTTCGCAACCCTGGGTGAAAGGCAAACTAACGGAAGGGTAGGATAAATTTTTTTGGATGGTATTTGGGGACGAGTATGATATCGACAATACGGTGGACACAAGGCAGCGCTTTTTAAATTGGGGGGTCATACTGTCTCTCATTGTGAGCACACGGACTACAGACAATTACGGCTTCGTTTGGAGCTAACAGAAAAGAACTTCCGTATGTTAGAAGGAGTCGATCTGATACAACAACGCTTGCAATGTCGCTGCTAGCTAGGGGACCACACACGAAGGTATGCCACCACAAGCGCGTACTGTGGACCTTCGTGGTTAGAGATGCCTAACTTCCATGAGTGCCAAGGAGGGGTGCAGAGAAATTGGCGCGCAAAAAAAAAGCGATGCAGTGGTGCGCAAAGTTAAGCAGTGCTAAATTGGGATGGTTGGTGGTGCATTTCTACGGTAAGTAGGATTGGTGTATGATCAATGGCGTAAAAGATTTCACGAAAAAGCCAAAAAATTAACACATTGTAATTACGTGCTTCGAGACATATCTAGATCAAGGTCTTCATACAGAGAAAAGGTCCATGTTTCTACCGACTTCAACTTGACAAAAACCGATATAAGTGACCCAACAAAATGCTGCATGTAATCTGAAAGCATATTATGCATGTGGATATGTAGGTCACCCAAAGAATCCGAATCACACTTGTTCCAACATCCACTCCGCCCATCTCCCTTCAAGCAACGTCAATCAGCCATGACACTTGTCTCTCATCAAGCATACATTCCTTTAGTTGGTACTATATAACACACCTTGTAAACCACTTCACACTACCGATCAAGGGATAAGTGTACAAATCTTGTGACAAGCTACCATAAGCTGCGGGTGTTTGACTGACGTCTTTATGCTCTCCGATAATTTTTCCAGGTTGAGGGCGTGCACATTAGCGAGGGCCCGCACGGCATACGCCATTCGAAGAGGCCTTCGTAGGTGGGCGACCTAGGAAGGCGAGGGGGCTACCACAAGTGATCTACCTCATCAGTTGCTAGTGGTGGGTCAGCTCCATAAATAGCGCTTTCGGTTGCATTTCTGTCATTCTACCTCATCCATTAGCATCGTGGATAGTTGTTGTTTTCTGATCTTTCCATTTTTATGGTTGTTTCCGTATTTTTTAGACCAAGAAGGGGAAGGTGAACCGTCGGTATGGCCTATTTCAATCGTGACGTGATCCTTGATTTTTTTTTGCGGTGTTTGTGGAATCGTATTTAGTGATCAAAGGCTTATCAACTTCTAGTAACTTTTCTTTTTTTTTTCAGAATAACTCTTCCAAACAATCATGACGTCCTCCTCTGCTAACAACCAACAAAACAACAACAACAGCCGTAAACCTGGAGCACCGGTGAAGCGTCAACAAAATGGTAACCACCTCCAGTCCATCAAAAAGTCATCCGCTCGCCGACGCATAACCATGGAGCCCGCTAATCAGCCCATCCAGAAGGTCCAGGAGGCCCCTCAAGCTCCTGCCAACGAGAACCAGGCTGCCCCACCTACACCCACGACATCTGGAACCGAAGCTGCCGACCAATATTGGGATGATGAACCCATGATGACTGCCGAACAGAAGGAGATCCTTCTCCGTGCCCCAAAGGCCAACCGTAAGCCCGTTCGCCGTTTCCCTCTTAGTGGCATTGCGGCCGCCCTCAACAATAACAACAACATATTTGATTACTAATTGATTATTGCCACGTTTAATAATGTGTCCCCCATTTGTGTTTCATTCCGTATATTTAAAGTAATTATTTATCCTCTCTGCAAAAACCTTGAGTTTTGCTTCATTTACTCCCCCGCGTTGAATTGCTTTATCTTGTTTGAATTAGTTTAAATAAAAAAATGTGCTTTCATTCTTGTAAAAACCCAAGATTTTAAAATTTATTCAACATTCGATGGTATCAGTACTTTGTTCAAATGAAAAACTAGGAAAGCAACGTTGCCGAAACGATCGTAGACGCCACCAGGTAGGGGTCACAGTTTGAGGCGGGACGGCGGTCCTCGAAGTAGCCCTGTAATGTGGTTTTGGAGTTTCATAGAACATAAAAGATGCCAAAAAGCGCCAACCTTGCCCTCAACAGCACAATGAGCCGGAATCCGAACCGATGCCGTGCGATCGCCGATGCCCCAGCTGAATTCATCGTTGGAGAACATGCTCTTCAGACGCCGCACATTGTCCTTGCCACCGTTGGGGTCATAGCATTCCAAATCGGCAACGTGGCTTTCACCGAGTTTCGGCACTAGTCTTTGAAGCTCGGAAAGACCGCCCGGACCGCGGGTTTTCTTCGTGGAAAAGTTTGTGTGGCATCCGGCTCCACTCCAAATGCCGGTGGTCTCTGGACGGGGGTCGAAGCAGGCAATGACGTCATAGGCTTCGGTGATGCGATGAAGAATGTAACGTGCCATCCAAAGCTCATCGCCGAGAGTAACACCGTCCGTGGGGCCGATTTGGAACTCCCATTGGCTTGGGGTGACTTCGGCATTGATGCCGCTGATGCTGAGGCCAATATGGAGGCAAGCTCGGTAGTGGGCTTCGACAATTTCACGCCCGAAGGAACGATCAGCTCCGACGCCACAGTAATACCGGGGATTGAAAACCGGAAAGCCTTGCTTTGGCCATCCGAGCGGCATATGATCCTTATCAACGAGGAGATATTCCTGTTCGATGCCGAACCAAGGCTCTTCATCGGCAACCTGGTCCATGATTCGCTTGCACTCGTGTCGGTAGTTATTGGCTGAAATCTATCATTTTATGCGTTAAAACCCGTCACAAATCCCTACTAGCCGGCTTCATATCCTGATCGAACGTCTCGCAAAGCGTCAACCGACTAGTTCCACCAAGGAAAGGGTCGGGATAGTCAGCTACAGGCTTCAAGTAGTAATCACATATGACGCCCTCCGTCGATTGCCATGCGTATGTCAGCGGCGGATAGTCTTCCATCTTCGTCGGGACATGATCCAACGTCTTTCCACGGGAACACAGATCCCCTGTGCCACTGACCCAGATATACGTTGCTTGGCACTTTGTCGGATGCGTCGGCATATTCATGAATGGTCCATGGCAATGGTCATGAATGTGATGCATATGTCTACGGCTAGGGCTAGACAAGTGCCGGGATATCTGGCGGAGAAGTCGGGCTGCCATTTCCGACGAGTGCTATCAGTTAGAATGGATTTGTTTGTTGGCAATCAGAGCCCGTGATTTCTCGGAAAAACAATCCGAAAACATTTGTGGATTGATCTTTGGTTTTTCATGTATTTTGGCATTCTGTGTGTTATGGGATCCTAGGATCTCTATGTCTGGACGTCTGGGGTTTTCGAAAAATGGTAATTAAAATGCACTTTTAACGCATTAAATTTTATAAAACTGCCCATTTGAAAGTTTGGCAATATTTAAACCACATCTGTTATCAAAGTCCAAAAATGTGTCATTAGAACAGAATTTCGATAATCCACGCCCCTCCAGTGGCCTTAATTATATTTCCCAACGTCGCCGACAGCCCTACGCGCACATTCCAGTCACGAGGATATCGATTTGCTCCGCAAGATGCTTTCCCTACTCTAGACCGCAGCGGACTCAGCTCGCGGCACTTGCACTGCCTGACGTTGCTCGTGTTTTTATATTTTGTCGCAAAATGCCTGCCAACAAAAAGTCCAAAAACGATGAAAGCGTTTAGTAAGTGATATTTAAAACTACAAACTTTAATTATACGAACAATTGTTTTCAGTTTAGCGACATAAAAGTGTCCACTGACCGTTATTGCACGACGCTTACCCACAGGGTTACTAAATATGAACCTACCGAAAATAATTCTGAAAACCCGGCTCCAAAATACGCAATATATGACTATTGTCAGGGCACCAAAGTTGTGACCGTCTGTGTCGGGATCAACAAGTATAAGTTTCATGATGGATGTTTGAAGCGGATCTCCTATGAGCTTGCAAAGATGGCAGAGCATAGTGACACTATTCGAATTGACCACGGTTTTGAGCCAGCTACGTTTGAAACGGCGGTCAAGCATATTTTGACTCCGGGACAAGCTGCAGTTTCTGGTTTAACCAGTACACAGAAGTACGATTTGGTGCTGTTTGGTGCTCGTTATGGGCTGCCACCGGTTAGTGAACTTTACAAAACGTAAAAAATGTAAACTTATCCTTTCATTTTAGCGTCACATGAGTAAACTCATCGACCATACAATCTATCCTGATTTGGTCCAATACGCTTGGGAGAAAAGCAACACCTATTTGATGACCATGCTTCCGAAAATGCGTATCCCAGAAGTCAAAATTGCCGAAGACTTTCTACGAGTAGACGACAACATTCGACTACAGTTTGTTCGTAAATATCTGGAGTATGAGTATCTGTTGAAGAAGTTCCGACGCATCAAGTGTGTTATCTTAGTTTCAGTTTTTGCTATCTGGTTCTTTTTGTTGTACTGTTCCATCATGTTTGACGATTGGGGCGGTAATCAATAGTTGTTTTGAACATTTTAATTGATTGCTGGACCGTAAAAACAATGTTACCGTCTGTTTTGATACAAATGAGATAAATTTGAACTGTAAATTGCTAATTCAAACTGTTTTTAAAGTTCTTGTCAACCGTAAAGTGCTAAACGCTGTTCCACAACATTGTTAACGAAAAAATTTCAAAAAAAGTTACGGGTCTGAACGTATCGTAATGGCCCGATCTGGAGAACTACTCGCATCCGCTATCCGATCACTGTCACCACGCGGAGACTTTTCCCTGCTCCCTTTCGGGCCTCGGGCGGTTCGCCTCTCTTTGATCGACCGGCTCATAGCGGACTCCTCCACCACAACCCTGTCGACGCAGCGCTTGACCTGGACGAACGCTTCAACATAGTCCGACCAGACCGAGTGCTCCAATACTCAGCCCATCCGCCGTACCACGCCACCAAGAGACTGGTTCACAGGCGCTCGCCACAACGCCCGGCGACCACTCACATTTTATATCTTCATATGAGTATTGCAGAAATAAAGGGGGAAGAAGGAGCTTTTTTGAAGTAAAAATATACATAATTGATGTAAAAATTGAGACAAAATGCCTTTTTTTAATTCGTAAGAATGTTAGACACGAAAAAAGGGCCCCAGGGTTACTGTAGTGCCAGTAGTTAGTGTAAGTTTTATCGAATATGGCTGTTGTGATGTACCGCAATACCAAAACTAAGAAAAACACACTTAAATTTATTATTTGTATAGCAAAAGTACGACAATGATTTACAACAAAAATAGAAACACAGAAAATCTGTTTTCTTAAATAGTTTTAGTAAACTACTCGTACATTGTTTGCATTAAACGACGGATATCTTCGCAGTTTGTTTCGAGAAGTTTCGAACACTTAGAAAGGGGGATATTTAGGTGATTGTGACAAAAATTGAACAGCGCAACATGTTTGCAAGACATTTTTGGTTCAGTCGGAGGCGTTGAAACTAATGAAATGCTCATCGAAACCACAAACAAAACAAAGATTGCCGTAAAACAGAGCATGATAAATGTTTCCTTTTCAGACTTCTGATAAAGGTTCATGAAGGCAGTCCGTGTTGGCTCAGGGATCTCGCGATAGATTTCCAACTGGGTGTAATCCATGTGATTTTTGTATTTCTCGACAAGAAGCGACTTCATCTTAGTGTTGTCGTTGTCCCAGGCGTACTTGATTAGCTGCGCGAAGTTTCTGAGGGTCACGAGATGGTTGAAAATTTTCTGAAAGTTTATCATTAACTTTTATAATTAATTTGTAAATTAAATTTTTACCTCGAAATTGTTGAAGTCATACTTTGCAGCGAATTGAATGACTTGAATCTTCAAAAAGTCCGGCATACGGCAGTTGCCAGTGAGCCCGAAGTACAAAGCGCATTTGACTGCTTCAATATTTTCACCGATTTCAAGAGTCTTGTTTTGAGACAGGAGTTCGGCAAATTTTGGTGCAAACTTGGCAACACATTCCTTGTGTACTTTGATGGAATCATTTTCACATTGGATTGTTGCAATTTCGGGATTCGCGCAACCAATTCGAGTAAGTTTGTACTTGCCAAAGAGTACAAACATGGTTTGACGATGCTTTGGGCAGAACACCCCGGATGGTTTCTGAGACTTCTTGGTTTCAGGCGCTTGAGGCCTTTCGGCCTCAGATGGTTGAGGCATATTGACCTCAGGCGCTTGAGGCTTCTTGTCTTCAAATGGTTGAGACTTTTCGACCTCAGTCGCTTGAGATGTTTTGGCCTCGGATGGTTGAGGCATATTGTCTTCAGGTGATGGAGACTTTTTGGCTTCAGGCGCTTGAGGCCTTTTGGCTTCAGATGGTTGAGACTTTTTGACCTCAGGCGCTTCAGACTTTTTGGCCTGCGATGGTTGCAATTTTGGGATCCCTGATGGTTGAGACTTTCTGACCTCAGTCGCTTGAGATTTTTTAGCTGGGGACTTCTTGGCTTTAGATGGTCTGGACTTCTTGGCCTCAGCCTCAGACCTTTTCGCACGAATTTCACCCCATTTTGATAGCAAAAACGACGCCAATTTTCTATGGTCATTGTCAATAGCACGGTTAAATATTTTCGCAAAGTTGTCGAAATTGATGAGTTTCATGACAATGTCCTGCAACGCCATAATTAACGGTTGTACTGATTAAACTTTTATAACCTTACCTCAAGATTGTCGAAGTCATACTCTGCTGCAAACACAAGGGTTTCATATATATCACGCTTCGTCAAATTGGTTTTGCCATAAAGCGAAACTTGCATTGCCTTTATGACCGCATTGCTATTGATGAATCCGGCGGTATTGAATGGTTTCTTTGGAGACAATAGCTTGGCAAAAGTTGGCGCAAATTTTGCTACTTCTGTCATGTGCACCCTAACGTTCTTGCGGTCAGCGCACGCGATCAAAACAGTTCCACATTTAGACAAATGGTCCGCCTTAATCACGATGTATTCAGGATATTCCTGTTCGATCATATACATGCTCTGTAAATACTTCACTGTTATAATACAGTTAATGGAAAGCAAAAAAACTTACAGGAAACATGGTGTAAGGAGACAATGGAGAAAAAAGCTAAGCGTAGTCAACCAAATGTCGATGGACAGTGTGGAATGTACTGTTCGAGAATGCCGTCTCGGATGCCCAAAATGCAGGAGGTGGGGCTTGCTTCATCTGAGTTCTCCATTCCCGCCCTCACACTCCCGATTGTCGGGACCCTCCGATCGACATAGCCTGTGTCACACAGAACATTATGTATTGGCTGCGGTTTAAGCTGAGCTTGAATGGTGTTTCCCGCTTTTTCGGGCATGGAAAAGCTAATCGGACTGCTTTATCTTGCGCATGGCACAGAACTTATAGCATGACGTCGATCTTGACATTGAAGGAGTTATTGTTTGAGGCATGTACTTTGCTCATAACAAATGGTGGCTGCCACTATTACGGAAATCTTATAATTGTAAAATCTCACGAGGACTAGCCTTACATAAGAAACAAACCAAAAATATATATGATCTCGGCACCCACTGATTGCCCCAGTCTTTCATTTCGTAGCCCCCATCAAAACCGCCAAAAATTACATCCGTTTTTCGAAATTCGACGGATAAAGGGGATAAAAAGCGGATAACACAAATCTCCAATGTGGCATCCGTTTTTGTGCAATATTGGTTTGTCTGTACTGTAACTAATTTTATGGATAGTACGACTGACGTCAAAAATTTAAAGTCTACATTTTTGATCATTTACAATAACAAAAGTGCTGTTCATATTCATCTATACGACACAATCCTGAAGCCCATGCAGTATCGTAGCGGTGAATACGCCCGGCTAGGGAGATTGTGCCATTGGTTGTTAATTCAAAAAACACTTGCACATGAAAAGGTTGTATGCCATTGAACGCGGTTATGGAAAACTTTGTTCGAATCATTCGGCTAGTCGGATTTAAGAGTTTTGTAGCAACTTCGTAAACTTCAACTGTACGGTTTTCGTTGACTTCAAACTTTTCACATACGTCTTCTGCGCCAATAGATTTGATGTAAGCATTGAGGACGGAGGGAAGACTGTTGATAACAACTTGCTTTAAGTGACTTTCATCTTCAGGTGCAAAAATAGGCCACCGACAAAGGCAGAAAATAAAGGGTATTCCGAGGCCGGCGCAAGTTGGCGTTCGGTGGGTTAAGGGACGGAGAAGAGAGTCGCCATGAACTTCTTGGATACGGTGGTTTAGCTTTGTGAAGTCTTGAAGGGTCAAATGCTTTGTAAATGAATCGGGCGAGTCGAAATCCTGTAAATTCGATCGATAATTTCATAAAAGAAGACGCGTTCAAAGACTCACAACAGTCGCCAGATCAACGAGCGTCGGAAACATGTCATACTGTGAAACGAGCGTCTGCGCGTTCTTTCGCAGATTCTCAACAGCCAGATGCGACGGATTGCTTCGTAAATCTTTTGGTAAAACAACCGTCAATAGCGGATTTCGGGTATCCGTTTGACCGTTAACCGTTGGATAGAAGGGCCCAAAATGATGGCCGTGGTCAGACCAAACCAACAAAAAAGCATCGTCTATCTGTAATTACCGTCTAACTTAAATAACTTAAAAACGCCAAAAAGCCTTACATCATTGCGAATTTTCTTGAGCCAATGATAAAAGTAATCATCATATTTGTACGGATCATCCAGTTTATTATGTCCTGGTCCGGTCAGCATAGTAAAAGCAAACTTGCCCTCGGGCGTCTTTGCTTTCATGTATGCTTCGAAAAACTCGACTGATAATTGGAATTGTTCCTTGCAGGAATCACTCAAAACTGTTTTTTTGAATTCCTCTTCTTTCATTTGAGCTAACAATGGCACCGTTGAGTGATTTGTGTCAGCGAAACCGAAACCTTGACAGTTTGGATACCCTTGGACCAATGGCAACATGTCATCGATATGCGCAGTTCGGAAACCTAGGTCGTTGTAGATGAATCCAATGTATTGTTCATCTTTTGAATGTGCCCGCTTACAAAAGTATGGATCAGACATATTGAAAGTGGGATAGCCTTGGGGTGCATGTCGGACTGTCGTAAATCTTTGACCTGAAAATTTCAAATTTCATTGTAAAGTAAATTCCGGAATAGTTGAGATTACCAAAAAGTGCAGCCATCTGATTAGGGACCGAGTTGTATCCAACTTTCGACAAATGTTTAAAGTTGATTCCGTCCAGTTCATTTTCAAGGAAATAGACCGTCTTCGGCATTGTTCGATGAAATTGACCATGTGAAATGGCATCCAGCCCCAGAATGTAGACATTGTACCGTTTTTTCGTCGTATTGGTGGGTGCAGGTGCATAAATTTGGGAATGAACTTGTCGGTATTCCGTATTTTCTCCATTTTTACACAAAACATCGACCCAATCACAAGTTACAGTTGCCGGGCCGGGTACAACATAGAGTGTCCATGCGCCTAGGTCTGCATCACTGTCGTTTTTGTAGTTTAGGCATCTTAAAGTCGATTATAGAGATAAAAAACTGATATTTCAACTAACCAACCTGTATGAACAGTTAACATTGCCTGTACCAGTCAGAGTTATCCATAATTTTCCATTTTCCAATTTTGAAGTTGCATTTTTTGTATCCTTACACTCCGTAAGGTTGTTTGGAGGCTTGCCGACATAATTGGCATCTTGTGGTTCCCATGGATCGATTTCTGGCAATGGACATCTAAATTGTATTACTTTGAAAATCAAAATCATAAAACTTTTTACTATTTACTCAAATATCGATGACCATTCATTATGAGAAGAATCTATTTTCCGCTTCACAGATGGCCACGTAGCAAGCAACATATCCCTTGCAATTTGAAGATTGTCATAGACAAAATACAGTGCCACAGTGCCTGTGATAATAAAAATTAACACATATTTTGAATGAATTTCAGCGTAGGTAGAATTGAATACACACATTTCTATCCGCCATTGACAAAACGGTTTTAATTGAGAAAAAAAAAGACTCACGAAATCAGATTTGGTGTGTAGCAGCAGAGCATGCATTTCACTTCCATTCTGATTTTTTATATAAAACGAGTCATTTACACGTATGTTGTTGTTGTTTTGAGGATTTTGACCCCTTTCCTTTATCACGTACAAAATCAATCTCCATGACATGAATCGCACATATTTTGAATGAATTTCAGCGTAAGTAGAATTAAATACACACAGTTCTAACCGTCATTGGCACAACGGTTTATCCAAACTAAAAAGTGTGTTTTTCCAAAATTACTAGCTTCAGTTTGTCCTCATGGGTTGAGATTGGTGTAATGCACCGGGCTTTCAGCAAAAACTGTCGATGGCAATAGTTTCTTGTGTTACAACGTTACTGTGTCTTACCATTATGAGGAGGTTGGATTTAGGTGATAATTATCAGTGAGTTGACCTACTTTATGCATCTTCACTTTTATTCCATTTCGATACCAAACGGCAAAAACAACAAGAACCACTGCGAAATGCGCAGATGGCCCCATCTCCGGTTCGATGTGATATTTCACAACTAGCAACAAAAAAAACACGATGCAACGCCTGTAATGATTCACAACATTGCGATGGGATCGATCTGGCAGCTAGCAAATATCAGTGTTTCGGCCAGTCTACGTTTTATTGCCAGTTCAGTTTGTCTTCGTTGTTGAGAACGCTAACGTGAAACGCTAACAGCCATGCCCAATTTTGACTTTAAGGTGAGTTTTTACTTCTTGACATCAGTGACAACATTGTTTTTGTAGCAAAAAACGTTTAAAAGCACAATACAATTGCGGGTCGCCGACATTATGCTCAAATCGGGCGAGAAGTTTGAAACGCCTGAGTGCTTGATCCCAAAATCAAATGATTTCAAATGGTCGGTGTTGTGTATCCCGGCAATTCCTGGAAAGCCGACCGATGGTAACATTTTCCAAATCCGCATCCGTGTCAGCAAAACCCCGGTGATTGTGATGGCGTGGGTCGTTATTAAAAACACGAATCTTGGAGGTTTGCTTTGAAAGATTATTGATTCAAGCGCATGGTAAGAAACGTTTTTAGGCTCGTTTATGCACAACCTGAACACACTTGACACAACGCCGTTCATGAACATTACCACTCATAAGGATTTGATCGCCAGTGGCGCCATCAGAAAGAATAATTTCATTGTTTGCGTCAAAGCGTCGTTTGTGTTCCCAGTCGTTGAAGCAAGGGCAGTCCCATCGCCTCCGGTGGCATTCCGTGACGCTTTGCTCTCGTGCTTCCGGGTTCGATTCAATAGAAATGCGATTGCTGATCCGAAGCGTGATTTGACCCCTGTTGAGGCTGAAGAGCCTCATGTTGATCAAGCTGGTGCTCCTGGTGGTTTCTGATGACTTCACTGTTATCTGTTTATGTTTCCACGCTGTGTCCGTACTAGAACTTTGCTGAGGTAAAACTTTTGGTGAAAATAGTTATACAAACAACGTGTTTCTTTCACTTATATTTTCAAATCTTTATTCTCACGTCAGTTTCATGCCGGATTGTATAAATTGATTGGTTTTTTCTTCCGCGTATCCTTACTACTCTTTTCACTTTGAATCACTTTGTGAACATGGTCAATCTTTGATATCGCAGCTTTGAAATACAAGCACATTTTTGGATCTTCGTCGTCGCCCAATCCGCAGTGTGGAATTCCATCACACACTTCGTCGGGCATCAAACAGTCCCACCATTGATATCCATACGAAAACGGACAAAATAGTCGTAATGTTTCACGACCAGGCTCCGAACATTCTGAAAACAGATATGAATCAAAGGTTCAGTCGGACAAAAACCCCTACTTGTTGGCGGCCGATTATTCCTACTCCTCATTCGGTACCGAATCCGATTTTTCCTTTCCGGTAACCCCTGCTGCGTTTGGAGTTCATTAGCGTAGAGATGTTTTACAATGTCGCCAAACACAATGAATAATATTTTGTTTGTCGGAGAAAGTCTGTCTTGAGCGTACTGAAACTTTTAGGTGTTATGTATTGTAAAAAATGGAATACCCCCTCTTACGTCTTCTGCAAACATAGGGTCGAGTAGCATATACTTTGTCAGTTTCGAAAGTCGAGTAAACTCATGAAATATAGTTTTGTTCATGTCAGTTTCAAACTTTGAAGGCGCATATCGGTCTTTTTGAAGTTCTTCAAGAACAGGATCAACATCATAGGACGGTTGGGCCAAATCTTCGGGGCGCCAATGACGGTATCCAGTGAGGTATGGTCGAGGAAGGCGAGTGATAAGCTCGGGGTAGGGTGTTTGGGGGAGGATGACACCTTCGTCATAGTTTGGAGTCGTCGTTGTTGGTGGGGGCTAAACAAGGCAAAAAAGGGATAGTTGCATATTGATAAGAGCTTACTTTGGTCACGTTATACTCGACGTTGACATTCGTTTTGTTATACTCAACATTGACGCCAGTTTCATTTCCAACAATTGTAAAATTGAATGAAGAATTGTCATTAGCGGCATTCAATAATGTTTCAACAGCATCTTCACCATTACCAACACAACAAAGAGCACCGAAGATGACAATGAGACAAAAATATGACCGTTTCATTTCTCGCCTTCAGTTCAGTTTGACTCAAATGTGCCAGTTTCGTGCGTTTTATTTCAAAATGCATCAGTTATGCATGGAATTTCAAAACTTTCCTGCTTCATGTCATGCTTTTCAAAAGTGCCCAAACCAAACATGCAATACTTAACTTTATTGTTATTATTTTTACAGTTTCAATAAATTAACATCATCATCATTAAATAGAACCCATCTCCAAAAATGCCCTCCAATGATACAGATAACCATTTACTACCGCTCAGCACAGCTTGCAAGAGTAGGCACAATGCGAGCGTTTGTATTCGACGGAGTAAAGCTTGTTGGTGCAGAGACCATCGCTGACCCATTTGTCGCATTCGGCATTCGAATCCTTGCAGGCACTTGGGCGAGCTGCCGGTCCAGGCTGAGAATCGCACTTGCCACAGGTCTTGGCACAGTAGCGAGCCATGTATTCAGCGTAGAGGGTGTTTTCGCAGAGGTTCGAGCGAGCGGCACAGTTTGAAGCCAAATCGACACATTGCTTCTTTTCGGGCTGTTTTTCACCGGCATTCGTGTTGGTGTTGGTGCTGTCGGCGGGCTCCGTGACGGGACCAATGCTGCCGACTTGACAGAATCCACAAGTACGAGCACACTGCTTCTTCATGAGGTCACGGTGGTTCGGGTCGGTACAGATGGCCTTGCGGGGCAAGCAGTCGCTGACAGCGTCACGGCAGGACGTGCGTTGGCACAGGCCACATGAGCCGGCACAGTACTTGGAGAGGGCATCGAACCAGCGAGAGTTGGTGCACTTTTCGAGATTCTTGGCACAGTCGATCAGGCCGGAGTCGTCGTCCTCGCAGGAGTAATCGATGTGCTCACAGCAGATGGCACATTGACGACGGCACGTGTTCGAGATGTCTTCCATGCCGGGAAGGTCACAGCGAGGATCACGACGACCAGTGGTCTCATCGGGAGGCGAGAAGAGGGTCTCACAGATCTTGGGGCCACGTTCATCCTTACAGACACGGGCATTTGGCATGAAGAGCTTGGTGACCGGGTGCTGGCAGCGGAGAAGGCCGGATTTGTTGGGATTCGGGCGTTCGGCTGAGGTGGTCGTGTTTTCGAGGAGTTCGAGCTTGGGAACAGAGGGCTCTTCGGTGTCGATTTCAACCATTTCGGCGCTCATGTTGGGGCCGGTGACTTCGGGAAGTTTGATTTCAGGGAGAGTGATTTCCGGCAATTGGGGGCCGCCCTCAGGCAACAGGGGCCCGCCTCCAGGCAATTGGGGGCCAGAAGGGCCAGTCTCTTCACCAATGGCGATTTCATTCTCCTCGGCATCACGTTTAATCGAACTCGGCCCTGGAACTGTCTTTCCACTATCACTGGCATTCAAACTGCCCCGCGGGAATGGCATTTCAACAAGATTGTTATCACCATCCGTGGTAAAGCTTTCAATAGCCGCGGCCGTGCCGATGACTGCGCAAAGCAATGTAGTAATTGAAATAAAGCGCATGCTGGCCACTCTCTGGATGGGATGGGATTACACAAATCAGTACAAGGATGCAAGGATGATGATACCCTGAGCCTCAAGGGGGCCCCCTTATATGGAACATCCCGATAGGCGGGTGAGAATCAATGTCCACAGCTGCGCAGATGGTCCCCCTTTTCGAGAAGCAGGTAGTGTAATAGGCAATCCAATGCATCGGGATGCGAGGTCCGTAGTGTTTGACCAGTGTCCACGTTGAAGGGGGCTGCTCTTGCCTGTTTGTTTTTCGTTGCAATTATGGCCCTTTTCGGGTGGTTAAAAAAAGCAAGGCTTGACCATCTGGAGGTAAAAAAATTTGGGTTTTCACGACCTTTTCGTGATTTTTACACAAAATTCTTAACCTTTTGTACGAAAAACAGTAAAATGACCAACAATTGGGTTACTGTAATAAAAATTTTGCCCTTTTCCTTGAAATTTATCCTAAACAAACAAAGATGTAATCACCTGAACCAAAAATACTCCTCAAACAACCCAAAAATAGACCCTCTTTTCCGCACTGTATAATAAAACGGCTCTTCCAGGCGCCCAGGCGCACTAAATTTCGAAAAATGCAAACTCGCCAGTGTTTATTGGAAAAGAGAACTCAAACAACGTGAAATGAATGGAGGAAAGATGCATATCGGCTGTCACGGAAGGAAGTTATTGTATCGGCTGACGGTCATTATTACCTCTCTCCGGATGACTTACGCGATCGCAATTACAGCCGGCCTCACCGACGACCGCCTCCATCTATGCTCCTCGACCTAATTAACTTTCCCTTTTTTTGCTCTACGGTTATTCAGCGGATTCCATGGATCCACATTACAGTGCTGACAGACTGTGAGAACTTTGAAAAAGTGAAACTGTCATAAGTACAGTTTCACGATATCCGTTCACTGCCCCCGTCGTCGTTGCCGACGGATATACGGATATAGGGAAGGCTAAAGTGGATTGAGTCAGTCGGCTTCGATGAAGTGACGATGTTTTGTGGGTTTATTTTGATTGGTGTTATTTCGGCGTCGACCGATGCCCTGTTTTTTGGAAGTTTCGGAGGTGGCGGAGGTGGATGTAGTTGTCCGCCGGCGCCACCACCACCCGTTTGCCCGCAACAGCAAGCTTGCCCACCGGTACCGAGTTGTGGGCCACCGCCCGGGCCACCGCCTCAACAGTTTGTGCCACAGTTCCAACAGCAACCTGTTTATCAGCAGGGTGGGTTTTTGGGAGGTCCTCCTCCGCCGCCGCCGCCACCGCAAGTTCAACAGAGTCAATTTATCCCGCAAGGAGGATTCGGCACCGGCGGATATGCCCTTCAACCTGGACCCCCGCCAGTGGCACCGGGACCGCCCCAGGGACAACAGAATTTTGTTCCTTATGAACAGCCACCACCATTACCGCCTCCACCGCCACCAGCTGTCCAGATTCCATCGCCAGTGGCATCTTCCAACAATGAAAACTATGATTATGAGCACTTTGCACAAAAGACTGATAGCTATGCCAACAATGAACAATCTCCCCAAGTCGAAGTTGAACCGAGTTACCGAAATGCCGAACAACCACCACTCGATGAATCTGTAAGTTTTCTACCATCTGTAGGACCATAATTTTATCAAAGCCCTCTTCCAGGACCCAAACAACGTCTTCCTCCCCGGCAAAACCCTAAAAAAGATGCCAACAAAGCCACTAAAGAAAATCCGTCCCCCACCGCTCGACCATACCTTCGATGAGGACTTTATTACCACCAAAGCTTCAACCCGTGCTCCAACGACAACCACTACCACCACGACAGTTCCACCGCCGCCGAAAACAACGACCCCTGAAGACATTTACGACGATGACAAACTACCTGACATCGACGAAGACTATTATGAGAACTCGACTAACAAAAGCAAAAAACTCTTGAATGACCGATATTCCACGGAAAAGAAACTGAAAAGTGATGTGAGCCGTTTTAAAATAGCTATTATGAACTGCCGTTTAATGTTTCATTCCTTTATTCATTATTTGATTACAGCTCTTAACAAACGACTATTCCGAAAACTCATTCAAATCAAAAGTGGCAGGTGTGAAAAGCCGGATTGCCTCGGAGCTGACTGATGACAACAAGTGCGGAGACCCCTTTCTTCGGCGGATTATGACTGAAGTAAGTTATTTCCCACCCGATTAGGCATGGGATTGTGGGATTACATCATTCTAATCCGTCTAAAGTTAATTGGCATTTGAAATTGCAATTATTTTTTGATCTTTGCTCTGTAATCCTGGATAGAAGTCCTGATTGTGTCAAGTGTTTTTAAATTTCAAAATTTATAGAACATTGTTGCCTCGCCCACCATCTCAAAGCAACTTATTTTCACGGCTGGTAAGCAACACTACAACAAATCCATCGATGTAGTTTGTTCCAAGAACAAATTTTCCTACACAGTTGTATCGACGAAAGTGTTTTGTGAAGTGACTGTGAAACCGGTGACTTGCTTCGCGTTCTTCCAGCCGGCTAATCTTAAAAAACAGCGGCGTCGGATATAGCTGATTTGTTTTTGTGTTCTGGGAGTTTGCAATACTTTATCACTTATATTGTCTATCGACCTCAAAAGTGCTTTTGTTTTTGATGCTTTACGTTTTCCAATGACGAAAATAGTAATTTAATTTTGTTTTTCATGTAAAATGTTGCATTTTTTGCCACAATTGAAACCCAAAAATAAATCGAGCCTCATTGAACACTGCTTTGAAAGCCAATGTAAGCCTTTCGAAAAGAACCGAAGTAGTAGCTTAACATAAATGTCCCCGTGCCGTGGAACAATGTTAGATTACAAAAATGAACATTTCGAACCAAAGTAAGCCTTGCAAGGGCATGCCCTGCAGGGATTATAGTAAAAAATTACTGAAAAGTTTAAAAATGAAAAGCGGAAAGTGTTTTTTCGACCATTTTGAAGCACAGTGGGCACAGGGGAAGTACTATTAGCGGAAATGTAGTCACAATTTTAGCAGGAGCAAACAAACTGGCATAAATGACACAACCCTATCGGGTTGTCTGGGACGAGGGGGCTTTGAAGTGGCATAGTGTCGCGGCGGTACTTAATGTAAGACATTTTTGGCGGAGCTCCTGTGTGACGGCGTTTTAGATTGTGTCGCAATGTCAGGAAGTGCCGTGCCGTGGGAGTTAGGCGTGTCGGTTAGGTTCGACTTTTCTTTTTGACCTTTCGAACTGGCAGGCAGCTGCTCGCTTTCACATTTTTACATTTTCACATGGCCCAGTTCATGAAACACGTGTACAGTAATACTTAAAGTTTGAATTTTGTCATTTTTGGCACTTGGATTTGCTTTTCCGACTGATTACACCAGATTAAGTTTGTCATTCAACCAGGTATGTTCACTGTTTTGGCATTAGTCACGCTACAGTTTTATTGTTATCATTTCCTGAACTTTAGACAACTAAATGTATAAAACGGCCTACAAAACACATTTATTTTTTTTGTTACAATTACAATAATGATCATTCTAGATTAGTCTCCAACGCGAAAGTTTGTCTTGTTTTTCTCAGCCCCCATCAGACGGCGGAAACGACCGAATCCGTACTGACAGCAGCGGTCGAAAACTCTGCACAATTGTTGACGCTAGCACCGCCATGGTGATTATCATCGGCGCCCGCGACGGAAAACGTCGCGGAGAGCGTTGTCAACTTTCGGTATGGCGGCACACCCACAATTAAGGCATTTCGATAGACCGGGGAAGGCGTCGTAGTCGTTGAGGGTATGTAGCCATCGTTATTGAATCCCATACTATCATCACTCGGGACGAAGGCATATTTGTGCCCGGTTGACATTTTCCCGCGTTTTGGATCATCACGGCATCTCCAGAATAGCGAATAACAACATCTATTTCTCAGCTGGCTGCAGTATGAACAAAAACAAATCACCAATGTCGCTGCCACGAAGATCAGGACGGCAATGATGGCTTGAGGTGTCGTATCGGGCGGAAAATGTTCGCCATTACGGGAGAAGCTTGGCGGAAGTGTCGAATTCGGCATGACGAGACGGACGGAATAAACATTTTACGCATATCGGGTAACACCGGCAAGAAACGAAGACAAATGTCTTCTCTGGAAGAAAATTTTTGAGTTCCTGTTTAGGCGAGGGATGCCAAGAGGGGCAACAACTGCCCGCTTTGCCACTTTGAAGTGCATATGCCATTGACCCACAGCTCCGCCCACTTTTTATTCAAAGGACATTGTCGTTAATTTTGGTTAATTTCGCGGGTCTTGTGGGGTATGGCAAGCGGGCATTTGTGGATGGGATGGCATTGCCATTAAAAAGGAAGGCTGGTTCAATGTGAGGTTCACTTTTTAATAGTCTTGTTGGACACGGGGCGCCCGTATTTTGAGTATTGTCAGTGCCGTGGAGGGGCTCCAGTTCAGACTTCTTTTTATAATTGCATTTATTCCGTCATTGCGCGTTTTTCATTTCGTCCTGGAGTTGGCGGGTGCCATTGTATGATCTAGGGTATTTTTCAGACCGTGCAACGCCCGAGGGCTACTTTTAGAGCAAAGAAGTGCCCACCCTTCCCGAACAGGCGCGACTCGACTCGCTCCATCGAGCCTCACACGTCTCGTGTAACCCAGTCCTTCCAGAGGGCCTTACCCTACTCCATCTACATCTACATCGACATTGGCGTCCATCGGCATCAAGTTTGTGTCAATTGCACTCCTTCGAATGTTGTCACTCCTCGGACGGCACCCATTTGGAGCACATCAAACGTGTCTGCCGCAATCCCGCTCCCGCGTCTGACTGATGCGCCATGGATTCCATCTTCCGCGACGCGACCATCATCCTCATCGTGGGATGTGCCACGTTGCTCCTACTCATTGTTTGCTGCCTTCTCGCCATGGTGGCTTCACTCACATTTGATTGTTGGTGGCATATTAGTGAGTTACTAGGTACCTTTTTTCTTAGCTTCTTTTACTGTCGAGGTTTTCCGTTTTTCAAAGATCAAAATAACAAAATTCCCAACAAAAAACTAACTTTTCCATTTCAAAGAGTACAAAATGACCTCAACAGCCGCCACCAAGCCCAAAAGCAACCATAAATCGACTCAATTTTTGTTTCATATTACTCAATTCCGGAACTACAAATTTGATAAACCCTGCTGGCTTGCTGGCATACCGAGAACTGTCCCCGTATTGGCGTGTGTCTTGTTTTTCGATGCCAAAATGACTGCTTTTTTCCATGCATAATTAGTTTTTTTATATATATTTTTGCGCAAGTCGGGTGACTCTTTCAAGATTATGCGTTATGTTATAACTCGGGTTATTTGTCGAGATGCGGCACTTAATTGCGTTGAAAAACTTTATTTCCTTCCGAAAAGTATCCAATTTGACTAGAAATCAAAAACAACTGCCGCCAACTAACAGCTGATGTCACCCATATGCCTGTTTTTGTGTTTTAAACACAGTAGAAACAGATGGTTTACACTTTTTTATTGCTAAACTCAATGTTAATCCATTTATGTTCCATCTTTTGTTTATGAAAACTGTCTTTGACTAAAAATTTGTCCACCTTATCCATATGGCATCTGAATTTGTTGATGAAAAAGCGTGTTCTACGGGTTCTCCGGACTCACTCATCACTTATTTTACTCAAATATGTTTGCCAAAAGCGTGCAATGAGATGTCAGTGATGACCCAAGCTGTCAAAATTGTTTCAATAACAACTTGTTTTGAGCTGAAATGAACCTAAACGACTTCCTCATCACCGGAAAACGGTTCTCTAACTTTTCTGCCAAACTTTTCTGCAGAGTGGTAAACACTTTTCTAATTTAACAATAAAACCGCCAATACAATTATTTCATTAGCAAAACTGACACATAAAGGGCCATCTGGGATGGCTGACGACAACCCGGAGTAACCAAGCTGTCAAGTTCGCACATTTTTTGGTCACCACAAATGTGTTTTTATGTATGAAGAAGCAAACATCAAAGTTTAAAAGTGCCGTGGCAATGGTTCTTCCAAAAGCATTGCCATGCTCTGCACCATCGCCATGGTCGATGAGTTAATTAACATGCGCATGTTTACTTACTTTTTGTTGCTTTTTTATCTTGGGTTCAAAGATTTTTTCGATATAAAAAGTTGAAAGATGCAAGAAAAGTCGCTGCAATCGGAACAAAAACCCTTGCAAGGATGTATTAGCCCCAGCTTATCCCTATTGTAGCCACATGGGTAGTCCTGCGCGACCGACAAAGCTTCCATCTAACCGCAAATACCTACGTACTACGTTCGTCCCGCAAGCACCGAGAATGCTCGAAGAACCCTTTTCTTGTTGGCTCCAAAAACTTGAGGCAACAAAACGAAAGCGCCAATCCAATGTTTACGCAGTTCTTGAAGGTCTATCTTCGAGGATGGTGGTGGTGATGGTGATGACCAGTCTTGACGCTTGTATTTGTTACCTTTTTTCCGTCATGGCCATCATGGACAGTTTTTCTGTACCTCAATGAAATGCAAGCAAGGCTGGGGATGAACGTGTTTGAATCAAGTGAAGAGGGAGATGATTTTGATTTTGAGCATGTGCATTTGCAGGTTACTGTGTCAACATTGACGATGACACGCAGCAGCTGATTGATAGCGCATTTTACGGGAAGACTGAACGGCGACGACGGCGGCCATGGATTGTGAGATTGAGCCGTGGGGGTAAGGATAGCATGGCCACGGAGACGAAGAGCTATATTATTTGAGAATTGAGGTTTAGATTTTTTTGGTGATGGATTCTGGGACCATTTTTATCAATTTTTGTGAATGCTGCTAGTTTGATTGTAATTTTATCGTCAAATCTGTCAATAAAGTGTATTTATATCTGTAAGAAGCTGAAATTGGATACAGTCAAAACACATTGACCACAATCTTGATGCATGTAGCCATTGTCGAGATCTCGAGTTTATGGTGTGGATATCCAACACAAAAAAGCGTCCATTAAGTATATCTCCCCCAATCATCCCGAAATCCCATGAATCACCTCCGTGATAGACTTACAATAGACGTTCCAGACGACTTCCACCGTCTTCCGGAAGTGGCCAAGACGCTTGCGCTTGCGCCCCCATCGAGAGTGCACATATTTGCGCACCGAGTGAATAAGTGAGTCGCCTTGAGTGGGCCTTCACTGACGACCACCGTCACCACCTACCTTAACCATCCATCCATCCACCCCATCCCAATGATCCCTTCCCTTGCATCCATCAAGCCCTGTGGCGACGACGACCACGGCGGTCTCGCTTTTCGCAAACATTCCCCACCAAAATCGAAGTCGAAGGCCCAGCCATCGGTGGTGCGCGAGGCGGCGTAGTAGGCGAGGAAGGGAAGCTTACTTACCTTCGGACTTTCGAGCGATCGAAGTCGTCGCAGTACACAGCCCCCGCCATCACCGAGGACAGTGTGACGACTTCTTTGAGGCTGAGGCTCCCCACTGAAAAAGCTGACGGATTTAGGCTGCTTTGATTGTTTCACCAAAGGGAAAAGCTTCCCGGCTTATCGTTGTTAGTCGTTTTCGTGGAGCCCTCCTCCGCGAAGCTGTTTCTTTCCTTCCGCGAAGCCCTGACGGCTTCATCGTTGCTCCTTTCGACGATTCGATTCGATCGACGATTCGAAACAACCACCACCAGCCGAATCCTGTCCTTCGGATCGTGTTTTCATTTGACTTATTTATATTTCCCCACAAGTTTTCCTTCAAGTTTGTCCCAATATTTGGTAGATTAGACCCCCCGCGACCAAATCTGACCAACCACGTGCCGACAACAGACGCCGTAAGATAAACAACACAAAACATGAGTCGCTGGGACTCGTCACCGGTCCGGATCTCGTAAGGCCTTCGTTTTCCTTTTTGCTCGCTGAATTCCGCATTCGCGCTCCCCACAGCTTTTGACACATATCCCCCTCAATAGCCCCGTTATGCTTTGCTCTCCATCGATCGAGGTGTTGTAAGCTGTCACCAACCAACAGACCAACCATCCAACCCGACAGCCGTTAACATCTCGCAATTTGCAATCTAACATATGCGTTATTGTTTCACACTTTGCTTGCGTCATCACCTTGAAATATGCTTGTGCTTTGTTTTTGCAATTCCATTGTTTTGACGAAGGTTGTCATAGAGAGAGCATGATCGTCTTTCAGGCAAAACTCGCCTGCCCAAGGCGCTGGTAACGACGCGCCGACAATGGCCGGTTTGCCGTATCACGAGGTGTATCAGCATGGCACGATTGGGAAGTTCTTGACCAGGATCATTGAAGGTATGCACTTTTTGGGGTTCTGAGAGATAGGAAATTGCAAGAAAAGTGTAAAAAACGGCTTTTTGTGGGGTGTTTGATGGTGAAGACACCGGGTGTTTAGCAAGTTTTACGGTGTCTTCTATGTTAGACACCCACGCAAATAGCGGATTTTCGGTTTCTTGACTGTTTTAGGCATTTGTAATGCATTTTAAACACTGTAAATGTAATATTTTTGTCATTCAGAACCACCATCCCAGTTCGTAAAATGCATCTACCAAGACAAGTATCACCTCGATGAGACCGTAACTCTGCTCTGTGAAAAGCGTGGTGATTGTTGCACACACGGGTGCTGCCCCAAGGACCAATTTTGGTGAGTTTCATACATCATTGTCTAACATAACATTACATCGCTGACTAATTACATGTCACAAACAAGATCAAAACACAGTCCATTGTCCACCCTTTCACCCATTCATTCATACAATCATAAAAACTTTAACAAAATCTATCTTTTTGCAGGATGGTCGGCGTTTTTGTCCTGCTGGCCTTCGTGTTGATCGTATTCCTGATCGGCGCTTGCTCCATGATTTGTTGCTACCAACGATCAAAGGCGAAACAACGTCGCGAGGAGAAGGAAACCTTCGAATACGCTGACGGATCACAGGTCGGCGTGCCTGGGGCCTATCCGCCCGCCGGCTACTCAAGTTACTCCATCCACGAATCCGCTCAATACTAAGGCTGTCAGCCACTAAAGCTAGCCTTTGACTTTTCCTTTCCTTTTCTTGCGAGGTGATGAAAGGAAGGAACAAAAACTACTACAAATAAGTCCAAGAAATGCGGTAATGGAGAAGCTACTTGAGAAAGGCTACATTTTGGGGGAAATTTGATTTTAAACCGATCTTTACTGACTTTGTTTTTGATTTATTTTAACCGAAATTTGATTTACAGTAATGTCTGTATATACATTTATAATTTTTGTTGAAATCTGTCTGTTTGTGATGTAAGAAAAGTGATGAAAAATGCGATAACTTAAGATTTTTGAGGAAATGAAAAATGAAAAATGTGCCAAACTGCTCCAGATTGATGTGATTGATGTGATTTATAGGGTTTGCAAGGATGAAAAATGCTAAACATATTTCACTGTTTAAGGGTTACTCGATTCACCAACGTGGTGTAAGTACTGTGTAAATATACACCTGATTGTAATGCACCCCACCGGACAGGAAGGGCGAGCTACGGCCCCACGGCTGATGTGAGTAAGCCTTGTGGTCCGTAGGGAAATGCCGCTTCCGACACATGGATGACACTGTTGACCGACTTCAACAAAGCCCTACCCCTGCCCCATGTGGACAATGTAGTTCCGTTTCCTGGAGCCGGCGACGGTGCCGAGACCGGCGCCGATGGTGAGTCGAGCGTCTCTCGCAATCTCGCAAAGCATGGGCATGCGCAAACGTGAAACCTGGCCTCAGGGCATCGAAGAGGAAAGGCGGGATAACCGACACGACGAAGAGGGGTGAGAGATTTATCCTCGCGACTTTCCAGACGTATTTGATGACATAAACATGCGGTGTTCCTAGACACTTGCCATCCGTTTTGTTCTTCGTTTCTCAAAAAAATAGAAAAACAGAACTTTCCCTCATTACGAATTACATTGTGTAAAGCTTAAATCTTCAATTCCTCGAAAAAAATCAACTTTCAACGCAAATCTTTGACCTCAAACCTCATGAATGTTGTTCAAACCCGTGTTTGGCACCGGGCGGAAAGCCTATTAGCCAGTCTATTTGCATGATTTGGTCAGTTAGGCATTCCTTTTATGTCCCACTTTCACTCCCGGAATGAAATTGTTATTGTGGCATAGTTTTGAAAGTTGAAGTTCAATTTGAATTTAAAGTTTTCCGTTGTCTGCCCTGACTGAGGCTATGACCATCCCCATCCATGTCCAGGTCTGATGCCAAAGTCTCCATGCCGTGCTCCTTCGTGTCTCCTACCATCACCGGGTGGGGGTGCCAAAAAATAAGGGATGGCCCTCGAGTCCTTGAAACCATCTTCGGCCTTCCAGCCTGAGGCATTCGACGCACTTGGTACAAATGCCTCAGGCAAAGCACACTGAAAAAAACCTTGGAAGACACACGTTTTGATAGCGGACATCCACCCCCTGGAGGGGAGACTTATTTTTTTCGGCTCAAAATTAGATTAACTGTTTTGGTGGCGGGTCTGGTAGGTATGGATGGCCGAGAGCCCGGACAAAGTGGGGGTTGTTGTGATGGAAGCGAGCCAAGAAACATAATTTACGGGTATTAAAGTTCGACAATTTCATGTTTTCAACGCTTTGATTACCTTAGCTTACTGACTTTGATGTCTGCGCCCATATGCCATTCATCACCTTCCACATAGGTGGCATCATCTTCTTCATCGCGTGTCTCCCCACGACACACCTATCCAAAAAGACTCGCTCGCCAAAAAAAAGCCGAATATGATGATGGGTGCCATCCCCATAGCCCCCCTTATTCCCGAAGCCGCCCCTCCATTCAATCCAGCGCTCATCCGGAAAGGTGTAGAAAGCAAGAGTGCCGTGAGCCTCAGGGCATCGAGAGTGAGTTTTTGCGCGCGACACCATACGGCCGGCGTATTGGGGAAGAGGTCTGTGCCCGTTTTGCACATTGAAATGCCAATATGGTCGAGGGGGGCGAGAGTCCCCGCGGGTTGTTTCCATGGCACTTTTGCCCGTCGTCGGAATAGCTCTGCGCATGTCCGCTGGCAAAAGTGCCGGAGGGCAAGGGGACGCCCACCGGGCTTAAGGACCAAAGCCGGGGCCCGGTGAGGTAACGCACGACGGCAACGAGAAGCGAGCGAGTGCCCCCGACAGGGCTCAGAGCCCTCCCTGTGCTGACGTTTTTCTACAAAAAGGACGACGACGACGCTTCTGGCGATACGACAAATCTGTCTTGCCTTTCTTGTGTCTTTTTGCTTTTCTCTTTCTCTTGGTTGAAAAGAATAGCCTCTCCTTTTAGGGCGCCTTCATTGTTTCAAAAGTAGAGTCAAACGGCATTGCCTCAGGCGTTCCAAATACCTCACAATAGGGCTATTTTTTTGGCACGCGCGGTCTCGCCACGAAAATAGGTTTCTCCCTTTTTGGAAGTCGCCTGCTCTTTTGACCCGCCTGAAACAATACAATCATAATAAGTGCACCAGTGGCCTTGAAACTTCAGTGCCAAAAAAACGAAAGAAAAGACAAGGAAAAAAACCCCTGAACTTGTTTCTTTTCTTATGCCATTCGCGACAGCCCTTCCGCATCTGCCTCCAAGGCACGCCTCACGGCGTTCTAGTACTGAGTGACTGCGCTGAACTGGTAGAAGGAAAGCCCTGCCAGGAAAAAAGGTCTGCGAACTACTGGCCAGTGGCGCGTCAGTCGTCTGGTTACGGGTGCCGTTGCCGGTTCCTCGGACCGTGGTGCCGTATCCGCACATACCTTTTGTCCCGGTCCATTTGGGCGTTTGCTGCGTCTCCTGTGGCGCAAAACGCAGACCAACGACTTGCACCAAAACTTGCTAATTTGTTATTTATGCCCTGTGGCGACGACGCTTCACTTTTTTCGAACGAGGGCCAAGTATGTCTGGGAGCCCTCCCAAATAGGCAACATTCCACTTTGTCTTATACATTTGGACTCACTGAAGGGGTCCATGGTAGTGCCATCTTATTTATTGGCACGTCTGGTTACTTAGATTAGTTGTAAATCGTGTGTTATGCCAATATGAAGGAATCTAACTTTGTTAGTCGTGGGTGGCCTGTTATTATCGCTCTAATGTGCCGTTTTAACCTTAACTTTTGGCAAATTTTGTTTGTAATTATGAAGGTTGATCACTGTTTTGCCCGGTTTTACTTCCCGCTCTCACGCAAAAAACAGCTAGCAACAAATGTTAAAGTTATTTAACACTTTGCTAGGTTGGAGATACTAGACAGAAAAAAATATATAGGCAGGGCTGTCGTTGGCCGAGTCGTGGTGAATGAATGGGGTCTCCGGGACAGGTCTGCTATCCTTCAGTGTCATAAAGCGTCATAAGATTTATGAGTTCGGTTGGAGCCTGAGGGCTCAGGGCCCCCTCGGCCACGGCAAAAACCGCTACCACCGAGTAGCTGGGGGGAGAAGGGGTAAGTAACCAGAACCAGGTTTCTCAGAGCGACGTAGCGACGTTTTTTAGCGTTTCGGCATCGGCATCGGCTCAATTCCGACGTACTTTCCGGTGGGGTCCTATAAGGGCACCGTTGTCCATGGCACCCCCCGCGTCTTGATTCATCACCCGCGGTGACGGTCTTCAATCTTCGTAATGAAAGGAAGAGGGAGGAGGAGGATACATACAGTCGTGCCTGTGTCCTGAAGAAGGGCATGGCACACTTTTTGGGGGCCCTGGAGCGCCATCCATACCCCCGGCTTATGACGGCCCCGCCGTACTATGTATTTTCGTGGTGGGTCTGGACTAGGGGCTCGTGACCCTCATCCCTGTGCCGTTTTCGCCGTCTTCGCCTTCGCCGTCTTCAAGGACAGTATCCGTCACATTTAAGGGGGTCCTTTGCCATCGTTAATGCATTACTAAACAGGTCGCTCACGGCCCCCACCGACCAGAATCTGTTGATGCTGGCTGGCCTGACGGTGTCCGTCTCTTTTTTTTCGGGGGCCCTCTTTACTTTCATCGTGTGCCTTGGCTTTCCCGTATGTATTTTTCCTAAATATCGAGCGTGCCGCCTTATTTTGGCCATCCGCTGTATGTATTGTATTGTAGATTAGGTCGAACCCGGCTTCCTTTAGTCTTTAGTTGTTTGATCTGATCTGATCCGGACAGTGCTTTCAGGCTCGTCCTCACAGGCGACCACCCACGACTTCCATCCCCCCTTCGAATTAGCTTACCCCCTTGGAGCTGGCGGCGCGGATGTCCACGGCGACCGACCAGCTACGCTACCATACTTACGACGACGCTGAGACATCTGAATATCGCCGTCTCGTCGATCGCCGATGGTCGTCGCGAAACGGGGCCTCGTCGCCCCTCAGAATACATTCCTTGAGAATGTCATTCGTCGATGTAATAGTACAGGTAAGTTTTTACACTTTTCACATCATATACAATTTAAAAATAGTCATTTCTACCATAAAAAGTAAAAATTTCAACTTTCGTGTTGGGACCCAAATTTTTCAAACTTTCGTTCCGAGACCCAAAATCAATATTGCACTTCACTTTTGGCTAAATCAATGCCCCCAAAGCCATCTAAACATTGCCAAATGTCTTCAAATGTATCAAAATGCCAACTCCCACCACCCAGAATCCTTGAACACCCAAAAAAGACAGTTCACTTGGCCCAAATCCGTCGTAGTTTCCGTTCCATGGCACGCATTATTCTTTCGTCATTTCCAGACGGAAAAAAGCTCTGTTTCAATTATATGTTTGTCCCAAAACGCGCGAGTTTTCTATTCATTCCGGGGCAAACAAGCAATCTCAAAAAGATTCCCACGTCTGCCCTGGAGGCGTTTGCTTTTGTGTGCTTTTTTACTTTTTAATCTGTGCCACAGAGCGAAAATACAATAAAGAATTATAACAAATTCATAAAAATGGCCGGCACAATAACGACAACGACGACACTCGTTTTCCATTTTTCATGTATAACTATAGTCATCGTTGTTGTGAAATCTGTACATGTAAAATGTGCCATCGTCTGTGCTCGAGGGAGCTAACTTATTATTAGAAAACAAACAAATTAACCCCGTTGTTGACGGACACGGCAAGCATCTTTGTGTCTTATGAAAGAGGAAGGCATGCCGCCCGCTGACGACACTAACCTTCCAAAAATACTGAAAATTTTCAATGAGCAGGAAGTTTGGTCGTTGCGCTGAGCGAAGTTTGAATCGACGCGGCCATTGGCGGCATTGCCAGGTAGATGTGACCATAGACATTGAAAGTGTGCCATGGCATGAGGGCTGTTCGTTATTACAGACGTATTTATGCAAATGGGGGCCTTGTCCGAGTTTGTGTGCCGGTGAAAAGTGGCCATAAGCTAACATAAGCGGGACCCATTAGCCTATGGCTGGGGCTGGCTCTGAAATGGGACGGCTATATGGCTATGGGCTTCCACGGCGACGCCGACGATGGATATGCGGGGAAAACGCAAGAACGTTAAGCCCTGTAGGCCGTCATAGTCATCAGATTCATCGATTAATGAATGAGCTCAGACAGCAAAAAACAGATTATGGATGATGACAGGGGGCACCCCAAACGCGAAAATGAAATGCCAGTGTCTACGCGATGAAAATTAGTCGCCCTTTTTATGAGCTATGTCATAAAAACGGAAGTTGGCAAAGGTCGATGAAGAAAAGGGGGGCTAACTAGGGAAGTGTCTGACCTTGTTGACACCGATTGAAACCGGAAGAAAACCTCAGGTAGCCGACACTAATGTAAGGTTTTTCCCAAAAAATTAGCTGCAGTTGGGGCCTTAGGGCCGAGAAAAGTGCCATCAAAGTCCATTTCACCTTAACTTTGAACGTTTATAACTTTTTTACTGACGATTCTTTTCACTTAAAATTTTGACAAAGCATAAAGCATGGCATTCTCAACATTTTTTTTTTACATGCCATAACACTTTTACTGATAACACTTTGAGAAATTTTTGTTTGAAAAGTGCAATTATTTAATAAGTTATTTCTCGGCTGGTTATTAATAAAAATGTTATGGGATATAAAAAGAAAATGTTGAGAATGCCATTCTCTATGCTTTGTCAAAATAAAAAATAAAAAGAATTTACATAAACAAAGTTATGAAGGGCCAAAAAACCGTATTTTTGGACTTTGACGGCATTTTTCTCGGCCCTAAGGCCCCAACTGCAGCTAATTTTTTGGGAAAAACCTTACATTAGTGTCGGCTACCTGAGGTTTTCTTCCAGTTTCAATCGGTGTCAACAAGGTCAGACACCTCCCTAGTAAGGGCGAGGGCAAACTTGCGGAAAGTGCTGAAATTTGGCAAATTTCAAATTTTAAGACCTCAAAAAGTTGCGATTTCAAAAATTTCTTTGATCAAAAAGCATTACAGTAACCTCACACTTAGCTTAGACAAAATAAATCATCAAAATCTCGTTTTTCAACACTAAAATTATCCCAAAAACAACCAAACAGTAAAACTGTCCACGAATACGTGCCAGCGGATACCCCCAAATTTTAACACGTACAACAAGCATTCAATCAAACGAGCCTACACATTTTACACGCCACCGATTACACATTTTGAAGCATGTTCCATGCGTCGAAACCTTTTCGCCTTTTCGAGCAGTGGAACCGCCGGTGATTAATCGCCGTGTGCCTCGGCATGACGAGATAACTAGCACCCTGGACCGCGACCATGTTAGCTAATATTTTACCTCCATTTTGTGTTTTTTCAGACTGCAGCTTCATCCTTGCAAACGCACAAATCATCGACTACCCGATCGTGTACTGCAATGATGGCTTCAGCAAAATTGTCGGGTACTCGCGGGCTGAAATTATGCAGAAGCCGTGCTCGTTGTCCTTCATGTATGGCGACCAAACGGATCCGGGTGCCATTCAACGGATTCAACTCAGTTTGGATACTTCGAGGACCGAGATGACCGAGATTGCTTTGTGCAAGAAGAATAGTGAGTATCGATGAAATTGATGCTTTTTGAATTGTGTTTTTCGCGGGGTTTGGCAAAGTGCGCACTTTGCCAAATAATGTGCTAATCGATAATGTAAACAGTCAGTAATGTATTTTCTGTTTCAGAAACTGTCCTCTGGTTGTTGGTTCACATTGCTCCGATCAAAGATGATAAAGACAGAGTCGTGCTGTATCTGTGCCAGTTCAAAGATATCACACCATTGAAGCAGCCGCTGGGGGACGAAAACAACAAAGCCCTCGGTCTCAGCCGGATTTTGCAAATTGCGCGGATAGCTAAATCGAGGCAACAGTTTAATCAGATTGAAACGAAAGATCTTCACAAGTCAGCGGCGTCTGTATCATCAAACTTTAATCAGGTAGATATTTCGATTTTTTGGAACTCACATTTCCTCTGGCTGTTTTTCCTTTTTTTTTTCGATTTACACTTTTTTGCCTGTTTTCGCTGCCCTCTAGACGTAGATATCTATTATTGAACCTTTGGAACACTTTATTTTCAATTTTTCAATCCCACTGAATCCACCCTTAATTTCCCATCTAAACGAACCCCTGTAAAATCCTTTTGCCAATCCTTGCTGCACAACCTCACCCAAACTTCATATCGATTTCCATTCATCAGCAGCTGATGAATCTGGGCGGTGACATGTTGCCGCAATATCGGCAGGAGACCCCGAAAACGTCGCCCCACATCATCCTGCACTACTCGACGCAGAAGACCGTCTGGGATTGGAGCATCTTGGCGCTCACCTTTTACACTGCCTTCATCGTGCCCTACAATATTGCCTTCAACAAGCGTGATCATCATTCGCCTCGGATCGATATGGTGGCCCTGCTCGACAGTATCGTCGATGTCATCTTCTTCGCGGACATTCTGCTCAATTTTCATACGACTTTCGTTGGACCGGGTGGAGAGGTGAGTGCCATTGCCATTCTCACTAATCATAGGGCCATGCCGGCTATGATCTTTGAAGACGGGGGTCGAGACACATACTTACATTAGTTAATGTATGTAGGTGTTAATGTGAATTATTTATCACGGACATATGAATTACGGGGGCCCGTTTCCGTGAGCCATTGAATACCATTTTCGTTTTTGGTTTGCATGGGGGTGCCGTTGCCGACTTTTGCCGTTTGCATGTGCAGGGACTATTTGCCATTCTTCCGGGAATCGCCTTTTCGGCAGTTTGATATGGATGAGGGTTCAAGTTGGCCGTCTCTCCGGGTCAAACGGAAGCCAACATGACTGCAAAGTTGACAGACTAAAAAATGGCACAATTTTGATCAATTCCAGGTAGTAATAGAGCCATCAGTAATACGTAGAAACTATTTCAAATCCTGGTTCATCATAGACCTATTATCCTGCCTGCCATATGATATATTTTATATGTTTAAACAAGATGATGAGGTGAGACTACAAAAACTATCATACTGTAACCTACAGTAACCTACCGTAACCGAAACCCCAAAATTTCAGAGAATAGGCTCATTACTAAGTGCCCTAAAAGTAGTCAGACTTCTGAGGTTAGGCCGTGTAGCCCGTAAACTCGACAATTACCTCGAATACGGTGCCGCTACACTATTACTACTCCTATGTGCCTATGTACTCGTATCACATTGGATGGCATGTATCTGGTATTCTATAGGTGAATATGAGCTCAAACAGAGGCTTGTCGATCCGAGCTTGCCGGATGGATGGTTGTACAAGTTATCTAATGACTTGAAAGCGCCGTTTAATTTGACTGCGAGTAATAAGACTAGGATTATTGGGGGTCCTGAGAAGATGTCGTGCTACATTTCTGGTATGGCACACATATTTGCCGAAATCATCCATAAAGTTGCCCCTTTCAGCCCTCTACTACACCATGTCCTGCATGTCAACCGTTGGCTTCGGCAACATCGCCTCCACCACGGCGACCGAAAAATTCTTCGGCGTCTGCATGATGATCATTAGTGCCAACCTTTATGCTGCCATCTTCGGTCACATGACGACGATCATCCAGCAGATGACATCGGCCACAGTCCGCTACCATGAAATGATAACAAACGTGCGGGAATTCATCAAACTCCAGGAAGTGCCACAAGAACTCTCCGAACGTGTCATGGATTATGTAGTCAGCACATGGGCCATGACAAAGGGCATAGACACATCCAAAGTCCTCGGATATTGCCCGAAGGATATGAAAGCCGACATTTGTGTTCATCTAAACCGTAAAGTTTTCAATGAACATTCATGTTTTCGGCTCGCTTCCGATGGTTGCCTCAGGTCATTGGCCATGTATTTGGAGAGTAACCATGCGGCCCCGGGCGATTTGCTGTATCATACGGGCGAGAGTGTGGATGCGTTGTGGTTCGTCGTTTCGGGTTCATTGGAAGTGATCCAGGATGATGAGGTCGTCGCGATTCTCGGGAAAGGGGACGTTTTTGGGGATGAATTTTGGAAAACGCCAAAGATCGGGCAATCCGCTGCCAATGTGAGAGCGCTGACGTATACGGATTTACACATGATCAAGAAGGAAAAGTTGATGGAAGTTTTGACGTTCTACAAGGCGTTTGCGAATTCTTTTGCGAGGAATTTGGTTTTGACTTATAATTTGACAAATCGAGTGAGTGATAACATTTTTATGTTTTATGTTTTTGGAACTCCATTGATCGATTTTAGCTGAAATTCCGCAAAGTTATGGACGTCAAACGCGAAAAAGAACTCGACGAACGTCGAAAGAATGAAAAACTCGAAATCAGCGAAGACCATCCTATCCGAAAGCTCTTGCAACGAATGCGTGAACGGCACAGTCAGCGGATCACGTTTTCATCAATGTCGAATGATGTTGAAAAGGTTGGTTGTCCTACAATATCAAAACTCATGGAAACTACTTTCAGGGCAACTACTCCGGCCCTCACTTAAGTCGAACTACCTCAAATCAATCGATAATGACAACAACAATTGATGAAACAACAAACATCAATACACCTTTGCTGCCCCAAGCACCGAGAACACCAAATCTCTTATCACGACGGAGGTCTCCTATGCTTCGGGGTCGAACTTTCGAAGATGCCGAAGCTGGTTCCTCGATGTTTGGGGCAGGTTCGGGCATTCGGCAGAGTGCATCGAACGGAATCAATGCTACAGGGAATGGAGGCGGGTTGCAGTTGAGGGCGATTGGAAATACTGGGGGTACCAGTGGACGGGTTAGCGCCATGAATAATTTCAACAGTGGTAATACCGGCGTGTTTAGTGGAGATGTAAGTTTAAAAAATTTGCGATTTGAGTTTGATTTGAAATGTGGATGTTTAGGATGACATGAAACAGCTAAAACGTGACATTCATTCAATGCTGGAGTTAGTCACTGAAAAGAACAGCTTCATTGATAAGTATGAATGCCGGTTGCAGAATATTGAAAACATGTTGATGAGATTGACCCAGCAAAGGGGAGGTTAGTGTTTTGGGAACTTTTTCTGGTTGTATAATTGATTTTCAACATTTGCAATCGGAATCCATTGGTTCGAAGTTTTCATTTTGGTACAAGTTTACAAGCAATTGTTCAAAATCTTCTAAAAACTGACTTTTACATAAAAATTTATAATTTGACATCTGTTTTCAGGTGCCACCCCATCAACCCTCCCCCTAGACATGTATCCCGGCAGCTCAAGCCCCTATCCCCTGTCCATCGAGCAGCCCACTGAATCCCGTCGCCCGGTCCCACCTCTCCATCTCAGCATTGAATCCCTCAACAATTACGCCGATGATTGTGACACTGCCAGTGGTGGCATCCCGCCCCTCGCCCTTCCCACAACTGCCGCCGGCCCCGGCCAGAGTGTGCCATTCATCCACATTGAGCCTGAATCCGATGACTATCGCGATCAACCACCACCTAATCCACGGCAATAAACAACAGCACTATTACTTGTACATGTCTTTTCATCTATTTTTATCGACTTTCGACTTTGAGACTTATCCGCCATTCCATGATCACTCCCTCCGTCCTCCCAACGCGTCGCGACGAAAAACAATCCTAAATTTGACTGATTGCTCACAAAATAGTATTCCTAATCTTGTATGTTGTTACGTTTGTTCCACCTGTAGAGGCTCATAGTAATAATTGTGTAATTATTTTTGCGTGCCCTGTTTCCTTTCATAACAAAAAAACAGAAGCCTACACCAACCTTCACAACTCAAATCAAAGCAACACCGATAGAGATGGTATTATTTTTATTTTTGTCATTTACGGAAAACTTCAAAGTTTACAAAAGTGATTGATACAAATAAAATTTGTTCAGTTTTGGCGATACAAAAAGGATGGCCCGTTTCGTTGCGATCGTTTATGAAGTTGAAGAAATATCGATTGATTTTTGAGTCAAAGGATGGGGGTTATGGCACTGGTTTAGAGTAGTTGAGCAATGTAATGCCAAAAGATAGGTATTACAAGCCAGCTGGGATTAAATAATGGTGAAGAGGCTAGGTTGCGGCGATTGCCGAGCCGGCTGAAAGGAGAGGATGATCGTCGCGAAGATGCTTGCGAGGATCGATGGAAAGAGCCACTGTAGCCGTGATAGCGCCAATGTCGGAAGCAGTCATCAGTGTTGCAGCGTTCACCGGCACAGAAGCACCAGTATTCATCGATTTCGAGCTGAAAAAGAGCTTATTATCGATTTTTAAGCTGCTTTTACGTTATCGGTTAAGTTTTTGCCGCTTTTTGGTTCAAATTAGTACCAAAAATAGCCAAAACTTTATCGACAACACATTATTAAAAGATTATCTCTTGCATTTGGAGCTTAAAAAACATTACTCATCACAAAAAGGGTACAATATCGACAGATTATCAATTTAGCCAAGAAAACAGTCGTTGTAAGACCAAAATTTTCAAACATCGGCACCAAAAGCATAAAAAAAAACAACATCAAATAGATCACAAACCTTGTCAAAATCATGTGAAAGATAATTCGAAACATCCGAAACTTTAGTATATATACCAAGTCCTCGCTGATTATACTGTTCATCCGACAAAAAGTGCTCCGAACATCCTCGACCAATGCCTGAAACATCATTTTTTCGAACACTAAATCCATCAAAACCACCCGCACTATCTCAAAGTTTCATCCGACATCACCCTGCGACACATTCCCCTCTCCGAACCCTTCCAAAATATCACAAAGATGTCATTTTGCAAAAGTGCGAGCATCGAGCATCTGTTTCCGGGTGCTGGCGGAACCGCCATTCCGTCTCACTTTTTTGCCTGCCCTCACGTATGAATTTCCACTTGAATATGCATAAAACTACCGGGCTTACCAAGGGTCTGCACAGCGCCCGTGGCTTTATCCGTGCCATTGAGATAGAAGACGAAACAGCTCGAGAGGCACTCTTTCGACAACATGGGATCGTAGTCGCTGTACGCGCAAAGGTTGTCCGATGAGCTGATACCGTAGTTGCGTTTGAGGAAGAAGTGGCGCCAGTTCTGAAGTGGGAGGGGTTGATGGTTGGTGATAAGGATGGAAGAAGGTTGGACTCACCCAAACGACGAAATCATTCGCGCAGGAGTAGCATCTGACGGCATTTGCGATGTCGAAGGACACCACGAAGAGCAGGAGGGCAGCTGCCAGCATGCCCGGCGCATGAATCTAAAGACGGCAAAGTCAACGATGAAAAGGTTTTCGGTGCCAATCCTAGGTCCGACGTCGCGTGTGATGGAGGTAAAATTTTTTCACGGATTGAAGGCTTCGAAAAAAAAAGCGCAGAAAAGCATCGCGGGAAAAAAGGACGCGTCGTCGTTGAGATTGGGGCCACGGTCACGACCACGGTCACGCAAACTTTTTGCACGTTTTTACGTATAAGTATGTATTTAGACACTCACTCACTGTGTTTGGCACATTTTCGAGTCTTTGGGGGATGAAAATCTTTCGCCCTTCGCAAAAATGAGGTGACCTCAAAAAAGCCGCGGCACGACGGCACTAGCGAAGGCAAAGAAACCACTGTCCAGCGACGGCACTGGCGACAACGACAACGACAGTGACAAAGATGGCTATGATGCCTAATTGGTTCATCGGAAGCCGTTTCGATGCACAATGCCATCATCGCCCCCTTTGCAGGGGATGGACGGACCTCCATGGCCCGAGGAGTGGAATACATGGGTCCCCGGGTTTGAAGGGCACCACGAAGCACTCAAGGGAGTCTAATGCGCTTCCCCAAAAAGTTGGGACACCAGATTTTGAGGCTTTTTTCGCCCCTTCCTTCAATGTATCCTGATGTGAGGTTGAGACGAGCTTGCTGAAAGATAGCCACTGCCCCCTCGGCTCCTCGGCTTCGACGGCACGGCACTTATGACCGGAGGCTTCCTTTCCCTTTTTAAAAAACAACAAATTTAGAGACACGAGCTCACAACAGATGGCCAGCGTATGCCAACATTTATCACTTTTGTTTGAAAAATGATTCAAAGCCGTTGTTTAAAAAAGGCATTATGGAGTGGATAATATTCTGTAAGCTGGTAGGTGACACTTACGGGCCTAATCCACTTGATATTGGTCATGCGATGTTGGCCGTCGGCAAAAACACCCCTGAGGCAGTTTGGAGACCGAGAGCGACTTCCAAAAAGCCTCCCCGCGCAAAGTGCCATTACGACTTTAGTCCCCTCCCAGCCTTTGGCCACAGTCGTCAAATCTACTCCAAATCTAATCATTACACTGCAGCCTTCGATGCCAATGCCTAATGCCAATGCCAATGCCAATGCCAATGCGCAAATAAACAACGGGGAGCAGAATTTGGTTGGAAATCAATTTACAGGGGCCTCAAAAATCCAACTCCAAACTTTTTCCAGAAAATTAACAGATGCCAAAACGCCGGTCGTCAACAAAGACCACCCAGAACCAAGTCATGATGACATTGCCGACTACGTCCAGCTACAGCTGTAACTGGTTATAATGGCCCCCAAAAAGTGCCAAAATGGTAAACATGGATGTTCCCGAAAAAAACATCAGAGGCGCGAAATGGGGAAGAGGATTTGCAACAGTCCGGCCAGGACATGGCTTCGGCGCCGTGCCATCGCGGGGTGGACCCTGGGAATGTGTGGTTCGAATTTTTGTGTTTGTTGGCACCCCTGAAGGCAAACTACACAAATAAATATTTTTTTGAAGGGGGATACTAAAGACTCCATGGTGGTGGTCGTTGTCCATTGTGTCAATTGTCGATTGTCAGGGGTGCCCAAGGTGGCAATGCCGAATCGAAAATTGGTCTAATGCAAGACAAGATTGAGGTGCCACGAAAAAAGGGAGGCTTTAATTCGAGGGTCGGCGCCGTTTTTTTAACAATGGTTAACAATGTAAACGACAGGAGACAGGTAGGCTGACAACTTGGGATTTGGATTTGGATTTGAGGGCCAAAAAATAGGCGGAATTGTCATCGTTTTTTGGTGACGGCACGTATTCGATGGAAAAAGGTGTAAAAGTTTCAGAACTGGGAGCTTTTCTGAAAGTTTGGCACTAAGAACGTTCAATGGCATTAAAAGTATATATAATTAATAATGTTAATGGGGTCATGAAGTCTAACATAAAGTGATGTATGGATAGTTTAAATTTATACTTTTATCGAAAATGCAAATAAGTACAAGCTACTTATCCCAATTCCGCTGATCCTAGACTATCTTCACGCCGACGGCTTATCCTTTTCCCCTTTCCCTCATGCCGTGTGATTAAAAAAAGGCGTAGTACATATGTGGCCTCCTGTCGGATGGCATTTAACGTCATCCATTTAGGTGGGAAGGGGGATGGAGATGACGGCCATGGCCAAACACAAACTTTTCGTCGGTCATCCATTACTTTACTTTTTTGCCATCGCCGACTCGCACCATCAACTTTCGAGTTACAACCATACACAAAAACCAATAATATGAACCAACTAGTCAATAGATAATGTTGTTATTTGAAATGCCGCAGTAACCAAGTAGCCACCGAACAGCGAACGGCGATGGCAACGTCGAAACAGATGTCCCGAACGACGACGACACCTAATGGTATGCCATCAGTCTTGTTGGAAAGTGGCTTTTTGAGGAAAAGGTTGAACGTCGAACGTGTAAAGCACTTTGAATCGGATATAGGATATACAGCTCGGCTAACCAACCATCCGAAACCCCTTGACTAAAAGAACATCAAAGCCAAGTCAAGTGCCACAGGGAAACGAAGAAGTCCAGCGACCCCCCATGAAACTCATAAATATCAAAAAAGTGTGCGTTGTTTTAAGAACTTCGCAAATCGGGTCTCCTCCCTTTTCTTGTGGCGCTATCAAAGCCCACCGCCGCGACGAGGAAACACTTTTTCAGCTATTTTTTCGCAAAGGCGACAGCCATAAATCCTGCCGTTAAAAGTTTGTACGACGTAATCGTAGGCAAAGTTATTGCTTAACTTGGGTTTGGAATGGCATTTTAAAGACCAAAAACACGGTTAAACTCTAAAAACTGCCGTCAAAATGTTCTATCTTTGTTGGCACTTCATTAAAAACACAGCGAAATACAATTAAAAACGCATAAGAATCGAATTCCCAGAGTCCCGGCGAGTTTCGGAAGATCCGAAAGTCAGTCAACAGTGAAACCCTAGACGCATCCTTATAATTTAGTCGCACTTCTTTTTGGGAATGGTCTTTTTCCTTTCTTTCTTTGTTTTGACAAAACAGTGACTAACCCCACTCTCCGAAAACGACGTCAGAAGTTCTGGGATATTTTTCATTTTTTATATTTTCAGAACAGACGTGATGTAGTACATTGGACATTGGGAGAAACCGGGGGGCCAGGAGGAGGGAAAGGCGCTTCCACAATTGGCACTTTGCAACAAAAGCACTCCTTGTGTTTTTGTGGGGGGCGGTCGGGGTTGGCCATAAAACAAAGCCTCGGGGCATTACGCCATGCTATTCCTTGGACTGTCGGGACGGGCTGCAGGTCGCAGCTCGTTTGTTGCCATTGTGAGAAGGGGGAAGTGTCTGGGGCCCTGGATAGGTCTGTTGTCTTGCTAGCTTGGTCGGGGTGTTGGTGCAGGGGCGTCATAAATAGTAATCAGCTCCCGGCGGGTCATACAAAATAGGTGGTCAGACCGACATTGAACTGAACCACATGAATGCTGAGACCGCTCTAAAAAGTGGGACTTGCATTTGGGAGAAGCTTTTTCAGCACTTCAGGCAATGCCATGGCCATGGTGATTTGCATCACGGTCACCATTGTCGACAGCCCCAGTCACTCGCTTTCGTGTTGGAGGTGCACAAACAAGCTGGTACGGAGACGAGCTGTCAATCAGCCTGCCTTGTTCGACAAGCTTGGCCGTGTTTCGAGGGGCAACAGTTGCCGCACCGCACCAGGCTGATAGCTTTGGATTATCGGCGCTATCATCGGGGATCGACGAAATGTGCGGGCAAAACAATTGCGTGTGATTGATTTCGGGGAATAACAAATGATTACAATGCATAAATATTCGTTTTACTGGGTTTTATGTGCCGTCTGGATGTGATCGCTGGCTTTACATGACACATTTATTGGGAGTTTGAACTTTTAATGCTATTTTTAATAGAGACGGATTTTAAAGATAACAGACTGATAGATTTATTACGCAAGCATCTGGAAACGATATGAATGTTGGAAGGTAGTGTCAGATAAGTTACATCAGGAAGTAACAGGCAATGCTGATAGCGATGGGGACGAAGATCGTGTAATTCGCGGCTGATGATGCCTTTTTCGGGGCGACTGAAGCAGGGGCAGGAGCGGCAGAAGGAGCGGCGGCGGGAACGGCGGATGCTTCAGGTACGGGGTTGGAAAGTTTGACTCCTGGGACCGTGTCATTGGCGAGACTAACTGATATGATTTCTGGGGCAACGGAAGCAGCCGCAACTGGAACCACGACGGGGGCCTGTGATGGAGCTGAAGCTTGAGCTGCTGGGACGGCTGCGGGAACCACCGGTGCCACTGGCGCCGCTGAAGCAACTACCGGTGCCACTGGCGCTGCAGGAACAACTGCAGGTGCGACTGGGGCCACTTGGCTTTGATTTGCAGATGCGGCTGGGGCAGGTAGCAAAGTCACTTGAGGTCCAGGAGCAGCAACGGAAGCGTTCGAAGCGGCTGCCGGAACCGCTGCCGGTGCCGCCGGAGCGACTACTGGAGCTGAAGCATTTACTGGTGCCACAGGCGATATAGGCACTGCTATCAGACCATCTTTTTTAATACATTTATCATCGAAATCCTTGCATCCTAAATCACTACATCAACTTATCAACCCCCAAAATGCCATACAACAACCCACCAGTGGTACTATTAGCCGGAACATTCGTAAAATTACACTTATTGAACACGTCCAAACATTCTGAAAACCCCTCCATTACCTTACATCACAATTTTGAACCTTCAACGTACCTGCACTATCAACCCAATTGAGAGTCTTTGCCTTCACCTGATAATCAGTAAGTGCCAATGGCGCCCCCGCACCTAATGCCAACACCACAACCAGCACAACAAGTGATGAAATGGTCGTCATAGCTATCTATGATAGTCCCGTGAACAACGCTAAAAAGCGATACAACTGACAGTCTCCGCTGTCGTTGAAGACTGTTTTGAAGCTAGCTAGGCTATCACCCCATCGGCAAGCTTGCTGGGGCCAATTTTTGTCTTTCCAGCGGGGAACGGAACGGACAAACTTTTTTCCATGAAGGATGACACATTCAATGTTTTGCCCTTTCACTGATCCAAGACACAGTTTTCTATGGACGGGAACTAAACTTTGAGAAGCATTTAAAAAATGGTGTCAGTGATGCTATGGCTTTTTAATGGGCGACGCAGATAGATTCATGGACATGGGGAGTCATTACAAAGACTCATTTTGAAATGAGAAGTGTAACGTAATTGTGTGGGTGTATTGAAACTTTGTTTCCGTCGGGGAAGATGGATAGTTTTGGATGGTCTATCAACAAACTTCAGAATATGAGATGAGTGTTTTCGAAAAATTTGGCCTTCATAGAGTTCATAGAAGTGTTCAACAACTTTCTTGTACATAGGTATGTACATGCACTTTCACCAAATTTCGTGACAATTCAAAACAATCAACAATCAACGAAAGTTTAAACGTGTTTCATGATCAACCTGGGCTGGCTTCGTCGGTCGTGAACATTGATCAGATAAAACCATTCTTCTTTGTTTCTTGCGCGTGTAGGTATGTATTTTTTCGCCAGCAAAAACATTTTCACCGTGCACAACAGCAGGGTTCATCGGAATCATCCATCACGCGGGGCCCTTGAGGGCCTTGATCAAAATTTTGGGCAGGTAAGGTAGCGCAAAAGGGTGATTGATAGGGCAACACCGCGTTTCCATTTGAACCCGGGTGTTTACCCTCAGGCATTTTGGCCGCCGTTTGCGCAACAAAGAGCTGTGTTGTGTACTGTACTTTGAAGTCTGAAGTCAACCATACGTGTAGTGAGTTGGGTTTTTTCTTTGTTTGTGATGATTCCCGCGGGTTTGGGGGCATTGGTGTGTGATTTGACTTTAACTTTTGTTGATGAATCCAATTAAAGTGCGTCTTTTTGTTTTTCAATGAAGGCAGTTTTCAAAGTTTGACATCTTTATTTTGATCAAAGGAAAACAAAAGGAAACATGAAGGTCATGAAACTAAGCTAGTTTGTATGTTTGTTATTATGCATGGAAGACTAAAACATTGAAAACAGACTGAAAGCAAAGTATACAAAGAGATCGAAGTTAATGATGCTCGAGTTTGGCGATTTTTTCTTCTAGCACGATCTTTTCGGCTTCCAACTGTTCGATCCGAGACTTCAGACGGAAATCCTCGCTGTGCAGAGTGTGATCATTTTCGCGATCAAACATGACCTTGGGCAAGAACATGTAGTTGCACTTGGGTGGGGTCGTCGTGGCCATGCGCATCGTGAGGTTTTGAGCGTCGAGATCACGGCGTTGGGCATTCAGGGCAAGTTGGATCAAGCCCTGGAGGCCGTCAGCGGTTTCGTTTCCACAGACACGTCGGACAACATTGACATTGCAGCGAGTCATGCACTTGAAGATGTGGCAAGCGGTGTCGGTCTTGACGATGATTTCGTGGAGCTTTTCGGGCGAATGTCCGGCGGCATCCATGGCAGCACTGAGGACCTTGATTTCATCGTAGGCACCCTTGTGGTTGCCGCATTCCTTTTCGCATTCATCGTGGATGGAGTGTTCGGATTTATCCAGGCAGGACTTGAGCTTTTCGACATGGGGTTCAGATTCCTCGCCGCAATGGGCAGTTAATGATTTCAGAGCGAAGGGGTTCTTTTCTTCAGTACTTCCACAGGCTTCGACGCACTTCTTGGCGGTTTCGAGAACTTCACAGGCGTGATCGTGGTTCTTGAAGTAGTGGGACAAATCAGCAACTCGGAGGAGTGAGAATTCACGCTGATGCTTCGCTACTGCTTCGACGCAGGCCTGAAGGCATTTGTCTTGGGTGGTAGGAGCCTTATCAGTTGCCGGGGCGGCATCTAGAAACGAAACCTTTCATCAAAACAGCCAATAAAGAAAGTCCAAAAAACTCACAACTAAGTCCAACTCCAAAGACCAACGCAATCACCGTAACCAACTTCATGATTCAGAGTTCCAATTGAGTCGCTGAAGAATCACTAGCTTACGTGCCTTCATCGAAGACCATCCCTACCGTCTTATATACCCATTTTGCGCTGAGCTCCGACCTCCGAAGACCATCAAAAGGCGGGCTCAGATGACACCATACACACACGTGGTGTTGGCGGATCCAATCTGCCCAAAAAACGAGTTGATCGACATCAGAGCACGCTCATCGACACTGCAATCACCCCCAGCAAGCGTGATCGACACGTTTTGGGGGCTGGCAGGTAGGTAGGGACCGACGAATCGGCCCCTGTTCTTTCCTTCAAAGGTATCGTGGCAGCGGCGTAGGGGGCACTTGACAATACCTACCTACACTTTCAAGGTACGAAAAAAAAACCTTGAAAGTGTCGTGTCTTCCGCCCCCTGAAAGTACTGCCGCTGCTCTGCTGCTGCCACTTCAATTCAGATTCACCTCACATCAAAACAAAGAACGTTGAGCTGATAATGTTTTTGCACAGTGGAATCGAATCGGGCGCCGGTGCCACGTGGGTGCATTGAAAAAACGAGTATTTTAGGAAGGGCATGGTTGCAGGAGTTTTATGTCGTGACATGGGTAAAAATGGAATACAGAAGAAAAAAACAAAGATAAGAAAGACTACACTACATTGATGTTTCAGATGGCGTTAGCGTCGAGGTCGGGGTTCCTCGTCTTCTTCGAGAAATCGGCGCCGTGTACCGCAATTGGCGCATTCAAAATAGGTGTTTCCGTCGATTTCTTTGATGGTGGATACGCGTCCGCGACAGTCCGGATATAATGGATTTACTTTCAGGACGCCGCAGAAGCCGGAGAAGCCTGAAAGCAGCCAACTTCAACGCTCTGGGTCTCACAACGAAAACACCATCCCTCAAAAAAGTAAAACCAACCCCCAGCCTGCGAAATCGCCGACGCCGTAATCGCCGAAATTCTTTTCTGAATCGGTGCCGTCAAACATTCCCTCGACGGTGTTTGGCGCTGGATTTCCGGGTGTCGTCGACGGAGAATCGGCTTCTTCGGCTGTTTCTTACCCGTTTTCTTTCCGCACTTTTTCAGTCGACTGAATTCTTCCCTCTGTTCGCGGATAACCTTTAACCGATGAAGATTAACCATATGCATATATGAAGCTTTCTCAGAGGAAGTCCATACATTCATGCCAAACGGGCAGCCTTGCATCGCGGGCGGCGGCGGTCCGGACGGGTTGAATAACGGCATACCGAGATGGTTATACGGCGGTGGCGGCATGAAGGGCGGTGGTGCTATCTGTGGCGGCGACATGAAACCACAGCGAGGGAAACCTGGTGGCATGGAGCGCCAATCGATTGGGGGCTTTGAAAAATGGGGATGCATGTCGTCGATGGGGGTGTCGTCGAGGGTTGTGAGCTTGACACTGCGGCGATTCTGGAAGACAGACATTTTCTTCAAAATTTAAAACAAAAACAGGGTAAACTTACAAAAAACGCAAAATCCCGAGCAGTCAGCTCATCCAGATGAAGAACTCGGGCTGTCATTGTATGCTAAAAAACACACAACATCCAAAATGCCAAAACCATCCTCAAAACACTTACCGTTTCTTGGTCATGCCAGTGAACGTTCCCAAGTTCAGTCATTGGGTCATGAACATAGGGCCGATGTGACCGAATAATCCCATAATCCTCATCATTGTGAAAGTCAACATCATCCACCGGCTGACTCCCATCATCAAAGTGATCCTCGAAGAAATCAGCTTCCGGCGGCACACTATCGCCGTGATCGAGTGGCACATCTAAACAATGATCATTCACATTGAGCGACATCAAACCCATCTCCATGATGTTGTGCAAAGCAGCCTGAGAGGTCGACGACGTGGAATCACTCATGTCGCACAACTCGAAACTGACAACATTGCAGTTATCGAAGCGAGAGTCGTCGCCTTGGCTCACCGTGGGAAAATCGCAAAAGCGCCTCAGCTATGCTAATTTTGGAAAGCGGTCTCGCAACATTATCAGTTTCCAATTTTCACAATTCAAAAGTCACATTATCGATCACACCATCAAAAATCGCAAAAATCACAAATCACGGCTAACTTTTTCAACGACATCGAACACCCACACAACCATTAAAAAAGCTTTGAAAGAGCTCAAACACTAGAGCTGCGCAAAAACACGGACACCCCATGCATCTTCCCCGGTCTCCAGGGACTGCAAAACCCGATTGTTAACGACACCCGAATGGACGTTATAATTTTACGTTCTATCACTGATCGATTGAAAAGAATCAGTTGCACTACACTGGCTCGTGCAATCATTCGAAACCGACCAATTCAAAATGACCGTCGCTTCCCCGGATTTCAATCGTCTGGCAGCTTTCGTCGCAGATGCCGACTATAATGCCATTGAAAAAGAATTATCTTCCGTGAAAGCATTGGCAGAAGTTAAAAATGCTCTTGGACAATCACTATTATTTGTTGCTGTCGCGGCTGATCGACATCGCGTGCTCGATATACTTGTCAAGTTTGTTGTTTGTTGAAATTGTGCCAAAGTAAGTTTCTAATTGATGCTTTTAGACGTGGATTAAGGTTATCCGAAACAGACAAATATGGCAGAAGCTTGTTGCATTGGGCAGTTAAGTTTACTTCGTTTAGTTGTTTGAAATATCTATTGGACCCCAAATTTGATAATCACGTGCTACTGGGGGACAACTCACGTGTTACACCTTTGCATTTGGCTGTTCAACATAAACGGGCAAAGGTTTTAAAAGTTGGTGTTTGAAAAAAGTGATAAAATATATATAAAAGTCAAGTTTAGATTCTATTAAACGCGCTCCCAGAAGACACCGAACTCTACAAAGTAACCGACACCTATGGCCGAACACCCCTCCATTATGCAGCCCATAGTGGCAGTATCGAAGCCATCTACGAATTCCTCACCGATGATCGCCTCGCTGTGGATCAGCGTGATTCCTTTCAACAAATCCCTCTCATGTATGCGGTTAGCTCTAATTTTCCAAGTTCAGCCGATGTGGTCAGAATTCTCAGCCAAAAGAAACCCATGTCCACAACTAACACTCGAAACAATCTCGGCCAAACAGCCTTCCATCTGGCTGTCTTGGCCAACAACTTGGAAGCCATCAGCATCATGCTCCAAGAATCTGAGGGTCGAGCGGCCGCCGTGGCTGTCAGCTTCGACCATCGATGCCGAACACCGTTACATTATGCCGGGGCAATGGGCCGAGTTGAAGCGGCAAAACTGCTAATCGCCAATGGCGCGAGAAACGATACCTTGGATAATTATGGTGCTAGCGCGGCACACTATGCTGCTCAGACATGTGTCAAGACGCTGGAGGCTATATTGAATGCGTCTGGGAGTGGGGTAAGTCTTAACAATTTATTAATCAATAAGGGTGAAACTAAACCGTAGATTATCGATATAAGAAAAAGGTGGATCAAAAAGATTCAAACAATCACGGGGATAAGTTAAAACAAAATGCTAAACTAGACCTCGAATTCACTCAAGAAGGTTTCATCAGTGACGGAGATGTCTACGATCTTGCTGAAATGAACTTTTGTCAATATAAAACTTCAAGAAGAGCCAAAAACCAACCGTTTAGCGCTCTGTTGCTCGGGATACGGCGAACAAGGTCCCCGCTTACGGCTCTGGGCCGCGATACGCATGCTACGTCGCGTGGCAAACTTCCGATAGAAGCTACGACGCGAGTAGATCGGAGTTATGTGCAACTTTGGCGGCGATGGAGGGATGCCCTTCTTCTCGACAGCAGCCGGAGTACCACTGATCGGAGGGAAGGTTCGCATGGCGGCATGACGGTCTCCACGAGTGTAGGCACGTGGCATGTTCATCTTCGGGTTCTTGGGAATGTAGGGCATGGAGCAGATGTAGGCACAGAAGGCTCGCAATGGACTCTTCTGGTTGGAAAGATTAAGGACACACCCGAGTTGGAACGGGCGGCCGATGACATCGTAGAGGTTGACTCTGGGAGACTGAATCTATACAAGTTTCAATTGAACAATAAACAATGCCAAAAATGAACTGACAACCTTATCTATGCCGATGGAACTCAGAAAGAGGTCCTTCTCCATGACAATCTCGGCGGGCAGGGTGTCACCAGTGTCATCGCGGATACCGAAGGAATCAAACAGCAACTCAGTGCTGCCGACGCCGACGAGATGGGCATAGCACACGACGGTGGTGGAAAGCGGCTGTGCCGAAAGGACGATGCAAGAGATGCGACGAAGCTTGTTCTTCAGGAAGTTGGGCACAGTGCGGACAAGACCGAGCAAAGTTCGGGACGGTTGGGTCATCACGTGGAAGCGATGGTTCTGAATGGCACGAGAATTGTGTCAAAATCCAAAAAAATATATAAAAAGAACGCACCACACGAGTCTCCAACTCTGTGCCAAGTCTCAGCTTCTTGATGGTCGATCCTGACGGCCACGAATGCGGATGAAGGACAGCTTTACGGTCCTCGCCATCGACCATCATGACAAGGCTGTTCGACCGGTGGGACGTCACCATGAGCTCGGCATGGAAAACAGAGACTTCCTTTGTGGCATCTAAAGTTACGAAATTATATAAAAACTCATTCAGTAAAGTAAGAATTCAACCCACCAAAGCTTATCCACTCGCAGAAGTAAGCCATCGACGTGCCAAAGCTGCGCCATTTGGACGGAAACCCATAGGTCAGCTTGAAGTCAACCTCAGCGCCGACGGGCACAGCCGATTGGAGATCAAAATCGCCCAAATGCAGCGGAGTCCCGTTGACAGCCGTGTTATGGTCAAAGAAGACGAAGACGCCCGTGTCGGAGAAGCTGCGAGCACACAGAAGCCGGCCATAGTTCGCGGTGACCTCGATGACGAGCCCTTTGCGGATGCGACGGGTGTCATCGCGCGGGCGGAGATGGATGGATTGGTCCGAGGCTTCTGAAAGCAAAGTTTGACCAATACAACAAAGAATGATCCCCGAAAAGATAAAACTCACTTGGATTTTTCTCAAAGAAGCGTTTCGGCGACAACATCATTGCTGATGAACAGGATGGTCTACGGCAAGCAAGCAGAGGACGGGCGTCGGGTCAGACCGGAAAAACAAGCTTATTCAAGCTGTACAAAAGGGGGAAACGTTTCGAGTTATCGAAAGCCAGCTATCACGAAAGATTAGACGGATAAGATAGGATCCAAGAAGGGATAACGAGCTGATCAAAACGAAACGAACTTTCACAATCAAACGGCTCTCCGACAGCCGCTGGCTGTTTTCGTGGTGAGAGGTTGTTTGCGAGATGGAACACTTCGCCAAAGTTTTTGTATTTTTTGAATTTTTTTTGAAATGCCATTTTATTGTTTTTGTCCATTCCAGGATGAAATCACTGACAAGAAAAAACGTTCCTGCCTCATGTGGGCCGTGCTTGCCGAAAATGAATCCGTCGTCGTGTGGATGTTATCCAGTAAATCTCTTTCGATTGACCGCCGTGCCAAAGACGAAAATCTTTGCACGGCACTCCATTTAGCTGCTCAAATCGGAAGTCTACCCATTGCTAAGCTTCTTGTCCAGCAGGGATGGAGCATGACGGATCGGGACGTGAACAATGCGACGCCGAGCCATCTTGCCGCTGGCGGTGGCCATACTGAGCTCATTCGGTATTTTCAGACTGCTCTGGCTGATAAGGATGAAGTCGATTGTGCTAATCGGTAAGTCCTTTCTATCCTCTTTTTGATACAGTGTGAAAAACATGTTTCAGAACACCTCTATTCTATGCATGTGCCGCCGGTCAGGCTTCAACCGTCAAGATTTTGATCGTTGATTTGAACTTTGATGTAACGAAACGTGATAAGAATGGTCAAACACCACTTCATTATGCTGCTTTTTCGGGTATTCCAGCATGTGTCAAAGTACTTCTGGAGGTAGGAACCTGAAAATTTTTGTATCGGTAACCACAATACTTGTTTCCAGTGCCCAGATTGCGACGTAAATGCCGAAGACGACCTCGGCCGAACCGCACTCCATGTCGCCTGTCAACGTGGCAAACGTGACATTGTTCAACTTTTGATCCAAGCCGGTGCCGACGTGAACTGTAGCGGGTTGAAGCAATCCGATTCACCGTTGTGTGTGGCTCAATCTAGTGGACATAATTCGGTAAGGCCTTTTGCTCTTTTTTGATTCATGATGCTGAACAAAACAAAATGATTTTGGTCATGAAATCGAAATGACTCCTTGGGATTTTCTTCAGGTGGTGGACCTCCTGCTCAGCTACGGCGCCCAACAGAATCCCGTTGACGTTAAGATTTTCTATTCGTAACTGGCTTGTTATTGATTGTTTTACCCAATTTACAGTGATTCTAATAAAGGCATTAACAACATGTACGTTATCACCAAAAAAAGTTTATTTATCAGCTGTATCCATGGACTGCAATCATGACAGAAGCAAAGAACATCTTCGAAAGTGGATGTGTCTCTCATTCGTTGGCAACACTCGTCAGTGTGCCTTATAACCCAAAGGGCTGATACACGAACCGCATTGCTACCACTAGCGGAACGCATCGACTGGATATACGCCTGTCCATCATTACGTTCGCGCCACAAATATCATTCAACCGGCACAACGCCGCCCTCACTGTCTACGACAGGCCTTTTGAGTCAAGTTGGCTGTTGACAGAGGTTTGCCGTGTTTGCCGGTCTCCAAGTTTGACAGTGATTCCACTTCGACGTTCAGCTTCAACTATGGAACGATCATCTAAATCCTTCTCTGAACCACCTCCAGAACCACCATCGAGTTCATCCTCTGAATCATCCCTGGAACAACCGTCGACCTCCTCATCCGAACTATCTTTGGAACAATCATCTGACTCTTCCTCCGAACCACCTCCAGAAGAACCTTCGACTTCCTTCTCTGAACCACCCCCAGAACAACCATCGAATTCATCCACCGAGCCACCTCCAGAGCAACCATCGAGCTCCTTTTCCGAACCACCTCCAGAACAACCATCTGGCTCTTCCTCCAAACCACGTCCAGAAGAATCTTCGACTTCCTTCTCTGAACCACCCCCAGAACAACCATTGAATTCATCTGCCGAGCCACCTCCAGAGCAACCATCGAGCTCCTTTTCCGAACCACCTCCAGAACAACCATCTGGCTCTTCCTCCAAACCACGTCCAGAAGAATCTTCGACTTCCTTCTCTGAACCACCTCCAGAGCAACCATCGAGTTCATCTTCCCCAACAAAACTGCCCCAGATAGATGGTATTCTCAAAAAGCTTGCGGAATGGAACACCCCTCTCCCTAACTTGAAATTCGACGTGCTATTCAATTTCAAACAGAGACCCAATTTGCCCTCCATTTTGCAAATTCGAATCGACGTCCTCGAAAAGCCGTTGTTGGTCAAAACGGAAGTCTTCTTGATGGATAAAATCGTCCAAAGTAAGTTTTTAAAGTCACGTTTTTGCGTCCATCGACTACATCCACCTTGGCATTTAGATTGGATCGAACATGTACTCATCGATACCTACCAAACTCCATGGATCGACCTTGATTTCCCCACTGAACTGCCCGAAGACGGACGAATTGCGATGGCTGTTCGATGTGAATTTTTTCAAACTTCTCATTTAGTTTATGACAAGAAGGTCGATGTTGGTGATCACAGTAAGGCCATAGCAATGATTTATAAAGTTCCCCCTCTTACCGGTGCTGCTGCGTTTATTCTCAAACTTAACGATGATGGAGAACTTAAAGTTAAGCGGGAATTTGTACAGCTTCAAAATTTAGTCCCGGGTAACCAGGTTTATAAAGCAGGTATAAAAGTTGATATTCTTCGTACTATTGCTTGATTTATGTCATTGTGTTGTAACATATTTGTGTTTTAATGCCATTTTGTGAGTAAATGAAGACCTCTACATCTTGTATCAGTGAACGGCACGGGTTCAAATAGCATAATCAATGTGTTTGCAATGGATTTTTTCGATCAGTCGCTTTGTGGAAATGGATTTTGGCGTTTTCGACGTGACTGCCATGCGACATCTTCACGGTGGCTTGATCTCTCATTTTGGCAACACTCTTTTCATGCGTCCTTTGACCCAACCTGCTGATAGACGCACATTGTCACCATTTGGCTCTCTTTGGCCAATGAAAACAACCCGAAAATCAATGCCATGCGCGCAACAATATGCCTAAAGCTGTCAACAGTCAGGTTGAGCCGTTCACGCAGCAAAAGTCGATCCAACCGGCACACTGCATCCCTCATTATCGACGGCAGGTCTTTGGAGTTGGCTGTTGGCAGAGGTTCGTAGCATCGGTCGATCCCCAAGTATGGCAATGATTCCGCTTCAAAATCGATCTCCAATCATCGCATACTCCAGGAAGGTCTTACTCAATGTTGCCGATAAGAAAGAACTCGAATATTGGCGATCAACTTTACCAATTACCCGCAATGCCCTCACGATAGACGACCTCTCCATCAGCCTCGCCGAAATGAATAATCCTCCAAAAGCTCCGTTCATGTTCGATGTCATCTTCAACACTGAAAAGAATCCAAACGAGCCTGGTTCCACCACTTTGCAAGTCAAAATCCGTGTCAACTATTTTCCCGTAATCTTCAGACCAACGATCCAGATTTTGACTAAAACTACCATATATAATTCGAATTCAAGTAAGTTTTACGCTTTTATCTTTGTAACAAACAACTAAACTCATTGTTTAGACGGCGCCAGGATCAACCTATTATCAAGTAACTTATCTCCATGGATGGACATTGCCCTGCCTGATAACTTGCATGGAAACAACAGACGGTTTTTCTTAAGAGTTGAATGTGAATTTTATCTGATTCATCGTATGTTTCTCTATCAAGAAGATACTCCCTGCACGTCAAATGATTTTGAAACAGAAATTCGTATACCTAAGCCTAAGAGACCCATGATGAAGGGCTATTGGACATTTGCTTTCGAATTTAGAGATGATTCGAATGTAATTATGTCTCCATTGTGTTTTTGGCCCGTTTGATTTTTATTGATGTTTTGAAACTATTCTACTATTTGATGCCATTATGTGTGAAAATGAAGGCTATTTTACCATTCTTCCATTGTTTGTGAGGATAAGTGAAATCCAATGGTCTAAATGCCACATTGCACGTTACTTTTGAAATTGTATGACAATGATTACATAAATCTATCAATATCAGCTGCTTGTCCATAATGTCTGCTCATGCCTTGCTCAGTGAGTTTGGAAACAGGGGTGATGGGTTTTTCGCCGAACCAATCACCTATCCCACCACCACGACTATCCCTCCCCCTGTACCTGCCATTGGCAATGATCACACACTGATCATCATTTTTATCGTTGTGATGCTTGTCATGGTGATTGGATGCTTCTTCATCCGCAAGGGTGATTTTAACGTCAAGGTTAATGTGTACATTAATCTGGGTACGGGCAATGTCACCCAAGGCACCCGGACTGAAATGGTTTAGGTTTTTCAGTTATTTTAACCATAGTGGATGTTTTAAAATGAAAAATAAACTAGTTATTTCAAATTAACATTCGTTAACAATTTCTTTGATCAGAGTATGCGCTTTTGACAGTTTTCGAAAGAACGCCTACGTTAGTTCTCGTTCATTTCCTTATTTCACAAGTTCCTTATCATGATGCATCATGACTCCTAATCTGTGATGATCCTAGCATTAATACATGCTCAAATAGTGCAAAACGTCATTGAAAAGTTCATTTTGAATCAATGAACCCGTTTGCCTTGGTGGAACAATCGACAGTGGAAGTCGATATTGAATCAATTCATCCTGACGTCTCTAAAGTTAGCGATGTTCCAGGTGCTCCAAAACATACTAAACGCAAAGGTATGTTATATTTTACAAAATCTAGTGAGTTTTAACAATAAATCTTTGTTTAGGTATCTGCAATAGTACGCGATTTTGGACGGGCTTCTTAGTATTATTCCTTATGTTTGCCATTTTCTTGTTCTTTGTCATTCCACTCATGGTATTCTACGGTCATCACAATCGAAATTAGAAGTAAATCGATGTGTATAAACTTGCTAACACACACTTTTTGTGCATACTGCTCTTCTCTGTTATCCAGGACCCCTACATAGTGTTCCTAATTATGTCAGCTATAAATGAAAAGCGCTTTATTGTTCAAGTAAACAAAAAACATTTTGCAATCATGGTAGCACATCAAAGCCATACTCTGATAACCACTTTTTCACGTTGATGTTTCTTTGAGCGTTGGCAACGGTTTCTAGGTCACTGCGACGGATTGCATTTTTGAAACACCAAAAACCGTATATGTAATAGAAATAATGAAATGTAACACAACATCTGAGGCGTCTGAAAAGCATGTTCTTCAACGATGAATTCAGCTGGGGTATCGGCGATCGTTCGGCATCGTTTCGGATCCCGGCGCATTGTGCTGTTGAGGGCAAGGTTGGTGCTTGACCCCTACTTGGAGGCGTCTACGATCATTTCGGCAACGCTGTTTTCATAGTTTTTTATTTGAACATAGTACTGGTGAATTTTGGAAACTTTGTTTTTACATGAATGAAAGCACATTTTTTATTTAACAAATTCACAGAAGATAAAGCAATTCAACGCAGGGGAGTAAATGAGGCAAAACTCAAGATTTTTGCAGAGAAAATAAATAATTACGTTAAATATACGGAATGAAAATCAAATGAGGGACACATCAATTTCCGGAACGATAATCAATTAATAGTTAATAAATATGTGATAAATATCAACTTTTAATAACTCTTCAGTTAGGTACCATCATCAAAAGTCACGCGGAGCCAGTGAAACATGCTGCCATTACATCTGCATGTTGTTGAAGGCGGCATCGAGGCCACTATGAGGGAAACGGCGAATGGGCATACGGTTGGCCTTCGGGGCACGGAGAAGCATCTCTTTCATTTCGGCAGTCATGTTGGGTTCATCATCCCAATGATTGTCGGCTGCTTGGGTGGCAGATGTCGTGGCTGTTTGTTGGTTGTTGGCGGAGGAGGACGTCATGGTTGATTGGAAGTGTTTTTCTGAAAAAAGGAAGTTTACTTCAAGTTGGTTTTAGACAGTCCTTTGAATTACGATTCCACGAACACGGCAGAAAGAAAACGCGGGTCACGCCAAGATTAAATAAAAAAACCTAGCTTATCGGTTTCGATGCTATTCTATTCGATGAAAGATAAACAACAATAATTGACCGTACACTTGTCCCCACTACTGAGCTAAAGAACTAAAGGGAAAACAGAAACAAGGCAAGCAGAAAAATAAACAAGCATTGGGAAAAAAGAAAAAAGCAGAATAATGTGTAACTACATTGCTTTCTCTGAGCTGTGAAAAATACGGAAAAAGCCATAAAAAAGGACAGATCAGAAAACAACAACTATCCACGATGCGAGTGGATGGGGTAGAATGACAGAAATGCAACCGAAATCGCTGTTTATGGAGCTGAACGACCACTAGCAACTGATCAGGTAGATGACTTGAGGACACACCGACGGTTCACTTTCCCCTTCTTGGCCCAACTCAGGGATAAGCGTACGCACAGGGTACTGTGGTAGCCCCCTCTCCTTCCCAGGTCTCCCACTTACAAAGGCTTCGTCGGATGGCGTATGCCGTGCGGGCCCTCGCTAATGTGCACGTCCTCATCCTAGGAAAATTATTGTAGAGCATAAAGACGTCAGTCAAACACCCGCAGCTTATGGTAGCTTGTCACAAGATTTGTACACTTATCCCTTGATCGGTAGTGTGAAGTGTTTTTACAAGGTGTGTAGTACAGTCCCAACTAAAGGAGTATGCGCTTGATGAGTGACAAGTGTCATGGTTGATTGACAACTCGAAGGGAGATGGGCGGAGTGGATGTTGGAACTAGTGTGAATTCGGATTCTTTGGGTGACCCACATATTCAATATGCATAATATGCTTTCAGATCACATGCAGTATGTTGTTGTGTCAATTATATCGGTTATTAGTTGCACATTTGTCGAGTTGAAGTCGGTAGAAGCATGGGTGTTACTTCTTCTCTGTATAAAGCTCTTTTTCTAGATATGTCTCGAAGCGCGTAATTACAATGTGTTAGTTTTGTTTTGGCTTGATCGTGCAATCTCATACGCTATGGATCGTACACCAATCCTATATACCGGATTAAGGCCGCCACCAACCATCCCAATTTACCACTGTGTTATTTCGCGCACCACTGCCTCGCTTTTTTTTTGCGCGCCAATTTCTCTGCATTCCTCCCTGGCACTCATGGAAGTTAGCCATCTCTAACCACGAAGATCCCCAAAACAAGTCTGTGTGTGGCATACCTTCGTGTGTGGTCCCCTAGCTAGCAACGACATTACAAGCGTTGTTGTATCAGATCAATTCCTCCTAACATGCGGAAGACCGTTATATTTTCTATTGTAGCTCTCCATGAAGCTGTTATAATCGGTAGCCCGAGGTTCCATAGTGATTGTTTGCCCCCAACATCGAAAGGCGATGACTTGTGTCCACAGTATTATCGACATCTATATCTCTTCCCCTGCATGTCATGTATGTATAAAACAGTTCACCTTACTTTTCCGTTTTTGTCTTTCCCCTTTGGGATTGTGGGTGCCTTTTACCGTAATATCCTTTATTATCTCCTTCTCAATACTTAAAACAACCGCTATTATAGTTTATGGCCATTGCAGTGTTGACGAAGTGTGCCAGTTCTTTGCCGGTACAGTATCTTTTGACGGTAGCTGTAAAATGTGCTTGGCTTGATCACTTGTATGCTTTTTGTTTGCCAAGCCTTGCCGGTCAAGTTTATACAAGTGTGAATACCTTAACGGCAAAAAAAGCGCTCAGTAATTTCCCGCCTTTTGTCCCATAACGCCCCCTTCCCTGTGTGTCCTGCTGGTCCCACGCGGAAGTTTGTCCGGCCACACCTGATGCGCGCATGTTTAGAATAAAAGCTACTTCGCTCAGTTTCAGTCCTTCATTCATTACGAGCGTGTGCTGCCATGGGTAGTGGTGCTTCAGCTTCTCCATCTTTTGTAGGACAAGTATCAATCTATCTTTTTTCCTAATGCTTGTTTCTTTTTCCACTGTTATGGTCTTGTCTTCTTTTCACTTTTTCTGTAGTTAGCTTAACAGTGGGGGATGAGTTTGCGGCATCCGCAGCATGTCAGGAAAGAGTTATTTATTTTCGTCGTAGAGATGTGTAAGGCTGTTGACCGATTAGGGTCACAATATCCCCCGCTAATTTGTTTGAGTTTCTTGCGCAATCTTTTTTGTGTGCCGGTAAATAATAGCACGATGTTTGACTACATTGGAGCCTCATTGGGGCGCGAAAATTTTGCGGTAAGGCTACATAGTTGATTGTTGTCGTTGATCTTTTATCAAATAGAATAGCATCAAAGCCGATATGTTAGGCTTTCTTCCTCCTTAACCAATTGTGGCGTGATCCCTGTTTTGTTTTTGCCGTGTTCGTGGAATCGTAGTTGTCCAAAATCGACTTCTAGTAACTTTTCATTTTCCAGAAAAAAATCTATTAACTAATCATGTCGTCTTCCTCTGCCAACAACCAACAAAACAACACCGACAGCCAAGCCCCTCAAGCTCCTGCCAATGAGAACCAGTCTGCCCCATCTACACCCACCCAAGCAGCCGACAATCATTGGGATGATGAACCCAACATGACAGCCGAACAGATGGAGATCCTTCTCCGTGCCCCAAAGGCCAACCGTACGCCCATTCGCCGTTTCCCTCTTAGTGGCCTTGATGCCGCTTTCAACAACATGCAGGTGTAATGACAGCACCTTCGACTGTCTCCGCGTGACTTTTGATGATGGTACCTAACTGAAGAGTTATTAAAAGTTGATATTTATCCCATATTTATTAACTAATTGATTATTGTTTCTTTTATTGATGAGTCCCCCATTTGAGTTTTATTCCGTTTATTAATATATCCTCTCTGCAAAAACCTTGAGTTTGCTTCATTTACTCCCCGCGTTGAAATCTTGTGTGAATTTGTTTAAATAAAAAAGTGCTTTCATTCTTGTGAAAAACTATGTAAGTTTTTTAAAATTTATGCAACATTCAGTGGTATCAGTGCTTTGTTCAAATGAAAAACTATGAAAGCAACGTTGCCGAAACGATTGTAGACCAGGTAGGGGTCACAGTTTAAGGCAGGACGGCGGTCCTCGAAGTAGCCCTATAACGTAGTTTTGGAGCAATCTGATGTATGAGAAATATGTTAATTGGTGATAAAATTATCAAGGTGATAACACCAGAGATGACAACATTATAACCTTCAGAATAAAGTGATCGATAAACTCAGTGCGCCAATCTTCTTTTAGGGCATGAGGATACACAAGTAGCGTGCTTAAGTGGGACCATCCTAGTCCCCCTTAACGACGGTAGTGCGCGGCATGATTTGCTCCGCCTCTGTAATATTTCGCTTCTGTAATATGGTATAAATAGACTTACCAAGTTAGAGGGAGCTCATTCTACGATTGCGCAAGCGCCTGAGTCGGTCGTGCTCTCTTCTTTGCCTAATTAGAGAGATAATTCTTTTTTAGCGGATATCGTCGAAAAAATCAGGTGTAATAATGTATTTAAGGTGTATTCGACCTCGTCGAATACTCATATAGTTGTAGCTTCCCGCAGAAACAAAAATGCATCATTAAAAGTGATTTATCATTTGGCCGCAAATTTTTTTCTTTAAACTTTAGGGAATTTTTCCTATTTTCGGTTTAAAGCTTCTTCAAATTGCCGCATAGCTGGTTACATCATGGTTGCTGTTTTGTCGCGGAGGGGGTGTCTTAAAGGTCACATTTGGAAACGGCAAAAGTTTTTCAGAAGTTGTTTCTTCGCTGTTATGGTTGTTGTGGTTAATACTAATAATGAAAATGTAACTCATAAAGCTTGTCTACGAAACGAACACGTCTCACTGTTTAAACTTGAGAAAAAAGCAATGCACACAATGAAACTTGACTGTAAAAGGATATCACGTGACGAATATGTGATCAAAGACAGCTTTTTGAAGACAATCCTAGAGACAGCGTTATTTCAAGCGTGCAGCTTGGAAGCTTCATTTCATTCTTCCTTTTTTTCTGATCATTCTTTAACAACAACAAGTTTGTTAGTAGGTTAACTAACTATTTGTCCATTTTTTGTCCCCTTCCTCTTATCATTTACGCGTTCAACAACGTGGTATCGCAATCTTTATCGTGTAATTCGTGTTTAATCGATTTTGGTAGTATCATGGCAATCGATTTCACTTTGACATTTCAGACAAAGATCCCGCTTCCGCCACAACATGGTCAGCAGCACGAAGACCGGCGACTCGGAAGAGCCGAACTGGCGAATGAATATGAAGCGACGCTCTCAGCCCATCGCCCATCATCCAGCAGAAAAACGTTTTGCGGTTTCCGGCAATGGAGGAAGATTTACAACAGTGATTCACAAAGTGCAGCCATCATCATCTGCAACTGAGAATTGGACCCTGCGAATGCCGGAGAGTCATCACTATGCATGTTCCGCGATCATTAACGATGCTTACCAAGGGTGGTGTCATATGTATATCAGGCACTACCCGCAGTATGAAGCGGTGATACCCGGTTTGAGACAGCTCCGATGGCGCTTACCAAACGACATGAAAACTCTGTTAGAGTCCATAAAAAAGGCCGTAAATATGGAAGAAGCCAAAGATGATGTTGCGGCAATTAAGAAATACATCACTACAGGTATGTGTAATACACTAAAATCGTTCTTTATTAATTTGTAACGTTTCAGAATCAACAACTTTAAAAGAAATACAACGTCTCATTTGGGCGTTTTTCCAAACCGTCGTCACAACCAAGACAGCAACACACGTCTTCAAGGACGGCAGCAGAATGCTGCATTACAAACTCGACAACACAAGTCAAAATCTTGTAATTGTTGTTTCGAATAAATTAGAATCGCCCCTTCGATTTGACAAAAGAAGGGTGCGAAGAATAATCACTGCTTACTTAGCATATTGATTTTGTTGTTTTTGTTATGTTTTGTTTATGAACTTGTTATGCGAATTTAATAAACCTCATCCCATAATACCTGTTTGTTGATGCAATATGATTTCTTTTATTAATGATAGTGTTAAAATTTCGGGTTGTTCTTATTCGGGGTTTGAAAGATGGCTCAGGGTTGGCGATGGCCAGGGGCGTATTTAGAAAAAAATTATATAGGGGGGCATCGAAAAAATTATAATATTAATAAACCTCAATATTGCTAATAATGTACACGTGTTAAAAATATGGAAAAGCTTTATTATGCAATTAACCAAGGTATCACGGTAGCACATCAAAATCACACTCTGATAACCACTTTTTCACTTTGTTGATGATTTGAGCTTTAGCAACTGTTTCTTGGTCGCTGCGACGAATTGCATTTACGGAACGCCACAAACAGTATACAATCAAAAACGTCATCAGGTAGAAAAACAATACCACGAAAAAAACAAAAATAAGGTCTGATAGTGTGGGATCAGAAATATTTATTCTTATTTTGAACCCCAAGATGTCGACATTAACTTCTGATGATTCCAACTCCGCATCATTTCGCTTAAACCGGCCGAAAGAACGCGATTCAGCGAATCTGGACATAACAATCGCCGTCACCATGATAAACAACAAAGAAAGTTTTGCCATTGTTAGGGGTAATCGGAAGACGGCGCGGAACAATTATTGTATACAAAAAGAAACAATAAGAAGATTGTTCGAAACGGGATATTCTGAAACTCCGAGATCAAATAAAGACACCGGTGAACGAAACCACAACTAACCGACAGGCCGAACTGAACTTGCCGTTGTCGTCCACCGCCTTGCAGGCCCAGATTGACGATTTGTAGCGCACGTCTCTATCCAGAGCCATTTGGGTAATTTAAGGTTCCACTATGCGCGCAACAGACGTACAGTATGCAGCTTCATGTACAAGCAATCGATGACCAAACCAGGTCCCAGTGACAAACCTCCAGCCCCGAATTCGCGCACTTGGACAATGGTGAATCTCCAAAATCCCTCAAAGTTGGATCAATAATGCACGCCAACAGTACACTTTCTTGGGTTCTACTCATAAATCGGAAAAACAGAGGTTATTTTGCAGTCATTTTTGTACACCTGTACAAGTTGTCAATACCTTTACCATCCTTTTTATGAACGGTGATGTTATAATGGTGACAATTATAATCCCACCTAAAAATGTAACCCTGACTTTGTTTCCGTGATCTCCCTTTTTGGAAGCCCACGATAATCCTAATTACTACCACCGCCGCCCTCTCACTGTCAATCGATACCGTCACGAACATAAAAAACATAATCATAGAACGTCATAGTTGCGACCTCGACAGAACTCGTCGCTGGAGGCTCGGCTTAGCGAAATCCGCGGCCAACGTGAGTATCAGTAGTATTCTATCGAATCGAATCGAGTAAGCACCGACTGGTCGCTTTTGTTCACCAATGAGTTTTTAACGATTTCCTGGGTGCAAACTTGCAGGTTTGATAATCTTTTAAAAGTTGAAACAATTAATAAACGAAATTCTAGCAAGCTTGGCTATCCCAGTTATGGGGGCTATACGTATATTTTTTGTGTTGTGTTTCTGTGGAATGGTATTGTTAGATGTGGCTGAGGCGACTGATTGTGAATCACTGGGTGCCTGGGGCGCATGGGGTGATTGGTCAACGTGCCCTGTGACTCCGATTACGCCATTGTTGAATATTCGAAGGCGGATTCGGAGTTGTAATCCTCAGCCGAGTGGGTGTACGGTGACGGGGAGTTATAATTGCAAGTTAGTTTTGGTTTTTTGGGGTGTTATTGTGATTTTTGGATAGTAATATGTGGTTTTAGTGGAATGTATTCTCAAGTGGTTTCATGTGCTTGTGAGTTTTTCTTGGATTGGATAGGGTTTTGGAACTGATTTTGGTGGCTTTTAGCGTCAACGGTAGCTGCTGCGACGTCAACGTCTACGACCCAAGGCATTGCACCGATCATAATCACAGATGCGGCGACAACTACAACGACGACGGCAGCTCCGACGACTACCACCACGACGACATTGGCACCAACGACGACGACTACGACGACTTTGGCACCAACAACAACAACAACCACTCAGGCTCCTACAACGACCACGACAACGGCAGCCCCGACGACCACAACTACCACCGCAGCGCCGACTACAACAACGACAACGACTTTGGCACCAACAACGACCACGACAACAGAAGCGCCGACGACAACAACTACCACGACTGAAGCCCCGACAACTACAACAACGACGACTGAAGCTCCTACAACGACAACTACCACCACGGCAGCTCCAACGACTACAACCACGACGGCAGCCCCGACAACGACCACAACCACGGCAGCTCCAACTGATCCCGCCGGTGGTGATGGCGTTGCTACAACTTCTGCCGTTCCAACCGTTACTGTGGTAAGCTTTTTTTCGTACAATCAAGCGTGCATTTCCTCTTTTAATTACACCATGCACTTATCCCGTGCCTCTATGAAACATGTTGCAATGCATTTTAAATGTAGATTAATCCCTTATCTCGTGGCAGCTTAACTTACGTAGTTTTGAAAAATCGAAATCAAACCGAACTATACTGTTTGATGTTGCCTTTAATTTTCACTTTTTGTGTAAAATAGTGTTCAAAAACTTCAAATCAGCTTTTTGCACTGTTTTTTGAATGAACCCGATATGTATTTTCGGTCTCCCGACCTCTGTCCTTCCCCCTTTTTGCCACCATTCTCCGAAAATGATTATCAAAGTCGTAAAAGACACATTCATCCTTTTTGGTAGCCCTTCTTTGATTGCTCGCATTGCGATTAACGGGTTTGTCAAAGACAAACTCACGCGATGTTGGAATGAACCTATCAATCAAAATGTTGCATAATTATACATAGACGATTATGTCACCCTGATCTTATCCTTTTCGACAAATTCCAACTTTTGGAAAAGTCATTGTTGTGTAATATAACATTTCAAATGATTTGATTCACTTTTGACCTTTTCCAGACGGGTGCATGTGCCGGAACCCAATGGAATACATGGCTGGACTGGAGTACATGTACAGACACATGCGGTGCATGTGGCCAACAACAACGTTTCCGGTCCTGTAACAGCGCCGTGGATGGATGCAGCTGTCCGGGAACGGCTATCGGGAAACAAATTTGCAATCCTGCCGTCTGCAAGTATCCACGTGCCGCACCATGCTGTTCGGGATACAATCCCGCCAGTGTTAATGGTCAATTTGTTTGTGTGGCAACAAGTACGGGGTCCTGAGGGTTGAGGTGAATCGAATTGAAAGTTGGGATATGTGGAATCATAAATTTGAAAGTTGTCAAGTAGTTGAGTGATTGTAGAACACATTTTGTTGAAAAATGATAACAAAATTTGAACTATTTGTAATATTAGTCATGAAAACCTTCAGTAAGCACAAAGTTTGAAATCGGTAAACACAAAATATTTGCACAGCATCTCCAATATCCACAGAGCATACTTATATTCGTCAACAAATTACAAAATGATGACACTTACATAAGTTAAGGCATCATAAAAGGCCCCCAAACCCCCTTCAACACAGGCTCAATCCGATTCTAGCTTCGCCAACTCAACCCTCCGCTTCGAAAGCCGCCCGATTCCCACACAACTCAAACCTATCCTGCCGCAAGGGATACTTCCGCATGTGTTTATTATGCCCTGTCGACTCGTTATCACCTTCAACACCGACACCCCGCAGAAGGTGGTGTGTTTTTTCAGCGATTGATGCAATTAACCACCACCAGCAGCGGTTGCTATCCATAGACGGCCAGCTCGGCCCGTATTTCGATCAGGTATAGTTCTTTGCCCCCGAGCAGTAGTCAAAGTCAATTACAGGGGGAGACATCGTGTCGTCGTTTCCGTTTGTCGCCGATTGGGAAAATTCTGCAGCGGTTGGGCCGGCTCATGACGCCTCTCCACACGTATTCTTTAACGAATGAAGATGCGCGGTTATTCATTATGCCTATAATTGTCCGATCCGTGCTGTTGATGTTGGGTTAGATGAACTTTCGGATATAGGGATTTGTGTTTTGCATCTGTCTTATCCGTAAATTTGTGTTTTGTCCTTTTGTGTTAGGTTCAGCCTTGGATACGAAAGTCTAATCTTTAATGAACGCCCTTTTGAAAGCCTTTTCTCAAAAACGTCGAATCCAAATTCGCACGTTTCCGATCTCAAGAACGTTCAATTTGTGTTGTCGTACAAAAAGCGCCGTCACAAACATCGCTTAGCCACGGAGCGGCTGTTTCCGGATTTACTTAATGCTATGCTAGCCCCCCAGCCCAGCTCGCATCCTTGAACCGTGTTTTTGCTAACCAGCTTATCCGAGACAACCGTGATAGTGCTTTTTTTTGCAGGCAAAGAACATCCGACAAAAATGGCCGTAGCACGTGAGATTGTTGCGAGCATCCGTTCGAATCCCACCGCCGCACCGATTCAGACGGCATTCGTTGCCACCGAAAATGCCAAACTAGGGTTTGTTTTTATACATTTCATTCCTCGAATTCCTCGGCCATGCGGGGGCAATGTACAGACAGATTTCCGGCACAGAGTTCTCAAACTTCCCCCAAAGCCCGGAGAGGGATTTAAATAGTATCTCCCCTAAGCATGGCCACTGTCTGTCACCAAGGTGTCTCGGGGATTAATTCGCGTATGTTTTTAGAGCAGCGTTCGACCAAGCCCTCGGCACTGACGTGACTGTCGTCCATGGCGGACCCCTCAGTTTGACCGCCCACTCCAAGCGCTATGACGCGATCATCTTGTCGAATGTGTTGGATGAGTGGAATGTAAGTCAATCTTTGAGGAGATATATCGAGCTCAGATTGGGCTAGAAATAGACGGGAACACTAATGAAATCATGTAATTCCACGGATTAAATGGATGCAAACTTTTGGGGTAACACGGTTTTGGAGGGCGATGGCATGCAAAAACAAAGGTTAAGGGGGGATTTGGGTTGATGTTTGGGGTCTTTTGATGCATCTGTTACGATACCAGCTATTGTTTTTGGCAACAAAACGTATCAGTGTTTCAATTTTTTTAAGTTTGAAAAATGCAAAGCAGTTTTTCACAACTTTTTTGGCATAATTAACCCAAAAAATGCAAAATGGCACAACTCAAAAGTTCCTAAATTTCAGCTAATCGAACGCAAACACCACCTCTCCGACTTCCTCCGCAACATTCTCGTTACCCTCCCCCCCAATGGCACTCTTGTCATCCGTGAAAACATGGCCCAGCATCCGGTCAGTGTCATTTCGGAGTTGACCAAATTCTTCGATGTGTTCATTGCCCAAGAAGCCGACGGCAAATCTGCCATTACTTTCGATTTCTATGCCATGCGCCAAGTCGAAGACAGCCTCTACGCCAGCCAGAATCATCTCGACGTTTACTGGATTCTCACTCGTGCCGCCTCGATCCAACGTTACGAAGAAGCGTTAGCGACTTTCCGTGATTTCTTGGATAAGACCCAATACACCGAGGATAATGTTCGCTCCTATGAGTGGATCTTTGGCGAGGATTTCATCAGCCCTGGTGGCATTGACGAAAACCGAAAGGTGTTGAGCAATTTTGGAGGCCTCAAACCCGGCAAGACCATGTTGGACATTGGTGTTGGCATTGGTGGCGGTGCACGACAGGCAGCTCGAGAATTTGGACTCCACGTTTTGGGTGTCGATTTGTCGACGAATATGATTGTCCATGCCTTTGAGCGTAATCAGAGGGATAAGGATGCGCGTGTACGGTATCAAATTGGTGATGCCCTTGTGTATGATTTCGAGGAGAACTCATTTGATTATGTGTTTTCGAGGGATTGCGTGCAGCACATTGAAGATCAGAAGACTCTCTTCGCCAAGGCTTACGTGAGTTTTTTACTTTTTTCAATCGATAAATTTAAATAATTTCGTTCAGAAAAGCCTGAAACCCGGCGGCAAACTCCTTATCACTCGTTATGGCAAGGGTTACGGTACTTTAACCCCGCTTTTCCTGGAATACGTCAAAAACCGTCACTACTTCCTCCACAATCTCGATGAACTCAAAGCTTTTGCCGTTGATGCGGGCTTCGTGAATGTCAGAACGGAGAACTTGACTCCCCGCTTCAAGGAAATCCTCGAAGAAGAACGCGACCGTACCATCGCCAACAAGGACGATTTCGTCGGTCGATTTAGCCAGGACCTCTATGATCACCATATTGCCAGCTGGGGTGACAAGCTTGGGTTCATCGCGGCCGACAACCACAACTGGCACCTCATCTATGCCGAGAAGCCTTTGTAAATCTTAAAACAGTTGAAACGAGTATCCAAAGACAGCTCAATCAATAAATAAAGTACTATCAAAACAACTTGTAAACATAGTTCAGGAGTTTATCAACACACTATTGTTATCGTTTTGTGAAATTATCAGAGTTATCAAAATGATAAACATAAAAGTTAACATGGAAGTTTGTGCCTTTCTTTATTACATGTAAAAAAACCGCGCATGTTGCGTATTGAGAGGTGACGATGGAAATCTGGAGATCTGTCCGGCGTTAATGTAAGCATATTTGTGTTATTTTATCGACGAAGAATGTTGTTGTTGCAATGGTGTTGTTACGCAAGGCGGAAGTCTGTCATTCCGGGAGCCTCCTTCAGCCACGAAGGCCTTTGTAGTTCATGAAGCCAACATTGTTGCCGCCTGACGGGGCAAAGTCATCGGTGAGCATGTCGCTCCACGACTGAGCGCGTTTGGGGAACAGAGGTCGTGGATAGCCTTGAGACTGAAAATGCTCATATAACTTTTTTCAAAAGAATATTTTATATATATTTTTTTAGGTTTTTGAATGTAAAATGTATAAACACATACAAAAGTAACAAAAACATAAACTATGTAAAGTTACAGTATACCAATTAAAAACTACCGTATACCAATTAACCCAAAAACTCACCCCTCCAGTATGTAACCGCCTTAAACCCAACATGGGTGGTCGATAAACTGAACTAGCTTCATCGTCAGCAGAATACTGTGCCGCTACTACGACTGCGAGAAGAAGCGTAATTGCGAGAAGCAAAAGGTGACCAGCCTGTGTGTACGACATCTTTCAAACTGTTATGAATTCATCCAACGCCTTCGCTCCTGTCTCTTTTCTCCCCTCCCCATAAAAAGGTAGTCCGTGCCGTCGATGGGGCTTAAGCTCCACCGTCTTAACGCCCGATATGGGCGGAGTCAACGTGGATATGACGTCGATTTGAGCTGAGCTGCCTTTTGCCTCCTCTCCGGATGAGCTACGCCTGCCCATTTGACCTTATACCCCCAAAGAAGCTATTTCCGTTTTGTGATGTGTGCCGTGATCACAGAGTCAATTTGCCACGTCTTTAAAGACATCAAAATTGTTACGAAATCTATGGAACAAAGCATCATGCCAATGAGGAAGCATTGTTGTGTTGGCAGTGCTGTCACGTACAGACATTATTCGGCTCATTTTGAGTTGTTACGTTTGCATTGTGTGTGGATTCAATTAACGTAAGCACATGTGCTTTGTCGGCAGGTTCTGTTGGAAGGAGCAAATTGACGGCATTTGACTCACTCACTCATTGTGTGCTTCCGGAAGTGGTAGCACATTGTCGCCTGGCGGTGCTGGATGTTTATAAAGGCAATCTCCAGATTTACAACCTCACTGAACATGTCGAATTCAGTCAAGCACGGCAAAACAGCGTGGAACATAACAAAATTTAGTGTTGCAATGCGTTTTAATTTCAAGTAATAAAAAAGGGCACAATGTGCCGAAAATTGCGTCATGTAATGATCGTTGCACCGGAAATTGAACATTAGTTTGTCTGCACAGTTGCCAGAGCTTCATTTTTTAAAGCTTTTTTTGATTAAATATAATGTCAACAATAAAATGTATAAAAATTTCTATCAAAATTTACGTAAATGCAAATTAGACAGACTTCCAAACCAGCTAAGGCAGACTTCTATGACTACTATTCACTTGAACGATGGCCGGCCTGCCGCGTGCAGTCGTTTTTGCCATTGGGCTTCTCCTTCTCCACTTTGTCACCGGTAATCTCGACAAACCCTCCTTCATACACTCATAATTATCTTTTAGGTACAAATGCCTTTGAATGCAAAGTTCCACCAGTTCCCGAAATGGTTGGTAAACCCCAACGTTGCTTCACCAACCTGATTACAACGCAAAACAATATGGACAATGAAGAACGGCAGAACCTCGTCAATGCTATGAATCTGTATCGTGGATTCATTACAAACCAATGCAAATTCAAAAGTGGAAAAGCCAACCCTACAAGGTTCACGAAAATTGTAAGTTTACCACTTATTTTATAATACCATTGGCAACCACCATAATGCGCCCACTTTTAGCGATACAATTGCGCGTTGGAAGAAAAAGTGAAGTTTACTTGCTCGGAAGCTGTAAAGTGGGATTTCGACGCCAAAGATGGCAAGATTGTTCGGATGAAGCACAAAGTTGAAAAATTAAACAACAAATACAAGTCTGCGATATGGCGCGAGTTGCCTCCCTTGAACAGCATCGAGTTTGGCCTAAGAATGACGATCGATGACGACTTTATGTATTATCAATTTTTCCGTTTCATGCTCAATGACAATGCCGAAGAAGCCGCATGCTACAGCCAAAAGTGTGGTGACATATTCTACCTTGCCTGCACAGCGGATCAACCGTTCAGCATGTATCGACCTGTGTACGATGCAAAACCACAAGTGTGACACGTTTTGGAAACTCGTTGAAGGTCTGTGCAATTTTTCGCGCTAAGACACGCGCACAGCTGCAAAGAAAGGTATGGACATGTGCGTCACGCACTGCGTGTCCGACGTCGCGATCGCGCGCGCGATTTTAATTGTGCACGCACTCGCGCGTACCTTCTTCAACGGGTCCTGGCGCGAAAAATTGCACAGAGGTTGCAAATTTTTCAAAACCGTGTCACACTTTCTGCTTTCCATAGTACCTGGGGGTAGAACGGTGTAGGAACGACAAAGATTGCGTTGTGGGAGTGGGCGGCCAGACTTGTGATCAAGACGATGGGCTCTGTGAAAGTAATTTTGCGAACATAACTTTGACGATGGATGTGTCTGATTCTGTCTGATTTCAGACCTGAAATGTACCGTTAACAGTAATGACGTGGTTGATAATCTCTGTGCTTACGTTCGCAGCTGTGTGACGTGAGTATTTCTTAATCAAATGGATAGTTTATCCTTCTTTTCAGTGACTTCTGTAAAGCGTTGGTCCTCATTGTTCAAAAGAACGACAATGGCTATGAGGTCGTTGGTGTTGGCACCGCTGTTGGACCCGAGTATATTTTGAGCAGTGTTTCATCAAACGTAGGCTGTCGCTTTAAACAAACAGCTTTTAACCAATGCCAACTTTCAGTTCATTAAACATAGTCGCGAAGATCTGTTTGTTGTTGTTGAAGGATCAAAGTTGTACCCGTTTTATAAGGCCGACGGCACTGATAGTGGTAAGCAGTCTTTAGAATTGGCATTCTTTAAGTTTGCCTTTCTTACTGATATTTGTACTTTTCAGCTTACGCCGAAACCCACATTGGCCATTTCAATCTGACCCAATGGCAAGACCTTGTTTTGATCAAACTAGGGGCATCTGCCGTCAAGTTTACCAATTTTATGGCACTCAATGGACAGAAAGCACTACCCGATAAAATGCAGACCCTGGTAACCCTCGATAAGTATTTTATTGTCGTTGAACAAAATTTGGCATCGCCCGCTGATTGCGAAAAGATGTTTCAAAAGGATGTCTTCAAATACAGCGAAGACTACAACATGGCTTGCGCAAAGGATTCCGAAGATTTCGTCACGTCCTTCTTGAGTGGGGCCCCAATGGCAGTCCAGGAAGACGGCAAATTCATCTTGTACGGCCTTCGATCATTGGGTTCCATCGATCCAGCGTCGAAAGCAGGTCACCTCATCACACCGATCAAGCCGTACTGCGATTGGTTCAAGTCTGTCAGCAATGGCGCCGTCAGATGTACTTAGGATAGCTTTATTCATCAGCTTTTTTTGATCCAATCCGGTTGATTACAATAACTTTTGTTGATAAACACAGTTTTCTTAACTGCAATCCTCTTTTCTATTTTTGACCCCAACATGCATCCCCATTTTGCACAAATGCACTTTTTTTGCAGTTTGGACCATTGAAGGTCATTGTGGAAGGTCCCACGCCCGCTGGCCAGGCCATGTGGCAACGACGTAAATCAGTTTTCATGGACAAGTTGCCCATCTCATCGACAATATTGACCCCTAGTCTGAGTGAAAATGCTTATCTAACCCTTTGCAACGTTATCTGTTTCACATTACATGTGTCGGCAAGCCCCTCACAAAAAGCACAAAAGCCGGGATAATCCCCTTTGCTTACATTAGCAGCTTAAGCTTAAGTGGTTGGACCACATTAAACTTTTTGAACCGGGTGTTGCTGGAGGGAGGGAGGGAAATGCTCTTATTTGCAAGTACTTACATTAGGCATGTAAAAAGGGTCGGTAGCAAAGAGGGGGGTTCAATGGGAACAAAACTAACATGTGTAAACGGAGCTGGAGGCATGTTGGGAATTCTAATGTTTGGTTTGTAAAACAAAGGGATGTTGTTTCAGAGAAATTGGAAGAAAAACATTGCCATAAGAAAGGAAATCACTGATCATCGGAAGTAAAAGCAAAAATCATTCGATTTTTTACAAAGAAAAGCCAAAACTCAAGTTGTGACAAGCAATAAATCACGGTAACAGCGCCAAGGAGCAAATGCGAACCCAACCCAGCCGCCCAGCTCTATCCTAGACAAAGCACCCGACGGCACCCTTATCTTGATTGCCACAGATCGATGGAACCATTTTTTTAACCATTTGTCGGTTGTTCTGCGATGTTCGGCGTCGTCACGAGCCATCCGCATAAGCCCTCTTGTTCTTCGTTCACTTTTTTCTTCGTTGTTCGACCCCCACTGTGACTCCCACCAAAGCTTATAATAGCATCTGTGCGGGTGCGGGTGCATTCCAATCAAAAGCCACTACTTGTCGAGATAGTCGTCATTATCGGCGTCCGGAACACGCTCAACCCCACGAGAACCGTGTACAACAGATAAATACGAAACGCCTTCTGTGGGCCGAACCGAGGTAAGCTCCCGTGTATCGAAAAAAAGGAAAAGGTTGTACTTCAGTCCTTCCGTTCTTTCCCACACTCATTGACACTATTGCTTACCCATAGCGTCAAGTCGCGACCGCCCATTATTTTAACCACCGCTACCATTACGTCGACAAGATGATGCTAACTTCGGCACTTTACAAGTTTATCTGGTTATTATGTGGCATCGTTCTATTTATGTTTACCCCGGTTTCTGGAGCCACGAAAAAGGTGCTTCAATTGAGTGATTTTCACTTTGACGCGGAATACGACATCAATGGCGACCCATCGGAGATGTGCCATACAACCGCGCTTCCGAAAACCCGTGCCGAACGACTTTCAGCGGATACATTGGGCCAATTCGGGGACTACATGTGTGATAGCCCGAGAATCCTGGTTCAACATGCCCTAAAAAGTGCCAGTCAGATGATTCAGGACAATGCCGCAGATTTTGAGCTCGTACTTTGGACGGGGGATAATGTGCCGCACATTGAGAATTATACGTCGGAATGTAGGTTATTCAAGTTTGGGGACATATAGCGTGGAAGTAGATTGTTATTTTTATGGAATTGTGTGGCATTATTGTTTCAATGGCACGTTTTTACGTGGAAAATGGAATGTGCGTAGTTGGGTACAAAAGTGGCAAAAAAAGTGGAGGGATAGAATTTTGAGCGCTTTGAACTTATCACAAAAGCAAAAAAAGTGATTATAAAGTTGTTTCTTCAGACGTGATGAGTGCCATCAACACGACAACCTCCTTGATGCGCCAATACTTCCCCACGATCAAAGTTTTACCCGTCTTCGGAAACCACGATTACGCCCCCGCAAACGCTTTCCCAGATAATGGATCCTCAATCTACACTGCGACCTATGCTTTATGGAAAGATTGGATTGGCACCGATCCAAACAATGAAATTACCTTCCTAAAAGGCGGCTATTACGTCTATCGACCTTCTCCCGGTGTAACCTATCTAATGTTGAATACAAATATTTATTACCAGTTTAACACGGCCAAATTGGCCGATATTGATGACCCCGGACAGCAGTTCCAATTCATGGAGACTGTTTTGGGCGAGGCCCAACAAAAGGGTGAAATTGTGCATGTTGTTTCGCATATTCCACCGGGAGGTTTGTCGACTACAGTAATCTGGACCCCTATTAGAGCTATTTGTTTTCAGCCTTCGAACGAACTCCAAATATGACCTGGATGCCGACCCATTTCAACGATAAATTCGTCAATATCACATTAAAGTATGCCGATACCATCAAATGGATGCTCTTCGGCCATCATCACACGGATACATTCCATGTTGTTAAGGTTGGTTTGCTTCTTTGATCAAAAAGGCATAAGTTTACAGTAAACATGACCTGTGTACAAAAAACTGTAACATGCGCCAAGAAATATTTCGACAACGTGCTTATCACAACTTTTTTGGTGTCCTCGAGTGCACATCGTTTTTCGTTGCACTGCTGACCTCACCTGTTTATACGGCCTAGGGCTCTTGTTCGACATGAACAGAAGCCACTTTTAGCGCCCCATGAATGTGGTCATGGCCATTATCAGGAGGGAGAACAAAAACTAACAAAAATCTGCGCTAAAGGTCATCGATCGAACTATGTGTCCTATATTGGGGGCTGATTTCAGGATACAAACGGAACTGCCCAGCAGCTTTTGCTCATCAGTCCTTCCGTGACTCCTTGGTTTAGTGATCTTCCGGGGGCGGGCTCCAACAATCCGACGTATCGGGTTATTGAGTATGATGAGACTACTTGGGATTATGTTGATATCATGTGAGTCATCAATCTAAGCCACAAAGATAAAAATGGCATTTGTCGTAAGACAGCTTTATGAAATCCGAGCACTTTCAGAACGTACTCGATCAACCTAACAACACTAAACACCAACCCAGAAACCCAATGGACCCAAGAATACTCCTTCCGTGACGACTACAACTTGACCGAGATCACAGCAGCATCAATGTCGGCACTTTTGGACAAATTTAAGCAAGATGACGATGCCTTCTTCAAGTACATCCAGTACAATTCCGCTGGTTGGAAGCCCGAACTCCCGGCTGCGGGCTTCCGTGCCGCTCAACTTTGCTCCATCGAATACGTCAAGCTCAACGAGTACTATGCCTGCCTGGCAAAAGGATCAACGCCCGCCGATAATCATCACAACGATGACGACAATGATGCGGCTAGGATAGGTGCCAGCATTGAGCAACTTGTTTTCCTCATGGGTGCCATTTTGACCTTTTTGTGATCGGGTATAACGCGTTTCTGTACATACAATCGCCCAGAATAAACAAATTTTAAAAATGTGATGTGATCTTTATTGATTAGTGATGTGATGTGAGTCAGTCAAGGTCAGTATCGGCCATGTTAGCTGCATTCGGGGCGGCATTGAAGGTGGGACGCTCTGGGGTAGCGGTTTCAGTCACGCTAGAAGCATCGGTGTCTTCAGGCTCTTCGACGATGGGTTCCAGCGGGGTAGATGTCGGCTTCGAGTTCGAATCCGATGATGCCGCATTGACCCCGATGAGGCGTTGATTCCGGAAGTCATCGACAATGCCCCAGATGTCGAAGAGAAGCTCGTCTGGGAAGCCGAATCCACCGAGATCGGACTATAATCGAGTGTTATCAACACAAAACCAAGGCAGACGGACAAACCTCATTGAACTTATTCCTCAACTCGACATAATTCGCCGAATTGACAGCAATCTCCCAGCCCGCAAGTGCCAAAACATCATCATTGAAGCCCAAATAAGTCTCAAAGATGTTGTTAATCTTATCAATGACCACCTTGCTGGGGGCTTCCTGCATGACAGCATCGCCGGTCGATCGGAATCGCAATGTTTGGGTGCCATCTTCGACGGGCTTCTGGGGCTTCGATGCCGCGGCATTGGCGGATCGTGGCGCGACGAAGGAGAATCCGGTCTTTTGGGGTTCAATCAGGCGAAGGGTGAAGCTAAAAAACACTTTTTAGGCAAAGCTGATAAGAAAAAAACCGACTTTGCTCCAACCGGGATCGCTCTCAACATCGCGGCCACATTGAAGTGCCGTTGTCCGACAACATTTTCACCATTCACCTTCTCAATGTGGTCACCGACGAGGACGGCAGGCTGCGACCGAGCGGCGACACTGTTTGGATGGAGGCGCTTGATGAACACCTTTCCGAAGCCATTGTCACTCAGCGTCACACCGAGCATGGCATCCGTCTTGGTCAAAGTGACTTCCTTCCGAGTGCCACGAACATGGGCAAATATGAAATCGTTCAACTTCAGATTCGACGTCAACAGGGCTTCCATGTCGGGCTTGAACGTATTCACCGTACAGTACAGAATATCGTCGGCGCTGAGCCCATCAAACTTGGTAGCAATCGTCTGATAAACTTCGGCGAGATTGTTGGGTCGCGGGATCACAGCCGTGGGGCCACCTTGAGCGAGTTGACAATAGAACGTCAACGGCACTTCTTCCAGGGCCTCCGGCTCATTGTGATGGACTTCGGGCATGATTCCGGCATATCCACGAGCATCGTTGCCAAAGCGTCCACCACCATTACGGCTAGTACGACGGGCACGGTTGGCACTGCGACGCGAGGCACGACGAGCCGAAACACGTTGATTTTGGAGCATTGCCGTCGACGAGATTTGGGGAGGATGCAGCTAGGCCGAGAGTTCAGGGAAACGCGTCCGTCTCCGAACTCGGGTCAATCAGTTGAATGATTGGCGTTGCCTCCGGGCATCCCATATCCGGCGTGGCACTTTTTTGCATCAAACAATCCAAAACCATGCAAAATTATTAAAGTTTACCACAAAAAACATCAAACAAGAACATAATAATTACAACAAACGACAAAAACCACAAAGAAAATCAACGAAATCAAAAGCTACCGGCACTATTCTTCTTCGAGACGGTAGACAGGTTTGTTCAAACTCTGTTGCGCCGTCAGACACGCATTCTGGAGACCCTTGACTTCATTCGTCACGGCCTTCTTGTAGAGATCTTCCTTGTACTCGTAGAGTGAATTGGCCATAGTGCGCTGAAAAACCGCAAATAGTAAAAAAGCATCACTCTCGACTGATAAACCTACCAATTCATCAATGGAAATCGGCGGAATGGTGAAAAACGTTTTCTGGATGTCCTTCCACTTGAGCTTCCGCTCCGACGCCAACTCCTGGACACCGTTGCGTTCACGGAAGATGCGGAAACTGTCGGATTGGATCGACGGCAGGAAACTTTCACCATACTTCAGGACTTCGCCACGCTTCTTGCCACACTTGCAGATCCAATCGCCGCATTGCGTCGAGATTGAGTCACCAAAGCGCTAAAAAACAAAAGTTTCAATGCGTTAGATAAGACTTTTTTGGTGAACTTTATCACAGAACAAGACCAGATTGGGGGCGCCAAAAAAGCTAAATTTGGCAGACGTTGAAACGAACCAAAAAACGAGGTACCACGAAAAGAAACAAAGAACCAACCTTGATAATGCGCTGCGTGATGTCAGTGTCGGCCCAGCTAATCGGGTTGCAGACAACATACTGACTGTCCGAGATACGACGCACGTCCGTGCTATGGCAGATGAACGTGTCACATTGAGTGCACTTGAGGACATGCAGGCTGTAAATGGCGGAAGTAATAGCCATTTCAAGCAAAGCAAAACTCAAAACTTACTATTTGTCGAGACCTTTGTCGATCGTCGAACTGCGATCAGCGTCAAGCTTCGCCGTTTCCTTGAGATCAAGAATCTTAGCCGTGATCCGAGTACGAAGCTCTTTCTCGCCCAGACTCTGAAGATGCCGGACACACATCTTCATCAGGTATTCACGACGCATGTTTCGATACTCCGTGAGTTCCGTAGCCGAATCCAAGGCCAACAGAACCGAGCGACTGTTCATAGCTCGACCACGACCCTTGCGTTGAACGTATGACTTTTCAGAGCCGCAATTGTTGTACTTGATGACCAGGTTACAGTCCGCGACATCGATACCTTCCTCAGCGACCGACGTGGCGACCAGGATCTTGACACGCCCCTGGCGGAACATGTTCAGAATATCCTGTTGTTCGCCAATGTTTTGACCAAACTGCGAAGTTGACTGATTTACAGAGACAATGTTGCGAGCCGGATTCTCGCCCAAGAGTGCCTTGATCTGATCGTGCTCATTTATGACATTCATGAGCTTCTCACAGGTAACTCGCATCTCGACGAAGATAATCACTCGAGAGTCGTTCTGCTTCTTGAACTGATCCGTGATAATGGTAAACAGGCGGTCGAGAATGGGCTTAGTGTTCGACACCGGAACAAAGGTCTCAATATCGGGTGCAAGAGCTGTAAAAAAGTACCGTAAACCGTTATCGCAAAATCACGGGCAACGTACCCTCAAACCGGTTTATCAAGTTGGTCAAAACATCCCGATATTCGCCGAGTTCATTCGTCCTTTCTTTGTCATTGTAGAGGCAGAACTCCTTGAAATGGACAATCTCTTCAATGAGGTAATCGTAAGCATAGCTGGCAGGAAGCAGCGAATTCTGACGCAACGCAAAGACGCACTTTTTGATGAGATCCAAGCACTTCAGGCAGAACTGACGCTCCGGAGAAGACTTGGCAATCTTGTGTTGAATGCGATCAACCAAAATGGCCACCTTGTTGGTGTAGGCAAGAGCCAACTTACTACCACCATTGCCATGCTCCGGTTCGTTCGGAAGTTCAATCTTATCCTTGGAGAGATCAGGAATGTCGGGGAGAAGGCCTTCCAAGGGTTTCGACATGGCATGGTAGACGTCGTCGGCGAACATGGCAATTTTGTGGGCAAATTTGTCCGTGTTGTGCGGGCGTACCGAGATGATTTCTAAAAACATTAATAGAATGATAGAAAACGAAGAAAAAGATAAACAAACCGTCAACAGGCGACGGAACATGGCGACTCAGTTCCTCCTCATTAGCCGGATCACGGATAGACGCAATCGTCGACACATTGAGCCGAGCACACAGTTCAATGATGTGTTCCGTGGCGGTATTGGCGGACAGAATCGCGGCTCCACTTTGGCCATCACCTACAGACGCAGTGAGACCAACAATTTGAGGCTGATGTTCTGATTCACGGACAAAGTTCATCAACACATTGTAGGGATGGGAAGCTGTAGTGTGGTGACATTCATCGAGGACGAACAAGGTGAAATCAGTGATAAACAGCTTTTGGGACTTGAGCGGAGACATGAGCATGTTGCTGAAAGTTGCCAATCTAAATAACCCAGAAAACCCCAAAAGCACACCCTTACATAAAAATTTGAGGCGTCATAACACAAACATCCGCCTGGAGCACCGTCAAAGCCAGGTTATTTCCTGCTTTAGCCTTTTCGGCGCCACTCATTTGTGTAACTCCAAACTGCGGCGACAAGAACTTCACAAAACGTTCAGCTTGTTGGCTGACAAGTGGAATCGTCGGAACGAACATGACAGCACGTCGGACACCAGTGACATTTTGACGCAAATGATGCATAATTATATCAGCGGCGACGACAGTCTTACCGGAGCCGGTTGGCGCACAAATCACAGTCGAAGTGCCACGTTTGGCATGGGCAGTCAGCTCTTCCTGATACTTTCGGAGTGAAATATTATCACAGAATTCACCAGTAACGCCTTCGAGTCTAGGGTAGTCGGATTGAGGACGAGGCGAGGTTGGGATGGGGCCATCGAAGAAATCCTTCATCGGACCCTTCTTCGTTGTGTTTGCGGCTTCTTTGCGCATAGAATACAGCTCCAAAATATCGGCATAATCTGTATCCATGAAGTAAGCCAGGGCACGACCTTCGGGACTCTTACAACAGGCTTTCAATAACTCGAAAATCCAATCACAAGGTCGGTAAAACTTCGGTTTAGCGCTGATGAGCGAGATTATAACCATGCAACGGTCTTTCCAGAGAGCTAAAACAAATAATCGTGTAAAATGATACAAAAAAAATATATAAAGCATACCCATAAGGCTCTTCTTTCTTACGTCTACACCGCCACTCTGAATGCGCAAAGCCAACTGACGATGATCATGTTCTGTCGACAATGTGAAGTACTGCGAGTAACTGAAGACATGCCCAAGATTACAGAATGCATCAAGCAGCGTCGGACGTTTTTTGTTGTACAAAACATATCGAACGTATGTGTCGAAGGCACCAGGGTCGACATCGGGTGGCTGCATTAGAATGTACTTATCAAAGCTTTCACCAGGACTCGGATCTGAAATCCACGATGAGCTAAACATCGCAAAACGTAAATATCAACTCACTGTCGATGTAAAATTGAGCGAACCGCTGGGCATTTTCATCAGTGTCCGCGAGTTCACGGAAAAGTCGGTGGAGCTTGGAAGCTTGTTCGTCGAGATCGCTGATGGCGAAGCATTGCTCCAATTTGGTCACTTCTACGTCGGCTAAAAGTGCTCTCTGATATATAAAGCATGAAATACAATCACAATGACTTACTGAGGAAAGGCTGGTTCAAGTTTTTCTTCAACTCATCCAAAATGAACGGAGCAAAAAGACGGACATGTTTTGCCGGCAGTTCATCGATGGAACGGAAACCGCCCTGGGGCAGGTTTTCGTTCTCATTCGGGCTTGGCTCCGCCGGTGGATCAAGGAGATCCCGGAGACTCATAGTAATGACGGAATGAGGGGGGAAGAGATGCTGGAAAATGTGGTTTGAAAAGTTTGTGAAATTGATACACAGGAAGAACGATTTTCTAGGAGAAACGCAACTTTTGCTAGGAGGGGTCAAAATTGCTAGGAGGAATGACCCTTTTGCTAGGAAAACCCCGATTTTCCTCCACGCAAAAAATTCGTTTTTCCTAGCAAATGAAAACCATGTCTCGTCGAGATCGCGAAGTCGCAACTTGCTTGCAAAAAAAATTGCATGGAAGGTTGCTAGGAAGATCTTCAAATTTGCTAGGAAGATCAACAAATTTGCTAAGAAAAAGTCGACAAATTTGGTCCGAAGATAATTGCTAGGAAAGTGTGCATTTTTGCTTGGATGATCGGTGGTTTTGCTAGGAAAAATTCACCCCGTTTTTCCTAGCAAAAGTTGCGTTTCTCCTAGAAAATCGTTCCTCCTGTGATAAATGAAATTGCATTCGACGCTGGGGGCACTTTGCCAAAAACGCGGGCACGCAGAGAGATAGCCAGAGGCTGTGAAACGAAGCAAGCACGGAGTTCGCAAAATTTAGGCGAATTTATGAATGAAAATAGAAAAAAAAATAATTGTAAAGCAATTGAAACTTAGCCTCTCTTGCAGAAAACTCGCCGAATGTTATGAACACTGGTAATTTGAAAATCCTAAATCTTGTAAATCCGAGTTCACTTCAAGTTTACTAAATATCTAAGTATCATGCATTCATTGATTGCAAACTACACCGGGTGATTGACCTCTCAAGTTCATTACGTGACAATTCTCAAATCCGACGAAACCCCCCGATAGTATTTTTGTATTGTCCTTTTTTTCTAAAATGTCAAAGTACACTTTTTCATTAGCGATCAAAGCCTCCACGTTCGGAAGCGTTGACAGGCCTCCTGGCGACCGATCGTCGTGCACTACCTGTCACTCTGTCTCCACCCTCTCTCCTGCGCGAGGCGAGGTTCAGCTGGTCGTCGTCCAAGAGCACCGAGTCATCCATCCTTTTGGAGCGGATCTCCTCCACCTCGTCCCTCATTCATCCATCTATCGCATTGAAACCGTATAGCTACATAGCTGGTCATCGCCTAAAGCTATCTATTCTCAACATTTGTGTATTTTCAAATTCTTATCACACTCATTCCCTTGTTTGATCAATTAACGACGCCAAACGACAAAATTCCGGAAGGCGAAGAAGATCCCAACCTAAACTATGTTCCGTTTCCTGCGAAACCACACCTCCCAAACGATCGACGGCCCGATCTCGGTCGGGAGTAGCCGAGCATCATCGAAGCGAAGTTCGATCGCCAGCATCGACTCAAGTATGACCACATCCCAAGGTAAGACCCCATCTCCATCCCCTATCCACCCGAAAACTGGGATTTAACCAAATATTTCACTGTTTCACTATTTCATGACCGTCTTTGTTCGGACACATTTTTAATATCTCCTTCCTGCACATATTATACAGACAAATATGAGCAGATGTAGGCCGACTGACGAACCGTTTTCGCGGATGGCTCATATCCGCCCTTTTCACCTGGAGAGGGGTGATGACGAGCGCCGCGCCATCGCTGGCGGGCGGCGATTTGCGGTCAGTCAGTTTCGGTCGAGATCTCGAATACGACCTTGGGGGACGTTTCATGGATCCGCCAAAGTGTCGTGACGACTTGTTGTTTTGGCGGCGCTTTTGTCAACTTATTATTTTAGGGGCTGTTATTATCACTTGTCTTATCAATTCTTTTCAGCGACGATGCCCGACGATGCATCGACCGTCGGCAGTCAGCCTGGGAGTGTTGTAAGCTCCCTCCCGGGCCGAAATCCCGAGAAAAAAGGTATCCTTCGAAGTTTGAGCTTCCAATTCACACCGTTTACCGGAACTAAGCGTCGACGTGCCACCGCAGAACCTGCCAAGGGGCACACTTATGACAGTACTCCCGAAGTTGAGGGTTCTATTGCCATTGGGCCGATCATGGGTGTCCAGTGCCAGGGCCTATTGATGAAAAAGTGCAAAAACAAGAGTCGGATCAAGTGGAATCGGCGGTTTTTCATCCTCAAAGAATGCTTTCTGCTCTATTATGCCGCGAAACAGAAGAAAAAGTTCGACAAATCAAAGAAAATCGACATGCATCCAAAAGTTTGTTTTGTTTGATTACTTTTTTCAATTAAGCTAATCCTGTAACCCCCTAGGGCATCGTTCCCCTCATCGGTTGCTCAATCGTTCCGGGTGGCGACATCGGCAAGGGCAAGAAGTATTGCTTGCTCATAACGCATCCCCAATTCGACAATGCTGTCATCGTGGCCGCGGCTGATGCGCGAACACAGGAGAAATGGCTGAAAGCACTCCGCGATGCGACCAAAATGTAATCTCGCCTTCATTTAGCCTACATAGTTTAAACTGACATTTCTCGATTTAGAAACCATTTGATATGCTATTTTTAGATCGTTTTCGAATACTGTCGTCGGAGAGTCACTGATTAGAGAGCTCGAAAGCAAGGGACAACTGCTCAATGAAGAGAAACGCGGCTACGAGGAGAAGCTTCGCCATGAAGCTGAGGCACGGAAGAAGGAGATCGAACGGAGCATGGCATTGGAGCGAACGAAGGAAGAGTTGGAAAAGGAGCGGGAGAAGTTGGTCAAGTTGACGAAAAAGTTGAAAGATGATCTTCACAATGTTAAAAAGTAAGTTTAGTTCATGCCATGGCACGGTTAATGGTCATTTTCAGCGATTTGAAACTGACCAATGAATCGAAAAAGACCCTGGAGCAGGAAAAAGTATCCCTAATGACAAAAACACAGAGCTTAGTCAGCAATTTGGAGGTAAGAAACTTCAATTGTGATAAGCCTAATGAAATTTTTGCAGTCCCTGAACATGGAAAAGTCAAAAATCGAAGAACACATGTCCCAAATCATCCGTGAACGCGAAAAGTTCCTCCTCGAAAACCAAAACCTCAGCTCTACTACGTGCCAATTGAAGAATAGACTCATGGAAATCGAGTCCAAAACAACATGCCTTGCGACGGAGAAAGAAAAAGTCGAGAATCTCCTCCGCTTGAATGAGAAAAAGACAAACGATCTCGAATCCGAGCGCCAATATTACAATCGTCAAACGCGGGACCTCCTGACTTCGCTGAAGGAAATCAGTCAGCAGAAGGAAATGACCGAAGCCGAACTACGCGATGAAGTTATGGCCCGTCTAGGCGCGGAGAAGCAGCTCCAAGCTGCTGAAAAGGCATTGGAGCATCTAGAGAACGCGCTAAGATTGACTGGAGCACAGATGACGGAATTGCAGGAGCACATTATGCCGGATGTGCATAAGCTGAGGGGTAAGGACTGCCTAGGACAGAAAAAAGGCATAACATGGGGTCATTTTCAGAATTCTTCGAACAATGTGCCGAAGAAGCACGGATGGAAGCTGAAAAGTGCAGCATCATGAAGACAGCCGTGTATGCCCGACGGTCATTCCGACGAAACAAGGCCCGAAAGTCCTTCCGACGCCACACATCGATGAAGACAAATGCCAAACCATCGTATTTGACTACAAGCAGCGATGTTGAGAATAATAATGAAACTATTGAATTGTAATAAGGCCACGCTATTACTTGATGAACGTGAAAATATATAAAAAGTGTATCGCGCAATGAACCATGGAAATGCTATCGAAAAAATAAATATATATCCACAAGGTGCTTGAACCGACATTTTTGATGACAGAAGCATACAAGAAGAATCATTTATACATGTCATAATCATGGGCCATTTCATAACAGTGATTAAACCGACAAAAACACCGAATACAAGGATAGCTTTTTATTCACACTGTCAAATAATATTTCAAATCAAAGAAAACAACTCAATGGTTCTCCGCCTGCCCACTAAGATTCAGAATCTCTTGGTATCTTTCTGGGGTCATCAAATCAACTCTCACCATTAGGGCACACTGTTTGAGATAATGTTTATAACACGTATCAAATTCTTCTTTAATTATGGCAGCCCACCGGGAATCGGATTCCTCGAGTTGCTTACGTGCCAAATATGCGAGATGCTTGGCCATCTAAAAATCACAGGTATTTTTCATTAACGAATTTTTTAAATAGAGACTCACCATCACGGTGGTATCAATTATAAGGCATAGAAGCGGTAGAGGAGTAAGTTTATCAACTAAGTTTGACAGTTCCTGAAAAAGAGGAGAAACTCTGTGAAATTGGGATAGAACTGAACTTACATTATTGCCGTTAGGCTGGTTAGGTGCATTAGACATCGTGATTTAGCTGAACTTGTGGAATGAGCTGAGAAGATGGGATGTACGGAGCAGAAAGACGAAACTGAAAAGGATGGCAAATGTTTTGCCAAAAGACCAGATAAATATCATCATGGCGATCGATTAACCACAAAACGCCGATAAAAACAAAAAATACAAGGATAACTCTTTATTCACACGGTCAAATCATATTTCAAAGCAAAGAAAACAACTCAATGATTCTCTGGTGGCATGTTCCGCACCTCCTCTACGAGATCCAGAATCTCTTGGTATGTTTCTTGGGTCATCAAACCAAACCTTACTAGCAGGTCACACTCTTCGGCAAAAGATGCAAAGCCGTCGTTGAAGTCTTTCCGAAGTGCGGCAATTACATGTTCATCGGTTTCCTGTTGCAACTGATTTTCCATATCTATGAGATCCTGGACCATCTAAAAATCACAAGTATCCATTAATAAATTTAGTACATAATTTGTAAAAGAGACCTGCACGCTAGTATCAATTAAAAGGGGTATAAGCTGTTGAGGAGCAAGTTCATCAATTGATAAGTCTGACAATTCCTGAAAAAGATGGAAAACTCTGTGAGATCGAGATAGAACTCAGGGCCGGACCAGACCTTCTAATAAGGGGTAGCAGAAATCCAAAAAAGGCAAAAACTGCCTCAATTTTAACGTTTTTGTCCAAAATTGACCATTTTAGAGGTAGCACGCTACCCCCTGCTACCCCCTGGGTTCGACCCTGATAGAACTGAACTTACTTCATCGTTGTTTGGGTGGTTAGGTGCCATCGTGATCCAGCCAAGCTCGCAGGATATGCGGGGAAGATGGGATGTACGAAGCGAAAAGACGAAACTGAAAAGGATGACAATTGTTGAAAGGGCAAACTGTGCCGGCCAAAAGTATTGGGATCACATTTGAGGGCATAATGCGGACTACAAGTTTTGCTGACAAATCAAGTTTCGAAATGAGAATCGAAAAGATTTGACAGTTGCCAGAAAGAACAGATATATCATCATGGCAATAAACCACAGAATGCCGATAAAAACACCGAATACAAAAATGCCTTTATTTACACAGTCAAATCATATTCAAAACATCGAAAACTACTCATTGATTTTCCGGCAAGACTTCAGGAAAAACCTCACCAAGGGTACTAACCGTAGTGAACTGGAGACCAAGTTGATGTTCTGTCTCGTTAAGCTGCTGTAGAATTTCGGCACGCCTCTGTTGGTCGGTTTCACTACTCAACTGAGATTGCAATTGAAGTTTTTGTACGCACAACTAAAAACCACAGGTATCCATTGATAAACTTTTCCTGTAGTAATCTACCTGCGAGGTGACTTCGAGTACGGCTTCATAAAGCTGTTGGGGGCTGAGAACGTTGACTTGTGCAACTAATTCTGGCTAAAACGAAGAAGAAAATCTATGAAACCGTGACAGAACTGAACTTACATTAACCTGGTTTGGCTGGTTAGGAGCATCAGCCATCGTGGAGTAGCTGAACTTGTGGAATGAGCAGGGAAAATGGTATGTACGGAGCAGAAAGACGAAACTGAAAGGAATGACAAACGTTTTGCCAAAAGACCAGATAAATATGATGTTGGCAATCAACCACAAAGTACAGACAAAACATCGAATACAAAATAAGCTCTTTATTTACATGGTCAGATAATATTCAAAACGAAGAAAACTACTCATTGGTTCTCCGGAAGCATTTGGGAGAGGAGCCTGAAGACAATCACAAAGTGTTCGAGGTCCATCCTTGCCTTGTTAACCTTTTCTTGAATCTCGGCACGTTTCTCCTCGTCGGTTTCACTTTCCAATTGAAGTTTCAAATTTTCATGCCTTATAACCTTCTAAAAACCACAAGTAGCCACTGATAAATGTTTACAATAGTAATTTACCGCTCCGACGACTTGGGTTAGGATTTGAAAAAGCTCTGGGTTAGCTAAACTGTCGACTTCTGCAGCTAACTCTGGCTGAAAAATGAAAGAAATCAGTGGGACTGTGTCAAAACTGAACTTATATCAACCTGGTTGGGCTGGTTAGGTGCATTAGCCATCGTGATCCAGCCAAGCTCGCAGAACAAGCAGGGAAGATGGGATGTACGGAGCGGAAAGACGAAACTAAAAAAGATGACAAATGTAAACTGTGCCGGTACATCGCGCCAACTGAAGTAGGACCACATTTGGAAGCGTTAAGTGGACTTCGAAATTTGATGACATATCCAATTTCGAAGTGATGACAGTTGCCAGAGAGAACAAATATATCATCATGGTGTTCAACCACAAAGTGTCGACAAAATCTCCGAATACAAGCTTAGCTCTTTATACCCATAGTCAAGTAATATTCATAGCAAAGACAACAACTCAATGATTCTCTGGCAGCGATTCTGGGAAAAACGTACTAAGGGCCTCAACCGCGGTTAATTGGTCGTCAAGCTGGGCTTCCATCAAGTAAATCTCTTCTTGAATCATGGCAAGCCTCTGATCGTCGATTTCAGTAAGCATCAATTGTTTTAAAAAGGAGTATTGTGCGAACGTCTAAAAACCACAAGTATCCATCAATAAACTTTTTGTTCAGTGATTTACCTGCGCGGCGATTTCGAGTGAGACTTCTAAAAGCTGTTTGAGATCGATGTCATCGATTATTGCAGCTAGTTCTGGCTAAAAAGAGAGGAAAATCCGTGAAACCGCAACAGAGTTAAACTTACATCGAGCTGATAAGGTGCATACGACATCGTGATTCAGCTAAGCTTGCGAGAAAAGCAGGGAAGATGGAACGTACGGAACGGAAAGACGAAACTGAAATGGACGACAAATGTTGAAAAGGCAAACACAGTTTGCCGGTCAAAAGTATTGGGATAACATTTTAGGGCGCAATACGGACTACAAGTTTTGATGACAAATCAAGTTTCGAAGTGAGAATCGAATAGTTGACAGTTGCAAGAAATAACAGATAACATCATGGCGATCAACCACAGAATGCCGATAAAAAACATCGAAAACAAAGATTCCTCTTTATTTACACAGTCAAATCATATTCAAAACAAAGAAATTAACTCAAGGATTCTCTGGCTGCTGGTTCTGCACATGCTGTACAAGATCCAGAATCTCTTGGTACCTTTCTTGGGTCATCAACAGTGTTTGCATAAGTACCTGGTACTTTGCCGTACCAACGTACCATACCGTACCAAAACGGTACGGTATGGTACGACAGGGTTTGGTTTGAATGTACGCACACCGTACCAACTACCACGACGAATAGGTCAAAAACCAAACACTCGTAGGGGCAATGAAAATGTCGTTTTTGGCAATTTTATCGTTGGAAAAGGTTCCTTATCACTAAATTGATGCAAAAAACAATTTTTTATAAAAAGTGATAAGTATTTTTGTGTGTGGTACGTTTTGAATACCGTACCATTGAGTACCAAAAGTACCATGTACCAAACCGTACCATACCGTACCGGTACGGTTTGGTATGGTACGCTAAAAAACAGCAAAATGCAAACACTGGTCATCAAACAACGACTTATTGATTTTCCGGCAGCACTTCAGGAAAAACTTCACCAAGGGTACTAACCATGTGTAATTGGTGACCAAGCAAATCTTCTATCTCGTTAATCTTCTGTAGAATTTCGGCACGCCTCTGTTGGTCGGTTTCACTACTCAACTGAGATTGCAATTGAAGTTTTTGTACGCACAACTAAAAACCACAGGTATCCATTGATAAACTTTTTCAATAGTAATCTACCTGCGAGGTGACTTCGAGTACGGTTTGATAAAGCTGATGGGGATTGAGAACGTTGACTTGTGCTAATTCTGGCTGAAAAAAGGGGAAACTCGTGAGACTATGGCAAAACTGAACTTACATTAACCTGGTTAGGCTGATTAGGTGCATCAGACATTGTGATTCAGCCGAACTTGTGGAATGAGCTGAGAAGATGGGATTTGCAAAGCGGAAAGACGAAACTGAAAAAAATGACATATGTTGAAAGGGCAAATGGTGGCGACCAGAAGTAGTGCCATTACGATTAAGGCATTTGTCAAGAGGTCAGATAAATATCATCATGGCAATCAACCACAAAGTTTCGACAAAACTTCGAATACAGGGATAGCTCTTTATTTACATGGTCAAATAATATTCAAAACGAAAAAAACCACTCATTGGTCCCCCGGAAGATTATGAGGAAAAGCATCAATAAAGAGCATGAACAAGTGCCGCTGGTTTAGAAGCTGAACTTTTGCCTTGGCAACCTTTTTTTGAATTTCGGCACGTTTCTGCTCGTCGGTTTCACTATCCAACTGAGATTGCAAATTTTCCAAATCTTGAACCCTCTAAAACCACAAGTATCCACTAATCAATGTTTACAATAGTAAATTACATACCTGTGTGACGAGTTCGTGTAGGATTTCAATAAGCTGTGCGATGGTTAAACTGTTGACTTGTTCAGCTAACGATTCTAGCTGAAAAAAGAAGGAAACCTGTGAAACCGTGGCAGAACTGTACTTACATCAATTTCGTCAAGCTGATTAGGTGCATCCGTCATCGTGATTCAGCTAAACTTGCGGAATGAGCGGGGAAGATGGGATGTACGGAACGAAAAGACAAAACTGAAAAGAATGACAACTGTTGAAAGGGCAAATTGTGCCGGCACATCGCGCCAATCCATGTGGTTCCACATTTGGAAGTGTAAAAGGAACTTAAAATTTTGATGACAAATCAAGTTTCGAAGTGGGAGACCAATAGTTGACAGTTGCCGAAAGAACACATATATCATCATGGCAATCAACCACAAAGTGCCAACAAAACATCAAGTACAAGGATAACTCTTTAATCACACTGTCAAATCATATTCAAAACAAAGAAACCTGCTCATAACAATAGCTCTTGTGCAACAATTAAGTTAATTATGGATACCTGGAGTTCTAGCTGATGTTCTGTCTCGTTAATCTGCTGTAAAATTTCGGCACGTTTCTGCTCGTTGGTTTCACTATCCAACTGAGATTGCAGTTCAAGGTTTTGTTGGCACAACTGAAAATCACAGATATAAATTAACAAATTTTTTCAATAGTAAGCTACCTGCGAGGTAATGAAGACTGCAGTTAATAAAAGCAGTTGGGGATTTGAATTGCTGACTATAGCATCTAATTCTGGCTGAAAAACAGAGGGAAACTCGTGAAACTATGGCAAAACTGAACTTACATCAACCGGGTAAAGCAGGTTAGGTTCGTCTGCCATCGTGATTCAGCTAAGCTTGCGGCATACGCGGGGAAGATGGAATGTACGGAGCAGAAAGACGAAACTGAAATGGATGACAAATGTCGAAAGGGCAAACTGTGCCGGTACGTAGTGCCAGTCGAAGTGGGATCACGAACCAGATAGATGTCATCAAGGCGATTAACCCAAAAAAATAACGCAAAAACATCGATTACAAGAACTTTTATTCACATGGTCAAATAATCTTCAGAGCAAAGAAAACAACTTATTCGAGGTGCGAATGGTTTTTAAGAGCCTCTTGAATCTTCGTCACAGTATCATTAATCGTATTCTTAAAATCGGTACGCTTTTTCTCATCGGTCTCCTCGGCCATCGTTTTCTTGATTGCGTCGATATTCGCCTCCAGCTAAAAAGAACCATTAACGACACTTTTTAACCGAAAATACAAAAGGAATTTACCTTCTTGTTGACAATTTCGACAAAACTGATAAGCTCAGCGCCCTTGAGATTCTTGACACGATCGTAGAGAGACTGTTCTTCAGGTGCCTTAACCATCGTGATTCAGCTGAACTTGCGGGACAAGCGTGGAAGATGGAATGTACGGAGCGAAAAGACGAAACTGAAAAGGATGACAATTATTGAAAGGGCAAATTGTGCCGGCACATCGCGATGACAAAGTGGGGTCACATTCGGGAGAGTAAACTGGACTTCAAATTTTGGTGACAAATCAAGTTTCGAAGTGAGAATCCAAAAACTGACAGTTGCCAGAAAGAACAGATATATCATCATGGCGATCAACCACAAAATGCCGACAAAACATCAAGTACAAGGAGAGCTCTTTATTCACACACTGTCAAATCATTGTCCAATTTCAAAGCTAAAACAGCACTAATAGCACTGTCCCACTGGTCGAGATGGTGTTCTGCCAATTTAATCACTTTTTGAATTTCGGCACGGGTCTGCTCGTCGGTTTCACTCTTCAAGTGACGTTTCAAATCTTTGAGATATTCCATCAACTGAAAACCACAAGCATCCATGCATATATCTTTTCAAAAGTGATTTACCGCGCTGACAACATCTAATGCAATGTCGACTAGCTCTTCAAGATTGAGTGACTCGAATACGGCGACATATGTTGGCTAAAAAGAGGGGAAACTCTGTGAGACCATGGCAAAACGGAATGAACTTACATAATCCTTGTCAAACTGGTCGGATGCATCCGCCATCGTGATTCAGTTAGACTTGCGGCATAAGCGGGGAAGGTGGGACCAGCGGAGCAGAAAGCCGAAACTGAAAAGGATGATAAACTTTGAAGAAACAGAACTTGTGCACTCCTGACAGTCGTCATGGGACCATTGAGGGGAGGAGGTGAACCAAGATATTTGATGATAAATCAGCTTTCGAAGTGAGAACCAAAGGGTTGACGACTTTGCAATGTGTTGCAGGACATCGCGAAAAGAAACAGATATATCATCATGGCAATCAACCACAAAGTGCCGACAGAAACATCGAATACAAGGATAGCTCTTTATTTACACCGTCAAATCATATTGCATTCAAAGCAATTAAAACTACTGATTTCATTGATACTTTTTTATCAGTTCCTGCTGGATTTGAAGATTATGAAGAAGCTTCCTCATCTCTTCCTTAAGTTCGTCACGCCTTGGCCCTTCGGGTTCTTTAAGCAACTGATTTTTCAAAGTTGTGAGTTCTTTGCTCAACTGAAATTTGAAAAGTATTCATTTATGTTTTTAAACGTTTCGTTTCAATGGTGACTTACCTCCGTCTGGGCTGCTTTAAGAAGGTTGAAAAGCTCTGAGCCAGTGAGACTGTCAATGTATGCGGAAGCTTCTTCTTGGTTGGCAAATGGCTGCACTTCAGATTCCTTCGCCATCGTGATTCAGCTAAACTTGCGGGACAAGCGGGGAAGATGGGATGTACAGAGCGGAAAGACAAAACTGAAAAGGATGACAATAGTTGAAAAGGCAAACTAGGCCAGTCGTAGCGGGATCACATAGAGGGCATAAAGTGGACTTCAAAGTTTGATGATAAATCAACTTTTAAAGTGATTCAAAAGGTTGACAATCTTGGCCAAAAACAAATAATCATCATGGCGATCAACCCAAAAATGCCGACAAAAACATCAAATACAAGAATAGCTCTTTATTCACATGGTCAAATAATGTTCAAAGCCAAGAAAACAACTCAAAGATTCTTCGGGGCCTCTTTAAGACTCTTCTGAAGTTTGGCCAAAGTCTCTTTAATCGTTTTCTTATACTCGGCACGCTTCTCTTCATCGGGCTCCTCGGCCATCGTCTTCTTGATTTCGTCGAGATTCGCCTTCAGCTAAAAATGACCAGTAACCATTAATACCCCGTTTCAACCAAAAAACAAAAGGAGTTTACCTTTTCGTTGACAAGTTTAGAGAACTGGATAAGCTCGGCACCTTTGAGAGCCTTGACACGTTCGTTGAGTTTTTGCTCTTCAGCTGCGTTAGACATCGTGATTCAGTAAAACTTGCGGGACAAGCGGGGAAGATGGGATTCACGGAGCGGAAAGACGAAACTGAAAAGGTGGGAGGTAGAGTAACTTTGCCGACACATCGTAAGAGTCGCGGCGGGATAACACTCAAAGGGCGCAAAGTGGACTTTAAATTTTGATGACAAATCAAATTTCGAAGTGATGACAATTGCCAGAGAGAACAGATATATCATCATGGTGATCAACCACAAAGTGCCAACAAATCATCAAGTACAAGGAAAGCTCTTTATTCACATTGTCAAATAATATTCATAGCAAAGAAAACAACTCATTGCGGCAACTCTTGTGCAAGAATTAACTTAATTATGGCCATCTGGAGTTCTAGCTGTTGTTCTGTCTCGTTAATCAGCTGTAGAATTTCGGCACGCTTTTGCTCGTTGGTTTCACTATGATACTGATCTTGCAGTTGAAATTTTTGTTGGCACAACTGAAAATCACTGGTATCCATTACCAAGTTTTTTTTTCAATAGTAAGCTACCTGCCAGGATATGGTGAATGCAATTGATATAAGCTGTTGGGGAGTTGAATTGCTGACTATAGCATCCCAATATAGCTAAAAAAAAAGGGTAAACCTGTGACGACGACGGTGGCAAAACTGGACTTACATCAACCGGGTTAAGCTGGTTAGGTGCATCCGCCATCGTGATCCAGTCAAGCTCGCAGGATAAGCATGGAAAATGGGATGTACGGAGCGGAAAGACGAAACTAAAAAGGATGACAATTGTTAAAAGGGCAATAAAGTTACAAAGTGAGAATCGAAAAGTTGGCAGTTGCCAGAAAGAACAGATATAACATCATGGTGATCAACCACAAAATGCCGACAGAAACACCGAATACAAAGATAGTTCTTTATACACACAGTCAAACAATATTTTAAAGCAAAGAAAACAACTCAAAGATTCGCCAGTTCAGGAAAAGCTTCACAAAAGTTCTGTATTAAAATGACCATGTTGTCCATCTGTTCTTTTGTCTTATCAACCTCTGCTTGAATATCAGCTTTTTTCTGCTCGTCTCGTTCAGCACGCGCCTGAATGCTCAAACTTTCGTGTTGGTCGCACATCTAAAAAAAGAGAGTAACCATTGATAAATCTTTTCAATAGTGGTAAACCTGAGTAGCGAGCATGTATACAATATCTAACTGCTGTTGAATAGTAAGACCGTCGAGTTGTGCAGCTACTTCTCCCTGAAAAAAGAAAGAAATAAGTGGGAATGTGTCAAAACTGAACTTACATTAACCAGGTTTGGCTGGTTAGGTGCAGCCGCCATCGTGATCCAGTCAAGCTCGCAGGATAAGCAGGGAAGATGGGATGTACGGAGCGGAAAGACGAAACTAAAAAAGATGACATACGTAAATTGTGCCGTTACATCGCGCCAAATAAAGTAGGACCACATTTGGAAGCGTAAAGTGGACTTCGAAATTTGCTGACAAATCAAGTCCCAAAATTTAGAGAACCAAAAATTTACGGCGGATTGCCAAACAATCAGATAAATATCATCATGGCGATCAACCACATAATGCCAACAAAACACCGAATACTGGGATAGCTCTTTATTCAGGCTGTCAAATAATAATCAAAACCAAGAAAATAACTCAATGGTTCTACGGCTGCATTACCAAACATCACAAAGAACCTTGAAGAAGCGCATCAGGAAGTTAAGGGCGGCTCTTTGATTGTTAATCTTTAGTTGAATCTCGGCACGTTTCTGCTCGTCGGTTTCACTATCCAACTGAGATTTCAAATTGTCAAAATTTTTAGCCCTCTGAAAACAACAAGTATCCACTGATAAATGGTTACAACAGTAATTTACCTGCGAGATGAGTTCGAGTAGGGTATCAATATGCTGTGCGTTACTCATCTCGTTAAGTTGTGCAACAAATTCTGGCTGAAAAAAAAAGAAAGCTGTGAAACTGAGGCATAACTGAACTTACATCAACCTGGTTTGGCTGGTTAGGTGCATCAGCCATTGTGGTTTAGCTGAACTTGTGTGAGTGAGAAGATGGGATTTACGGAAAGACGAAACTGAAAAGGATGACAATCGTTGAAAAGGCAATTCGTACCGGTACATCGTGCCAGAAGTAGGGGGACCACATTAGAGGATGTTAAGTGGACTTCAACATTCGACAATTTAAAAGTTGAAGGTGCCAAAAACAAGTATATCATCATGGCGATCAACCCCAAAATGCCGACAAAAACATCAAGTACAAGAATAGCTCTTTATTCACATGGTCAAATAATGTTCAAAGCCAAGAAAACAACTCAAAGATTCTTCGGGGCCCCTTGAAGACTCTTCTGAAGTGTTTCCAAAGTCTTTTGAATCTTTTTCTTATACTCGGCACGCTTCTCCTCATCGGTTTCCTCGGTTATCGTCTTCTTGATTGCGTCGAGATTCGCCTCAATCTAAAAAGAACAAGTAATCATTTATATCACGTTTTTTTCGATATGAAAGGAATCTACCTTTTTGTTGACGACCTCAGCAAATTTGACAAGTTCGGCACCCTTGAGAGCCTTGACACGTTCGTTGAGTTTTTCCTCTTCAGCTGCGTTAGACATCGTGATTCAGCTGAACTTGCGGGACAGGCGGGGAAGATGGGATTCACGGAGCGGAGAGACGAAACTGAAAAGGTGGGAGGAAGAGTAACCTTGCCGATCTATCGTCTGAGTCGCGGTGGGATAACATTCAAAGAGCGCAGAGTGGACTTTGAATTTTGATGACAAATCAAATTTTGAAGTGATGACAGTTGCCAAAGAGAACAGATATATCATCATGGTGATCAACCACAAAGTGCCAACAAAACATCAAGTACAAGTATAGCTCTTTATTCATACTGTCAAATAATATTTAAAACAAAGAAAACAACTCAAATATTCCACGGGTCCACTCCAGGAAAAGCGTTATAGAAGACCTCAAAAAAATACGTCATGTTTGTCATCCGTTCTTTTATCTTATTAGCTTCTGCTTTAATATCGGCTTTTTTTTGCTCGTCTTGTTCAGCAAGCGCCTCCTTGACCAAATCATCGTATAGTGTGCTCGTCTAAAACCCACGAATATCCATTGATAAATCTTTTCAAAAGTGGTTTACCTGAGCAGCGATTGTGAGTGTGACTTGTAAAAACCGTTGAGGATTAAGACGGCAAATTTGTTCAGCTAATAATTCTAGCTGAAAAAAAAAACAGTAAGAAATCAGTGGGACTGTGTCAAATCACATCAACCTGGTTGGGCTGGTTAGGTGCATCAGCCATCGTGATCCAGCTAGACTTGCGGCATAAGCAGGGAAGACGGGATGTACGGAGCGGAAAGACGAAACTGAAAAGGATGACAAATGTTGAAAGGGTAAATCGTACTGATGCCATGTGCCAGAAGTAGGGGGACCGCATTTGGAAGTGTAAAGGTGACTTCGAATTTGGATGACAAATGAAGTTTCAGAATTTAGAGAATCGAAAATTTACGGCAGTTTGCCAAGAGATCAGATAAATATCATCATGGCGATCAACCACATAATGCCAACAAAACCACCAAATACAGGGATAACTCTTTATTTACATGGTCAAATAATGTTTAAAGCAAAGCAAAGATAACTTCTCATTGATTCTCCGGTTCAGAAATAGCAGCACGAAGGACCCCGAGCAATAACTTATGGACTTCAAGGTTGACTTTGGCCTCGTCAACCTTTTCTTGAATTTCGGCACGTTTCTGCTCGTCGGTTTCTCTACTCAACTGAGATTTCAAATTTTCAAAAGCTGCAATCTCCTAAAAACCACAAGTATCCATTAAAAAATGTTTACAATAGCAGTTTACCTGCATGGTGAGGTTGGCATAATGATCAAAAAGCCCAGTGGTACTTAAATTGTCGAGTTGTGCAAGTAATTCTGGCTGGAAAAAAAGAAGGAAATCTGTGGGACCGTGGCAGAACTGAACTTACATCAATTCCGTTAGGCTGGTTAGGTGCATCTGCCATCGTGATCCAGTCAAGCACGCAGGATAAGCAGGAAAGATGGAATGTACGGAGCGGAAAGACGAAACTAAAAAGGATGACAAACAGTCAGAAAGAACACATATATCATCATGGCGATCAACCACAAAATGCCAACAAATCATCAAGTACAAGGATAGCTCTTTATACACATCGTCAAATCATATTCAAAACATAGAAAACTACTCATTGATATACCGGTATCGCATCAGGAATAAGCTCATTAAGGGTCTGACCCACGGTTAATTGTTGAAGACCTCCTTCTCAATGCTATCTATTTGAATTTGGCACAGAATAAGAAAGCACTTCTTCAGTAGCAGAAAGAGCCTCATCGCTTCTTCTTCAAGTTCGGCGTGCTTTGGCCCAGAGGGGTGCTGTTCTAATTGAGGCTTCAGCAAATCGAGATCAATGATTATCTACAAAACAACAAATATTTACAAATAAGTCGTTTTCATAGTGGCTTACCTGTGCGATGGACATGAGAAAAAGTTGATAGAGCTCTTGCTGGTCGAGATTGTCGATGAATTTGTCATTATCTAGCTGAAAAAGAAAGCAGTAAAATGTGAAATCAATCGACGTAGAACTAAACCTACATGTTTATAGCCAGGTATCTCAACAACCATCGTGATCCAGCCAAGCTTGCAGGATAAGCAGGGAAAATGGGATTTGCGAGACGAAACTGAAAAGGATGACAAATGCTAAACAGACAAACTGTGTGCCAGAAAGGAGAGATATCTCATCATGGCAATCAACCACAAAATGCTGACAAAACATCGAATACAGGGATAGCTCTTTATTCACTGTTAAAAAAATACTCAAAGCAAAGATTGCACTGTACAATACTATTCATTTCAAAGATTCTTTAAGCTTTTTCTGTGTCTCGGTAATCATGTTCAACATGTCGCCACGCAATTGCAGATGGATGTCGTCGGTCATCCGTTCCTTGAGCACGTCAATGCGTTGGGTCACCTAAACATGACAAGTGCCCTTAGTGATTCGTAACAATCAAAATACAAAGTAAATTACCCGTGTGCTGACAAGGGCGGCAAAAGCGAGAAGCTTTTCACCCTTGATGTTCTTGATAAAATCAGCGATGGATTGCCCTTCAGGTACTTTCGCCATCGTGATTCAGCTAAACTTTCGTGGAATAGCTGAACTTGTGGAATGAGCTGAGAAGATGGGATGTACGGAACGGAAAGACGAAACTGAAAAGGATGACAATCAATGAAAGGGTCAATCGTGCCGGTACATTGTGCCAATCAATGTGGGATCACATTTAAGGTGCGTTCGAATTTTGATGACAATTCAAAATTCGAAGTCCGGAGAATCAAAACAATACATATCATCATGGCAATCAACCACAAAATGCCGACAAAACACCGATTACAAGTATAGCTCTTTATTTACATGGTCAAATAATATTCAAAACATAGAAAGCATAAGACTAGTCAATCTCTTCCTCAACTTCGGCACGCTTCTCTCAATGGTTTTCCGGCTTCGGTAAAGAATTCAGCTCCACCAACACCTCCACAAAGTGGGTGCTGCAGACTTTGAACCTATTAATCGATTTCGCAAGGACTTCACGCTTCTCCTCATCGGTCGACCCCAAATACTCTTTGTTCAACTTTGACAATTCCGCGACCAACTAAAATGATATGCATTTATCAATGGTTCAGTTCAATCCAAATTCCAATTGACTTACCAGTGCGAGGGTGGTGTGCGCAGAGAGGATAAGCCCATCATTACTGAGATTCATGACAAAGTTGAAGGTTTCTTTCTGTAAAAAGAAGGAGACCAGGGTGATCGAGATAATAATAGAATGGAACCTACATCATAAGCGGTGTTTTGAAACAGGTGGAAAGTTTCATTCGACAACATGATCAGCTGAACTTGCGGAATAAGCGAGGAAGATGACATTTACAGAGCAGAACGGTTAAACCGAAAAGGGTGAGAAATGTTGAACGAGCAAACTGTGCGCGAAATGTGCGGACGCGCAGTGCCAGTCGCAGTGGGATCAAATTTGGGGGGTACGTCACGTGTAAACCGGCTGGCTGCATTGGGTGCCTTTAGCGGCATTTGCTCTGTTTTGAGTTTGATCGGAATTTTTTGATAACGGCTACAGTATTTTTGACCACATAACAAGATTCCTGATCAAAACCAGTCTTCATAGATTGTCATTTTGAATAAGTAAGTCACGCAAAAAATTCAAATTCAAATTCACACTTGTTCTGGCACCAACTCCGGCCTCCCTTTTTTCAAATCACGTGCCACCCAACCTTTTTCACGAATAATTACCGGATGGTCTTTCCGAGCTTCAAAGACTAGTGCCGAAAGTTTCGGCCCGAAACTCGGTGAAAGCCATATTGCAGATTTGGACTGATATGACCCCAACAGTGGTAAGGACAATGTGAGGCGTCTGAAGAGCATGTTCTCTAACGATGAATTCAGCTGGGGCATCGGCGATCGCACGGCATCGGTTCGGATTCCGGCGCATTGTGCTGTTGAGGGCAAGGTTGACACTTTTGGCATCTTTTTTATTTTATGAAACTCCAAAACAACGTTACAGGGCTACTTCGAGGACCGCCGTCCCGCCTCAAACTGCGACCCTTACCTGGTGGCGTCTACGATCGTTTCGGCAACGTTGCTTCTATAGTTTTTCATTTGAACAAAGTACTGATACCATTGAATGTTGAATAAACTTTGAAAACTTAGTTTTTTACAAGAATGAAAGCACATTTTTTTATTTAAACAAATTCAAACAAGATAAAGCAATTCGACGCGGGGGAGTAAATGAAGCAAATTTCAAGATTTTTGCAGAGAAAATAAATAATTACGTTAAATATACGGAATGAATTTCAAAGGGGAGGGGGGGCACATCAATTTCCGGAACGATAATCAATTAGTTAATAAATATGTGATAAATATCAACTTTTAATAACTTTATAGTTATTTAAATACACTTTTTTCTTTTGTTTGGACAACGCGGAGACAGTCGAAGGTGCTGTCATTACACCTGCATGTTGTTGAAAGCGGCGTCGAGGCCACTAAGAGGGAAACGGCGAATGGGCGTACGGTTGGCTTTTGGGGCACGGAGAAGGATCTCCATCTGTTCGGCTGTCATGTTGGGTTCATCAAAATATTGGTCGGCTGATGGGGCGGCAGATGTCGTGGCTGTTTGTTGGTTGTTGGCGGAGGAGGAGGTCATGATTGGTAAGAAGAGTTTTTCTGAAAAAGGAAAGTTACTAGAAATTGTTTTGGACAAGTCTTTAATTTGTTTAGATAATTATTCCACGAACATAATTATCTAAACAATCAGCTCCTGACATTGTGCCATAAACTTGTCCACCTCCTCTTCGCCTATAAGCTAGATAACTGGAGGAACAGCAGAAACAACGCAAGCGGAAAAAAGACAAGCATTGAGAAAAAGGTAGATTGATACCCGCTACAAAAAGAGAGAAGCTGAAATACCACTGCTCATGACACAACAATCTTGTTATGAATGAATGAAGCTGATCGAGGTTGCTATCCCACTAAGCTTGCCCGCACTAGGTGAAGGTGTGGCCAAACAAGCATCGTCGTGGGACCATCAAGGGGAATAGACACACGTCAGGGAAAAGCGTGTTACGGGACAAATTAGGCGGGAAATACGGTCATAAGCTGCTTGGAGGTGTCCGCACTTGCATAACCTTGGCCGACAAAGTTTGTCAAACAAATATCAGACAAGTGACCAGGCCAAACACTTGTCACAGCTACCGTCAATTGTACCAACAAAGAACTAGCACATTTCGCCGGCACTACAAGGACCAAAAACAAGGATCGCCGTTGTTTCGAGTAAAGAGAAGAGGGTAGGAAAGATTTCTGATTCTGTGGAAGGCATCCAATATCCCAAAAAGTGAAAGGCAAACTAACGGAAGAATAGGATAAATGTTTTTGGATTATATATGGGAAAAGAGTAAGATATCGACAATACTGTTGGAATGAGGCAGCACTTTTTAAATTGATGGGTCATACTGTCTGTCATAGTGAGCCCACGGACTACAGGTTAATACGGCATCGCGGACAGATAATAGAAATGAACTTTCGTATATTAGAAGGAATCGATCTGATTCAACAACGCTTGTGATGTCGTTGCTAGCTAGGGGACCACACACGAAGGTATGCCACAAACAGGCTTGTACTGTGGACCTTCGTGGTTAGAGATGCCTAACTTCCATGAGTGCCAAGGAGGGATGCAGAGAAATTGGCGCGCAAAAAAAAGCGATGCAGTGGTGCGCAAAGTCAAGCAGCGGTAAATTGGGATGATGGTTGGTGGTGCATTTCTTCGGTAAGCAGGATTGGTGTACGATTAATAGCATATGAGATTTCACGAAAAGGCTAAATTGAACACATTGTAATTACGCGCTTCAAGACATCTAGATCAAGGTCTTCATATAGAGAAGAGGTAACATCCATGTTTCTACCGACTTCGACTTGACATAAATGCTGCTAATAACCGATATAAGTGACCCAACAAAATGCTGCATGTAATCTGAAAGCATATAATGCATCTGAATAAGTAGGTCACCCAAAGAATCCGAATTCACACTTGTTCCAACATCCACTCCGCCCATCTCCCTTCGAGCGTCGTCAATCAGCCATGACATTTGTCACTCAACAAGCGCATACTCCTTTGGTTGGTACTATAACACACCTTGTCGAAGCACTTCACACTACCGATCAAGGGATAAGTGTACAAATCTTGTGACAAGCTACCATCAGCTGCGGGTGTTTGACTGACGTCTTTATGCTCTCCGATAATTAGCCTGGATGAGGGCGTGCACATTAGCGAGGGCCTGGACGGCATACGTCATCCGACGAAGCCTTCGTAGGGAGTCAACCTGGGAAGGCAAGGAGACTACCACAAGTAATCTACCTGACCAGTTGCTGGTGGTCGATGAGCTCCATAAATAGCGATTTCTGTCATTCTAGCCCATCCACTCGCATCGTGGATAGTTGTTGTTTTCTGATGTTGCCATTTTTATGGTTATTTCCTTATTTTTAACAGTTCACAGTAAGCAATGTTGTAGCTACACATTATCTTGCTTTTTTCTTTTTTCCGCTTGCCTTGTTTCTGTGTTCCCTTTAGTTCTTTAGCTCTGTAGTGGGGACAAATTTACGGTTCGTTTTTGTTGTTTATCATTTATCAAATAGAATAGCATCGAAGCCGATAAGCTAGGCATTCTTTTTTATTTAATCGTGACGTGATCCCTGTTTTCTTATTGCTGTGTTCGTGGAATCGTATTTAGCTTGTCCAAAACCAACTTTTATTAAACTCCCTTTATTTCAGAGAAACTCTTCTTACCAAACATGACGTCCTCCTCTGCCAACAACCAACAAAACAACAATGACAACCGTGGAACCCAAGAAGCCGACCAATATTGGGATGAACCCACCATGACTGCCGAACAGATGGAGATCCTTCTCCGTGCCCCAAAGGCCAACCGTACGCCCATTCGCCGTTTCCCTCTTAGTGGCATTGCGGCCGCCTTCAACAACATGCAGATGTAATACCAGCATGTTTCATTGGCTCCGCGTGACTTTATCCAAACGAAAGAAAAAAGTGTATGTAAATAACTATAAAGTTATTGAGAGGTTGATAGTTATTGCCCCATATTTTGATGTTGTCCCCATTTCAATTTCATTCCGTGTATTTGACGTAATTACTTATCCTTCTTGCTTATAATTTTCGCTTATTACAATGTGCTTTCATTTTTGTTATAATAAAAAAAAGTTTTGGAAAATTTATGCAACATTCAATGTTATCAGTACTTTGTCCAAATGAAAAACTATGAAAACAGCGTTGCCGAAGCAGGATGAGGACGTGCATATTAGCAAGGACCTGCACGGCATACGCCATCCGATGAAACCTTCGTAGGTGCGAACAGCATGTAAGCGCCCGTTTTTGTGAAGTCGGTTCAGAAGTGAGGCCCTGAGGGCATTGCTGCTGAACAGAAAAATATATGTCATACAATGTTCGACGCAGAAAAAGACGGCATACAAGCTGACACTGTCCGTTCAAACAGCTTTGGTTTTTTTTTTCGCACGAGTTAGACTGATTTTGTGGGCAGGGCCGATAAAAACTGGCTCGGGCCAGCGGATTTACCGTCCACCTCGGGGACAGACTCATTCGTCGTTTACGTTAAATGGAGACAGTTGTGCCATTCTGCGGATTCAGCGGAGGCCGAAGAATGAATGTGTGAGGTTCGAGGTGTCTCGATTCGCATTGTCGGTGTCGATTCAGCCTAGCAACCACTATTTTCGTTGGCTTCTTTATCAACACAGTTGGTCAGTTTGGTGAACTTAAAATCGTATCTTGAAAATCAAAGCTAGAGGTCATGTATGCACGTTTTTTGGAATCTCCATGCGATTTTGAATCGAATAGTGTAGATGTTAGCGCAATTGGACAACCTTTTTCCGTGGTCGATTCCAGGATTAGAACGAAATTTCGTGAAAAACCGCTTCAAAAAATTCTAATTTTGAACATTTTTGAGCTAGACTCAACTACTATAGCTTTTTGGAATCCTCACGCAATTCTAAGAATGATAGCGCCAAGAAAACGACGATTGGATCAACGCTGCGGATTATAGAGACGAGAATCTGATTCCAGTTGGGCAGCCAAAGTTTTGCGATTATTTAAACGCCTCAATGTACGGTGATCGTTGTTTGTAACACCGCTGACTTTTTTATACAGTAATGATATAAATATATCATAATGCTTTACAAAAATTTAAAAATAGAAATGTTATAAAAAATTTAATACAGTATTTTCAAATAAAAATGATCACTGTCATCTCTCGGCCGCAATGAATATTGGCGCCACGCGGTTTCCCTCCATCTGCCGCCATCTAAACCAAACCCAATTCATAATAGCGGTCGTTTGTAGTATGAAAAAAAAAGACATCATTGCTCGATCGACTCCGATCACGATTGAATGGGGCACCTAGTATTAGACGGGCAAATGGAAGGAGCGGGAAAAAAGTAGCAAAGAAAATGCATTGCAAGTGTTTTTGTTCGTCCCTGGGGCCCAAAAAAAAGAAAGAGTCGAAAGAGCAGGAACTTGAGGAAGGGCAGCCCACGGTGATCGAAAGGGCAATGTTGTCCGATTCCAATGCCGGGCCGGGCTGTCGTTGCTGCTGTTCTGTCGCTCGCTTTTCCGATGGATGCTCCAGCCAGCTCTCCCCGCTCGTGGTAGAGTTGCACCGGCTGCGACGAAATAGCTGATCGCTCGTGGCTCGTGGCGGTTTGGCGGCGGGATAGGGGTGAACGGGTTTGGCACGGTGAATTTGGCGCGGGAATGATTGTGGTGTGTGTGAATGATAAACTTTTAGACGACGGCTAAAAGTTTACATTGGGAAAGTGGCTTTTTTTTAACATTTTTCATTCTTTAATCGTTGTGTCCCTTTTAGCGCGTTCAAACCCCAACAAATCAATCATTATCACAATCAATAACCGCGCGAAAGCTCTATTTTTACACTAAACCCATCTGTAATACGTGTCTCAGGGTCGTCTTACCCCATCACGTTCACGTTTTTAAAACAAAGACGCACTTCAAAGACGTCATTTTCGCCCTCCCTCGCCTCATAATTTACACCTGTTCCGTCATGGATCACAATTTTTGCGTGACATGCACTTCCGCCCGTGTTCTTCTTACTTTTCACGCCGTTCTGAACCTTTCTACGTGCTTCTATCTTCCATTTTACCAATCTTTTTGAAAGATTGTGCCACCTTCAACCATCAAACCTCATAAATTTCATTCCAGAAACCCCGTGTGTATCCATCCCTGCGATGTGGATGCTCTGGTGCTTCAATCAACCTCGCAACAGCCCGTGACTCAATCCAACATTGTCTGTTTGTCCATCGAATTAGCACTTTCATCGAATCTCCTCTGACACTACTAGGAAGCTCAACTCACAAACCATCAAACAACACGTATCTGTTTTACATTTCTTTTTTGCTATCCATTGGGTTTGCAGGCAGCTTTGTCTGTTCTTTCTACATTCTCAAAACTTTTAAACTTGATACAAAATACCTATACACATTCTTATTGATTGATTCCTAATTTATTCGGCGCAAATCTTGTACATCATATCCGGCATCATGTATTTTCGCTTTTTTGGTTTCTTTGTTGTATTTTTGCAATTGACTACGATTTGCGGGATTTATATCGATAATGACGATGGCACGACGAGGGAGATCAAAATGAGCGTGTAAGTTGGCACTTTTTGATGGCATTTCGAATGTTTAAAGTTTTAAAAATATATAAACTTTCACTTTCAGAAAAGATAAAAACAAAATCGCCAGACAGATCCTAACAACATGGGGGATCCGACGGCCCGGCACAAAAGCTGTAAATCCCGATTCATATGTGTCGCTGTTCATGGCATCGGCTTACAAATTTCATACTGATGATTCGGATGAGGATGATATCAGGTTTAATCCGTCTTACAGGTTTGAAGTTTTGATAAAGATTGAAATTTTGACGCTTATTAATGCGATTTCAGCGATCTAGACAGTAAAACGACCTATTTTGACTACGATCGAAAGCTGCGCGGCGTTCTCGACCACGATTTTGATGTCATTGTGGCATTTGAACCTCGACATATTGTCACTGATACGCCGTTGACGAATGCATTGGGGTCTAATCTGGCTGAAATCGATTTCTCTAATGAGGATACTGATTATCCGTATGAGCTGGTCCACGCTGGGCTCTATTTTGCCGTCGATTCAAGTGCCGATTACAGCGTAAAAAATATTAAGTTATTTTATACGGTTGCTGATGAATTGGAGAAATCATCGCCTGGAGTGGCATTTTCCATCAATGACACCAACTTCATTGCATTCAATGTGTCAAAAATTGTTGAAGGATGGATGCGGAAGCCGGAAATGTCCAGACGGCTGTATATTCGGATCACTGATAAGCAAGGTTGGCATTATTTAACTATTTTTAAAAATTAAAGTTGGTTTTCAGGCAAATTCCGCCCCCTCGACGGCCTCCTAACCCATCTCCACGCCTTCGGGGTCGGATTCTTCATCGAAGGCGACGAATATTACCAAAGCCGTCATCGCCGAGATGCCGGATTCCCCGAAGATGATGACGCCAATGAAATCGATAACGGCGAATCGTCAACCCCCATCCCCGATGGCCCTGTTGATGAGATTGCACCCCCAAGGACAGATACCTGTCGCCGACGGTCCTTATTCATCGACTTCAGCGATCTCGGCTGGACGGATTTCATCGTCGCCCCACATGGCTATCGTGCCAACTATTGTGCCGGCGGGTGTCCCTTCCCGCTTGATGGCATCTATCATCCGACGAATCATGCTCTATTCCAGACGCTCGTCCATCTCCTGCATAAAAATATCACCGGTGAAGCCCTCTGTGCTCCGACTGTGATGGATAAATCCATGAGCCTCCTATTTTTGGACCAAAACCAAGTGCGAATCAAAAAGTATGCAGATATGTCGGTCATCGAGTGCGGTTGCCAATAACCAACAACTTAATATTGTAAATTAAAGTTATTATTTTTAATTAAATTGTTGTTAAAGTTTGGAGAAAACAAATAAAATTCGATAGAAAGATCAGTCGATTTTCCGTTCATCAAGGGTTAGTTGACGCTTCCAATTCGGATTCACAACCAAAATACCGACGAGAACGGCATACACAATTATCGAGATCACGCTAAAGTTATGCAGGTAGTCGAGATGGCTAGGGCAATTGAGGTCGAGTTCGCAGGTTCCGCTGAAAACACAATTATGAAGGTTTTTGACAGCCATAAAATAATGTGACTTACACACTGTAGGTCATATTTCTCGATACAACCTGAACAACACTCAAGGCAAAAATAAGCAATCCGAATCCTGCGTGCCATGGGGTAATGCTTTTTTGGACTTTCGGCGAAGTTCGAGGAAACACGAAGTTTAGGAATCCGCCCAACATTTGGATGAGGTAAACAGCAAGGAGGGCAATTTCCAGCCAAGAATAGAAAGATGTGAATTGCTTTAGTTTTAGAACATCGTTTCGGTGTACCATAATGCCGAAAGAAAAACCACCTAGGCTGATTACGGCGAGATGGAAAGCGCTGTGAACAATTTTGGTGAAGAATTTGATTTCATGGCGATGGACGCGGTAGGTTACGATTGCTGAAATGGCAAAATGAGAAACTTTCTTTTGTAGAAATTGTGTAAAATTTTTCATGTTTTGGTTCTGAAATCATTTTTGTCGAAAAAGTATTTACTCCTGAACTGATCAGTTGCACACAAGACTACACTCCATGAAAAGTGTACCCCTCTATTCAGACAACTCTGAAAAGTGTAGTCTGATCCCGACCAAACATAGAAATAGACAATCAATGTGCGCATTAGGTCCCGTTCCCGTCAGGGTCGTCTTTTTGGTATCTATTGTATCTCTGACCGGTAAAGATGGGCCGATACTTTTTATATTTCCCCGCAATTTTTGGGTTGTGAACCTTTTTCTCTATAATCATGCGCAGTTTTTCTAATTTGGCTTCATGTTTGCCATAAACAGCCCTATTTTTGTATTTTAGTTCGTCAATGTTTGACTTACCTTCTCCTTGTAAAAACACAAAAGCGACAGTGCTAAAAAATAAGTGATAATTGAGTAGACCGTCCACTGCTGGTATCACTCCAAGGTCTGTTACGTTCTCCGCTCGTGTTTTCCATTGAAATCCGCCATTGGCTGTGCCGAATACAAATCCTGAAACACTTTTTGTTTACAAAGTTCCCTTTGACGTGATCGTTGTCTTCACCATTAAGTACAACCATCGCAGCACCCACAATATGCGCGATTAATGCCACAAAATCAAAATACTTCATGCTAGCTTTGTACTTTCTGTAATCCTCTGCCGTAGTGTCAATCACCGGCGGCACATGGTCCAAGTCGTATGCACTAATCCGTGGAGTATGCATTTTTAGTTTAAATCAAGTTTGAACGGACTGAAATTTTGTTTAAAAGTTAAAAAAACGTATTTTTGTAAATTGATCGTGCCACATACGCGAAAAAGGTTCAATCTTTTTGTTGGCTAACCACGAAAAGCACGATTTTGCGTATAACAAACTATCAAAAGCATAATCAATGCTAACTATTCACCGCAAAATCACGCAAAATGCCCGTCACACCAGAGCCAATTATTGACGACAATAAACAAACCGCATAAAAACTGTCAAAAGCCGCTAATGCTCAAACTTATCATCCCAACAAAAAAGGCTGATAGCATGGCTGCCCCCTCTGGAGGACTCTGAACTACATCCGGAAGAAACACTGAAGAAGCTCGAGAGGGTGCAATCGCTGTCATTTGGGAAATTCTTTGCGAAGAAAGGCGTGGTGCTTGTTCGTCGTTTATTGCCGATTCGGAGGGACTCGCCTTTTGGCTTGTATTTGCGTGAGTCGCGAATTGATTGTACTCGCTTTTGACGCGCTTGGACATTATACATTCTTGAAATTTTCGATCAAAAATGAGTATCAAAGGGTGATTCATGTTGATATTTCATGGCCTCAATGTCTTCAGGGTGACCAACAATGAGCAACATGCGACGTCACAGCTCAAAGTTATCAATGCGCAAATCGGATGGAAGTGTGGTCGACAGTTCGGAGGATGATGATTTTGGGGCTGGAGCGGGTGGAGGGATTTCGAGAAGCTCGACTACGAGTTCCTTTGGGAACTTTTTGATGGGGTATGAGGAGGAGGAGGGGAATGGGAAATTGCCAGCGGTATTGGCGGCGGCGCGGTTTTGGTTGGAGGCTGTGGCGGGGTCGATTCAGGCTGAGATTACGGTACTGGTTGGAGAGTGAGTTTTTTCGTTAAAAATGTTCAAGAGGCTGTCTGTGAGGTTTTTTAGGATGGCCGACCCCGGGGTATCGGAATCTCAAATCTGTTATGCCAATGTTGTTAAGATGCCTAAGGACAATTAAAAAAAAGCATGCTTTCGATTCAGAAGCCTCGGATTCTGGAGATACGGATTCTGAAAGTTTCGTCGACGATTTCTGGAAAGGTACTTTCCGGTCATCTTAGAACCTTGATTTTTGGGCTCTGGGGGTATTTTGAGTCAAAAAGAACAATGGCGTATTCAAAAAATTTTTTACTGGCCGGGAATTATTGATTTTTTAAAACTATGATATTTTGATCTGTAATATTTCCTTCTGCTGTCCGATAGGACACGGTCTGTCCTTACCAAAATGTAGCCCAGCCTTTTCTGCATCGGGCAGTATATAACAGAAAAAGGGTAGTTGTGGAAATTGCGCATTTTTTTTTGATTCAAAGAAAAAACCCGCGAGTGCGCTGGTGAAAAAATCTGCGTGCGGCGTAAGAAAATGTGTGCATGCAACGTCGCACGCGTCGAAGCAAGTTTTGGCGAAAAGCGACCAGTGTCCGCGACGCCGGCGCATCGTTTTTACACTAGCAAAATCGTGGTTTTTTACCTTGAATCTTTAAAAAACGCGCAATTTCCAAAACTAGCCCTATTCTGTCATATACTCTTTGGTGCAGAAAAAGCTGGGCTACATCTTGGTAAAGACAGACCGTGTCCTATCGGACAGCGGAAGAAAATATTACATATCAAATAATCATAGTTTTAAAAAATCAATAATTCCCGGCCAGTAAAGAATTTTTTGAATACGCCATTGTTCTTTTTGACTCAAAATACCCCCAGAGCCCAAAAATCAAGGTTCTAAGATGACCGGAAAGTACCTTTCCAGAAATCGTCGACGAAACTTTCAGAATCCGTATCTCCAGAATCCGAGGCTTCTGAATCGAAAGCATGCTTTTTTTTAATTGTCCTTAGGCATCTTAACAACATTGGCATAACAGATTTGAGATTCCGATACCCCGGGGTCGGCCATCTCCCCTTGTTCCTAAAAAACCTCACAGACAGCCTCTCAAAACTTACAAAAAAATGTATACGAAACAAAAGTGAAATCAAAAATTGTTGAAAAACGCGTCGTATGGCCATTTTCAGAACCCGCATCCCACAACTTTACAATTCCGACCCATGCCTATGCTTGTCCCCGACCGAAATACTCCTCCGGCGACTCGTGCCTTATCAGCCGTACGCTGTCTCCTTGTGGACGACGCCTATCACCACAGCCACCGCCACAACTACCGCCACTGCCGATGGCGCTGGTCAGTTCCTCACGAAACGCGTCCTTCGAGTCGTACCCGTCAAAGGCTTGCGGTCGCAGCCCCTTAACGACCGCAATCATCACAATCATGACCAAATAGCGACAAATACATCCAAAAAGCCGCGAAGAACCCTGGCCGAGTTGATTGGCAATTTGCCCGGCGGCCGTATCGACACGCTCACCGCCTTCGAAATACTCGGCGTTAACAACTATGAAAGAAGTGTGATAGCACGAGTTGAGGTATGTATGTATGTATGGCTATTGTAAATACTGTATGTAGTAGAAAAGGGAATTAGTTGTAAGCGGGTGGTTATTTTGATCCAAAATGAGAGCTTAGAAGTGTCGAGCTGATAAGGTTGTTGACTTTTGCGGGGGTTGGAACATGCAAAAAATGATTCAGGAAAAGTAATCAGGGTGTTCATGCCTTAAAAATGTGTGAATTTTGTATCTTGATTCACTACATTGCACTTTTAGGCGCCAATCGAGGCAATCCCGATAGCTAGGGAAGTTAAGCTTGCAAGAATTGACAGCAATGTAGAAGGTACGGGTTTGGATGACGACGATGTCAATACACTGCTCAAAAACCACTTTAAAACGTCGAAATTGTTGACCGCCGGTGGCTTACTTCGACTAATTCCCGAAAAAGCGGCTGAAATCTTCTTTGAAGTCACATTCAACTTGAAATCTGATTCTGAACCATTGCCAGAAATCACTTCTCAAGTATGTTTGACTGATCCGTCAACTTCATTCTACCAGTTGCCACCTATTCGTCGTCAATGCCCTCGAAAAAGGGTCGACAGAAAGAAACAGTTTGTCCCACAAAATCTTGAAGCTCTGAGTGATCGCATCTTTCGACTACTACGTCCACAGTTTGAAACTACTGAAAACAGCGAAAGTACATTCATGTCAATGCCAGTTGTATCCGTTTTGGCAGCGTCACCAGGGTCCGGTGGCAAGCTAGCTTTGGAACTGTTGGCTGAGGCACTATCAGTCGAAATTGTGAAAATTGATTGCCTAAATTATTGGAACATTGAAGGCAGAAACCGGGAAAATGAGATTAAAACAGATTTGGAGGCGGCATTAGCCATGGCACCGGCTGTTTTGGTGGTTGAAAATGTTACGGCGTTGAAAGATTCACCTGGAAGTAGCTTGGATTCAGGCAAGTATTACTATTATTGGTTTTGCTTTCTAGTTGTGTGACAATGATTTTTTGCACGTTTTTGGGTTTCATTAAAAACGTGTTTGCATTTTAAAACTTTTAGGCAACAAAACCCTTGACAAACTCTGCAAATCCATATCAAAGCTGTCATCAGAGTCCAGATTAGCCGTGGTTTTTACTTGTGAAAAGACGGACCTTGCCGAACTTCCACAAGCACTTGCTCAACTTGTTCATTTTGAATTTGTGCTGCCAGATTTGGACGCCGATGAACGTGCTAATTATTTTGAGTTTCTACAAAACCAACAACAAATGACAGCAGATCTGACTTCCGAAAAGTTTTTGGCATTGACTCGGGTTTGTTACCCCATGTTTGGAAAAATATTTTAACTGTATCGATTGTAGGGATTTGTGTTGGCGGAACTTGACCAACTAATTCTCGATTGTCGACGGCAACAAGCACTTGCACATTCTGATTCGATCCAGCTTCAATTTTTGGAAAAAGCCGTCGAAAAACGGAATAAGTCCTTCTCCGACGCCATCGGCGCTCCAAAGATACCAAATGTCAAATGGGACGATGTCGGCGGATTGGAGGACGTCAAAAAAGCCATTGCCGAGTCACTGAAGTTGAATCTGAAGCCGGGTACATCCAAAGGGTTGAAGCGCAGTGGAATTGTGTTGTATGGTCCCCCTGGTTGCGGTAAAACGCTTCTCGCCAAAGCTGTCGCAAATCAGTTTGGAGTAACTTTTTTGTCGGTCAAAGGCCCAGAGTTGTTGAATCAATATGTTGGGCAGAGTGAACACAACTTGCGAATCAGTAAGTCGGATAACCGTCAAATACCATGAAAATGCTCATTGTCGTTTCAGTTTTTGAAAAAGCCCGTCTCGCCTCACCTTCAATCATCTTCTTCGACGAAATGGACTCCCTTGCGCCAAATCGTGGAGCCGCAGGCGACTCCGGCGGCGTCATGGATCGGATGGTGTCGCAACTGCTTGCTGAACTGGACACACTTCATTCAACAAAAAATTGCGATGTTTTTATCATGGCCGCGACAAATCGGCCGGATTTGTTGGATCCAGCTTTACTCATTCCTGGCAGATTTGATAAGGCTATCCATGTCCGACCAGCGACGGACATTGAGTCGAAGTTGAGGATTTTGAGGCCGCTTTCTGATAAGGTGACTCTGGACGGGATTACTGTCGAAGATATTGTGAGTCATTCATTTTCATGCCAATTCAGCTTACAAATGGAATTACAGGCAAAAATGTGCCCGGATCTCATGTCCGGCGCCGATCTCAGCTCCCTGATGCAAAAATCAGCCATGGCCGCCTTGCGTGAGGTGATACTAGGCATTGAAGCTGACCGCGAAGCAGCCAAAAAACTTGATCTCAACGATATTCAAGTCAAAATCGGCGCAAAACATGTCAGAACAGCGCTGCAAGACTTTGCTGGATCTCTTTCAAAAACCGATTTAGACCATTATGCGAATCTCGAAAACCAATTATAACATGTTTATATATTTAGTTATTTATTCCCACGTCAATAAATATATGATTCAACCCTGTCTATTCGGCTGCCGACAGTTTCACAATAACCTCGCCATCGAGTTCAGCAGGCTTGGCATCCTTGGCTTCAAAGACAGCCTTGGCATCGGCGCAATCGTCCGGGACAGATTTGAACATCACCACCAATTTATCAGCTTGAGGCTTTCCGGCCTGAAATTACAAATTTACGAGTCGTAAAGAGTGAAAACGAATACAAATACCGTACCTTGCGAGTAATTTCGATCTCGACCTCAGCGCCGACGTTAACGAATCCAAAAATAGGGTTGACACCATAGTTGGAGTTGTTTGAGCTCTTGATCTTGAAAGCAAGCTTCAAGGCACTCTGATTGATCAGCTTGTGCTTGGATTTGCCGCCGGCAGCCGAAATAGGGCACGTCGGAGGGACGACAGCGATGGCGTAAGTGGACATGGTGACACGGAGATGCGACGGACCACAGAATGCCGACAAAACAAAGTGCCTATGGGGCGATCGCGCCGATTTGAGGGGCTTTTATCGAGTTTTGTGCCGATTTGGTGCCAGATTTATGCTAATTACTCTGTTGATTATTTGGAAAACAAAGTTATTCTTTAGGTTTTGAACCAAAAAGATCTCAAAACTGAGTTATGTGAAAAAGTCAGCTAACAAAATGGTATCAAAAACGACTAATTGTAAACAAACAGGAATCGTTCGAGACCTGTAATCCAAGATTGATGAGCTGCACCGTAACACCACCCAAGTTCATATGTTCAATTTCTGTTGTTTAACCACTAAGCACAAAAAGTATGACTACACAGTTGAATGAAGAGGAAGTATCGAACATGCACCAGGATAAACCTAATCCGCAGTTCATGTCATCCATTTACGCAATTACACAATACTGCGTAACCTTTCATGTGTTCTGCACCATGATAATCTGGCTACAACTCTCCGATACTTTTACCTATATAAACTAATGCTACTTTTAATCACGGCGTTCCGCCAAACATTCAAAATGGTCTTTTGTCGATCAACTTTGGTTTTATTAGTTGCCGTCTTTTGCGGATGCTCAGCTTATCTGCGATTTGAAGAAACTAACCAACATGCCGCACTGACACAAAAAATTGCCGATGTCAATGCAACGTTGAATAAGGCTTTGGATAAAGCTTTTATAGCTAAAACTGTGCAGGCTGTGGCATCTAGTGAGTGGTAATTTTTTTAAAGATAACGTTTTTAAAGATGTTTTTTAGTGGATCCAACGGTACGCAATCTTATTGCATCGATCTATGCTGTACCGGGTGCCGCGTTCACATGTCTTCAATATAATATGAGCAGAATGTCATATCCGACAATCACAAGAATGACGTTATCAACTCTTCCGACGGTTCTCAGTCAAATGTGTCCCGGCTATAAGTCACAATTTACAGCAGTTGAAAATGCGACTATAGCTTTGAAGAAACGCTTGGACACCTACACGCCAGAAGTCATTGCAAACCTTCCACCAGGTGTGTATGACCTTCTGACCACGGCTGGCAACATCAGTCTGGAAATGCTGAATGATCCCGATATGGCTAATAACCTCACATACCAAGAGTATGTCATCGATGAAATGGTGACTCAAATCAATGGTTTGAATGATACTGATAGAAAGGATTTTGCGAAACAAGTGCCCTGGACAGCGCCGTTTATCACACCCAACGGAAAATACTCAGGATCTTTACGAAGAACATTGGAACTAATCAATACTGGATTGCGAAATTCATTCAACACGAGCGAATTGGCTCCAGCATTGACAGACTTGACTTTGGGGGTCGCGTCCAAGCTGCCAAACATTGTGAAATGGGCATATAACAAGATTGATGGCTTACCAGTCAGTAAAGAAATATACGCAGATACAACGATTGCGGTCGTCGCGAATACGGTGGCAGAACTTGGAAATATGTTTGTCGTACCAGCAGTTAATTCATACGACATGAAAAAAGTGTTGGAATTGTTGCTTGGGGGTCGCTTTTTAATTTCTGATTATGTTTATGTTTATCAGCCGTATTATTATAATTCTAATTACTACGATTACTAGTTATCAATAAATATTACGAAAGATGTTACTTCTGAATACCCTGCCAATCAATGACAACATAAAAACAGATTCATTGATAACGGAAATTGCGGAAATGGTGGGGGAAATTGGATATTTCTATGGCAGACCCGAAGTATGTATGGAATACTAATTACAATTTGAAGTTTGTGGAATCATTGCTTGGAGGCCGATTTCGCTTTTCTCATTTCTGACAGAAATTGTAATTTATGTACAGTTTGCTTGATTTCCAGTACTTTGATGACAAAATTTGTTTTACTCGTGCATTTTGTACAATGTTACAAATCAGTTAAAACGCTTTTCTATACAATATTATTATTGTCAATGTTGTCCAGAAATCCATCCAGACTGATATCATTCCCCGAAATCAAACATAAATATTGTTTTTGAGATCACTTTTCTTGCTTCTGCTGTCGTCATTGTCGTCATCGTCGCGACTAGTCGACTTTGAACTAGTAACTTCGTCCCTTTCCGTTTTCTGATCATTTCCGGCGGTCGGAGCGGTCGGCAACAAAAATGTACCGCCTTCGTCATCGCTACCGTAATTTAGTGACTTTTTACGTTTTCTTAAAATGTACTCATCGCGATTTGCGTTGATGTAGTCAGGAACGGGGTGGATTTTCTGAAATGAGACAAGTTATGGCATGAATTATGGCATTGAAGGCCTACTTCATCTTCGGATATTCCATGGAAAGTTTTATACAACTCAGCGATCAGCTCCGCCCCAAAAATTAAACCTGAGTGAAGTGAGACCATTCGGACAACAAAAATGCCGTCCTGTTTGAGATAGTCGTTTACAAAGGTGGCAATTTCCTTTTTAGAGGTTTTTGAATTGACTTCCAAATCGCTCAAAGCCAGATTTGATTTAATAAAATGATGTCCAAAGCAGGAAAAGAGGATGATAATAGTCCAATATGCCATTGAAACAACGCTTGCTGCGATGAGCAAGACATACCAGAACCAAAGTAGGATGAATATCTTTTCATTGAAAATGTTGATGACGAGCACGCATTGGACTGAGTATTTTTGAATGTTGGCGACTTGTCGAATCTAGAACAACCAATTTGACCGTTTTTACAGCCATTTAAAGCCAATCACTTACAGTAAAGTCACAAATAGACACCCTAGGGAAATAGCCACTACTCTCCCACTGTACTCCATTCATAATATCCAAAATAACCTGCAGCCCATACAACGAGTACCGTGATGTCCTCAGAAACCAGTTCATCAGATAAAATTGGGCCAACACATTGAATAAATAAAGAACTTTCATCACAAGGTACATGTAACTGATGAAGCATGCTTTATAGCGTACGTTGAACACTTTCATGAGCTCACTCAGAACGATATTTCGTTTCGCGACGCGCCTTTGAAATTTTAGGGCTTTAGTAATGTGTGCCGTGAGTGTGTCAATATTCTTTTTCCGGGTCGATTCTTCCATGTTTTGAGAATCACAAGCGCGTTCGACGATTTCGTGGACTTGGATTCCTGCAACGAACCCCCACAGGTTAAAAAACAGCTTTGAAGGGGGTAAAGTTACCGGAATTCATACTGGCACACTTCCACAAAAAGCTGGGTAATCGAAAACAAGCAGCTTGGAGTAATAAGAAGAATGGCACCCATTGATAGTAGCTAAGTCGCCGGACTTCGGAATATCGCTCTTTTTCGTCGACAAGTTCAACGTCGACATCAGGACGGACGAAATATGAATCTTGACTCCAACAGTAGTTTTCGGCGTACTAAAAAGGAGCATTTAGTCGGTGAAAATGCCATTTGTGATAAGAAATATCAAGTTTGGGACTGTTTTGATCGAAAATGCCAAGGGAAAAAGCCGCGACTCACCTGTTCCCAGGACCCTGGAAACTTTGAAGGCAACACACATTCAAGCGGTCGGCCTGAAAGCACAGATTGTTAGAATTCGGAAAGGGCAGCCCAAATTAGTAAAAAAGTACCTCCAAATTGTTTAAAACTGATCAAAACACTGAAAGCTAGCAACATATTCGGGGTGTAGAGATAGTTCATCCGATCCACGACATCGTCATCCTTGCGGGATGACAGATATCGCGCCATGGATATCACCGCTTCGATCATCATGGCTGTGGTTTTAGGTCGGCGTGAGCCGGCGAATTACTGTAAGAATATCACTCTGATGGAGTCAAACAAGCGAGAAATTCAGAGATCTATGCACGATCTGACGACGCGCTCGAAACACTCAAAGTTAAAACTGATACAAACACGCATGAACTATCAAAGTTTATATCGTGGTCAATCGGGAATTGTAAAATCCGCTAAATATTGCTGAGTTTATATGATCCAATCAAGAATTATGTAAATAAATCAGCATCATAAGGCAAATAGATATGATACATGTTTCAAGAAAGTGTTTCAATTACGTATTGTGATCGAAAAAGGCCAAATTTGTATGCAAAATAGAAAAGTTTGGACACATTGCGCGGGGATTACATTCTCTTGGAAGTAGAAATCGATCGAAAACAAACAAAAACAATTTCGATCATCACGTCGAACGTGTTTCCCGTCCCTTTCCCTGCCTGGCCGAATAGATACAATTAGTCATGTCATTGCATAACACTCGCCACAGGGGGTCGGTCATTCATCTTGATCGCGCCTTCTTGCTGGGTTTCCTTTGTTGATCCCGATTAACGTTTCTTTGTTTTTCGAAATGTACGGATAAGCACCCCCTAGGCGTAGAGGCCTAGAGGCTGCAACAGTTTTACACCGGCTGACTGAAAGGCTATTTGCTGTATGTGTATCGAAAGCTGGAAGCAGTGTAGTGTGGGGCTTGCTCGATCAAATGAACGTTAAGAGGCAGTCCGGCAGCCGATTTCGATCCAAGGTGAAAGGGCCGACACAGCAAACTCGTATTTCGAATCATTTTGGGTCAACTAAGTTAGTATATTAGCGTAGAGTTTTTTGAAAAAAAGTTTGGCTCCTGAGGCCTTCGGATTCTGGAGATACGGATTCTGAAAGTTTTGGCTTCAGAGTCTGCTGGGGGTTTTCAATGAAAAGATAGAGACCTGAATTTTTGGCTCCAAGGGTAATTTTGGATGGGGAATAAAACTACGCTCTCAGATTTTTTGTAAAACAGTAATAAATATCGATTTTTTTGTGGTAACCTATGTAAATCGGTCATAACTTTTTTCACAAACAGAAAAGGAGGTCGAGACTATTACTATCGTGTAGCCCGTCTTTTTCTGCGTCGGGTAGTGTTTCACACACCAGGCCTGAGTTTGGCGTTGCGCCGCCAGGGCATCGCTTCTGAATCGACTTCATGAAAACGCATACAAAAATACGCACTCGCATGCTATTCGGGGGCCATTTATGCCCAAACCATCCAGAATAGGGTTTTCAGGGGCGCTAAACATAACTACGTACTCAGAATTTTGATAACGTGTCAAAATTATTGACTTTTTTATGTTTGGTTTGTAAACGCCGATAACTTTTTTGTCGAATTTGTAGGGCTAAAAGCAACATTACCATCTTGTAGCCCATCTTTTTCTGCGTCGAATGGTATATAAAAGATAAATTTCTGAGTCAGCGGCGGCACCCCCAGGCTCTTTTTTCGATCCGACTTTAGAAAACGCGGACGAAGCCGTGCGCGCAACATGCAACTGTGCGTTGATGTCATCATTTTTTATGTCGCGTTTAAAAATGCCAAAACCGACGGGTTTTCTTTACTCAAATTTTTATCTGTCATACACTATTCGACGCAGAAAAAGATGGGCTACAAGATGGTGATGCTATCATTTGTCCTACAGGTTCGACAAAAAAGTTATGAGCAATATTCAAGCAAGCACAAAAAATCGATAATTTTTGACATGCTATCGAAATTCTGAGTGCGTAATTGTGTTTAGCGCTCCCGAAAACTCTATTCTGGATGGTTTGGTCATAAATGGTCCCCGAATAGCATGCGAGTGCGTATTTTTGTATGCGTTTTCATGAAGTCGATTCAGAAGCGAAACCCTGGCGGCGCAACGCTAAATTCAGGCCTGATGCGTCAATCACTTTCCGACGCAGAAAAAGATGGGCTACAAGATAGTAATAGTCTCGACCGCCTTTTTTGATTGTGAAAAAAGTTATGACCGATTTACATAAGTTACCACAAAAAAATCGATATTTATTACTGTTTTACAAAAAATCTGAGAGCGTAGTTTTATTCCCCATCCAAAATTACCCTTGGAGCCAAAAATTCAGGTCTCTATCTTTTCATTGAAAACCCCCAGCAGACTCTGAAGCCAAAACTTTCAGAATCCGTATCTCCAGAATCCGAAGGCCTCAGGAGCCAAACTTTTTTTCAAAAAACTCTACACTAATATACTAACTTAGTTGACCCAAAATGATTCGAAATACGAGTTTGCTGTGTCGGCCAGTTGAAATCGGCTGCCGGACTGCCTCTTAAAAACATTAACAAAGGCAAAAAGGTGGGAAAGAATTTGCGCAAAATAATGATCACATGCACGTGGACAGGCTCTGGGATGGGACATGAATGGGAATGCAATGCAACAGACATAATACACATAACACAATGATGGACAATGGACATGGATTATAACAAGTGTCAGCCGACGGCAAAGAGGAAACCATATGTGATGATTGCTGACCGCTGGCAGTTCACCATTGGCGCCAGTCGCGCGGAGAAAGCTTTTTCTCTTTGACGGCGAAATTGATGCTGCTTTTTATGGGTGCCGCGAGGAAAAGGCTGTCAATAGGTCGGACTGACTGGATGGCTCGGAAGGACAATACTTTTTTGACTCAAATATGCATTGCCGAAAAATAGTGCAACAAAAAACATGTGCGACAAACAACAAAATAACTGACTCAACTCAATTGAAGCCCCGAGCGCGGCGGCGATAAACAAGTAAGTTTCTTGGTGCATTGAATGGCAAATTGGATGAATCTATTAATCTTATCTAAGTTCAAAAAGCTAACAAAAGTTCAACGAAAGATGGATAAAAAAGTAAAATTCACACATTTAATGGTCGATAATAGATTTTTTTCAGTCAAATAAGAACTAAAAAGTGGTCATAAAAACCATGCGTTGACGTTAGGGACGTTAGGTTGAACATCAGGGTTCGCGCAGACCCATGATCATCGTTAAGCGATGAGTCCGCCGACCGCAATGTCCCATCAAGTGTGTGAATGTTACACGAAGGACAGAAGCACCCCGTAGCGACAAGCACAATCAACCGGTTTCACAAGGGAGGCCTCTGCACAGTGATGGGAGGAAAGCAATTGGGTTGAAGGTCGGTTCGTGGTTAGATTTGGGTGGCATCAACACAGTTTTTAAAGTTTTTAGGCGTTTTTTCAACTTTTTGTTGATTTGTATTAGAAAAAGTTTAATTTTAATCGAAATGATTACAGTCCTAAACTCGATATTTCATTTCCAAACCCACCGCACTCCAAGATTCCGCAAAGTTTGGCGGCATCATACATTCAATCGGACTCCCATGGAATAGCTTAATCGCCGAAATAGAAGAAGCTGCCACTAATAGGTTTGAGGTGATGACACTGTGAAGTCGGTCGATGGGGTCGATGTCCAACTTTTTGACGAAGGTTTTGTACAGATGTAGAAGGGATTCAATTGACATTTTTCAACCTCAAAGGTTACATAAACTAAATGTAAAAATTGAAGATTGAGTTACGTCAAGCTTCCGCGAATCTCAAAACCTCAGGTCCTCAGGTGTGGTTAATGTTGACAAAATAAAACTCGACTTTGTGTGAAAACTGACTCCAAGCAGTAGTTCCGACCAAAACAGCTTGACGGTAGCTAACATAGAATCAGTAGTGCGCAAAGAGGGTCCTTGAGATAAGGGAATTCGGCCAAGACTTTTTTCAATAGCATAAATCAGAGATGCGTGCGAAAATAATGCTCGACTTGATGATTCCGTTTTTCAAAGCAATGAAAAGTTGAAGCAGGGGTCGAGAGATGGGTTGGGGTTGCTCGACTCGAAAGGGGGCGCCATAAGCCGATCTGCCAACAAAATCCGTCCGCGCGATCTCGACTGCACCCACAGATTACTCACGTCAAGCAAAACTTGAATCATCATCAATGTTAAAGACTGCTGCCATTTAAAGTCAAGTGGAACCGGAAGTAAGTGGTCAACACGTTTGACTGTTGCAAGTTTGGAGTGGACAGATTGACCCATTGAGTGGATTAAGATGGCTTACTGTCTTTGTTGACACTTCTTTCGGTGCATACTGTGATGTCATTTTAGTGTTATTTCACAAAAAATAAGGTTATAAGTTATGATTCACTCATCTAAGCGACTACTACCTTCTTCAACTTTCCTTAACACCTTATCAGTTCTTGACATCATACGGTGATAAGCCCTTTATTTCAGTGCGTTTAAAAAAACTCAGCCATTTGCAGGAAACTGTGGCCAAATAGTGCGGTATTCAGGTAGTCTTTATTCTCATTTATTGCCTATCTTCAGTAAGCGTAGGCTTGAAAAAGGTGCAAATAAATGCTTCACCCAAGAAGCACACCAATTTGAAAGAAAGCTTTGAATTCGGTTGCATGAATGCCACCAGACTTGTAACACACAAAAAGAAAGACAAATACGGAAAAGTTGCATCTTCTGGGTTTGGCAGACTGTATTTAAGGCTGCGGGATTTGAGGAAATGGCATCAGTCATCTGACAAGCTTTCTATTGCATTTACAAACTTGAATCATGCAGGTTTTCATTGCTTCCGGCATCATTGCTATTGTGGCACTCGAAATTGTGTCTGGCTGTGCTCCGGGTGGTGGTGGCACCGGTTCGGGTGATTTGCCAGATTGTGAGTCTTTTTATATATCCGCCATTGACTTGTGCCATTTCAGACGCCTTTACGGCCAACCCAATCTTTGGATTGAAATATGCTCCAGCCGTGGGATGGACGTATCCGGCCAATAGAACCGCGGCCACTGGCCAAGCTGCGACTGCTACTGCTGCGACGGCTGCAGCCAAGACGGCTTTCCGAACCGCCTTGACTGATGCAATCAAAAAGAGCGGAGTTGGATCGGCGTCGACCAGCCATGACATCAATGTTGATGATATTCTTGGCCAACAAATCAATGTTGTCACATCATTGGCCGATGCAACCGTCGGCACGGGTATTGTCAGCGGTGGCACGGTCCTCGAAGTCTGCAGTGCTGCTGGCGCCGCCGGAAATACCCCTACATCGGCCCCTGGTGGCCCTACTAGTGCCCCAGGTGGGGCAGGAGGCTGCACTGATACTACGGATAACATTCTCGACCAATCAATCTCGATTGTCAATGGACCCCTGCTTACCGGTGCTCAATGGAGATCGGTTGCTCGCAGTTTGCAAGCTGCTTTGCTTGTCAAAAACGCTTTCCTCGCTGAAGACATTGAGGTCACTCAGGACAACTAAGCCTTGTTTGTGAAACATAACTTTTTGTACATTTGAACTCGCAAATAAATGCACTTTTTATTCGATTGACGTCAATCAATACATTTTATTATAGCAACAGGGATCACATGAAGGATCAGTGAATCCGGGGATCGTCTAAGCGAACATGTACGCGACGAGGGCTGTGGCGCCGGTGGCGACTACCGAGTAGCCGGTGGCAGAGTTTGCCGGTCCGCCGTCACCGAGGGCAGCTTTTCCGGCGACAATGGATGGGTTTCCTGAAAAAAAAAAGTTGATAATGTGCAACATCATTGACTGATCATTACCATTGTCAGCGAGCGGCGAAGCAGTGATCATGGCGACAACCATGGCGAAAATGAAAGCGAAAAGAACGATCTTCATGGTTTTGTTGAGCAGAAAGAAACAGGTACAGTAGAGAGAATGATATGACTGACTGTGGCCTTGCTGTGGGAAGAGGCCCTGCTTATAAGGAGGCCAAGTAAGCCTGATCACTGCCCTTATCAATGCTGTTTTCTGTATTCTTCCGCAAAGAGGATGGTCCTTTTCATTGGATACTGATAACATAATGCTCGATGGTAAAATTAGGTGGATCACACGAGATTGAATGGTGCTGCGGTTTCAACAGATACATTAGTCATGCTGATAATTAACATCATTATTTTTATGATAATGATCGTCAGATGAGAAAAAAAGAAGTTGATCTTCTATAAAAAGTAAACCTAAACCACAGCTGTAGAAATAAAACATTAAATCTAAACCACATCTGTATAAACGAAGCATAAATGTTTCTCAGTTGAATTTGAGAAAACCTCAAAATCGATCGCTATATTAATAAAGTGTAAAACAACGGTATATTTGATGTAATTTTACAGTAACTCTAGTTGTTTCTAAAAATAGTCTCATTAAAAACAGGTAACGTTGATCAGATGATTATCTCATCAAGTGTCAAATTGCTGTCGGATAGACTAGCGAATGATATCATAACAGTGGTTAAGAAAGGGTGACTAATAAAGTTGCAACCTAAAATTTTGAAACCGCAGTAATCATCCAAGCCCTTGTGATCCTCTTGACCTTACTTGCGTACAATTGTGTTATCAGTATTCAATACATGGGCCAATCCTTTTTTTTATGTGAACAAACACAGGAAACAGCATTGATAAGGACAATGATCAGGCCTGCTTGGTCCTTATATAAGCAGGGCCTCTTCCAACAGAAAAGCCACAGTCAGTCATTCTCTCTACTGTACCTGCTTCTTTCTACTCAACAAAAACCATGAAAATCCTTCTTGTCGCTTTCATCTTTGCCATGGTTGTCGCCATGATCACTGCTTCGCCGCTTACTGACAATGGTATCAATAAGTCCCATGTCCATGAAAATTTAAAATGCCGTCGTTTCAGGAAACCCATCCATTGTTGCCGGAAAAGCTGCCCTCGGCGACGGCGTTCCGACGAGCTCTGCCACCGGCTACTCGGTAGTCGCCACCGGCGCCACAGCTCTCGTCGCGTACATGTTAGCTTAGACGACCCCTGGATTCACTGATCCCCCATGTGATCCCTGTTGCTATGATTAAGTGTGTTGATTAACGTCAATCGAATAAAAAGTGCATTTATTTGCGAGTTCAAATGTACAAAAAGTTGTGTTTCACAAGCAAGTCTTAGTTGTCCTGAGTGACCTCAATGTCTTCAGCGAGGAAAGCGTTTTTGACAAGCAAAGCAGCTTGCAAACTGCGAGCAACCGATCTCCATTGAGCACCAGTAAGCAGGGGTCCATTGACAATGGAGATTGATTGGTCGAGGATGTTATCCGTAGTATCAGTGCAGCCTCCTGCCCCACCTGGGGCACTAGTGGGGCCACCAGGGGCCGATGTAGGGGTATTTCCGGCGGCGCCAGCAGCACTGCAGACTTCGAGGACCGTGCCACCGCTGACAATACCCGTGCCGACGGTTGCATCGGCCAATGATGTCACAACATTGATTTGTTGGCCAAGAATATCATCAACATTGATGTCATGGCTGGTCGACGCCGATCCAACTCCGCTCTTTTTGATTGCATCAGTCAAGGCGGTTCGGAAAGCCGTCTTGGCTGCAACCGTCGCAGCAGTAGCAGTCGCAGCTTGGCCAGTGGCCGCGGTTCCATTGGCCGGATACGTCCATCCCACGGCTGGAGCGTATTTCAATCCAAATACGGGGTTGGCCGTAAAGGCGTCTGAAATGGCACAAGTCAACGGCGGATATCCGAAAAAGACTCACAATCTGGCAAATCACCCGAACCGGTGCCGCCACCACCCGGAGCACAGCCAGACACCAGTTCCAGTGCCACAAGAGCAACAATACCAGAAGCAATAAACGATTTCATATTTTCTCCTCAAAACTAGGCTGCTGATCCAAACAGTCGCTGAACTGATGCCAATCGCAACCATCCGATGCAATTTATACCCCCCAGAAGCCAGCATTTTCCGTATTTGCTAACTTTTCTTTCTTTCCGGGACAAAAGAAAAGGAAATGTAACTTTCAGTCTTTTGCTTCTTCTTTTTTGAAGCAAAGGCAATAAATGATTAGTTTGCATAAAGCAGTCGAATAAAACCATTATATTATTTGTCAGTGAAAAAAAAACTTCCAGAAATACAGAACAAAGTCACAAAAAGGAAGAATAAATAGAATTGACAAAAGTTATGAGGATTGTTTGTCAGTAGCTGTCGAGGAAGAAGGTGTGTCTGAAGCGGCTGCAGGATCAATGACTTCAACGCGAATCTTTGAAGCAAGCGCTTTTCGAGTTTCCATCCGGGATTGCGTCATTGCATTTCGGGCGGCTTGTGCCGTTTTGGGGCGTTCAAGGGCGCCTTTTGAGGTTTGTTCCTGAGAAATTTAGCATGAGGGTGATAAAACCAAGAAAGTAAGGCCAACCTGGAGTTGTTTCTGCTGTTCCTCTTGTTTCATCTGTAGCAGTTTATCACGTTGTTGACGGAGATAAGCTGCTCGACGTTTGATTTCTTCTTCGGAGATTTGTTCGCGCTCTTTGAGGAGGCTACGATAGTCAAAGCCGTTGGTGAGGGCATTGATTGCGGGGTTCTGGAATGGAAAAAGAGGTTTATTTTGGCAAAAAGAATCGCAATAGCTTACCGGGCTACTGGCTTTAGAACTGTTGCCACTGGCATTTGAAAACCCAGAAATTGAAGCCCGTTTCTTGTCCGCATCCGGCATTCCTGGCACAAGAACAGTAGTTGAACGACGACGCTCTTTCCGTGAAGCTGTGCCGGCACGAGTTTGAGCCTTTTCGGGAACAGCGGTGATGGTTTCACCGACAAAGGGGGTCGGAGCCGGGTCCATTGGAGCTTTCTCCTCTTTCTTGTCCTTGTCTTTAGCCGATTTGTCGGATTTGTTTTCCTTTGAAGCGTCTTTTTGGCTTTCTTTATCCTTGTTTTTTGATGTCATTGGCCGTGAAGCTGATTTGGAGCGCTTTGAACTCGGTCGCTGAGCTGGTTGTGCCGAATTTGAGGCTTTATCAGTTTTCGATCCATCAGCTCCAGCTTGTCCAGCCTGTCCAACGCTCTCTTTATCGCCAATCTTTAAAATCTGAGTTGTCGATGCTCCAGCCATGCTGACTCCCGCCCCCGCAACTGCCGCTGCTGTCGCCTTATCACTGTTTTTTGTTCCATTTCGGGTTGAATCCGAAGCCGAAGCACTCACAGCCGACCCCGATGCTGCTGTAACGGCTTTTGGGGCCGGTGTTTTGGGCTTTTTGAGAATCAATGACTCCAGGCCGTCTTGGAGATTCTAAAAAACCATTTTTCAACACTTATTTTCAATCAATATCAAAACAAACTTTTCGAATAGCTTCATCAAGTCCCTGTGTATGTTGTTCCTGGATCGACTTCAGTATCAGCTCTTCCTCACTGACATGTTGTTCTTCCCCTGGTTGGATGAACGTAATATCGCTCTCATTTACATAGTCTTCCCGACTCTTCCGAATGACGCTAATCAACACAACGCGCTCACACTCTTCCTCGTCCTTCAACAACTCCCAAAGGATAGCGTCCTCATCCTCAAATGTCATTGCCGTCGGAATCATGCCCGAAATGTGCTGGAAAAAAAAAGTCACTTTTAATGATGACTAATTTAGTTGGACAAAGTACAATTTTTTGTTCACGTCATTGGTTTCCAAAAAAAATAACTTACATGCATCAGTTTGAGTGCCTGTAGTTGGAGTTCCACATTCTTACGCATCATCATTGGCACAAAAACGTTGAAATCCTGTGCGGCGACCACGGGTTCGAGTAAGATTCGCTCTTTTGAAGTTAGTTGTTTTGATTGATCGACTGATTTGAGCGCAGCGACCAGGTCTTCTGGCGTTATTTTCGTGTCTTCACAGTAGGCATTGATGAGCATGTCAATAAGTTGGACGAAATGGGTGTGGATCTTTTTGAATAGGGCTGGATCGAGTTGATCTCGGTCAAACACTGAAAAGTATTTTGGGTTTACGTTTTTTAAAAAAGTGAAACCTTACCAACACTATTTTGCTCCATAAACATCCCCGTAGGCAACTGCCAAATCGATGACTGCAAAAAGTCCATAAACTTCTTGAATACCGTCTTCGTGGCCGGCTTTTTGGGGGTCGAATTCGAACGGCGTCGAAACATGGCTAAATTCCGCATACTGAATGAATGAAGCGAAGGCTGTTGCTCAATGAAACGGTTTATCAACCAACGGCACGGCCTCCCAAAACACGAAAAAGGCTTCCTGTGCCGCTTTTGGCTGCCAGTGTTTGCTGTTGTTTCCTCCGTTCGGTGTGCCTCAGGTGACCCCCGGAGGCCCTCTGGGTGTTGTCATGGCTACCATTCTTTCCGAACCAACTTGGCTGTGCCCTGGCTCTGACAAAGCCAAAGCCCCCCTCAGGCTAGGCTGTTCTCTCACTTTGAGGGTTTCGTCATCGCAACAGACACTTTTTATCCGCGCAAGTGGGCTGTTATGTGTGTCTACATTTCAAATAAACGTGGAAAACCGAAATTACTGCGTTTTACTTCGGCTTTCCTGCCGTTATTAACAAGTTATGCCAGGTGGTGCCTGGTACGTGTAAATCAAAGCTGTTTTTTGGTGCTTGTTTTTAAAAATTGGGAATTTATTCGGGAAACATGAAGTAAAAAACGTGATATGATAAATATTTAATAACATAAATAGCAATGGCAGATAATAGTGACCACGGTATGAGTATCAATTACATGATAGAGATAAAAGTGTGATAAGGGTTTCGTTTCTTAAATTAGAACTTGTAGCCGGCCTTCTTACACGTGCGACAACAATAATTGCCGTAGCGAGCATTGGAACAGAGTCCATTGCGCTCGATCAAGATACATGTTTGGGGGGTGCCCTTGTCGAGACAGAATTGCGTGGATGGCAGTGCCTTGACGCTGATGTCGTAAACTTCGGAAAGGGCGCCCAGACGGCCGGCTGAACAGGCATAGGAGCCGATGTCGGCGTAGGAAATGTTGGCAATTGTGAGCTCAGTGGCGGTCGGATTGATGGTGAAGCGCTCTGGGAGCTTTTGATTGTTAAGGGCGACATTATTGGCAAACCAGGTGATGTCGAAGGCATCTTCAGGGTTGGCAACGGTGCAAACAAGGGTGACGGTGCTGCCAGCTAGGTAGGGACCAGGGTTTTGGGCTCGGATCTTCGGTGGATGGATGGCAATTGTTGGAATTGGGGCGGTATTGACGGCATTGATGGGGGTTGGGAAGGTTTCGGGGGTACCGGTTGGGTGGCTAAAGTTCACAAATTCCGTCAAAAAGCTCAAAATTGTCGAAAAAACTTACCATGCATTAAGACAATCCGCCTGTGAACCAAACCGATTCTCATTACCGCCACATCCGCTCCAAGAGAACGTCCTACAGACACCATCGGCATCAAAGAACCATTTGATATCATTCCCATCGCAGGGGCCACTCTCAAATGGCAACTTGCATCGACCAACATGTGCGATTTCCAATGCTTCGAGCTTCGGCTGGCAAGAGTGATGGCACTCTTCCTTCGAGTTAAACCGATTAGCGTTACCCCGACAGCCGCCATACGTGAACATTCGGCATTCACGGACATCTGTATCGAAGTACCACTGAGTCACAGCATCGAGACACGGCCCAGGGTCGCGTTCCAGATGACAGACATTCTTGACGTCAACGGCTTTTGCTTCTGCCTGGCAAAGATGCAAGCATTCAGCCTTGCTGTGGAATCGGTTGCCATTGCCGCCGCAACCCGACCATAAGAACAGCTTGCATTCGCCGGATTCGCTATCAAAGAACCAACGACTGACTCGTTGATGGCATTGACCGAGTTCTTTTGGCTGGCTGCACACTTGGACATTACGGTAGCGACCGCAAGCCCGATGGCACCCTTCTTCCGAGGCGAAATAGTTTGCATTGTGGTTACAGCCAGAGTACATGAAGCTCACACAATCACGGGCTTCAACGTCGAATCGCCATGCGAGTTGTTGACCGAAGCAAGTGCCACGGTCTTCCGCGAGGCTACAGAGCTCAGGGAGGGCACTGCGGGTTTGGGGATGATACGATTCGGCGGGGGTAAGTTCGGCCGGAATTTCGTTGTGAGATGCTTCAGCTTCATCGATGGCTTCATATTCAGCTGCTTCTTCGCGACCTTCGGCATCGATGTATTCATCATTGTTGGCGGTTTTCGGCATTTTTAGGTCATGGTAGACGTCTGGGTGCGCGGGAAGGGTTAGGGCCTGGAGTAACTGCAGAATTACGAAGTTACTGTTTTCAAACTTTGTTAGCGAAGTTATTTTTGTTAATGAAACACAAAAAACATCAATTTCTTAAACTACAGTACCTGATGTCTTGCCTTGGACCCACAAGTCTCATCACATTCATCAAACGTGGCAAATTTGTTATCATTACCGCCACAGCCACTGTAGATGAACTCAATGCACTGTTTGGTGACTTGATCGAAGAAGTGCATCGGGATTCGGCTTCTGAAATGGTGAAAAACAAAAAATTAGCACACCGCAAAACAGAGGGAACTGAACATTTTAACGAAAAACCACACACGGACCTGCAAGTACCGAAATCCGATGGATATTCACAACGACTTCGGATCACACTGACGTTGGAAACCTTATGCTCGGCATAGGGATAGCCGGAGGATGCCGCGGGTGGCGCATGGAGGAATCCAAGCTTTGTCGGGGCGGCTTCGGATGACGCTGAAATACAAACACACAACTTAGGACGGAAACGAACATAATTTCGTGACGGGACAGTGCACAGCGACGAGGACAGACAGAGACAGACAAACAGAAAGCGACAAAAAACGGCACAAAAACGATGAAAAACGGAAACGGCACACCAACACATAGAAGTACAGAGCAGATTGGTGGTCGAAAGGTATAACAGTGTTCACTTTATTCTACTAACGTCCTTCAAAACGGTTATAAAAAGGATTCAAAAAGTGGAGAGGAAAAAACGCTTAACAGGTTGGCAAGAAGAGTGGCAAAAGCTGAATGGAAGAATAGGAAATCTCATAAATTACTACGAGACAAAATTGGCTAAGATAGATAGATAAAGAAAGTTAACTTCGGACAAATTCAACAAAGAAAGCCGGGTGGCAACAAGTGCCATCGCTGCCGGCTACCATATTCGATCGGGGTTTTTTGTGGCACGCTTGATGGGGGGCAGTGGCGTGGATGTGGTGAGGTCTTATTCATAACGAAAAAGAAGAGAAATAGAGCTTTTAGGCAGTTTGGCGTGAAGTTAAAGCTACAGAAACTTTGAATTGAGATTGGAATAGATAGAGGCGAGAGAAAAGGTGGGGCCGAAAGGTGTAAAGAAGTGATAATTGGGTGGGTGCTGTGAATGGCGGATAAGTTCAAAGGATAATCTAGAACTGACGAGCTCCACAGGTTTGTTCGCATTCCTCGATGGTGCGGAAGTTGTTATTGTTGCCCATGCAACCGCCGAACTTGAACTGTTCACACTTGCGCGTGTTTTTGTCGTAGAAGAAGCGGTCGTTCTGGCCGGAACATGGTCCAGGTGCGGCTGGGAGTTGGCATTTGTCTGGAGAAGGGGGATGTGTCAGTGGGGAGGCTAAGGTTATAGTGCATGTCTGTCAGAAAAAAAGCTTACCGACGTGATCACCACACTTTTGACGGCACTCCTGCTCGGTCTCGAAGCGATTCTCATTGCCTTGGCAGCCACCGTAGTAGAAGCGCAAGCAAGTGCCATCCTCCTTCTTGTAGTACCACTTGGTCGTGTGTGCCCTGCATGGTCCGGTATCCTTGGGCTGATCACATGGACTATCAGATGAGGCGACGGCACCGGCCGCGGGACCAGCCTGCGGCACGGAGAGCGGACGAACACAGACATTTTCGCATTCTTCCTTGCTGTGGAAACGGTTTTGGTTACCGCCGCAGCCGGTGTACTTGAACTGGCTGCAGGTTCCGGTACTCACTTCATAGTAGAAGGCATCGAAGCTACCACTGCAGTGACCGTTGTCCTTGCGGAGGTTGCAGACTTCACGGGATTTGCCTGAAATGACATCATCAGCTGTGCCAAATGTCATTTACAGTGAAATAGAAACTGTTAACAACACAGCAAAGTGACAGTGATAGTGACCCGACACCCGGCACACTTACTCCCACCATCTACAACATTCCCTGCCAGTGCCGAACTACGTGGTGCGACACCCCGTGCTGGTGGTAGGTCCCGTCGACGGACAGTACAACTGGCTTCACACTCATCACGCGTTGAGAAACGGTTGGCATTACCGCCACAGCCACTGTAGATGAAACGATGGCACTTCCTGGTGAAAACATCGAAGTACCAGGCATCGGTGAAGTCATTACAGGGTCCGGAATCGCTGGTTAAACGGCAAGTTGGATGAAGGTCATGGATACTTGTGCGTGCTGAATTTTGTTAAACATACTTGTAATGGCAAACAGTGTTATGTGAAACGGCAAGTCAACCACTAGTGCGTTGTGATGGCAAAGTATAGAAAAGATAAACCAACCTTGAGCGACACGAGCAGCAGCTTCACGTTGGGCAGCATAGGGATCAACCGGACGGGCAGCAGCGAGGCCACGGTGTTGTTGGCCATGGGGCTGTTGAGGAGCGGCAGCGAGACCCTGATGGGGCGGAGCTTGAGGCTGTTGTTGCGGGGCAGCGGCAAGGCCTTGGTGGGCTTGAGCTTGGGGTTGTTGAGGTGCGGCAGCAAGGCCTTGGTGGGGCTGAGCCTGAGGATGCTGTTGAGGAGCAGCGGCAAGACCCTGATGAGGCTGAGCCTGAGGCTGTTGAGGATGGACGACACGACCCGCGGCAGCATGGCCAATCAAGGGATGAACCTGGGGCTGATTGTATTGAGGAACCTCGACTGGTCGGATGGGCTCGACTTGGTAGACTTGCGGGGCCGGGGTGGCTGATTCTTGGGGCACTGGGGGCTCAGCAACACGAGCAGCAGGCACAGGGACAGGTCCAACACCATTACATGAAGTCTGGCATTCCTCCCAGCTTTCAAAGTTGTTGGCATTGCCCTGGCATCCGCGCCACCAGAAAGCGGCACACTGCTTGATGGTGTGGTCGTACCAGTAGCGAGCGACGAGGTTGTTACAGTGTTGAGGGCCTTCGATCTTGGGCAGGTAGCAGCGACCGTTCTGGGGTGGGTTGATACAGATGGTCTCGCACTTCTCCTTGGTCTCGTAGCGGTTTTGGTTACCACCGCAGCCGCCATACCAGAACTGACTGCAACGGCCTTGCGAGGGGTCGTAGAACCATACGAGCTTGTATCCAGGAGCGCAAACGGTACCCTGGTCTTGGGGTTGAGCGCAAGCAAGGATCTGAGCCGGAGCGACGGTGCCATCAACGATGTACGGAGCGACAGTGGTGGTCGGGCAGCCGGCCTGGTCGGGGCCAAGGGCCTTGGTCTGGCCATCATGGCAGCAACCGTATTTGGCATAGTGGCAGTTATCACAGCCGTCATTGTTCGGGCCGAGCGAGGTAGTCTCACCATCAGGGCAGCATCCCCAGCGGGTGTACTGGCACGGGCAGCCATCGTTGTTCTTGCCTCGAGCGGTGGTCTTGCCATCGGGGCAGCAACCGAAGGTGGATTGGGCACAGGTGGATGGGCATCCTTGGAAGCCGACGCCGAGGGCAGCCGTCTTACCATCAGGGCAGCAACCGTATTGGGCGAACTCGCAGCCACAGCCTTCATTGCTGGCACCCTTGGCGACGGTGACGCCATCGGGGCAGCAGCCGAACTTGGTGACGAGGCAATTGGCACCACAGCCGGTACCGTTCTTGCCGAGGGCAGCGGTTTCACCATCAGGGCAGCAACCATGGGGAGACAATTCGCAGGGGAAGGAAGAACGTTCACAACCGGCGTAATGCGTGCCGAAAGCGATGGTCTTACGATCCTTGCAGCAACCGAAGAGCGAAGCGGCACAGCTGGGTTCACCGCAGCCTTCAAGGTTGGGACCACGAGCGAGGGTGACATTGTCGGGACAGCAACCGTATTGGGTCTCATTGCAAGCGCCTTGGACGAATTCAGGGCAGCCGGCATGGGCCGGGCCTTCAGCCGGGGTATACCAATCAGGGCAGCAACCGAATTCTGTCTTCGAGCAGTGGATGGTCACGTTTTCGGGTTCCGTTTCGTTGGACAGGAAGGCATCAAGATCGTCAACTGTGGCATTCAGGCCGCAGGGGATGGTAACCTTTTCGCCGTTGGCTTCATTGGTGACTTCACAGGTTTCTGGCTCGTCTTCGGCATCGGTAGCGTTGGGGGCGGCGGCGCTCAAGCTCAGGACGACATCATCTTCGCCGGAGCCTTCCACGGGTTCAACGTATTCAGGGCAGCCGAGGGAGTTGGGACCAGTGGCTTCGGTGACGTTATCAGCACAGCAGCCGAAATCGGAAATGGAGCAGTTGGAGCATCCTTCGAACCAGTCGCCAGTCGCGAAGGTCGTGTTATCCGGGCAGCAGCCAAAGTCGGAGTCGAAGCAGGCTGAAAAGTGCCATTTAGCATCATAAAATTTCAGAATCTGAAAACTGTAACTCACTCGGGCAAGGATCAACATTGCATTCCTGCTCTTCAGACGGCTTCTCAGCCTCATCACACCATTCTGGCACGGGTTCCTTATCGTAGTTTAAGCAGACGATGATACGCTTCTGCGTGCCACCATTGCACTTTTCAGTACAATCAGACCATGGACCAGTGTAGTATGTGCCGGTGCATTGTTCCTCGTTGGTGCAGTTCGTCTTGGATTCAGGCTTCTCACCCTGGCACAAAGCTTCATCAACAACCTTGATTTGGCCAAGTTCAGCGATGGCACAGTTAACACGACGGGTCTTATGGCCATGACCGCATTCAGTGGAGCACTTGGACCATTCACTCGTGTGCCATTCGTAGTTGCAGGGCTGGACGGTCGCACAGGAACGGACATCGATCGGAATCTCGGTCGTGTTATCGTTCAAACACTTTTCGAGAGGGTAGACACGGTTGGTCTTGTCTTTACATGTGACGTTACGGGTCTCTTCGGTGTCGTTGCACTTTTCGCAGAGCTTCCAGTCGGAGGTGACGAAGTTGAGCCCCTCGCAAGGGCCAAGGTTGCAGCCACGTTCGGTTTCAACCTTCAGGGTGGCGTTACAGGAATCAGCGGGGAGAAGTTTGCCTTCTTCGCCGGCCTTTTCACTGCGACAGGTCACGGATCGGTACTGCTTGGCATCGCCACACTTCTCGGAGCACGCGGACCATGGACCAGCAGACCATTCAGGGCAGCTGAAGCGATTGCAGCTTTGTTGGACTTCGGGGCGGGTAGCTGTGCAGTTATCGTCATCGACGGTCATGCGACGGCCGTCCTTGTAGATCTTGTGGCAGTAGACGACGCGGTACTGGGTGCCGAGATCGCCGCAAGTCTGGGAGCACTCTTCCCAGTCGCCTTCGAACCATTCAGCTTCGCAGTCGACTGTTTCGCAGGGCTTTTCGACTTCGGGCTTCGTGGAATTGGCCTCGTCGCAGAGGGCATCTTCGACGCGAGCCTGGGTGGCAGTATCGATACAGAAGGGAGTACGAGTTTGGACGCCCTTGCCGCAGGTGACACTGCAGGAGGACCACTCTCCGGGCTTGTAGAGATATGGGACATCGGAGTCGAGAGGGACGGAGAATTCGTACTTGATGGCAGAGTCCTTGGAGCCACCGGCACGTTGGAAGAGCAGGGCAACGATGACTTCTTCCTCGAGAGGGCCCTTGGCTGTGATACGCTCAGTGGCACCATCCTTTTGCTTGGAGTATTGGAAACGAGTGCCAGCGACTTCGACATCCTTATCAAGGACCTCGATCTGGTAGTTGCCGTTCAGGAAGAAGGCATCAGAAGAGTTCTTCAAGGCAAGGGAGTTTGAAGTTGGGCGCAGTTCCTCGATCTTGACAGCAGTGGCACCGACCGGCAAGTTGATGATGTTATGGTAGCCCGGGGTGAGGTCCCGTTCATCAAAAATGCCCTCAACGGTCTTACAGGTCGAACCATCACCGCCACAGACACCACATTTGTCGCTCTTTTGCGATGAACCGAGTTTGCCATCACAGCCAAGCGGCAAGCAAACGCCTTCAACGCAGATATCATCGCTCGTTTGATCGCACTTGGTACCATCAACGACCTTATCGGCCCATTTGTAGTAGAAGTTGGCAGTCTCCGGCTTGCACGTGAGCTCGCACTTGTTCTTTCCGACGTAGGGCAACCACTTGTGGTAGTTGCCGTCGAGAGGGCTGTCATTGTGCTGGGCACACTGCTCGGCACGGAAATCCTTGGATCCGGCCTCACAGGGCTCGATGTTACAGGAGAGGTAGCGGACGCTGGGGCCGGTACATTGGCCACTGCATTGGCGTTTCTCGATGAGAACACCGCCACCACAGGTACGTGAGCATTCACGGTCCTTGGTCCAGGCGCCCCAGGGGCCAGCTTCCGCGGGTCCGGTCTTATCTACGGAGACGGAGGCATCACCACCGACGTGGACTTGGTAGGCCTGGCGTTTTACTCGGATTGTTTCGGGGTCGGCTTCTTTGGGGGATGCGGGGTGGAGGTATACATTACCGTCCTGAAACATTTTGACTTAGATGGGTTCAAATGGCAGAAGGACTTACCTCAGACCCAAAATATTGGCTTATGCTCCATGCAGAGCAACAAGATGGCGCGAGCAAGGCGATCAGCACCAGGCTGATCCCGAAGTGGCGCATGGTTGTTTGAAAAAGAGCCGGAATCGGAGCGATTTGGATTCGCTCTGGATGCTTTCCTCGGCACGTCGAACTGGTACCCTGAAATGACCCATTTGAAGAAAGTCTATTACGATTATCTTTGCAAAACGCGGCCAAAAAGTTGCATTTTTTGAAAGCAACATCCTCGGAAACAAAAATAACCACAAAAAGTGACACAGCCATCCAGCCTGTGCCACGGAATCTCAGTCTGAGGGGACTATAATGACAAATGGGCACACCAAGCCGTCAAAGTTGAGGAAGATGAGCTAATAGATGGGGTATTCTGTCAAAAGTCAGACTAAATAAGACAAACTAGACTAAATAAATCATATAATTGAAGCTATTTTGGTGTGCTATTTCTGATCAACGATGAATCACAACAAGGACATTAAACATCAGAGCGATGGCAAAGCGAAAAAAAGAGTACCAAACATAAACATACACATTCCCGGAGAGCCCAAAAATTGCAAATGCAAAAAGCTAGCCATTCCTGGAAGTCCGTCAAAACGGCTCCGCCTATCATGATTGCCTGCACTTTAGGGTTGCGCAACACGAAGGCAAGGCAATAGATAGTCTCGAATTACCCGCGATCTGTATCCCTGGGATGCCACGCCGACTGCCGAGACCAAAGTTTGATGGCTCCACAAGTGCACGAAAGACTATAGCTACTTTTGAGGGATGGATGGAAACAATCGTGTAAACAATGAACGGCACTAAAAGGGATGGACGCCAAGGCCCTGCGGCCCCGAGCGGGGGGACGTGTCTGAAGCCAAGGCGAAGATTGGCTAAACTGAAGCAAAGTGGTGTGGTGGGGAAGTCGGACTTGATGGACGGAGCTGTGAAGAAAACCCGCGGCATGCCGGCTCCGCCCCGTCGACTGGGGCTCCTTCGGGCTCGTTTCGCGCAAGCGGACCTTTGGCTGGTTTTTTTTTCAATCAAGCTGCATGGGCATCGACATGGTTATTAGGTTTTAGGGATGCTTACATTGGCTGTTTCGGCATGTGCGAAAGAATGCGGTATGCAAATTAACACTTGTGCCAGGCCAGGTGCATGCAAACGACGGCAAAACAGAGCTTGGGAAAGTGCGATGTTTGTCGGAGCAAATCACGGTAGTTTGGAGGGGTGCAAAAAGTGCGCAAGCTTATCGGATAAGGGCCATGGCATGTTGAAAGGGCGCACACAATTAGCGATGACAAAGTGGATTGATTAGATCTTGGTTTGAGTGAGTCATGTTGCGCAAAGTGAAGTACCGTATGGACAAGTTGAACATGCCGGCCTTTCATGTTGAAAACCTACGCCGCCAAATCAATTCAATCACATTTTGCCATCCTCATTAGCATATCGAAGTCATCAGGTGCCCCAAAGTACCGCAAAACCCTTATAGTCAGTCTGACTGGCGCCGCCCATGTTAGACAACCTTTTTCGCGCGAACCCCACCATCACCACTTCTAGAAGGTTCCGAGAGAGCTCCGGACTCCCTCCGAGCATGACTCCGACTCTGATTCCGATACATACATAAATACAACAACCATTAAACGCACTAAAAGCACCAACCCAAAAACAATCTCTCCCTCCTCCTTTCGTCTGTTTTTTGCTTGCCATTTCGTGGCTTCTTTGTCCTTACCACTGACAACAGCGATGAACAACCATCTCTCCCTCTTGCCAGCGCCGACCGATCGACCTTTGGCACAAGCCAAGCCGAAAGAACAGCCAAACTGAACTGACATCGTTAGTCGGGTGGTTTCACTTCACCCCTCTCCTCTAACATCTCATTTTAAACGAGTATTTGCATGTGTTTTGACGATGTTGCGACAGGACAACGTGTTCCGTCAATCAAATCTGTTGTCAGCAGAGTAGAAACACTTCCGGAAAGGGCTCCTCGGGCATCGTAGCTCCGATCGGTGACGTGGGGATGGATGGCAAAGTCAAAATGAAAGTGAAATGTGAGCTTTTGAGGTACGCAAAAACGGCCATAAGATCCATCTATACTAATGTAACAACTTTTCGTACAAATGTGTTCATTTGATTGAGTGATGAAGCGGATGTTAATCAATCAAACTCGGATTTGAGACATTCGCGAAGGCTTTTAGAAGCGCGAAAATAGAAAAAAGCCCCATTTTTTATGCTTTTTGTGGCCTAAAATAAGCGAAGAGACAGACGTTTCCGATCGGGAGACGGTCGCTTGTGAGAAAGTCCAAAGTGGTGCCAGATGTTGAAAAAAAGAGATACTAAACAACTGTAAAGACAAAAAGTCAAAGCAGACATCATAAAATCCGTTAATTGGATACACATTTTTTTGTTTTTTCGACAGTTGTAAACAAACAAACCAAGAAAAGACGTCAAAAAACGTTACAGTATACAAACTTGATGCGCTAAAGGCCACGATAACCGTCAACACAGCAGTGGCATGGCCATGGGAAACAACATTCTTTGAGTCGTTCAGCATTGCCAAGATCAAAGAAATGTTTACAGAAAGGGGAGAAAGTTTACGAGAGGTCAGAGCAGCGCCTTTCCTCAAAAAACTATGTCGTGTCCGGAAGGGTAGGGGAGGGAAACATTTGGCACACGGCCATAAATTTACGGGCGTCTGCCGATGCCACGACCGACCGCGGGCATTGGCCATCTGACCTCTGTCACGAAATGACACGTCGTCCCCACTCAAAGATGACTGATATCCGAGAGGGCCCTTGTTTTGTTGCCGAAAACGAAACACTTGTGGCCCCAGGGTGTTGGCCCATTGTCGGCGCGGGGATTTGGTTAAGCCCGAAAGGCAGACAGGCTTAAACAAGACAAAGGACAGGCAGGCTATCGTACGATCAGACAGAGACAGGGAGCGAGCACGGCACTGTCAGCGCAGGCTTTTACGATGGCAGCGGAGTGATTGGGGTCAGTCCTGGGTAGCTGGGGACGAAGGCGGGGAAGGGCAGCCGCCGGCGCGCTAGGATGCCTAGCTCGAGGGGATGGAGATAAAAAAGCAACTCGGGGCCCTTCGGCGACGGCTAAGTAGCGACAATGATCTGGAAAAGCGCACCTCGAAACAAATGCCTGTGGCGATGGCGAGCGGCGGCGGTGACGATTTATGGCCTGCCAGGGCTAACTAAGTAAGTGGATTCGATGAGTCATTCTGGAATCCTCGAAATGCCGACCGAGTTGAGTGATTGCAGCATTCTCGGTCTTTGGGCCCCCAGGGCAAAGATCGGACAAATCTGATCAGCTATGCTTTATTTATACGGTCAAATGCCTCCATTCTTCCATAACTTCACCCCATAATCGTAAACGTGCCAAACCCCAACTAATTTCCAATGTTTATGCATTCTAAAACCCCCTAAAGCCAAACCATATGAATGAACCATCATAAAGCCCGGCGAAGATCAAGCAAGCCCCAAAATCCTTCCACTGCCATTCATTATCGGCCCGGACAAAACCACCAACCACAAAGAGCTTGCTGGCTGGCCTAACCTTTTTGTTTATCGTAACTGAGCCCCCCGAAGGCTCCAAAGGGCCCCAAATGTGCGAAGTGTGAAGAAGCACACACTTATCTGATCGCGGATGTCGGCCAGACGCGCGACGATGCAACAACCATCGGCACCAGCTGCCACCGAACCCCGACCCCCCGTTTTTCCGAGTTTTCCCAGCTCAAATGCAACAACTGCATCGGTTTTTGATCCGATCGAGTCGAGCTTCTTGGGGGCGATCCGAAACGCAAAAAAAACCTTGACTGAATATTGCATGCATAAAAACGGGATAAAAAGTGAAACTCTCCTCGACTTCGATGAGAGCTGGTAATAAATCGTACCGGTGTACCTGGGCAAGGGTTTTTCGAACCTTTGTTACACCTTGGAAAAAGTCGCGCTTGATTAATTGATGGTTGGAAGTGGAACGTGTCAGGCAGTGGTGAGAGTTCACGGATTTCTGGAAATGATTGCTCATTCGAGTGATGGGCATTGTCTAATCTGTTGGAACAGGGATTTGAAGCCAAATTTATTCAAAAATACAGTCAAAATTAACGAAAATAACAGATTGCCCGAATTCCGCCATTTAAAAATCTCAAAGAATGTGATATGCAAAAAGCTTTGAGCGTTGGATTGATCAAGGACCGTCAGGGACTGATCAGTTTCTGTTTCTCAACTTCGACAATGATGCCGTTGTTGGATGGGTTGGAGCCGATGGCGACGATTCGGGTCATTGTTTGCTGAAAGGTAAAGGTTATCAGTGATTTACGACTTTGAAATGGCGATGGCAACTTACTCTTTCATAATCAGTCATCTGTTTGAGCATGTTCCGATGTGGGTACAATTCGCATTGTTGGACGTTCTTCATGAGCCTAAAAGTAAAAAATTCAGAGTAACGAAGGGCATTGTGCCAAAACTGGATGAAACCATACTCGACTTTAGCTGCAGAACCAATCAACTCATGCACGCGTCGCTTGGATGCCGTCTTCGTGTACAACGGGACGACCCGTTTGTCATTCCAGAAGGCATCCTTTTCCATGGTTGGAGGTGGCTGACTTCCGCGATCTACCAGAGTCAAGCCGGATGTGAGATTCTTGTCGATGACGTAGTTGCATTCGAGATCATCGTCGTCATCGCCGAGAGGGTTGAGAAGCATTTCGGCCACCTTGGTCCAGCCACTGCAAACAAGCATTGAAAGAAAGCATCGAAAAGGTAAACATACGTGTAAACGACGAATTGAATCATTGTCACCACGGGTAGCCAGATATCAAAGTTATCACCACGGAGAAACTGTCTCGAAATCAAACAAATCGTGAAGTACAGGCGGACTGATAGCAAAACGACTTGAGGATAGACAAGGGGAACCGGGACCCAGTCATATTTCAGGAGCTGAAATCAACAAATTACCCTTCTTGCCAATTTGGAAGAAAACACCCACCAAATGCAATCCATGTTGAAAGCTCTGAATCTCTCCAGTGATTTTACCCAGCAAATGGTCACTGACAATTTTCCCATTTGCTCGGGCCTCCGTCAAATGCTGATAGCACCACTGAAGGGGTACCCAATACCTCGCATAGTCATCTTTGACAGCTTCCAATTCAGTCATCTCTGCTTGGGTTGCAATCCCAGAAGCAACGATGACACTCAATTTTGGGAATCTTTTTCGAACCTGCATACTGATATCCCGCAAAACCAGGGTCTGATTCAATACCATATACCGAATTAATGTCCTTCGAAGAAGCTTTGTCTCCTCGTCAGAACCTTGAATAAAGGTCGCGAACGCCATTGCCGCATTGTCGATCCAGCCGATGCCATTGAGTATCTGCGCCCAGCGACCAACGACAAAGGTAACGAAGAAACCGAGCATAAAGGTTAGGGGAATGTATGCGTTGATGCCTTTGTCCAAGTAGCGGGCTAGTTTTTCAAAGACCCTGAAAATGGGGTTACATTTGGGTTGGAAATGGCAAGGGGTAGAGATAGGATAGACATGGTGACATTAGAAGGGTGTCAGAGGGGTTCATGCACAAAATGGATATATAAAAAGTGCGCACTTTTGGAGATTTCGATTTTTTCAATTTTCTGGGAAAATTTTATATAAAAAATCAACCAAACTCACTCTTGTGCATCATCCGGGATCACATACCGATAGAAAATCCCCACAATAACATAAGCAATGGTCCAGAAACACAATTGCGGCAAAACAGCCTTCCAAACACTGCCCCGCCATCGGCAAAGCAGCTTCAGCAAGGATTTCGTCGAGGAATGGGACACGTCCAGCGCATATGGGACTGTCATTGTTTGAGACGAGTCTGAAAGAATGGGAATCACGCTTATTGACAATTAAAAAAGGACCCAAAAGATCATCATCAAACAGAACCCGCAACATTTGTGTAAAGTCTTAACAAAAGGGGGGGAAATAGAAATCAGGAGCACTTCGGCGTAAAAAAGCCGCAACGCCCAAAGTCAAAGGCCGAAACGCGACAAAACTAACTAAAATCAGTTCACATTCAATGAAATCAATGAACATTGGTGAAGTCCTCGGTAAAAAGCGTGAAAAAAAGCATGTTTCGATTGTGGACTGTGGACGGACGCGCGAAAAAACCCGAAAAATTTGACGAAGGAATGAATGCATTTGGAGGTGCGTGAGCAACGTGAACAAGACTTGGAAAAGCGGGGCCTCCCACTACGCGCACAGCTCCCCCTTGTCGGTCCTCATGGTAGATTGCACTGTGCGTGCACAGTTTATTTTTCGACGATGACGTTTTTTCGCGTTTCTTCCGACGCCGAATCTCGCCGTATCCTTCTGTTTCCTCTTGATTCTTTCTTTACGGCACATTCTAGATGTAATGAGTGAACGATAGGTACACAGAATGTGTTGATTGAACGATTTGTGTGGTCTGCAGCGAGCACCGCAGACGGGGCACTGCACCCGGATTTCAGAAGGCTGAATCTCAAAAACGGCTTAATCAATCGTCATTTTTCTTCTTCCTATCATTTTTAGGGCATTTAAATTTATCGTTTGATTCAAACAGATTTTGGCTGTGACCACTTTTACGTATTGAATGCCAAAAAATGAATTGTTGAAATATTGAAATTTGACTTTTTTCTACATTTTTAAATTAATTTTTAGTCCTTTCTAACTATTTAAGCATGACAAATGATAAGAAAATGTTTTGGGCAAGGTAGGCACTCACCAACCGATTTCAACTTCATCACAAAGTTGACATCAAAAATTTCGAATTTTGTTTGTGTAAAGCCTAAAAACACTTTGTTTATTATTTTTAATGCCTAAATAGTTAGAAGTTACTAAAAGTTTTCAAAAAATGTGGAAGAAAGTAAAATTTCAATATTTAAATAATAAATTTTCTGGCATTCAATACGTAAAAGTGGTCACAGCCAAAATCTGTTTGAATCAAACGATAAATTTAAATGCCCTAAAAATGATAGGAAGAAGAAAAACGACGATTAATTAAGCCGTTTTTGAGATTCAGCCTTCTGAAATCCGGGTGCAGTGCCCCGTCTGCGGTGCTCGCTGCAGACCACACAAATCGTTCAATCAACACATTCTGTGTACCTATCGTTCACTCATTACATCTAGAATGTGCCGTAAAGAAAGAATCAAGAGGAAACAGAAAGATACGGCGAGATTCGGCGTCGGAAGAAACGCGAAAAAACGTCGCCCAAACCGTGCAGGCAGTGTGCAATCCACCATGAAGACGTTTGTGCGCGTAGTGGCCTCCTGCATGAGTTGTTTGTTATTTGAGGTGCATTGCATTGCGGTTGCCATGACATTATGTTTGTTCTAAATTTGTAAATGCAATTGTATAGTGTTGAAAAAGTTAAGAAGGCAACATTTGGATACGTAGTTGTTTCTGGTGGCGGAAGTTTTCGGAGAATGTGTTTCTCATAAAGAGCTAATTAAGGAAGGGTGGCATTATGAACTTCATGAAATTGGAAACAAATGTCGGAAATAAGTAGTTTAGTTTTAGTTTTGGCATTTTGCACCGGCATGGGGAATGCAAAAACGGACCCGGAGTCAGAATCAAAAACATTGCTAACAGGATGGATGAGCGAAAAGATAACAGTTCCCACGGGCTTTCGGGATTGAGCTGGCATTGTTTTCGAATGTTGGATTGGGTGGGTGGACAACAGTGAAAAAATTGCAGGGTTCTGCTTTCAAGGACAGATTTTAGGGTGTCTGCGTCGATTCCAATGAAAAATATGCCATTCAAACGAACTAAACACTTTTTATGTTAGAGTTTCGCGATAAGAATATAGGCCAGGTCAAAAGGTTGCAATTAATACGACAATGGCACATAGGAATTGTAATAAGTATTTTTTGAACTTCTTGCTGTCTCATTCGAATCGGCGCAGTCGGCTTCTTGTGAGACAACTTTTCCATCAAAAATTGCAACAGATTAAAAATAGCGTCCACCATTACACAAAAGTGTGAATCAATTTGCAATAGAATGTAGACCAGGCCGACAAAATCGTGTATGTACAAGTCACTATTGTCTCAAAAAACAAAATTTGCAACAAAAAAAAACCAAAACTGAATACACAAAACGCCCAAATTTCAAAAACCACAAAAACAGGGCCGTATTTAGGAGGGGGGGGTACGGGGTGAAGTGCCCCCCCCCCCCCCCCCCCCCCCATATCTCGGATTCATCGAAAAAAGAGGTAAGGGGGGACCAAGGGGATTTTGTGGGTTTTCACTATCAAAATTTTTGCCCTTTGGTCCCCCCTTACCTGTTTTTTCGATGGCCCCCCATATAATTTTTTTCTAAATACGGCCCTGCACAAAAAACGTCCTCCATGTTCGTAGTTCATGACAACCCGGTACGTAGCACTGACTTGTAGTTTTCAAAAACACATGGAAAGCCCTCATGCCTCCATGTTTGTCGAACATTGGTTCATTGTCATCGACATAACAAAGAAGATCCAATCCAAAATGTGGGTTTTTTTTCGCACTTTGCAACCGTCGGCCCACTATTTGAACCTTTTCACGGAAGGCTGTGATCTACGTACAATGCGTGAATCATTGGGTGTTTCCTTGGATTTTTTTACTTCCAAACTTTTGCTTTGATGAATTCAAGAATTACTCAACATCGCTTCAATCAGGCCATGGGTATTCCATTGTCGAGATCGCGTGTCAAGAGTGTCGAAGTTTGTGTCAATACACTTTACTCCAATGTAAAAAAAAGATGAAAAATGGTTTCTATGCCTATTTAGGTCGATGAATCACATAACTTTCTTCCAATAAAAAAGAAATATGCGTAACAGTCCGAAATGCAGAAATACGTCACATTCGACGATCGCAAACATGTCGCTCTTGATTTCCGCGAGGAATTCCGACGCAACGCGTCCTTAAGTCAACTTCTACGCTTTTTGTGTGGCCAGCTGTTTAACAAAAATTCAGTTTGAAGTCAGTCAAAGTGACCACCAGTAGGTCTGCTTGATGACGAAACATGCTCCAGGAAGTACCTGCGTTTCGTTTCGTTTCGCTTTGCCTCGGGCGGTCAGTCTCGACTCTCTGCTGCAAAAAAAAGCTCACATGGACGGGATCCCAGTGCGCAAACATCGGCTAAGACCCTCGAGGCCCAACCAGTCAAACTGTCTCCAGCCCCTGAGGCAGCTTTGAGGGTCCAGGACAGCAATCGCCTCAATCCCATTCCATCACAGTTGAAATTTAGTTTCCTCGTGGTCACCTGAATGTCGTTTATCATGTCCAGGATAACGTAAGTTTTGTTTTTTTGAGCGGTGTAAGGACTTCCGGCAGGAACTTATGCCCGGAAGTTTCGCTGTTTTGGGGCTATTTTACGTTCCAAAAGCATTCTGCCAAAGATAGCTGGAACAAATTGCACTTCCATTCAGCTATGTTTGCGAAAACCTTGCCAAAATGTGTACAATTTTCAGTCTCATCGTGTTTGTTGCCCTAGTTGGCATCGTCTGCCATGCTTTCGCATTTGCCCCAACATTGGTTCGTTTTTAGACACATTAGTCATACTTTTGATTCATTAACGAGTTTTTCTTCAGTTTCAAGCATACCGGGAACTATCGCCGTTTTTGTTGCCAAATACGTCAGACTTCCCAAACTACTGTGCCACGATCGATGAGGAAATCACTTTTTATGCCACGAATAACAGCACTCGATTTTACACAACTGAAGCTATCCCGAGCTATTTCAGGAGGTATTTGAAGGAATCTTTTTAAGTATCTGAGGCATTGGAAGTTATTGGAACTCGAGATATTCATCGTTTTGCGTTATTTGTAAAAACGTTGTTACCAATTTCTAACTAAAATAAAACTGTCTTCCGAAACTCGAAAAAAACATTTGTAAAACTTTTTTGCTAAAAACAAGATTTATGTTTGTAATTTTTTGTTTTTTGAACGTTTTGGCATTTCGAGTCCGTTCAAACGAGCTCACACCTCAGATGTGCTAAAATGTCCCCCGAAAGTCCCAGACAGTCGGGCGGTGCGAGCGATCGTCTCGCACGACGATCTCATTCTATCCGTCTATCCGCTGGCCAGTGCCACTCTATTTTGCCCTTCGCATTCGGTCGCCTCACCCATTGTCATCGAAAGTAACCTGCTCAACCATGTTGAAGACTCATAATGACTTCAAGTTTCAACTTGTTGTAAGTTCTTTTTATATATTCTTACCATTTGTATCCCAACTTTTGCCATTCCAATGTGTCAATCATCATTCCCGTTCATTTTCAGCCCCAATGCGCCTCAGTGCATTACGAAGTCGAGCTTGTCGACTTTCCCAGCTTCAAACTAGATGGCCTCGGTTTGCCTCGAATCGTGACCCAAGTCGGCTCTAACACCATTGAATATCGCATCTGTCTGTACGTCGACCTCCAGAACCGAGTCCGTGCCACTTTGGAGTATGCCGCTGATGACATCAAACACGACATCATGACACGATTCGTCGCGACGTACAAAGATGGTCGAGTGGAACGATTCAGTGGTACTATGCCCCTGGGCGACGGAATTCCGGAAATTGTCACCGTCATCTCCGACTTCAAATTCCACTACTACGCTTCGGAATATATTCCCTCGCTTCCGAATGCGCCACCACGGCCACAAGAGCAGCCAGTGCATCGCACCGCCCTTCTGATAATGGAGGATGGGCAGATTTCTTTCGATGCCAACTTCCTTGCCGCTTCATCGCCCATCTTTCGGACAATCGTTGATACTGTGAGGGGATCACCGTGTAAGATCGAAATTCCTTCCTTCGATTATGAGACCGTGTCGCTGGCATTGACATTCCTTCGCGGCGATACTCCTTACCGCTTCACCAGGAAGATGCGCAAGAAGGTTTTGCGGTTTGCCAAGCAGTACATGATCTCCTCCATCGAACCCAACTTCCCCATCGTCATCGCCGACTGAAACACCGAAAAGAAGGGCAGATCCGCACAACTCTAACCGGCAATATGCCATCACGTCGCCATATCAACTTTTTTCCTTACTCCACTCACTTATGTTATTATTTTGTTGCTTAACTTTACTTTTGTTTTGTTACTTCATTGAGAGACGATAAAGGTTACACGGAAATTTGTGTTACTTAGAATGCAATGGACTAATGACCATGTTGTAATAGTAACTTTTTGCAAGAAGATAATGACATGCTTTTATACTTTCATTGGACATTCGGAAAAACGTGATAATTTAGTAGTTTAGTAGTGACCAGGCCTATACTTACCTATCAATATGCAATTTGAGGTATAATATTTACAAATACTAATAGGCATGAAGCGTCACAACACTCCTACGTGATTGACTACACAATTTCATTTTCTTCGGGTTGAATTAAAGCTCTTTTGTACTGCCTCCTGTTTATCTATAGTTCCATCAAGGAATGAGATGGCTTCGATTATGAACAAAATTAGTTCTCTTTTTCCACCTATAGATTACTCATCTATAACTTTTGACGACCTCGAGCATCCATGTCTCGTTGCAGTTTACTCCGTTTTCTTGGATGTTTCCCTAGTAATAACGACGGTGTTTTTTATATTTATGTTCTACATGATTATCAGTAAATCTTCGAAGGAAATGTCTGATTACAAGTGGTATCTTATCCATCAATTGACCTGGTCGTACTTGTTTGACCTTTACCTTGGTCTTTGGAAGCCCGTACCCCTCTGGCCCTTCTTCATTAACTACAGCGTTGGCATATTTTCAAATAGCACGGATAACATGATTGTGGTTCAACTACTCATTCTGGTGGTCCTCGCGATTGGGATGGGATTCAGTGTATATCTCTCTGTCCTCCATCGATACATGCAGGGATCTCCATTTTCGATTTTCTACAAATCGTATTCTGTTTTATGGGCACGGTTATTGATCCACGTTGTTTCTTTCATTCTGATATTATGTATTCTGTGCATTCCAATTATTCTGTCACTGTCACCACCTGTCAGAATCAAAGAGGACTTTACTTCAAAGTATCCACAACTGATACCAATATTCGAGTTACATCCATCGATTGTCGGATACAACTCGACAACGCTCAAAGATAATGTAAACTATGCACTCATCATAGTGTTTGTGCTAATTGCTGTAATAATTTCGAATCAATTATTGTTTCTCAACTTTCGCCGCATCTTGAAGAAGAATGAGAAACTTATGAGTGCAGGGACATTTAAGATTCAGGTACAACAACTTTGAAACCATTCTTTTTAAAAGACCTTTACTTTTAGCTCATGTTGTTCAGGCTGCTGTACATTCAGATGATCTTAGCGGGTATCATGCTGATTCTTCCGATTATTATTTGTTTGGTGCTGACACTGTTCGGAGTCCGATGGGTTTCATCATTCGCTCTCTTGACTATTTCTATTCTTGGTATTCACACAATTGCAGACTTCATGATCCTTTGTTACTTTGTGAAATCGTATCGAGAGTACATTAAGAGCTTGGTTACAAAGCTATGCCGAAAATTGGGTTACACCGTTCCACAAAGACAGCAGTTTGTTCCCAGTGCAATTACTGTGACTGGTCTTACAAGTTTTATGTAAACCATGATTAAATAAAATGCTTGACATTATCGGAGAGAGACAATAAACTGAAATGTAAGCGTAATCATGCTTACTGAGGGGTTATTGTTCATTTGATCCCAGGCTACACGAGATCTGTTTTGCTACAAGTCCAAAAGTCGTTCTATGCTCAAGTAGCAACATTTTGCTAACTTTTGACGTCAAACTTTTGAAAAATAGTATTCACCCGGCCTTCTTTTGCATTGCAGAACAGAATGCCATAAGTAATTCTCCTTACTCGTGTTACCATCCACTACATTTACCATTGTTTCACCTGTTGTATGTAGTCTTTACACTGTTTTCAAGCAGATAACCTTCAACATATCATTTGACACTTTGTGACGATGCCCTCGTTCATGGATCAAATAAATGCCCTCTTTCCGCCTGTCAATTACTCATCGATTACGTTCGATGATCTCGAACATCCTCGTCTCGTCGGTGTTTATACTGCGTTTTGGGAAGTATCACTCGTTGTGACGACTAGCTTTTTTTGCTTCATGCTTCACATGATCATCACTAAATCATCGCAAGAAATGGCGGACTATAAATGGTATTTGGTCCATCAATTGACCTGGTCTTACATGTTTGACGTTTATCTCGGTCTCTGGAAACCCGTTCCTCTGTGGCCCTTCTTCATTGGCTACAGTGCTGGCATATTTTCTAATTTTAGCGGCGATATAGCCAAAACGCAACTTATCTGTCTTGCAGTTTTGTCTATCGGCATGGGATTCAGCGTGTACATATCACTTTTACACCGATATGTTCAAGGTTTTCCGTTGTCGGCATCGTACAGGCTTTATTCCAATTTGTGGTTCCGATTTTCATGCTACATTGTTGCATTTGTGTCATTGTTGACCGTTCTGTGCATTCCACTACTTTTGGCACCGTTACAATCTGATGAATTGAATGCAACACTGACGTCAAAGTATCCTGAACTTGTACGTCTTTTTGAACGACATCCATCAATCTTCGGATATGACACATCAATGATGAAGGGTTCTGTTGGTTACATTCTGATCATATTATTTATCTTATTCATTGTGGTTATATCTATTGAACTTTTATATTTCAACTCACTTCGTATCCTCCGCAGAAACAAAAGCAGCATAAGCCCGGCGATGTATGTTATGCAGGTATGGTTATTTGCTGATGTCAGACGAATATTGTCAGTAATTTTTAGCACATGTTGTTTAAAACATTGTTCGTCCAGATAGGAATTGCGTTTTTTATGCTGATTCTTCCAATTGCAACTTGCCTTATTTTGGCTATGTTCGGAGTCAAATGGACTTCTTCAGTTTCGCTTTTGGCGATCTCATTTCTCGGAATGCATGCCATGGCAGACTTCATTGTCCTCTGCTGCTTTATCAAATCCTATCGGGAATACGTCAAACTTCTGTTCAGAAAGTTACGACTCAAGCTGGGGTACACAGTTACGAAAAGGTCACAGTTTGCCCCTGGTCCTATCACTATGACTGCTTTGCCTGATTTTCGTGAACAATAAATGACCTTTTTAAACTTAAAAGTGCGTCAACAACAACTTTTGTGTATTTTCAATCTTTGTGATTATGTATGTATATTACGCAACGGTGAATAATAAACTTGATAGTGATCTCGAAGGCTAAAAAAATGATCTTTCAGTTTGCGAGAGTAAAATTTAACCTTTTATTTACGTCAAAACCAGTCATACGGGTAATTATTTATGAATTTCAGACATTTTCATATGTCTCTCCAATTTTTGTTTATCATTTATAGAATCGAACTTTCTGTAAGACAGTTTCACCGGGCTCGTAGAATCACACGTGTTCATTTTACACCTGAAAATAACAATAACTCCAACGCTAAAGTTGCTGCACCGGTGGCGATCAACGGAATTCATAACTTTTGCACCTGTTGTACTGCTGCTGCGCTAAATAGACCACTTTACATGTGTAGTTTAGCGTGGTAGGTAAGAATGAGTGTTTGGTTGACTGCCATGCGTGATGGCCTTTTTGCTTGACCCCCTAGTTTCTCGCATTCCACCGACAAATTACTCAGCCATCACTTTTGATGATCTCGAACATCCGCGCCTGGTTTCGGCTTATATTATTTTCTGGGAAGTGTCAGTTGTTATCACGACACCATTGTTTTTCTTTATGTTGTATGTGATAATAGTGAAATCACCAAAGGAAATGTCGGATTACAAATGGTATTTGGTCCATCAACTTTCATGGTCTTACATTTTCGATCTATATCTCGGTCTATGGAAACCTGTGCCATATTGGCCGTTTTACATTGGCTACAGCGCTGGCATTTTTGCGAATTCAAAAGCTAACTTGGCCAAAGTTCAATTACTAATCATTGTGGTCATCGCGGTTGGGATGGGATTCAGTGTCTATGTTTCCGTGTTACATCGATACGTACAAGGTTCACCATTTTCGCTGTTTTACAAACATTATTCAATCTTATGGGTCCGAATACCGGTTTACATTTTTATTTTTATTTCACTGCAGTGCATTCTTTGCATTCCATTGGCTTTCACATTATCTCTGCCAACGGAGCTCGAGAGCATCATGACATCCAAGTTTCCGCAGCTAAAACCACTTTTTGATCTTCATCCATCTATCTTTGGCTATGACACATCAGTGATCGCACTTTCCAATAGCTACATCATACTTATCGTTTTTGTATTGGTTATTGTTGCCATCTCAGTAACATTTTTATATTTCAATTTCATTCGAATTTTGAGAAAGAACAAGAAACACTTGAGCGCTGGAACTTTCAAAATGCAGGTACACATTGTCGACTTTTTTTTTGAAATTGGTGAAACATTCACTTTCAGCTGATGCTGTTTCGAACTTTGTTCATTCAAATGTTCTTAGCCGGTGCCATGTTAATCTTTCCCATCACACTGTGCTTGGTTTTGACATTGTTCGGATTCAAGTGGATTTCGGCGTTTTCGCTTGTCGTTATTTCCATTCTCGGGATGCACGCCGTGGCAGACTTTATTGTTCTTTGTTATTTTATCAAGTCATACCGGGAATATGTCAAATTATTATACAGGAAGTTACGACTGAAACTCGGACTAAAAGTTACTGAAAGTGCGGTGTTTATTCGCAGTCCTACTACGGTTTCTGGTATTACCGCCACTATTAGATAAATATAGTAATGAAAAATTCATAAAATAAGCAATTTAAAACTTTATAATTATGTAGTAGTAATTAGTCTTTTGTAATCACTCTTAGTTACACATGTAGTAGACTTTTGCACTATAGTAAAAAATAAACGTGGTGATGACTTCAAACATAAATGAAACCCCGATATGCTCGTACAATATTTTTTATTGTTAAGTTTGAACTCGACATGAAGTACCATGGAGAAAACAATGGTATAGGTCTCGATTCAATATGTAACTTGGAATCCTTCCCTTGTTATTTTTTTACAAGAATGAACGCACATTTTTTTATTTAAACAAATTCAGCCAAGATTTCAACGCGGGGGGAGTAAATTTCAACGCGGGGGGAGTAAATGAAGCAAAACTTAAGGTTTTTGCTGAGAAGATATATAAATAAACGGAATAAAACTCAAATGGGGGACTCATCAACAAAAGTAACAATAATCAATTAGTTAATAAATATATAATAAATATCAACTTTCAATCACTTTTTAGTTGTTCACAATCAACAATTGTCACGCGGAGCCAATGAAACATGCTGGTATTACATCTGCATGTTGTTGAAAGCGGCATCAAGGCCACTATAAAGGAAACGGCGAACGGGCGTACGGTTGGCCTTTGGGGCACGGAGAAGGATCTCCATCTGTTCGGCTGTCATGGTGGGTTCATCATCCCAATGATTGTCGGCTGATTGGGTGGGTGTAGGTCGGGCAGGCTGGTTCTCTTGGGCAGAAGCTTGAGGGGCCTGGTTGTTGTTGTTGTTTTGTTGGTTGTTGGCAGAGGAAGACATGATTAGTTGGTTGAGTTTTTTCTGGAAAAAGAAAAGTTACTAGAAGTCGATTTTGGACAAGCCTTTAAACTACGATTCCACGAACACGGCAAACACAAAACAGGGGTCACGCCACGATTGATTAAGGAAGAAAGCCTAACTTATCGGCTTTGATGCTATTCTTTGTGACAACAGATCAACGACAACAATCAACTATGTAACCCTACCGCGAAGTTTTCGCGCCCCAATGAGACTTCGATGTAGCCAAACATTCTGCTATTATTTACCGGCGCACGAAAAAGATTGCGTAAGAAACTCAAACAAATTAGCGGGAGATATTGTGACCCTAATCGGTCAACAGCCTTACACATCTCTACGACGAAAATAAATAACTATTTCCTGACATGCTGCGGATGCCGCAAACTTATCCCCCACTGTTAAGCCAACTAAAGAAAGAGTGAAAAGAAGACAAAACCCTAACAGTGGAAAAAGAAACAGGCATTAAGAAAAAGGATAGATTGATACTTGTCATACAAAAGATGGAGAAGCTGAAGCACCACTACCCATGGCAGCACAAGCTCGTAATGAATGAACGAATGAAACTGAGCGAGGTAGCTATTCCACTGAGCATGCGCGCATCAGGCGAAGACATGACCAGACAAACATCCGCGTAGGACCAGCAGGGCGAACACACACGCGCCAGGGAAGGGGGCGTTATGGAACAAATTAGGCGGGAAATTACTGAACGCTTTTTTGCCGTTGAGGTATTCACACTTGTATAAACTTGACCGACAAGGCTTGGCAAACAAAAAGCATACAAGTGATCGGGCCAAGCACATTTTACAGCTACCGTCAAAAGATACTGTACCGGCAAAAAACTGGCACATTTTGTCGGCACTACAATGGCCATAAACAAGAATAGCGGTTGTTTTAAGTATTCAGAAGGGGATAATAAAGGATATTACTGTGAAAGGCACCCACAATCCCAAAGGGGAAAGACTAAAAACGAAAAAGTAAGGTGAAGTGTTTTATACATGGCATGCAGGGGAAAAGATAGATGTCGATAATACTGTGGACACAAGTCATCGCCTTTCGATGTTGAGGAGCAAACAATCACTATGAAACCCCGGGCTACAGATTTTAACAGCTTCGTGGAAAGCTATTAAAAAATTATGATGGTCTTCCGTATGTTAGAAGGATCTGATACAACAACGCTTGTAATATCGAGTTTTTAGCGAGGGGACCACATACGAAGGTATGCCAACACAGACTTGTACTGTGGACCTTCGTGGTTAGAGATGCCTTACTCCCATGAGTGCCAGGGAGTAATGCAGAGAAGTTGGCGCGCAAAAAGAAAGCGATGCAGTGGTGCGCGAAATAACAGTGGTAAATTGAGATGGTTGGTGGTGGCCCTTTTCCGGTATATAAGATTGGTGTACGATCCATAGCATATGGGATCGCACGATCACGACAAAACTAAGACATACCAATTACGCACATGGAGACATAAATGAATGACCTTATAAAAATAGGTAACATCCATGTTTCTACCGACTTCAACTTGACAAATATGTATGCAACTAGCAACCGATATAAAGGACACAACAACATACTGAATGCAATCTGAAAGGGAGCATATTATGCATATTGAATATGCAGGTCACCCAAAGAATTCGAATTCGAACTTGTTCCAACATCCACTCCGCCCATCTCCCTTCGAGTTGTCAATCAACGCATGACACTTGTCACTCATCAAGCATACATTCCTTTAGTTGGTACAATAACACACCTTGTAAAAACACTTCACACTACCGATCAAGGGATAAGTGTACAAATCTTGTGACAAGCTACCACAAGCTGCGGGTGTTTGACTGACGTCTTTATGCTCTCCGATCATTTTACCAGGATGAGGGCGTGCACATTAGCGAGGGCCCGCACGGCATACGCCATCCGACGAATTCGTGAGTGTTGATGGTCGCCCTAGGGCTACCTGCGCCAACTTGAAGTGGACCCTATTTCGGCATCAAAAGAGGTGGGCGGTAGGCCCGCTGGCCCGACCTAATAAAGTCCGGCCCGCCCGGGCCGACCAACCGACAAAAGTTTTCGGCCCGGGCCGGGAAAATTTGGCCCTCGTCCACCTCTGATCAAAACACATGTTTTCCCAATTCAACGAAATTCACGGCCAAAAATTTGCTAGTACAGAGTCACTTTTTTCAATAAAGTTATTGTCAGCGTCAAATATCTGGCATCCACAGAAAACAAAGGTTTACAATGCAAAACAGCAGTGTATAATCTTCCAAACAAAAATGTTTCATTTTGACCCATTCCATTCGGTGTTTGTCTTGCCAAACATTAATGTTTAAATTGGAAAACACAGACTATGCGTTTTTCAAACACCTGAGGGAACTGGATCAATGGTAATTTTCTGTGTCATTATTATTGTCAATGAACTTTTGTGAAGCTACATTTGTACTGATCTTGTCTTATACCACGTGTACAGTTTTCACCTGACTGAGTAATACATACAATAGCTCTGACACAAAAGTCATTAAACCATTGCATGAGTGTTGGTCAGAATTCATCACTAGTTTTTGCACCTGTTACACGGCTACAGAAAGTGAACTTCTTTGTATGTGTAGTCGAAGGTTAATAGAATAAATGTAGTGCAGATGACTGTTACTTGCGATGGCCTTTTTGCTTGACCCAATAACTGCTTACATTCCGCCAGTCAATTACTCGTCTATCACTTTGGACGATCTCGAGCATCCACGTCTAGTCACAGCTTACGTCATTTTCTGGGAAGTGTCAATTGTTATCACTACTCCGTTGTTTTTCTTCATGCTGTACGTCATCATTACTAAATCACCGAAAGAAATGTCAGATTACAAGTGGTATTTGGTCCATCAGCTTTCATGGTCTTACATTTTTGATCTGTACCTCGGTTTATGGAAGCCCGTGCCCTTTTGGCCAGTATACATTGGCTACAGCGCTGGCATTTTTGCGAATTCAAAAGATAACTTGGTCAAACTTGAGTTGTTACTCCTTACATTCATATAAGACGAGAACGGGAATTATTTTTCGAGACGTATGCAAAAAATCGCAGATTTCACGGTTTTGCACCCTCCGTTTGGCGACCCTCGCCGGATGGAAGGTCGGGTTAGCGACCCTCGCCAAATCGCTAAATCAGCAGTAAAATGCAAAAAACCTAGGTTTTCTGTTCCCGATCGTCGGTTTGGCGAGGGTCGCCGAACCCACCTTCCATCCGGCGAGTGTCGCCGTCCCGTATTTTTCACATTTTACGCCGACCGGGCGCAAAACCGTGAAATCTGCGATTTTTTGCATACGTCTCGAAAAATAATTCCCGTTCTCGTCTTATATCCATTGGGATGGGATTCAGCGTTTACTTGTCTGTGTTCCATCGATACATTCAAGGTTCACCATTTTCGTGGTTCTACAAAATTTACTCCCCCCTACGGATTCGAATGCCTGTTTACATTGTTGCTTTCGTTACACTGGAAAGTGTGTTCTGCATCTCTTTGGCCTTCTCATTAACAACCCCGGCAGAGCTCGAGGAATCAATGACATCAAACTTTCCACACTTAAAACCACTTTTTGAACTTCATCCATCCATCTTTGGCTACGATACACCGGTACTTCAGCATATTAACCGCTATATTTTACTCATTGTTCTTGCGTTGATTGCTATATCAGCTTCAATCATCTTTTTGTATTTCAACTTCCTCCGGATATTGAGAAAGAACAAGAAACGTTTGAGTGCAGCGACTTACAAAATGCAGGTAAACTTTATCAACTTTTGCGTTATATAGATATCTAAATAATGATTTTTAGCTGATGTTGTTCCGAACTTTGTTTATCCAGATGTTGCTAGCCGGTGCCATGTTGATACTTCCCATCACGTCTTGCTTGGTATTGACAATGTTCGGATTAAGATGGATGTCAGCGTTTTCGCTTTTCGCTATTTCCATTACTGGAATGCACGCCGGCGCAGATTTTGTTATTCTTTGTTGGTTTGTCAAGTCATATCGACAGTTCGTGCAAAGTTTATTTCGAAAGTTACAAAAAAAGCTGGGATACAAGATCATTGACAGGTCCATTTTTATTCGAAATTCATTTACGGTTACCGGTATCACCAGTATGAAATAAATGTTACAATTTGGAATCTGCTGAATTGAATGTGCACCGAAGCTGAAGTATAGTAAATAATCAATGACAGGTGGTTTAAGTTACATGTGGTATGTGTTTAATCGCCCCCACGGTTATGTTTGAATCTCATCCTTATAAGGAAAAGTAAGAATAAAACTTTCAAACTTTTCGCCCACTGTGCCGATCCCAGTTTTTATTTCTGTAGTCTCTTCGAAACCAGCCGAAACCGCCGGATTTGCACCCCTTTTCTCGAAATTTTTCCCCGGTCGAGAGTGGCACCGGAAAAACCGAAAAAGTGCCAAAAATGACCTGAACGCTACGAAGATTCTGAAAAAGCCAAAATGTAGCGCAAGATGAGCTGATAACAGCGCCCCAAAGTTTGCTCCAGAAAAGTTCAACAGTTTTCGAGATTTTGCATGATTATCACTGACTCAATTCAAAAACGGCAATCGCGCAAATGTCCGCAAAATGTTCACCATGAACCAATCAGCCGATATGTCTGAATTTTTCACGAGACATAGCCGATATATCGGGGATAGACAGACTGAGCTTCGATTTTCGAATTTCGATCCTTATCACCCAGGAGCGCTGATCAAAGTTTAAAAAATTTTACAGGACGCACTTTTCCCAAAGAAATCGATGATGACATTTCGGGGCATATTATTAATGATAAGTTATCACCTCGAAACTTCTTGAGGATAAACTAGATCAAAAATAAAAATGCTGAACGTTGGAAAAAGTTGAAAAAGTTAATTTTGAAGCCTGTGGCGATGTTTTGAAGTAAGCTGAGTTTCCTCAGCCTTTTAATGGGGGATCAGCGTTAATGGGAGCGTCTGTGCGAATGGGGTGGGGACGCAAATGCGAAGTTTTAACGGGGTCCCGCTTAAAGCGACATTGAGGCGAGATTCCCGATCACCCAATTTTTGATGACAAAAGTGATGAGTCAGATCCCAGATGAGTCGACTCATCACTTTTGATCCCACGATGGCACGTGCCACCGACCCCGGACCCGGGCCCGGTGTTGCGCAAGGTCCTCGGCCCGCGCGCTGGAGGTAGGGATGTGTGCGTGGCGCAGCGGATATGGCGGGATACCCTTGCCCTCGGGGTCTCGGGTTCGATTCCCGAGGGTGCTAAAAGTCTTTCCCTATATCCGTATAGCTCGGATATAATGCCAAAGTATGTAGGCGAAGTCGGATATGCAAATTTGTCCAATAAAAGGCAAAAAATTCAAAAGATAGCTAGAAAAAATTTTAAAAAAGGTGCTGAGGTCAAAATTTTGCGTAGAATTCAAAACTGATGTCCGTTTAGGTTGTTAAATTCTTTTTGACTGAGAAAACTTTTCTTGCTGGGGAAACTTTTCTGGCTGAGGAGACTTTTCTGGCTGAGGAAACCTGTTATGTGACTACTAGCGCGAGCGCCGAGGCGAGAGCGGTCGGCCGAAGGCCGACCGCCGAGCTTCGCGCGCGAAGCGCGTCCAGCCCGAAGGGCTGGATAAAAAAAGTTCTAAAATGTCCATTCCACAATCAATAAGATACGATAAAAACGATTTCAATACGGTCAAAACTCAGCTGAAGTCATGGCATCTATAGAATGAAACTGACAGCTTGCATCAAGCTCAAAAACCTTTTTTTCAAAGTTTCATAAATACTTGATCAGTGATTTTTGTCCGTCTTTTTCAGGGTATTTTACTCCCCAGACTCAACATTGCGAACATGCGTCAATTGCAGCTGCTGAAATATTTTTAAAGTAACATGAACACGGAAAACTTATTGCACTTATAATAATCCATCACTATAAACATGTCAGTCTGCCAAAATGGACAATTTCATACATTCCGTACTCGACCCAATAAGTTCCTTAATCCCGCCGGTAAACTACACATCGATTACGTTTGATGACCTCGAGCATCCACGCCTTGTCACAGCTTACACCATTTTCTGGGAGGTTTCACTCGTATTCACGACTATATTTTTTGGATTTATGCTCCATATGATTATCACCAAATCGTCAAAAGAAATGTCTGATTACAAATGGTATCTTATCCACCAACTAACATGGTCTTACATCTTTGATGTGTATATTGGCCTATGGAAACCCGTCCCTCTATGGCCATTCAATATTGGCTACAGTGCTGGCATATTCTCAAGTTTAAATGGAAATTATATCACTACCCAACTGCTGGCAGTTGCAGTCATTGCCATTGGCATGGGATTCAGTATTTACATTTCTGTCCTACACAGATATGTACAGGCATCACCCTTTTCAGTTTTTTATAAATATTATTCTTGTCTGTGGGGTCGTATTATTGTTTACATTCCCATCTTCATCCTATTACAGTGTCTGTTCTGTATTCCATTGATCTATACAGGTTCCCTGCAGGGCGAACTCAAAATAACCATGACTTCAAAGTATCCTGAACTAATTGAAATTTTTGAACTACACCCATCCATTTTTGGTTTCGACACTTCAGTGATTACCGTTTCGGCAAATTTTATTATTATCATAATATTTACCTTAATTGTGGTTGCCATTTCACTGATTTTTTTATACTTTAAGACAGAGTTTGTGAGAAAATAACAAGGACCTGGGAAGGGGGGTGTCACGCAAAAAATTTTTATTTCAAAAATCGATAGAGCTATATGAGGGCTTGTTACTGTACAAAAATGAGGGTCTGAAGTTGCCTTCTGAAGGGGCTACGATTTTTTGAAAATTGGCGTCTAAATTCAATTATCATTCATAACTCTGTTCGTTTGACTTCTAACAATCTGAAAATTTGGCTCTAGAGTTAACTTTTGATGCTGAATCCATTGGTGATACTAAAATTTTGTTATCAGTGATAAAATTTTTTGATAAAAAAATTGTGACAAAACTTGAATTTTCAAAATTAGGGGTTTGAACATTTTAATGCATTTTATCATACTGCAGTGTTAGGTTGTTAGAAAAAGTTTTTTGTCTATACTGTATCTGTGCACGTTAGCGATCTTTATCACCTCAAAGCTAGTGATAAAAATTCAAAATGCTCCAATCTCAAAACAAGTTACATATTTGGAATCAGCGTAAAAAATAGTGTCGGAATGTATGTTTATTTTTGTTACATACTTTCATTCAAATTAATTGGTTTTTTATTTATTTAACACTGGAGGGATACGCACCGAACCGGCGTGCGGCAGTTTCCACGCGCACACACCAGGTTCGACCCCGGCCCGCACTTTTTTCCGTTTTGGCAATAAAAAATAATTTTTTAAAAGTAGACCTGTAACAAAACAAAACATACATTCCGACATTATTTTTTACGCTGATTCCAAATATGTAACTTGTTTTGAGATTGGAGCATTTTGAATTTTTATCACCAGCTTTGAGGTGATAAAGATCACTAACGTGCACAGATACAGTATAGACAAAAAACTTTTTCTAACAACCTAACACTGTAGTATGATAAAATGCATTAAAATGTTCAAACCCCTAATTTTGAAAATTCGAGTTTTGTCACAATTTTTTTATCAAAAAATTTTATCACTGATAACAAAATTTTAGTATCACCAATGGATTCAGCATCAAAAGTTAACTCTAGAGCCAAATTTTCAGATTGTTAGAAGTCAAACGAACAGAGTTATGAATGATAATTGAATTTAGACGCCAATTTTCAAAAAATCGTAGCCCCTTCAGAAGGCAACTTCAGACCCTCATTTTTGTACAGTAACAAGTCCTCATATAGCTCTATCGATTTTTGAAATAAAAATTTTTTGCGTGACACCCCCCTTGTTATCTTCTCACAAACCCTGTCTTAATTTTCTACGTATCCTAAAAAAGAATAAGCCACTTCTGAGCGATGGAACTTACAAAATGCAGGTAGTTTAGCACTTCAATTCATGCGCTGATCGTATTTTTGAAATTTTAGCTAATGCTGTTCAAAACCTTGTTCATTCAGATGTTCTTAGCGGGTGCCATGTTGATCTTTCCAATCACACTATGCTTGGTTTTAATGTTGTTTGGCTTTCCATGGATTTCGAAATTTTCACTGATTGCTATCAGCATTCTTGGAATGCATTCATTTGTCGACTTCATGATTCTGTGCTATTTCATCAAATCTTACCGTGAACACGTCAAAAAACTAGTCAAAAGAGGATTACAAAAGTTAGGATTCACTGTAAATGAGACTCCACCGTTGTTTGTTGCCGGTCCTACTACAGCGTCGGGTGCTCTGAATTAGGCTATTTCTAGTAAAAATGCAAATTAGTAATACTATGGAGAAAAGGAAATGTACTACAATCTCGAAATCGCAGCGCAATCCCTCCGCTTGCCTCCGTTGCGGAACAATGCCTTGGCAAAGCGAGTCAAAGAGCTATCAAGGGGGAAATTGTGGACAATCGTTGCGGTTCGCGCTGATGCGCGATCCGACCCGACATTTCATGACACACACGGCGTTCGCCTCTGTTTGACGCGCACGTGCTCTCGCAACTCACGCAAACGGAGAGATTGCGCTGCGATTGCGAGAGTGTAGTACATTTCCTTTTCTCCATAATAAATTACTTAGTATTATATTATATAAAATGGTTTGACATCTGCTCACAATACAGGAATAAAAAGTTATATACGTGTTAACAACAAGTAGTAACGACAAGGAAACAATATTTTAACGTTAATGCATTGCTAAGTTGACTAAAAGACAGTGTGCTTTAATGTTACTTAATGTGATAAATATATAATACTCTGTGCCGTTCCTTTATATATAATGTGGGTCAATGAACTAAACCAAATGCCACAGGGCATCTGACCCTGGTACAGTAACCGCATGTGTTTGCAATTTGTCCTCAACTTTTTGTCACACAAAGTATGCTCGGTTGTAAACCTTCGTTCATTCTAATGAGGTAAAGTACTCATCAGCATCAATTGAATCAATAAAACGTTTGGTTAAAAAACACCAGTCAGAGATGGTGGGCAAAACAGAACAAAACAACTACTCAAAACCTAAGAATTTATGGGATCTGTAAAAAATATACAATTTTTATACCAGACACCACTACCTACAACGGTTATGACATAATTTCAAAATAATACTAACATAGTACGCAAGACAAATAGCAGTTAAGTTTAGAAAATATATATGTTAGTTTGTTCGATGTCGACAGTTTTGTAAAGTCGTTTGTTAACATGTTATCCGCTGTATTTGCATTAACTATATTTGCAATATGCTTGACACCTTTTACAGTAGCAATAGAGGTTACAACTGTTACTTTTTTAATAACCCAATTTGTCAAAAAACGAAAAATCTTTTTATCCGCTTATTTTTACATTTCCGCATTAAATCATGCAATTCATTTAATCGTAAAGGTCTCATTTCTCATTACTGGCTCACTTGCCGTTGACTCCCTTCCTGCCGTGATTGATAACGTTGTGCAATGGTATGGATATTTTGTTATTGGCCCTATCTGTGTGCTTTTGTCATTGAACCGTTTTACTGCGGTTGTGTTTTTTAAAAGTTACAAACGCATTTGGATCTTTCGACGAACCGTTATTTACATCACTGTGGTTTTGCTGATGCCACTGGCGGTCCACTGCAACACGGTGATTAGCACTATTGAATGTTTTCTTTTGTTACTCTCAGAAGAATGTTCTTATTTAGTATTTGAAACAAATGTTATCCAAACATATACCATGATGACATGTTGTCTTATTTGTATATTTTTAACAATCGGTTCTATCATCGCTGCAAAGTACAACACTGCCTTTCACGGCAATTCAGCAAGAATGAAAGTTGAACGAAAGTTGTTGCTACAATGTTCGGTATCGACGATTTTCTTGACGCTATCAATAATTTGTGACTATCTTTACGCTATCATTGCCTCAACATCAGAGTTTTACTACTTAGATGAAGCGTTGATTGTTGAGTTACTAGCAGAAATGTCGAGCATGTGTGCCGAAATGTTTTATGCATTCAATGCACTGATGCTGCTGTTAATAAGGTAACTACAAATTTGAAAAATGTAAACAACCACATTTCAACATTTTAGCAAAAGCGTTCGCAGACGGTTTTTCAAGTTTTTGTATGTCAACAAATTAGTGAAACTATGGCATCGACTTCGGGGAAAGCAGCAAGTTTCTCAATTTAGTGTATTTACTGTAGCATCGGTTCCTGCACATAGTAACAGTGCGTCGAACTTTACTTATCAGCCAAGTATTATTGCTATTACTTAAATAAGATGTAAATACAAGGTTACTTGTCTTTGTTGATACGAAAACTAAAATTAAACCAAAATTGTCGTTTTTATTGCGCTTTTGTTTTTAAATTACACTTTTGTTATTATCACACAAGTACAACCGTGAGACAAACAACAGCAAATCCAAACACAGAAAAAAAAGTGCACTGCTGTATTTCATTGTAAAAATTTATACACGAAATAGTGCCCATAATTGGAATTAGTAAAGCCTTCAAATGAAGGCCCAAATGTTAGACTGTAGCGCATTTTCTATTTTGACATATTACTCAACATTCGTTACACTAATAATTGAAATTGTTGCGATTACTTTCTATACAATTCAATTCGTAAAGAAAAATGCTGTCTTTTCTTCCGCTTATTTTTGTATTTCGACTATTCACCTCGCAATTCATGTTGTCACAAATATTTCGTTTTTCGTTTCTGACCAGTTTGACGATTACTCTCTTGCGATGCAAATAGATAATGTTATGCAGTGGTATGAATATCTGGTAATGGGACCGATTAGTGTGCTTCTGACTTTCAATCGATTTACCGCTGTTGTGTGTTTTCACAGCTATAAAAAGATATGGAAGTTTCGGTATTCTGTTTTCTACATCACGGCTGTTTTGTTTACACCGTTTCTAATCAATGGATTTGCAATATTAGACATCCACTGTTTTCTCGAACAAAGTACGTTGGAATGTCATGACTTGGCATTTCAAATGGGGGTCATACAATCATACACTATGCTTACATGTTGCATTATCTGTATTGTTTTCAATATTAGTTCGGTTGTGGTAGCGAGACTGAAACATGTGTACAAAGGTAACTCAACGACACTAAAACTGGAGCGTAGATTACTTCTGCAATGTTCTGTTTCCACAGTATTCTTCACTTTTACAATATTTTCGGACCATCTGTATACGATTCATCATACATTGAAAGCTGTTATTACCGAAGATAAGAAATTCATTGATATGACGGCAAGCTTGGCCAACATCAGTGTACAATTGTTTTTTGGAACCGAAGCGCTGATGCTGTTGGTGATCAGGTAAATTTACTTTAACACTGAGAAATGGTAAAACCGATAACTTTTAGCAAAACTGTGCGCAACACTTTTTTGAAATTCCTATTTATCGACAAACTGCCCTGGTGTAAATATCGTCAAAACAGCGGAAGAACACAACAGATTACTCGTCAGAATAAAGTAAAGTCAATTGTAACTATAACGTAATCTCTCGTGATGATGGTATGCCTTTTGTCTGTTATTAGCACTGTTATTCAAATAAAATTGCTTTTAAGGACAAACTGACAAAAATATTTTGTAATGTACTAGCATTTTTGTAAAGAAAAAATACATATTTCTTGAAGTGATATAAAAAATAGTGATTAACGAAGTACGTCATACAAAAGGCATCAATAAAAAGTGCCTACACCAAAACAAACGCTCTCGCGATTCCGTACTTTCATTTTTTGTATTGGAAAACGATTATAGATGTATTCCTTATATGAGTTATTCTCAACACTCTCTTCCTGTTTTACATTCATCGCACTATTTCTAGAAACTATAACCCTGGCTTTCCTTACATTTCAGTTTGCCAAAAAAAATGTTATATTTTCAACGATATATTTTTACATATCAGCAATTAATATCTTAATTCATACGGTTTCGAACACGTCAGTTATCATTACTACTCAGTTTGGTTATGAGTCTATCCCAATACCTGTTGATAGTTTTTTGCAATGGTATGGGTACATAATAATCGGTCCGATCAACGTTATTCTAACATTCAATCGTTTTACTGCTGTTGTATTTTTCAACAACTACAAACGGATATGGAAACTGAAACTTGCGGTTGTATATATAGTTGTTGTATTGTTGGTACCTTTCGCAACAAATAGTTACGCTACATTGAATGAAAAGTGTTTTGTGCTAGAAGAAAATGCAACACTTTGCACCAGCTCGTTACAAGTTACCTCTGTTCAACTTTATACTTCGTTTGGTTGTTGTGTTATATGTATAATACTAACTATTGGCACAATCATTGGCACAAGAATAATCACAACTTTCAAAGGAAAGTCATTGACGTCGAAGATCGAACGTCGAATGATGATTCAATGTTCTGTGTCAACAATATTTTTTACTTTTACACTTGTTATCAGCTACATTAACGAAAAATCATTGATGGCACAAAGATTGTTGGGCTCAGCGCCAGACTGGTATTTTGAATTAACACCAGGTATGACTAACATCAGTATGGAAATACTATATGTAACAGATGCACTGCAGTTGTTATTGTTGACAAACAGGTAATATCAATGTTGTAAAAACAAACAAAAATACTTATGTTTTAGCAAAAGTATACTTAACAACCTTCTGAAGTTTCTATTGATTGACAAAATAAGAAAGTTGTGGCATAAACGTCATCAAAACGGCAGAGCTGTACAATTTTCTAATCACCAGAATAGAGTTCAACCAGTTGTTACCCACATAACGTTAATTTCATAAATGTTTTAAAACAAAAGCATGCTGATAAGAAATGAGTTGAAAATTGATACATCGTCGAAGTCCAAGAAAATGGAATTTGCAATCAATACAATACTTTGTTTGGGCAAAACCATTTAAAATACCATGTGATTTTTATATTCTTTAAGCAAATTACCGGATACATATTTATTGGCGTCATACAAAAAGTAGTGATTAACATAGCACGTCAACAATGATAACATGCCTTTTGTGCCCGAACCCTGAAGCTAGGCTTTTTTAGAGTACTCAATTCAGAGAGAGAGAGAAAATAAAAACCGTTCCGATGTATGATTTGTATGTTTTATTATCAATACTTTCTTACTGTCTTACAATCATTGCCACGATTCTCGAAATTATAGCAATTATTTTTCTTACAGTTCAATTTGCTAGGAAAAATGTAAACTATTCAACGGCCTATTTCTACATTTCAACAATTAGCATTGCGATTCACATAGTTTCAAATGCGTCACTTTTAATAACTACTCAGTTTGGGTTTGAATTTATTCCGTTAGAAGTAGACGCTTGGTTGCAATGGTATGGATACGTGGTCATGGGACCCATCAGCGTGCTTCTAACTTTCAATCGTTTCACAGCAGTTGTCTTTTTCCACAAATTTAAATGGATATGGAAGTTTCAACGTTCAATTTTCTACACGATAGCTGTATTATTAGTACCTTTTGCAACAAATGGTTACGCTTCATTGTACGAACAATGTTATGTGCAACAAAACGCAACTATCTGCAGCGATGACTTACAAATCGGTTTTCCACAAATTTACACCATGTCTGCGTGTTGTGTTATTTGTATTATTTTAACGATTGGGGCCATCATTGGAACACGAATTAACATAACTTTCAAAGGAAATTCAATGAAATCAAAGATCGAACGCAGATTGCTGCTTCAATGTTCTGTATCGACGATAGTATTTACCATTCTGATTATATGTGACTATATTCACGCAAAATCAGTGACAGAAAAGTTGGGTTTTGACTTGGCAGCGCACTGGTATCTTGCATTATCACCAACTATGGTAAACATGTGCTTGGAGTTACATTATGCAACAGATGCGCTGATGTTGGTGACGATAAGGTATACTGTTTTAAGTTATATAAAAATCAATGTTGGATAAAGGTTTCTTTCAGCAAAAGTGTACGTAAAAAGTTTCTAAAATTTCTACTGATCGATGAATTTGTAAAATTGTGGCACAAATATCATCACAAGAGCGGAGCTACACAACAGACCACTAACAATAATAGAGTTACACTTTTTGTTACACATGCATAATTTTACCATGTTTTGAAACTTTGCATTGACCCATGTGAAAATTAACTTATAAGTATAAATCATGTACCCTTTGCTGTAACCATTTTAGTCAACCACAACATGCATGCTCAAATCGCTGACAGACAAACCTGACTGACCATAAACGCAAATTCCGATCAAAAAATGGAAGCAAACTCACTCATTTCGGCCTTATGATTCAGCTTAGTCCATTCAGACCATTGTCGGTAGCTTCCATCTATGACCCATCTCTACCCAAAAACAACAACTCATAGCCTGTAGCACCTCTCCCCCCAAGCCTGTAGGCCCAAATGTGGTTTATTCCCTCCTTGAAATCAGTGCGCGATAGATACACTCAAACTTAGCAGCTTACGACCAACTTGGTCCGACTGCACCCTTGGCTTCTCGACTTCCGAAAAGGGGGGACCCAGTCGCACTCGACAAAAGGAAGGTGATGAGTCGTTTGAAGCACCTTCTGAAGAGCTTGTTATTGCGCAAATATGGACCGATGACTCCTTTCGTCTGCCTCTTTAGGGGTGTTGCAAGTCTGGCTGAAATGTAGATCCAGTTTTTTTGTTACACTTTTTCAAAAATCAAAAAATTAAGTCGACTTAGGTTCGGTTAGGCTAACTTTGAGCAAAGCAAGCTTTTCAGTTAGTCAAGTCTGTCCCAGCCATCTTTCGTTTTTTGCATGAAATATCCGTTTCGAAAAGCCATTTTCCCCGGGGCAAGCTTTATGAGATCACTAAAAAGAGAGAGGTGCTTTCAATATCCCAAGTATGTTCATCAGTCAGGCGCCTTTCAGCCTAGGCTATGACGCACACGGAGATAGAGGATGCCCGCAAGAGGGGGGTGATCGAGGCTCTCTCCGTTTATTGCCAATGGGGATGTGGCACGCCTGTTCAGGCATGTCAGGCCCAGCCGTGGATCGTGTCGCACTTTGAGCTAGCTGCCGTTTTTGCTTCTTTGTTTCGCTTTTGCTTTTCTACGAGATTCCATCAACGCGTGAGACCGTGTGCGTGTGCGTGTGTGTCACGATGCCGGCAGCGCCGATGGCAAAAGCAGCAAGCAATGCCCCCATTTGACGGATCGAGCCATCTTCTCTTCCACACATTTTTTAGGGAATGTGAGCTCTTTGTCTTTTTGTTTCTTCGTCTTTCGACTACTTTTAGTCCCCCCTTCTCGATCGGCAATGAGTTTAGTCGTTTTTTTGGCAATGGAATGCCCTATGGCTTCAGGGCACCACACCGCAAGGCAAGTATCGCATTGCCTCTGCCAAAATGTGTTGAAAAAACAAGATCTTTCACACAGGGATAGAAGATAGAAGATGTTTGGGAAAAAATCATGGCCCACCTTTGTGGCTGTGGCTTAACAATGGGCTCCCCAGGGGCCCTAGTGACAATGGTTGATAGATGGATTGTTTTTTTGGGGGTCCGATGCTTCCGGGGATCTAAGCTGTTTAAAGTCGAAATCGAAGTCGAAATTGCATGCGTAATCGAGAGAAGCGCCGGAAGAGGAATACGGTGGTGTGGCTGGATGGTTGTGGACGCTGTTTAGGATGTTACAAAAAAGTGCATTACGAAAGGCAAGCGAGCGATCAAGCAGGGCTGGAATGGATGGTTGGCTGGTGAAAGTTCATTGGAAGAGCTGACTGATCGGAAGTCCGTTTTGGTCCGAGTTGCGCGGAAGCTAGCTGGACGGACGTGCTCGAAAGGGCAAAAAAACAAAGACAACGACAAATCGCAGGTGCGCGATGGGGAATGTCGTTGAATTTTAAACAGTATGAATGGCTTTTTTGGAGAGTGGGGTGGTGGATGCCTTCCGGAAGGGGGATAGTTAGTTTTTTTTGATTAGGATGCTAATTGGACGGTTTTGACGATGGATGGCTTTCAACCCTAGGCAGTTTTTGCGCTTCATCATTTCTAGCCATCAAAAGCGATGCCACAGATATGAATCTCTTCACCTAGCATGTAGTAACACCCCCGAGAAAGGGCTCTTAACGACAGCACGGTCGGCGGTGATGTTGTCCATTTCGGACAGGGGTGCCGAACTGTTTTATGCACCGATTTTGGCGATAGGTTTCCCCTTCTTCCTTCCACCCTTGGATTCCATACACCCGCCCCATAAGCGACTTGCCATCTTCCCAGGGGCACTGACAACTTTCATGGCATTCTTTTTGCAAATTGAACGCTAAAAACAACATCCAGACAAAGACAGTCGTTTTGCCTTTTTTTTTAGATGCAAATCGAATCGAAATCGATCACCCGTCTTTCCCTCCTGTCCTCCTCCCCCTCCGGATGTCCCCAATAACCCTAAAAGTCTCTAACCATCAATCCAGAGCCCCATCTCGATCCCTATTACATTTCATTTCAACTTCCAAGCGCGTCCATCCCTCCCCGATCGCTCTCTTCCTTCTTTAGCCATTTCACATAGCCTCAGGCAGTCGCGAGCCGAGCCGCCTCCCGTTTGCATTGCTCATTATCCCTATGATTAGTCTCTTTCCGTCGGGAAGCGAATATACTCCCCCCTCCCTTTTTTGCTGTGTCCTCAGGCCGGGCCTCAAAAAAGGACCCCCAAAAATGAGGGTGGTGATCTCCTTTTTTAACATTAGCCACCGCTAGCCGCCAGTCTCGGTTGCGCGCATGGAAGAACAGAGGCAGAGACACTTTCCTTTTTGAAACAATTCCAATTCTCCAGTCTCACCGCGCTTCCGCGCAATCGTCTATCTGTCTCCAGGCAGCCGACCGCGAGCCACATACAGCCTGAAGTCCTTAATGAGTGATCGCGTCGTCTTCGTCGCCGGGTGTCTTGACTCTCGACGATCCATCGCAGGGCTTTTCCGTTGTGTATTGTATGCGAAACGAGGAGATTCCGAAAGGGAATGAGCACATCCTCTCGCAATCCATTCCATGTGCATTTTCGCTTTTTGCCTGACTTATGTCCTGGGGGGCGTCGTAATAGGTGGGCCGCATCCTTGGTTAGCTGGCTGCTGTATGATTTATCCGAGCTAGCTTCTTGCGCCTTTTCGGAAAGACAAATAAGGACGAGACTGACGATCTCGCGCATCTCCGGGCACTGGTTTTTCAGCCTCCTCCTTCCTTTAAAGCTTGATAGGAGTTTTTTTCCATGTTTCCTCGAGCATCGAAAATCGAGAATGAGACTACCTAACATTATTTCATCCATGGTAGTCATATCGATGTAGTCTTGGCTATAAGCGATATCCCCCTTCCTCTCTCGGTCCCGCGGTGTGATCAAGGCGCTTTCCCTCACAGCTCCTCCTTTATCCAGTCGCTCTCGTGTATCCATCCCTGCCGCCCCAACATAGGGCACTAAAAGCGGCCACAGCCGCCAGAGGCGCCGCATACGCATACGATTTCCTTAGATCGCATAGAGATCCGCGGATATGTGCCGTGGAAAACCCCGCCCTTAGCTGGCTGCCTTCCTTTCTTTCCCCTTTTCGTTTTTTAAGGGATCTCGAAGTTCCCCTGACGGATTTTTAGGGGCACAAACACACACATCGAGACGTGTTAGCTAGCGTTCGAGGCAGCCGCCTTGTTTTTTGCGAGATTTCGAGCCGCGAGTATCATGCATTTGTCTATTCTACCATATTCGTGACGCATATGTCGTCGTTACAGAATCCATCCCATATTCCCATATCCATGATCATGTTCATGTTGATGCTCTTTATGATCGGGGCTTCTCCCAGTTTCACGCTTTCAAGTTTTCTATCCGTTTTGTATTTCGGCGCAAAAAAAAACACAACCCCCAAAGTTCCCAAACACGAATTGCTGCAAAATCTGGGCCTCATTATGTCGGATGTCGATGTAGTTGGTTCACCCAGTCGCTGCTTCCAGACAGGCACGACAGTCATTGCTGGAAGGCGTCATTATCTTTCGTCCGAATTTTGTGTCTTCGAAACAGAACCCATCACCACATTAGCCTATTTCGATTTTGGGGAGGGAGGGAGCAGCTTTTTTGGCATTCGCTGTGCTGCTGCGCTGCCTTTCCATGCGCAGTGCGCACACGCATAGGGATAGGGATTACTGTAGGTTATGTTTTTTCACGGATCTGTCTGCGTGTAATGTGGTCGTAGCGTTCGATCCAAATTTTGATTCGGCAGATCCTTGAGGCGATTGTCTTTCCCAAAAAAGTTATAGCTCAGGGGGATACGTATCCTCGATTGGAAGGATGGATCATTTGGACCCTTTTCTGGGGGGCGGAGACGCTTCTTCCGGAAATGCGCGACAGGCGCGCAGCCTAGGCGGCGGTGGCGATGGGAGCTACCGCAAAAGAGGAGCTCACTCTCCTTTTAGCTAGTTTCGAAGTAAGGAGGGGGTGATGGAAGGCGCTTCCTATTGGAACCCCCCTCCTCTCCTCGAACTACTACCAACAAACATCACATCACGCTCCTCTCTATCCCCTATGCTATGCTTGCTACCTTCCAGTCTTGAGGAGTTTCAACTTTTTTGACTCTTTCCTGTCAAGTATGGCCGCTACCGCCGCCGGAAGAAGCGCAAAGGAGACGCAAACACGTCTCGTGAAACAGTCGTCTCCCCCTATTGAAACATTTTGACGTTCCCGGAAGGTCGCCAACCCCTTCCTGGCCTGGCCTTGGAGGACTTTCGGGAGAATTCGCTTTTTTCGTCTTACGTGAAGAACCCCCACTCCTGTTTTCATTGTAATTATTGTATTGCCTGCCACCCATGTCCATCTACGTTCATTTCCGCGTCGTAGATGGCTCTTCTGTTTTATTATGATTTTTTGTGCCCTTTTCGGTCATTGCCGTGTTGTGCGTATACATGTGTAATGATAGTCATTGACCGCGAAAAACAGTCATGAAGGATGTGCTCCCTGGCGGCAAGCATAAGGTCAGCACCACGTTTCAGATGGCTTCGAACTCCGGCTCCGTGACCCCGTCCCTGTTGGGTGGTGCCGAATCACCGATTCTCGGTGGAGCTAACACGCTCCTGCCGAATGGGAAGAAGACCAAGGGTCGGGTCAAGATCAAGATGGAGTATATCGGGAATAAGCTTCGGCGATACACGACTTTCAGCAAGCGCAAGACGGGTATTATGAAGAAGGTTGGTTTTGATGGCTTGGATCTCCTTTTTTGGCATAATTTCTGATTGGAGTGTTGTAGGCGTTCGAATTGTCAACTCTCACGGGTACCCAGGTCATGCTCCTCGTAGCATCAGAAACTGGGCACGTCTACGCGTTCGCGACCAACAAGTTGAAACCGATGATTGCGTCAGACGCAGGTCGGGGCTTGATTCAAAGCTGTTTGAACACACCTGATGGTAAGAACCGTTTAACCTGACTTAGCTCATCGCCAACCAAAACCAGAGTACAGTACTCCAACCCACAAGCTCCAAAAGTGTTTTGTAACTTCCGCAAATAGAACCTTTACCTTGACGTCCTCATTTTTAACTCGAGACTCAAAAGCACGCATTTTTTCTCTCCATTGCTTTTTTTACCCGTGACTGACTCTCAAAACGGGCCCGATCCGCAACGGCCGACAACGCCTCTCTATGCTGGCTTCCCTTCCCATGATTGTGTAGGCGTTTGGCGGAAAGACGCGAACACACGCATTAGGGCTGTAGCCTTCACCTTTACCTTCACTTTCTGGGGACGAGACAAGCTCTCAGCTCTAAAAAAGCATCAAGCATCGCCGTCAAAGGAGCCCTAGGCACCCAAAAGGATTACTGTATGTCGCCTCGTTTGACTTTTTTGCCTCGACAAAGGAATGGAATGGAGACAGCTGCTGGGGAAAGGAAGAAGCGCGGGGGCGCACATGACTCAATTCAGCTAATAGACACAAGTTTTTGGCAAAGAAGGGGACGGGACACTAAAAGATGGATGATATCATGGGAAAAGTTGGGAAAAGGACGACAATAATGTGTGTGTTTTTCAGAAGCCGTAGCAGATGTCGGAGCCTGCAAGACCGAGTTTACGTTCGAGCCACCGAGCGGGTGTGGGGGCGGTAGTGCCCGTAAGCGGAAGATTAATGAAACTGAAACGGTTGGTTTTTTTGGTTTACTGTAGCCTTTTTTGGGAGGCGTCTTCCTTTCCTGGGCTCTAAAGGGCCCCGTTTACTGTAATGTGGGTTAGTCATGGGCGCGGCGCCGAGCCGTTTGCTTGCCCATTTATGTCGAACCGGCTGTCATTGGCTGCGCTCAGCCTCGTTCAACGTGAAGAGAGAAGCGAGCCTGCAGGGGTTTGCTTGCTCGTTTTCCATGCTCTTTCTCTTTCTTCGCAGTCAGTTTGACATGACGCATGCATCAAGCCATCCAGCCATCAAAATCGTCAGTCGTAACGTAACTTTCCCACCTACACCCGGTTTTGGATCAGGCTCGCTCAGCCCCCGAGCTCCAGCTCATCTATTTGATTTGATAGCCTCCGTAAACTCGGATCGGACGAAACTTTAGTCTCCTGTCTTTTGGCAGCCATTTTCCGTTTCCCCGATGCTTTTATTGGCGAACGAAGAACCATCATCCAGACAGGCAGGCGATCGCCGTTATTGGAAGCAATGCCTTAGCCCCTATATCGCCTTCCAAATCGAATCGCCCCCAGATCTGACAAATGGCAGCATTTTCTCAGCAGTACAGCCTTGGCTCAGCCTGGCAACCTTTGGAGGAGATGTAAAAAGCTGGACGGAATAATGTTGATGGCGCTTCCGCAGGATCCCATAGGCATTAGGAAAGGCAAGGGCTATCCATTTCAGGTCGTCGTCGATCGGAGAAGGGGCGAAGTTTGTCGTAGTCCTCATCCTCATCTTCATTGGCATTGGCGTGTCGGCACGAATCAAAAAAGGCCCGCGACAGTTGTCAAAGTGCGCGGACCAGCCCCGGATCGGCAGCGCGGGCGCGTCTGGCCATCGGCGGCACTTTGCTGCCTTTGGGGGTTATATGTTTCCTTTTTGAACTGGCATAAGCTACCGAAGGATCTGAAGGATCCGAAGCAGCCCAGACGGCACGCGCCAATCATGTTCAGACTACTGTATCAAGTGGATTAGAGAAGTTTAGGGCTTCTTTGTCGTCCCGATCCTTGAAACATGAAACTTTCGACACTCTGTAGCTCTCCATTTGGACACAAAGACCATTATAATATGATGGCATTTCGCAAAGCTGACAGACACCCCTAGACAACAGTTGCCACCACCCTCTTCCACCGCCCAAATACGACACCGATTGCCCTTTTCCGAACAAACGATGTGTCAGAACTCGACTCCTAATGTAAGACAGATCTTCCCTTGTTTGCTAGTCACCGCTGACCGAGGAAAAAGATAGATTTATTATAGCCCGATCGGGACGGGACCTCTGGCGCCTTTTCGCCATTTTTGTTGCCCTGAAGCTGCGTTTTACGATGGCCCCCACAAAAACGTCGTCGTCCATAAAGAGCGTTGAATGCCGTTGGGTCTCTCTCTTTTTTTACAGCACAGTTGTTTCTGCTTGGATTTAGCAAAGCCGGAGAGCGATCACTGCTAGTTAGCTCGGCTCGAGACGACTCATCATGGCCATAGCACTTTTTGTTGTTTCGCTTCTTCTTTGCGTTGCTTTTTTTTATGACTGCGGTTGAGGTTGAGATTGAGGCTGGCAAGGAGAGGGCCTGGATACAAATGGTTGTAACATTCCCAACCTACCCTATGAGCTTCAAGTAGACTAAACGCGCTCAACTTTGTGACTTTTGACGCTCCACGAGACCTAACTAACTGAACACATCCGGTTTTCTTGGAAATTGTGGCCTTTCATGTAGGCTTGACTTTGACGCACACGCAAGGTACCCACGACTGACTGACTGTAAGCGGTAGCAGGGCTCCAAGTTGAGTAGTTTTCGTTTTTTTGAAAAGACTGAAGAATTTCGTTTCGCTTCCGCGCAAGTACTACGTTTGTCGTCGTTCAAGCCCCTGGAGGGGTGAGACTACCCTACTCTACCCTGGGGTAGAGATAGGGATAGTCACAAGGCTGACTTGACTTTGACTGCATGAGGCCCTTTTCGCTTTGTTTGTCTTTTCCTTCTTCCGGAAAAGATGGATAGAGAAAGGCGAACGAACGACGACACCGTTTTCCATTTCCGCGCAGATAGCGCAAGGTAGCTAGCGAGACTTTTTTGATTCACCTTCACTTTCACCTTCACCTACGGGATGGCGGCTACCGGAAGCAACTTGAGGACACGAAGATGACGACGAAAAGTGAGAGTGCTCCCGAAAAAAGACCGTTGTCAATAGGGATGAAAGCTCAACGCTCCTGGTGGCGTAGGAGTTGGGTTGAGCTGCGCAAAAAGGGGGGTCTGGCAATGAATGGGGGTGGACAAAGTTGAAAGATAGAAAAAGCAAAACTTCAAAATCAACAAATATGATCAAAATCAGCAATAACGAAGCAATAATTTTAGTTATGCGTCCCGACAATGGTATCAGCCTCATCCATGCACTCAACCAGTCCCATGAATGTCGAAGATTACTGTGATTCCGACCATGATTCAGACACGAATGAATCCCCAGATACTGAGGAAGCGAAATCACCTGTGCCACCGGCTGCCGATCCGCAATTACTTCAGAAAACGTTGAAAGATGCCCTGAGGGCAGCTTCCCTCCAGCGCCAAAATGTCATGCAGAAAAAGCCTCGATATTCGGGGACTTCGACTTCTTCAGCCTCTGGATCATCGACGGCAATAAGGAACTCATCAGCGAATCGATCACGGCAAACTAACGGAAACAATGGCCAAGAATCTGGATCAAGTGGAAACAATATGGCTGATTTGAGTACACTGTTGCCGCTAATGTTGCAAAGTGAGTTTAAATTTGATGGTTTTGATCCCTCGCGTTGATCCTTCTATCTATCCCCCTCTCTTCCAGGCCTTTCCAATGGTGCCGCCGAGTTGCGCAACTCCCCAAAGCCCACATCCAATAATAATAACATGCCCGACGCTGATGATAACAGGATTTTGTATCAGATGCCCCAGGGGGTCGTTTATGCTTCAAATGGGGAGCCAGCTTCGTCTTCGTCGTCTTCGAGCGCGGATAATAATGGTACGGCATTCTTTGCTAACATGTTATGTGCCTTCTTTTAACACGAAACTATCTTTGCTGACGAATGTAACCTTATCAGTGATCAATTCTAGGCTCGACCAACAACCTTTTCGCGAACAACTCCAACACCGAATCCGCCTCCGACAATCCCCTCCAACAATTCCTCAACGGATTCCCGTTCGGCAACATGCAGATGCAACAACTTCTCGCTACAGCGGCGCTTGCCGAAGCCCAGGCACAACTATCATCTGGGGACAACAAAAAGCACCAATTCGATTCGCTGAACTTTGATTGAACCCAATCCATGGGTGCATCCATCCATCCACTCGACGGATCTCGTCCTCTTCCATCCATATTTGGGTCCTCCAATTCCAAGGAAACTTCGATAACTTTTGATTCCTACGCAAGTAGCCCGGCGACTTTTTTCTAAAGCTCCAATCAATAATTACCCAATCTAAGCAATCCCAGTTCAGGAAACCGACCAATCCTACACAGAACTTTTGTTTTTTTCTTTCTTCCGGCTTTCATCAAGGCTTCACAGTTGTTTTTTTCCTTACTTTTATTGTTTTTTAATCGCATTTTCTTCCATTCATTTCTCAGTCAACATTTTTTGGTAAATTTTTCAGTATTGTAATATCAGTTTCATTGAAATTTAACATTGTAATGTATTCTCGTTTATTTCGAGATTTCGCAGTCAACAAATTACACCAAATTGTGCCTTCAGTGTGTAAAAATTTTACTTTTCTTTAGTTTTTGTAATGCTTACTACTGTGCTATGTCAGACGTGGGTATATACGGTGCCGTTTTATCATTTTTGATAAAATCGCATTGAAAAAATGAATAAAAATGATAAAAACAATAGATGTATGGTGGTTGGTTGATCGTCGGATCGGAAAGAAAGCAACGAACGCATTTGGAAAGATGGCTCGGCTCACTCAGCTCTGTGCTTGCGTGAGAAGCGAAAAAGTACGCTCTTGAGCTGTGTTCACAGCCATTTCCGTCGAAAACAGCAACAACTGTCGGGATGGTTGATGGAATTTTGCTTTTTGTCTTCATCTTCATCGCCTAAAAAAGCGGGGCTGTGGTGTTATCGCCCGACGGCCATCAGCGCCAAAAACACAGAACAAGGAATTTTGTGTAATATGGCGATGCCGACTGGAAGTTACAGCTATGTTATTGGATGTTACATGTATATGGGTGAAGGAAATGGCTTGATATGTCTTGCCTGATGGGGACAGGTCGTAAAAATCGGGCGAATATCCATCTAGGTCTAATGGTTTGCGAAAATGGCTGTGTAATGCCGTGAAAGCTGTGTCGTCTGGTCAGTGGCAGCCCCCAGAAGCTTAATGCAACCGTAAAGTGTTGGCGGCGATGGGTTTTGTCGCCTTCTATGACAGGCGATCAGATTTACGTTGCGCGCACCCGCGCACACTCGCGCACGCAGAACAACTGTTGCCATTCTTCTCGAAACACTTACTTTTGACCTTTTTAGATGTGCCGACTGTCCCCCCTTCCATATTTCAATTTCCCAACAATGCTAAATCCCTCAAATTTCACAAAAGTTTATCTAACAAAAATCCAACGAAGACAAAAAATCATCCTGCACAAAAAAAACAAAAATTTTCAAACGCCGCGAAATACATGTACAAACAAAGTGTCAACGTGTTTTACAATAAAACTTAAACTGTTTAAATAAGAATTGAAAGAAATGGTGAACGTACTTTTTTAAAACAACAGACACGCAACTAGCTCTTCGAAATCAATACTGATAAACCGAGTTTTTCATCCAAGCAAAGATTTTTGAAAGTTATTTTGGACATAAGTTGTGTTTTTTAACAGCAATGTACACATGTATATATATAAAAACATTGTTAAAGTGCATGAATACATAATACAGACGCGTTGAGAGATGCACGGGGTTGTGGTTTGTTTCCTTTTTCACAATTAAATTTAATCATGAAAAAGCGAATTCGGTAATGATTTTACCATTATAAAGCGACAGATATATTTTTTTCTTCAAACAAGCGATGATAATCATTTTACAATTATGAGAAAGAAAGCTATGATACAGAGGCATGGTGTTTGAAAGGGTGTTGTTTGTCATCTGGCTCTACAGGGGAATGAAAGAAACGTATGTTGGTTGGTTGTTGAAATGAAGAAAGATAGGTAAGTAACGGCGTGAGTGTGAAAAGAGCGAAATATTTGGACCAGCTGCATCGATCAATAAGTAATAGTAATAATTTTTCATCTAGACAGAAAATGTAAACGTAAATAGTTAAGAATACGGTACATATGCCATGGCTACAACGAATGAGGAGATATTGGATTTGGATGAGAGATTGACAGAAACAAAAAAAAGTACGCGCACATCTGGACGGCACTGGGAGTAGGTTTTTCGGGTTTTCAATTTGCGGAGAGATGATGATAAGTGGAGTTCAGATCGGTGGGTCAGTAGTCCAGTTTGAAGTCGGAATTGACGAAGGAGAAGCCACGGAATTCGTCTTGGGCGATGGATCGGACGACGGTGACTTCGGTGGGGGTCAGGACGGGGTCTTCTTTGGTGAAATCGGCATCGAAGTTGTTGACGTCGCGTTTGGATTTCTGGAAGATATCGATGTTGAAAATCAATCAATACAATATTGATTTTTTGGTTTCAATCAATAAAATATTGATTTTTCAATTTCAATCGATAAAATATCGATTTTTTAGTTTCAATCGAAAAAATATCGATTTTTTTGTTTCAATCGATAAAATATCGATTTTTTTGGTTCAACAAAAAATCAAACTCACAATCTTCGGCTTAAACGGCGGTTTTACCCTCCGCGCCTCCAACGCATCCCAATCAATCTCCCTGAAGAAGGGATGTGCTCGAATGGCATCTTCGCCACCCTGTGACTGCACGCAACCTAATCGTTTCAATGGATTCTTCGTCATGAACTGAAATCATGCCCTTATCACTAATCCAATCTCAAAATTCCAAATTCCTCACCGCTTTTAGTATACTAACAGCATCCTTACTCAACCACACCGGATACAATACATCATCATGCAAGATTGCTTCAAACAAATCATCTTCGTTGTCGGCTTCGAACGGCGGCTGACCCGCCATCATTTCATACATGAGTACACCGAGTGCCCACCAATCCACACTGACGCCGTATTCCATTTCTTGGAGAATCTCGGGCGCAATGTAATCAGGTGTCCCGCAAAATGTTGACGTTAAATTATCCTTGTTTATACCCTCTTTACACATGCCGAAATCGGCTAATCTACAATGTCCTTCGGCGTCGAGAATGATGTTATCAAGTTTGAGATCGCTGAAAAGTTGAAACTTTCATTGATTATGATAAGCCCAAACCCCACGTAAAGCAGCACGTACCGATAAATAACTTCGTGTCGATGTAAAAATTGCAATGCACATGTGACTTCGGCGGCGTAAAACCGTGCGCGTGGTTCCTCGAACTTTCGGGCCCGTTGAATTTGGAACATGAGATCACCACCATTCACGTATTCCATGACGAAAAAGAGCCTATCCGGGGTTTGGAACGATGAATGCAAGGCTGTCAAGAAGGGATGTTTCGCGGCCAGGGACAGAATCCGTTTTTCACACATTGTGCATTCGACGTCGTCGTCTTGGAGGATTACATGCTTCTTTAACACTTTCACCGCGTAAACCTCATCAGTGCCTTTACACTCGGCGAGAAGGACTTTACCGAAGGAACCTTGACCGAGGACTTTGATGAAATTGAAATCTTCGATGGATACATGGTGCATTGCTTGGACGGAGGCCCGCGACACGTCCTGCGTGTTCGCGACACTCGCGCTCGCATTGATGGGCGGCTTCTTTTCGGTTGCCACTTTTGCTGGGAGATCTTCGAGGATGGGCGCTGATGCCGTCGTGTCGAGCGTGGTTCCTGAGGCATCGCTGAGATCTGAGGCGCCGGAGGATATTGACATCGGCTGAAAATGGTTTCAGATGATGACTGGCAGCGAAAAACGGTTTTCTCATATTTGAGGGATAAAATCTCTCAATCGCTCATAATTGAGGGGTAAACGCTCTCAAACAGCTATTCATCTTAAAACGTTAAAAACAGTAAAATCTTTGAAATACCGCATGAAAATGTTGAGAATAGTCGATTTTGGAATTTTTCAAATATGAGGGTTTTTTCCCTCAAATATGAGAATCATCCAAAATCGCTATATTTTAAAAGTATCAGCCCAAAAATGAATTACAAACCTTTCGTTTAGACCGTAGAGACATTTTATCGCCAGTAAGACCAAGTTGAGCCAGTTCCAGTGCCATTTGCTTCGCATTGATGCCGCAATTGTTGGCCACGTTCCTTTGACATCTTGAAATAAGCATGAGTTATATCAAACAGTTCCAACCGAAATAGAAGATCAAACAGAAGTCTATTCACAGCTGACAAACTATCTCTCCAACCACAAACAGGAAGAAAACTTTTCCCCCAAACTTGCAGCTGGCTTAATGAAATCCCTCTCCTGGGAAAGAGCATTGCTCACAGTGCTCCCACCCGTTGATTTCTCTGAGGTCGCGAGGTGTGAGCAAACAGTATCGGGGTGTCATTAACGATGAGTTACTACGTCAATTTAGTTTTTAGACGGGATTGGGAGAAAAAATTAAACGTGCAAAGTCGGATGGATTGGATAGATTGGATAAATTGGATAAACGATTAGGCTAAACTCACCGTTTGTGCACATTCAGCTTACACACGGAACATTGTAAGCCCTGATTGAAGATACCATAGAGCATGGAACCACAGTGATCACAGAATGTGGGCCGTTTGAAATTATGGCCGCTAAAGCGATGGGGCATGTTAATGTTGAATCGGCCGAGGCCCTGTTCCGCGACTTCGGATTGAATCTCATCGAGTGCGTCGGTCTTGCTGCCCGGACACTTCCACACGACTTCCATGTGGCAGCGCTTGTGCACGACGACCGTGCAGATCTGGCACTGATAGCCCTGTTTGCCCAGGCCCCAGATGAACTCTTTACAGTGGGCACAGAAAGTTGGTTGTCGAAGGAATAATGCCATGAATTTGTGACCCGTGACCTGAAAATGCCAAATTTTTGGTAAAATGGTTGTTTCAAGTATCAAAAAGTTCAAAAAGACCAACTTCGTGAATTTTCCGACGCATCGCACCACGCCGTTGGCGATCATTGAAAGCGCCGGAGCGCTCCTGGAAGACGCGTTGTGTCTTACCCGCATTTTGTGATGGCTCTAAAATTTTACAATTAGTAATTTCATCAAAACAGAAGACTCAAAAAAGGGAAACCATTGCCTGCTGGATACACCCGACCCATGACCAAGTTCAATACAGGCCGATCAAAGTCTGCTCTTTGATACGAGATAATTTATTCCAATAAGCTGCCAGAACACCGGGATTAACTTTTTGAACTAACTTTAGAAATTTTGGCCTCAATCAAACCAAACCAACAAACAATGATAACCCAACACAACCGGAGGGACAATGAGTTTGACAATTTTGACACCGATTTAGGGGACCCAGTGGAAATCGATTCTTCGACGATGTGTTTCGTTTTGGCTGCACTTTCACTGACTGTTTCCGTTTTTGATAATGCTCTCCTCTTTTTGTGCGTTTGAATGCGTAGCTGCTGTGTATTTTTGCAACCGGGATGGGTCGGACGGACTGTGGCCATGGATGCTGATAAGCTTATAATAGATGTGATATCGAGACGATGGATGATAGCGGGAAAAGATGTCGTCACCGGAAAGAAACTGTGGTTGTGGTTTTGTGACGCCCATTTAGATGTTTAGATCCGTAAAGAGTGAAACGCCAAAGGGCCGAAGGTGCAGCCATGTTTAGACGATACATAAGAGCATTGTGTAAAATAATAATACAAAAACCTATTGAAAAGAATCATGTTTGTTTTGATCGACGAGAAATGGATGATTCAATGGCGAAATCAAAATGTGCATGGCCTGTGAGGTCATGAGTGAGGTGTTAGAGAGGCGTTGCATCGACAGATTCGCAAAAAGGGAGTTTTTAGAGGTTTCTTGGCTGTTTTTTAGTTATTACACGTCTTGTAGTGCCTGTTTTTGTATAAGAACATAACCGTCCAAAGGCGACTAATACACTAAACTTCCACCTGAACAATGAACTTCCACCATGTGCATGCGCACCCGGTAATCCATGCCTCGAAAATTGACCGAAAAACATAGCCGAGCCCTTCCTGCGTGACCACCCACCGGGGATAATTATACCCCTTTTTGCGGACTCGGACCTGCAGACTTACATTGCTCGCGCCCAACCTCGAAAAACACGTCGGTCCATCACTTTTTTTACCTGTCTGTAGTCTGTAAATGCTTCGAGTGCACTGCGAATTATCGAATCGACATCCCTCGGCGCCAACGGCAGACAAATTAATCCTTCGCGCAGACCTCAGACAGACATTTTGGCACTTCCCGGGTATCGCTTTTGACATCTTTCCTATCTTCACTATCTAAAGTGTGTTTTCATGCATCGGGATTTCACCATGGCAACGCACTACATCTCATTATATTTACATCTTCCGTAATCACTTTTCACGCAGATTATATAATAACCAAAAGCCGGTGCCCAGTGCCGCACATTCATCCTGCTTTTTCTGTGCCATGTATGGACCTATAGCCTATAGCCATAGCCAAAAATCGATGCTATTTTAAAAGTTTTTGTTTGTGTGCGGGCTCTTGCGTGCTTTTTTGACGAATGCGAGAAGCGAGATGGAAGCGGTCAGGTGGAAAGAAACATCCAACATCCAAGGGCCCTCCTGGCTCGTGCAGAGGCGTGTAAGGATTTCTGACTCTTATACTATTTCGTTCTAGTTCTAGTCACCATGTTGCTCCAAATGTGAGTATAATCATCGGGGCAAAAAGGTGTGCCATTCACATGCATGTTGCCACAACGAAGCCGGTTACGCCGTTCGCGCTTTAAAAAAGTCCATCTAATAGTATTGGTCGGGGTAATACTGTGTTTATGGTACTACTTTTGCATAGGTTTTGGGAGCAATGATTACTATCAAATTTCATTGCAGTATGCAGTGGGGACCGAGTCTGTAAGTATTAGTCGTTTTTTGGTAACTTTGTTAAAGAAATTTTTACAGGAAACATGTGAATTGCCGAAAATTGACCCCTATGATCCATCAATCCTAAAATACGTCCACCCGGTGAGGCCTTTGACTTGTGCCACTCTCCAGAAGGAATACACAGTTCTCATCAATGGCACAATTCGATTTATGACAGATCCAACGGGGCTGAACTGCCAATATCGATGCTTTCAACGTGCCAATGACAGCGATGATAATCTTGACTATGGTCCATGGAAGCAGCTCGAAAACAGAACAAAAACAGCTTGTGAATTTGTGGAAACCGGATGTTGGAGGAAGTTTCCACCATTGCGAGTCTATGCGAACCTTCATTCCCAAATAGCAGCAAAACCGGCAATCCTACAACGAAAAAAGCCCCGAAAACTGCCATCAGTCCTTCTATTCGTCGTTGACAGTGTTTCCAACTCAAATTGGAAACGAAATCTCCCCAAAACCCTCAAAATCCTCCAAAATCTCTACAATTCAACCATCTTCAGTGGCTTCACAAAAGTCGGTGATAACAGTTTCCCAAATGCCGCCGCCTTCCTCACCGGAAAACGCGTCCAAACAGCGGGGTATCCGTCGGAAATGCCCGATGATATGACGCAAAATTTCTTCGATGATTGGCCAATCATCTGGAACAACTATGCCGACGCTGGGGCTGCTACCTTTTACGCCGAGGACTACCCCGCCTTTAATTTATTTCGATACTTGGCAAAAGGCTTCAAACACCCTCCCACTGATCATTATTTTCGACCATTTTGGCTCCAATTATACGGTAGCCTCCTCCATCGACGATCGACTCATCTTTGTTATGGGAACAGGAAATGCCACAACATACAACTCGACTATTTGGAACAGTTTTTAACCGCATATGATGGAAAGGCGCCTACGTTTGCCCTTAATTGGCTAACTGAATTAGGACATGATTGGTTGAATCAAGTCGGCGTCGGCGATGAGGACATTTCGAAATTTTTCGAAAGAATGGAACCAATTTTGAGGGATTCTTTCGTTTTTGTATTCGCTGATCATGGACATCGGTTTGATCCGATACGACAGACTGTTATTGGGCGGATTGAGGAGAGGATGCCGTTTTTTAGTGTTTCGATGCCGGAAAAGTTGAGAAATGGGAGGATTGGGGATGTTGTGAGAGGGAATTCTGATAAGTTGACGAGCTTTTGGGATTTGTATGTTACGCTGAGGGATATTTTGGATATGGATTTTGAAGGTGATCTCGGTATGGCATATTTTTTCTCGAAATCGATCAAATTGGTGGTTTTCAGAATCCCAAAAGCGCCCCAACTACAGTCCCCGCGGTCTCAGCCTCCTCAGACCGATCCCATCCCTCCGAAACTGCTCTGCCGCCGGCATTCCCGAAGAATTTTGCACATGTCAGCGTGAGAAATCTGTTCCCGTCACAGATCCCAACGTGCAATCAGCTGCGGAGGCCATAATTTCCCAAATCAATTCTCTCCTCGCCCCAGAAGGTAAAAAGTGTGCCATTCTACGCCTCTCTAAAATCATGCATGCCCAAACGTTTGCACCGCCTCAACACCTGACTAGAAGCTTCTTCGGAACCACTGGATTCAGCGTCAACTTCCGCGTTGCTATCATAGCTGCCCCGAGTGAAGCTTTCTTCGAGGGCACAGTTCGCTTTGATCCATCCCAGAAAAGCCAATTTGCCGTAGTTGGCGACATAAATCGGATCAACAAGTACGGCAATCAGTCAACATGTGTCGGAACACAATTACTACGAAAATATTGTTATTGCGTTACGTAAATACGGGTAAACCCATTTGATGCTAACTGTTTTGGTCTCGAAACGAAAGAAAATAACATAAACTCGAGTGTGTAGAATAAATTTTCCCAGATCGGTGCTATCCAAACAGGCAATGGCTTCAAAAGCCCCAATCAAAACCAACCTTCACTAAAAGAGCCTTGAATTTCGATCATGAGATGCAATTGTCCATGAGGCTCAAGATCCACCCAAATATCGTTGACTGTTTTCATTTTCAAGTCCTCAAACACGATTCGGCAGTTGGCGACAAAGTCGTCGGGTGGCAACGCACAGTCGTGGAACACCGTGAATCCCAGGACTTTGCCATTGTGAACATCCGTCTGAAAAAGGGGAAAGATTTGTCATTCTGATGTGCATTTTTTTCAAAACTTTTCCCCAAAAAAGTTGCTTTGCCTTGCTTATTTTGCATTCTGAATGTGAACAAACCCTACAAGGACAACTTCCACTACGTGAAAAGTCTATTCCTATTTCTATTTCCGTCGCTTCTGGAAAAGAGAAACAAAACTTCAACAAAGCAAACCAATACATATTTATAGAAACCCCCTTCTGAATGCAATGCCGTGTGTCACACGATATTCAGTTCCCCCCACGGTGTTTATTTATAGTTACTCTGCTGCTGCAAATAGAATCAGAATCTCAGCCGGGGCTATGTTTGGGGAAATTTATCATCATCGTTCAAACAAAAATAGCAAAGCGACCCCCTCGCTTTTTAATTAATGCAACTGTTAACAATTTTAACGCAGTTCGGGTTTTGCCATTGGTTTGCTGCTTTTTTAGAAGAAGCAGGGAAAAAGCGGCACAAAATCGCCTACAGGCATTTGTCATAGAACTTGGTGGCCATAAAAACGAATCCGACGCTGAATGCCGTAATGTCTTTTTCAGTGGGTTGTTAATTAACTGCGGGTGCCGAAGGGAAAAGGCACTGAAGGCAAGGAGACCGCAAAAGGTTTAGGAAGCAATGCCATGGCACGGCATGGATGAATTTGTCGATGAATTTGTTCCAATTCCAATTGAACAAACGCAACTTTTTCAGCACATATTTTGCCGCTGGCAATGTAGAAAGTGTAAAAATACTTCGTTGGCAACAATTTCATAGGGCAATGGCATTGCCTGTCACGTCACCCCCCTTTATCGGGAGCTCAGGACTCAGGGACTCAGTCCTCAGGAAAGAAGGGCCAACGTCACTTTGTTTCTTCTGGGGAATGGATTTTTTGCGGTTTTTTTCCTCTCTCCTTTCCGCGCTGTTGCAAAAAAGGGCAAAAGCTACTACATCAAAGTTAAAAATGGCCATGGCGAAGTTTGAGTTTAAAAGTTTAGGCTAACAGAGCCCCGTCTGTCTACCCCCGAGCCTTTGGGCAGTTAGTTTTTCGGGGTGGATAGATACCCTTGTTAGGGCTAAGAAAGCCTGCCCTGTGAAAGCAAAACTTTGAAAGCGCTTTTTTTGAAAAGGACAAAAGTACTGGTTGAACAAATGGTTTGGAACGGGAACGGATGCCTTCCGGACGGGGAGGGACGGGTGGCTTAAAATCGGTTGAAATCAACAAAATTCCAAATTGCCACAACTTCGAAACGATTAAAACTTAAATATGCGTTAACCCTTGCTATTTTTATCAACACATTGAGTTTAGGCTCCAACCTGATAATCTTCGTTGTACACGGGTGTCGACGTTTTGGGCCGTGTGACGGTTTGGCCAACGTGATACTCATCGCAATCAACATTAACATATGCATCGAGTTGTTGAGCAGCTGTTTCGTTGTCGTTCGTGTTGAAGCGTTTGGACCATTCCGTCGGACGGAGATCGCGCGCTTCCACGACGCGGATCTTGGCCGTGCCGTTGAAGACCGTCATCGCTTAGAGGGTGGGTGGGGGTGTCTACGGTAACAGTAGCCTTGCGTGAGTGCCCTTGGATGATCGAATCGAAGCAACCGGGACACTACAGCGCGAAGCTCGGATGGATGAAAGAAGGCCGTGGGGCTCGAAACTGGAGTTATGGAAGGTGGTTGGTTGCGTAGACGGGCGACGACACGAGAAAATAAATGAGAAATATGTGGTGGCACTTTTATTGATCCATCGGTAGGGAAAGAGAGAAGGAAGACGACGACGGACTAGCAGGACTCTGTCGTGTCTCTCTTTCTTGCGCACACGTCGTCCACGGAGGGGAAAATACGAGGATTTTCGAGGCAACTGGAAACAACATTTGAGTCAGGGACGGATCTTGAGGGGAATGTTTCGCGCGCAGGCAAGGTGCGGGGTTTTGGAAATTTATAAGATGAAAGTTTTGGTAAAACAAAAGTATAAAATACACACGCAAAAAGGGGCAAAATTTCTACCCAATAAAGTCAAACTCAAGTTTAAACCCGAAAAAAAAAAATTTGCAAACTTCAAAATCCAAAAAGTGTAAAAAATAACACGAAGCCCAAACCACATTTAAAATTAGACGCCGAAACGACAGAAATTACTTCATCGGGCCATGTCTCGCGAACAACGATGGCATGTCGCATCGAGGGCGAAGTCGCGCTTCTCGTTGGCTCTGGAAAGTCAATTTGTGGAAGCCGGCGGGCTCCGGCCGGATGCGCGGGGCCCCCGAGCAGCGCCTTAACGAGAGCCCTGTAGCCATTGCCTTTGCTAAACAAAAAAAGGGAGGGCAAGCCAGCAGCAAAGCTCACGAGCTAGCTAGCTCGCTTCGCCTTCCTCGAGACCCCGAAAAAAATACTCTGGAAAGCGAGGAGTGCCACGGCTCTCCCCCCTCTGGCTGGGCAAGCCCAGGCCCTGCGTGTTATACGTGTAGATGTGCGTCGTCGTTCCCCTCCTGGCTTGAAGGCCAGCTAGCCTAGCCTAGCTATAGCTGCCAGACGAGCGCGAAAAAAACCGCCGCCGAATCGCTTCTTCTGCTGATGTTGCAGGCCGAGCCGAGCCCCGGCACATGCGGATGTGGTTCGCGTCGTTGCGTGTGCAATGTGTGTATGGATGGTGTGCCTGCGGCGGCGCGGGTTGTGGTGTGGTTGGCGCCGGCTGATGCTGCTACTGCTACCGAGGAGGGCACATTTACACTTTTTTTGCGTGTTGCTATCGTTCATCCAAGAGGGTCGCCGCCGCCAGCCGGGGCGAGAAAAGGAACGCGACGAAGGCCCTAGGGCGACGCGACGCGCCACCCGACGATGGATGCCAACGACGACGACTCATGTGGGTATATACTTACAGAAGAGCAGCAGCAGGATGAAGGGGGACATCGAGCTAGCTGCTGATAACTGCCTCAGGCGGTTTTTCGCATTTCGCTTTCGGTCGGCTCTCCACGCTGAGCCTCGATTTTTAACGATTTTAATAACTTAATGAATCTCTCGCCGCTCGAAGCCACCATGAGGGATATAAAACGCCTCCCGCCCCTCAAATTTTGTTGCCTACGTTGCTACGGTTGTGACCCTTAGGGCCCCTATCAGCCCCGCGTTAACCGGATTATTCCCCCTCTCTCTCTCGATGATTGATCGGAGGGATTAGACGAACGGACAACGTTCTTTTTTTTCATTATTATGCAAGTTCCGGAAGGCTAGACGGATTTGCGGTCGGAAACGTGTGGCCCCCGCCTGACGGACAACATGCTGTCATGACAGTGGACACGGAATAGCATGGAAGAAGAAGAAGGAGAAAAAAACTTCTTACATTAGTCAGCAATCACGCGCAAAGTCACGCAATGCCGTTTTCGCGAAATCACAGAATCCTTGATTACATATGTTAAAATTTAAAATAATTGATGATGAATGTATGGAACGGGAATAAAAAAGTATACTTTCATGCTTCTTTTTCTTAAAAAGCTTTAAAACTGCACCCTCGAAAACTTCTGTCTCCAGGCGCGTGTGCGTGTGTGTGTGCGTGTGTGCTTGTGTGTGTGTCGGTGGTTGTGTGTCAAAACGTGCCCCGCGGGCTTGGCAGCAAAATGTCGTCGTCGTCGTCAACGGCATGCGCACAAAACTGAGAATGAACAAAAAATATATAACGAAAAGAATAAAAAAAAAAGCTAGCGGTGCGAACTGAGAACCCGAGGCACGGCACTGATGCTGAGCTGCGCCACCGACGCCCAACCAACAACGGTCGTCGTCGACGATGGGGTGGATGGATAGATGCAGAAGCACCGAACTGAACTGAAAGCTAGCCCCTCTGCGGGTTTTCTGCGCCTTTTCCTCTTCTATGGCGGTTTTTTTGCAGTCCCCTGTCTCCTTCCTACTACTACTCCTACTACACTACTACTACGGACTACCCGGCCCAGAGCCCAGGGCCTAGTAGGCACTACTGCCCCCCTCAGGCAGTCGTCGTTCACTCGCTTGACTGAGTCGCCGACGATGTCGCCGTTGTCGTTGTCGTGGTCGTTGTGCCACACCAGCTACTCTATATACCCCTTGATGCCCATCGATGACCGCTGATGTGCATCAACTGTGGCGCTGTTTCGCTTCGACGGAAGAAAAGAGAGATTCGGCACTGCCACACGAGGAACTTGAAGCGTCGAATTGGAATTGGAATTAGAATTGGAACATGGATCCTATCTGTTTCGGCACACTTTTTGGCCCCCATCTCGACTGGGTTAAGCAAACACATCAAAAAGCGCAGATCACAATCACAATCAGCGATCCATCTTCACTCAAAATTGTTGAAAGTCCCGAAGGAAAGGAAGACATTATCTCAAATTGATCAAACAACATCTAACGAAGTAATAAACTTCGGTAAACATAAAAATGGGACCAGAAAAATGTAAATAAATTCCGTTCAACGTGTATAACAATGTACAAAAAACAGGGCACGTGACAATGCTGAAGAAACATGACTGTTTAAAACATAAATTTTTGGAGTAAAATATGAATGATGCACTGTTGGAATTCGGAGAAATTATTGTTCACAGATACAAGTTGACATATTTTGCAAGTTTGAATGACAGGGTTACTGTAGGAACTGTAAAATTGCAACTTTTTGGGTAAAATTTTATCAAAAAGATGAAAAAACGTTAAAATTAACCAATGAATATCATTAATTTGAAGTTAATGAAAACAGTAAACACACGGAACTATCTAAAAATGCGTCCATCTACATTGTAACGATGAAAATACCCCCCAAAACCGATCCCACACCGCATTCCTTAACCAAATTATTGCCGTTGGCCCCATTAATTTGTGTTGATGACAGCAAAGCCTTCCAAAGAAATAACACAGACGTTGAAAAGCGTTGTGTAACCTCCCCTTTCCGTTGCATTGCACGTTGCCGAGGGGGGTCTCAGCTGTTTGCTGGGGTGCTTCCCTATATTTTTTTGCTTGTTCTCTTTCCCCTCCTCTTTTTTTCGAGGATAGTGTCGCTGAGACCGCCTGAGGCGACAACACATTTTGGTTCAAGGAGGCTGATGTGAGACACTTTGAGAGGGGCCCGCGGGCTCAAACTAAACTAAAGGTATGGCATATGCGTCACTATGGCAATTCAAATTGGTTATGCAGTCTGTGCCCGGCTGGGCTTGGCTGCCGGGGTAAAGCAAGCCATATAGGCAAGCTTAAGGTTGGTTTTTAGACGTCAGATGGGAAATTTCGATTTCGATCAGGTCATAAAGGTGTGAAATGGGTCTGGGGTGGTCGTCGAATCAAATCAAAGGTCACTGTGATCCATGAAACTCTTGAGTACACGTACATCGAAAAACATGTATCTCGAGAGAGAAAAAAATGACACAATGGAGAAACAAGAATCGCATTTTTGGGGTTGTTGGTGGTGTGTGTAAACAGGACAGGGGTGACAGTTGTCGTGGTATGGCTTGAGGTTCCTTTTTTTGCCCGTCCCCCCCCTTTCCAAAAACGAATATACGTTATTCACACATTTGGATGGACACAGATTTTTTTCCGTGTCTCGCGCCGCCAGAGGGCTCCATGTTTCCCATGCATGGGATCATAGCGAGGGAAACTTGCATGACAAAGCTCAGTCGGCCTTGACTTTAATGTTCTTTAAAAAAGAGGCCAAGGAGCCGATCCGAGAGCGCCAGACCTGGTTAAAGACGTCATAAATATAACACCCCGGGTGCCGGGTGCCTTGGACTATAGTATAGTATACCTTAAGCTTGAACCATGACCAGGACCATGGCCATGCCACAGTTGCATAGCACCTTATTATGTTGCAAAGTACCCATCTAGACTGCACGCAAACCCAACCCCGTTGAGTGTGTAGTTTACGCGTGTCTTACGTACATCTTTCAACCGCAATTATAGCCTTCAAGTACATTTGTAAATATATTCACCAATGCTGCTAGGCCTGGGCCGCGCTATCACAAACTCAGAAAACTTTCCTCGTCCCGTCGTAGCATAGCATAGAAATGGAAACATAAATGGCCCCGTCTCGGAAGCCCCGGAGCCCCCGGGAAAGCAAGGAGAGCAATTCGTCTGTTCTGTCATCAAGGGCAATAAAAACACGAAAAAGATATCCGCACACGGAATGCCTCGGGCCTTCATTACGAACTTCCACTTTGTAGTTTCATGCTGTGAGCAAATTTTGAAGTACATCTTGAAGACGATAGCGCCTATTCGGCGGCACCCAAAACTATAACCACAGACACAAATCCAACACCTGCGCATGTGCCATGGCATGGCCCAAGTCCACTGATAAGGTCAAACATTCATCAATAATAAAGTTACAATATAATGGTAATACTTAACTTATCCCAATCTCATAAAACCATATTACCTTTTTCAAACTATATACTACAGTACCTCCAACATACAAATTTTTCAACGTTTCAATGTTTCAAACCGGCACCCGCGAAGCCAAGCCAAGACAGACAGCCCCTTGGCTCCTATATCTATTCATTCTGCCCGTGTTGATGACGCACTTTTCAATCTAAATAAGCTCAATTAAACCTCATGTTAGAATTAATTTCCACACTGCAAAATGCCAAAAATAGGGCGGACACATTATTAACTTGCGGGGGTTCGGTTGTCTTCGCCTTTTTTTATTAATGTACTTCAAAGATGCAAAGCAAAGAGTCTTCATGCATGATTCCATGACCTCTTAGACGGCACTGCACTGCTGGTGTGCTTTTGCTGTGTTCGGTGTGGTGGAGAAAAAAAGTATTACAAACCAATTACCATTAAATTAGCAGTTTTAATCTAATCAGTGTCCTAAATTAAAAACTCTCGGACGTTAATCCCCTCATAATGTGATATTGACTACGGACGGGTGTGCACTACTATGCCAGGGTTTGGTTTTAGACGACTGTGAAGACGGAAAAAACGGGGGGAATTTAGTTCCGCATGTTTTGTGTTTTTTACGAGGTTGGAGACAGGTCAGACGGGACTGTGGGAGATCATTGATTGCGGCGAAGATTGTATATTTGGAAAAACTTAGGAACTCAGAAGTGTTCTGAGATTGATTACACGTGCGCCATGCCGGTAATAATCAAAATTTGTAACACTTGGTCCCTCATTGACCTCAAATGCCCAAATAAGGAAACTGTCAATTGCAATTGCACTTTGGGAACACAAACTTCAACCCAATTTCGATTTATTTCAACTTTTTTTGTCATTCTCGAATCACATACATTTACGGCAACAACGAAAAGTTCGCATCCAAAAGGTCATACCCAGTTCACGAACTGCCGCCAGCTCGTAGCCACAACACTGTCCTCAAAATGTGCGGAAGACCGGTTCAATCACTCATTGCAGACGTCTGTTTTTCAAGTGTTTTTCCGGCGGTTAATTTTGTTTTCCTGCGATTGCGACAATCAACGGCGGCAACGCAACACTATCCCGCGCACCCTCCCTCTCTCGCGCACAGCGTCATCGCACGATTCCATATTCAGCCCTTTGTGACATTCTTGATGAGTGTTTTCCATAAAAATAGGGTTTGTCTTGTCGTCGGAATCGGAATCGGAACACTGTCATGTTGTGTTCGGGCGTGTTTCGGTTGGGTTGGCATCAGCTGTTCTTTCCTTACATCAGTCAAGGGTGCACTCAATCATGATCAATCAGTAGTTTGAAGTGTTGTGTTTAGCAAGAGGGCCAAAACGCGCGCGGAAAGACGTTCGTTGATTACGAAACGGGACGGGCCTCTGCCAATTATAGAAATACTTACTTGTCCATGGACCTGTCCATGACCACTTGGCATTGGAGTTGACGTTCGAATTGGAAATCGAAGTCGAAGTGAATGAAGAAACCAAAAAACCGTTGCCCTTTTCGGAGTGGTTTGTGTTGGCCCTCACCCTCCCCTCAGCAAATGAGGACCGATGTCAAGTATTTTGACACTGTTGAGGACTGTTTTTTTTCGCGTGAGTAGAGTGAAGTACGGTAGGCGGGGTTCTTTGCACGGTATAAAAGAAGGAGTTCACGCGTGCGTGAAATACGTTTTCAGCGATTTGCGATCGTGTGATGAGTCAGTCGTCAGTCGTTCTGACAGTTGACTGTTGTTTCCGGCAAAAACTGTCTATTCTCGAGCTATTTTGACATTTCTACAGTACCCTGGGGCCTCGGCCAACCCACGTGCAAACTACCTGTACCCAAGCGTATCTAATACGCATTAACAACCATATTTCCATACTCTTTTTGGTTGTCTCTGATCACTAACTAACCTTCAACTTTATTGTTGCTGATGTGCAGTGACTTGACTTCCGTTAACCCTAGCAAAGTAGCGATTCTTCGAAGACAATACAACTCCAAATTTTGCGATTGTCAAACCTTTCCAATTGTCTCTATTCTTCATGTTGGCCATAGATATTATCACTGCTACCTAGTTCATTGTTCGTTTGCATGTTCGCTTTCGTTTTCCTTTGCCTCCGGCGACCATCATCATTGCCTTTTTCGGTTTTCGCGCTCCACGTTCGCTATCTTCTTGGGCGATCTCTACCCCCGTGAATTTTTGATTGAAGGAAGATACCTAGTACGTATGCGCGTGATTTGCCTTTGCTATTCTTTTTTTTTTGTTAGAACTTTGAACAAACTCCTTGTGCGATGCGCCCCGAGTGTATCTATGTATTTTCTCGGGTCCCTTTCTTCTAAAAACAATCGATTGGAAAACCGTTGGTTGCATGATGGCCTCTCATTTTGATTTTGACTTCATTTTCGGGGTCTTATACCAGTTAGATGTGATCGGTGATTCGGGTTTGCGTTCGCTACTTGCGTTTTGATTCAAAAGACGCGTGTTTAGAGTTGTGTAAACTTTGTTATTTTTCAGATTGGTTTACACTTTTGTTACACTAAAACGGAAGTTTGAAGTTTGATCAAAGAAGCGTCACAATCATGGGATTGAAAGATTCACTCATCAGTCTGATGGGCGATTTCGTCCAACTGAATCGAAATCCGGAATTTCGTTCAAAAAGTGAGTTGAACACAGCTGGCACGAGTGGAGGCCCACCGGCACACTATCGGAAGGATCGACGGCATTCGTTGAATATTACTGTTGGCGCGGTGAGTTTTGGCATTTTTAACTTTTTTCATTGATTATTTGATGTGCCATTTCCAGCAAGGCCCACCAGACACATTTGTCCGCCCACGCACATACTCAGTTTCCACGAGCATGAATACTGGCGTTAGTGACAGTCATTCCGTCGGCAAAGGCACCCTTTCCAGTGCCAAAGTAAAGGCTAACCATAATCGTCGGAATTCGGCACCGTGTCTACTCAAAGAGCCGCCTCCATCATTCCAACTTAGCCGAGGACCATCACTCAGTGATAAGCGAGCTCACTTGGCGAAACAGCATTCTGCCGATGATGCATCACCAGATTCATCGGATTCTGAGAATTCAGAATCACGTGGCCATCATCATATTTCAAAGCAACATTCCCCTAGGTTGAACAAGAGCGGTACTTACAGGACAAACAGCTTCCGACAGCCGGTGGCCATCGCCGAGGAGGAGGAGGAATCGGCGGCCCTGCCGACGACATCTACGAACAATCGCAATGTTACTATTATTACGACAAGGCTATAAACATATTCCACAGTTCAATCAACTCATAATAACCCCATTTTGTATTAAATCTCTTCCCACAAATGATTTAGTTACTTTAATTCTTGAGAATTCCTTCTTGCATAATGTTGCATTTTGTTGCGTTACCAATATTAACCCAATTCCGCATCACCACGATGTAAATACACTTTTTTCACGTCTGTTCTTTTGTGTGTCACGTTAAGTTAAACCGAATTGTATAAGGCACTTTCTTTCAAAAAAAAGCACGACAAGTCTATTTTTGTATGTATAGATAGACTGATGCTATCCGACGGTGATTGATCAATTATAAATATAGCAGACTGTACAGACTGTCAGTCGGGTGTGAATGATAGTTGACAAAAGATTTAAAAAACTAACAAAGACGAGCAAACATACAACATGGGTTTTGATTATGTATAGTTTTGGGGAACTGAGTTTTGAAAAGTGCAAATAAATACGTTTTTAAACACACAAAATATAAGATAATGATAAACAGTGGCCCTGATCAGCCAAACTGACCTATTTTGTTTGCACTGATAACAGCCTTGTTCCTTTTGTGCACTTATTGAAGACACATTTAACCTTTCCATCAATGTAATAACCATTTTATTATCCATAAACAACTTTTTCAATTTGCACGTTTTACAAAAACCGCATTTCATAAACCTCGGCCCGCGCAATACCCTCGAGATGATATGTGATTGAGCAAAAGATAAAGTAAATTCAATATAATGAACGTTTTACACCATTTTCAAAAGTTTTCAAAGGCACAGTATTCACGCTACGCTAAAATGGAGCTAATGTGTGAATCCTTGGCGCGACTAGAAACATCATTATATGTTTGTTCGTCGGCAGTAGTGATAAAGTGATGAATCGCGGCATAATGGGCCGTTTGGGGCGCGAACCGTGCATGTTCAATTTTTTCCCGCATGTATGGGAATGCCTGGATGACCAGTTCACGTTCGAGATTAGTGGCACTGATGGGGGCCCAATGGAAACCTGAGGGGAGGCTTGGTGTGATTTCACCAGCCGATGAGGACGCTGCATCACTGTCGTCGGTCGTGGTGTTTTCGGATTCACTGGAACTTGTGGTTGGGGCGCCATTGGGATTGCCATATTTGGCGAAATTGGCGAATAGGGTGGTGATAAGGGCGGTCACTTTTCGGTCCTTGGAATTTCGGACGTATGGCACGACGAAAAGGTTTGTGTCGAAGATGGAGTTGAGCTCGCTGCCGTGGGTTGCTCCTGGAAGGGGATGGAATTGGGAAAAGTTGATAAGATTGGTGGGGTTACCATAAAAGGGGAGATATAACGCGATTCCTTGCATCGCTTGAACATTGAAATGCGTAAAATTGTAGGCATACACAGTTGAGCCCCTTGCGACGAGATTCTTTTTCAAATTGTACAACGGAATGCCATTGACAATGTCACTGATCATCTGAAACCGGCCATCCTTACAACCCAGAAGCAAAGAATCCCAAAACCTACAGTAACCACAGCATTTTGGACCAACTTCTTCGACGGTTTCTCAGCCTCGGACAGTCCATACAATGCCTCCCACGTTTCCATGGTCGTCTTATTGCTCGGATCAACGAGCCTGTTCCCTTCCAAAATGAGTGAACTCGCTCGACTTTTCACAAATTTCAACAATTTTTTATCAGCCATCCTCAACCCAAGGGCCAAAAACAGCATCCCTTCGAATTGGCACTCTCCAGCGATGACAATTTTCGCCGGCGCTTCTTCCCTCAATTCTGCCAAGGGCTTCGGCAGGAAATCGCCATCAATGACTGGGGTCACGGGTAGTTGAATCGATTCGAAAATGGCAGTTGAGCCGATCATCGTTGTGCCCAGTTTATCCGCCGGAACTGTCATCAAAAACTCGACCATGGCCGCGTTATCATCGAAGGTCCAATGTAGACCCTTGGACGGTTTCACGAAGCCAAGTTCGACCGCTTTATCTCGGCAATTTCGTGCCACCCTGCATCTCGGGGATACTGACCAGATGGTTTCGGCATTCCCGGCGAGAAGGATTACTTTTGTGAAGAGATCCCGACTGTAGGGTGATAAAGATAACAGATCACATGAAACGCCACCGGCTGATTGCCCCATGAGGGTGATATTCTCCGGATCACCGCCAAAGTTGGCAATATTATCCTTGACAAACTTGAGGGCCGTGTATTGGTCCCACATGCCATTGTTGCCAGGAGCATTTTCGTCATCGGTGGTGAGGAAGCCGAGATAGCCGAGACGGTACTGGATGGTTACGAAGATGACGTCTTTTGAGACGATATTTCTGAAAACACTCTTTAGAAGGTTGAAATTACAGAAAAAAGTACAGTATACCTTGAAATTTTACTGTAATGATACTTCACCGCCGAATCCATGACGAACCCGCCGCCATGGACGTACACAATTACCGGGAAATTGCTTCTGCCCGCGGGTGGATCCCAATTTGGAGCCATAATGTTGAGGGTGAGACAATCTTCTGATTTGCGAACTCGGAGCTCGAGTTGATCCCAGATGAAGTCGCGTTGGATCGAGCGAGGGCCGTACTTTTGGCAGATTTTGATTTCATCGTTCCAGGGAGTTGGGGGGACTGGCTTCTGAAAATGGGACCATTTTAACTTCAAAGTGCCAAATTTCATCCAAAATGCCAACAAACCTTAAATCTAAGCGCACCGACCGGCGGCGCCGCATACGGAATCCCCAAAAACACCCGTGTCGACCTTCTACCACCAATTTTATAGTATTTCCCGCGGATTCGTCCATATTGGGTGCTCGCTTCAGGGTACTGGTTATCCTCGAGGGACTTCTTGGAAGATTGGGCATATCCCATGCCCATGCTCTTCTTAACTGAAAAAATACTACTTATTATGGGTTAAAAATACGAAATACAACTTTGTGAATCAATTTTTGGGGTCCGCAAAAGCCATCCATGATAGCACATGCCAAAACTTACGCTTTTCAAATAATTTATGTTGTTTGTTTTCGACTTTGGTAGAATACGACTCCATTTGGCATTCGCTAACAACAACAAAGTCCAAGGAGACAGAACAGACACAAAATGCAAATAAGACGACCTAGGCCAAAGGGGTCTATTGGCACGCCAGAGGGGCCAAGACTAGAATTTCGACGACTGGTCACTATGGGCAACGTTTTTATAGTTTCGAGGCGTACTTCGGTGCTTGATACTTTTCCGGGAGTGGTTGGTGTATTGTGCATCCAGTGACAAGAAGGGTTTTGAAAATATACTGGAAAATTCGAAAATTGAGATGGGTCGTTGACTTGACTGCCGAGGGGGAACGAAAGGCGCAAGCAAAGCCTTTTCAAAAGGGGGGTGAAAAACCGATCAAACTGAATTGGGGGTGGTACTAAGTGACAGCTGGCTGCTGCCTATATGGCTTACAAAGTGTTAACTGATGAACGCCGGGGGGAACAATATCGGGGCGGCAGCAATTCGGAAATGCGGTTTGGTTCCAGTCGCGGAGGTTGGTTGGTTTGGAAAAACCACGAGGTATTGGCGTATATGGACAAAGGTTTGCAGCGGGGAGAGACTCAAATAGCAACTGATATTAATGCGGTTGAATTGGCTGGCTACTATGAGGTTGGGGGCGAGTTTTTTGTTACGTGGAACGTGTAATACAATCGGTTTTTGTTGTAAATGCGCATTTACGGGAGTTGTTCCTTGGGCAAACATTGAAAAAAGGTAATTAATGAAGAATTTTTTTAGGTTCGATTTGAGCTATTCCATTTTTGGCAAAAATTAGCGTTCACGATTCACTAACAATAAAAAATCGTAAAAATTATTACAAAAATGATGGTTTGAATTGATCACAGGCTTTCTAATCAAAAAATTGTTCGGGAGAATCTTCCATCCGAGCTATGAAAACAGTAAAATCTCAAACCCCGCCCCTGGTCAGCCCATTGCAAGCCTGAGCCTGTTATGACCGCCTTGTTGCCCCCTCGGGCTCGTAGCAAAAGCGGTCTTTGATGAGTTACTGAAGCAAAAGAAACAACCCCACAACATAAATAAACTAGTGGTGCATCATGTCTGTCGAAACACGACGACCAATCTCAGCCTCAATGTCAGTCGTCTGTCGCGTCGCAACATGCAAGAAGGCATGCAAAATGACGCTATTTTTCCCGTTTTCGAACCTTGTCGGCAACGTTCCAGATTGCCCGGATCGCGCAGACATCGCCCCACCTACCCTACCCTAAACATGTGTCATCACTACACTGATTATGTTTAGGTTGTTGGTTAATCAAACTATCAAACTACGCGTTTTGTTTTTTATAAAAGAAGATGCTGACGATCGAAAAACTAGACAAGAGTCGGCATCTTGAAGCGTATCGTGAGCAATCTGACCGATCTGAATGTGATACACGCCAAAAAAAAGTACTCAAGACTACAGTGTATTGTCGGTATTAGTAAACCCAATGTGGGTGCTCGATGTTCGGGAGTGATTTTTTTTGCTAATTTGCTTGCACTTTGGGGTTAATTTTAATGTGTATTGAAGTTTGGGATCAGATGGGAGTAAAACAAGTTGGACGATTGTTGAAGAACGTGCAAATTGAGGGGGTTGAAGAATCGTACTTTCCCTGGATTAGGCAAGTTGAAAACGAACGTATTGACAGCTTTACTGATAAGGAACGGCCCCTAGCCCAGACAATGTTTACAATAACACAATGAGATAGGCAGAATAGAGGACAAAAAGGGCAAAGATTCAACTTTTTGCGTGCAAAAAGCTCCAATTATGGCTTCAAGCAAACTGTCTTACCTGGTTCCATGCAATGCATACAATGTGGAGCCATGTTGACGCTGACCGCTATTGAAACCAACAAGCTTCACAACAAGCAAGGCAATTCAATCTTATGTACGATTCTCGATTCTCGACCTTTTTTATGTCAGCCAAATCAAAAAAAGTGTCTTGTAAACTTGTAGACAACGTTGCGCGGTCGGGCTTTTATAAATTTTGATGTGGACACGGTTTTTTTCGTGAAGGCTGTCGCGGGTGCTTCTGAACACGAGGAGCAAGAAACGCGGGAGAACCCACGGTGAAGTCGCGGCGCACATGCATGCATTCGTGGATTCAGGTGCGAGCAATCGCTTCGCTTTCCACCTCCCCTGTGAACAAACACTTCCACCATTTTTTCCAAACCCAACACGTCCGATAGGGCCTTTTGTCAATAGTGAGAGCGCCGTACGCGTTGGCTGCGTTGGTTGCGTCGGAAACACGGGGAGCCCCTATCTATCCGGAGCAAAGGCATCAAGCTTGTTCAGAATCAAAATCAAGGATCAGTTGACACAAAGTACGGTTCGGTTGATTGTGAGGTCAATGCCCGCGCGCGAGCAAGCGAGCGCATGTTGTTACACGTTAGAGCTTAGACGGATAAAAGTGTTGTTAATAGAAGCGTGAACAATGTGAACGACGTGAACCCACTTCTAACTTTTGGACAAAAAAGTTTTTAAACTTTGCAACGAGCATTGGTTATAGTTTGTTACCTACTTAAGTAAGTTTTGGAATTTGAAAACAGAATTTAAAAATGTGCAAACTTACTTCGCTGTTTGAAGGATGCTGTCATTGGCGATCCGGAGGTGGTTGAGGTTGAGGGAGGTTGGTTACTGTAGGGTAGTCAGTGGCACATAAGGCGAGATTTTTGGTTTGAGATGGAGGTGGGTGGAATCTGAAGCAGGAAAATTGGTTTATAATGCTGGAAATTGGGTGTTCGCGTGGAAATTGGTAGTTTTAAACCGCAAAGGTGTATGAAAAATTGGTTGAAAATGGTTCGAAATAAGGGCGTAGGCCGTCAAAGTTCAATACTATATACATTTATGACTAAAAGGCAATGATAAGACTATCACCACGATCAAAGGGGCGGGGCTGGAGCGCAAGAATGTTTCAATTGTGCAAATTTATGGAAGCATTTCGATTTTTTTGCTACAAATAACCTTTAAAGGCCATTGCTACCAGATTCCCAGGTTTATGGCAGCCGAAATGCTTCAAATTGAAAATGTATAATCGCATAATAGCACTGTTTACATTGTCTCATTTGCATCGAGCATGTGGCGATACGCGTTGCTTACACATTCCATTTCATTCTGGTCAGTGATGACACACATACCGGGAGCACACAAAAGTGAAGAGAACACAAGATCAAACAATACAGGCAGGGCTCCCGGAGCTGAAACCCCTGAAGGCAAGCAAAGCCCTCAGGCCTCAAAACTATGTAGTGACAACACCTCTCTCTCGTCATGTTCGACCTCACTTCTCTCCGGTTTTTGTTGCATCTCCCGATTAGGGCAAAAGAGTGTGTTTCCCGTTCCCCCCTCCCGGGCTTGTCTCTCCATTCCCGACGATATTTCTCCTCAGGGCCCCATTGTAAGGACATACATGGCTGGATGGAAGGAGGCTCCTTCCCGAGAGCAGCTGTCGACGTTCCCAAAGCTTCTTTCATCCCTTCCTTTCCTTCTTTGAGAGCCTCCTTCCCGGTCGGGGTTTCTTGTCTCTCTCTTTTTTATATTTCCTTACATATTTCGCGCCGTCCGTCGCCAAATTCCGCTAAGCTAAACTCGGACCAAAGTGGCTAGAAACAGAGGAATGAGGAAGAAAAGTGCCTGATGACAGCCTCCTTCCCTCCCAAACCCTCAAACGGTTATAAAGTCAAACGACTGTGACGCACTTGTAATTTTTCAGGAAAACCGACAGGCCTAGGCTGGGTCCTCAAAAAAAGAGTCGTTCCAAGCTATAAATTTAAAGCCGTGAAGCAGGTGTAAACCGTGCAGGAATTGCAAATTGTGGCATGTGGCACCAAACCACGAAATTATGGGGTCAGTGATAGATGGTCTTTGGGGTCGAGACAACCTCGTTCACCGGGAGTACAGTCGAGAAGAATTTAGTTAGACACTATAGGTGGGTAGAGTAAACAGCGGGAAAAAGTAGCTTTTAGCAATTCTTTTGTGTTGGAAACCACTTTTTAGATGTGTTTGTTTACCGTCATTTAACGCCAAGTTACACAACTGGGATAACCGCGCTACAATGGGGCAATGTGCCGTAACTGGCTGAGTTAGCAGAAAGTTTGACTAAAGATTGCTTTGAAAGTTGAAACAAAAGTTTAAAAAGCAATAAAAAACGATAAGAAGTAACAAAAAAACGCATTTTGAGTTAATCGAAACAGTAATTTAAGAGAAAAATTTGTTGTATGAGACCGAAATGCACTTCCCGGATGGCGTGGGCACAATTTGAAGCAGCACTAAAATTTAACGATTGAAACTATCAATAAATTAGTTTAATTCGTAAAATTTCACGTTTCAAACCGCTATAAACCGTTCTCAGCCCTCAAACCGCCCTAAATTTCTGAACGTTCACTGAGCCATGGCTGCAAGAATCCACTCGAGCAAAAGCCCCGACTAGGTTATGCATTCAAGTAAGTAAAAAAGACGCATTTTAAATAAATTTACGCTTGCAAGCTGCATAAAAACAGACCCCCTAACCACTCTTTGACCCCTAAGATAGCACAACACGCCCTAATGTATGACAAAAATGATGCGCTTTGTTTTGAGGCCTATTCTATACGTGTGATCGCATTGAGCTGATAACATTCATACATTCAGTTGAAGTGGAAAGGAGTTCCCTTTAGGGCCGTGAGCATTCATCCTGACTTTATGTATGACCTAGTGATCGATGCTTATCACAAAGTGGTCACTGTGTCGCTGTGTCTTATGAAATATTGAAATAAACGAAACCAGCAATGTTCTTGCAGCATTTTTATGATAAAAAAAAAAAGAAATTCATAAGCGCGATTGCGGTAAAAAGACACTACTCCTTTGATGAAAGAACTAACCTGATGCCTTATCAGTCAGTCTATTCAGTCTGTTGTGGGACGGACAGAGATCCGGGAAAAAAGTGGATGGCCACGTGCCGTGGCGGCGTCAATTCAAACATAAAGATATTGTTTAGGGGCCTTTTTTCGTCACGAGGCGGTTCCATGATGTTAATTTTCAGGGCCGTATTTAGGGGGGGGGGTACGGGGTGTAGTGCCCCCCCATATCCTGGATTTGTCGAAACGGGCGTAAGGGGGGACCATTAGGCACTTGATCATGTTTTTCTACATGAAAAATTCATAAAAAATGTCTTAATTTCTCCACTCACTCGTAGTGTCACACATTGCCAATAAAAGTTCACCTGAAGTTTGAAAAAACACAAGAAGCGGGCTTTTTACACATTTAAATTTTGAAAAAAACAAAAGAAGCAAGCTTTTTCCCGCTTTCTTTCCGAAGTGTCTATGAACAGCGTTTGGCCTGAAGCGTTCCGAAAATGCAGGACATTCGCAAATTTCTCAAACGGAAAGCTCCAGATGACTCTGCCCCCTCAAGGAATCCATCCTCTCCAGGTTTGACATCTGCCGACAATGTCCCGACAGTCGATCCCGTTCAATTGCCCGTTCAATTGCCTCCAGCGTTACGTCGGAAAGGGCATTCCAACGATATTGGTAATTTTGTTGGTAAAACCCTTACTCAGGATGAGCGTTATCGTTGTTTGGTCAATACTTGGACACCCGATAAAGATTTTATCTTTGAGCCAGTGATGCAGTCTAATAGACTTCGATGGCCCCAGCTTCAATGGCTCGAAAAATATAAAAATGTTGCTTTTTCGGCTATTGAGCAGGGTTTTTTTTGCAAACCATGTACAGCCTTCGCTGATGTAAGTCTTTCTTTATGTTACAGCAATTCATTCAGTATGTTTAGGTCCCGTTAACGCTGAAAAACTGGAGAAACGTGCCTAAACTTTTCATCAGTGTTCCCTACAGACGTTACAAGAACTTTCTTGAAGACTATACAAACCACAGCAACACCAAATACCACAAGCACTTGCTCGAAATGTCACTGGATTTTCGTACCAACTTTGACAGATCAATTGACGTACATTCTCTTCACATCAGTGGTCATCAGCGAGAAGTCGAGGAAAACAGAAAGCAGGTCAAACTGTTGGCAAATGGTAGGTACTTTTAATTTACCGGCAATTTGAAATTCATGTGATTATATTATGTGTTCTAGTTGTCATGAATGCCGTCATGGCTTGTATGTGCCGTCCGTTCAATGAGTGAGATTAGTCCCTGTCCTTTGTATATCAGATGATATAAATGTGTATTGTTGATCAATTTCGTTTCAGTTATGCTTTTCATCGGCAAGTACGAGCTTCCTTTTCGAGGCCGATTGGACCATGGTCGTATTTCTGAGAAAGCTGACTCTTCACACGGTGTATTCAAGGGTATGATCTCATTTCTTGTTTCGCAGGGAGTCAAAGACACCGAAATTCTGCTGACGTGCCCTAAAAACGCAATGTACACTTCGCCGCAAATCCAAAATGAAATGCTTAGCTGCATCGCTTCTGTGTTGTTGGATCCTGTCGTGAAAAGAATCCAAGAAACCAAAATGATCACTCTTATGGTGGATGAATCCAGGTTAAACTCTTAGATTCAGCATCACTTTTGTTATTCAAGCATTTTTAGCTGCCATTCAACGGAGTATCTGGCAATTGTGTTGCGTACCGTTGATGCTGGCAACGACATCAACGAAGACTTCATCGGATTCATTCAGCTTGAAGATACATCAGCAAACGCCGTGTTGAATGCCATTGACACGCGCTTCACTCAACTCGGGCTGTCTCTGAAATGGATCGTGGGCCAAGGTTATGATGGCGCGAAGAATCTATCAGGCATTTATGCGGGTCTGCAAGCCCTTATCCGTGAGTTTTCACCAGAAGGACTTTACTTTCACTGTGTTGTACACAGAATCAATTTGGTGGCGACAAACGCTGTGAAAGCGTTTCATCCGGACGTCAATGCTGCTCTTGGTCACTTCAGTCACGTATGTTTTATATACCATACAGACATTTTGGATTTTATATATTACAGATGATTACATATTTTCACAAAAGCCCGAAGGCTGCTGCGAAGCTTCGCAATGTTGCTGATCGCCTTGAAAACATCACAACGAAACGTCGCCATATTCCAAGTCTTTGTGACACACGTTTTGTTGAGCGCCATGAGAGCTTGATTGGCTTCAAGTTATTGATGCCGGCCGTGATTGTTACACTGAGCGAATTGGCTGACGAAGGCGACGCAAAAGCCGACGGACACCGAACAATTTTGGAATCCCAGTTTCGTGTTTACCCTGTGTTGATCGTCATTGAGGATATTTCGAAAATCCTTAAACGTCCTGCTGAATTGCTTCAATGTGCACAAACGGAGCTTATTTATGCAATGGAATTGATTAATGACGTTGTGGAAGTTTTGGAAAGTCGAGTTGAAGGATCCAACTTTGAAGATCTTTATCAGCAAGCATTGGGTAACTTTATTAACGTATGAATATTCATAAGAATTGTTTTACAGACCTTGCTCAATCTTGCGAATGTCCGATTGTCGTCAAGAAAGGCCGGATTACTCTCACTGAACCGGATGAAGTCAAAAGCCATTTTCAAGAACTTTTCAAATCGGTTTATGAGTTGGTTCTCATTGAAATGAAACGTCGCTTCGGAAAAACTCAGTCCGATGTGGTCGTCGGTTTACTTTCCGTAGTTCCGGGTATTGAAGGCAAGTACATAGTTTAAAATACATCGCAACTATAAAAAAACACTGGTATGAACTTTAGGTGGTGATAAGCAAAAGATCCAGGTGGCCGCGGAACACTACCGTCGATTTCTTCCTTCCCCAGATTTGTTGTCTGTCGAATTGGAAACCTGGGAACGTCACGTTGCAAAATCGGAATCCAAACCGAACACATTTGTCAAAACATTGAAGTTTTACAAGGGCTTACAAAGTTCTCATCCCAACATTCATCGACTTTTGCAAATTGGCGCAACATTACCAGTTTCAACGTGTACAGTTGAGCGAAGCTTCTCCGCTCTCTCTCGTATCTTGTCTGATGTACGAGCATCGATGAAAGTATATCGCTTGAGTGATCTCGCATTAATTTCTTACTATGCGGACACAGATGAACCCGATTACGACGAGATCGTCAATAAGTTCAAACTGCTAAAAAGCCGCAGAATTGCACTCTAACTTGTGAACCTGCACGGGCTTCTAGCTCACTTGTCGTCGAACGAATAAGCGATTCCTCCTCATTTTCTACCTTGATTATTTGTTGATCCTGTTCCTGTTTTAACTAATTTGATTAATCATTTGTAGTATTTGTTGTTTTTTTGATTTCCGTTGTTTGTTATTACTAGTTTGACCTGAATAAGGCATTAAACATTGTTTTAAGTAATTATAGATTTTTCAAAAAAAGTTACCTTGGTCCCCCCTTAGGGTTTTTAAAAATTTTGACTTTGAAAAAAATTTTTTGATGGTAAGGGGGGACCCTTACCATTGCCCCCCCATATAAATTTTTTCTAAATACGGCCCTGTTAATTTTCATGAAAAAAAGACAAACGAAATAGGAAAGTGTTTCTTGACAGCTGTAAACGGACAAGACAGGCAAACATTTTATCATTGAGAAAAAAACTGTTAACACATTAGTCGACATTAGCGTTTTAAGATTACGGAATTGTCATTTTTAACAGGCTTAAAGTGTTTAGAGTTACCGTATTCGTGGTTTAAGACGGAATGAATGCAGTAAGGTAAAAGTGAATGTAGACTACATTTTATGATTGAATTGAGGTTTCCATGGTTCAGTTTACATAAAATTCAACCAGAAAAGTGCGTCATTTCATTAAAAAAGTGCATCTAAACATCTGCTTTTCCAAATTGCAGAGATCTCGTTGAGGGTGTAATGGTCATTTAGCATGTGGCACTCGCAAAAATAATCATGCCAGTTAGTTCCGCTTCGGTTGGTGTGAAAGTGTGAAACATGATAGGGGAAATGATTAACGAGAATCATGCAAACAAAACATTAAACACAAAAAGATTAAAAAACGCCTTGATGTCAGCGACATCTAATTTAAGCCGTTCAGAACCCCTCCCCTAAACAGGAGCACATGGTAAGTGCGCACTTTGTTGACTACGAATTTGTCCTACACGACTTCCGAGATTAGAATGAAAACCAATGCCGTTTTGAAAAACACAAACAAAACTCCACACGTCAGATCTGTGCCACCAAAGTGTAACCAGATGGCATAAGAACGATGAACTTCTGATAGCCATTCATAACATAATTGCTTGCCATCAACCATCACAAAATGCAATAATAAAAAAAGAAAAAATGAGTTTGAGCGCTTTATTGACACAACGTATATCGTTCAAAAATGAATAATCCGTGAGATGGCATGTCACATCACAGCTGGAAGTTTCTAAAGATTGAGGTCGAAGCACCACAAAGGCGACGTTCCGCTGCTGCCCGGACTCCGGGGCTCGGACTAGAGCTAAAGAATCCGGATGACGCACATAAAAGCGGATTGCGTTTGCAATGTGATTTATGCGGTATAACAATAATGTCAAACCAATAAAACCAAAATGTTATGCTTGCTGATGTTGGCCACTTCGCCTCATTGGCTCAGTGGCAGAGCGTCTGTCTAGTAAACAGAAGGTCGCTGGTTCGATTCCAGCATGAGGCATGCAAGCTTTTTTAATTATCAGGTTTACTTTTCAAAGTTTACATAAAACCTTATTTTACAAGTTCGTGATAGTTTTTGGTCATTAATGTTGGTACTGACAGTGCTCACAGGTCTGTCACATGGAAATGTTACAGTATTTTTACAAATTTAGTTTCAATTGAAAAAACGATGTTTCATGTGGTTGGAAACTTTGCAAGTATACAATTTTTATTAAAATTTCTGGTTCAAATTCATAAAATATAAAATTTTTACGCCATTTATGCAGCAATAGTCACTTTGTTTCCGAGCATTTGAAAACACCGCCTCATTGGCTCAGTGGCAGAGCGTCTGTCTAGTAAACAGAAGGTCGCTGGTTCGATTCCAGCATGAGGCAGCATAACATTTTTTTTCTATTTTAAATGAATTGTAGTTTCATTGATTGCTAAAGCTTTCTGTAGAGATACGGTCTGGAATAGTTTGATTTTTGTACCGCCACCAAGATGGAACTTCGTTCAACCTCGCCCTATTCAAATTTTTATTGATCAAAGTTATAAACTATCACTTCTACAAGGTGTCCATGTCCTGCCGAATCACCACAAGTTGACATTACAAGCAACACTAAAACCATCCAAAATGGGCAACAAAGTGTTCAAGATGGACGAAAACACCGGTATGGGACTGATTCAGCACGAACACAACATGGTTATCGTGTTTGGATTGTCTATCGCCGCGTAAGTCACATTTCCAGCTTCTAACCTTTCAAATTTGATATGCATTTTCAGTGGCTTAACAGGAGGCTGTCTACTCTGGGCCCTGTACCGTGGATTCACTGAAGTACGACTCAATCGAGCACGTTCAATCCGGCATCGAGCCAGCAAACAACTAAATGCCTATTACGCTCGGCGGATAAAATACAAACTTCCAACTGTCTGTGAAGTCGTCGAATCATCGATGCAGATGCGCGGCGAAAGCGTGGATAGCAAAAAAGAAGGCACTCTTGAGCAGAATACCGTAAAAAGTATCACTGGGGACCGTTCTCCCGCACAGCCACATCCGCCAACAAAAACCGCGGTCAAAAAAGTTGAAGTTGTGAAAGTCAATGCGAAGAAGATGGAAGACAAAAAGTTAAAATAAGTCATTAATTTATAAAACCAACAAGAGAAATACAAAAATTGCTACAAAAACGGCATCAATTACAAAAAATGAGATGAATCTGAGATCACAAAAGCCCTTGTCGAAGCAGATCATCATAGGTACGGCGACTAATCACATTGCCCTTGCTGTCTTCACACTCTTCGTCGAGTTCGGGATTCCAACTGACATGATCGTTGGATTCTTGAAGCTTCTTCCAGAGGGCCAGGGCATCAGCGATTTTTGTGATGTTAGCGAAATGGGGTGTATTGGGGATGTTGAGGCAGCGCATGCCGTGGGAGTGGCGCCATTCCTGAAATTAGACATTATTACGGTAAAGAAAAAAAGAAAGTTGAAAAAACATACCGAGAAATGCCTCAAAAAGACCTTCGGTCCCTTGTAGACCTGATTGCCGCAAATCTCGCAAGTGTAGGAAATGTTCAATCCATGGAGCTTGTAGAGCCAGTACGGAATCGGCTTACCATCCCAACCGAGTGGCAAACCCTTCGGATTGTAGGGCGTCGATTCATCACGCTCAATTTCTTCTGTGACTTCGACAGCGTCGTCCTCATCGGATTCGTCTTCCTCGACGTAGCCACGGGCCTGCTTCCGCTCGACATTGTCCTTCGTTGCGACGCGTTCATCACCAACGAGTTCGGCCAGCTTGTAAACGCGATATTCCATCTGGGCAATGCCGTGTTTGCGGCGTTCTTCACGTTCATCTTCGGCCTTCTTCTTCAGATCGACTAGTTCTTCGGGGGCTTTGGATTTGGCTGCGAAAAGGCGTTCAGCGCGTTGTTTCAGTGTGCTGAAAACGGTCTTTTATATAAAAATGTTCACAAGAAAGGAAAAAACCAACCCTCCACACTTCAAATTCAAAGCTAACAACGCTTTCTTCAATCGATCCAAACCCAACGCTTCCAAATCCTCCACAGAGTTGTACATCGACAAATCGAGGGCTTCAGGGTTGACAGTGGCATTCTTCTCGGGCTCCCAACCAGGGGCAAGCTTTTTGGCCCATTTTGACTCAAATTCCTGAAAGAAATATATAAAAACACCATCGATATCGCATAAAAGACGTACCTTATCAGTCGTTTCAAGCTCCTTCGTAATATTCACCAATGGCTTTGCCCTTGACAAAAAATCAAGCAAATAATCAGTCAATGCAGCGAGGTATTCTTTGTAAGCGCCATACTTTTTTGTGTCCTTCGGGATTTCGAAGAGTCGATCGAAAGTTTCGAGATACGTTAGATAATTGATCCGCTGAAACAACTTTCCATTAAAACTGCCCCAAAACATAGCAAAACTAACCTTAATACCCTTCAGGTTAACATACTTGACATAGACAGCGTGTAAATCCAAAAACAACCCATAGCCTTCTTCATCTGAGAACTTGACGACCTCCTTCTCCACGCGATCCGGATCCTCGACAAATTGGTTCATTTTGCTGAATTCCAGCATTAATAAGTTCGCCGGCTCATTCTTTGTGTTTCGGTGGAAGTCTTTGATAGCCTTTAGTCGGGCATAATATTCGGCAAATACGCCAGGACCGGCGGTCGCATTCAATTCACGGGCACGTTCGCCGGTTTCATCGTGATAGGCGGCGATGAGCTTCTGGGTTGCAGACTGGTAGCGCTCGATGAGGGCCTTGACGCGTTGATCGGAGTTTACTCTTTCTTTTTGCTGGAAATATATAAATTAGTTGTAAAAATGGAATGGGAAAGAACTTACGGTTTTCTTGTCGACCAACATGTCCCTCACTATCGAATCGAGACACCGTTCACGTTCTTCATGCCAGAGCCGTTGGCTTTCGTAGATGGATTCCATGGTGGAAGGGGTTTGAGATGTATCTGGGGAGGGGGAAGGGATTCGGAAAGGAAAGCGATTTCTGGAAGTCCGAAAAAAGTGCGCAACGAGATTGTGAAAAATCGGGAAAGCGCAAAGGGAGTTTTTGACGTTCAGGACACAAAGCCACACATTGCGCGCATTTGCGCATTGGTTGGTTTTGTTGCGCGTGAGAATTGCGCGGATTTCCTGGTCGGTTTGATGCAAATATGTATTCTTATAACTCAAACCCAGTCAAGCCCTTCTTCACTTCACTGGTCAATCTTACCAATCCACTGTCATCGCACTAATCTCACGGCGAAACAGTGAGTAAGCAGCAATTGAAGATACGGGATTCTTATCAATTTGGCACTTCTTCCGATCTGGTTTCCTCCCCCACACCTGAACAGGGCGTATAGGATGTGCGTCACGCAGGCCCGCGCGGGCAGCATAGCCGCGTGCGTTCAGCAACACGGGGGGCACGGGGGGCGAAGCCCCCCGTATCGAAGAAGCGCCCAAAGGGGGCACGGGGGGCCCAGCCCCCCGTAAGCGAAGCCTGCAGCAATCGAGATTCCAATGATCCCCCTCCCCCCTTACCATCGCGAGCTGCGCGAAGGCTGCTAGATCGCGATGCGAGTTGTGCCCGGCACGCACTGCAGTTTTGACGCGAGTATGGCCTAGTGGTGCGCGGCCAGGATGTCACGCCTGAAGTCCAGGTTCGGCTCCAGCCGGATTCTAATCTCAAGCTAAGCTCCGTCAACGCGAGCGGCGCCTGGCCGTCCGTCCGGGCCATGTCCGCCCGGACAAACGGGAGGAAACCAGATCGGAAGGAGTGCCATCAATTTTTGATGACTGTTTTTGAGTTGTTGGCTAAACTTGGCTGGTAATTTTGTGAAATCGGGTTTCCGATATGGTTATCAATCTCTTTGCCAGGGTTATTTTTTGTTTTGTATTTGTATTGTGTGGTTTAAAAATGTTCTATCCTTTTTTAAATAAAGTGACTAAGATTATTGTATCTCTTGCGTTCATCCAAGGTGCACATTCAAAATCCACATCCTAGTTGAGCAGCCTTCATCACTAGCATGTCCCAAAAACCAATTAGCCACCATATCCATCCAGCTTTACAAAACGGCAACAAGCTATTTCAATGAGCCATCATAAAGAGGCACCGCGGAGGGAGCGCGACCAATGCCCACAAAACTAACTCAATTACACTCATTGCCGGCAATAAAATGACGATACAATCCCGGCATGGCTAGCGGCACATTAGCTTCCTATTTTCACAGCTTTTTCGGCTACATCTACGTCTCCATATTTGGGTTACGGATTCTTTCGAGCTTTCGATACATCGATTTTGATAATCGTAAGCTCTTCGGTGTGGAGATGTTCCACGGATCACCTTCCGCTCCCCAGCCGCTCATTTTCGGCAATCTGTACATAGCGCCGGAGTCGTATCCAGATGTTGGGGGATTTTGTGATGGTCCGCCGTTCGGCGTCGCAGATGGGCCCCCACAAGCTGGCTTCAGTGATGATGCGCAATCAGAAGCGTCGGAAGAACCCGCTCCAGCTGTGGCACCACCGGCACTAAGCGTCGAGGAATTGCGAAAGTTGGCCAAGGCGGAGAAGCGGAAACGGCGCCGGGCCACGCTCAAGTATCGGACGCTTCATGCCAGTCGGGAACGGTAAACGCACCCGTCATTTTTGGCACTATTACTATAGTTATTTCAGAATCCGCGTCGAATCCTTCAACAAAGCCTTCGCCCAGCTCCGATCCCTCCTCCCAACAACGCCCGCCGACAAGAAGCTTTCCAAAATCGAGATTCTCCGTGTATCCATTTCCTACATCCAATATTTGAACGAACTTCTATCCCTAAGCTGATGCCATTCGCAAAAACTGTCATAGAATAAACAAATATATTATGTAAACGACTTTTCAAAAAATAACCAAAAACATAGACCCCACAAAACTGGATTCTACTTTGTATAAGCCGCTTTTCGGATGGTATTCTCAGACGGTGATGCATGTACCGGTGCCGATTGGGACCGCTTTGCTCGAAAGGTATTTGCTTTCATCGTTGTCGATTCTTGCGTCCTTTCGAGTGCCAAATCCTCAGTCAGTTGGGTTGCTTGTGTTTTAGTGCGTTTTTCTGTAGGTTTCTCGTAGGAATCGAGAGTTGACTTCAGAATATCGTCATCTTCCTCATTTCGGCGTGTTGTATGGCCTTCGTCGAGGGTGAAGATGATGGTTCCCTCTACCTTGAGCTTTTCCTCCTTTGCGGATTCTTCTCGATGTGCGGAAGGTTCTTTGTCGTCTTCACGATCTAAGGTGCGGTTGTTTTTGCGGTTATCTTTTGATGCTGTTTGGCGGTGGAGTTTGCTCTGAAATGGTTGAAATTTAGCGCTTTTTTCAATTTACAACATTGGCGCAGCTGTGTAAAGCGCAAAATTCACATCCAAAAGGTCGATGGTTCGAATCAGATGGGCGTCATTTTCGTTTTTTTCTTTTCTAATGACATGCCAAAGTTGTAAAAACAAATAACTCACATTTTGTCCAAACCCTGCTATAGGACCCCCCGAACTGGGCTGACTCGAAGCCTGTGTCAGTGACGTCTTCGGTTGAATCCGATCTTTATCCATTAACGACGACCCTGATGGATCATCAGTCGCCGCATTCCGTCGTGATCTCGATCCTCTCCTCGACGTCGCACTATTTCCATGTGGATTCGCCGAGGCTGGCGTCGACGTCGGCTTCTGCACCCGACGCCGCACACAACACAACGAAGTGATCATGATTAACGGAAGCCACGTCATCGTCAGTACGATAATGCTCATGCCTATGACCATCGGACCCGGCACACGAAGAAGAATGAACCTCGGACCCCTAGGCGATCGTGCATGTGTCCTGTGCCGCCGGCGGAGACACGCGGCGCCATCGCGGGCAAGTCAGCCATGGGCCGTGCCCCCCTCGAGAGCCATCGCCCCGAGGCAATTTTCACTGATTTTTGCGTTCAGATTTGCATTTACTTGGGGGCGGTTTTTTTCACATACAAAAAGTCAACAGATTATGAAATAATGCAATTACAATTTACAAAGATGGCATAGCATAGGTTCAAGTTCTAACATGAGTGGCGTCTGTCGCGGTTACGGTAGCACCTTCATCATGGGAATGACCGCCGGGAGAGTGGGCGTGGTGGGTTTTTTTGTGTGCGGCACTCATGTGTTGACGTGATAGTTTGAGCTGGTTTTGGACTTCTTTTCGCTGAAATTCGAAATGGACTTATGGAATCAGTCAAAATTGGCAACTTACGGCTTCAGCTTCTTTCTGTTGTCGCTTACTATCTCGAATAATGCAAATCAAAATGCCGGCAGCAATCAAAACCAAGACAAAGATAACCGCAACTAAAACAATGGCCCACCAAGGAAATTTTTTCGCCGCCAGTGGCGCCTTTGTTGAAGTACCATCTTTTGTTGAAACTAAATTTGACAAAGATAAAATGACAAATATGAGAATCAGAGCCGGTTTTGACAACATTGTAAGTCGATGCTTTTCACCAAGGACCCGAATCCAGAACTGTGTGATGCCAAATGTGGTCAATTTGCATGAGGATTACAACTTTCCCAAAGAAAGTCAGCAATTTTATCAAAATAGAATTTCTTTATTTGTAAAAATCGATAAAAGTGATAAAACTATAAGTGAATTTGTATGGCACATATGATGGCTATGGATATATCGTCGATTGATGGTGCGCAAAACGGCACTTTAACTTCAATCATCCCTGTCCCGATTCAATATCTCTAAAATCTCCCCGACAACCTCCGTTACCGGCCTGTTTCCATTGATGGCAAAAACTCGCTTTCCTTCATCTTCCTCTGGCAACTCCAAATCAGCCAATTGTGAATCCAATAAGTTTGGACTCATGTAATGGCCTCGACGTGCGGCTAGTCGTTCACGTAGTACTTCCTTCGGCAAAACTAGGAGGAAGATCCGTATTCCAGGTGGAGGACAATGTTGCCCCAGGACATCGCGATACTTTTTCTTCAGCGCTGAACACGCTAATACCCGTTTTCCATCCTTCAAGGGCAGTTCGGACAGTACCTGCAACCAGCCAGCACGATCTTCATCATTCAATGGGATGCCGCGGGCCATCTTTTCGATGTTGGCGGCCGGATGGAATGCATCGCCATCGAGATAGGTGTAGCCTTCGAGTTGGGTGGTCAAGGCTTGGCTGACAGTGGATTTACCACACCCGCAAGTGCCACCGATCACTATCAATGATGACAGTGGCATCTGATCTTAAAAAGACAAGATATTAGTAAAGCAAAAAGTTACAAAAGCGTGCAAAATATTGACTGTTATTCAACAAGTGCAAAAACGTGAAAACCAAGCAATCCAACGTTTTAAAACCGGTTTTATTAACAAAATTACGAACAACAAAACTTATCAATAGGTACCACATAGCACCGAATACAAAAAAGTAACCAGTATTCCAAACAACAATACCCGGATTCTAAATACAATAGCACAATTTTTTGAGCATTTGATCGCCACCGGCGCAATGGGACGTGTTACCGTATCTGGAACCGCATGGCTTTATAAAGACTCTCAACTTTTAAAAGCACAAACCTGTTATTTCGTTCAATGTCTCCTAGCAATGTTTTGACACCGGTGACTCGATTTGCGACGACAACGGCTTCCAGCATCGCTTTTGAGGGTGGATTGACTTCGAAGGTTACCCGATAATGAAGCAAATCGGTTTTCAATGATGGTTGACCGACATCCAAGGCAAGCTTCTTCGGAGGGATGGATAGAGAGACTGATTTGACGGCGGATAGGGTCATGTTGGCACACTTTTGCTGAAAAGAAATCATGAAATCTTCAAACGGAGGTTGTTGAATTGGTGAAACTCACGGAATAGCCCTTTGAAGCAAAAATGTCAACAATCTGGTCGAGCACGAATTGAGCATATTGGGGACCCTCGGTCACTGGCAGATCGATTTCATTGAAACAGGGGCAAAAATTTGCTGGAATTTCAGCATTGAAGCAAGTTCGGTTGACCGGAAGGGGCGTGAATAGGGATTTGCCTCGGGGAAGGACTGGCGGTGGTGTTGATAAGCCCTGAAATGTCTACAGTAAGCATTTTGCAGCAGAATGGTGAAAACTACCTTCAATAAGTGCACAAAAGTAGCATGCAAATCGAAATGCGAAGTCAAAACCCGACTATTCGCCTTCAAAGCCTCCCAATATGCCGGTTTTGTCCTTTTCACCCATTCCGGCACCCTTATTGCCAACAGAGGCAATCGACTTTCCAGACGACCCACAACAGTTTCACGGATTCTGTCATATCGGTTGCCATGGTCAGAGAACACGACAACTATGCTCTTATTGAAATGCTTTTCCGAAGCAGTCAAAAAGTCGGCAAAATCTTTATCAGCAACTCCGGCAGTGTTCAGATAGTCGTGGCTAACTTCGATCAACCAACTGAACGCGAACTTTGCAATTCCTGGATATGCGTCAAGGAAGCTTTTTACATAATCCAGTTGAATCTTGTGAACCGGAAGGTCGTCATAGCAGAAACTACTGGACCGAGCTCTCAGAAAATGATCTTTCCAAGCTAGATACAGAGGGCGAAGATAGTGATCAACTGGGGGTCGTGCCGCAAAACCATGTTGAGCCCCGTTGTAGTTGAAACCCGCAATATCCGGAGAATCTTCAGCGAAAAGGGTGGCATAGCTAGAAGCGCCATAGCGGAACCACATGAGGTCCTTCCAGGAATCATAGGTTAGGCCATCGGAGGCGTCGACAGTGCCGTTGAACTCCTAGAAACAGAGTTTTATATATAAATCGAGACTTTTCGTTTGAAAACTTACATAACTATAAGTATGTTCACCCTTAAACATGGCCATCCAATTAGGAAAGGTGTTATCAGCGATTTTGGCGTGTTTTTCCATCTCAATAAATCCCATTTGCTTCATTTTCTCTCGAGATTGAGGAAGTTGGCGGATGAAGTTTGACAGGGAGAGGCCATCGAAACCGAGGAGAATGACGCTCAGCTGTTCTTCGGATTCTGGGATGAATTCACTGAAAAGTTACATTTAGCAAAAAATGATAACGACTTTGGCAAAACCAACCTTTCCGACTCGATTGAAACATTCCGCCGAATAACAGTCGCAACTTGCTTCCGAAATGTTTCAATTCCAAGCGCATTCCGGCAAGAAATGTCGACAAAATCAGATTTCAAAGTATTTTTCGAAGAGCCATCCAGATCAACCCAATCGCCATAGGCCACGGTGAAGTCATCGACGCCGGAATTGTGCCGGAAAGACCGATATCGACAGTTTTTAGTTTCCTTGTTGAGCAGAGCGATGTTGCCGGTGGCAGTCAGGGAAATGGGCGACGACTGAAAAGCAAAGCAGGCTTTATGTCTGGGCTAACGTTTGTCAACGGTTGGCCAAGCCGCGCGCGAAAAGGCACTGAAGCATCAAAGTTTTGAACACAAACCTGTCGAGACTCACATGTTGCCGGTGGATGTGGCTCCGAAATGTAGTCAGCGATCCGAGAATCGAATGGATTCGCGTAGAATTTGCAAATGTTGGAACTCGAATTTAAAGAAGTCCCAAAAGTTGCCTGGAAAACGTTCAAAATGAAATTTGAATCTAATTTGTACGAAAATAAACTTACATAGACATTTTCCACATCAGTATAAAGTGCCGTCTGACTGGTGATATTATCATAGGCATAATAGGTTGTCGCAATCACCGAGATAGCAGCTAACAGGATGAAAGCCCTGCGGGGACGCGACATTTGACGTCGATTGGGGTGGTTTTTTGCGATCGATTATCTCACGCTTTCAGTCGACCCCAACAAACACACAAAGTTGCACAACGAAAAAGTTGGAAAACAATTTTTTCGAACGACAGACGGCACCCCTCCTCTCCAGCCGCCCGCGCAGCACCGCCTGAGGGCACGCCCGATCGACTGGGAGGCGCTGGCGCTGGCTTGGATGAATGAGAGAGGATGGGAAAGTGTCAACCGCAGATGTTTGAAAAGTGCGATGCGACTTTATAGCCAACGTCAACGCCAACGGCGACACTACGCTCCAAGGAAAGACGAAGGAAGGGCCCTCGTTTGTCCTTCCTGTCGGCGGTTCGGTTCGGCCCCTAGGCCCTAGGGTCCACGCCGATCACCGAGATCAAAAACGGCGAAAGTCCAACCCCGAGGCGGTTTTTTGGTGGAATGGAATCGGAATCGATAGTGACGTGAATGCGTAGAAGGCAAGGCGGTTCGGTTGTAGTCCGTCAATCTTGTGAATAGTCTTTTATCATGTTTGTCGGGGCACCAGCATAGACAATTCTTCAATTCTTATCGATCATGGGCTGAGGCCATGCAGCCACAGACAGAGCAAATAACCGATTTTCGAGTTGGCTCGACAAAGAGGTTGTCTATTTTTGGGGTCTTTAAAAACGTCTTTCTTTCGTCAAATATCATGAAGTTGAACTCTCTTTCAACTACAATGACATGCATTAGCGCAGAAAGACCAACACAGGCCAAAAAACCGAAAAAAGATGAATGGATTTTGCAAAAAAAAAGGGTTTCCAGACAATGTAACCATCCCAGACATGTAAATGGTCATGGTTACATGCGACATGAGAACGTCAGAGCATCCCTAAGGGGCTCTAAATACATGCCTATTCGAAACTACAAACCGCGAAAGCTAAAAAATGTGAAACAAGTTTATTTTTCCGTTCAAAATGTACAAAAAACCGCCTTGGAAGGGGAAAATCAGCGGCAAAAAGCGTCAACAACAATGAAAACAGCCGGCAAAGCATTCATGAATCGACGCAATGATCTCATGGATCGTTGACGACGTCGAACGGTCATTCACGTCGGAATCGGTGATACTGGTGGACGAAGTTGTGATGGATGGCGTGGATGACATTATCAAAGTACTGTCGGACAAGCTGTAAGGTAACGAAAATAACGGTCTAGTCACACTAAAAAAGTAATAAGTGACACATGTGGTCGAAATGGCCTATATAACGACTCTCGCGAACATTGACCGACAAGCTGTGAATCATCTTGTCGGTTTTCAACCCGCGAAACACGATTATAATGGTTGCGCAATCAATCCCCTGTGGCTGTTTTCACGATGTTGCGAAATGAAATGACCCCATACCCATGTTGTGAATGCAGACAATAGTTGGATACAAAAAGAGTGTATACAAAGGCACATTGATATCCGTTGTTTCCCCAAACATTAAAACATCATTTTCAGCCCTTGAAATACACCATTTCCGTCGTCGTCGTCGTGTCGAATCTCATCGAAGTTGCTTTACTTGGCCGGAGCGGCAGGAGCCGGAGGCGCGGCAGCCGGAGCGGGCGGCTTGGCAGCGGCCGGGGCCGGCGGAGCTGCGGCGGGAGCCGGCGGGGCAGCAGCAGCGGCCGCCGGTGGAGCAGCAGCCGGCGGAGCACCCGGAGGAGCACCCGTGACTGATTTGCCGCCAGCCGCCGGCGGAGCGCCATGCGGGGTGCCGTCCTCCTTGACAAAGTCGCACGGGATACGCTTGACGCCCTCAGGCTTGGCAGTCGGCGTCCAGACGGCACGGACATTCTTGTCGTCATCCTTGCAGCTGGTCGTGTAGAAGGCGAAGAAGTGTTTGCCGTTGGCCGGGATCTCCTTTCCGATGAAGCTGATGGAGAGCGGGATCGTTTCGCCGGCATTGAGGAAGCCAAGGGGCGGACGGACACGGAACACGTCATTCGAGGTACATTTGACCTGGAATCCGTTCTCTTAGCACTCGTCTACCGAGGAAAAGGCGCTCACCTTGAAGCAATGACGACTCTTGGTCGGATTGGTGATCTTCATCTCGTAGACCAAGCCCTTGGCATCCGGAGCACCCTTGAAGACGACCTTGCCCTCGGGTTCAATCGTCAACGGCATCGGAGGCTCATTGTCCCTGGGAGCACCGGCACCGGCCGGTGGAGCAGCGCCAGCGGGCGGAGCAGCGGCCGGAGCACCAGCAGCAGCAGCCGGCGGGGCAGCAGCAGGCGGAGGAGCAGCGGCCGGCGGCGCAGCGGCGGACTTACCGCCAGCGGCAGGGGCAGCAGCCGCGGCCGGAGGGGCGGCTGCAGCGGGCGCGGGAGTTGCCATGACCTGAAGGGGGTGGATACGGTAGGTGGGGGATTCATTCGACACTTTGAAGTCTTTGACGGAAAGGGATAACCAACCTTGATTGATCAATGCAACCGCGAGGCAGGTCGGTTGACTGATTGACTGCGCGACTGAATAGTGGCATTTTGGCGGGCAAGATATGGGCCATGGATTCAGATTTATGCTAATTTTGAGAGTTTGGAAAGTTCGAAAGAGGTTTTTCTCACGGAAAATGTGGCGATTCATGCTTGAATTTTGCTCTGATTTTGGAATTTGGAACTTTTGTGCCGTCTAAATGTGGCAAAAATGACCAAAAAGAAGTGCTAATACTGTAAAGCAGACAATGTAGTGAACTTTTTTGAAATAAAAGAAGAGTTCAAAACAGACCAAAACTGTGTTTTGATCCATGGCAGGCCATCAAACCCCGTGCCCAAATTTCATTCGGCCCCCACTCTATGGCCCGATGTCGGTCGAGGTTCTTAGTGGCGTGGTCGCCTTGACCATATATGCCACATCAGGCACATTACTGACACTGTGCTTCATTGGATGCACCCATAAGGGGCCGAAGCGGAGCCATCTATACAAGAGCCGTGATCCAACAATTGAATCTGTGTCTGTTGTGCGGCAACAAGCCCGGTCATCGACGACCCAGCAATCAAGCAATACCGATGAGGGTTCGAAACCGAACAAATACAATAAGTCAAGATTCTTTTTCACCAGTCCCGATGCTAAGATTCAGGAATCCGTAAGCTTTACAACTTTGAAACCACAAAAAAGTAAAAGTGGCATTTAGTCCCGAATCGCGGCCGAAAGCAGTCGTCCATCCTCGGCTGAAATCATAAAACAACCGGCCAAACAACAAAAGACAGACAAAAGGAAACGTAGATCCGATCCCAACAAAACAACGACTTCGGTCAATTCAAACGTTGGCTTCCCAACAACGACGAAACAGTCGGCATCGGCCGAGAAAACATCGGCGGCATCGGCTGAAAAGACAAAACCATCCGCGGAGAAGACGGCCAACCCGATACTAATACCACCCGATGCTAGTCCGAGTATGAAGGCCATTGTGGATTGGGAGATAAAAATGAGACAGGATTTCCCGGAGCTGACCGAACCCACACAGCGGGTATCGACTGCCTCTGTTAAACGTGAGTTTTTGGCACTAATTATATACACATTGGGGTTAAAATAGCGTAAAATAGCAAACTTCTGTCACCTTTACGTTGAAACTCCGGAAAAAACGATCGATGCCCGAAAAATGGATAACCAAAAGTGAGAAAGTGACAGCCTCACCACACTTCCTCTCCTCTCCGCGCAAGGCTGTCATTCCGACTGCCTTTCCATCCCCATCCTCCATTCCTTCCTGACCTTGGAAATGCCACATGAAATGTATGCCTCCTTGTGTAACTTGTAGTGAAAATTGCAGAGAATACCCTCGCAATGTCATCGGGCGAAGCCGTCGATGTGCTGACGCCGCCGCTGTCGCTGCATGAGGATGAGAATGGCATGAAATATCTGTCATCGCACTCATCCAATGATCTCGGTAAGTGCTTTTTAGCCAAGAACTTTGCGTTACAAGTTAGTTGTTACACTTTTGTGTTGTAGGTTCAGAACAACCGGTCAAGCCAGACCAGAAGAACTCGGTGTACGTGATAACAGCCCAACCAGGTGCCCGAAAACAGTAGGATCGGAAGAACTGAAACTACACAGCCTTTCAAAGTTGCCCATATTGACTTCATTCAACACTGATTGTAAACAAAATGTATTGAGAAATGATAAATCAATCAATATTTTATCGATTATCTGCAACGAAACAAAAATGATTGCATTGCTTGCAAGACTTCCAAAACCAATCAATAATTTATCGATTACTTGCACACAGCTCATTGCCGATCGATATTGTATCGATTACTTCCATCATTGTCCCCTTTATCCGTGCCAAATGTCTACAAAACTCCCTCAACTCCAAAACTTTCGTCACACCCAAAAACACCCATAAACTTTCGCCATAACCAACTTCACAGGTGCTGTTATTTCCATTTTTAAATGTCATTTCGCTCAAGACATCAACATCCACAGACAATTGCCCTGAAAAGTGCCAACGAACAACGAAAAACAGTTTTTCTTTGAAATTTTAAAAATAGCACCAATCATCACTACCATTTTTGACCTTTTTGAAACTCTCCTATTTCCCTCAAACAATAGCCCACATAGGAACCCATTTTTTGCAACAAGATAAACAGAAAAAGCAACAATTATGTCTTCCGCCACCGCCATTGTCCAAAGTGTGGGCGACCTCGTGGATTATGCGTTTGCGGAACCATGTGGATATGTGTCGTGGTTTATTCATCACCTTGATATAGTCTGACTGTATGGGCTTACAATTCTTGGAATGATAAGAGATGAGTGATCGTTCCGGTTCCGCTTACCGAAGAACTGAAAAAAAGAAAGAAAAAGCATCGTAATGCAATGTAATGTGTAAATGTGTAATACAAAATGGTCATGGTCATGGTGATGAGTGACTAAAAAACGTTCAAATAAAGAAAGTTGAAAGTTGTTGGAGACACTAACTGCATGCCGTGGCAGTCATTCTTGGCTTATGGAAGTTTGCAATGCGGGGGAACAGCATGAAATGCATGAATCGAGACATCGTTTAGCGTCCATTTAACCGAGATGAGCGGATTTCCCTTTGTTTGGGGAACTTGTTTTTGGCCAGTGGAGCATGCCGTTCTCGGCTTTTTGATTTCAAATGTGGATTTATTTTGGTTTACATACACTTTCTGGCATCCGCCAATTGTTTTAATGCGATGCGGTTTTGACTGCTTTTTGAACGGTTTTACATGCGAAATGACGTCATTTTAGTTATATTTACTTACATTAGTCACTTAGTCATAATAGTGCTTGCGTCTGAGTGTCCTATTTTTGCAAAATAAGATCTAGCTGAACTTTCATCTTATTTTTCACGGCCTAAAGTGCCACTTTTCGCCCACTAGTTTCAATCACTTCAAACCACTTTGGCGCTACAACGATTTCTGATGACATTTGTAAAGAAACCATGACCCTACTCTGGTCATCTACGGCACTTATCGAGGATCCTTGCTGTTTGTCGGCACATTTTGAGATGCCAACTCGAGGAACAAACCGAATCCTGTATGTTTTTTGCCGCCGTAGATGGACAACTTTCGCGCTTTCGCAACCCAACGGCACTGAAAGCAAGTACTTTTGAATGATTCATGCTATTGACGACGGTGACAAGCGCGAATGGCATAGATTTGGTGTCAATCCACGGCACAATTTAGTAGCCCAGAGCATCTTCTCATTTCTGGAAACCAGGAGCAGCTTCTTTGGTCAGCAGTTAGCCCAGTTAAACGGTCCTACGTCACCTTAAGCCTTGACTGAATTCGAGATTCTTGAAAGTCGACTAAACTTTTTCAACACAATCCCCCCAAAGGGTCATGAATAGTCAATCTTTGGCGGTTGGATAAACTTTATTGGTGCCAAAAGTGTACACATCAATTGCATAATTATGATTTCGGAGGTGGTAGTTGCTTACAACCCTCTTTTCTGGAAAAAATATATATAAATATCTCACTTTTCATTCGTTTTTGCGGTTTTTGTAGAAAGTTGTTTCAAATGCCGTCATAAACCGATAATCAAATACATTTAGTTCCGTAAATACTTTAGTAACGCATGGTTGGTAGTAAGAAAGTAAGAAATGTTCAATGTAGCCCGAGATATGCGTAATAAATCTTGTTTCATGATCTTACGTTTATCGTATCTACGTCAAAAAAGTTCCCTATGATTCACTTTCATCTTTGTATTGGATGTTGTTTTTGCGGTGGCGCATTTCCGGCCCGACAGGGAGGCTTATATACGTTTTTGCGTCTACATTGTAATGAGTAAAGTGCTCACTTCTTCTGTTCCTGTCTAAATTTACTTCCCATCAAACCGTAATCACCTGTTTTAGAGACGGGTCAATTTCGTCATCTTCAGCTGCTTTTTGGGTTTTGTTGATTAAAAATGTGGTTTTTTTGTAAGTTTGCGGCTGTTCTGGTTATGTTATCAGTGGTAAGGTTGTTTGGCGTGAAAGATTGAAGGCTTGAAAGTTCCATGTGTCACTTCGATTCGGAATGCCGTTCCATTTCTCCATTTCGACGATGGTTTGTTAACTTAAAATCGCTTGAGGCATCGTGTGTTTTGAAGGGGGGCTCTTAGCTTGGCGCGGCGCTTTGGACGGTGGATGCCGCTTGGCACTTCTATGCCCGCCTCCAGTGTTCGACTCGACGTGGGCGGCGGCCGACGGCAACCGTCAACGGGAGGATGGCTGAGCTGAGCTTCCCCTTTCGCCGAACTTACCGCATTCGTGAGGGCTTTGGCGGCTTCTGGACGGGCGCCGCCCCTTCCAACCTCGCCTCGAAGCCTCGAAGTGAAGCCGGCGGGTTGATGTTGAAGCTTGACTTGAAAAGTGTTCAATGACACGCGGGCCGAGCCGGGTCTGGGAGGTGCCACCTTGAATTTGCACTTTTGATACTTGATGTCATTTGACGGGGCTCATAGAGATGTTCTGATTGCATTATCCGTGTCAGTGTGTTAATTTATGCGAATCACAGGATTTCACGATGTCACAGCCCTCTGGCTCTCTGTTTTTTTGCCGTTTACAATCAATGAATTTGTTCGTTTCCCCCTAATTTCGTTGTTTTTTTCCGTGAATTCCAACCTCCCCCTCCAATTCCATCCCATCTATCATAAAACTTTATCCCAAAGTTAAATTAATGATAAAATTTTCCGGCACCGCACCGTCTCAAGCACCACCATTACACGATATTGGGCATTGGGCACAAGTGACGACCCTGGTGGCGGAGAAGTAAAATCGAGAATGACAACAAGTCGATCCCTAGTAGTATGCGTATTATGTTGCTGTTTCCTAGCCCTGGAGGCCTTCAGTATTCGGGATCTCATCAAGGGAGCAAAACGGACAGGTGCCCTCGCTGAGCCGATGCCCTGTCCAACATGGCATCCCTTCCAGTGTCCCAATGGTGATTGTGTTCCGATTAAGTGGGTTTTTCAATCTTTTTTTGAACTTTTTTACCGCAAAAAGTTTCTTAGCGGTGCCATGTTCAAATCACATTCGTTTTTCAGATATTTATGTGACGGTTCAGCAGATTGCGGAGACGGTTTTGATGAAAACCCACAAATGTGTACAGCCGGTAAGTAATCGCATCGCGGCGCCCTTTTTTGCCTGTTTTGCCAATAAAGTCAACCACGCCATGCCACCCATGTACCTTAACCTTGTTAATCGCGTGTCATATTGACCATTACCTTTTATGTGATTGTTTTTAGTGCTGTTGTTTGACAAATTTTTTTCATTACGGCACATATTACCCTTTTTTGATGAAATCTGGCGTTAACAAGTTTTGGCCCCAATAAAAGTCCAATCTTTTCAGCAACTCGACCACCCGTTGAAGAAACTGCGTCATTTCTAAAAGCCTTGATTCAAGCACATGGTGATGATTTCTTCGTTAAGCTTTTCGGTCCCAAAGCGAAATCGAAACTGTCCGGAATGGGTGGTGTTGATCAGGTTGCTGTAGCTCTGTCACGTAAGTTGTCTTTGCTTTGCTTACGTATGTTATCATAACATTTATGAGGGGAAGATTATCATTTTAAAGTTGTTAAAAGCCTATTTACAGTATATATGTAGTTAGTCTAAGATTAAGCCTGCAAAAAGTTTACATAATTCACAAAATCCCTCAATTTGCAAGCTTAAACTTTGCATTTCCGTATAAATTTCCAATTTCAAAAGGGATAGGTGACGTCAATTTTAACCATGCTGACACCCCGTGGCATCGGGGGGCTCCCGGCATCCTTGTCGCTTTCGATTTCTTACGGAAGCATGCGCAACTGCCTTACTTTGCTCAAAATGCAAGGTTGCATCGTATTTTGACTGCTTTTGTGATGCAAAACGGCATAACTTTCAATTCTGCACCCCAAAGATATCCATTTTAAACCGAGCAAGCTGTCTAATGTAAAACTTTTCAATATCTTTCAATTTGCTATCTCAACTTCTGACGCCATAAGTTGTCAAAGTTCCCAAGTTGCCCCCACGCCGACAAAGTCCAAAGGTGCCCTGCGCCGTCGGCAGCCGCTCTGATGCCCGATGTCGACAATAAATTTTTGATGACTGTCACAAACGGGGGGCATCGCTTCGCCCGCATTTGCCCGGTGGTCATTGTTTCCTCAAAAAAGGTTTTTTTTCTTCTTTTAGCGAGCTACATGTGTCCAAATTAATTTGCTTGCCACCGCTACTACATACATGTAAAAGCGCGAAAGGCGAAATGTGTCATTCACCAAAGCTAAAAAGAGCCGGGAAAATCGTGCCTTTTGACGTCGCGCCATGTAATGGGGGCATCAAAACCAGGATTACGGTATGTACAAAACACATTTGACTGCTTTTGTGACTGTAGAACCAATTCCCATCGCTTTCGGCATTGGCATTTCAAAAGTGTGAACTTTTCGAAAGAAAGTGACCAATTCATTCAAATCATTCAAATTCACTCAACACATTTCGCCGAAAAACTTCATTTATAACAATTTCTGACAGTCGTATTTTGACAAGGTGGCGTCAACCACACTACTAAGGTACTTGTTTTATGTTGACAGACCACGGCAATAAGTGTATCTATGTATGCATGCAAAATGACATACATTCAATGTCCGATAACGGAGGGGGTTTTGCCGGCACGGCTCAGGTGACTCAGGGCTTTCCCGAGAACTATGTACTACTTTTTGCAGTTTTTTGTTCATTCAACGACTTCGCAGACTTCAAAGGTTAAAAAGTACCAAACTAACAAAATATAAATTCAAAAAATGTCTGCCAGATGCCCTGAGTTGATCTATTGGGACCATAGGGGCCGGGCCGGTGAAACGGAAGTTTGGATTCCGCGAAGATGCACGTATACGCTGAAAAGAGTAAAAGAGGGCCATTTAGGGATGTAATTAAGGGAGAGTGACCATAATGATGAATGAATTATGCACGTCCAAGGTGTACAAATCGCTTAATGACGGTATTTCGAGAGGGGATGATGCCATTTTTGTTAATGGCAGATGAAATGGGAAAAAAGTGGGAAGTAGGACGGCATTTTGGAAGTTTGTTTTGATTAATCGGATTAATGGGGGCTTTATGGGGGATATTTGGGGTTGGATGGTTTGATTGCATGTAAAAATGGATGCGGAAATTGCGTAGGGGATAAAATTAGGGGGTTTCAAACGGCTCAACTTGACGTTAACACATTTCCGCTAAGTTTTTTTGTAAAAAAATGGGTTCAAAACCTAAAATTTTTGCTTTTTTCAGAATCCCCAACCGCAGAAGCCTTCGGCGCCGAAATGAAGCTCACCGAGGACGAACTCATGAAGATGATGTCAGTCATGGATGCCATTGTGAGTGGAGCCGGTGGCAGTACCGATTTATCCGCCAATGAGTCCGCGGATTTCCGCTTCTTCGCGCAGAAACTTCGAGAAACTGGCTTCTTTTGATTCAAAACAACCTTAACATCGCAAAAGCCAACACCATCGTCAGTGCCATCGACATGGTTCATCGCCGAACAAAGCTTGTCATAAGTCAATGTTTCTCTCGCATCTCATCCTGTATCATACACAAACTCACAAGATCTTCCTCCTCCTCGACACAACCGACAGCAGATTGCCATCCTCGCCAAAGTCACAATAGCAGCGCATTAACCATTTTTTTTCTTCCATCGGCTATTGCCTTCTGTTTTTTTATTAGTTATTTTTCTTTTTCTTATAAAAAGTGCTTCATTCAAAGCTCCCTTGTTACTTACGTAATCCGTTTTTATGTGATGATGAAAAAAGTATAACCAAATATCGATTGGAGTAATAAGAGTGGTAATGAATTTTTCAAAGTTGTTTTTATTGTACGGTAAAACAAATTGTTCAAAGTATTAAACTTTCAAAGTAATGTCAAAGATATGAAAACCTGTAAAATAAGCATCTTTTGGAATGAGAAAGATATGTAAGTTAGTCCGTTTTGTACATAGGAAACCTGTGGTTATGGGCTAGTGATAACAGCAATGTTCATTCATCTCGAAGTTTCCGTCCGACGACAGTGGCACCCAGCTTTGAAGTAGCGACTTGGAAGGTTGTCCCAGTAGTGCAGGGCTCTCCATCGACAGCGACATAGCCTCCGGTGCCGGCGGCGGGTTCGATCCGGCATGCATGGACCGGGATGATGTGAAGGCAGGTGTAGTCGAGATGGGCACAGACATCCATATCGATGAACATTCGAGCGATTTGGTAGCGCGATTGGACGACGCGCCAATCGACGAGACTCAGGAAGAGGATTTCGTCTTCGATCTTGCAGGATGGGAGGTATGGCACGTCGCTACCGAGGTGGGAGAGGCTGGATACGACGACATAGACGAATTCACTGTCGAGGGTTATCCAATCTGAGGGGATGGGTGAGCTCAAAGACGGAATTGACGGGTCTTCATGGCCAGCGAATGCCGTTTTGACGGAATCAATCGCTTCCCCGGGGAGATGGGATTCCAAATCCGGCAGAACCGGCACGATGCCACCGGCGAAATGCCCTTTTCCGAAGGCTTTCCTCGCGGCATTCCATTTCAATCTCGTCTTCGCCAACAGCTTATCATCGGTGACTGGCTTATAGCTAATTCGTCCCTTGTATTTTGCCACACTCGGAAGTTGAACAATCCGGATAAACGCTTCCATGTGCAGTCGGATCATGCCAGCCCAGCGGAATCGCTCTGATCCTATGTCAATATCCGCCATCAGGCCCCAAACGGCACTGAGAAACATGACCTTGTGGCCATCATCGGCGCCTTCAAAGTGGCTCAGGCTCAAGCTGTAGTATGCCGGATTGGTAGCCATGAGTGCCATTTCGGGAACGAAACCGCCTCGGGGCGAGAAGGGCTCCCCGGATTTGAAGGCCACCGATGCGGCCAAGGCATTTCCAGTGCCACCAGGAATGTGGAGAATCGGGATTCGAAGGGCACGGGCCTGATTGGCATGGCAGATGAGCCCGGTGAGGACTTCATTGACGAGGCCATCGCCACTGAGAATCGCGATCATGGCATAGGCGTCGAGATCGAGGGATTTGGCTATTTCAGTGGCATGATTTGCGTGTTCTGAAACAGTGCCATCGTTAGATCAAAACATCCAAAAATAAAACCTACTTGTACATAGAAGCTCAAAATCCAATCCAATATCCTCCAAAATCGGTTTCACATAGCCCTCATACAAGTTCATAGCTTTCCGTTGCCCGCTGAATGGATTCAAAATGACCAGGATTCGTCGATTTCCGCTGTTTTTCGGGCGATGAGCTGAAATGCCACTGTAAATTTTTCATTTGCAACAGTCAATTGAACTCACGAGCTTCCCCCGCCCTGGTGGCAACCCGCAATTCCTTCTCAAACTCATCCACGCCGTCGCCCATGATCCGTGCCGTTCTTCGAGTCCGCTTTCCATTGACAATCGGATACATGACCACATCAAAGGCCGGTCCACTCTGCCCTGGGGCAGCGGTCGGGTTCACTTTTTGGATGTTCAAAATGTCATCGAGATAGATTCGTTGTGCCGGGGCTGAAGTCTTTGATTTTCCGCAGTCATCGAAATCGCGGATGAGGAGATACGGGTCTTCGGGGCTCCATGTGATGGAATTTGTGGCAGAGGACCCGTAGAAGCGGGCTTTGTCGAGGGAGCGAATAATACCCGTGAAAAATGGCATTCTGAAAATGGTTTAAAAGTTTGAAAAACGGATTTTGATCGGGATTGAGCACGGCAAGCAAAAATTGGACGAAGTGTTCTGGACAACGTCAAAAACAATGAAAAGGAGCAATCACTGATGGCTCCAACCTCCAAAGTTTCAAAATTCCGACCGCTTGAATCTTTTAAAACCCCACAAGAAACACGGGCTTTATCACAGTTCAGACACAACAGTCTACTTGGACTAAGTCAACATTGAAATTCCGTCAAAATACAAGCAACAATGCAGGCGGTCATCTTGACCCGGGAAGTTAGTGGAGGGAGTTTTTGTTTGCAGAGACGTGAAAATACCGACCAATAACATAGTTTGTGCTGTTAGGTGACAGTCGATTGCGCAGGGCCGACCCGAAGAAAAAAACGGAGTTGAAAAAAGATACGGAAGGGCGGAAGGAAACGGCGGTGGGCTCTAATATTTTCATGGAACAGTGAACGGTGCGGGTTCAATGGGATGGAAATTGAAAAAAGGGTGGATTTCATGAAGTTTGGGACTTGGGAAAGTTTGATAGTATCGGGGGTTGTGGGTTTGAATTTGAAAGATTGTAGCCAAAAAGCCACAGCTAAACAAACAGACCTTCAATTAACGGAGGACGAGGAATAAGCGGGGGTTAGCAAAACAAAAGATCAATGTCAGGGCAACCTTGCGGGCTGGACTGGCCACGACCACGCGGCAGCCGCATGATGATCGATCGCTTGGTGGTCACGGTTTGGTCCGACGTGGGTGGGAGGTGACACTTTTCGGGAGTTTGAGTATGATAAAATGACAAACTGTCGGTGTTTGACTCTGACTCTGGTATTTTTATGTGTAACAATCGGTTCGCCCCCAAACAGTTTTTTTTTCGGAAAAGCGACACTTTTTGGGATTTTGGATTTGATAAAACATCTGACAATCTGCCGTTGAAGTGTATTGAAGTTCTTTTTTAAGTTAACCAAAGAGTTCGCCCTAAACTGTTTCCTTTTTTACACAAAAATGATAAATGACAATAGATAAAGTTACAAAAAACACTCCACAGCCGCAAGCCACAAGAAAAAGACTAACAACAATCATTAAAAACCTCGAACAAAAGTACTCGATGGAAACTTCCCTGTGCTGCGACAGCCGTTTCAGTCAGCGGTCCGAAAAATTGCTGAACTTTGGTTCCGCAAGTAGCTGTTGTAAATGTAACGGCCGCGGCAAACTGATAAAAGTTCAGGTCGTTCGACACGGATACACTACACTCATGGACGGATTGATTGATTTGTTTTTAAGTTTTCAAAAACGTACGAAAATAGGTATTTGTACTGATTCCAAATGTTGTGACTAACAAAATTTTTAATTCAAAACGCTCTGGTGCAAAAGACGCAAATGACAAAATAGTGGTGTTGGAAAAACAAAGTATTCAATGCAATGTATGACTTAAAACATGCAAACAGACAAGGTTATATAAAATAGTGAGCCAAAACTGAGCCAAGACTAAAGTGAACAGTGTCAGGTTGAGGTACCAGGACGTCCAGCCAGAGGGCCCTTTTTTGCTGTTGTTGACAGCCGTGCATGACCGACACCACCACCGACAGCGTTGTCGTTTTACTCGTAGTAGTAGTTGTCTTTGTCGGTGGCAGATATGGCGCGCTGTCTGCTCTGGGAGTGGAACGAAAGGCTCCTTGTGAACACACATTACATACATTGATTGCGTATAAGGTTTATATATTTGAGCCTTGAGGGCGCGAACATTGGGTGCACTTTAAAAAAGTACAGAATTATGCAACCTGTAGAATCGAAACTGTAAAAACAGTGATTTGCAATGAAAAAGTTAAGGCAGTATTTCTCATGACTTCAACGATGAAAGTCACCATTTTAGTTTAAAATTCAAAGTTCCAGAACAAATCAAGTTTTAAAAAGTTCTATGCAAATTAGGCAAGTTAGTCCTTTCCATAACATCTGTTTTCCACCGGTCATAACCACGGGACCCTCATCCCACTGACATTTGCAATCTCCCAGTTCCAGTTCCACGTTTCATGCGCTTCTACGTAAAGTAACAAAGTTTACTTATACAGTATTTTCTTACAGTAATCTTTACATCCTTGCAGCCCCGACCATGATTCAGCACGTCGTCACCAGGAGATGCGCGACATCGACGCGGATAAGTTGATGAATGAGTTCGGACCGTCGGGGCGATTCCAACTTTTATGCTATTACCTCTGTATGCTCTTCAACTTCTACATTGCCGCCTCAATTTTTCAAATGCCATTCATCCAAGCGCAACCAGAAACACATTGCATCAATAAGGACACACTATTGCCAGTAACTGAATGGTATGATTATGATGTCACAAGTGTGCCACCGGCATGTTACATCAAGCCCGATGGCAAAACCCAGTATGAATGCAATGAAAATAATACCGCTCTGGTGGCAAAGGATACGGAACCGATACAAAGTTTGATCTATGAATTCGATTTGTCATGTTCGCATTACATTTTGAGGGAAGCTGGGTTGAGTATTTCGACTATTGGTGGGTATTGAAAGATTTTTAGGATGGAATAATGGATTGAAATTTCTAGGGGCCATATTTTGCGTCCCAGTCATCAGCCATTTGAGCGATCGCTTCGGTAGGAAGCCATTGATGATAATCTGCCTCGCGGCAACGTTTGTTCTCAATGGACTGGCAGCAGCGGCACCATGGTATTGGTTGTTTTTGATTTTTCGGTTTTTCATCGGTGGTTTTATGGATGTACGCCTGCCGCACCTCTTCAACAGCTAAATTGCCATTTTCAGGGCCTCGGAACAATCGCTCAAATCATGTCCTGCGAAATGGTGGCCCAAGAAACACGATCATGGGTCGGCTTGGTTTACACGATGGCATGGGTTGCCGGATATCTCTATGTCGGGCTTCTTTCGGTGATAACGCTGTCCTGGAGGATGTTCTACATCTTGACGTTTGCCCCATCATTGCTGGCGTTTACATATTTTATCTATCTCCCAGAAAGTCCTCATTGGCTGGCTGCCCATGGCAAAACGAAGCGCCTCAGGCAGTATATCAATGATGCCATCTCCTTCAACAACCAAACAATCAATTTGAACCTATGCACATTGGAATCGGATCGGAGGGAGATTCGAAGGTCGAGGGAGCACTCTAGCGAGGGCCAATATAAACGGGCGCTGTGTAAACCGATGTTTTATGTCTTCATCCTTATCAACGGCTATCTGATGTCAGTTTATATATTTTTTTCCAAGCTAAAGGACTGATTTCAGGTTCATCACCCAGCTCTACTACTTTGCCCTAACCCTGACATCAGTTTCAATGTCCTCTGACCCTTTTCTTGGATATATGCTATCCGGATTTATCGAAATCCCTGGAGGGCTTATCGTTATCCCACTGATGAAATATTTCGGCCGTAAATCGCTAACCATCGGATCACTGGTCTTCCAAGGTGCTTTCATCGCCGGATATCCTTTTGCCAAGGCTGCTGGCTATGAATGGCTCGCAATTTCGTTGAATCTTTCCGGAAAACTTGCCAATGGTGTCATCCAAGTCGTTCATCCAGTCCTCGTCACCGAAATGATGCCAACCAAGATGCGAACGATGATCTATGCTGTTGTCAATGTGCCACAATCGCTGGGGACCCTAGTTGCGCCGTATATGAAGCATTTGGTAAGCCGATTCTACAGTAGCCCAGCCAATTTGACATTTCCAGAGCTTCGGCTACGACTGGCTTCCCAGCATCACTCTAACAGTACTCTCCATGGCAGGAGCTATCCTGACTCTCATCCTACCCGAAACGAAGGGAAAATCTATGCCGGAAGACATCGACGAGATGGACCATGGCCCATTTGGATACTTTTTCAAGCACAAAGAAGCGAAAACAAGTCCAACCAAAAAGTCGTCGACGTCTCAGGACAACATCCCACCATCGACCCTTCATCAAGAATCATCATCAGCGGCATCCGGCGGCAAAGTTCATCCCTTCAAGAAGCGAAAAGAAAGAATCGCCTGACTTTTTTTCAGTTTTTGTCCATTTTGCCTACACCTGGCCCTGTCAATAAATGCACTTCCCAATGCAGTTCCGGTCGTGGCGAGATGGCCGAGCGGTCTAAGGCGCTGGTTTAAGGCACCAGTCTCTTCGGAGGCGTGGGTTCGAATCCCACTCTCGTCAGAAAATGTTTTTTTTTCGACTTTTTATTCAATACATCAAGGATTGAAAACATCTTTAACGTGGCTACGGCAAACAATGAAACCTAGGATTAACTTATTTGTGCCGTAATTGAGTTTAGGCGCGTGACAATGATGAAAGATTGCTTTTTAGTCGTTGAATAAAGAACCCTTTTTGAGGAGTTCAGGAAATGTACAAATTGCGTGTATTTTAGGCTACTTTTGAGTTTAACGAAACGTACGATTGACTTACTTTTTGTGATCAAAGTTTTTCCACTGCGTTTTGTTTTAAAGCTGGTTTGAATTGTTGAATTATGGTATTTTTGCGGTTTTTATTAGTTGTTATCGTTGTCCGGCATACTGTGTGCGCATTTCCGGCAGAAAGCCTACTCAAATTTGATTCATCCTTCATGTATGACATGTCTACGAGCAGTTTAAATGCCGATGACAGTCCCAAATTCTCATTTTGGTCGTCAAGTACCGAAAACACAGAACCATCAGAAGCGGAACAAATGGCCCTCCGAAACCGAAATATCGTTCATCTCGCTGCGCGTCCGCTTCAAATCTACTACCACGATGATGACAACATTAGTGATAACGTTTCTGAGATTCTACCGGTAGGCGTTTGCCGGGTTACTGTACAAACACGAGAAATTTATACAACTTTGGAAACGAATGAAGCGACTGTGGATTTGTTATTTTTGTGTTCGGGAAGTTGTTGCGGTTTGGATTGTTGTCATGTAAGTTGTTCAATCCCCCATTTATCAGTAATTTGTCCGATTTCAGGTCAACATTACGCTCATCGTAGCCTTATCATGCATAGCTATAGCTATCCTTGGGTTTGTAGGCTATTTCATCGCAGCCATCATAGCCGACTTTAAACTCGCTCGCAAAGTTCTACCTTGCTTATTCACTGGAAAACGGTCCCATCACGGAATCCGTCGAGCCAATGCCACCCGAAAACAAGTTCACCGAGGGCACCAGGCCGTTGCCGGAGTTAAACGTCATTCGCAATGCTCAACTTTCATTACAGATTCAAATTTTGAAACTGTTCCAACGAGAAAAAAGTCAAGAAGTATGAATTACGGTGCCGCCGTTCGGAAAAGCGTCGCTGGAGAAGAAATTATTCACTTGAAAGCTGAGAAATTTGGCGGTGAAATTTCGAGAGTAACTTCGAAAAGTATGAATTACAAACACCGTGTGTTTAAAGAAGATATGTTTTGAAGTTTGTTGAATAAAGTAAAACTTTATAAAATGAACTGTACAAAAAATTAGTTACCAGAAACGATGCCATTCAAAGTGTACTGAGATCATCGATGACGCGGCGATATTCCTTCTTCGGCTGGAAGGCCTCCCAACGAGAAGCGGGGTAGATGTGCTTGTTCTTTTCGTACCAGCTGCGAAGAACGACTTTGGCGGGATGAGCTTCACCGATGTCGAGGGCAGCGTCTTGGCGGACACGGATTTCGCCAGCGGCATCCCAGACCCACATGGGACCTGTTTTTCCGCGCATTCGGGTAGCAGTGAAGTCGAGGAATCTAAAACAACATTATGAAGTCTGTCAAGATAAAGTTTAACTCACGTATAGAAATGCGGAATGATCAGATCTTCCTTAATCAACATCAAATTTTCCACGCCGGCCGGCTTCAATTCGCTGAATTCCTTTCGTAACACTTCCAATCCCTTCGTCAAGAACTGTTGAATCGTGTCACCTTTCTTGACTTTCATCTCTTTTCGGTGAGCCGAACCATCCCAATAACAATAGGAAATTGTGAGGAATTCGTTTTTCTCCTTTTCTTGGAGCGTGCGCCATTCTTTGACTAATTCTTCGCGTTTTCTGAAAATTCCAAAATTAGACAACCACAACAAACAAAATCAAAACCCACTTGACATCCTCACTCTCCCGATCCTTATCCGGAAGGAAAGAAGTATCCACAGTTGGATCCATGCCGAGGCGTTTCTTAGGGATTGGCGGCGCATCTTCCTCCTCTTCGTCAAAGTTGAAAGATAGCATTCGCTTCTGGGTAACGGTCTTTTCCTCCTCCTGCTTCTTCTTTTCACGCTCGAGCCTTTCTCGTTCCTCTCGCTTGCCAGTGATCACATCGTCGCTGTAATTATGGCAAAAATTATATATAAATTTCCAAAACTTTTCACAAAACCAACCCCGCTTGCTGGATAGCCTTATGCTTTTCCTTCATCTGTCCGAGGGTGACCAATCCGCCAGAGGTGCTAACGCCGACTTTGGTGATCTCTTCAGATTCGGCATTGGAAGTGAATTTTTCAGTGATTTCGCGGCCAACTGAAAAGAAACCAAAATTGGAAGAAAAACCATCAAAAAAGTACTCACGTCGCTCTTTCTCCTCTTCCAACTTTTTCTTCTGCTGCTCAACATCTTCCTTAGCACGTTCGCGACGTTTTGAGATGTGAATCAAGCGTCCAAAATCAGCGGCAGACATGTTTGACGGCGGCTTCGATACGTCGATGAAAATGGTTTGCAATGAGGTGGCTGCCCTGGCGTTGTGTTCCCTTTCATTGCACCTTCTTTGCAGCCAGTTTCATCGAAGTTTTCACGTTTCTCCGATCAAATCCGCCCGGATCTCCTCAATCCTCCGTGATTCTGGCCCCCTTATCACTCCAATGGTTGCCCCAGCTTGGTGGCCATATCGTACGCCCCCGCGCGAGGTTCTCAAGAAGTTTTTGGTCGTCCTCGGTGGTGCTGTCGTTGGAGCGAAGATTGTTACCTGGCAGCTTCAACCACTTCGGGTTTGTTTATATATTTTTGCCGTTTTAGCAGAAATTGAACCAATTTTATGTTGCAGCAATATGAAGAGGAACTCGAACAAGGAAAAATCGCCCTCCTCGAAAAGTATAAGGCTAGATTCGCCGAGCGAAAGGCCGCAGCCCTCCAAAATAGTGCCGACGGCGACGACAATGGAACAGGAATCGTCCATGCAGGTGCCAGACAATCAGAACGAGCAAAGCGCTTCAGGCTATGAGGTCCAAGCTCCGGCAGGGTCAGCCATGAGGGCGGCGTTCAATAGGTTTAAGCAGAGGAAGTCGGATTTGAGTGGTGTTTTGGATTTACGGGTTGCGGGTGCATCTACGGAGGAACAACCAATTTTTGAGTGTAGGCCGTTCATTGCTGATTTTGAGAGTTTGCCGGAGGTTTGTCATGGGCTGAGGTATGTTTTTGTACATTTGTGATACGAGATTTATAAGAATTGTGTGTTTAGGCCATACAAAGACTGGACAATCACAACTGTTCCATCCCGTCCAGGCCTTTACGTTATCAATGATGCCTTTGAACCTTCGTCACATCTAAATTGGCTCCGTTCAGCGATAACCAAGTACAGCCAGCCTCCAAATCCGACCAATGTCAATCTCACTGGTGAATCTGGCAAAAAGTATGCGCTCGAATCGGTTCGTTGGGCAACCCTTGGCTTCGACTACAATTGGACGACGAAAGAGTATCCTGATGTTCCGAGAGCTCCACTACCTGTCGAATTCACTGACGTTGCCAATTGTGTTACCTCTGCGGTGGGGCTGGGCGAATTCCACGCGGATACTGCCATTGTTAACTACTATCCGTTGAAGGCGCGGCTGTCTCCACATGTCGATCGGTATGGCGCCCATTTCAAGAAATCTTATTTAACAATAGGCTCTTTCCAGCTCTGAGCGCGACCACAGCCAGCCCCTCGTCTCCATCAGCTTCGGTCAATCCGCTGTCTACCTCACTGGAGGCCTTTCCGCCGACGATGAAGTCCTTCCCCTCATGCTCCACTCCGGTGACATCCTCATTATGGCCGGTTCTCAGCGCCTCGTTTTCCATGCCGTTCCACAGATTCTTAAAACCCGAACATTTGAATCACCCGTAGGTCAACCATCTGATAGTGATTTGGCGTCAGTAGTAGCTTATGCCAATACTCATAGGATAAACATTACTCTTCGAAGGACAGTACCTTCTTAGACCTTCATACAATAGTTACTTTCAAATTTGTTGATTTTGTTTCGCATGATTTCTCCTCAATCCACATAGGTTATCATAAATTAAGTAAACTTTATGTACAGACAACAACATAACAAAAATAACCGTCATTATGGGATTTTTTCAATTACAAAAGGTAGAGATACATAGTTACGAGGAATCACACGTCTGTTAAGAGGTTTACACAAAGCCTGGGAATTTGTAAAGACAAAATAAGTTAGTTAAGCAAAGGTACCTATTAAAAAATTTGCAGGGTTGAAAGCTCATTGTTTTTTACCCCGACGTCTCGGATTTGGCAGATTGGCCGAGGCTTTCGTGGCGGCGCGAGTACTTGCACGGGTATGTCGCGGTGATGGGGTGCGGGGTTCTTCTTTGACTTGGCGAAGTTCCGGTTCTGCAGGTTCTGGCGACTCGGCCTTCACATCGGAGGTTCGTCGCTTCGATGTCGATGGTTCTGGTGATTTCGGGGTTACATTGGAGAATCTACGGTTGGCAGGTCCCGGCGATGGCGCTTTGGCATCAGATGGTCGTCGTTGAGGTGTTTGTGACATGGTAGATGCACGCTTCGCGGCTCGAGTCAGTCGAACTGTAGGGGTGGTTTCTTCTTCGGTTTCGGGAGCTGATTCTTCGGGATGTTGGTGATGGTGATCTTCTTCTTCGTGCTGATGTTGCAGCCGTCGGGCCCTGGCTCTGGTCAACTTTGGTGCTTCTGGCTCAGGTGAAAGTACAATCACCTCAGGCGATACTGATTTTTCTTTTGGCTCCGGTTGTGGCTTTCGCCTCGACTTGGGGGCCTTCTTCGGTGTTACTGGCTCCAGTTTGGGTTGAACGAGTTCAGGCGTCTTTTCCTTCAGCTCTTCGGCAGGCTTTGTTTGAGCAGCCTTCTTCGCAGCGATGGCGGTTCTCGTCAGCACTGGAGATGGAGCAGGTTCAGGCTCAGGCGTCGGCGTCTTTTCTTTCGGCTTCTCTGCGGGCTTTGATTTGGATTTGGTGGCTTTCTGTGGTGTTATCGGCTCCGCTTTGATCGGCACAGGTTCAGGAGATTTAGGACCGCGCCTCTGTCGAGTCGCCTTCTTTGGTGTTTCCGGTTGTGGCTCGGGTTCTGGAGACTTGACAGCTTCGATCGATGGCACTTCAGGCTTCTTCGCTGCCTTTTTTGATGTTCGTGTGTGTAGAGGAGATAGAACAGGTTCAGGAGACCTTGGTGTTTCTGATTGTAATGCCGGCGGTTCGGACTCAGATGGCGTAGACTCCGCAGCAGGCTTCAACCTCGGTTTAACGGCCTTTTTCGGGGTTCTTATCTGCGGTGGAGTTGACATGGCTTCAGGGGTCGGTGTTTTTTCTTTCGGTTCCACTGTGGCCTTCCGGTTAACAGATTTCTTTGGTGTTTCTTGTTGCTGCATTGGCGCATCTGATTCAGCGGACTTTGTCTTCTCCTTTGATGTTTCTGCAGAACGTAGAACGGCTCGCCTTGATGTTCTCGTCGGCGGTGGCAAATCAATAACTTCAGGCGACTTTGACTTCTCCTTCGGCTCCTCCATAGGCTTCGACTGAGCAGCCTTCTGCGGTGTTCGCTTTGGCTTCTGAATCGGGGCAAAGCTCAACTTCGTTTGGATCCACTTTTTGGGCGGACTACGTGGAGATGGCTTCGGAAGCTGGACCTTTTCTGTCTCTTTTTCGGTTACCTTGGCCTTCACAGCTTCCGGTTTCAAGGCAGGCGCTGGCACGGGACGAACTGGCTTTGTGGGTTTCATACACTGTGGAGTTGTCTTACAAATCAACATATTTGCAATAGCCGCGGCATTTCGAGGAGCCCGAACTTTGGGTGATGATGGCGTCCGGTGAGCAGGTGATGCAGCAGCACGTGGTGGTGAAGATACGGACGCCTTTGCGTCGCCCTTCTTTGATGTTGCACGCTGCTGACGAGCTGGACAATGGTTGGCAGTACTTCGGGTGCGGGTTCGGACTGTCGTCGATTCACTCTGCTTTCGGTTTCGAGTACGTGGTCCTGGCTCTGCTTCCTCGCTGATGTTTGCCGTTTTGGATTCGGTCGTCTTTCGTCCTCTTGTCGTTGCTTGACTAGACGCAGATTTCGATTTTGTAGAAGACTTGGATTTCGGTTCCGACGCCTTCGATTTTGGTTTCGAAACGGCTGCGGTCTTGGCTTTGGACTTCGAAGGCGATCTACCATTGGACTTTGAAGCTGATCGACCCTTGGATGCCGAAGCTGATCTGCCTTTAGCCTTCGAAGATGAGCGACCCTTGGAAGATGGCTTTGCTTTCGCAACTGGCTTCGGCTTCAGGCTCTTTGCGAGCTCGGCTTTCGCTTCTTCTTTACGAATCTTCTTCACTGCAGCCATGAGTGCCGAAAAATCTTCTTCAACATCAGTTTCTTCTTCCTCGTCTTCCTCCTCGCTATCAGGGATATCCGGATACCAATATGGTCGAAGCGGTTCAAAAGCAACCTTTGTCTTCTTACGATTGTTTTCGGGGAAGGTTGTTTTGCATTCCGGAATCGGCATCAAGAAGTCGAGAACCACGAAATCGCTGAACACATGGGTTGCAAACTGATTAAAGTACTGATGGCATCGATAACAGCAGTGATAGTAGTAGCCGTCCAGCTGTTCATTGAAGCTGTAGCAGTTGACGAAGATGCGATTGAAGTCGGCAAAGACCATTTCGACCTGAAAATTCAAATTAGTACAATTTTTGATTGGACAAGTGGCATACATTTTTGTAATACATATTCCGCAGTCGATTCCCAATAATCTCAAGCGTCATCGGCATGTAGACACTTTCGGCATAAGTTGGTGCATCGTATTCGTCGACAGGGTAATGGAAGGGCCAGGACAGGCTGAAGTCCTTCATCGCCGCCAACAAAAGTTTGGTTTTCTGGTAAATGTGCACAGTCATCTTGTATTCGCTCTCCTCAATTGCCTCAGGTTCGTCTTCCGGCTCAGTAAACACCAATGGCAAACCAAGTAGGTCGATCTTCATCGAATCTGGGTGGTTTTTCTGGAGAATCATTTCAATTGGCGTTTCCCTGATGTTTTCAAGACTGTCATCGACGTAATCATCGGGGGATTGATCACAGCCGGTGATTTCGTAGAAAATACGCATCTTTTCTTTGCCCTTCTTCGATCTAACCTTCACCTCATTGAAGGAGTACAAAATGCCGTCCAGCTGACGTCCAGTTCGTGGCACGATCGTAGTCACCAGCTTGCGTTCAATGCCAAAATTGCCAAGAGGCTTCGGCCGACGACCACATAGCGCAACCAATGTTCGCATCAGTTGATTGTTGTCTTCGGGGTAGTCCAAAACACTTTCCGGATACCATTTATCCATCGGCCTGTGTATGATGCCTTGTTGACGCATGATATCACTGGCTTTAAACTTCTTATCCCTGTCCTTGACCAGCATCAATTCAAATTGGTCCAACTTTTCGATCATGAACTTCAAGGCAGTTTGCTCTTCTTCGGGGTTGTTGCACATCTTAGCCTTGCAATACATCAACTTTGCTCCATCATAGCACTTGATGAAGTTGTTGTATTGTACTTCTGGGATAGGCACGTCCGTCTTGAAGTGTTGTTTCTTAAAGTAGCCAAAGGCATTGTTATCGGCGTAAGTCAACAAGTGCTCATAGCCAAGATGTTCGACGTGGTAGCGCTTCAGTTCATTCATCAGGAAAGTGCCGTAACCGTGGACTTGGTTCTCGGTGCTGATTGTGACGAAGACGATTTCGGAGAATTCTTGTTGGGGGAAGGGACGGAAACAGATGCCGCCGACAACGCGCCAAGTTCGCACTAAAAATAGATATTGAAATACAGATTTCAAAGTAAAAATGAACTCACAAGGCTGTTTTCTATCATCATACTTTACCAAAATCATGCACTTGTGTTTCGAGTTCAAAAGAAGCCTCAAAATGTAGTGCCTCGGCATCTTTGGTAGCTGGGTATGAATGACCGCAGCAAACTGTGCCAAAAGATCACCCATGACCGGCCTGTCGAAACTCGTTTTGCCATCGACAACCATCAACACAAGTCCGCCAGAGGCAAAGTTCTTTTCCGTTTCAGTATCGAAATGTGCCAGCCATTCTTGCTGTACCATTTGGTCATGAACATCGTGCATGCGATACAGATCAGTAATGGTTGACGTGTTCGGCCAATGATTGTTGATGATTAGCACGTCTTTTTGAAAGATGTACTTGTGATTCTTCTTGTACAGCGACTTCAATACTTTGACTACGAGGAACTGGATAATCTCATTCTTCAATGTAAATTGCTCAAGTGGCTTTTCGAGGAATTGAACCCGCAAATTTGGATCGAGAGCAAGGATTCCCGTTGGTTGATCCAAAGCTTCCACAGCGGGCACACGGTCCTCATCAGTCGGAATTTGTTCGATTCGGTAATCGGAATGCAGGATGTTCAATCCATCTGGCGGCCCTGATCGTTCATTGAAGCCTTCCAATGATGGCACATCGTCCTCATTGAAGAAGTTGACTTCAACATATTCGGTGAATCGTCGATATAAGGCGCTCACAGTGGCAACATAGGTATCGGAATTCAGGGTGAGACGTTCCTCAAGCCGAAGTCCAATCGCTTCATAGAACATTTGGAACACGTGAGGCCCGAAAATGTCGATCAAATTCAACGTCGGGACAGTCTTCAGCGCTCGAGAAATGTAACAGAACGTGAACCAAAGGACATAGTGGTTACGGTAGATGTTTTTGAAGGATTCCTCAACGACAGTGCCTTCGTAGTTCCGTTGGAGGAAGGAAAAGTGCAATAACCAGGTCTTGTTTGGCGATGGCAACTTGAAGTCGTTGACGGTTGTAAGAAGGTCGACGCAGTGTTGGTCAGTGTAAAAACTAAAATGGATTGTTTTGAAAATTGATCAATAAAAAAGTTAAACTTACTCAGGACAAGCATTGTTATGGTTAACGAAAACGTTGAACATCCGTCGAATCGACGTCGGATCATGCATGAGCCGGGCATATCGCACTTGGTCTTTCGGCAACGGCAAGTTATACTGAATCACGCGAACGAGATCCTTCCAAAGTAGAAAGTAGATCCGACTTTTCTCGGGATTCTTTTCGAAGAGGAGGATCTTTTGCAGGATGCTAATGTCTTCCATCAAGTCGACCCGCTTGCGGCGTTCAACCGTTTTGTATTTACGTCGATGCATCCCTGAAATTGCCCATTTTAGTTTAAAAAAGCATAAAATGCCAATAAACTTACAAAGTGGATGTTTACAATTACAGTAGGAAGTGACCTTCAGCTTTTCCACATCCTGATTTCGAGCATCCAAAGACCATTTGACACGATCAGTTTTGAAAGCCTGGCAACCACATTTAGCTTGGCATGGTGTTAGTAGCGATAGCCATTTAAGGTTGTTTAGAAGCTCAATTTTGAGGTCTGGGCGTTGTGATCCGCGCCACTTTCGGAAGGCCAATCCACGAATTTTCTTCGGCTGCTTCTTTTTGGGAACCTGCTTCTTCGGTGGTTGCTGACGTTTTGTTGCCATTTTTCTAGCCATTGACCGAGTTGTCCTTCTAGGAGGAATGACAACCTTCTTCGGCTTCTGAATCACCTTCTTTTTCACTGGCTTCTTTACAGCTTGCTGCCTCTGCTTCGTCACTCGGGTCAGGATCCTCTTTTTTGGCGTTGGCGTCGGTGCGGGCTTCTTCGACTTCGATTTCCGCGGCTTCACATTCGGCTTTACCAGTTTCTCTTCCAGCTTCTTCAACTGTCTCCGTGGAATCGGCAGCAGTCTTTGAATCCGGTCCTTTGGCACATCCCGCATGCAACGAGTTAGTCGATATTTTGGAAGCAACGTCAAACCCGTAAACTTGGAGGTCTTCATGTCTTGAACCGCCATAGTTATCGAACTTGGATGCATCTTGTGGTATTCGTAAGCGATGGCAATCAGCTTCTTAAAAGTCACCGGAAGGGCTCTACCGAGTTTTCGAGCATCGTGTTGTTTGAACTGCGGCGGTTCAGCTCTGAGAAGTTTATCCATCTTCTTGAGGTATTCGAGTTTCACTTCATCAGCCGTTGTTTTGACTGTGTCAGGGCCGCGGCGCACATTGAAACGGGACTTCCTTCTCTTCTTTCGACGCCGTTTCTTCTTTTCTTCGCCCTCCAGTTCCGCTTCAGCTTCATTGCCTTCCGCATCTGGTGACGGCTCTTCTTCTATTTCCACCGAAGTTGATTGTTCTCCCGACTTGTTTCTGGATCGCAGATTCCGTGCTGGCGGTTTGTCGTCGTCTTCTTCTTCATCTTCAACCTCTTCTTCGCCGCCAGTCTCCTCCTCTTCGCTGTTTTCTTCGATTCCGATGATCTCAGATGCCGGAATCGGAGGACGCTTCTTCGGTTTTCCAACCATACCAGCTTCATAGAAGTTTCGAAAGGTACGAAACTTTCGAGGATCGAAGTTGGCCGGCATTCGGAGCACATTTAGCGATTCCTCGTTACCACTTTGGAAAAGTACTATCCTTTTTGGCCGTTGAATAGGCTTATGTTTGATGGGACGGCGCTTTATCCTTTGAACACGGATGGGAACAATAACTTCCATCTTCTGACGTTTTTGTGGAGGAGGCTTCGGTGTCGCTACTTTTGGAAGCACAACAGCTTCCGGTGCACGACGCTTCAGAGACCGCGGCTGATGGATGATTATCGGCGCAACTGGCGATGATGAAAGAAACGGTTCCGCTTTACGTTTCAAAGTTTTCGTCGGTGATGAAGCTGACGGCTTTGGATCAATGGTAACGGCTGGTTTGGCAGGCTCGGAAGTTACAACCGGTGGCGGCAGCGTCGATTCCGCCATAACCGGCGTCGGCGACAACATTTCAACCTTTTCCGGTGATTTCAATGGTGATTTCGGCTTCACAGGTTTGCCGGGCAACACTTCGAGGGCTTTCAACTTTGCTGATCTCATTGAAGTTCGCACCGGAGGGGTCTGCTCTTCCTTAACTGGCGGAGATGGTGATTTCGGCGGTGTTGTCAGTCTCACGCGTTTAGCGGGTGTCGGCTTCGGTGATTCTTCTTCCAAGTGTCTGGCTGATGACCGTAGACATCTTTTGCTCACGCCATTGGTCAAGGGTACAGGTTCGGTATATTCTGCTTCCACCAGTTTGACGACTTCCAAAATCTCGTCATCATCCATTTCAGTAGTTTCCGAAGGCATTTTTCCATTGGTTAACGGCTTTGCGACAACTTCATTGAACTCCTCCAACTCGACGGATGCAGAATCTTTGATCGATGACATTGATGCCCTTCTTCCCGCTACAGATTTGCCATTGGTGAGAGGCTTCTCAGCGATGGGTGATGTTGGAGGAGAGGTCATATTGCCAAGACTTTTGCACACTTTGGTTAACGCCTTTGCCTTGGCAGATCTGACAGGCCGAACGTTGACTTCTTCAACTTCAACAACTTCTTCGACAGCCGTTGATTCAGCAGGTTTAGTGAATGTCAACTTTCTTTTAGCCGACCTGCACGGTGTAACTTCGACAGCTTTCGGAGATTCGACAGGTATCGGCGATGCTTTCAGTAAGCTCGCAGCTCGATTTCGCAAAGCTGCCACAATGCCAACAGGCTTGGGCGATGGCACTTCTATGGAATATTTTATTTCTGCCTTTCCATTGTAAACAGTGTTAGTAGGCAATGCTTCGGTAGATTTCTTAGCCGACTTCAATGCTTGAGATGCCTCAAGTTCTGCTGCCTTGTTACGTAAAGCATCCACAATGCCCATAGGTTTAGGCGGCAAAACCGTCGCCGGTTTTGAGGCAATGGTCGCTTTGCTTGTACCGTTAGGTAGCACAGATGTTGCAAGAATAGCCGGTGTGTTGACGAAATTGACCACATTTTTGGACGGAGTTGCCTTAGGTCTTGCAAGTTGAGCATCCAAAGCTTTGACAGCAGACTTGCTACGTACAGTGGCCACATGGTTGACAGGTTTGGGAGGTGATGCTACCATAGGTTCATCCAAGAATACCAAACATTTTGAAGCTTCAGCTACCGTCGATGTTGCAGATTTACTACGCAAGTTTACATATTTGGTAGGCGAAACAACTCCGGCGTTTGGGAATCTGACAGATTTAGCTTCGACAGACGTTGTAGACTTGCTGCGCAATGTGGGTCGAGAGATCGAGGGTTTTGGAGTCGCGCCCACAGGCTTAGTCGACAGCGCCGTAACAAATCCAGGCTTGTTAGGCGAAACATGACGGCTTGTGGGTTTTCCAAATGAAACACTTCTTGAGTTTGAAGGCTTTGCGGATGTCGTCGCCACAGCCTTCACTTGTTTGATCGTAGCAGTTCCTTTCGAAATCGCAATATTTGCAAGTTTCGTCGACAAATCAGTAAATTTCGCAGATTTTGGAGGCACAACTGTTCTCGTACCACCAGATCGACTGATTGAAGCATTGGCCAATTTCGAAGATAGACCTGCCACAATATTCACAATCTTGCCGGATTTATCCTTCACCGCAACTTTTATCGCACCTTTGCTGAACGAATCAAGCTTCACGGACTCGGGCATCTGAACTGTCACAGAAATTGGAGGCTTCCGCGGTTTCACAAATGTTGTCGTTGTCATTGATAAAGGTCTTGCAGAATCCATGGACTTGCTGCGCACAGTGGCATGCCTGGTAGTCGAAGTTTCAACCGAATGTGGCACATGAGTCAACGAAGCCATCACAGCATTTTGATTTTGCTTTTCCGACAAAGTTGATTCAAGTCTTGCCGCTTTTGCAGGTCGTGGCGCAGGCGATGCTAGTTCAACAGGTTGTACACGTATTACAGTATCGGCGACCATAGGTTTCGAAGGTGGTTGCGATGTTGTTGACCGTCGCGGGCGTAGCGTTCTTCCATTGATAACACATGGTAGTGGCTTATGTTGCACCGGTTCAATTTGTTCTTCGACGATGGCTTTGGTCGGTTTCGGTTTGGTTTGGACGCTTTCAGAGGCAGGTTTCTAAATATTGTAACTGTTAGTAACATTTATTGAATTATATATCCTTACTGAAACTATTACTGGCAATCTTGGAGTAACTGAAGGTTTTGCTGGTGCTATTCTGCCAACTGATGGTTTTTCCGGTACTTTCTGACTAATGGCAGGTTTTTCTGACATTTGTATTGCAGGTTGAGATGCTTTTGGAAATGGCAATGGTTGAAGCGAAGACACATTAGGCGTGTTGGTCAGTCTGCGAGTTACCCTGGAAGATGACAGTTACAATTTGCAAATATTTATATATATATAAATTTACCGTTTTGGAATTTCATCCTTCTTACTCTCGACTTTCCGCCTCACAACAACCTTAGATTCATTCAATAAGCATTCCGCGACATCTTTTCCCATCGGCACGCCAACAACCGATGGAAATGACAACTTTCCACGCTTCGGTCTAGGTCGAACAATCCTGACCGGTCCCGTATTCCAATTCTTAATTTTCCTTGCGACTTTAGAAGACAATGGCGTTACACATAGTTTAGATAATACCGGTTTGAGTTTCTTTTGAGACAATACCGTTCCATTCGGTAATACAATCCTATCAGGGAGTTGTTGAGCACCCATTATCCGTGCTTTTGCCAACTGTAGTTTAGTTCGCAATTTCCGCATTGTTTCTCTTTTCAATACCCGTCCACCTCGTATAGTCAATAATCCATCTTTTGGGTTGATTTTTACCACGTTTTTAGTGCGATGATTACAGCAGTTTCGGCACGGTCTCCTTCTGACTGGCTTCTTTGAGGGAAGTTCGTCTGGAGATTGCACATGTTTGGGTTTCAATTCAATACCAGCTTTTAGAAATGCTTCCAACTGCTTTTCCCGATAGGCCTTTAGCAATCTTTGCCGTTTCTGCATGATGAAAATTCTTTCCTCTTTCGAAATGTCAGAAGGAATTGGTTTGAAAACTGGCAAAGTCGGCAGTCTGACGTGAACTGTTTTCGTCGCCGGCACATTTTCTTTAATAAGAGTATTGAAGGTGATCTCAGGTCGTGCCAATAACTTCGGTGAAGGCGTTGGTGGCACCTCCGGGGCGGCAAAAGATGTAGATGGCTGGGGTTCAACTTCAACTTCCACTGGCAGTTTCGTTTTCGGGGGCGGAGTCGGTTCGTGCAGAGACAGTGGCGGTTGTTCGATTTTCTTTTTACCGTTTTTCACTTTCGATTTCGGTGTAACTGGTGCCGAAGTCGATGGAGTCTCTGCCGAAACTGTTGAAACCTTTTTCACCACTGGTGGAGGTGCAGTCGCCGGCGTGAATCGACTCGATCGACGCAACCTTGACGCTAGTGGCGGTGAGGGTGAACGTGTCGGTGGTTGACTCGGACTTGGAGGCGGTGAAGGGGAAGCCATTGGTTTCACAACCTTCGCCGGTTTCGGACATTCTTTCACTTTAGCCTTGCGTGCCCTCGTCTGGGGACGTCTTTCATCAACGATTTCTACCTTGCCGGAAATGCGTTGTGACCGTCGGCATATCCTACAAACGATAAAATGTCAAAGATTGCAAGGGGGAAACACACACGAAGGAAACACTCCTTGTCGAAGTGCACCCAACGCTGTCAAGGTTGAAATATATATACGCATTTCATTTAAACTCACCGAGATTGGTCATTCCGTGACGGCATGGCATAATAATAAGTTACAACTGGTTGTAGTCGAATTTAGACTCTCGAATGTTGGTGCTGGGGTGCAGTCGATAAAAAGCGAAACGACACAAGGCGAAGTGTATCGCGCGCCAACACCGCTTCGACGAGCGCGAAAAAAGCGCTTTTCGCTCAAAAAGCACTGAAAAGAAAGGTCGTGGTGGGAAGTGCGGTGCGCACGCACCCAAACGAATGGCCTCCCTGCGACAAATGCACACAGCTTGCAGTGTCCATGGACAAGGTTGTCTTCTCGCAGTCGTCTCGCCACCGGCCGCTACGACCATTGGCATTACTTTTTGCGCAAGCCGGCAAGCCACCGGCTAGCGGATCAATATGCCGTGCTACCTAGCTGTTCGGAAGGCTGAGCAAGGTCGCCAAGGGTGAAACATGATGGCTAGACGAGATTTGGTTATGGTTGCGCTGGGGAATGGAAATATATATAATTTGCTTGGTGGGGGGAAGATTATATATTTTGTCGGCGATTTGCTGGCTAAATTACAGTTTTGTCCTTGCTAGCAGTTTTCCATTGCAACCCAGTTTGTCAGTGATGAATAAGAGTGGATTTGGGTTCTTATTGTCGGTTGATATCAAGGTTGCATGGGTTGACTTTGACTATCTGGGCAAAATTGAGTTTTGATGACTAAACCTTTAACTTTATATATATTTTTTCTTTCTTATCAGTTTCCAAGAACTCTATTATGAGCCAAAACTGTCACACTATGTTGTAGTCTGCTAATTGATGCAGCAACAACGCCAGGTCGAGATTTCATGGATTTGAGATTCATACTTTGTAGTATGGTTACAGTTATCTCCACTTCATCTTTCATTTGGATTTTCTCCAACCGTTTATCAGTTTTCATGTTTGCACAACAAATGCTGTGTTTAAAAAGATGTAGCCAAACAGACTTCAAACCAGTTTTGCTTTTTTATAATTTTAATCAAAGTTTCAAAAATCACAATCGTAACAAACAATACAAAAGCTCAAAGCAACTAAAACAAACAAACTTCGTCAACTTTGCCTCCATCGATGAGTAATAGTGCGAAGTTTTCAAAGTTTCCACAACAAGAAAGAACTTCGCCCTGCTTGCAGGTGACACATACCTTTTTCACCTTATGTACCCCTTTCCACACTGATAAGGCTAAAGTCGGTGACGTCGCTCACCGGCTTGCTATGTATTGTCGCACGTTTGATTGGATCCAAACCTGCGACATGAATCAGTTCGCTACAATACAATAGAATACGGCTACAACGTTATTACGATTGAACTTTGTTTTCAAAACCGATTCAATAGAATGGCCCATATTTATTTCCGTCCCTTAAATTGCTCAAGTTTCAATGATACGGCTGCCTACTAATGACAAATGCATTCAATGCGGTGTGTCAGACTGCTTCGGCCATCCAACCAGGCTTAGTGAGGCGTGACTATACTGCCTCAGGGCCAAGTATGGGCTGTCTCGTTAGTTGCCTTGCTGAATTGCGTGTTTTGGGGGAGCCGTTTGCAGTTTGAAGCGTTGAATCCGGGCCCCCATGCTTGATCATCATTATTTTCCATTGTCGGAAGCCGGGAGTCATCGCTTCCATCGATGGGAAGGGCAAAAGTTTCAACATGACGTGGAATGGGAAGGCCATGGATGGCGAATGTATTCCTTTTTTCTGCTTTTTATAAATGCTCATGGAAATTGTTCCTTCGTGAAAGCAGTTTTGAAAATTTATGTTTGCTGTTTGGTTGCCGAAACGGTGAAGGTGAAACGTTTTTAGAATATTGGCATTTTTATTGGTAGCGGTTTTTGGTCCCACCACGAAAATTTGAAATTCATAAATTTTAGCTATTTTGAGCAAGTTTTTTTCTGTGATAATGTTCCACCCTCTCAGTTTCACGTAATTGCTTTAACTACGCTACCTAAATAATTTATCAACCCTCACGCGAACCCATCAAACAGCGCAACGGCACTGGCTCACGTTCAAATGGTCATATCTCGATGCCATTCTGGGTTGGCACAAACCAAACAGAATGGCTTTGTTGCCACATCCTCCTTCTGCTTCGAACATGCTGTTATGGCTCGGAAAGTAGAAAGACCAAAAGCGTTGTCACCAAACAGGGCTTTTTTCATTGTTAAATAACAAGCCCGCCATCGTGAACGACGACGTCCAACACAAATTAGCTGTCTCTGGGCTCTCGTGCCAATGTTGCTGCTGTTAAGAAGCTCACCGAAAGCGCATTTTTTTGCTGCCTCTTTTCGGTTTCTTACTCATTTAGTTTCAATTGGCTATTTTCAAACTTGAAACGAAACGTGCCATTGAAGAAGGCTACCTTTAGACGGCATACCTAGCTGTGTAACATTCCTAAAAAAGATGTTTACGCAAGATTATTTATTACCTCCCAAAATTACAAGTTGCGTCTATTCCTCGGAAATTTGATATACTTCTTGACGTGTGCATGTGTATCACCCTCCTCTTGAGCGTAAAAGCGAAAAGGTGGGCATGACAGGTTTAATTTCACGCAACTTTCGCTCTCCTTTGGCCTTTTGGCATTGAAATATGTTCTGACAGTTTTGAACAACGCGCGTATCTACGAAAATTGTGCCCATTTTCAATCGTTGAAATTGCACAACATGCCTCGAGCGCAGACGCTTACGAATTCTAGCCATTTTTTAGTTTCAAAAATGTCTGATGTTAACCGAATTTCCTCCGTAGCATGAAAAATTGAAAAACTGCTGCATCACTTGTAAAAAATGTTTACTTCACTCAATGTTATCATTGTTAAAATTCTTCCTTTTCGAACTCCGCGAGCTTTGTTTTCATACATTCGCATCAGTTTTTACAGTTTTATAGCGTCGGTGTTTCTTTTTTGGGCCCATTTGACGACGCTATCAATGCACCTAACACCTCTTTTTGTCCTGCATGTTCTAATGATGACCCCGTTGCATGATAAAAACTCAATAATTACTTCCTGTCACGGAATCCCGTCCATTTTGGTGTGAGGGGAAGAGGTTTGAGTGCACTTCCGTTTCATATCCTATCAAACTGTCTGTGGTGACAGCTGTCCTTGTTTGTTCGTTTTTTCGGACCTATTTCGTGAATTTGGGGTTTGAATTGTTTGAAATATTGATATTTGTGGCGCTCGTGAAGCTAAATGTGGTTTAAAAAACCGTTTTTACAGTGTTTGGACGCCTTTTTGGACTGGTATTCAAAATGTCGGATGACAAAGATCATCGGGATTCTCGAAAAATGCATATCGAAGTATATAAAAATGATTGTTCGGAGCCATCGGGAGGATCTGGGGCTATGACCCTTGAAGGGCGGTTGCGCACTGCGCGCAAATCACTTGCGCACCACGCAAGTCGGCTTAGGAAAAGAAAGTTAGTTTTTGAAGACAGTTTTGAAACAAATAAGATCAAAGAAAAAAATTCAGGAAACTCGTCCGAAAATCAACCCTATCTTCAATGGACCCCGCAACAATGCTCTTGAAAGCGGCATTGGATCAACCCGCGATCGAACACGCAATTCAAGCCATTTCGGCACCAGACGACAGTGATTACGAATCAAATGGGTTATTTTCCGATGAAAAAGATGAGGGTTTACGGGATTTGCAAGAAAAATTGACGGAATTGCAAACATGTGAACAAATGATCGGTATATTTTTTTTCGTTCCGAGACCAGTTAGATCAGAAATGGACAAATTTCAGCCCAAAACGGCACCGAACTCATCGAACTCCTCGCCCGTGATGGAACCATGCTCAACCGCAACACACTTGATCGCATTGTTCTCTTTAAAGTCGGTCTTTGCTCACGAACTTTATGATTTGACACTATTTGAACTAATCGTTTACTTACTTTTTGCATCGTCTCGCCCAACGTTGAAGTCGAAACTCACACCCCCTTTTTTTGCAGATGACGGCCAAAGCGATGGTCGATGCATCAGTTGCTTTTTCGCTTGCAGCTGCGCAGGCGCTTGAGAAATCCCCGTCGACTCCGACGCCACCGAAACAGCCCGTGGGTCCGACCAGGTCAGTCCCGCTCTCGCTCTCGACGAGTAAGCCGAGGCCGAAGCTCGCCAACCGGGCTGACAGCATGGTTTCGACGACTAGTGAAGAGTTTTTCGATGCCAATGAGCCGGATAGCAGTTTGGAGGATGATGATATCAGTACGCTCAGTAATTCCGATACGGTAATGAATTTATTTGGTTGAAAAACTTAAAAATAGATTACAAAATTACAGAGGACACCATCGCCACGGCTGTCACGACGGAGCAAAGTACCGGTACGACCATCGAATTCAATCAACTACTTGGCCTTGTTGAAGAAATGTCTGGGGAAAGACTTGTCTAGAATTTCAATGCCGGTGAGTTTCAAGGGCTATAGATATGGCTAGCATAGATAAAATGAAAAGACAAACCTTGCGAACAGGGCGAAAGCCAGCAAAATGATGCAGCATAAAGCACATGAGGTATGTGCCACCGACGAACCACCCGAATGCGATTACCGGGCTGAAGTAGTCGACGATTTCGATGTGTTGCTTCGCGTATTCGCCCATCTTTGGTTCAGTGCCATCGATCTGATCTGTTTTTGGGGCCTTTTTTGGCATCTTAACTCAAACTGGTTTATGGTAATTTCATAAAATGTTATAGGTCGACTTTAACGAGCCCCTGAGCCTTCTCCAGCGCCAAACAGAAGACCTGGAATATGCCGAACTTCTAGATCGTGCCGCAATTGAAACCGATCCGGAAAGACGCCTCGCTCTCGTCGCTATTTTCGCGATTTCGACATATTCCAACACAGCTCGACGCTCTGCCAAACCCTTCAACCCCCTTCTCGGTGAAACTTTCGATGCCGATCGTCGAAGTGATTTCGGATGGCGTGCCGTGTCCGAACAGGTCTCCCACCATCCACCAACGAGTGCCCTTGCCGTTGAAAGTGACCGTGGATGGACGCTGGACCAAAGTTATACAGTTACGTCAAAGGTGAAGGGAAGATCCTTGTGTGTGATACCCATCGGTGGCACGATTATCCGGTTTACCGGTTCCGGAGATGTTCTTTGCTTTGAAAAGGTGAGCGTGAGCTATATCAACACACCTGTCAAGTCAACATCGACCTTACAGGCCCACACATACACGCGCATGACCAACATCATGACCGGAAACATTGAAACCGACAACAGTGGTGAAATTTATGTGCGAAACCTACAAACCGGTGCCAAAGCCGTGCTTAAATTCCATGAACCGGGGTACTTTTCCAAAGAAGTCCGAAAAGTCAGCGGAGATGTTTCAAATCCAGCTGGTGTGATAAGATTCAGAATCGAAGGGATCTGGGACACATCAGCGACGCTGTTTCAAGTTGATAAGGCTGATAATATTGAATCTGAGGAGGTTATTTGGCGGGTTAATCCACCTGTGTACGTCCTTTTTCAACTTTTTCTGTCTTTAATCGCAAAATTGCCGCTTTTTCAGGAAGGACGCCCATTTGATGCACAACTTCACAAAACTAGCCATAGAACTAAATGAATTCGAGCCCGGCCTACCGCCATCAGACTCCCGAATGCGCCCAGATCAGCGCCAAATGGAAGAAGGGCACTGGAGCCTTGCCAATGCCACCAAAACGCGCCTCGAAGAAGCTCAAAGAGCGAGACGGAAGGCGTTGGAAGCCCAGGGCATCGAATGGCAGCCAATATGGTTCCGCCGAAAAGACCCATCACAAATGGTGGATAAATACGATGTTTATGAGTTTAATTCAACGGGGTACTGGGATGCGAGAAATTCTGAAAAGTTTGATGAGTTTGTTGACATATTTGATGATAAAAACGTGTAAATTTTGATTTATTTTGTTTTTTTGGTGATAAAAATGCCTTATTTCCCTTATCTTGATGACTATTAAGTTGTAGAACATTGTTTTTACGTAGCGTGTAAGTCGTTTCTATCGTGATGATCATCATGTGAAAAAAACCAACGTGAATCGAACGAACATGTTTGAAGGGTTAAAGGTTTTGAAGGAAAGTAGCCTAGCGAAAATGCATCGAGATGTTGTCAAAAAAACGTCGTCCGTCAGTCAAGTCGACCTTGCGCACCCTCCGGGCTGCCTTCCAAGGGGTCAGATTGACGCCATCAGTGGTGCATAACCGGTCTTACTGATGACAAACTTCTTTAAGTTTAGATTTAGACGCCCCAGGCAGGAAGGACGGAGTCATGGGAATCGATAGACCTTTTTGTTGGGGTCGTCTTTATGTTCTGACGAATTGCTATTCTTGTGACTTTTGTCGGTCTATTTTTATATTTTAGCCCTAAAAAGTGATATACGGATGTTGGATTTCAGCCATGTCGACCCCCGATATGATGGACTTCGAATCGGACGTCCAATCGCCGCACAGTGTCCAGAGTCCCGCGACCATGGCAGCCCAGGTCGATTCGAACTTTGTCATGCGTCACAACGTAACCGCGGAAGCTTATCAGGTAATGTCGTACATATGCGTATGCAACAACATCTATAAAAATCTTTCCCTATGCGGTGGCAACGGGCTACAATACACACTTTTTGACGTCACAACTGTTCTATCAATAGGAAAAAAGCGTGTCTGACGTCCTCGAACGCCCAAAAATTAACAGTTAACCAAAGGTCGTAAACTTTCTACAGCTTTTTTGACTGTTTTTTCCCACCGGAAACATAAATGACCCCATCCTTATCACGTGCGCGCACTTATAGCTCTTCAAAGACGATGTCGACTTCCTGTTCAGTGGAAAGGTCATGCCCCCGGATCAGCCGGCATTATTACACGTATGTTACATCACATTACAATCACAGTGCCAAAAACAATCAAAACCAACAGTTTTAGCGGATCCGATCAAACTGTGAAGGCCTTATCACTGCTTTCGAGGCAGAAAAACAGTACCTCATGGGGGATGTACTCTGTTCATGGGCGACACGTCAACAAAAGGTATCAATTGGCAGTGTTTGGACACAGCAGCAACATTATGCGCTGCTGACAACAATCGATACACAATTTGAATATTTTGGAGAGTTATTGGAACAAACTTTGACTGGTTTGGCCTTTCTGCGGGATAACTACCCGAATCAAGGGTTTTCGGAGGTCCATGGAAGGGTTCTACACATTGCACATTACTTTTTGTTCTATTCGGTCATTGTGGCAAAGCAGCCGCCGTCGGTGGTGGTCAAATGTGGCGAGGCCGAGAATCATCGGCGAAGTCGGTTTTGGTTCAACACGGAAATTAGAGTGCTCGGTGGAAGGGCATTTGGACTACATCGTGTTGGAGAGGGGTTGCAGATTCAGTGCTATTTGATCACGGATGACACGGCACGGATTTTGTTGAGCAATGCCTATCACGATGTGTTTGAGAATGAGGAATTTGTGATTGAACCTATGACGGCGTTGTTGAAGTTGGATGAGGTTAATGCCCTGGCGGCTAAGTTTGATGATATGGTGAGCTAACTTTGGCAAGGCTTATTGATTTTTTTACTTTTTTATAGCGCGTCGCCAAAAAAGGCCCTCTCCGCCGAGACAGTGTCGCTACCAAGCGCTACTGCCTGTGCTACAACATCCGGGCCCACGCAACCCACGGCATTGATCTAATCGGAAAGAAGGTCTCCCTGCCATTTGCCGTCCTCGTCGGCCCCAAAACTGACGTCGAAGCAAAGCTATTCCTCGAGCGATCCTTTGCCGATCTCGTTTTGAAGCCACTTTCCGAAGTCCCTGAATCCGTAACCTACCTTGAAATGGCAGCAGCTCTCGAAATGAAATTCCAATCCATCATTGAAACGCCTCAAAAATCTACGGACACAATCCCGGCAATTCAACCTCGAATGTTTTCAAATCAGTCAAAGCATCATTTAATCATGCGATTGAAGCCGGATAATGATGCGAGGATTTTGTTAAATAACTTCCTTAAGGTTGGCATTTTGGAAAATTTTGGATAGTGGGAGTACTGTAAGATGGTTTTAGCTCCCTGTCGCCGAAGAATACTGTCTAAAAAAGGGTTCGACAACCAACGGAGAATGGAAGCTCGTACCCTTTTTTGAGTGGTTCTTCAAGATAGCCGAATTTGTGAACAAGCATTTAGTTCAAATGTGGAATGAAGGGTGAGGCAAGGTCCTAAGGTTGTCTTACAGTAACCTTACCATTACAGCCTTATCTATGGGTTCTGTGGAAAAGAGGAAGCCGAGGATCTCCTCAAAGAAACGCGTCAAACTACGTTATTGATCAGATTTAGCGATATTGAATTTGGGAAATTGAAAGTCAGCGTCCGTGATAGGACTGGAGGTATGTCGAACATAGCAATAGCAATAAGAACTAGAATAGCCTAAAAAAGTCAAATCGCCTGACATGATAAATACAATTGATTTCAATTTCCAGCCATCCGCCACCACTGGTACGACACGACAGAACTATCAACTCGATCACTCGCGCGTGAGCTGTTGTCGAACTCGAAATATTACGGTGTCGAAAGCATCTACCCCAACATCAACTTTGCCCAGGCTCTCGGCGCCCGCACTCCCCCGAATGAGCCACCAAAGCCGAGACATTTACAGCCGACGCCCCTGTATTTTGATAACCAAGACGCCGGCATGTTTACGTTTTAATCTGTTAATCACCACCTACATATTTCCATTTCCATGCATGCGTTCTGCGGCGTTGTTTCAATGCTTATAATCGTTATCACTTTTTGTTGTGACAAAAGTCATGAATGTCGTGACATAAGCAAAAAGGGACATGTATCATTGCCCCGAGAGTCCCCTAGGGCCTTTTAGAGCCCTTAATTTTCACGTAATGTCTAGTCTTAGATCGATCGATATTGCATTACACATCATCTACCCAATGTATCAAAGTCATAGTAAATTTGTACAAGTTTTATGTCAACATTTTTAGCGACAAACTTTATTTGCTGCTAACTTAACCATAGTTATAAAAAGTTTCAAACACACAACCATGTTTGTGAGATTTTTTTCAAATTTTCAACACAAAAAAGCTTGGATACTGTAAGCGTGTAGACAGACGTATTTTGGTGGATGGGATTGATGAGATCGTGAGTGACGGGATGGATGGATATCTGTAAAGCTGACTAATGGGAAGAAGGCCCCTTCTTAGCAGGAAACAGGGTTGAAAAAGCATGGAACATCGGCCGTTCGTCGGGTTGGCACTTTGTAAACGGATTTGGAGCGACGTTGTCGGGAAGCAATCGGTTTGTCGAACATCTGCAAAACCAGGGTTTAGGGTTTAATCAATAAGTGTACTATTTCTATTTTTAAAAAGTGAATGCTTTTTGAAAGGGGAAGGGATGAGGGAAGGGATGAAACTTTTTTAACCTTTGACTATGGTCTTATGGATAGTGTAGCTGTATTGACACACTTGATAAGAAAAGGCAAAAAGGCAAAGGGCACAAGTTTGCACCAAAAAAGGTGTGCAGTACAGTAGGCTTGATAGGTCAAAAGAGAGAAATTTTGTGTTAGAATGTTGAAATTCGTCGTAAAATGTAAGAAAATCGACTTACAGCATCCAAAAGATCCTTCAATTCCTGCAATCTCGTCAGTTCAGCGACAACATCAGCCTCTGATTCCGATGCTTGTACAAATGTACCGGATGAGTGCACTGGCTTGGCTGTGGTACTTGCGAGAATGGTCAAAAGGCAAAAGATAGCAATATAGTTGATCTTGGAAGGTTTCGACGTGGGCGAAGACATGGTGCAGATTAGGAGTGTGCGGTGGACCCTGAAAACGATGTTTACTATCAAAAACTTGCAAAAAAGGCAACTTTTAAGACGCGTAGTAGCTAAATTTACTGTAAAAGCCGCTTAATGTTATCAAAAAGTCAAATAATTTCAAGTTTTTAGCTCGGTTGAAGTGTCCAATGGAGCTCCCAAACCGTAGCTAACTGTGAGGTCACATCTTCCTCCGTTCCTTTATATGGAAAACTATGCTAACCGCTCGTGTCAATGTCCCTGCTGTGGACAACCCCCTTTTTGCAGAGAAAATCATAGGTGCTTCTTGCGTAGAAAGAAGCCTTATCACCCCCGAGAACATGGCCGATTAGCACGCGTACAATAGACATTAAAGGTATAGCGGAGCTTGCGGGGGTTTGGCGGTTGATTCATGCCTTTACAGGCGCCATGACACGCAATGTAATACTTTGAAAATAATGACTTGTTTGTCGGTTACTTACGACAATAGTGATCAGTGGGAGTGACAAGCTAATCATTATCATTCCATTCTTGCATGGGAAGAAAAATGTTAGACCGATGACGAATAAGTAACTCTAATCACTATTTTTGCAAAAAGTGAGTCGTAACCCAAACCCACGTACCCATACTCAAGTCAACCCGAAAACACCAGACTCCAAAAAGCTCACTTTGGTTAAAGAAGTTCATTGGCATCTCAATTTCGTCATCAGTGTCCTTTTATAGGCACCCCAGCCCATATCCCAGAAGTGCCGCCTTCAAAAACCCCCGAAAAAAAGTGCCATGTATCCTCCCAGAAGTGGGGAGCCCCTAGAAAGTGGAGTATTTGCAATCATAAAAGTGGAAAGTACACAGAGCTTCAGACGTAGGCGCCCACGGGTACCCCTGAAAGTTGACGCCATCCGGAAAACCGACGCAGCCCTGACGTCCTGATTTTCGCGCCGGTGCTGCCGGTTTCGGCCCCCGCAGACAGATCCCGACGACTTCGGCACCTTGGGCATCCAAAATGAATAAGTACTTTCATCAGTGCCGAAGAAGGGCACACATTGTCAGAGAAAGATCAAAGCCAGAAAAAAGTGCGAGCCCTCCTTGGAATTTTTTAGCACGGAAAACGAGTGAAATGGAAACCGTTTCCCGCTAAACACACAGTAACATTGCACGACACAAAACATTTTCTTTTTATAGGTTTTCTGTGTCAACTCTGTGATTGCATAAACGTGCATAAGAAACATAAATTGTACCTTGGTGGAGGGTAATCTGATTACCTGTCTTACCTGTCAAAAATGGCTACGGAAATCTTACAAAAATAAACTGTTTGTATGTAGTATGTTTGCCTTGTAATGTGTTTTTTTCGGTTATTTGTTGGAAGTTGGAAGCAAAGATTGATCAAATTAGCTAGAAACATAAAACTTTTAGGTGTTGTCGGTCTTGTTGACAGCTTGCTTTATCACTTCTGTTTTTTTGTTGGGTATTGAGTTTTTTTCATTTCATGAAACAGTTGATTACGTTTTACGACTGGCCTTAATGACGACGGCCACACCCTTTTCCGGTTGAACAGTGATCTCAGGTGGTTCGATTTACAAAAAATTACACGGAGAAGGGGTTAGGCTCACTTTTTATGGCTGTGATGATTGCAGTTTTTGCTGGAGTTAGTCAAGATTGTTGACAAAAAACGCATCACAAAATGTGATGGGCTGACTGATAAGGGTCATGGTTTGCGCCCTTTTCGTAATAAATTGCAAATCGGTTAACGATTTTATTGAAAAACCCATGGATGAGGTCATAGTGCAAAAAGAGAACAAAAAACACGTTCCAAATAGCGAAAAATGTGCCTACTGCCCTTTATCCGACCAATTGGATGTGCAGAGACAGCCAATTTTTACCTTACCGCGTATTCACCGGTCGGCGCAGTCATGCTTGATGAATTCACTTCACTTCGTTCACCTCACCTCACTTCACTCTACATTGCATTGCGCACGCGTCATGCCAGGTCCGATCCATCTGTAAAATCTGTCTGCAAAAAAGGGACCCCGACCGATGCACCTGCCTCATTGTCGTCAATCAGGAGTTCCTGAATGGGTCGAAGTATACACCGACTTGGCGCACTTCCGCCATCGCCAGTGGCACCACCGTGTCTCAAGGCCGCCGTTGTCTCCGGGAGGGTTTACTGTGCCATTTTACGAAGAGTGAATGACCACCGGCAAAATGGAGTCAACAAGGGTATTGTTGTTGTTTGCCGAGTTCCCCGAGGGCAAATTATGATGTGTATCCGGGGTTGTTTTGGACGTAAAAATAGTAGGGTGCAATCATGCCATTCAAAACTTACCATTAACCATCGGTTTACAAACATCTTTTTTTCCGAACTTTGATGCCATTGTTTCTGATGCCATTAGTTTTTTGACCATTTTAAATCGATATTTCAGAAAATTTGCACTTTCTAACCATCTCAAATTCATTTCCACCCCTGCACCCCTCATCTTTGAACCCCCTTTTGACCATCGACCTCGACCTCAAGCCCCCAGCCAACCGACCTTAATCCATGTGGCAAGTTTTGATCCGATCCCTTTCCTCTTTTCATGCAAAAAATGCAGCGCAAAGCACTTCTCCGTCGGCATGCCACGCCAATTGTCCCCGCCGACGGCCCCGCCGATTTGTGGTATCTTCCATCCTCACAACGTGACGACACGATAAAACCGTCAAGCTTTCGATATAAATAAAAGCGACCGCTTTTAGCGTCGAATTGTTTTCGTTTAAAAAATGAAGTCAAATTGGGGCTCATTTACATTTTGCTTTCGCTTTTCAATGCATTCATTGAGCGATTTTCATGTGTTTACGGGAGGGAGATCACTATGCAGGGACTGACATCAGACTCATGGAAGCAGGCGGTTTCGTAGTTGTCTGTTGGAAGGGTTTATGAATTTTTTTGATTTGGTTGTTGTTTTTACGATAAACCGTAAAAATGTGATCGTGTTTTAATAGTTTAAAAACAGTTTTATCGTTGTTTTAGTATGTGGAACGGTGATTTTGGATTGCTTGTAGAAATTTTCGATAACGTTAACTTTTGATAAACTAAATGTGCGTTTTAAACTGTAAAAATGGTAAATTAGCACTTTTGAAACTGTTTTTGCTGAAAAAAAATCGGAAAAGAGAATCGAAGTACCCCTGTTGATATTTTTTTTGCTACATATCCGTCACAGTTTTGACTGTATATAGTTTCCTGTCCATTTGCCAAAATTGGACCATTCCCTAAAACGGATTTACTTTTTTTGACCCATATCCCCTTAATCGTCCCCCAAAAAACACTCAATAGCTTGTTTAATCGACGCTCAAGCACAGACATATCCCATTAACCAACATTGACAATGCCCTTGACGACATTTAGACATTTTCATTCAAGCTCTTACTGTATTTTATGTGATTTGCTACAAAAAACCATCGTATCTCCAAAAATTGTTACCTTCAATTAATCTTTTCCTCCCATTACTTTGTCCACAGTTTCATTTTTTTGTGATCCAATGTAATCAAAACCGTCAACCTCGACCCAGGGGTGCTCTCACGTAATAACTAACATTTTGTTTCAATCTCTCTCCTAAAAATTTATGGCTATGGATGGGGATTTGCGGTGAAGGTGAAGGTCATCCCTGTGAAAAAGTTGCTCTTGTTCTGTACCCCTGTTTTTTTCATCCCTCATATTATGTAACTACTATCGTGTCGCGATCGTAGTCATCCAGCATGGATGGCTCCGGCTACGAGCGAGTCCTTGCGTAACACGACTTCCCAGGCGGCTTGGCGTCATTCTAAAAATAAAACTTTTTGCAATCACTTTTTAACAACTTTCTTTCCGTCTCCCTTTTTCCATGCCGACAATGGTACGTAGAGTCGAATCCGACACGATCGCGCAAAGGTTTGTGTCACTCAACCCCGGCGATGGCAGCCTCAATTAACAGGCACCTCAGGAGGCCTTGCTCGCCCTGCCTTGAAGGTCTTCTTTGAATGGTGATCTTACAAGCGATCATGTTCGTGAATCGCGATCATGATCGTCTGAGGCTTGGGCGGGCGGGTAGTGTCTTTGGTGCTTATGTTTTATGCATTTTGTACGGATTAGAATTGGTTTTGTTTTCCTTTTTTCCTGTCTTTTGACGACATCAACCTCAACTCAAAAGGGCGTTATACCCATGAAACCCCTCTTCGCCGCCGCCGATCGGAAGCCGCCACCATACTGCGTCACTTTTTGTAAGCGATCCCAAACAAGGAGGATTATCCGTCGGTCCGGAGTTCATTGGGGTTTTTACTGCTTTCGTTTTCCTCCGAAGCGCCCATTAAAGTCACTCTAAGAAAAAAAGGAGGTTTCCCTAAGAAAAAAACCAGAAAAACCATTCCGCATGATCATAATGGTTCTGATCTTCGAAATTTACACTTATTTAAACATACATAATCGGTGCAAAAAGTGATTTTGGCCCTATTTTTACCATTTGGCCACATGTTTACCCTGCCTCCGGTAGTGCGCTGAAACTTTTTCCTTCAGTGCCTTTGTAGCTCAGTCGGTTAGAGCGTGGGTCTAATAAGCCCAAGGTCGTAGGTTCGACCCCTGCCAGAGGCAAATACTTTTTGCTTTTGTCCGATTATTTTTTGAACAGTTAGCATTTAGCATTTAGCCTTTACTGCCGCAATAAAGGCAAACCCCTTTCACTTTTTATTATCCGCATGTTTTTCTGACCAGGATTCGTGCAGTTACAGGAGGAAAATGCTAATCTAGACCTGATTTTTGCTGCAAAAAGTAGACGAAAGCAAGGTCGTTTCATCGGCGAACTGTGCTGCAATGTAATCATTGTTGACGTCGTCGGGGAGGCGATTAGCCTCAGGGGCGACTTTGTTGCTTCTGTTTTGGTCGTTCCTTCAAGGGGGTTGTAAAAACAGTTTAGGAGTGTGGTGATTTTGCATGCACGGACATCCGTTTCAGAAATGAGCTTAACTTTGGAATGTGTCCTTTTTTTGTTTTAAACCCGAATCGAAATTCATTTCAAAATGAAAAAATGTGTTGTTTTTTGTCTTTTTCCTTGTTCTGCGATGTTAGATGATTTGACTTGATCGAAATGCAAAAAAGAGAGATCCAAAACCGTTAGAAAACCTCATTCAAACAGTCTTCTTATTCTTTGGCGACGGATTCGATTCAAAAAGAATAGAATCCCTTTTTTACGATCACCTACCCAAAAGCGAGCGAACACTGAAACTGTACCAAGTTTGTCGACAAGGTTGTCAGCTTTAGCGCGTATTGTCCTGCATAGCTAGCTCCGAAGAAGCGAAGAAGGCGCTCCACAGCTTCACAGCTTCGAACAGGTGGGTTTGAGAAACTTTTTTCATGCTTTTTTATCAGGGAAACGATTAACCATGTTGTTGGCCGTCCATTTCCTGATGTTTGAATTTGAATTTGTATTCCTTTTTGCCTTTGGTCAACATTTTTGATGCTTTGAATCAGATTAACTTACTTCCTCGCTCACAAAAGGGATCAACATCAACACATTGTTGCCTTTCTGTAGCTTTTTGGCTTTGCCTTTGTCCATTGGTCCCTCTGGACACTGCTCCTGATCAGTTTCATTGCCATAGGCGTCACGGTCACGCAGGCTTGTGTAAAAAAAACTGGTCCGTTGAATAAAGCCCTTTTTTGATTTATGTGGTTCCAAACTGGGCGGACAGACAGTGATAGTATGTTTGGCGCAACTTTACTGACTTAAAATTGTAAAAAGCTAAATTTAATAGCACCCTTAAATCCGTTCGTTCGTGCCGACCGGAGGCAATAGCCAGCCTTTTGTGGACGACATTGTGGTTTGTATCCACGAGGAGGAAATCGCTGGCTATCGGCGATAGATATAGTCCTTCTGACGCCAGCGGCCGGATTATGTATCCCCCTCTTTGGATTTATTCATCCATCCGGTCAAGTCAAGTCAAAGCCAAAGTCAGTAAAGGCAAGGCAAGTTTGTCATCCATCGGTCCTTCGTGGCAGGCCGCCAACCAACCCAACAATGACGACCCACCCCTAGCGCCATCCATCCAACGGAATTTTTAATATTCATCTTCTTCCCCCCCCTTTCCTTCAACTCGTTTTTGAGGATTATTTTGAATCGAATTAACTTCAAAAAATGGTGATACTTCAGCCCCAGCGGTCCATCTTCTCTAGTTGTAGCGGTAGTACATAGCGGTGCCCCTCCCTTTCCGCGCCGTTGGATCCAAAATTCCAAAATCACCGACTCCAATTGCAATTGGCGTTTTTTACGGAAGAAGCCTTTTCCCTCTAAATAAATTGTCCATAGACATCCTCAAACACTGGCGCGCGACAGTTTTTCCTATCTCCATTCGGCCGATCACGAATCGCGGATGGCGCGCTCCTTTAATGGATACCATTGTACAATACATGACGGTGTGAAGCGCGTGTCGTCTTACAACTTTTTCAAGGTTTTTTCAATGGCGTCATTGACGCCGAATTATGTCCGACAAATTGCTGGTGCCAAGGATGATGCAAATCAAATCAAAGCCCCCAATTTTAAGCATGATTGTTGATTGTGGTGAAACAGTGTAGCATTATGCTTGCTAAAAAAGTTGTTTAGGATTAAGAGCGGGAGGTCCTCGTCCTTTAAAAGCATCTGTGAGGCTTCCCCAATCTCCCGAAGGGGTGTCCACTCGATGGTGGGTCCAAGCCAAGGACCTCGGGCGGCTAGTGATCCGTTGTTTTCGCACTTGATGCTAAGCCAGTTGGAACACACTTTTTTCTTTCCGGTTTTCAAGGCAGTCGGCTGACCTTATAGCCTGAGGGGCTGAATCGCTGTTCGTTACAATTAGCTGAAAACAAGCTAAATTAGTTCCAAATGTTACAAAATTCGTGTTTATTTCCATGATCTACGCCCTTTTTCGGTCTTTAACCCTCATCCTCATTGTATTTGACATAATGCTTTTTACAAAAGCCGTCCGTCTCAACATCATCAAAAGAACACTTTCCATTTCCTCACTCTTACACAATTACATCAGCATCAGCACCCCCCAAGCAACCAACCCCACCTCAGTCAATTTGTTCTACATTGATGAGCTGATGACGACGGTGAACTCCTTTTCGCTCTGTTCTTTCTTGACTCGACTTGACCGAATCCATCATCTCAAAAAATATATGTATGCTACGTTAACGACGTGCTTGAAACAGGGTCGATCGTGATGGCTGTTCGCACTTTTCAAAAAGGGGGCCCTTGGTTTCTTAACTTCGAATCCGTCTCGTGTCGGCGTTTTTTTGTGAAAGAGCGGGTATGTTTTTGTGTCTTTTATATCTTTGGTACTGTTAATTGGATGTTTTAACGTCCCCTCTGGTCCGACCTACATTGACAAAGGGATAGATCTATTGGCCTATTTTGAGGTGTTAGAATGTTAGGAAAAGCATTTGTGACACGCTTTGGTTGATTTGATTGCTTGAGGGCGTGGAGGTTAGTTAAGCTGATAGGATTGGAGTTGTCGGGCATTCTTAATGAAAAGCGTCAAAGCGTGGCTGTGGTTATGCAATGATTTCATCGTGGTCGCGTTTTTGATCATTTTCTTCGGTTTTGTTTCAAATTCAATTGCGCTGGGGGCCAGTGAGGCCAAGGACTGGTAGTATTAGGACCGTCGGTTTCATTCCATCCCAGTCAGCGTAGTAGCCTCCCGGAAGCGTCTAATTTTCTAATTGTCTGGAAGGGTACTTCGGTGCTTCGCCCAGATGATGACTAGCTAGTCATAGGGCAGCTGCAACTGTCCCTAGTTCCGTTGATCCGTTCGATGGGAGGTGTCCGGATGCTTGGAATTGGAAGCAAGCTGGCTCGGCGGCTCGCGGTCGGCCGGCGGTAGCTACATCGTATCGAATCGGACGGAACAGAACAGATGCACTGTGTTGCGATGGCTGGGTGGCTAGTTCGCGATCTCCCGTTTCACCTCGGGGCGAGACGAACATCAACAATTTCGGGACTTATGGACGACATTTTTTGAGTCTATCACGATATCATGCATCCATCCGACCACGACAAAAGTGGAGAGCCTGTTTCGAGAGGGGAAGGAAGTTTCTTTTTCCGGGAACGGAAGTGGAAGCACTTTTTTCAACGGGTTTTGCATAAGCTTCCTCTTTTTTGAAACTTTGAAATTGACCAGATTTCGGGCTAGGTTCGCACCGAATCGGATCACCGTGATCGCGATCGCGGCGCCACCCGTAAACCGTAGACTATTGTCCTCATAACCCTGTTTCTCACGGCATTTCTGTTTGCCTTTTCAGGCGCCTTGCCTCTATGCATCTGATACCTTACCTTGCCCCGGCGCGAGTATCGCATAGGTACCCATATCCGCGTTGATTTACAGCATATTGTTCTATTCTGTTTTCCCCTTCTCCGAAACAACCATCATCCCTCCCTATTGAAAGTGGCAAGCAAGCCGCGCAATTAATAATAACACCGAAGCCGGTCAGTTGCTCCGCCAACGCCGAAGTCATCCGTCGCCGAACCTTCTTTTGTTGATTTTTGATTGAGGTTCTCGTTTTCCCCTCATTTTCATATATATTTTCACTCATCATCGCCGTCGGCATGCCCCATTGTGTCCAGCCGGTGGCGGTGGTTGCGGCAGCGCGTACGTGCATCGCCTCGAATATCCCCTCTCTCCTTACCCATGATCCCCTCAAGGCATTTGACTTCACGCCTCGGTTGCAACGCGATTGCGCGAAACGAAACTCAAACTCATCGCTTAAATAAAATTTAAATTACCTTGTCTATCGTATTAAAAACAGCTTTTACCACCACCATCATCATGATCCCCATCACGTCGCCGGCACCCCCAAATCCAACCTCCCAAATTCCTTGTTTTGGTTCACCTTCGTCTTCACATTCACATTACTAATTCCTAAAAACAGTCCGCAAAGTGCATTTTTTGGATCGCTGTTCCTCGATGCTTATGTTTTGTTAAGTCTAGCAATGCACGCCGCTTATGTTAAAAGTACACAAACAATGTTCCCCCTCCGGGCCCTAGAGGGCCAATCAGGTCTTCCCCCAACTTTTTGAAGCGGCGATTGCGCAAAGGTATGCAATCAAGTATGCAAAAACTTTTTTTGGTAATGTTTGAGGATGGACACCTTTCGCGCGTGTCGGTAAACAACAAGCTTATTGTCTGTCAATAGCTGGTTTTGTTGCTTATTTGCTGAACAGTTCTGACCAAATATGGTTATTAGATCATTTTGATGTGGAACATTGTGTCACTTTTGTGTGGATTGCGTTATTTTTGTTGAATTAGTTCATTTTTATCACTGGGAAGGTTGTTTGACAAATGAGGTTGAAAAGCTCGTTAAATCAACCTAATTTGCAAATAGACTAACAATCTTGTTTTCATGTTCTTTTCGATGGACTATGTTTATTATTTTCTGAAGCAAACTCACCAAGTGTAGTCACTTGACCATAATATTACAAAAAATGTACAATTATGCGGTTGACTTGGTCGATTTTTGTTAAAGTTTACAGTTGGAAGAATACAACGTGCGCGTGGTCCTACGCCGAAAAAAAGGCTTTTTGCTCAAACAGGTCAAAACACCCCCGAATTCGACTCATTTCAAAAATTCACTAATAATCCCCTCAAGTTATACAATCATTGACCCATCATCGCTTGTCTTTCGCCCATCCACCACTAAAGACAGCCGACGGCAACAAGTACTCGCGGTTATCTGTCATCAATCGTGGCGCAAGCGACGTGTGTGTATAACTTCGCCAGCGGCTATCTCCATAGACCCCTTGCCGCGCAAAGACGACCGCCGTCCTCGATGACGATGATGCGGGCGAGATAACGCCGTCCATCGATCCCGTCTTTTTATGGCTCATTTTGTGGGTTGGCTTCGGGCCAGCCGAACGAACGCCATCCCTAATTACAGTGTAAATACTCGTGTCATCTAATCAGCCTACAAATGATAGCTTCCGTTTCGATGCAATGCGATATAATTTTCGTTACAATTTTTGCAGCCAAGTTGTCCATGCTCCTGCTCCCTTCCCCCCAATGTTGTCATTTTTTATATCCGTTGTTATATCGCCTCCTTCGCACTACATATCTCTACATATTTTCTTGAAGGAAGCGCTCTCCATCCCCCAAAAGGAACAATGCAAACAAACGTGGTTCAAGCCTTATGTCGCGCTCGCCTGACCATCGCGCCCCGGAGGGCTTCTCGAGTTTCGTTTTCTCGGCTATGCTCTGGCCTTACCTGTGTATCCTTATACTTGCTCAGAGGCCGCTGGAATGAGCTGTTTTTAGACGTTCGAAGAGGGGTCTTTTTGGTAGGATGCTGATGCTATTCTGGCCTTGGGGTCGGTGTAGTCGTCGATGAAACCTGGGTCTTCGTGTTGCGAGAGTAAACTTCGATTTTTCGTAAAAATATATATGCAAATTCGCGAAATAATCTTTCCCTACCGATAACATTTTTGGCTTGATCTCATTATTGGGCGTTTTCCAGATTCGCGCCCGTTGCGACCCCCCAAAAACGTAAAAACGAAGCCCTCAAAACGTAAGCAACCCGCTGCCGCGGGCCGTGAATCGCCGAAAATGTTGGAATCCATTGTCGATCGGGCCTGGGCATGCTTCCAGCGCATTGCCGCCGCAGACAAGAAGCCGCCAGATAAGGGAGCCATGCCGAAGCCCGAATGGCCCGATGATGCCGATTTGGAGGCGGCGTTTGATGATTTATTGGTTTGTTTTGGCTTTATTCGAGCTTAATGATAGTTTTATCCATTTAGGAAGACCTCGATCTCCCCCATGAACGCCAAAAAGAGCTCCGAGCCCAATCCCGTGCCACGAAAAAGCGCATGGTCGTCGAACAAGCCCATCGACGTGCCTCCTCATCCCTCTCTGTCGACACCCTTCGAAACTGGGTTGAACGCTTCCCAGATCGTTTCGATTGGACACTGACTGGTCAACGCCTCGACAGTCTTGCCATTGCCCTCCGCACGGATTCCCTTTCCAGTGTCAGTGAATTCGTCGAAGCCGGAGGCATCTTGTTGTTGGCCAACCTTCTCGATGAGTGCCGACAACGTCCTGGTGGCGCGGCCCGGATCGCGGCACCCGTTTTGTCGGCTCTGCGCGCACTTCTCAACTCAACGGTAAGATTTATGGGCCTTCGACAGTCGTCTCGAGTCCAGCTGGCACTTAAAAAAATGGCCTGTGAACGAGCTTCAAAAGCTTTATAGTGCCATCGAACATGCAAGCCATTCATCCTTATTCGGGTTTCGGTTTTCAGACAGCACGCGCAACAGTGCTCAGTAGTCCGCGAACGCTTGAGGCAGTCGCAGCCAGTTTGGATAGTCCCGATGCCAAGTGCAAGGTGAGTCGATTTGAGCCCATTCCAATCTTTTTAAAACGTTCCAATGTGTGCAAACCGATTGGAACGATAGCTATGTCTATGCCATCGAGCTGGTTAGTGTGAAATCCTCAAATCCAGAGCATGAGCCGCGCCTCAAGGTGTTGGTTGGGTGTTCGCGAAAACCGGCCGTGAAACTTGTCTTCACGGACGATTAGCCTTTCCGATGACAGGGCTTTTTTTATACGTTTTTGAGCGATTTGAGTTTCTCACGACGGCGAAAAAGACAAGACAAAGTCGATCTAGCGATGTTATTTTCGTGGCTCTGGGTGTTGGGTTTAAGAGCCTGTACCACAAAGTAAACCTGGGTCCGTTGACCTAGGCTATTGCGCAATGCTTTTTACACCCGGTTTTTACTGTTTTACAGCCTTTATATGGGTTGCATTGCATGTTTTGAATGCATAACATCCCGAATGTGATTCAATCTTCCAATTTGCAGGTTTTGGTTCTCGAGATTCTGTCCGGCTTGTGCCTAGTCCCGGAAGGAGGTCACGCTGCCGTTCTGAAAGCCCTGACAACGGCTTCGCCGTGCATCGGCGAACGCACCCGGTTCCAGAGGCTCGTCGACGATCTCCATCGCCATCACGGTGAAGCGCCTCGTGACACTGAACGGGTTCGACTCGCTACAATGTCCCTGTTGAATGCGTTGCTTCGATCCGGAGCCGCTGAGGTATGTGATTTACTTTTTTGATTGGTTTTTGATCTTACTGGGCTCTGAGTTTGCAACTTGACTCGAGGCTTGGAGCCCTGGGGTCGGTGTTCTTGAACTTATCCATCTCTATCTCCTGCAAAAAATGCCCGTAGCAAGAAGCTAGGCGCAAGAAACCAAGGCTCCAGAGGGGGCCGACCGGGCCGGCCATCTTTTCGCTATTGTATTGTTTTTCCACTTTTCTCGGGTTCTTTTTTAAAAGCCCTTTTCAAAACATGATTCAAATGTCGCAAAACGGCTGAAAAAAGACCTGCATCCAGCTGCGATGGATTGGGATGCGGGTGGTGGATTCTGATGCCCCTTGCTGAGTCAGCAACGGTATCGGATGACGAAACTCGGAATCGGTGCGGGGGCTGACCGCTCTCGGCCGCGAACCTTTTTTGGGTCCCAGCTTGTTCTTTTTGGGTTCTTGAAATGCTATGTAGCTTTCTTCCAAACTTTTCCAGCTTAAGCCGGGTGTAATCGCCTACTATTATTATTCGTTATTCCTTTTTAGCATTCGCTCGAATTCCGTCTCCATCTTCGGCACGAGCTGCTTATGCTCGGCATCCGTGAGGCCATCGAGGCCTTACGGGATGCGCATGGCACGGCCCTGGAGGATCATTTCGACTTGTTTGACATGATGAGACAGGAGGATGAACAGGAACTTTGCAGGTTTGTGTTACATATAACTGTCTTCTTTGATGGGGTCGTATAATTGGTTTCACTTTTATTGACCATTGACACCCCCCAATGAAAGCTAATTATGAAATTTTTCTTTCAGTTTATTCGAAGGCGAATCCATTGACTTCACTTCCGCGACCGCCATGACCGAAACCCTGTCGCGACGCTTGGCAACGACCACAGCCATGCCGCATTTTATCAGCTTGCTCCATCATTTGCTTTTGGTCCCGGGTTCTGACAAATATGCACCGTTATGGGCACTGTTTGATGTGATTCTGCAACAATTGACGCTGCAAGCATCGATGGACCCCTCTACGTCGACGGATGAACAGATTGATCCCAAGTTTGGATTGCGTTTGAATCTAGAAGCTGTCCTGGCCCGAATGAAGACCCATATTGACGTTGAAAAAGCTGAAGCCCAAGTCGCTGCCCTTCAAACGGAACTTGATAATGAACGACGAAGGGTGGTTGAACTGGAGAACCGTCTCGCTGATGCCGATACCGCTTCGCTGAGTAGTTATTCCCGAGGCTCGGAAACTTCCTCGAATCCATCTGATCCGTGTCCATCACCGCATCCGACTCTTCCGCCGGTAGTTCCACCGCACAATGTTCCGCAATGTAGACCGCCTCCGTGTGTACCCCCTCCGCCGCCGCCACCATCCGCGAAACAGATTCGTAGCGGGCCCCTTGGAGCTGCCAACACGAAAAAGAAGTCTGTTCCGAAGCCCCCACAAACGCTGAAAAGTTTGAACTGGAAGCCGATTTCGCTCGCCCAGATCCCTGGCACCGTATTCGATGGAATCGATGATGAAAAGCTCTACGCTAAACTCGAGTTATCCGCTTTGGACACTGCCTTCGCGTCCGGACACGACGACAAGGCTTCCAGCTCGGCTGCAACGCTTCGAAGAGTCAAGGAGCCGACCGTCATCAGCGTATTGGAAGCGCGACGGGCCCAGAACTGCACGATTATGCTGTCAAAGCTAAAGCTGAGCCATCGTGAAATACGTGCTGCGCTGTTGTCGATGGATGAGAAGGGCAGAATACCGAAGGACATGATTGAACAGATGCTCAAGTATGTGCCGACGGCCGATGAACTTCTTGCCATCAATGAAGTCGTCGAACAGAAGGGATCGCCGAAGGTCCTTGCTCTCGCTGATCGCTTTTTCTATGAAGTTGGCCAGCTCCCACGTTACGAGCAAAGACTTCGGTGTTTGAATGCGATTCGCGGGTTCCAGGAGCGTGTTGATGAGCTGAATGCTGCTGCTACTGGTGAGTTCTGAGTTTCTTTTGATTGCTGAAAATCTAATTTGTGTTTTCAGCGGTTTCCAAAGCATCCATCACCGTCAAAAACTCGAAACGTCTTCGACGTCTGTTTTCACTGATTCTCGCCATCGGCAACTACCTCAACCACGGCAAACACAATGGCAATGCCCATGGTTTCCGCCTGGATTCGCTGAAGACTATCCCGGATGTACGGAATGCCATCCAACACGAACAGAATCTGCTCCATTTTCTTGTATTGGCGATGGATCAGGAGACTGCTGATGCGACATCTCGACTTCGAAAGGAATTATCCGTGGTCTATGAGGCCGCGAAGCATAATCGATCCGAGACGGAAGCTGAGAAGCGTGCTTTGGATTCGGTTTTGAGGGAAGTTGAAGCCGAGCTGGCTGCTGCGAAGCGCAAATCTCATGTTGCTGATCCAGGACCATCTGGTGAGCCAGCATCCAGTGAATCGATGACTAAACGTACGAAGGGTGATCGTTTCATCGAGGTGGTTGGCAGCTTTGCCAGTGGTGCTAGGAGGCAGTTCAGTGAGTTGGAACAGAAATATGCTGAATCCGATAAGAATGTGAGTCTTTTGACCGCTGACTTTGATCTTTCATTAATCCCCCCTTGTTTCAGTTCCGCGAAGTCGTCTCCTACTACGCCGAAACCCCGTCAACCTCCTCGCCCGACCACTTTTTCGGTTACTTTGCCAACTTCCTTAAGGACATAACCGAATGCCAGGCCCAAATCTACAATGCCCGCGAGGAAGCCGAACGCATCAAGCGCCAGACCCTCGCGAAGTCATTCTTTGCGAAGCGTAAGCATCCCGCTCGTGGCGGTGATCCCGGTCGAGATTTTGAGCGTCTCATCGATGCCATCCAAAGCGGAGACATCTTTTCCGACGATCTGACGAGGTTACGGACCTCCTTCCGCGTACCAAAGAAGGGTAAATCGTCAGGCGTCACAGCTCCATCCGCTCTACCCGTGAAGTCGCGCTAATTTGACCCCTACATTAGCTAAAAATTCTTTTTGTTTTGTTATAAAATTAAGTACCCTTTTATTTGTTTATGGCTCTTTTTATCCTTGCAAGCAGCTTTACGAAAACCATAGTCCAATTATTACGCAAAATTGCCTTAAATTTATGTTTGTATTTTGTTTTTTTTTTGCTATTATGCGATTCATCCTGTGCGTGTTTTTTGGTCAATGTTGTACATACTTAGTTGAAAAGACACTTATATTAATTATGAAGGCGGATAAAAATAAAAGTATTTATTTTTAATTAACAGGTTGGAATAATGGTTATTTAGAACGTCGTACTTTCGAAATGGCATAATTTTCACATTTACAATGAACAACGGCACGTTCAATGTGTCTGGAGTAACTGACAGCCTTGTTGGTGAATTCTTTCGCTTCATTGCAGTCAGCGATGGAGTCAAAGGTCATTTGGTAGGCGTAGTGGCCGTCGACGTTTCTGAAAGATGGGATTTGAGGTGGTTTTGGGAGAGATGGATGGGCTTACACGGCATGCTCGGAGTATGGGCCGAAGGATGCGACACGTTTTCCTGTGAAGGCTTCGAGGCGGCGGAGCTGAAAGATGGTTTCAATTTGGAGGCATCAATGATTTGAAGGATGATTTCTTACGCTGTTTCGTTGAACTTGAAGATTCTGATCCAGAGTAGCATCATCATAGGGTGCCGTCGACATGGCTATCACAATATCTTTACGGATTTCTTTGCATTTCGTTGAACTTGGGAGCTTTTTGGCCATTCGCTTTAGGAATTCCGCATTTTCAGCTTGACTCCGCTCGAAATCGTCTTTATCCACGGGTCGGATTGGTGCGGCAAACGCTTTCTGGATTACTGGATTGTCGGCGAGGGGCTGTAGCCCGAGGGCTTGGCTTAGTTGGAGGAAGGGATCTGATATCTCGGGTGGTAGGTTAAGGTTTAGTGGGATCGGGGAACATGCTCTCGAGATCTTGAAAACAACTGATAACTTTATCGCCTAAACAGCTAAATCCTACCGGTAACAACATACAAAACCACAAAAACACAACCGAAACAGTCACTTGACAGACTTCCATTACGGTACAAAGCTGTTCACTATGAGATCACTGATGGAAATGGCGCTACTAGCCCTGTTCAACACCGTTTATAAAGCCCCCATCAAAGCTATACTTTATAATGCATAAAAAACAGTTTCCGTATCCGATTCAATTCGAATTTGATCATTTTTATAAGTGTTAAAAAACGTCAAAAGGCTGAAGCTGAAGTGCGATTGCTTCCACGTCTTTGAGCATTTGGAAAGTGGGGGTTGCGTCAGAGGGCGAGGCGATTACGATTCAATTCGATTCGTAGGGCTATGTTTTCGCCTTTTCCTTTTCTGGGGTCTTTTCGGGAGTCTTATCCTTTTCAGGGGTTACGGCCGCTGGACTTGCCGGGGGTGGCGCTGAGCTATTGAAAACGGCTGGTTGTTGTTCCCAGTCGAATTTGTCGTTTTGGTTCTGAAATTTAAAAAATTCAAATTTGAACTTCAAATTTAAAACAAAACTATAGAATTATATAAAGGATTACATTCTTGTTGGCATCCTTGAGCAAATTGAGCACACATAACTCGATATAAGTGTAATCCGGCTCCATCTCATAGTAGTTTTGAACCCCGAAATACTCGCAGATATTGACCATTTCCGGTCCGTACTTCCGTTGCACATCATCACTGAACTTTTGATCCTGGAGGAACTCATTCTTCGCCTCATAAATCTTTTCTTTATCGGTCATATTCTTCCAGGGCAGTGATTTGTTCAGGAATTCGTATATCATGTAGAACCATGACTCAACGTCGTCACGGCGAGTGTGTTCTTTGTTGAGATGACTCGATCGGGGCGCATATTTGACCGATCCGATGAATAGGACCTTTTTGCGGGGGTGCCTGAAGCCCAAACAAAGCTAAAAACGGCTGACAGGCGTCGATACTTACCAAACTTTAGTCCTGAACTTTGGTTTTCGTATTTCGAGATCGCACTTTTCTTCGGGTTCGACTTCCTTTCGGATGCCATATTTCCGGGCACATGTTATGGCGCCAATAATGATTCGATTCCGATGGCCTTCTTTTCCGACGTGGAATATGTGGGGCCGGATGTCTCGATGGAGGTACAGCATGGAGTGGAAGATTCGAAGAAGGTCGATGGTGATAAGAGCGATCTTGAAGATTGTTGGGGGTGAGAAGCCGTTGAGTTTTTCAACGAGTTCACCGAGAGAGGGGCCCATCTGAAAGTTTTGTGCGATTAGAATGTGAGATGGTGATTAGAAAACTTACGCCATCGACAATTAGACAGTTGAAATGGTTATGTTCGCCACTTTCGATGTAAACTGGGACACATGGTTTCTGGTTGGCGTGGGCATGTTTAATTATCTCGGTTTCGATCTGGAAATGATGCAAAAACTTATTCGATAAATACAGAACTAAAATTTGTGGTAAAAATGTTGCTTTGCTTCTATTAGGTTCATTCCTGCTGCTAATACTCCCAAAATCAACAGATTCGAATGCCAAGCTGCCAAAAATTTTGCAATCAGTTTTTACTCACCATCAACTTCTTAATCTTCGCACCATGCCTCTCATACTTCAAATTGACCTGCGCCCCCGCCGATATAATGTCAATTTTCTTATCAACTTCTTTCGTCAACGCTATTCCCATACCGTAAGACCCTTTCAGCGGTTCTTGCACCAATAACCTGAAACCACCAAAGCCATCAACCAAAACATGTCGAAACTCAACCAACTTGATGCCCCCAACAGTCAGTACATCACCTTTGGCCGCCAAATCCTGCGATTTCGCCGCAGCATCTTCAGCAGCAGCTTCACTGGGCCCTTCATTTGGTTCCGGCGTATTTGGAGGTGTCTTTCCACCACTGCTTTCCTCCTCATCGTCACTGTCATCTTCAACAACCTGTTGATTCGGTGTTCCTGGAGCATTTGGTGGCGTTGCTCCCGGTGTGGATGTTCCAGCTTGAGGATCTGGTTGATTCGGTGATTTAGTCGGATTTGAAACAGGTTGAGATGAAGCTGATCCTATGGGTGGTGTCGCATTGATATGTGGGGGTGACTTTTTGTTGCGTTCCGAGGCGTCTTTATCTTTTTCCTTCTCCTTTTCCTTATCTTTATCCTTGTCTTTGTGATCCTTTTCTTTATCTTTGTCCTTATCCTTATCTTTGTCTTCCTTCTTCCGAACAACCCTTTCAGAATCTCCCTGAAAACGGTCAATCAAACCGATCTAAGAAATCTGTGCCCACCTTCCTTTCCTTCATCGATCCATCGCCCTTCTCCTTCTTCACTCTCCGCTCACTACCATCAACATCCTTATCCTTATCCTTTTCCTTCTCTTTCTCCTTCTCCTTCTTCGGTGAATCATCATTCCTCTTTTTCTTCCGATCAGCTTTCGACCCTTTCTCCTTCGATCCTTTCTCTTTCGACCCCCTCTTCTTCTTCTCACTGTCATTGAGGCTTTCGTGCTTCTTCCGTCGTGAACTCGCCCTCTTCTTTTTCGTCGGTTTCTTCACGCTTTCATCCAAATCTATATTCTTCTTCTTTCGATCGGAAGACCGTCGTTTACTATTCTTCTTCGGTCCATGATCGACGGCTTCCACGTTTTTCGATCCCGGCGCCGCATCTTTATTTTTAGTCTTTCTCCTTTTCATCGATCTGTTGGATGCGTCGAGACTGAAAACCACCGTCCCTCAATCAGTGCCATCAACAGTGTGAAACCAACTTTGGCGGTTTAGAAGTGTTTTTACGTAGCATTTTACGCGCCGGGGGCGGTGGGGGATCCACGACGCCTAGGTGTTAGTTTTGGGTGTTATTGGGTCCGTTTTCTGGCTTGATTTGGGAGGTGATTTGCATTTTTGGCTGTTTTTTGTTTTAATTTTATTAAAGTTTTTCAAAAATAAATACATTTAGTGTGATTTAAAAATGTCAAGTCCATCGATCATCGTCATCGATTTTGCGAATCTTAGTAATTGTAACATTTGGGTGATCCCCAGGCATGGATAAGTGTCCATTCCGTTTGTGAACCCCATTAGCACCGTTAGCTTGTTCAATAGCAATCGTAAAGCTCTTCCGTGGATGGCCATTACCAGTCGGAGTCCTTGGTTCACCCCCAGCTGGTGGATCTAACGTTGTCGCGCGAGGTCGAACTGGCAATGGGCCTGGCTTGCCGAGCAAACTTCCGATTAGGACCATTTCCAACTTGCCGAAAGCAAACTCGAAGGCGGATGCCCAGAGAACGGAGAAGAGATAAGCGCAGACGATGATTGGGATGATGTAGAGGGTTAGCTGAAATCAATCAATAGAAATTGTGCCATTTGGGAATTTGGAGGGCTCACCATTTGGAAGAAATTAGCAAAAACGAAGCTTTGTTGATTCTGTCCAGAAATGTAAACCAACACAATAATGTGGACCAAATATGTCGAATACGTCAACCGACCTAAGGGCACCCAAATGGACCAGCTCATGAAGCTGTTAATGAAACTGCCATAGCCATAGTAGCAGGTTATGACGACCCAGGACAGGGCTACACCCCATAGCGGTTTACTCGCGGCCGAGTAAACGGTGCTCCAACCGATCGGAAGGATAGTGCCATTGATCCAGTCTTTCAGGGTGAAAATGCAGCCGTAGACGATTGCGAGGGTGCCGATCCAGCCGATCACTTGGATGAACTGAAATTTCGATTCGAAAGATTAACAAAATGTACAAAAAATCTAAAAAGTATGTTTCAAACTGCTTTCAAATTTCAAAATTTTTTTTCATAAGATGCCAAACATCGCTCACCCAAGGAATTCTCAGCTTCTTATAGCTCTGCAAAAACACGCCAGTCAACATTCCAACAATGTAAATCTGGCACCGAATCCACGGCGCGTCATACATCATTACAGTATACGTATCATAGGGTACTGTCATCCGTGGATCCATCTGCGCGTAGCCATAGTCCGTCGGCGGGAAATAGTAATGCAACATTTGGAAGATATTGATACCTGTCGATGCTGCAAACACCAACAAAGCTACCGTAACACCGATAAGTTTGCCGAAAGCGAAGGGCACCAAAATCAGCGGAGCAAAGATATACATTTGCATGTCAGTTGACAGATACCATGAAACAAGATAACATTGATCCTTGTACCGAATGGCATTGTTCAAATAGAGAAAGTCGATCCACCAATTCTGTGGGCATGAATCTTTGAATTGCCCACTGAAGACGGCCATATTTTGTGTCGCGAAAGGTGAGAAAACCCAAGTGTAAAATGCGATTAGAATGTAGTAAGGTGGCGATAGTCGAATGATTCGATGCACGTAGAACATGATCCAAGCCAGGGGTGACATTGATTGTTTCGGGTTTTGCTTGTACTTTTTGAACCAAACAAAACTCAAAAGTAAGCCTGACTGCCAGAAGAAAGTATCAACGGCAAAGAATGCCGAAGTCAAAATTTCTGTGATTCTGTGCTGATTCATGTGGAACACATCCAACGGATTCGACGACATGAAAGCAAAAAATGCCATCGAATGACCCAAAACGACCCAAACCATCGAGAAAAACCGCATACAGTGGAGCGGGCCAATGTTGCCAGGTTTATTGGCACCTTTTGTGTTGAAAATTTCGACGACATTTGTGTAGAGGGAAAAAGACCTCCAGCAACGCATTGGAAGAGCTAAAGCATGTAGTGATGATAAGGTTAAGCCTGATAAGGTCAAATGTGACTCACATTGAATGTATCGATGATCACGATGGTGTTTATAAATGAAATAATCATAAATTGAGGCTGTTATGCCAAGGAACAACACAATGGCGATGATGACAACCGTGATCCAGGTGCCGGCAGTCGGTTTGTTTTTGAATTCGAGGAGGGATTGGACACTGCAGATGAAAGAAGCATTGAAGCTTGTTTCGATGACACTTTTCAACTGGGCGGAAGAGCAAGATTCGGGAATGCATAGGTCGATGGTGAAAGTGCCACTGGTACAGTTTTCGGGTGCGCCGCTGAGTGATGGAAGGAACTTTACTCTGAAACGTTGAAATTGGCAAAAATGGCAAATAAACACAAAAAATTGAGAAAAAGTGCGATTAAAACAAAAATATAAAAGCAAAAATCGAAGTATTGTATTAGACTTACGAGCTATAGCGACCACGAAAAACCCGATCCTCCAACTCATATTCAATCTTTTGGCACATTTTGAACAGCCCAAACCAATGTGTATTACCTCTCGAAATGCCAGGACCAGGCCTTCCGGAACTATCCAACACTAAAAAGCTTCAAATTCCAAAATATCCCTCAATCGTCAAAACATACAAGCCAGCACCGTTGAAGTAAAGTTAGTAGATGCCTGAGAAGTCGCAATAGCCATAACATCCTCAATAATTTCATTCAAATCCCGTCCACAGGTCGAGTTCCCAAGTCCAGCTAATGGTGACGCATCATCCACCAAATGCTGGATAACATTCTTCAACGTTGGAATTTGCGACTCCTCAATACTGAATCCATTAGAACCACGTGCAAGCTCCTCATAATCAGTCAATTTGATGTAGTCAATTGTTTCCTGCTTAAAGGGTAATCCTTGAAACGTGGCTGATACAGTGCCCAAAATGGACAGCCATATGATGGCGCTCGGCAGGCGAGGCATCTGAAGCGGATCAGAGGTGCCTTCAGACGGCAATACGGAATAGTTAGTATATATAATGGTAAAAGTTTTAAAGTTGAAACAAAAATTGTGTCGCCAGTGTGTCGCAGGTCCGAGCGAGTTCTTGGCACATGTGGTGCATCACATCATTCCCCTCGAATCATCCTTTCTCTCCACCCTCTCAGGGCTTTTAAGCTGATTATCGCTGATAACTGCAAAGCGATGGAGGAAGGGGAACATTGTGTCTTCGCCAGGAGGGGGGCTTCGTCACCATCTCCATGACCACCAAAGTTACATTTGCACTGTGGCGAAGCGAAGCAGGAACAGCCGACACCCGAGACATGATTAATTGATCGGGCTACTTTTTTTCTTATCAGTAGATTGATTGAACCTTCGCAGTAAGCTTATTGTTCCCTTTTTCTGCGGTTTTCCATCATACATTTTGTATAGTTTCTTTATTTTGAACAAATCCAACATCAAAAACTCCCAATAGTCGTAGTCACCGAACTTGCCGCTGGACTCATCGACCCCATACACTGTGACTTCTCATCCAGTGTCGAAAAAACAAGAAACAATAAGCAACAGCCCAGAACGTCGCTCAATGACGTTATTACCGGAATCGCACTATGGTCGGGATCTGTGCCGAGTCGCCACAAACCATAAACAAGCAATTGGGCCAGGTAGAGCAATACGATTACCTGGAATAATTGAACCCAGTTAAAGCCCATAAAAAGAGTGAACACACAAATTTTATGGCTGCTTATCAGTCTAGTCGGAAGCAACTCGTTAAAAAAGTGTTTCATGACTGATGTAAGTTTGTTTTATAGGGGTTAAAGTGCACAAAACAAGCCCATTTTTTGCAGGATAGTGATAGTATCCATTTGTGGTTACAACTTTTAGCAACTTTTAATGATTACACCCAAAAAAGATCTTACCTGTAACAAAGCCGCGCAAAGATAAGCCCCAAATAGCGATGCATTGAACAAACAATGATTGCCATTAAGCAGGATTATGGCGCTCATGAAGCCCGCGTGTGAAGGAATCGCACATGCTATCAATAACAACGTTGTCCTGGAATGAATATCATGGCCGTTGAAGACGTAAATCGGATTAAGACGACGTCGCCACGTGTCGCCGTCGGCGATACGGCCCGGGTCGCCGTTGTCGACGTAGAAGGACGTTGAAAGTCGACAGCATTGGATTGCGGCCCGATTACCAGCGAGTCCGGAAAGGAGGGGTTGAAACATGGCTAATGTTTTGAATTTGTGGGTTGCGCCTTGGAAGACGTAGCCACCGATGGAGGATATCACGGCCGCGAGAAGGATGGAGAACCAGCCATATTTGAGGGTTGGTCTTGTGTAGGGATTTCGGAAGGCAATGAAGAACCAGATGGGTAAAGCGCCTGCTGTGATGCCCATGATGGTGAGGGCGAGCCAGCATTTGGAAGTGGAACAAATGTGAATGAGCAGAGTGCCGGTTCCTACCTGAGAATTCCATTTTGTAAATTTGCAGGAAAACGTAATTCGCACACTTTTCATTGAACGTGCGAAACCCATTCGCACACATTTTTTTGTTTGTAAATTTTGTCATTCGCACATCTTCCCGAACGCATTTTTTACATTCGCACAAGTACACAAACACAAAAACCACATTCAGTCCCTGTGCAAATGCCCCGATTCCCATTCAAATCACCAAAAAAATCTAAACCCACCAATAAACAAAGCGTCGTCAAATCCCCCACACTTGCTGCCACCGGACTGATAACGTTATCCGGATTCACGTGAAACTTCCGTGCCATCAAGACACTCGTCATTATCAAAGCCCCCAAAACGATCGATGACAGATGTACGGCCGACAGCGCAGAAGCCGTTAGAATCACACCTTCCCTCAAATAAACTCCTTTCCCAACGCTTGTCACAATCATGGCCAATCCGGATGCGAACCATGTCAAAACAGAAGCTTGCATCTGAACAAGTGCCCAATTGGCTCCCAAAATCGGCCACCGAGTCTTGTTTGAATCGAGTTTTCCAACATGAGACAATGTCGTTAACCTCGAAGCCAGTGTCATCTCAAGATTGCCTTTCATGCCGAGAAGTACTGGTGTCAGCATCAGGGCTTCATGGACTTCTTCGTAGAATTGGTTTGTTTGCCATTTTTGTAGGAGTAATCCCGTGAGAATTAGGCTTATCCCGGCGAAAATTAACGGTGGCATGCTCTGCAAGTGTTTCATAGTTTGTTTATCACGATCAGTGAACGGATTCAAACCTCAATCAGGAAAGTTCCTATCGATTCATCTCGAAAATCGGGAAGTTCACTCGACAGTTCAATCGATTGTGATTGCGGCTGTGTCGGAGCATCGGAAAACTGTTCCGACGTCGTCTGTGACGATGGAGCAGGGGCATTGTTAGCTGAGAAGTTCCGAGGCATTGCAGGCTTGGCCATGGTTTATTACAAAGATTATGACGGCATCTAGATCCTCAGGGCATAACAATAACATCAAAATTGTGTTGTCCTATGCAAATATGGTTTCAAATAAGCTTTTTGGCCGCGTTTCGGTTTCTTTTGCTTCGACGACGACGGCCATGTGATGGAGCTGGTCGGTATGTCGTCTTCGTCGTCGGGGGTGTTGCTAAGTTTTTTGCGGAGGGCTTCATACGTTTCGTAACCGAGCTCCTGTAAAACGTTAAGGATGAATAGAAGAAGATGCGTATCAGACAACTTACAGAGACAAAGAACTGATCAAGAGTGGGCCCAAAGGACCACGCTTGCAATCCACGTTCGATCCACAGTGTAACAATGGCATGCACAGCTTCACGGAAGTTCTTGTGGCTCTGAATCATGGTAAACGCATCCACGTGTTGATTAGGGTCATTGTTGGGTTCGGCGTCGACGACGGGGGTGTTCGATGATCCAGAAGCCGCAGCAGTCAAAATGAGCTGGTCCAGGAAGGCTGAAAACACCACTTTCGTGTTGCTAAACAGTCGCACAATGGCACTCTAGTAAAGGAAAGCGTGGCCGCCTTCTTCTCGGCACACCGGTCGCACTATGGTGTCCAGCGACACCGCACTGATAACAAAAATATATCAAAAACAGCCGACAAAAAAGCTATTACCAACCTTTCAATTCCAATGGCGTCGGAAAGATGGACGAGAGCTCGATGATCTTCTCGATCAGCACACCGATACGGAATCCATGGATCGTTGCAAAGGGCCGTGGCTGAGCCTTGTGACGCATGATGCAGAAGGCAGCTTTCGACAAGGACAAAGAAAACCAACTTTGAAGGAAGCACAAAAAAGTTGTGATGTGGAAGAGCGCGAGGGTGGGAAAAAGCTGGAAACGAGAGTGAGATTAAGCCTCTCTCGCAAGGTGTGAATCGCGCTCACAACCCTGATTATCAATCAAGCCCACCGGGAAAAGTGCGTCCTCAAGTTCCCATCTTTATGAACTTACGCGTGAGCTGTTTCCAATCTGATAATTGCAACTAAATTACTCTTCCTACATTCTGTTTTTCTATGTTGTAATTATGCATCTTCAGTTTACCAAGCTTAGAAGCAACCAAATTTATTCAAACAAAACAAAAACAACAAAAAAAAAAAAACAAAAAACCATCACTCATTCGAATACAAATTCATAACAGTCTGCTCAAACTTATCTATTTCATCTTTACCAAATCGCAGTCCAATATCGTCCAGCATCATTAGCATGTTTGGAAGAGTCTTCGGAGCAGTGTTGATGTAATTCAACTTTTCTATAAACGTGAGCTTCAACTTCGAAAGCGACTGATAAGCTCGTCCGATCTCGGCCGTTTTGCGTTGAGCTGCGGCATTCTTTTCCAGGAACTTCGTACAGCAATGGATAACCGTATTGTGGGCAGTTCGGCCTTGTTCCAACTTCCGACGTCCACTTCGAGACGTTGCTGTGGTCGAGACCGGTGGATGGATCTTCTTGACGATTTGCTTTGTCGTGGATTCACCGAGCAGAGTGTGGAGACGCTTTTCCTTCTCCGCCGGCAGCCCAGATTCGTCTTCTGTCTTCCTTGGCGGCAGTGCTATGAATGGATGCTGAACACGGGTGCGTTGACGCGAGAACAGTGAATTGTATTCGTCGTATTTGAGGCGATATTCCATCAATTCAAGCTCTTCCGCGGTCCAAATTGAATTCATCACAGTCTTGGTGATTAGACCAGCTTTCCGCTCAAGTTCTTCATCGCCATTCTCAAAAACATCAGGGTTGACGCCCAAATAAGCATAGATAAGATCGCTTTCCTCGGCACTGGCACCTTCGACGAGGACTTTGCGGAAGTTTGGATCAGCGATGATGTCCATATCAGTCACGACGCCAGTTTTGTTCTTTGAGCTGTGGGATGATGGGATTCGGGCCGGTTTCACGACTTCATCGATTTTCTTTTCAACTTTTTGATTCAAATGGTAGTCACTCAATTTCGTTTCAAGCTTCTTCGTGGCTTCAGATTCATCATCGCTGTCGCCAGTGTTCCGAACACCGAAATAAGTATTCACAGCGTGATCACTGAACTGCATATTGGTCGCTGCTGGTTCGGCAAGACTTTCGGCAGTTTCATCAGGCGTGGCTACTACTGTGGAGCCTTCGAAAGTGATGGAAACAGGGCCAGTTGGTTGATAGGAATCGGCAGCATTCGCGAAAGCTTTTGGATTGTTGGCGAAGGCTTTGAGGGCTGGAGTTGGTTCTATCGGGGCTATTGTCTGGAAATTTATAATGAAATGGACATTCAAAGCAAAGATAACTCACAGAAACATCGGGCTTCGTATCCATAGGCTCATCCTCATCAGACGATTCCAAATCTGGAACTGGCTCATCATCATCGACTTCCATTGCTTCGACAGTCTTTTCCTTCTTCACCGTCTTGCAGTTCGATGTGACATTTTCATTATCGTCGTCCAAGATTGCCTAAAACCAAAATTTTATATAAATTGAGCCCAAAAACACAAAACCAACCCTCAAGGCGTCCGTATTCAGGTCTTTGTTCTTCATATTGTTAATCTTCTTCCAAACCGATGGCACAGACTTACCCGCCTTTGCTCTGGCTTTCATCATTTCCTTCTTGAAAGCTGAAGATTGTCGCCATACTGGCATACCCGTCGGTTTCAATGCTCCATCCATTACCGCCTTTTTGAAAGCTTCCGTTGACGCTTGAACCGCCTGGAGCTCTGCTTCCAATGCAAGAGCAGGCTTGGCGGCATTCTGTTCAGCTATGAGATCCCGAATCTCAAGCACAGCAGCCCGAGCAGCTTCGACGGTCGTTCTGCTGGGAACCTTTGCGTAGGAAACGTGCTCGGCGGTCGCTCGGGGTTTCTGGAGCTTATCCTTTGTTTGGAAAACGAATTCCCGGACTTCGGCATGTGTCAAAACAGAGGCCCGCGGGTTGACGACCTTTTCGACCCAAACTATTTGGTGTGGCATGATTACCTGAAAATTTTATATATGAAATGGTGAAATCGTTGGATGAAAACGGAAGCGCTCGGATAGCTCGATAAATGATTGAAAACAAAACGCAGGATTACTATCAATAACAGCGTTGCTCAAGGAAGGTGTCAAAGACATGAAAATATATAAAATGAGTAACTTCAAATGAGAAATAAGCTCGAAACAGAGGGTTTTGTTATCCTCTGAACCATTCCAAACAAACGCAGCTTCAACTAGAAAAGCGTATTGGCAAAAGGTGCCCAGCGGCTATTCGCTTTTTCGCGCAAACTGCGTCAGCTTCACGTTCGAATTTCTCGAGCTTCCTTTCAATCGCTCAAATCTGTTTTATCAGTTCGTTTATTGCTGCCATGACACTTTACAATAATGTTGCCAAACGTACCCTCAAGCTATTCAACAAATTTCAATACAAGTCCTTCGCTCTCTTTTTCGTTGTTTATGTACATTCATTTCTCTAAACATCGCATTGTAAAAACAGAAGTGTTGACTTTTAAAAACATGGATAAATATAAAATAAATGAGTTAGTGGAATCGGTAATGTGAGGCTGCCATAAACTGAAGGAGGCCAAGGAGGTTGCGCTGATGTACAAGATTGGCAGTCCTGGGTTCACGTGTATTCTTCTGTGCCATCGGCTGAGAGGGATCCAAAATTTGATCAAGAACGAAGTCAAGGAAGTGGATTCCTGGGGCATTTAGATAACATTCTAAAGTGACATCATAGTTTTCAATGGATTCGTCAGCTTCAGGCTCGGTCTCCTCATCGACATCCGTGTCCTCTCCCGAGTCATATAGTATCTTGCCTTTGGAATATATATGCGAAAAGTAATACTTGCTATTACGACGGGCGTTGAACCGGGGAGCCATTGATCGGGCCTGAAATAAAATACCCATGAAAATAATGTGTTGAGTCGGCGCGACGTTATGTGGCACGTACGAAACGGAGAAGAGGTGTGGGTTATCAAGTGAGGGGTACACGAAGTGGAAACCGAATGCAACGGTACAAAGGGTAAAACAAGTGTAAAATGAGCATCGAGATTGGCGGTATGACAATGCGACAAATTAGCCGATGGCAGTGTAGCCCCGGACAGTGTGGCAACTGACTTTTGCGCCGATTTTTTGATGTAATCACAGGCAAAACGCGCGGCTGGAATGATATCGGCGCAAAAGTCGGGGGTTACAACAAATTTTGCGCGAATGTCGAAAGCGCTTTTGCCAGGGGCTGGAACAACGGCGCAAATGTCGGGGGCTCCAATAACGGCGGCTCAGAATTCGGTGGCTACACTGTCGGGGCTGAATTGCCGGCGGCCAACTTTTCGCGGCTACGTTGTCATACCGCCTCGAGCCTTATCATCAAAAACGCCCACTAGAGGGCCACCTTGGGTATGCGATATGGCACATGCTGCCGTTGCAAACTGAGCAGACCTGATTGAACTGGTCAGTCTAGACAGACGAGATTGGTCACTATCGCGTCGCTCTACCGCGCCGCGTCTCTGCAGGCATTGTTCGTTTGCTGTTTTAACGTTGTGCACGTTGCAGGGGCATGCATGATCTAACGTGTTTATTAATGGTAAACACATACAAATAGACTTTACCGATCAATTTTAATCAGTTTCAAATTAATGTTAAATGCAATTGCAATGATGTAAACATTTCAGTAAACAAAATTATTTTGGAGCTATCGATATGTACTAACCGATTCGGCATCACTTCTGATATCATGTTGTTTTTGATCTGTTTTATCACCAGTACATGCTTACAGTTGTATAGGCAACGTGGAAAAGACACGAAAGCTAGGGAAAAGAAACAATAACAGCGATACAACTGATGCCTGCCCTTGAGCGTGGTGTCCCCTGTGCAGGGACCACGGACGGGGTGGTCCCCGTCTTTACTCTGATTTGTCGAAATCTCCTCCGTTGTGTCGAGTCTTAACGTTTCTTTTTTCTTATCATAAATCTTGACTGATCAGGCAACTTTTTTTAAACAACAGAATGGCTGAACAAAACTGATTTAGGAAAAAGTTGATCCAGACAGTCCCAAATCTGATCGTTGGCAACTCACTGCCATGGGCGATTTTGCTTTAATCGCAAAAGTTTTGTCTTATTTTTTACTGAAAGTGGGACTTTACTGGGGCTCGATAGGTACCAAAGAATGCCGAGGTTAGAATCGAATTTGAAGAGAAAATGCCGTCCAAAGTTGGAGCTGGAGGCGCGAAATTTGAAATCGCTACAAATGCACAAATACAAAAACACATTCAGCTCCTGTGCAAATGTTCCAATATCAATTCAAACCCCACACGGGTGTCCGTCGTCCGCCAAAATTCTTAAAAATTTGCATAATCAAGGTGAAAAGTGAACACACAACTTTTTTTTAAATTTGATGGTTTTTTAATTTTAAAAAAATTAAACGTTTATAAATCAAGCTGAAATTCTGGATTCCGTAGCTAGGTAGGTACGACTACCTCTCTAAATTTTTGCAAGGGGGTAGCTACTATGCGGGCTTCTCAGTAGTGATTAGAAAAAATCTACACCTTATTTTTGCAACATGATAGATTTTAAATCGTCAAAACTTCAAATGTCGATGAATCAAGCTGAAATTTTGGATTCCGAAGCTAGATAGGACTAGGTATCTCTCCTAATTTTTTCAAGTTGATTCCTTCTATGACGGTTTCTCAGTAGTGATTAGAAATTGAAAAAGCGCATTTTGGCGTTTTTTATAGGGGGACGGACACCCGTGCCCAAAGATCCCCAAAAACCCACCAACAAACAAAGCGTCGTCAAATCACCAACACTCGCCGCAACTGGACTGATCACATTATCCGGATTGACGTGAAACTTCCGGGCCATCAAGACACTCGTCATGATCAAAGCTCCCAAAACGACCGATGACAGATGCACTGCCGACAGCACCGAAGCCGTTAGAATCACACCTTCCCTCAAATAAACTCCCTTCCCAACACTCGTCACAATCATAGCCAATCCGGACGCGAACCATGTCAAAACAGAAGCTTGCATCTGCACAAGCCCAAAATCGGCCAACGAGTCTTATTTGAATCGAGTTTTCCAACATGGGACAACGTCGTTAATCTCGAAGCCAGCGCCATTTCAAGATTGCCTTTCATGCCGAGGAGTACCGGTGTCAACATCAGGGCTTCATGAACTTCCTCGTAGAATTGATTTGTTTGCCATTTCTGTAGGAGAAGTCCCGTGAGAATCAGGCTTATCACGGCAAAAATTAAGGGTGGCATGCTCTGCAAGCGTTTCATAGTTGATTTTTCACAATCAGTTGGCGGATTCAAACCTCAATGAGCAAAGTTCCTATCGACTCATCTCGAAAATCGGGAAGTTCACTTGACAATTCAATCGATTGAGACGGTGGCTGTGTTGGAGCATCGGTCAACTGTTCCGATGTCGTCTGTGACGATGGGGCAGGGTTCATGTAAGCTGAGAAGTTCCGAGGCATTACACGCTTGGCCATGGTTTATTACAAAGATTTTGACGGCATCTAGATCCTCAGGGCATAACAATAACATCAAAATTGTGTTGTCCTATGCAAATATGGTTTCAAATAAGCTTTTTGGCCGCGTTTCGGTTTCTTTTGTGGCTTCGACATCATTGCGATGGAGCTGGTCGGTATATCGTCTTCGTCGTCGGGGTTGCTTAGTTTTTGCGAAGGGCTTCATACGTTTCGTAACCGAGCTCCTGAAAAACATGAAGACAACAATGAACACATGTCAGATAAGAGCACTTACGGAGACGAAAAACTGATCAACAGTAGGCCCAAAACTCCAGGCTTGCAATCCACGTTCAATCCACAATTTTGTAAAGTTGGTTGTGTTTGTGCATGTATTTGTTGTTAATCAATGTGTTTACTAGAGAAGATTAATGTGAACTTTGGAAAAATGATTATGAACCGAACATATTATATACTTTTGTCTATATAATTTTTAGTTCATTGTTTTCTGCAGAGCATTTTGGTCATGGATAAAGAGAGCTCTTACGTATGTTCATCTTGCGATTACTGGAACAAATATATAATACTCCGTTTTCCAGGAAATCAATCTTCGCATTTTGAATGCTTTCTATTGCTTCGCTCAACATAACTCTTCGGCTCAAAGTTGCGTATCCAAGTCTATCAAGTTTGCCGTGGTGTTCCAATGCCAACATCGAAATTGGGGGGGCCTCTTCATAATGTCATGTACATTTCCACTTTCAATTCTCGATGCCAATCTGTCTGTTACTGCTTCATCATTTTCAATGTTGTCTAACCCCCTTAAACTGGTGTACATTGTTGTTGGTGCCGTTATGTTGTTACGATTGTTGAAATAAGCGTTGTTTAATGATTATCGATCGAATTTAGAGCACCCGAACCCGAAGCCTCCGGATCTGGGTCCAAAAAGCTCCGGAGCTAACAGCTCTATTTACCGGGGCGTTTGCGCGCCTAAATGTGCTTTAGTCGATACTATGGATGAAACCATCGTACACACAGTCCAAATAACCGCCCTTTTTTGGATGGGCGGGAAAGGCAACAACGGGTAGACATCGGGTTCATTTGGTTTCATTTGGTTCCTTATTTTTTATTGAGGCTTTGTTGTTTGTGTCTCTGTTTTATTTCTCGTAGTTTCAAACATGCCGTTCTCCATCGCTACCCTACCGTATCCTTTCCAAAGACGTCTTCGTGAACTACTCAAACCCATTGAAACCATAGAACTGCAATATGCAGCAGGAAGTTTGGAAGACAACGAGCCTTTTCTCCCAATCCAAGCCTATAAGTCTGCCTACGTTCTTTTTGAGAGTGGTTATGATGAGGTGGAACTACGGTGGGGCGCGATACACAATGAACTAGTCGAACATAATGGTGTAGATCTGCTTCAACCACCAGAAATGTGTCTCTATGGACTAAACACATCGGAACTTTCTGACGATTCTTTCAAATTCGTATCTTTTAAAAGTTTGGATGGTGTGTTATTGTGGGACTGCACAATTACTGATGAGTTTTTGACGGCTTTGTCTGCAAAAAACGTAAAACCAACTTTATTTGTCATAAATTCTGATATTGGTAGTTCTGTAAAGTTTTCTAATGTTTTTAAAACTTTTCCTTCTATTAAAGTTTGTCAATTTATGCATTGCGCTTCCAAATGGTGGATGAAAGATGTGTTAGATTTTGGAAAAACTAACATCGAAAAAATGATTGTAGCGGATAGTGATGTTGAAACTCTATTTAATTTTAACGCTAAGAGTTTATATAACTTTGTTTTGGTAAGTATATTAAAAAAAAATAAGTTCGCAGTTCTATTAAAAGCGATTTTCAGGCTCAGGACAAAACATTTGAATTGCAATTACATCTCACTGGTGATTTTGATAATTCACTTTTCAAGTCCAAAATGGCATCAGTTTTAAAAAAGAAATACTTCACTGAAGTTGCTAGTAGTCACCGTTATTCCATTTGTTTGTTGATATGTAAACCCAACATGCCGATTGATCAACGTTTTTATAGTAAGAGACGGTTTGGTACTATTCTTTAAATGTCATTGTTTTCTACTGTGATCAATTGTCTTACATGTCAACTGTACCCAAAACAATGACATTAAAAAACATAAACACGTACGTACGATGCCCTATAATTACACGTCTTTAAAGAGATCCATAATCATATCAACCAGTTTCTTTAGTTCAATAACTTTATAATTCGCATCCACGAGGGGGAGCCGCTGTCGCACGGATGTAATGACACCATCAATGAGATTTCGAAGCTGCGTCAAATGTGTTTTCAAAGTTGCCCATTTGTTAGGTTTCTGGGCCTTTGTCAAGTAAAGCCAAGCAAAACCCAATTCAATCAGATGTAGAGCCAACTTATAGTTTGAAACAAACAGCTGTACGTTGTCGGTGTCCAATTTTGTTTGAAGCAGACAGTTTTTGAGGTCTCTGACTGCTTTCATGTTAAATCGCAGCTCGTGGATAGGCAAACAAATATCACTGTACTCTGTAGTGATAAAGTTTGACGTGGTTTCATCAGCAAAATTGACCATTTTCACTTTTTGGTCGCCAACTTTGTATCGCCATGACCAATAGTATGAAGTGCCACAGTCTTGACAGGTTTGAATGTACACTTTTTCGTGGGCTTGGTATAGGATACTGCCACAGGTGCATGTGCGAACGGAATCCGGATTCTTGCGGGATAACTCAAGGTAGTCTAAAACATCCTTATTAGAGTTTATCGGTGAAGTTTATAAGACTTACATTGTAGCTCGAACTTTGTCGCCCAAGAAGCAAACCGATCACATGTCAACGGGAAATGGGGCCGATTTTTACATCGAAGACAGAAGCACATTGAACAGTTCCAACATGCGACACTTTTATATATCGGTGTTGACTGAATTGTAGCCATGGAATCGCAACGGGGGCACTCAATGAGTGTTTTGCCACTTTTTGAAGCAGTCGTTTTCAATTCTGCGTTGAAGTAGAAGTTAGCCACAGGCAGGGGCAAAAGAGCGTAAAGATATTGATCACTGATAGATGCCGTGCAATCTGTTTGGATGCAAGTTAGTGGCAACGCTTTCTCGCAAACGATAGACGTCGTGAGTCCACTTTGAAGACAGTCACGGCAAAATGCATGCGAACAAAGTTTGAAGACTTGGTAAACTGGAGCATCATCGGAATCACACTTATTACAGTGCGGGGCATTATGCTTGCATTCTGTAACAACGTTGTTTTTCAGTTTGACGACTTCAAAGCTGCCAACAATGTCAGGAACGTTGATTTCAGAAAACGTTGGATACGTCTGTGGTTCAACGCCATTAGTTTCGATGAGTTTCTTTGGATAATATGCCGTTTGACTGTCATAAGCGTCGCGTAGAGTTGATAAGCGCGATGCTTCATAGCTCTTGCTGAGCTTGATAACACATGCTTCCAAGAATTCGTCCAACGATTTGAAGTCGTTTGATGAAAAGTACGTCGACAGGGGTTCTTCGTCGACTGGAAAGGAACCGTTCAAGGTGATTCTATAATTTGAATTGGTTACAACGCGTTTTTGAGCAAATGATCACTCTAACTAACCTTATTTTGTTGGGTTTCAACCGCTCAATGATCACAACAGAGACGACATTACGCTCCCCTGGATGAAGTTTATCGCTTAAGTCGACAGCAATGCCCGTTTTTGACGAATTTAGCCATCGGAAAAACCATTTTGTCGGTTTCAGATCGAAAGTTTGACCATCTGGGCAGCCCAGCTGACTGCCATCAGTCGTAAATTGAAAGAAGAAAGAATCTTTGCAAAGGCTTTTCAAATCAACAATTGAAGAATATTCGTTTTCAGTCTTATCAGCTCCACAATCATCCGAGTTTGCAAGTGTCCACTGTGATGACGATGATGACGATGGAGGCGGTGGAGGGTGATTATCAACAATGAAGTCCGCCACCGTAAAATCTGGACGTTTACGCGTATCTTCCGTATCACAGTCTTCCTCTTCTCGATCGCCGCCCGCGTCCTCATCAACCCATTCATCAGGATCGAATTGCCGTATTTGCCGTCCACGTCTTATGCCCCCGAAAGTATTCTTCGAGTGCCAATCAAAGTTGGCATAACGCGTCTGGGACACAGTCGCTCGAACATATCGAATTTCGGGAATCACCTTTCCATCTTCATCGACGGGTTTATTCTTGTTTTTCCGTGTGACGTAATGTGCCGGATCCGCCAACCAGAAGGCATGATTTGTCGTAGGTTGAACCTCTCCATCAGCATTTCGTTCGTAGTGACCGGTAACAACGACATCGCGGCACAGGGCATAAGCACCATCACAGCCATCGACTTTGACGTTATCAGGAAAAGCTAAGGGCTCCATGGCAACGAGATCATCGGCTCCGGAGATTTGTTCCCATCGGTATTTACGATTCAATGAATACTGGACGTTGATGGCAAATTCCGATTGCGCATCGTTGACACGAATCACTCGTTCACGCTGTTTTTTGCTCAGCTTTTCCGGATTCACGAAAAATTTGCCGAATGTCGCTTGACTACGATCTCGTTTGGTCTTCAGTTTATTATAGCCATGTCGACGACCCTTTTCACGATTACCAAAATGTGGTTTTTCGTCGATGGGATCCATGATTGCGGGTCCTAAAAATGGCTAAATTAGAGTTTGGGGTACAAAAGCTTGTAAATAATGCGTAACACGTTCATAAAAAAGGCATAACTGTACAGAAAAACCGATATTTTCCGCATTGTAAAGCCCAACACTGACCCCCCACAGAACAGAAAAACAGCAAAGCCTTATTGACAGCTGCAGCTACAGCCATTTTATACTACGCGTCGCAGACAGGGTTTTCCCCAGCCAGACTAACAAGAGAACGTCCACTCCTCCCAAAGTGAGTCAGCAACATTGTGCAATATTGAACCGGGTTCACCCAGATGTTGTTTGCTATTTCGAAAGTCGCACCTTTCAAATGACGTCAGGATACTATCCTTAACAATAATATCGAAAAACTTGAAAAAAAGGCACAGCAAATACTAGAATTTGCACTACAGCAAGCTACAGCAAATTCAATAAATGCCACGAATGAGGAAGTATTGATTTCCAAATGCCATGAAAGTAAGTTGTTGTTGGGATTAGTATTCCACATTGGGGCACTCTCATAATGCCAGAAAGTTAATTTTTTGGTTGACTGTACATTACTAATTTACAAAGATGCATGGTTTCATTTTCCGTCGTTGCATACTCGTAATTTTTATTATAATTATTTGCACTATACATAACATCATCAACAAAAACAAATAACAACAAAATTATAAATCACCTTCTTTGGGGGATTGTAATCCCCCCGGAGCTTGTTTAGTTGGCAATGGCTCTGCGTGACGGTCTCTTCGGCACCTAAATATATGCCGTTATCACGCGAGGAAAACATATATCATTCGACGTACCTACGATTAAGGTGGCATGAGCGCCTCTAAATTGGGTTTTGAAGTGGTGTTCATTATACTATTAAAGTAGTCTGACACCAGTTCCTGGGCTTTCATCAGAAGTTTTTTTGAAGCTGAAAAAAACAATATAAATCAAATGTGATAAATAATAATTATGAAAAGTAACCTTACCTGTTCCTTTCGCGTCTTCCAACAACTTCTCAACCTGTCGCAGGTGTTCTTTCGAACTCTCCGGATTTGAAAAGGCAAACGATTCTATGACCGTCTGCAAATCGTCCGGCAGGCTTTGCATCACTTGTCTCATTTCAGGGATATCCTTTTGAATGTGCAGACTCTGTACGAAGAGCAGCAGCGTGGGCGTACTTGCTGTAGCCACTGGCGGTCGAAGGTTGAAATTAAAGGTTAAGAAATGGTCTTTGGAAAAGTTGGAAATCACTGGTGGAACGAAAACAGAACGAAGGAAGCATTACATTAGATGTTAAGCGACGAACGCACAGTCAATTGTATCCATCTACCACCACCAACACCAACACCGATAACACCACGATGTTTTCGTACCTGGGCAGCAGCGGCACCAGTGTATCCGGATTCGGGATAAGCTTCATTAGGCTCTCCGCTCGGCGACACCTGTTCAGGGGCAGCCGAAGGGGCAGGAGACGGGGAAGCTGAGGCGGCAGTCGGAGCAGGGCCGCCGTAGCTTTCAACACCAGCACCGGCACCAACGCTGGCAGCATCACCGGCAGGAGTCTTGGAGCGCTGAGGGCACGGGCAGTATTCGGCATCGGCACCGGGAAGACCCTTGGGACCACGGAGACCGGGGAAACTGTCCTTGCCAGGCTCACCAGTAGGTCCAGCGGGGCCGGGCTCACCGACAGGGCCGGGAGGAGCATCATCACTACGGTCACCTGGTTGACCTTCGTCTCCGGGCTCACCGGCCATACCAGTTTCACCCTTGGGACCAGGAGCACCCTTAGCGAAGCCGACTCCGTCTTCACCAGGAATACCCTTCTCGCCAGGGGCACCGAGATCGCCTTGGTAGCCGATTTCACCTTCAGGGCCTTCTTCACCAGTTTCACCGTCACGGCTCGGGTTGCCAGGGGCACCCTTATCGCCCTTAGGACCATTCAGCCATGGCAAAGTGCACACTGACATTCCCGACCGCAGATGCATTCCTCAATGGCGTATTGCTGGAGGAAAGTGACGATTGCTTCTGGTTCATCAATTCAATCGGCGTCGAAGCTTGAATCGTCTCCGATGAGATGCACACCGAAACGGCATTACACGGGTTCGTCAACTCCTGGGAAGTCACCAAAGCAATGGTTTTATTCCGCGGCAGAGCGTGCAGAAAGTGGGCGCCATGTGTCGGCTTTCGATTCGACTTTGTGATGGTAACATTTTCGTAGGTGATAACTTTATCCAAATCGGAAACCTGCATGATGAACGGAATTCCATAGGGCTTCGCATAATCAAACAGCTCATCCATGGACTTCACCGTGTCGGGGTATATCCTCGCAGAATGTCCAGTCGCACGCAAATCACGGACAATTTGCTTCGCTTCACGTTCCATATCGGGCGTACGGGCATAAACCAGTGCTCGACAAAATGGAGATGCCGGTCCTAAACAAGATCTGTTGGATGTATGCCAGACTGTCGATGGATAGATGGAAACCATAAGCGCACTGCGATGGCACAAAAGCATCTTTCGGATGACGCTGACCCGCGAAGTACGAGTCATAACGGCCTTCGGCAAGCACACCGACTTTTTTTGTCGCCGTTTTGGTATGATAGCTAACTTGGAGAAGGTAGAACAGCCCCGACGAGAAGGTAGTCGGTCGATAGACGAGTCCAGAATCAAAAACAACCGAAATCGAACAGTCTTTCAGCTCTTTCAAAGCGTCCGCAGCCGCGGCAAGTTCATTTACGGCAGCAAGGGCATATTCGGCAGCTTTATCACATCGCGTAGCCTTGGTAACACGGGCGCGAAATTGATCAATGTTGTCGGCCGGCTCCAAATGTCTCAAGATGTCGAGTGCCGTCGTACGGGACATTTCGACGCTGAGGGCAAGTTTATCCGCCTTCTGCTCGGTCGTTAAACGAGATCCGGTTTGTGTCATGCCATAGAAGGAGTGCAGAATCTGCTGGGTAGTCTTCTCTTTCACGTTGTGCAGTGAACAAGCTGCCCGGACAAGGTCAATGTGTCCAAGGTGAAGCGTAAGCTTAAGGCCATTGAGAACTGGCAGATGCTTCTCAAACTCGGCATTCAGCGACAACATCTCAGCAGCAACAGTTGTAGCCTGCTCAACCGGGGCAATCATATTGACATTGCAGTCATGATGCCGAACTGGATGGACGCCAGGAAGGTCAGCTGTCGAGTAGACATTGTCGATCGCAAATCGACGCATCTGGAGTACGGCATTCCGAGCACAATACCGTGCGAACGACGTTCGAAGATCGCCATAGGCCGCGAGCTTGTTGCCAGAAGTATCGATGACTGTAAAAGCGTTCTTCTGGGCTTGAGCCACTGCAGGCGTGAAAGGATGGGTCGGTAGCTCCGACACACCGTGAAGATGAAAGATAGCCCGAAGTTCACGCGAAATCATTGCAACAGAAGCCTGGCGTTGAGGCTCATTAAGCATAGGATCAGCCGCAACAGCATGGTCAAAGAGATAGTTCACTGATTGCGGGATATCCAAGGCGAACAGCTCGCTAAGACACCATTGATGAAATTTGGAGTTTCTGTTTTGAAGACTCGTCGCAAACTGTTTCTGGAACTCGGTCTGCTCCGACATGACCAAGGGCACCAGGTCGCCGTCGAGTAAATCACGAACGAGAGGGCGTTGTGTGTGATCCAAACAAAGCATCAGTTTGACCAGTTTCTTGACTTTTTCTGTCTGCATCGGGGCAATGTTCTCTCCAAAATCGATCGGGAATTCGATCATATTGCGCAGCTTCTGCAAGACATCAATGCGCTCCATGCCCACCGGTAAGGGCCTGTAGAACATTTCAAACAGAACAACGTCAGCACTGTAAACATCGCAACGGCTATCGTAGGGATTTTTGAAGGCGGTAGTGCACGCGACTTCTGGGGCTATGTACATCCCGGTTCCGATGCCTTTGGTTTGATCCGTATGGTTTTGGAGGGCAGCGGCATCGCTGTATTCCGGATCGGCTTTATTGGTTAATTCGAGTGTGGCGAGGCCGAAGTCGCCGATTTTGATCTGAAAGGAAGTCAGTCAATGCGCAGAAGCTCAACAGTATCGAAATAAAGAACTTACACTCATATGAGCAGTCAAGAACAAATTCACCGGCTTCGAATCGCGATGAATCATTCCCTGTGAGTGGATGTACTGTAGACCGCTGAGAATCTCACGGAACAGCCTCCAATTGAGCTCTGGGTCTTCCAGCAAACGTTTCGAATCAATCAAATTTCGAAGCGTGCCGCCCTCACAGAATTCCATTTGAATGTACAAAACTTTTGGAAGACTGCTGGCATGTTCACCAGTCTCGATGGATTCATCGTCTTCGGGGACTTGGTCCAGATGTGGCTCATGTTCACTCTCGAAAACAATGTTGAAATCAGAGTTGACACCGCTCTTCGATTGGCACATCGTCGGCGAGAACAGAGTCTGCACACGGATGGGTGGGGGGGGGGGGGGGGGGGTCTCGAAAATCCCGATTTTTCGTTTTCTGGATGACCCCTAACACAATGTGCAACAAACTTTGTCACACATTATCGTGCAAAGCAATAAAGCTCTGACTTCCCGCAACAGAGATCGGGAAGATTTGGCGTTGCATATTTATATTTTTATTAATAAGCAGAAATAAATATAACAAAAAAATGATTTCACCGATGCACCCCAAATAAGCATGCCAAACCATTGAGGTGATATTATTGCTGCTGATTTGTCTTTGTGAGTCTTCACACCTGTTTCAAGAAATACTTGATGCTCACGGCTTCTGCGCGAAATAGCCCCTCAATGGGAAATGCTTGCAGAGATCGGTCGGCACCGCTTTTAAGCTCAAGCAATGACCTCGCCACGGCATGCGCTTCTTAACATCCAGGAAACAAGGTCATTACTAGATTTGTTACACATCTTTCGCAAACTAGAGAGTACTGATTACTAAAAGAGAAAAAGACATAAATTGGGTCGAACATTTGTTACAGTTCTTCAGAAATTGTTTTCCACGGTGTATTGCGAATCGATTTTATCATAATCATAACATTTATTATTTACATTTGCGACATATGTAATTATAACAACAAACAAAAATAAATAACAGCAAACAAAACAAAAAAACACTGTTAATCATCATCGGGTTCACGTTTTTCGGCGCTTGGCACGGAGGAGCAGTCAGCGGCGGCGACGACCTCTTTTCTGTTGCACGAACGCCGTTATGATCCGTGGGTATCTCACATCGTTCGATGTGCCCACGATCAAAGTTGCGTCAGCACCATCGTAATCCACTGTAAGATGGTGCTGCGGTTTTCCGGCGTTTGTATACGCCAATTTACTCCATTGGCTAAGCGTTAGCACGGTGTCGAAGTAGTCACCTACTAAGTCCTGTGCTTCTTTTAAAGTGTCGCGGACACCTGAAAAACGTGAAATTAGTTTATGAAGTTAAAAAAACATTAAAAATTAACTGTACCTGTGACTTTTGAGTCAGCGATAGACTCATTGATGTCATCTAAGATGTCATAGACATCAAGTTTGCTTGCAAAAGCTGCTGACTTAATCAGTTTTTGCAAATCCTCCGGCAGTTGCTGAAGTACAGACTTCAAGGAAGGAATCACCTTCCACAACTGCCTATGGTGGCGAATCACAATGTGTAGCATACCTTGATACACATTGTTGTATACGGCAACAAAACTGCCACTTCCAAGCACATCGAGCTGAAAGATTCGCCGTTCCATAATAATATTTTATGTTTAATTTGGCAACACCAAATGAAGGCAGCAACAATAATGATACAATGATTGCCATGGTGTTGCATGGGAAACAAAAAAATTAAGCTCGAATCCGAAAACCTCCTAGAAGTGTCCCTAAAGACATATAAGAAGCATAGAGGTTAGGTAGTGTCACCTCAGTGAGTTCGCGCACTTGCTTTGAGTGACGCTTTTTAGCAGACGCCCACCACGAAGTGTTTTAAGCGATGTTACTTCCCACTAGAGTGTGATCGCAGAGATAGCCCTGCGCAGCTTTCGCATGCAAACAACAAGCTTGCCACGGCGGCCTTGTTTTATGACATCTAAACAAGGTCATCCCTTTATGGGCAATTGTAACACCGCAGATCAAAGGTTATCCAACGACAGTTCCGATGTGCTAATAGTCAAAATTTAAAATTCAAAAGCAATGCTTTTTGTGGCACGAGCCACAAGCTCATTCGAACGCATGCAAACCGACCTTCCCTCTATCTGTCCCTGGCATTACAGTAATCCAAAGTTTTCAAAATCATAACATTTATTATAATAACACTTGCGACATAATCATAAAAAACAATAATCTCATAAAAACGATAAACGAAAATGCTATACTAAATACTTGGGTTACTGTAACCCTCACCGAGTTTTCTTCGTTGGCTGGCACGGGGCTGCGGGAGGAAGTTGCGACGGCTTCCTTTTCATCTGGAAGTATGCCGTGATGATTCGTGGGTATCTTACATCATTAGATACACCCGCGATCAATATCGCCTCTGAGCCGTCGAAATCCACGGTGAAGTGGTGCTGGGGTTTTCCGGCTTTCGTGAAAACCCTTTGAGTCCACTGCGACAGCGTCATGACGTCATCGAAATACTCAGCAACTAGTTCCTGAGCATTTGTTAAGATATCGAAGACATCTGAAAAAGCATTCAATTAGCCCATGAAAACAAGAAAAGTAAAGTAAAACATACCTGTCACATTTGTGTTATCGATAAAGTCTTCGATATCACACAAAATATCGTAGACTTCTGATGGCCTGGCGAAGGCGGTTTCAGTTAGAAGGCCTTGCAACTCAAACGGCAGTTGCTGAAGCACAAGCTTCAAAGAAGGAATCACCCTTCTCAACTGCCGATGGTGCCTAATCAGGGATGGACATACGCGCCTCTTACGCGCGCGCGAGCAGCGTCGAGTCTGCCCGCGAACGTTTTCCCCTTGTGTTTTTTCGTTATGAGAGTAACTTCGTCGGAAACAAAAATTGATTTCGCCATTTTTGCGGTTCTGATTTCACTTTTTTCCGTTTGTATAGCATCAGAGGCCCCAGGAGCACATTTTCGACAGAAGAAATGATCGAAAACAATGAAAATTAAGGATTTCACGTTTTCGTGGTGAGTTACGGCTGGGACCCCGCGCGGGCGTGAAAAACTGCAGCGCGCGCGTATGTCCATCCCTGTGCCTAATAACAATGTGCAACAGGCCTTTGTGCACGTTATCGTAGCATGCCGAAAATGTTTGGCATCCGGCTAAACCAACTTGGAATTCTCGCTGCTCCATAATAATGTAGTGAACAGTATGGTACAAATAAACAATCGTAAATGAATAATGCCATGGCGATGACACGAAGGAGGTCGGAAATATGGGGTAGCCCCAGGTTTTGGTATTGAAGGGTGCCAAAGGCACTGAGGGTTCGCGCATCTGTTTCAAGGAACGGCTCGCTGCGCATATTAGCAATGCTGCCTTACACTACGGTATGTATTGCCCTAATCGATCCATGCAACATTTGCGCGCAATCGGTGCTAGTTATATGCTTGTGATGAATTTGATGGCATGAATCTCAAGAACATGCCAAAGATAATCAGCTTATCTTGACGAAAGTTATGTTTTATATAACATTCGGAAAACAACATCAATCGAATTCAGCAATATTAACAGTTTTTCACACTTTTCAAAATCTAAAAACACAAAAGCAAATCAAGGCCCACCAAAAATCTGTAATTGTGTATGCTACTGTGCTCTTTTTACAGATAAATCTGATCTCAACATGTCTCCAAATGTCAAAACTGCAACATGTTTCAAACCTTTTTTGATCCAAAAAGTGCAAATGGCAAAATCGAATAAGTTTAGACAGTGAAATTTGTGATGTGCCAAAAGTCATAGTTTCAAAATAAAAAGTGCTTCTAATTGGCACAACTCACAATTCAATCGAACGCGTCCAACTGTTTGCCGGTCTTCCCTGTTCACCGTTGACTTTCCAGTAATCTGTTTTTTTTCATACAATATTTATTAAAACATTTGCGACATAACAACAAAAAATATATACAAACAACTTCATAAAAACAATAATCAAACTATTTATGCCTATACTTGATTGGGGTCGGGTTACTGTGACCCCCACGACTTCTTTGTTGTCGACTGGCATGGTGCAGCGGATTGCATCGCCGGCTTCTTTCTCATCTGGAAATACGCCGTTATGACGCGTGGGTATCTGGCGTTATTGGAAACACCCACGATCAATGTCGCCTCAGCACCATCAAAATCCACTTTGAAGTGGTGCTGAAGCTTTCCACTTTTCGTCACCTTTTGCCTCTCCCATTGAGAGGCTGTCATGGCAGCGTCGAAGTACGCGGCTACTAGCTCTTGCGCTTCTCGCAATGTTTCGTCGATGCCTGAAAAATGTTAAATTAGTAAATGAAAAAAATTAAGATTCAAAAAACCGTACCTGCGATGTTCGAGTTCGCGATGTACTCGTCGATATCAGCCAAAATATCGTACACATCGAACGGTGTTGCGAAGGCCGCTTCAGTCAGCAGGCTTCGCAACTCATATGGCAGTTGCGCGAGGACTGTCGTCAAGGCAGGCACCACCGTTTTCAATTGACGGTGGTGCCGAACTACAATATGTAGCAGTCCTTGGAAGACACTATCGTAAACGGCGTCAAAGTTTACGCTTCCAAGGACATTGAGCTGGAATGCTCGGCGCTCCATGTTTGCTGAGCTTCTGATCGGCAGCACAAATTGAAGATCTTGGAATAAATGATTCCATAATCGACGATGACGACACAAAGAAGGTTATAACTTCGGTTTCCGTACTACTCGTCAATGAAGTACCCATAAGGATACCCCTCGGTGTAAGAAGGGGCACCGAGGGGTATCACCGTAGCTCCATTGCCGCTCGCGCACTGTTTCATGACGACGCATGCCGACGGTCATCGCGCTTATTAGCGACGGCAATAGTGTGATGTGTGATGTTCGTAGAGGTAGTATCGCACAGCATTCGCGCGTCAACACCGAGCTTACCACGGTAGCCGCTTTTTTTGCATCCAGAAAACAAGGTCAATCTTCCAAGGGCTATTGTAACGCATCTTTCCCACCTCACATCAAGCTTTGATTGACATTTACCCCCCAGCATTTCTGGCTTTCAATGTACGACACCAGCATAACTTCTGTTGTCACACTTCCATGTTTTTGATCGATTTCATGGTCCGAATCTCAAAACCATGCCAATTATGTTTTTGATTCATCCCTTTTAAGATGGCACACGTATTACGATTACTTGCCGATGATGCCCTCAAGGTCCAATTCAACTGACATCATCCATTTCACTGATTCGGGCGCATTGACCCGTGCTTAGATTTCTGTTATAATACAACCTATTCTCAGAATCGTGTAACTTTGTACCAATGCTACAACTACATCAGAACTGTTTTAAACTTTGCACTCGGTGGTTAAATTTAATCATGACAACATCTCAAGTACCCCTTCACTTTTGTATAATTGCATATTTTCCAGTTCGGTTTTTGCAATGCTACATCAACCCCATAATAAAATGTGTTGTTCAAACCCCCGTCTGACATGCACCCATTGTGACCTCTTGTTTTGATGCATCACTCCTCATTCATTTTGCACGTATACATTGATTTTAGTAAGCTAAGCTGACTGTTTTTTGCGCCTTCAAATCTGGGCGTCATCGACGTATAAGTTTATGCAAGCATTCACAAAAATCTCAAAAATACACTACGCTAATCCGTTCCAGAGGCTTATTTTTAGCCTGCTTTCGTCTGAAGGCCGTAATTTTAGCAACTGAGAAAGTGTTGATTACGTCTAAGGGCGTTAAATTTAGCCTCTTCATGGCGTCCAGTCAGGCATCTATAGAAACACTGCCCCGTGCCATTGCCATTGCCCAAGGAAGGCTGGTCTAGTGAGCCAAGGTCTCTAAAGTCTCCAATGCCGTCGGAAGAAGTTTCGTCACTCACTCGCGCAGACACCCTCATGCCATCCCGTACTACAGGGCTTCTTCATTGGCATGCTTGCTTGCCCTGCTTGGCTGGCGGGTTGTTGTAAAGTCCCTCATACCTTAACTTAACCGGCAGCTAAAGTGATGTTACCTTGTTCATTTTGAAATTTGTCAACCACTCACTCAACCAGAAGCTCGGCTGTACTTTACTTTATCCTCCACCCCCACTTTTCAATCTGTCTGACGACGGCACGAGCCGAGTCCAGTCGAGTTGGATGCTTAATCACATGCTTTACCGTCCCTTCCATCCATCCCTACGGACCGACTTTACTAATGGCACTAATGGCTCATGACTAAATGAATAACTCTTCTATCTATAGGTTAAAGCTGGTAAACATGCTTTTCTATGAGTTTGAATTTACAAAAAAGTTATATTACTGCTACTACCGATGCGCGTAGGGGTAGGGATAGTAGTGGCTTCAAACATTACAACAACCTTTACTCATCTTTAATGTGTTGAGCCTAGTTCGCTGAAAATGTGACAAGGAACGTCATTATTGTTATTCGAATTTCGAGTTTTTGAAGTTTAATGATGCCACATGCCATGGATTAGGTGTATTGTAGCACTTTACGGCTGATGGGGTTTTATGTGTAAAGAAGTTTATGCAACTTTTTTGGCGTTTTTTGAGAATTTGAAAAAAGATTCTACCAAACATGTCTCAGAAAAGCATTTGTAGCCAATTTACTATAGCAAGACAATGTAGGGAACATATTACAGTTACAGTAGGGGCGGAAGTCAAATATACTTTCTACAGGCTAATTAGAGGAGATGAGTATCCATTTTGTCTGTTTTGTGGGCGGGGTTTGTATAGTTATAACAGTTTTCAGTGTCCTTTGTCCGAAAATTATAAAATGAAGCCCTAAAAGCGGAAATAAGTCAACTTCCAACACGACAGTTTTTTGCTAATCCTTATAATTATGATCATCGTTGAAGCCACGTGACTTTTATCGTCTGTGTTTTCGTTGTTATTGCATTTACGCTTTGCTGACATTGGTTTACAGTTTTCAGCCAGGCGTCGTCGAATACCACTAATTTACACACCTCCGTTTTTATCAGCATCACCCTCCCAACAGATAAATAACAACGCCCCCTTTTCCGTCCGCCTGCCCTGCGCCTGCGCCTGCTCCAACCATGTCAGACGACCAACCTGGCAGTGGCACAGCTTCACCGACAACGGTACCCTCCAACATGGTGAAAAATCCGGCACCACATCGTGGGTTCAGTAGCAAAGCTCGGGAGGTTCTTATCGATCCGAGCTATAAGTTGTGTGAGTTTTTTTGCTCTCTTATCACTTTTTATTGCTATTATGCCATGGCATCTTGATTGTATTTTTCTGTTTGCATTTGCGTAGAGACCTTTTTTATTTTAATCCAAATGCTCACAGGCAGTTTTGAATGAATGAACATCAAATTTTGAATGCTTACAATTCCATTTCATGCCATGCCATGCCATCCACTCATTTCAGACAACACCCTTTCACGTCATTCATCGGACGTGGAAGCACTCGCGGCACGCATTGCAGCGACTAAGTCGCTCAAAAGAACGGATTCCGAGTTGACCAATTCTTCCGGGAAGTCGGCGGGGTCCGTCAATTCGTGCCCGAAAGTCACGGAAGAATTCGACAGCCTCGAGGATCCGATCCCAAAAAGCAAAGCCAAGAAAATGCTATCAGAAATCGGGAAAACCCGAAGTGCCGGCGACCTATTGAAGCAGAATTCAAGCTCGAAAAACAAATCAGTGGCACTCATCAAAACCTTTCAACAGATGAACATCATGAAATTGCCGTCAGTGGATTCCGTCAACAACGACCTTTCAAACAGTGCCGTAAAATTGGATGAAATCGATCCAATATTTGAGGACGGTCGTGCCAGTGCGTACAAAGTGAAATAAATTTATCTTTTTTATGTTTAATTTTTCAATTTTGAAGTTTGTATACAAATATAAGTATAGGTTTACGGTATTGATCGGTCAGGGACATCAAGCAAAGGCACTATTATGCAGAATGGCGCTATAAAAGCATGCAAAAACTATAAAAAACTTTAGAAAAACCGTTTGAAAATCCTTTTCGGAGAGTATTCTGCTTTCGTTCCACTGAAGCTGAGAGATTTTCGGATACTGTTCATCGGGGACCCGGAAGCGATGGATTCGGGGGCCATATTTCGGAGCCGTGGCCTTCCTTTGTATTCTTCGACGCCGGAGTCGACCTGGTCGAAGCTACTCGCTCGGGAGGCGGAATATGTTGTTTGTGACCTGGGGCGTCCGTAATGGCCATAATGTTCATTCTCAACATGATTGCCAGCACCATCGTTATCACTAACCGGCGGAGTATCGTAATAATGTTGCATCCAGCCCATTTTCCGCGTCGGTGGCGGCATTTCCGGGTCCGGTGGCGGTGCTGAGGGGGTTATCTTGTTGAACGTGGCACTCATCCGACGGGCAACGGCATTGAAAATACCGCCGATTGATCCATTGGAATAGAGACGCTTTCGGGATGCAGCTTTTGATAGCGGTTCGCCTGGTCCTGGCGCTGGGGTGCCGTTGCTTTCCAGAGGTAGTCTCTGGCCACTGGGGGATGCATCAGCTTTCAGTAGAGGTAGATAGCCATAGCTTTCGGTCGTTCGCTCCAAAAATACGGTAAAAAGTGTCAAAAGCTGCTCAAAGGAAGGCCGATCACTCGGATCATCGCGCCAACATTTTGTCATGATGTCATACATTTCCTCCGAACATAACTCCGGTTTTAGTGGCCGTTTACCACTTTCCAGGTGTTCTAATAGATTTTTCGGTTCCACATCGGCAAAGGGGATATCGCCAAAGCTGTACATTTCAAATAAAAGGATGCCAAATGCCCAGATGTCCGTTTTGAAGCTGAATTCGTGATTTTTCAGGGTTTCGACTGAAATAAAACGTCATTTTAGGTCATCAAAGCATGTTTTGCCAAACTCACTTGACAACCATTTGATTGGAAGTCTCCCTGAAGCCGAAACGACCAAACTATTTGCTTGCGCAGACATGTTTTTATCGATTGTTTGCATGCACAGGCCAAAGTCACCAATTTTGGCATTCCTTTCGGCGTCAATCATGACGTTTCGGGCTGCTAGATCTCGATGGATGATTCCTTTTGTTACCAGAAACTTCTGAAACCTCATTTTGACTACAAATTTTATATATTTTATTAAACCAACCATTCCATGGGCAATTTGCCATGCAAAAATCAAAAAATCTTTTGTGTAATTGATCTTTTCCTCGATTGAATGCGACTAAAAATAATCCTATTATCCAGTTCAACACAAAAACCAACTCACAATCGACACATCAACCTTCCTTGCTTTGACATACTGTAGCAAATCACGGTGCGGACAATACTCCAAAACAAGTGCAATCGGGTGCCCTATGGTGACGCATCCGAGCATGTTGACGACGTTTTCGTGGTAACCGATGGCTTTCATCTGTAAACATCACCTTCATACCCTGTTAATGGACGGATGGTGCCACTCACCAATTCAATTTCGTTTAAAAACTCTGTCTTCGCTTCCTCATTAGCATATTTTGGCAGCATTTTAATTGCGACATCAGCATTTTCGAATTGTGAGACACTTCGAAGGGGCAGGTTACTGTAGTACTGGTCGACACAAGGCGGTTTACCGATAACCTTGCCTCGGAGAACTTGACCGAACGCACCATGACCGAGCTTATCACTTTTGACGAGTAGTTTGTCCCAGGTGAGTTCCCAATAATCGAGATTCATCTCCGCTTGGACTTCATGTTTGTGATGGTTGGCTCTGATGTTTTCGAGCTTTGTTTTCCAAGACATTTTTTGACGGTAGAGGAAGGAACCCACGCAGAGAAGGATTAGGGAACCGCCAATGGCACCGAAAATGATGATTATGACAGTTCTTTCGCTGATTTTGGTGTTGCTCGGGGCTGAAAACAGCGATTATTAGAAAGTTCTATGCAGTCTGTTCTGGATAATTTAATTTTTAGCAACAAACAATAGTTCAAAACAAACAAAACTAGGTTTTTACACACCCGGAGCATCCGTCGGGAAAAACGTGTGATTTGACATGATCGGAATCGGCGTCAAATGTGTCAGATTCAAAAAATAACTGTCGGTATTGTTCAGATGGTCCTCATAAAATGTTTCAGCTTCTTCGTTAGCGACATACAGACGGAACTGATACGGCGCAAGTGCCGCACCGGTAGGTGTAGTCAAATAGTCGTGAACGAAGTTCATTGAAACAAAATCGGTGATCAAGACAATTTGAGGGAATGGTGGTGACTCGTGGGGATGAACAGGCCGATGCCCGATTGCATGATTCAATCGATTGGTTGTTTTCCTGTCTGTGTCGTCGAACACGTCTGAAATTACAAAATCAACCAATGAATCAAAAAATTCAAGCTGCAATCAATAACGTTATCGATTAGCTTTCCCAAAAACCTACGAGCTCGAAAAGTGGACGAAGAAGCCTGGGCCTCCGACGCAAATGTCTCAAATTCCGTAACATTAGTAAACCATGGACTGATCTCAGTCTCCGAGATGACTATACAGACGGAGATTTCATTCCCTTTCTTGATGTAATCATCAATTGGCGGGACTAAATTCTTCAAAATAGCTGTATAATTGCCTTGGGTAATGTTGGTCGATAGTGCCAAAGTGTAAAGGAGGTGGAAACTGTTGGGATACTTTTCGGTCTGAAATCAATCAATAATAAGTAAAATTGCTTCAAATTAGGTCAAATTTCATAAAACATACAACAGGTGCCGCTGTCGTCGTCGTAGTCGGCTTCGTCGTCGTCGGAATCGTGCATCCATCCATCTTCTCCGTAATACAGTAATCATAGCTCGACGTATTACATGGGGGAATACAATTTACAATGTTTTGAAGGCAATTATAATCAGGAACAACAAACAAATTCGGTGTGATATAACCATACTGATCTTCCAGAACATCCAAAGTCGTTTCACGTCCGACAAGAACGATCGTAAGTTCCGAACACGACCAAGTTAAAATATCGTCAACATTCTGAAATCACGATTTCTCACAACTCTCACCACAAAAACCCCCCAAAAACCCACATGTCGATGACTTTTAATATTAACAATCCTATTAGTGATAAAAACGATTGAATTATACTTGCACGGCACATCATTCAACATCTTCAAAGCTATGCTTAGTTTGTCGTAGTAATAATCCGCGAATTGCTCATTGTTATCGATCAAATCCGTGCCATTGCTGTAGTCCTCATAATAATCTTGCACGTTCATGCTGTCAATGACGGTTTCACAATTGTCGGCGCTACAGCATTCCTGGGTCGTCTATAAAAACGTAACTTAGCATGGGCACCTCCAGAAACTCGAGGTACATTAAAAACGCACATTATCAGAGAGACCCATAAAATTTATCGATTCACCGAGATGGTCTTTGAGACAAAATTGGATCGAATACATGAGGAAGAATTGAATGTCAGCAAAATCGTCAGCATTTGTGAACTCTTTTGCCAGGTCGAAAATATATAAGCGATGGCAGAAATTGTTGGCACCGAAGATGCCATAGGGATCTGGGTCGAGCGGGAATAGGGCATAGTCGTCATTGCGGCATTTGTAGTCGTCGGGGAGGTCGTCTTTGACGGCAAGGGCACCGGTACTTGCTGAAGTTTTGATAATTGAAGAAAAGAAGGTTGAAAAAGTAGTGAACAGATACCACAAAAACCATCGGCACCGTACATGGGCCATAACAGGATGAAAGAGATATCGAAAAGGAGCAGGCACACCCCTGGTGAGAGCATGACGAGCAGCGTGATTGCTCGTCAAATCGAGCTACGTCATAGGCTGGACGTCCGTGATTCGCTGAAATCAGAAAAACTGTGAACCCGGTGTCACATGGACAGGTTATCAGTATATATCCAAACTACTACATACAACTTTTAACAATCTAACATAACACAAATATCACATCACTTTTTCAAAAACGCGTGAATCCGAAGATAGTAATCACACCGCGACCACGACACTGATTAAACGTGGCACAAAACAAACACTGCCCCGCGTGAAAAAAAGGAAAAGCCGCGAAGGTCAAGCAGGACCAGAGGCACAAAATGATGATGAATGTCGGCGACGAGGAAACACAGGAGTGCACCGAACAACCTGCTCACATCAGTGGGTCCCAAAGCAGGGCTAACGGGAGGCCATAAAGATAATCAAGACGCGCTTCTCACCCGGTCGGTTGCTCTCGGGCTCCTCGCTCCTTCCCCAAAAACGGTGATAGCAGCGTTCTTAGCCGATCAATTGATTGATCAGTGGCACTGTGTTGCTTTAAGGATGCACGAGGCTTTACTGTTAACTCATAATGCGATGAACTCCGTTTTTTCGAAAGTGTTTTTGAAAGAATTGCTTTTTTTCGGCAAAATGACATGTGATTTTGTTGTTTTTGTTTTTACTTCGCTATGTTTAAAGTTTGTATCGCCCTTATGGATCGTTGGTAACATTTTTCTTCAATTTCAAAAGTTTCAACTTCTGTGTTTTCATTTTTTCAATTTTTGTTTTCAAGCAAATTCATGTGCTAATTAATCCCTTATCACCTATCACATCTCTCTGACACGTTTTTACTTCCTTTTTTACTCCGCAAAAACAAGCTTGTTACACGAGAAAAAACAGTAATAAAGACAAAATTTTTCTGTCTAACATTCATCACCAGGAACAAAATAACATCATTAACAGTCATAATTTTGTGTAACAATGAAACCCAATCATTCGGAGCTTAACGAAATCTATTAAATGCGTAAAGGTAATCAGATAAACCGGTATTTTTGCGGAAAAGCATCGAAAAAAGAACTGAGCGAAGTTGGACAACTTTTACTTTTTACAAAAGTCAATAATTCTAATATTACAAAAACCCGTCTTGTGAATCTCGCCGATCTCGACCCCCATCAATTGACGCTACAATCGTCCCGGAAGGCGGTGGTACTTCAACGATTGGTAGCGGTTTGAAATCCTTCGTGGCATGATTCTTCGCGATGGGGAGATAGTCCGCATCATGGGTTTTGGCACTGAAGAACTTTGCGTTCAAATATTGGAAGGTGCATCTTGAGGCTTCGTAGATCTCATTGTTGCAGGCACAGTAGACGGGGAATCGGAGCGTGCTGAAAACATGTAAATATCGTTATTATAGATGCCAAGGGTGAAACGAAAAATGCCATTGAAGCACACCTAGACAATAGCGTCATCAAGCTCATAACATCATTAAGATAGGAATAGAAATCCGGATGTTGTTCCAGACTATTTCTATCAAATGCTTCCCAGAAAGTTGTAAATACTTGAAGCGTCTGTGAAATTAGATAGAGAGAAACCACGGCACTGAGGGCTCGTGTCGCGTCACGGAGAATCATCTTTTTGTTGACATCTGACACAGACATTAGACGACTTTCATCGACATTGAAGCGTAAATGCTCGCGTTTGAGGGTCCGGATAATTAGGAAGTTGATAAGGACGAGCAGGAAGAAGGGGATGATACGGTCGATGAGGTTTCGAGCCACGAACATCCACCAGAAACTGAAAGATGACTTTTTATGTCGATTCAAAAAAAAATTTTTTGTCTTAAATTTTTCAAAAGTTTTTTAAAAAGTCAAAAAAAAAACTTCAAAAAACCCATTCACCAACCTATAACCCGGATTCTGTGCCACGAAGGCCGTCTGCGTAATCTCATATTCGGCCCAATCGGTGCAATTTTCATTGCGAATGTAGTGAATCTCGAAGTAGGTGCACAATTTGTAAAGTACCGCCACGCAAATGCACACCAAGCACACTTGGGGCCGGCATCGCTCCAGTAATCTTAAAACAGTGAAACGTGTTATCCTTTCATCGGAAAAAGTGCCAATGCAGTTCCCCTGAAGCGTGTCCTCCGTGTTTTCTTAAGTGCATTCAATGCATTGGAATTAAGTTCAACTTAAAAAGACGAAAGTGGATTAATTGTGTCAATTCGTAAAAAGCGGAAGACCACCGACCTCTAGCAAGAAAGGCTAGAGGTCAGCACATCGGATGCGATGCGTCTTTGCATTTCTGTCACGGAAGTTTGCTTTTTGCATCGCATCGGCTTTGCAAACTTTAAAGCTTCTTAAAATAAATCCCGACGAGTCCAAGAAGAGCAAAAACTACTTCTACTTACTTCCGAAAAACGGCCAACTTCTCGGAGCGAAAAGTTCGCAAAAGTCGCTCTACTGTAGCCATGAAGATAAGCAACATGGATGCGAACATGGCAGAGTTACTGGCAGTCATCATGGGATTCAAGTATCGGAGGAAGATGTGGTAGAGCCAGAGCCAGTTGAATTGGTCCATGTAGACCTGAAAATGGTAAAATAAAGTACAAAAAGGCGGTGTTTAGAATTTAAGACACCCGTAAAGCAGTGTTTTGCATCTCAAACATCCTCCAAATGGCTGTTTAGAGTGTGATAACGCTGTTTTAAGTTATCTTTGGCAGCATTAATGAAAGACTTACAGGAACAGACATCAGCATAATATAGTTAATGGCCAACAAGATATCCAAAATAGCCAAAATACCAAAATAATATAGCGGTGACCTGCGAAGAGACTTATTCGAAATGAATACAATGGCGTAAAACGTGTTGAATACCACATTTAGTAGCGCTACTGCCGTGCCGAAGACACCGATGAGGTAGATTTTGATGTGAGGATGATCCGTGCCCTGAGGGGATACCGTTAAATTCCATCATACGATAAGTTTAAACTCACTTTATATTCACAAAGTTCATCATAATACTCATAAGTTGAATTTAACACTTCCAAAGCCTGATCAGAATCCTCCATTTCTGGAAGAAACTGTTTTATTTACACCGAAAGTGCGAAGAATACACAATAGTCAATCGTCACAAACTCGGTAATGACCAATGTTTGCCAAAGTTTGAAGCAATAGGTACTTTCTGCAAGAATCCGGAACGTTAAAGCACAGTATTACGACCGACCCGACGGAATGGAACTCCTCGATGCACAAATTAAATTTAGTTAAGGGTGCAGAGGACTTTTTGAAAGGTTTGGGAGGGCTTCTGGGTTGGTTGGTCTCGGCGAAAACACACGCGCAACCCAACCTACGTATGTAAAGACATGGCACTAAAGGAAACGTTCGGCGTAAGTAAGTTCGTGCCGTGGTTGAATGAACAAATGATAATGGCCCGAGTTGCCGAGCTTCCAGAGGGTATCTCATTGGGTTCCAAATGATGGCACCCTTCAAGTAAACCTCTTCGTCGAAGGCTGCGAAGACCCGTGGCGATGGAAGGCGCGAGAACGGAGGAGACGAAAAGGAGAATAAATACAAACTCGCCCTGAGGCGGTAAGTCGATTAAAGCCGGAGACGAGGACGACCGACGGCTCCTTCGACCCCTGAGGAATTGGGGGCTCGGCGGTTTTTATGGCGCCCGAACCCAGACGAACAAAGTAGCACGTGAAGCAATATCAGCCTAAGTTGGTCGAATAAAAATGATAATGTTGATAAGGATAAGGACGTTCAAAGTTTGATAAAATTACAAAGTTTAACAAGTTGCAAAGTTTCACAAGTTTATGGTTGGCCCAGAAGTTCGAGGTCGTCATTATCGGCATTTTGTTTTCAAAGGGGGTAAGGGTTGTGTGCAAAGGCTGTTTTTGACATGTTAATGAAAGCTTTAATGAAAAATACACGCCTTTATCGCTTATTTTTGAGACTTTCGAGATGGTCGATGGATGGAGGCTGTCAATAAGATATTTCGAGTTGAAATTAAATTTAAATTTCAAAAAATGTCAAAAACTGAACTTTCACATTTCAAACGTGTCAAAAATTTCTTCACTCAATAATCTAAACCCAATAGAGTGCCATAAACCTATCCCAACCCCCAAAAATCTTCCATTAATGCCAAAACCACCCCCCAAAACATCAAACCCCGCTTCCGACACCCAATAAAACCTGTCAAAACACTCAACACATGTCCTAGGATCCACTTTGTGTTTCTGCTTCCCCCATTTTCGTCGAAAAAAAAGTTACAATACGTAATCAAATTTCAAACAGTTGTCATTGCCACCGTAGAGTGGGGCTCTTTACCATTGTCCCACACTTCAGGGCCACAGGGCCATTTTTAAAAGTGCGACAAATGCGGGCCATAAACAAAGAAACAATGATAGTTCCGAAGCCTGATGGAGGAATTTTTGAGCCGGCCAAATGCAACAACGCTTAATTCCATCCATCCTGTCAAGCTTTTAACGACCGCAAGAACATTGATTGCCCTAATCACTTAATGGTGTTGCCATTTGGTGCCACTTGGCGAGGCGAGGGGTGTGAAATATGGTATGTCTCAAAGATCCTTCCGCCTGACAGGTACCCTATGTAGTTCAGGAGGTCGTTAATGGCACTTTTTGCGACGGAAGAAAGTGTTAAATGCTAAGTGAACTGAAATGAAAAGTGATTCTGTGTGCGACAACATAGTTATAGTTTAACAGGGGTACTGTAGGTCGAAAAAGTGATAACAGATATTTGATGACTCATGCCATCTGGCATTTCGACTAAAAATCAATCCAAAATTACATATTCATTTACCCATAGAAACCCCAAAAACACCCGTTAAGCATACTTAAAAATGCCGGATTATTCGTTTCCAAAATGACGAATGCCGAAACGCCTCAGGCACTATGTTTGTCCTTTGGGGTTTATATGAACCTATGATGTAGAGGGCATTTTTTTGGGTTTTGGGGAAGTTTATCCACGTCAAACAGAAGAACTAAATACAAAAAGTGGAAAAACTTAGTTTTTTCGAATCAAAAACGACTGATACGACGAAGCCTACAGGGATCCAATAAATTCCTTCCGACAACCCTAAAAAGCCTTCCACGGATATCAATTACAACCAGTTCTAACCTCTTGCTATCGTTTTTGCGCTACTATTTACGCAAGGCTGGTTTGGTTTGGTTTGAAAATGAGAAACTAAAGTACGAAAAAAAAAAACGTAAAACGGTTCCGCTTTTGGCACTTTACGGCGAAACATCGGGCTTAAATACCTAAAATCAGCTGACTGTATGGCATAGGCCAGCCCCTTGGTGTTAATATAGTATGAATGCAAAAAACTGTACTATTTTGCAACATTTTTGCCGTTTTTGGCACAATGCGTGCACTACGTGTACCAAGAAAACACTAAAGAACATCAGTAAATCTTAAAGGACAACGGCACGGCGCAACCGAGTACAAACCCACTCCAGAATGCCCTCCCTGGTACGAGCCGAGCGAGCGGTGATGAATTTGCGTGACTTTGGTCATTTGACATTGCAAACTTTGATGAACCGACACCCTGTGAAGCTGAGTTGATGCCATGGCACTTTCGGAATGGGTCGTCGGGGTGGTAAGCTTCTCTCCCTCCTTTGTTTGGGGAAGGACTGATTGCAACCCAGAGCCCAGAACCAGATGGAGGGCGACTCTAATCCCCGGGAACAAAGCAAAGTGCCGATGCCGATGCCGCCGTTGTGTTCGTAATGGCGTCAGTCTCAATTGTTAACGGCGCGAAAAGAGGTCATTGGCACGGCATTTGTTGGGTGTGTAAGGCTTTTCCTTGGGGTTCATTCCCGGAAGGTCGTCGTGGTCGTCGTCGGGGTCGGGGGTTTGATTTTATGCTTAGTTGCTTCTTTCAGTATTTACAAAGGGGGCCCGGCAAAAAAACTTTGGACACGGTTTCGATGATGATTGATGAATAAAAGGAGTTTCTAGTCTGGGGGGCCTTACTTTTGAAAAATGGATGGAGGCGGACTTCCGGTTTTGGGTCGTTAGTGAAATAATTATGAAAACAGATAGGCAAAACAGTGAAATTGTGCAAAATAAGATAAATTACGTATTCAATCGCAATTTTATACAAAAATTTTGTATCCTCCGGACAATAGACATGAAAAGAACACTACAATATGGGTAATAGCATGCCTATTGTTCACACAATGGCTAACTAAACTGTTTTGAACGCTTTTACATCCACTAGAAACAAAATTATGGACACCATGAACTAATCCACCCCCAAATCCGATCCAAAAATTCACAACCACCTCGTCATGCTCCACTAAACATCATTTTGATTTGAATACAATAAATTTCTTTTTAATAAAACTCAAAATAACAGCTCCCATAAAATGTTTAACACAAAAAAAGTTATATTAGTCTAGCTGCCCCCATGCCACCATGGTCCGCACATATCATGGCCATGGCCAACGGCATGCATGCACTATAAAAGCGCCAAAAAATCCAAACTGCATTATGCTTTCGGACAATAAAATAAGTCTATCTCTATGAGGACGCGTAAAACATGATCGTTTACAACCAAACATATGAAAAACATTGAGTAATTGGATTTATCTCCTTCAACTAAAGGACCCCATCGGTCGCTGGCAATTTGAAAAGAATGCCGCTGGCAATAACACATGATGATGATGGGTGTGATTCGAGTACTTAATGAAAAAATAAAGGGAAGAAACAAATAAAATTTGGGTTCACTGCCGCGGGGATATGAGGTCTGTTATGGCGGAGGGAGGGGGGATAGAAGCGAAGGGGGGCATCTTGGGGTACTAATAACAGTTTTCGTGAAATGTGCCATGGCATGTTTTACGAATAAACAATGAATTTTGAGTTTGAAAGTTGAACTTGAGTTTTTTGCGTTTTTCAAGTATCTGGAAAAGGAAACATTTGCCTATTTTTGGCACGGCATGACTTGAGGAATGAAAAATTAGTGACTAAAAACCGAACTGTGCTCCGCTTCACTTCACTTCTACTTCTTCATGCGCGACAGGAGCCAAGAGACAGGACAGTAGGTAGGAATGTGGCACTGGAAATTGATTCCGTCACACGATGACAGGGCATATCGGAGACGAGACGTGTTGGCACGCGAATGAACGGCACACGGCGCAGGCATCCCATTCCGGTCAAGGGTTTTGTCTCAGGGGAGACATTCCTCGAGAAACCCTGGGGTCATAAGGCTTATCAACAATGCTCCTCGGTAAATGGTGCCCCGTGGATGCATCTCCGCGCCATGGTGAAAAAGCGGAAATGAGATGCCATGGATTACATAAACGCGGCTAAACGGGTAATGGGTACTTTTTTCGTTTATACATATTGCGAGAATCGAGGTTCATGTGATTTCGGGTCTGAGTTTATATTGTACGCGTGACGTAGGCCCAGAAGCGGGCTCCTGGGATCAAATTTTTTACAACCAATCATAAAAGCATGAAAACTCAAAGTCAAAACGATAAGTTTCCCCAACATATGAAAATTGATGCCATCGGCAGAAGGGGCAATTCACAAAATCACAGCCAGGCAACCCATAAAACAAACAGAAGCACGAATAAGCAATGAATAATGTTATGTAAACACTGACATCATGGCGATAAAAATGCCATTCACTGACTACAACTGCAATGTAATCGAGGTAACCCAATCCGAAATAGGTATCTCTAACCTGGAAATCGAAAAAATGAACAAAATGCCATCATTAAAACTGTAATTGAAACCCTCAACCGGCCATTTAGGCATCAGTGAGCAATCAAACAGTTCCAAAAAGCAGGCAATCTTTATCCTTTTGCAATTCTGAGAATCTGGAAAGCTGTCTTTGATCTTGACCCGATAAGTTGCAAAAAAGTTTAAAACCGTCTATAAACATTGATTTTATCGACGCAAAAACAAACCACGTCAACAATGTAAACCATAAACTTGGGTTAGTTTACAAAACATGCCCAACCAAACCACATGGAAATGCTTGAACGTGCCTATTTCCCTTCCCCAAAGTCATTTATTATAACAATACACATTTAGTTTAACCCCTCTAACAGGAATATGTGAATAGGCGCAGACAAAAACCACCACTTTCACCACGGAAGGCACACGCAAACCGCGGGCGAAACTGACAACCTTCCACAAAACTCACTCAAACCTCACTCTGCAAATGCCATTTTCCTTCCTGTGTATATTTTATAAAAACTTTGAATGCTACTCCAACAAAACTCTAAACAGAAAAAATCAACAAAAAGTAACAATAAAAAAGTTAATGAAGTTTCATTTTTTTTAGTCGCCGCGGGCCTTCATGAAAGCGATCGATCGCGCGGGCGAAGCTAAAACAACGGCACAGAGAAAGTTTCTCAAGACATGCTTCAAAACAAGGTTCTTCACGGCTTCATCAATGACTTCAGGCGAGGATTCGGGTTCATTGGCTTCGTGTTCGATCAGAGTGAGTCGATTCTCGGCACATCGAGGGCCAACTTCACGGATCAGATCGGAAAGGCCATTTCCGGCGAGGGTTTGGGCATCTCGGACTTTGCAACTGGAAATGAGTATGGGTTTGATGTGCGAGGTGACGCAAAAGGGTCAACGGAAGGAGGTTCGTTAATCATGCTTGTAAAAACCATCCTTTTTGTCCGGAAAAAACTCAAGACCTCCGCCTGCGGACACTCTCCTATGCTAAATGAGAACCCAAACAAGGGCGTTGGTACAATTTTCGTAATGAGGCGACGGTTTAGGAGTGGGCAGGCAAAAAGAGCTCCCTGTGAGCATGAATTATTGGCTGTTTATGAATCATAGGTACCAATTTCGTGGTCTCCGAGTTACAAAAGTGCACAAAAAAGTGGCCCAAATTTAGCCGTCAATTGCAAGCGTTGCTTAAGATCGGTCCAAAGCGTAAATAACCCTCTTCAATTATAAATTACAACCCAAAAATTACTGCAAAACAGGGTCGTCTGCGCTCAGTAAATTGCAGCCCCGAAGGTTCTTCGACCAAAGAAAGAACTCAAAGAAGGAAAGCTTAAACAAACACTTACTGCTTCGTAGGAGTGACCAAGTCATCCGGCGCATTGATGGCACAGAAGACAGTGCTCATCGTTGTGTTCATGTAGTCCGTCAAGGGGACCAGCATTCCTGCGGTGCCGGCTTGCGTGGCTTCACTGAAGAGTGGGGATGGATCGATTTGATTAACAACGTTAAGATAAGATGAGTGTGTTCAATGCAAACTTACGCGAAATCGAATCCATTTTCAAAAACTTCGTCATCTTTAGCTGGTGTTGATTCAGCCAGGCAAGCACAACAACGCTTCGGAGTGTTATTTTCACACGGGCAATCGGTGATGGGGCATAGGGTGGCGAACTTGGTCTTGCAGAGTTCACAGATCCGTGGAGTCAAGGCTTTTGAGGCGGGCTTACCGGCGGCAGCTTCAGAGGTTTCGTCTTCGGAAGATTCATCACTGTCGTTGTCTTTGGCTTCAGGAAAGGCACCACGACGATAATCAGCCACGGAAAAGCCGCAGGAAACGTCTCCAAATGTGAGTCTAAACAAAATCGATTCAAAAAAGGTCAAAAAATCCCGACCATACCCATGTTTCAACTTGAGTTTCAACAATCCCAACGTCGCTAAACAATCTTCCACAGAGCAATGACCATTGGCACTGTTCTGAATATCGACATTGAGGAAGATAGTGGCCAATCGTCGAAGACTAATCCGTCGGGTTGCCAATGGATGCCCTGTGAGGTTGTAGATGGCCGAAATGTCGATGACATAGCTGAAATTTGATGCCAAAAAGTAATTTATGCAAACTGGAAGTAAAAATGCCTTTCAAGTTCGCATAATAAATCACCCATAAAGGAAGCGCTTTCAATTTCGAAGCCCCCAAAAAGCAAAGAACAAAAACTCACGGATGAGAAAGCTTGATAGCGGCAAGGTCAAAATTCAATGAATGTCCACACAGAATGGCATCAGCCGGAAGTAGTGCCCGTAGTGCGGCATGGACATCGGTAAGTTTCGTTTTGACATCCTTCAAAGATTCCGCCGAAATGCCACTATACTGTGTCAAGTAGTTGGCAATGGGTTCATCCGGCTTCACAAGGGTGTCAAAAATGATGCGTGCTGATTCGTCAATCTGTAATTAGTTAAGATCAAACTTTACAAAAGTGAAATCCTTAAAAAACATACTACAGAGATCCGTGTTAGCAAGCTCGATCCATCTCGTCCTTGGCACATTTCACAATCAATGACGAAGATGGGTGAATCCTTTGTCACGGGAGCATAGCGGTCTCGAGACGGCTTCACACCGACACCTTTCAACGGCAGGGGATAGTTCAAATCAGCCAGATCGACCATGGTCAACAGCAGCTTTGTCCGATCAAAGTTGTCACTGGCAATGGCCCGGGCCTTCTCCAGTGGATCCCCTCGTGTTTGCACAAGTTGGGCGATCAGTTGCTTTGGTGGCGTTGTAACATGGAGCAAAGACTTCCAAAATGTCGTCCGTGATGCCGTGGTAATCGTCGCCGATAGTCCTTGGAACGTGAAATACTTCGGAGCAAACAGGTCTGTATTGTCCGGCGTAAAAGCATCCTAAAATTTCGCAATGAATTCAAATTCTCAAAAGTTACAGTAATTATGCTTACCAAAACACTATCATGCACATTGACCCGGAAAACCACCGTCGACATAACCCCCGCAAAATTCCGAATAGCACACCATGCTGGCTTTCGAAATCCACCGCCAATGGCACAATACTGGACAAGATTGGCAAACTCGTGATCCAGAAGTATGTTATCAGCCGGTGGTGACCCCTTCCATGCGATTACAATGATCTTCGGCGGCTTTTTGAACTTTTTATCCTTCGACCGAAGCTGGATCCCACCAAGGCAGTCATCGTCATCGTTATCATTCTTATCCATCTGCGCTTCTTGCATTTGTCGCTTACGTGCTCGGCGACTCATCGATGCCATCTATCAACACCAATTTTAATTATAAAGTTTAATTTATTTAAACAAAATAAATACTACGGCACAGTTAACCGAAACACGTTATCATAGCAAAATAATCATTAATACAAGTAGTAAAAGTTTATTAAACAAAAAATCCAACCGTATTGAAAATAGTTATACAATATAGATACAAAATTGAAACCGAAAAGTTTATCTGTTCAGATCAGCAGCCATGTTACAAAGAGCCTATAACAGGGGTCAAAAACAACATATCATTTCTTCAGGCTACATTCGGCAGACCGTTTGGCGAGTTGTTTTGCGAGTTCGCTAAGCTTGAGGGCGGGACCGAGTTTAAAGCCGATATCAGTGAAGCAATTTTGTTTCGTCATGGTAATGAACTTGGCACCATTGATTTCCTGTAAAACAAAGTAATCAATAAAAGCCAATAACTTGAAAGCGACAAACTTACATTCGTCCTAATCATCTTTGAAAGGGATGGATCCTTCAGGGTGATGCTAATGTAATCGGCGAGTTTGCCAAAACTCCACCCCTGGGGATCAGATACTTCCGGCGTCGTGGGCGCACTCGAAAAGCGAGCAGAAGCCGATGATGGGGTGGCAGGCGTCGACGGGCCAGGAGCAGGGGATGCGACTGATGGCGGTTTCGGAGAACTCTTCGATGAAATGTCCTTCAACTGGTTCAACAATGCTGCTGTTTTTTGAGCATGAGTAGAGGTCAAACTTTGTAAAATCGTCTGTTGAGAAGATTCAATGGCATTTGATGATCTAGAGGTTGATGGCGGCGCCGGTGATGAAGAAGATTCAGGGTTGCCAGATGGATTTCGCAAAATCGATCGAGGGGTTGTCCCACTGGCACTGGCGTCACTTGAAGACGACGACAAATTGATCAAATCGGGGTTCCTTTGCAGACTCGAATTCCGGGCGACTATGATCGGTGGACACCGCGAATCATAGCTGGTAGATGCCTTCGATTGTCCATGGTCCGTAGCGGATTCTTCTTTCGGTGTTCTCGGTTGTGGTGGCAAAACTTGGGGCGAAACAATGGTCGCAGAGCCAGTAGTTTGTAGTTCTTTGAACGAGTAATCCGACACGTACCGATTCAAGGTCTTATCATAGCGCACTGGTCCTTTGGCGGTAACCGTCGGCACAGGCGTTCGGGGCGGCACTAATGGCACGGTCGGCGCTGACTGAGCTGGTCCAATAGGTGCCGCCGGCGACGACGTAGGCCTCGGAGCCGAAGCGCCAACAGCTCTAGCAACTTGAGGAGCACCAGGTGCCTGACGAATATAAACGACTCGTGAATCTTGATTATTTGATTGATTTTGCATTCCACGATATGGCACATATTTGATGCCACTACTAGCCGATCGTCGAGCATCCGTACCCAGGTTCATGGGGATACGTTGTAGGCTACCGTTTGGCGATTGCTGCTGCATTGTCACTGGCGATGAACCCGGAATGCCACCCATACGATTAACCGTGATACGTTGTGTCGGGGATTCTTTCTGCCACATGACGGGTCGAATTTGGCGCGGTGGCTGAACAAGACGTGGGACTGGACGTGGCGGATATTGATTGGGTTGAACCTGGGGCCGAGCTCCTTGGGTTTCACTGATTGGAAGCCTTATCTTCGCGCCACCATTTCGCATCGAAGTAAACTGGACATCAGGATTGGCCGGGCGGACAAAGCGGCGCTCAGCCATCAGAATAGGACCATGTGGGCCTTGACGAACCACGTTTGACACTATTCGTTGGTCTTGTCGTGAAAATGGACGCGGAATCGGTCTCGGCTGTGTTGCCATCGTCGAAGTCGAGCTGCTCGGCGCCTGATCATCCAAAGAAGGACGAGGCCCTGATCCTCCTGATGAAGGCCGGCTCGGAACAGGTCCCCGAGACGAGGGTCGGCTTATCATAACGTTTGTCGGCATCTTTTTCAACAAAAGTCGGTTAACATTTTGCATTGGCTGTGGCGCAGCGGAGTTTTGACGACTCGGGGCTTCAGATGTCACATTGCTGGGAGCGCTCTCGTCTTCTGTGAGGACGTCAACGTCGAGCTCATCAGTTTCACCCTCCTCCGTGTTCCCCTCATCCGCCGGGGTCGGGCGCAGATTCTCTTCTTCTTCATCGAATTCAGACAACTCCTCAGCCGAAGTGAGCTCATCTTCTGCACCCACTGGTCGCCGGGTAATCCGAGGTCGTCGAGTCGCAGCCACCGGCGAGGGTGCACGAGCAGGACGACGGCACAATGCACACATTTCACCTTTTTTACGCGACATTTCGCGACGGGTCCAAATGTCGCACCGGGGCCCGGGTTGCTCCAACGTGGATTCTGTTCGGCTTGATTCCTCGCCAGAATCGCCGTTCCCTTCCTGTTTCTCTCTTCCCATCATGAGAGTAGAGTCAGGGCATCAAGATTTTCTGCACAAGTGCCAGAATCGACGTGATCTGGCCGCGGTTCGGCGCTTTTTCGCACCCGCACTTCTGAGCAATGTTCGCGGGATTGTTTTGGCATTCGTTGTGATGCTTTTGGCACGTTCTTTGATTTGCCGGGTTGGTTACACTCCCGAGATGGCAGATCAACGTTTTGTTTGCCCAGAAAAACGTCATTTTTTCATTTCACCTTAATTTTTTTCATTTGGCATTTTATTACCTTTAAAAATGCCACTATAAAAGGGCATATCATTTTTTGTTATCAGAATGTATCTTTTGACTTTATTAGGATTTAAAATCTTCGGTAATGTGCAAATCGAAATTTCATGGTAAATTATGTGAAAAAAGTTTTTTTTGTCTTTACAGTAAAGTTTTAATTACAGAAACATAAAATCCTTCATGAAACATGTCACCACATGATAAGCATAGACATAAAATGCTAAATGAAAAAAAACTAAGGTGAAACGATACTGAAAACAAAAAATTTGAAAAAAATGACGTTTTTCTGGGCAAACAAAACGTTGATCTGCCATCTCGGGAGTGTAACCAACCCGGCAAATCAAAGAACGTGCCAAAAGCATCACAACGAATGCCAAAACAATCCCGCGAACATTGCTCAAAAGTGCGGGTGCGAAAATGCGCCGAACCGCGGCCAGATCACGTCGATTCTGGCACTTGTGCAGAAAATCTTGATGCCCTGACTCTACTCTCATGATGGGAAGAGAGAAACAGGAAGGGAACGGCGATTCTGGCGAGGAATCAAGCCGAACAGAATCCACGTTGGAGCAACCCGGGCCCCGGTGCGACATTTGGACCCGTCGCGAAATGTCGCAGGTTGTGTGCATTGTGCGACGGCGAAGTTGTCTCGGAGCATCGACATCGACCAGATCCTCGTCTTCTCCATCAGATGGCTCACGTGATTCATCGTCGGAAAAGTCAGCTGGTCGATTGATCCGAATCCGTTTCGGTGCAATCTCTCGCAGCTGTTCTACTACAGTCTTGCGCTTTCTGTTGGTAGTCTTCCTCTTCGCTTTCAATTTGACCAGATAATTCAGGTATGCCGTATTTACATGGACATCCGGCAACATCAGCGTGGCGTAATTCGAATACGCACGATGACAGCCAAAGATACACGGCTTCGACGGATCACGTTTGACCAGTGACAAGTAACCAGGGCAGGCATCAACCGTTCGGCAAATGATATTCAGCCAGAAATGCAGGTACATCGGATGCAAGCAGGTCACAAATGAGAAGGTTTCACAGTTGCTGCTGTGCTGACGATCATTCGGGTCATTGGTCTTGTAGAATTTGGCTCTTTGATCCTTGACATCGATCATTTGCTTCGAATCCAACAGGTTCAAAATACGTTGACGGAACCCGGATGTCGATAGATCAGAAACAAGATCCTCGAGAACCTTTTCCAATGGGCCATCGCCATAGACGTTCGCAAATCGCCAGACACGGTTTTCCTCGATGAATGGGCCACGGAAACAGCACTTGTTGACGTAGATTTTCGGGCAATGGTAGACGTCTTTAGCCAAATATGATGGTCGATAGATTAGTGAATCTTCTGTGACGGTGATGGTCTTCAAAGGGTCGCAGGAATAGATTGATTCTGTATTTTGTTTCTTCGGAGGAATGGCTTTTGCGATCGCCGGGATGATGACGTTCCAGCCGCACTGATGCGCCGTTCCGAGGGGGACAATCCGAGGATCACTGAAATGACACCATTAGACGGTCCGAAGCTTCAAAAAGTTCAAAACATACGAGAATCGATACATCCTTGGCGGCGTGAAAGTACCATAACTTTCAAGTGAAACAAACACAAAATGCTTCGTCATTCGTATTACACGCCCAATGTGAACCACTTTTTCGAGATTGTCGTCCAAAACTTCGACCAAATTCCGTTGAAGCTTGTTCTTAGTCTCGGGGGTCTCATCGCCTTCATCGTCCCAGGCAAATTGAGGCGCAATGTCGGTGACCGGAAGCGGGAATCGAGTGATTGGAGCGGGTCGCAGATCAACTGATACAAAATGATTCAACTCTTCGATAGTAAGCTTATCATAGCTGGAGATGCCATTCGGCAACGCAGTTCCACATTTGTCGCGATGTGCATGTAAGAATGGGAAGATGTGCGGTGCAGCAGCCCAGCATATCCGTTTATTCCAATATCCTCCTTGCTTGTAGAGATCCTCGATCAATGTGACCTCGAAAAAGTAGCTGTTGAACTTCCGGGAAACGTATGCCGGGATCAGACGGAGATTTGTCTTTGAATCGATGACAGTGAGAAGATGGCCGACCTAAAACACGAAGTTTAAGCTACAAATAATGCGATGCGCGAAGTGACAACAAACCTCAAATCGATGTTTACTCAAACTCAATGTGTGAGTCAAAAGTGGAGTCGGGCCTTTGGCATTAGTCGGATGTCCGAATGGATCAACATCAAAAACAAATGGTGGAGGGTATGCTGCGACTTTGGGTGCGTCACAACCATGGACAAGGGTAAAATCGTCGGAATGGGTTCGTAGAAATCCGATCGGTTTACAACGAACATCGGCCATGTGCACCGAGAATTCACGGCCTCGCATGCTTATAACTTCGAGGAATCCACAGTTATTCGAGATCACTTCAACATTATGGATAAGGGTTGGCTCTTTCTCATCGATAAGCTCAAATATATGCCCGATCTGAAAGAAATTATATATAAATTGTCCCAAAAACAGCCAAACATACCTTTATGAAAGAATGCAATGGCCGGTTGCAGTGTTCCTTCAAGACAATCTTGTTGACATAACCAATGTACGTTTCACCGACGTATCTGGAAACAAAATATAAAAATAAGTACAAAAAATATATAAAAGTAAACCCACTTTGTCCATCCAACGGAATAGGTTTTGTCGTTGCATGTAAGCTCCCATGGTTTCACTGTGAAGTTTTCGCCCTTGGCAGCGCTGACCAAAACTTCCATCTGATTGACATTCTTCACTCGGACTTCGGTTTCAACGCCGTCCCGATTCACATTGAAACGCATTCCACGGATGAAGGCAGCTTCAGTGGCGGGCATCATCGCAACCTTTTGATTGAAAAACATGAGTTTATGATCGGCTGCATGGCTACCCGTACGTTCACAGAATTCGTTGATATCGAAAGCGGCATCTGGAGCAAAAACGGGTTTGACTTTGTCAGTGAGGACGACATCGGTGGATTTGATGGCAGGTTTCGAATTGTCGACATTGCTGGTTTTAGGGACATTCAATCTGCTCAGGAGACCTTCAGCGCATTCCTGATTGTTGAACCTGTTGACTACTTTGTTCATTTCGATTTTGAGTGCTTTGGGATCGACGGTGATATCCGATGAGTCGTCAGATTCGAGGGTTACAACCGGAAAGTGTGGTGGATCGACTTCTTGCTGATTGGGCTCGAACATTTCAGCTGGGGGTGGCGGCGAATCAACTTCCATGTTCTCCAGCGTCGGAAAATCGTCATCGATATCCGCTTCATGAGCCAGAGGAGGAGGAGAAGCCGCGTTCATGTTGTCTTCATGAGTATCAGCGTCACGTTCATTGTCAGAAAGCTGATCATGGTCATGGACTTGTTGATTGTCAGAGGCTTCATCTACTTTCTGCGACTTCGGTGACAGTGGCGACATTGGCTCATCAGGATGATCATAACCACAAGTCCAAATGATACCCCCACGGCGATGCCAAAGATCGCTTCCTTCTTCGTCGGAAGGTTCATCATAATGTTCCCATTCATTGCAAGTCTCCATATCATGCTCCCTTTCTTCAGGATAAGGTGCATCAACAATGTTCTCATCGTTGGAAAGATCATCCTGTTGATCTTCATCTACAGCCTGCTCAGCACTTCCAGGATTAGCGATCACTTCATGGGCAGAATTGGAAGGCAAACCTGCACTTTTCTCTTCGTTGCGTTTCTTTGACTTGGCTTGCCTGTCCTTGAGTACATCGACAACCAAATTCTGATGATCATGACTGCATGTCCATTCGAGACCATGACGGCGACGCCAAAGAGCGCGTCCCTCTTCATCGGAAGGTTCATCATACATCTGCCATTCGTCGCAGGATTCAATTGAATGTGTACTTTCTTGGGTCACATTAACGTTGTCCTCATGGTCGTAAAGATCATCCTGTTGATCTGCATCCACAGCCTGCTCAGCGCTTCCAGGATTAGAGATCGCTTCCTCAGACTTTGAGCTTTCATCCTGATGCTGCGAGACTTCTTCTTCGTCGATCGGATCCACAGACATTCGCTCGTTGGAAGACGTCGGAGAACGGCTACCATCAGCACCGCGCGGTTGTTCTGTCTCGGCCGCTTTAACTGCAAATTTGAAAGTTTCATATTACAAAAAATTTTTATATAAACCCACGAGACATCGAACGACTCGACTGATCATCATCAATCTCAGCTTTTGGAGGGACCCAAATTTTTGTACATGAAGCTTTACGATACGTTGGTTGATTAGACTTCGCCGGGGCCCATCTTGGTTGGTTGAACGGTCTTTGTGGATTCGAAACAACACGTTGAACCGGCCTCGGTATCTGTTCCTCATCATCATCACTCAAAGTTATCACTTCCTGGCTTCGCGGCACGGGCCTAATCACTGGTGGGCCATAATGCACCATCCTACGAGTTGGTGCAATCCGAAATCCTCGAGGTGCGACAGGTTTCCATCGATAAGGAAGCTGGTGCCGACGATCAGCTGGAGGTCCGTGATTCACACGACGTACGATTTGCTGCACCGGGCGGTTAGTCATCTCAACGTTGGCACTCATAATTTCCGGCGTGACGGCGCGTTCCAAGCTTGGTGTCGCATCCATTAGTTCTTCGTCGCAGGTTAGATCAGCATCAAATTCAGGTTCAGGTTCTCGTTGCAACAATGGTGCCGCCGACGACGATGCTCCCGTGTCAAGGGTGGCCATTGGGATACGACAAGAATGAGGCTGATGATACCCGCTTGCCTGAAACAGGGTGTAATTTTGTTTGTAGTTGAGGAAAGGATACAAACAATGCAAAGGACGGGGTGCAGGCTTTCGTGGTGGGACGCAATGGGAATACTGTGACGCGCGGTGTTTGAAAATGTAGGGCAAATATGAGACATTTAGACACAGGTGTTTTTATCAAGACAAAAAAGATATTGAATTTGGAAAGAAGACAAATTTTTTTAAAAAGCTAAATTTTCAAAAACTGTAAAAATTTTTATTTCAACTAGATGAAAATTGTCAATATTAGCATAAAATTTGAACTTGAAGTTTCCCAGTCAAAAATTTACTAAAGTTTAAGCCCAAAATGCCCAAGTCATAAACCCCTCGTAAAAACCATTCCAAAATAGGCGCTCAAAAACGTACCACGAACAATAATCAGCAGAGTGGTAGCTTTTGAGCTCGTCCAGTTTCCTTCCCCCGCCATTTCCCGCACACGTTGAGCGCCACGGGCGACTCAACGGACAACAACACCGCCAAGGGAACACAACGTCAAGTCGAGGCGACGACGACGACGATGGAAGAGAAGCGCTCGCAGCGACCCAACGCAGCCATCCTCACAGCCCCCAAAGCAGCCGACCACCGAGAGGCAAACCATTGCGACTAGGCCCCCGGTCTTGCATGCTGCGCGCAAGGAGATATGTGAAAAGGCGCTAATTTGGAGCGATTTGACCATTTGAAGATCCGATTTTTATCGGAATCGGGCCACAGGGGCCTTGCGATGCCGGAAAGTGAAAAAGTTTGCCTAAGAACAATGAATGCATCGAGAAATTAGGGGTCAAAACAGAAATGAGGGGACCCATTTGCGCGCTGACTGAAACGCCGCCGACTGCAGTCTGTCCCCCATCGTCCCGTCGTTCGCGTGCTGAGACAGCACGGGTGTGTGCGAGCAACATGCGGAAGCTACAGTATCATAAGAGGGGTCATGGGGGAAGTGAGTCAGGGTCACAGGAAGAGTGGAGACATGGTAAATTGGTTCAGGTTTTATGTTTTACTGACCAAAATTAACTTTTATTACCTGAGGCAACGCATACCAAGAAGATTGTGCGGATGGACAAGGACATTGTCTATGAGGATACGTTGAAGTAGGTAAATACAATGCTTACCGGATTCTGACTTGGTTGAACAGGATTCTCGGCATCTTGTGTCTTTTCAGCGGCGATTCGAGCGCTTTTGGCAATTGACGCTTTATTAACGTTAGCAACACGTGCTCGATAATGTTTCGTACGTCGAGCCATTGTCTAAAGCTGATGAAGCTGCGCAGAAGAGTTGCAGCATACGTGCGATATAACGTTCGTTATGAGACCGCTCTTTTGGTTGTGGACATGCAACTTTGAGGTATACAAAATTGATGGCACTATGTCGAAACGTGTTATCTTTCCATAAAAGTCTTTATTAAAGTCAATATAGTTTGAAGTAAAAACAGTAATGTTTATTTACTCAATTTTTGACATTATGTAATTGCCTGGTGCAAATTGACGAATTCACTTTAACTCTATGAAATTTGGCTGCTACAGAACAAATTAAAGATATTATATTGACTGCTTAGCTGTATATTATACACAGTCAATCTCACCCAAAGTTGTAACGGAGGTATACAACTCTTGATAGATGGTATATGAAACATCGCCAAGAACTGTTAATAAATTGATTTTTGCTACCGTAAATTTTGATCATACTACTTGTTATTATCAGTGATTAACATGCCAAAAATTGGTTTGGCAGTGCGTTATGACTTCCAAAGGGCCAGATCCATAGGCGAGCAAAACGCAGCGTGACTGTATCTAAAAAGGCTTTTCAGAACGTCAAGTTTTGACATGAGTTGTCACCTGACTGCTTGTCATGTTTGACTCGCAAACCAATCAATTATCTATGCTTTCTGTGCAGAATACTAATCACGTGTCTTTATGCCAAATTTTTCTTACATGAAATTAATGCAAAGTACTGTATTACCAACCATTACATTCTTTTTCTTCTTTATTCAGAGACCAAAAGTGTAAAAACTGTACAAAATATACAAAAGCTCTGGTGTCTGACCAGACTCATTGTCCTTGTAGCGGACCTGCGCACAAAGTGAATAAACAAAAGTTTACAATGAAAAAAGAAGACACTTAACGAACAGAGGCAAAGAATACGTATCCTGGAATAAATTGTGGAAAGGCGAAAAATGCTACTTACAAAACCGCGCAAAAATTAAACACATCAAAGACAAAAAACAAGCAACAATACGGTTAGATGAAAACAAAAAGGGGGTTAGAAGTTCGTTAGCCTTGACCACAAGATTCTGTTGACTGGCTCAAAGACACAAAGACTCAGAATACGACAATGGAAGAAAGAGTAATTCTTGAAGGTAGTCCCGTTTGAATCATGCCAGATGGAGGCTTAACTGAGGGGCGGATAGTCGTCATCGTCGTCGTCATTCAGGTCATCATCATCTTCATGGGTGGCCGTCGAACGACGAAGATCGTCATCGCCAGAGCCAGTGCCGCCACTACCACGCGAACCACCGCCGAGCGAAACACGACCAACGTCCGAACCGCTATCACTGTCGGCAGGTGACGGAGGAGCAGCAACGCCAGGCTTCAGGGTTCCTGGGAAGGAGCTGGTAGCTGCCGGGGAGGTACCGAGGCCAGGACCGAGGGGCGAGGATTCCTCGGGAGTCTGGAAAAGGTATGGGTAAATCTTTTGACTTAAAAGTCGCCAACCAACCTTGACATCCCGTGGAATCGACGGATAAACCGGTGCCGACGGTGTTGCGGTGATGATCCGACCAATCTCGCCAGCATAGCTGTCATCGTCCGTGTAGGGGCCAATCTTGTACTGTCGGACGAGAGTACATTCGCCGACCTCGGTCGGAAGGGAATAACAGAACAGGTAGCCATCGGTGCTCGTGACCGCCAGGTAATCCTTGTTGTTAATCCGAGGCATCGCGCAACTCGTCTTCTTGCCTACAATCGGTATCCGAGCCGTCGCGAATGACGTCTCACGTTGCATGATTTCAGTGACTTGTTGAGGGAGATACGTCGAAGCACGACTCGTGAAATAGCCAACCCAGCCCTGGTCGGCATCCTCCGTCTTTTGCGTGTTCGCAGCGGCACGAGTTTCATCGGCACGTTCCAGGGAGAACACATGGACGGTTTCCGTGTTGGAAGAAGAACACAAATACTTTGAATCGATGGAAAAGGCCAACGCATGGATAGTAACATGACGACGAATACCACGAGTAAATTCAAACAGACGTTCACCCGAAGCAATCGCAAAAACACGAATCACAGTACCCTTGACCGACGCGGTAGCAAGCTTGGTGCCCTCGGGGTTGAACTTCAACGCAGCCAATGGAGCTTCATGGGCGGCAATGATGCACGTCGCCGTGAGTCGATCAGCATCAAAAACATTGACATGGCCATGGGTCACGCTGCCCGGATAAGCGAGATAGCAGTTCGTATCAGAGGAGCACAGATCAATGATGCCCTCACGGTTGCTCGGAGTGTCCCGGATCATGTGGATGATCTTAAGAAGCTAACGTGAATAAGTTAGTTAAACTTAAATTTGCCACAAATAACTCACCCGCATGTCCCGAACATTGTGGATATGGATGGCCTCCTCCAGGCAGACAACAATCCGTTGACGATTCAACTTGACGGCCTTGATCGCCGACGTGTAGACCTGATTCAAGATTTCATCGCGACGTTGGAAGTGATAGGCTCGGAGACGGCGACTATTCTCGTAGTTGACGATCATGGCAAGGCTCGATCGGAACAAGCGTTCAACGAAGATAGTCTTGTCGTTTTCAATAGATTTGAAGACGAGATCAAGGGCACCGCTGGAGCGGTCGATTTTGGAGAGATCATAGACAAAGAAACCCCCGTCATGGCAGACAGTCAAGCTCGTGGCATCTTGATTGAAGGTGATGTTCGTGATTTCGAGAGGGGTGTCCATTGCTGAAAATAGTGATCAGTTAGGCCTGTTGCAACGTTAAAACATCAACAAATTACAAAATGAAAGCAATTGTGAAATATGACACCCCAATGCGTGCAAACTGAAGACAGACAGACAGAGAATGATGACATGACTTACGATCCAGAAGAATTGGCTCATTCTCTACTTCATAGTAATCGTATATAATGCAACCGGCATCCTCCATGCTTAGAAGCTTTTTCTCGGTCCCCGTATGGTCAGCATCTTCCGACGGATCGTTGGAGTCGGGGAAGTCCCAGTTTTCTTCTGATTGGGTTGGCGGCGGATCAGAAAGCTTCCGTTCATTTTCTTTGAGCTCTTCGAGGAATGAAGGAGCTTCCCAAGAGTAAGCTTCACTAGGTGAAGGAGAACCAACAATAAAAGGAACAGATAAACGGCGCTTAGCCACTTTGTCAGACATTTTACGAGAACTCGACGGCAGGCAGCGTGACGAGGACACGGATTGAATGTGCGGGATGTCGGGTCAGCTTAATGGGCGCAAAACAGCAGACAAATAAGGCCATTTGGCGAGAGAGGGGATGTGATGAGCGAGGCGGAGTGATCAGGCATAAGACAATGCAAATGAACGTGGAAAACAGCGTGAAAAACGTGAGAAAAAGTGCCTTGGAATTACAAAATTGATTCTGCTAACGTACATGGTAGTTCTTCCGGAACTTCCGAACCATATGAAAGGTCGGAGGACGGCTCCTCCAGGGGAGAAATGAATTCAGAGGGCGGGGATTGGCCGTTTTCATTCACAGAGGGAGTTGAAGCGCGTTCAGGGGCAGCATCTTCAACCACAGGCGCTTCAGATTCGGAAATAATAGACAGATCGTCATCAGAACAGCTTTCAGACAATCTATCAGCCATTTTACTGGGACTCGACGGCAGCGTGATAGGAATAGAATGTAAGGGGGTCAGCGACCAAAAGGAGCCGAACAGAAAGGACATTTTGTAAAACGAGGAGGATGCAATGAGCGGGACAAGTAATCAGAGAGCGACAAAAAGCAAGGAACAGAACACCAAAATGGCACTCTTCAAACAGTGTTCACAAAAAACAACAATAATCTTGCGCACCAATGATAACAAATTCAACAATTCAACCCGTCAAAGATAGCACGAAACAGTCACGCAAAATTCCAAAAGTAAAACCTAGGGTCAAAACCCATGGCATATCCAACTTCCAAACAAGCATAATAAATATGATTTTAACCACCTTTCAAATAAATAACACGAACAATGAGGTATATTAACCCGTCTCGAAAAGTCACAAGATCAAAATACCCTAATCAATAAATATGTCAAATTTAGTTATAAAATTTGCAGCCATTCACTGCGACTTCAACTTATTCTTATACTTCTGAGTCACAAAGGCTCGATAAGTGACCGAAAACAGGATGCAAAAGTTGAACAGCGTCACTGGGGTTTCTAAAAACAACCAAAATGTTATCAAATCTCTGATAAGAAAGGCGGTCAACTTACTCGGTGGATCCCCCACGCTCGATGCGAAAGTCCATGGAAATGTGAGCAGGAAGTTGAATGGCCAAAACACATTGGCCGGGATTTCTGTGATAACAATGTCGCGTGAAACGTAGGAGAAGAACACGGTCAACAGGAAGATAATGACGCGACAGATGATGTTCAGCTTGATTTTGTTGAACATTGTTGACTGTTTCGTGGTACCAGCTGTAAAATTATATATAAATTACAGCTATTTCGTGAGGTGATGCAAACCTTTAGCCGTGTACTCATCGAAGAGCTTATCGCGAACGCGTTTCTTCCGATGGAACTTTGCGAATTCATCCATCTCCGACATTCCGGCAAGTTCCTTGTCGTAGACGGCGATTTCGGCAGCCATGCGTTCGACTTCGAGCTCAGCTTCGGTTTTACGGTAGAAAATGTGGAGAACCTGAAGTTTGGGCGTTGTAAAATATATAAAAACTTTGATTAACGCACCTTTTCGACATCGAAATCAATCATTCGTGCGCTGATGCTAAATGCTGCGACTCCGGCTACGATCGAAATTAGTTTCAGAAGCACGATACCCAGCGCTATGCCCATATCGATTGCGGCCGTCTGGACGTGAAGGGTTTCATGATCGATCGGGTCTTCGAGGAGTTGTTGAACGTCAAGTTCGTCGATCATATCTGAAACCGGAATGGAAGCTATTATACAATCTACAGCTTTGGAGAGACGCGATGATTAATATTACGCAACAGATTGAACTTTTCTTCCTATGCGTAAGAGCAATCAGATAGAAAAAGCATGTCAAAAGCACGAGGTGCATTGCATGCACGCAGTCACGAGGTGGCCGATGCGAAGGGACACATCTTGTCCATCGGAATGAATTCCGAATGAAAGCTCCATATGGTCGATCGGTATGGATAGTGGATAATGTGGACCTCCAATATGACGGTTTTACAGTTACCAGAACATCGAATGAAAAAGCCAAGACGGAAGAACTGTGGAGAAGGAGGAACGAAGCTTGCTTGCGGGGCCGTGTTGTTGGGCGTGTGTGTGCTCCTTCTCTTCCGCATGCGCTTTGCCGCGGGCCGCGTGCAAGTGAAAGCTGCGTTCTCCACAACACCACGGGACCGCTCCCAGCGCGAAAACGGTAGCATCGCCCCTGGCGGGGAACTTGGGAGGGAAGCGGACTTTAAAAAAAACGGTGGGGAGTAAAGCAGTTTGATGGAGTTTTGTCTTGGCAAGTGGTAGCGAAGCATTAGCGACAGTATATCGAATAGTAGAACGGCTAGACTTTGTCGTTAAAGCTTGTATGTTATAAAATAATTGATCGAAAACAAGAAGCAAAGAAACTTATATTTTGTCCCAGGAACTGCACGTCGGCAAAGTCAAGTTACAAAAACAGTTGAAAAACAATAACAACCGAACGAAACAGCATTTTGAATACCCTATAAACTCACACTGATGTCCACCAACAGAACTTCAACATTCGCACAGGCTGGTTTAATGTGACAACGCGTTCATAAAAATGTGCAAATGGAATATCTATCATTCACAGAATTAACGTGCGAATGGAAAAAACATCGAAAAACCAAAAATAACAATAATGCTATATTTTCCATCTTTTTGACTTAAAACAGTTGAAATTGTGTAAAAAAATAATAAAAAACAACAAAAAATATCAGAAACGTACATGTAATATAAAAATTTTAGATTGGGCGACATGTTCCAGTAATACAAAACTTCCATTCCTTTCATAAAAAGTCAAAAAACACAGTCACTAAAAAAAGGCCTGTGAGACAATGATTAGCCCTCACGTTCCCCCATGTATTGCCGGTATTGATTCCTCCCGCAGGCACCCTGTTTACACCCATAACGTTGAAGGGGTTCGTACGTAAACATCGACGAGAGACAGTGGTGTATACGCGTGCACACGTTGGTGTTTGCCAGCGTAAACCTACGGAGTTTGACGGCCATTGCATGCGTTCATTTTGCATCACTTGCTCGTTTTCGCGTTCCATTTTCGATAACAACATAACCGTGGTAACTTTGTTTTCATAAAGTTTACAAATTGACGTGAATCCGATGAACACAGACGTAAGTTAACCCGAAACTACTTCAAACACCGCTGATAACTTATGTTTACAGTTTTCTATCTCCGTCTACAGCGCCGACGATGGCGAATTCCTTGGCAGCTGCGACCTGCCTGGGGCCTACCCGAACATTGTTATCACCGTGGTTGGCGCAATGGGCTTTGAACAGAAGGACATTGTCACAGTGAAACGGAGTGTTGGTGATCAACAGATTATACTCGCCTTGTCTGATCGGATTCCAATACCGCCATGCAAATTGTCCGTGTTTGTTCAGGTAAACTAAACCATTTCGATAAGTTTGACCAAAAAACAACAACTTTTAGGTGCCACCTCAACCACAGCCAACACCTCAACAGATACCATCGCCCAAGGTTGAACCGATTTCACCCCAGATTCCCGATATTACCCCTCAACAACCAGTTACTCCTCAAAGAGCAACAAATCTCATGAACCAAGCCCAAGTACGTTTTCCTTTTTGTAAACTTTTATATATATTTCATTACAGTACACCTTCGCCTTCGCTTCAAGCGTCCAACCCAATCCCGGAACTTCTATCCGTGGTGCCAGACTTCGAGACGTTTTCCATGACTCCATGTACATGGTGGAACGCATTGAAGCCGGCCTTCCATTGCTCAGTGACGAGGAAATCTTCTTCCGACGACGCGCAGCCTATTATCTCGGCTCAATCTGTGCCAATAAGTACCAACCATCAAAAACAGAACGTCGAGATTTTATGGTTGCCCTTGTTGGACCGTATGGATTTGACATTGTAAGTTTATTCGACTTTTGGTACCGTTTTATCGATAATTACGGTCCTTTAGGAACAATTGGTGTCCTCCAGCCGAAAAAGAGGCCTCTTCGACATGGCCTGCAACAACATGACATCGTCAATGACAAAAAACATGGGAATTCAGCGAAAAAAGCGAAGAAAGAAGGACGATGAAGCTGGACCAAGTTCAAAAAAGCCAGCCACAGGGCATGTTGATGAAATGAGCAGATTGAATGCGGCTTTGATCAGGTCTGAAGTGGATTCTGAAGAGCGTCGAGAGCTGATAGCGAAAACATCGTAGGTTAGACTTCATACGATTGTGCGAACCAAAAAAATGGATTTTAGCGCATATCGACGAAGTTCAGCTACCATCGACCCCCATGTTATGCTTCAACAGTACCCTGACTACCTCAAAGACCAGTCTCTGGTACGGTCTATGAGTTTTTCTTAACTTTTGACACTGAACAAACACTTTCAGGCTATCTATGATCTCAGTCAAATCGCAAGTGGCGTCAACACCTTCAGCGACAGAATCACGGGCCCCGTTTACGATTACCTGAGCGTCTTACTGCAGTTGAATCCGAATAAACCAAAACTTGAAGACATCATTGCTACCAGCAACCTTCCATCAAATTCTGATAAAAAATGCCATGCGAGCCTTCTGATGATCTTTTATTTCGACACTGATCAGACTTCGCTTGAGCGGGTGCTATCGCCGTTTTTCTACAACGATTTCAGTGTGAGTTTCAAACTTTTACATTACAAAATATTCATACGATATGTACCAAAACTGTGTCAATGGTTTTCCCTAACAGCCAACAATTAAAAAGTAACAATTTTATAACAATTACAAAACAAAAAAAAACAAACGAAACTGATTTCACAAGTCATTTTGACCCACGATCAGTAAGAGAAAACGTCGACGGTCAAACAACTTTTCTGGGAGCAAGGCCAACCTTGGAAACAGAACTTGTTTGCATAGTTCTAACAGCTGACGGATGCGAATACTTCATCAACCGTTCATTGAAATCGAGCGTCAGTTCTTTGCCAGGCTGAATGTCGGTTTTGGCAAACAAGTACAGCTCTTTGTTGCCTTTTTTACCGACGATCTTCGAAATCATGTTGGGCCTGCGGGAGTGGCTAATGAAACGCGACATTCCGTCAGCAGTCTTGACATCCAGGTTACGGTTCCCCTCAAGATTGATGAACAACGGATTTTTCTTTTTCTCACGCTGTTGTCGCTCGCGGTCGCCGACGACTTCACCGATGTATTGCATGATTTTCTGGCCGGGTAGGATGAAGGTAGTGGTGAAAAGGCCGTTGAAATCATGGACGCAGAACAGTGTTTTGTCTCGAGTAAGGCATGGACGGACCTCGATGTAATTCTGAAATTCGGCACAATCAAGATGTGAAATATATAAAAAAAAGTCAACACAAACCGGTGGCGGCTCCAATATACGTTCGGGCTTCGGCTTCGGTGGAGGATTGACAAGAAAATGTACTGTACGACTACGAAGAGTTCGAGTTCCTCGTTCAGGCTCCGAATTCAAATGCTCGGCGGGTTTTTTGCGTGGAGCCATGGCTGGCAAATACCTGAAAGTCGGAATAAAAACATTTACGGATAACGACAAAAAACAAAGATCACGCACTTTCACGGGAAAACGGATACCAAAAATAAAAATGGGATACCACTACGCGAAACTAAGAAAGATTCATCACAGGCACCTCATCAACGAAGACAGCCCCATCGCATGCCATTTCCCGCCAGTTCCAAAATTAGAAGTCGTGGCAAGAGTAAAAGTGGGGTAACAAAAATACAAAAGTGCACAAATGTAATACGTGCAACCACTTTCTCCACCTTTTTGGAAAGCTTTGTGGTTTGATTTGTCCGTTTCAGCTATAATAATTTGATCAAAAACCGTCAAGTTAAAAAAATTCTATTAATCTATAATTTTCAGCACATTTCTTCCATTTCCAATGCTGTCAAAATGATCGATAATCTTGGTGTCAAAGTGCCGTGTATCGTCCGATTGGCTGAACCCATCAATAATCCCTACTTTGTCGTTTATTGTGATGTTTCACTTCACGTTAAGGGCGGATTCTCGACGGCCGTTATCCTGTTGTACGCATTCTACCAAACATTCAACTCAGAGTATCCAAAGTCATTGATGTCAATGATGCAGGTTGTCGGTGAACTGTTGGGTTTGAAGCATTCAACGCTCACATCAGAGCAAAAGCGTCTTGTTGAAAGTGTTGGCATAGCGCCCCTAATGCCGTTAACGGTCTCGCCACGAATGCATAGCCGCTAGTGCGTTAGCCTACAACCACTCATTTATATGTAATTCCCCGACTGATATGCTTCCCCTGATTGTCTATGTAATCGTGCTTTGCTTATATCGTGCTAAGTTAATAAACGGTTTAATTACCCAAGTTTGAGTTTGAGGCCTCTCTACATCGACTACCACCACGACAACACTGGTGACGAGGTGCGACACTCGACCCGTCCGAACCGCTCCAAATCCGCTCTCCCGCCATCGACTACGCTACCCACACCATGGAGGAGCTGGTCCAGACGCTGATGAAGAAGCTCGACGAGCAGGATAAGAAACGTGATGAAGAAAGAAGGAAGTATGAAGAACGACTGGAGCTGCAGAATGACCAGATGCGTCAGCTCCAGGGTCCACCATACAGCCGGCGACCGCCTGCGATAGCGGAAGCACGCACAGCCCCAAACAGCGAACAGCCCCAAACAGCGATGGCCTCACAGCCCCTGATAGCTATTAGCCTCTAGCTTGCATGCGCGAAGCCAATTTCAAGGGAGGCTGCTTGATTGTCCGTCACGTTTTGTCAAATTTGCATACACTTTTTATAACGAGGCTGAACGTGAGCAGCCGGGCTGCGCTTCCTCCCTATCGCTGCTCCCGCTGATCAAAAAAAGTCTTCCGCTGTTAGGAGCGGTTCCCACGAAAAGCCTCCGCTACCGAAAAAGCGATGGGCTGTTTGGGGGACCCTGGTCAGCTCGTCGAGAAGCTTGCGTCGAAACCCGCGAATGAAGAAGCTGGCGATGCCCCGACCTCGACTTACCTTCCGGCCAGAATCAAACTTGCGCTGACTATCGATGAAACCCGTCACGATAATGTCGCCCGATGGTTCGTTCAATTAGAAGCAGACTCCCGATTTGCCTCCTCCAGCAATGAAGCCAAGCGAGACGTCATCTACAATGGATTGTCTCCCGCGCAGTTCGGCATCCTTGACAACCGTCTGAAGCAGGCAGGCAAGGACACCACGAAGGCGAAAGTTCCGGAAGTGAAGCAAGCGCTGCTGGACTTGTTCGATCAGAAGATGAGCCTGGTCCGTCGCCGCGAACGTGTGTTTTGCTGTGAGTGGAAGGGCCCTGAAGTTGAAACGCCTGCTCTGTTCATGAGCCGAGTCCGTGGATTGATCAATGAGTTTGAATTCAGTTCATTCAATGAAGATGCGCTGGTCAACATGGTGATTTTCCTGGCTTTGAAAGATCCAAAGTTTGAGACGCTCCGGATCCGACTCTTAGAAAAGATGAATGAAAAGTTCGACATGGATCAAAATGCTGTTGAGACCCTGTTGACCGACCACTTCGCAAATCTCAGCGACCAGAAAATGCCGGAAAGCCGCCCCGCGCCGTATGCTGTCCATAAGATTGCCGACAAACGCCGATGGAAGCGTGGAACCCGAAAGAATGTTTTATCCGATGCGAACGCTGTTCCGGTCAACAAAAACCGATGCTACCGATGCGGCGACACCGATCACCAGTCCCAGGATTGCAGATATAAGAATGCAGACTGCAATCATTGCGGTAAGACAGGACACATCAGCCGTGTTTGCCGATCGAAGGACCGACAGCGAGGAAGCCACTCCGTCCGCGCTTGCCACAAAGTCAGCCGGATTGCGACCGATCCTACGACGATCCCCGACCGAATCTACACTCCGATTTCCGTCGATGGCCACTCCCTGCCGCTGATGTACGACACCGGCTCCGATTTGACTATTATCAATCGCTCAGATTATAAAAAGCTGGGCAAGCCGCCAATTGAGAATCCATTTACGTGTTTGGCCGCAGGCAAGCAGAAGTTCCGTATTGATGGAAGCTTCTACGCGACGATTACCGATGGTGAAGGACCCCCACGACGAGGAAAATTGTATGTTGCCGATCTATGTGAATCAATCCTTGGTCGCGATGTGATGAAGACGCTGAACCTGCTACCGAAACAGCCAAAATGCAGCATGATCCTTTCGTCGCCGCTGGCACCTCCAGAGATGATGCAATTCCTGGAAAGAGATTTTGCCGATGTGTTTGCTGACGGCCCCGGGCTGTGTACCAAAACAACCGTAAATCTGAAGCTAAAACCGAATGCCCGACCCGTGTTTACCCCGTCTCGACGTACCAGTATCAAGGGAACCGAAATTATGAAACAGGAATTGGACCAGCTGGTGAAGGACAACATCGCGTATCCAGTTCAATACTCCGATTGGGCCGTTCCCGCAACTATTGCTCCCAGAAAGGACGGTCGACATCGATTCTGCCTTGACTTCAGCAGAGGCGTCAACGAGCAGCTCTGTGAAGCCGGACATCCCCTCCCGACGACCGATGAACTCTTTGAACAGATCCATGGTTCAAAAGTCTTTTCGCAATTGGACTTCAAAAACGCCTATCATCAACTCCAACTCGATGAACCCAGCAAGGAAATCGTTACTGTGGCTACGCCGTTGGGACTATACCGCTTCAACAGAATGACGTTTGGTATTAAAACGGCACCGAAAACTTTCCAACGTGTCATGGACACTATGCTTGCGGATCTACCATTTGCTGTCGCCTATTTGGACGACATTCTGATCTTCAGCCGGGACGTCAAGGAACATGAAGAACACGTCCGAGCCGTGCTCCAGAGGATCCAGGACTATGGCTTCCGCCTCAACCTCAAGAAATGTAAGCTGTTTCATTCGGAAGTTCTCTTTTTGGGCCGTGTTATCAACGCTGCCGGCATCCGCCCCGATCCGAAGAAGATTGAAGCCATCCGAGACATGCCGTACCCGAAGGATGTCGCTCAACTCCGAAGCTTCCTCGGCATGGTAAATTACTACCAATCGTTTGTGCCCCAAATGCAGACCCACCGTGAACCGCTGGACGCACTCCTTCGAAAAGATGCAGAATATATATTCGCCGAGGTCCACCGAAAGGCCGTCGATGACATCAAGAAGCTGTTACAGTCCGACTTGTTACTCATGCACTATGATCCACGTCTACCTATGGTCGTTGCTGCCGATGCGTCGCAGTATGGTATTGGCGGTGTGTTGCTGCATATTCTTCCAGATGGATCGAAGAAAGCCGTCCATCATTTCAGTGCGTCCCTGTCCGCGACTCAACGACGATACAGTCAAACCGAGAAAGAAGGATTGGCCCTTTTGACAGCAGTTCTCATGTTCCATCGTTACCTCGAAGGCCGCAAATTCACCCTCGAAACCGACCACAAGCCTCTATTGGCCATCTTTGGTTCCAAGAAGCTGCTTCCCGTTTACACAGCGAATCGTCTTCACAGATGGGCGATGATCCTGATACAGTATGACTTTGATATCCAGTACACTTCTACCACAGCTTTTGGTCACGCCGACGCCCTTTCCCGCCTGATTGCCGAGGCTCGCACCACCGAAGAAATCTTTGAGGAAGACAGTTTCGACAACGATGCCGACGTCACACTCGATGCTGTATCTATGGCCGTTCGAATTCCCCGTGATGAGCTGATCGAAGCCACTGCCCGCGATGAAGACGCCGCTCTCATCTACCATTATCAAGAAAATGGATGGTCGAATGAAGCAGAGAAGTCACCCGAATTCGACAAAAGATTCATGTATTCCGCGGCCCATGGTTGTTTGCTGATGGGTGAGCAGGTCTACATCCCTGCTGCCCTCCGGAAGAAAGTGTTGGCCGAACTTCACCGAGCACATCCTGGTCGAGATGCGATGCTGAGCCGAGCCCGTACGTTTATTTATTGGCCGAAGATGACTGCCGATATCGAGAAGATCATTGCCGATTGCCCCCAGTGCCAAACTCTGGCTAGAAGGCCGACACGGGTCCCCTTGCAGACGTGGCCGAAGACAGATGCCCCTGCCCAACGAATTCACATCGATTTTTGCGGCCCCATTGATGATCACATGCTCCTGGTCATCGTTGATTCGTCGTCCAAATGGCCCGAAGTCGTCCCGATGAGAAATGCCACGTCCACCGCCACCATCAAAGCCCTCCGTCATTATTGTGTCAACAACGGATTGCCGGCTGTCCTGGTTTCCGACAATGGTACCCAATTTACGTCCAGTGCTTTCAAGGATTTCTGCACTCAAAATGGTATTACCCACCTGCTGACGCCGCCATATCATCCCCAGGCGAATGGACAAGCCGAACGCTTCGTCGACACCGTGAAAAGATCGATCAAGAAGCAACAAGACGAGTCGAAGTATGATATCTTCGAAGCCGTCGACACGTTTTTGCTGAGCTATCGCGACACCCGTTCCCGCCGCACCGCCGGAGGCGTTTCCCCAGCCCAGGCACACATTGGCCGTGATTTGGTCAACCCCGCGAATGTTCTCGCGTCCGGAAAGCGAGATTTGGAAGCCGAGATGCAGTATAACCGCCGGTATGGTACGAAACCAAGAACCTTCCAACCGAATGACGATGTCCTCACGCTGATGCACCCGGATCAACCCTGGATCCGAGGAACCGTGATTGCCGTGAATTCCCGAAACATGTTCCGTGTCAAACTCGAAAATGGCCGAACCGTACTCCGTCATGTGAATCAACTCCGCAAACGCCCGTCGCTGCTGTACTCATGGTCCCAGAAGCAGCCGTCCGTCGAGACAAACCCACCGGAGACGATGCCATCTACGCCGATTACATCTTCCGAAGGAGGAGGAGAAGAAGGAGGACGAACCGAGACCCCGAACACTACGACGCCGCCGCGAACTCCGATGCCTGATGCCAATGACCATCCATCCCGCCGCTATCCCAGTCGCCATCGAAATCCGCCACCGAGGCTCCAAGTCGATCCGAATCAGAAGTCAAGCTACACCAGCGCCACTTGCCGCCGCCGTCGAGTCCATCGAAACCGCCGTGACTGAAGAACTCGCCGCACTTGACTCTGACTTCTCTAGACTGTAGTTTTCCTTCGCTATTGTTAAACTTGTGACTCTCTCATGTGACCCCTTGACCTCATGTGCCATCTGAACTTTGTTATCTCTTTTATGAAGGGGGAAGTGTTGGCATAGCGCCCCTAATGCCGTTAACGGTCTCGCCACGAATGCATAGCCGCTAGTGCGTTAGCCTACAACCACTCATTTATATGTAATTCCCCGACTGATATGCTTCCCCTGATTGTCTATGTAATCGTGCTTTGCTTATATCGTGCTAAGTTAATAAACGGTTTAATTACCCAAGTTTGAGTTTGAGGCCTCTCTACATCGACTACCACCACGACAACAGAAAGTTTGAATTCGGCTTGATGCCACCGTTACAATGCTTTTAGTGGAGTTTTATGTATTTTGGGTTCTGTACGTGTCATTTAGTATTCTTATTAGTGTTAAAAATGCGTTTTGGTGTACTTTCCATCAACTTTTCTATGCTTTTTCAACAATCATTAGTTTCAAAAAGCGTCATTTCCATTTTTCCAATAAAAAGAAGTCCAAATTTATTAGCAGAAACCCAACTTCACAATCCAAATGAACTTTGCTACACTTTACACCCCAAAATCTCACGCCAATCATCTTCGATTTGCAGTGAGTACTTTAATCGGTCGACTCCGTGTTGGCACGGATGCAGGTAGCCTGCTCACCGTGGAAATCTTGCTTCCAACATTGGGTGAAGCCTGTGTCAAAGCTCCCACGGTCCTTAAAACTTGGGAAGCAAACCATGAAGCGCGAAAGTGTGACCGAAGTTTACGATTGAAACATAATAGACACAGTGCGTTCACGGCACCGTTCAGAATCCCGGCAAAGTTGACGAAAAAACTCGTAATCAAAGAACTTCCAAAGAGTTTAAATCCAAGGAATATGCATGTTGACGTGGCCCATTGAAAGAGGAATATACAGAAGAATTGGATAACCTGAAAAGGCACGTGTTTATAGACTTTAGGGTACGTCATTATGGTCAGGAGTAGCCTATATAATTCACTAGAGATTATTTATGACATGAAAAGTTAGGGTAGATTTTATGCCGAACGTGAGCATAAAAGACTCACCACCATTAGATTGCGTTTGTTCCGCGTAGTTGACGCATTTAGATGTCTCTGTTTCCACGCAATGTTCAAAAAACAGAGCAAATATAGGAGAAACATGAGGATACAGATGCCCTGACCGAAGTATGTCAAAAAGTCGTCAAAGGTCAAGCCAAGTATGATTGAACGCGCGCAATTAGCGCCATTACACCCGTATGAATAGACCATTAGCCATTGGTTGAAGCGTTTATGGCATCCGGCGGCGGCCTGCATGACACTGATAACGACTGCCAGTAGCCAAAGTAAGCTTATCCCCGTGATTCCGAGAGTTGTAGCCTGTTTCGAATAGAAATGTGATGCATAAAGTGACACAAATCGATCGATGGCAATCACAAAATTTGACAAAAGTACGGTATAATAGCCGATAGTATTCGGCGCTGATAACATCAACATGATATTATCACTGTAGACAGGATGTGGCGAAAATATGGATGGCAGGGATGATAAAAAGTGAGCCGATAGGTAAATACATTGGGCAACACAAACATTGGCGAGTAAATAGTGGATTTTGCCGGCGATTACCATAACCCTGAGCCGGGTTAGAATGATAAGAGCAATATAGGCATTAGCGAGGAACGAAAGGATCACTGCGATCAGAACTGCTATCCCGAGGGTCAATTTTTCGATTAACGAAGGCCAGGGGCGCGCTTGAGCAAAACACACTTGATAGGGTTCCATTTCAGGCCCAAATGCCCTCAAGCCAACCGGATTTCATAAAGCCAGCGAAGCTCCGCCCACTTTCTTGAGCATGAGCTTTCATAGATCCCAAGCATTGTAAATGTTAAAAATACACACGTTTAACAGAACCCGCTTTTATTACAATCAAGATAAAACGCAAAACGGGCACAAATAAACATGTTTACACAAGGATAGTCTTATCTTATTTGAACTTATAATCTTAACAAAAATTAAATCAATAAGGCCTCTGATCTTCTTTCGGGAGTGATAGTGCTGCCAGGTATAAGGGAAAGTCGAGGGTTATCAGATCATGTTTACAGTTTGAAGCTCTCGATGCCAGTGATGATGGACGACTCTAATTCGTTCAAATTTTTGAGCTGTTCCACGTTTTGTGCGTAGAAACGGGAACATTCGGCCTGCATTTCGGCGTTTTTGTATTCCCAGGCGTATTTGGCGATCAGGGGGAAGGTGTCTGGGGTGATGTTGAGCAGGAGCCAGGCTTCGAGTTTGGTCTGAAAGAGGGGTACTGTAATTTGACCTATTTGGGGGCTTTCGGGGTCGAAAATGGGAAAAAATTCGCAAAAAATGCCAAAAAATGCCGAAAAAGTCCAAAAAACTCACAATAGCCGTATCAATGCTATACTTCCGGACGAACCGCAGCACATCCACAATCTCCGCCGGCGTTTTAGCCCCCAAATCATGGCCATAGATGTAATCCACGGAGTTCTTGACGGTCTCGAACGGAAAATCGGTAATCGTTACGGTGTTCGTGTTTTCTTTGCCGGTGGCATTGTTGAATTCGGCATCGAAGACCGGGGATGTCATGGACAGGAAGCCGCGATGGACTTTGACGCGATCATCGCCGACGATAAACTCCGTATCCCAGGTGTTGTCCTTTGACTCATCGACGAATTCATAGGGCCGTGGCACCCAGAGGGCCGGATCCGACACGGACTCAAAGGCCACAATGCAGTTGAATTGGTTCTCACCGGGCAGGAGGCGGAGATGGGATGTGAGGCAAAAGTCTGGGAAGCCGAGTTCGTCTTCGGCTTGGAAGATTTCGTCGAGGATTTCTGAAATTTGGCGGATTTAGTGATAGTTGATAGCCCAGATCAAAGGTATAATGTTTATGGCTTACTTTTAGTCTCATCCAAAATGACAGTTGCCTTCACCCTAATCGGCCCACCGGAAACGTGTAAAAAGACATCACAATATCCGTTGTGCTTGGATGGATCCCGACCGAGGGGATACACACGTAACGTCCAGAAGAGCCCGTCAAAACCAGGGATTTCACGGGGCTCGGAGGCCTTTAACGATCCATCATCGTATCGATTGATATTCAGGCTGACAAAATCGGGATGTGGCGGGCTCGATGACATGGTTCGCCTGGAAGATTGAATAGAAGTGTGAATGAACGTAAATCTGGGCCGTGAAATGGGTGAAAGTGATGGTGGGTCATAAAACTGTGCACGCCCCTAGAAAGCGATTTTCCAAAAATGGAAAAATCACAAATGTACTAATCCCACCCCCAAAACACACCCAAGCCTGATAAACCGCGTGAAAATCCCGTTATCCCGACGAGGACCGCGACGAGGCATCGCCATCATGGGTTTGGGGGGGATGTGCGAGCAAAGAGTGATAAACGCCCAGCACAATTGTTGCGTGATGGCTGATGGCGATGGCGGTGGCGGCGGCAGCGGGGGTCTCGGTTTGCGAATGCGGCGATGCGATGCTACAGGTGCGTGCAATCTCGGTGCATTACTAAACAAAATCGATGTGTTAGAAGGAGGAAACGGAAAGGAAACCGAACAAAAAAGAAAAACTGGGTCCAAGAGCGCGAGACACGGGGAAGCAAAAAACAAATGTGGTTGTTGTCTGGTTGTTGCCTTGCTGACACCCGTAGCCAGGCCAAGGGCGTTCAGTTCAACACTCTCAGGCAGTCGGTCGGCGGCGGCAACTTGACAATACACAGAAAAAAGCCCTTTTGGTTGAGGTTTTTCTGGGCCATCGCGCACGTATTGATGGAAATTCCGTGACATGACGGCAGGCGGCAGTCTGAAGGGCCGAGCCCCAAATTTAACAAGAAGCGAAAAGTATTCAGTTTCCTGAATGAAGAAAAAAATGAAATTTGATTCACCCCCATCAAAACCACCTCTCGCTCTTTTTTATCGAACTGCCCTCGCCGCGCCACGAATGGACCCTTGGCCGCCCATTTATTGGGGGCCCAGGCCCAGGCTGGCCGACGTGTCTCGACTCGTGCCTTTTGGTCCTATACATTAGCTGTACGTCGACTGACTGAGATAATGACAACCTTCCTCCCCTCTCCGAGTAGCTACTTCTAGCCTCCCATCCCATCTTCCAGCCCTTCGTCTCCCGATACACATGAGTATGAACATTGCTCGATAAGCCGGTTCACATGTTAGCTCAAACACTTCAACTTGCTTTGCTCTTATGACCCCAAAGAAAACCGAAATCAAAAAATCAAGCATCTTGTGCATGTGCCTGTGGCCGTCAAGCCTCCAACCACCAGAGCCAATCGGTCCCTCCAATCTTGAGAACTGCCTGAACTTTCCCATAAAAACATTCTCATAAATAAGACAGCCGTGCTGCAGTGCAATTTTTACGACCAATTTGAGCAACCTTCTGCCTTTTCCATTGCAATTTGCTATTTGATTTCAATTTATTTTTTTTCTCTCATTACGTGATACAATTTCGCAGTGCAATTCAATCATAATTGCTTTGAAACTTTGACAAAAACCCATCTACCGCAAAGTACGACCCAACGAATCTGCAACAACAGCTCCATCATACAGATTGGCATACACTGGGGTGCCATTTTCCTTAAAATCAGTGTACGGCAAAGTGTAAAGTGACTCGTATCCGAGCTCTTTGCAGATTTTTTGGGTCCCAATCGCGAGTGCATAGCCGGCAATATGGGTGATCCCGCGTTTGATGCATTCCTGGTCGCCGAGGGATAGCATTGTGTAGCCGATGCCGTCTCTGGAAAGGTTTTTTGTGCCAAAGTTGCCAAAGTTCATTGACCATTGTAAAATGTGGTGCGCAAAGTGTAATGAAATGACTTTTATGGCAGTGCTGGCATGACAGTCACCACAAAAGTTGAAAAGCCGTCACATGGGACAAAACAAAGTCGCTTACTTTTGATACTCCGGCAAAACCGACAAAACTTCATTGATTCCAAGGGCTTTGACCCCTTTTGGAAGGAATTTACCCGTTTGGGGCTGGATGGTGTCCAACAGGGCCATGTAGCGGTTCATCGCGGGGTTGAAGTTGTAGGTTTTGATCACTGGAATGACAAGCTGTCTGATTTTGGGTTTAAAAAGTTAAAATTTACCATCAGCATAGTCATCTTTGACCGTAAACACTGGATTCGGATCACCTGGAAGTTCGCCATGGAAGATATCATTGAATTGGTCCTCATAGTAGTACGAAACGAGCTGAAAGGCAACAAAGTACTCAAAAATTGAAACATTGCCAACTCACGTGGGTGGCCACGAGCTTATCACCATCAAAGGCCATGAAAACGTCGCCGCGGTCAAGCATGAGGTCGGTTCCGGGTGCAGCCATGCATTCGAAATCTTCGAAAGTCATGTCTGGAATGACAGTTTTTCGTGTTTCTGTTTTAATTGGCACTCTTTGGGTAATGAATTATGCCATCAAAGGTTGTCCTAAAGTATCGAAAAACTTACTCGCATGACGACAAACATTGTTGTGAGCCGAATATTCCTCGCAGAAGAACTGTGCGGCCATGTCCCGATCACGGATATCCGCCTTCACGAAATCAATAAGCCTTCCAGTTCGGGATTTGTATCCACGAATGACGATTTCACGGCTCAGCGGATCCGGATGCCGAAGATAGCCTTCAGGACACTTTTCTTGTTTCTTAATCGGAGTATAATTTGCTTCGGCACAGATAGAAGCTGTTTGAATCAGCGGGCTTGTGAAGCCGGAGACGAGACGACGAAGCATACTGTACTTTGGAACAGAAAATGATTCGACTTCATTCCGCCGATTGATGGCAGTTTATATACTTTTCCAACCATCACCAGATTACTGTAGCTTCCATGGTGATCAATGAAAACAGCACCGTTCAGATGGTGCCAAACGACATCATGGCATAACATGTTTGTGCAGATTTGTGATAAAAATCCGCGATAAATCCGAAATAAACCTTTGTTATTACAGTTTCACTGATTTCACAGCATTTGCTCAAGTTTAGCCTTTGGCATCCTCCGGACATACCATCAATCCTTGCAGCTTGCAAAACTATTGCAACCAAAAGGTCAATGCACTTTACGCCATGTAGCTCTTGTTATTCAGATTGGAATCGCCGTGGGTGCGATGGTCTTCACGGATCTTACAATAGTGCAACTTTTGATCCATACTTTGAGCTGGCAAAAGTACAACTCTGGTTTTGGTTTCGTCATCTGATGCCATTTTCAGTGTTTTACAAAGTTTGACGCCCCCTATACTCATTAAAACCTGCTCTTTGACACGTTGAGCTATGTAGCTTATAATTAAGGTTAGTTCCGTAACTTAAGAGACAGTCTGGCTGTCGATTTAGGATCGAAGCAACTTGCAAAAAATTTTTATAATTTTAAAAAATAGAGGACCATGGGGGAAGTCTTTTAGTTTGGATCCGAGTTCCTAGAACCTTCGGGTTCTGGAGATACGATTTTTCAAAGTTCGGCCTCGAAAAAAACTTTTTTTTTCTTTGAAAAGATAGAGGTCTGAATTTTTGGCTCTGGAGGTATTTTGAGGCGAGAAATAAAACTACATACTCCAAATTTTGATACAATGTCTCTAAGTATTGATTTTTGAAAATGCTGCTTTTTAAACTCGGTTTTTCACCTTAATGCCGGCGTTTAGGGAGAATCCCACTATGCCCACGTGAAAGCTTGCCATTTTTTACGTTAGATAATTGAAAAAAACGAATTTATTTTTTGGAAGACGGGGGGTTTTGATCGCGTTGAACGACGCCGACTTGCATTTCGAAAGGGCGCGCGCACAGCTGGCCGCGTGCAAAAGTGTGTGTCGCATACGCGCAAATCTGCATTTTTTGAAACCGACGCCGTTCAACGCGATCAAAACACCCCGTCTTCCAAAAAATAAATTCGTTTTTTTCGACTTTCCAACGTAAAAAATGACGAGCTTTCACGTGGGCATAGTGGGATCCTCCCTAAACGCCTGCATTAGGGTGAAAATCTGAGTTTTAACAGCCAATTTTTCAAAAATTTTAAAAAATCGATATTTAGAGACGTGTTATCAAAAATCTGAGTATGTAGTTTTGTTTCATGCCTCAAAATACCCCCAGAGCCAAAAATTTAGACCTGTATCTTTTTAAAGAAAAAAAAAGTTTTTTTCGAGGCCGAACTTTGAAAAATCATAACTCCAGAATCCAAAGGTTCTAGGAACCCGGACCCAAACCAAACCTCTTCCCCCATAGCCCTCTATTTTTTTAAATTATAAAATTTTTTTGCCTGTTGCGTCGCCTTCACCTTGGTCCTAAATCGACAGCCAGACTGTCTCTTAAATTTTAGGTTTTGTAAAGCATCATGTGAAAAGTGGTTATTTCCATTCAGAGATGTTAAAAGTACATTGAAACAAAAAAATGTGTCTTATATTATTAAATTTTTGATAAAAATTATGACTATTCATATATGCAATGCGTTAAAGCTGAAAATCGTAACATCAGGTCAGGGAAAACTGAGATTTTTGTAAAAACAGTATTTTGCGCACGTCGCTGTGCACAGCCAACGGCCATCCTAAATGAGCACAAAGTCACTCCTATCGCGAAAGAAACACAACACATCTGAAACTCTTCAACGTTTCATTGAAACTTCTTCATTTTTACAAAAAGTCGTGCTAATTTAAATTAATTTTTCTGTTGTTGTCGTCAGTGAATTTTCGAGATTGCGTCGAGCAATTTAACTTGTAAATGTAACTAAATTATGTAATTTCAGGCACCAAAATGGGTAAGACAAACTCTGACAAGCGCGACATTTATTATCGCCGAGCTAAAGAGCTCGGATTCCGTGCTCGCAGTGCTTTCAAGCTTATGGAATGTGACCAGACGTATAAACTGTTTGAAGGTGAGTAAAAAATATATAAACCGAATAATTTGAAGAAAATCTTTCGGTTTTAGGCGTTGAAACAGCCGTCGATCTGTGCGCCGCGCCTGGGTCATGGAGTCAAGTCTTGTCGAAGCTGATGAAGCCTCATCGCGATGCTGACGAAGCTGAATTCAAGGCTGCTCAAGAAGGAGGTTTCCTGCTACCTAATGGAAGCGTAATAACGTCATCGGGGAAGACAATCTGGCGAAGAAACCGGGTCGTTTCAGTCGACATTCAACCGATGTCAGCAATTCCCGGCGTTCACATCATTCAAGGCGATTTGACACGCCAGGAAACGATTGAAGCTATTATCGAGGCTCTCGGTGGTCAGAAGGCGGGTATTGTCGTCTGTGATGGTGCCCCCGATGTGACGGGTTTCCACGGATACGACGAAATGATGCAATCACAGCTCATTTATCCGGCTTTCATGACTGCCATGTCGGTTCTCAAGCCGGGTGGACATTTTGTTTCGAAGATTTTCCGTGCTCAATGGGTTAACTTTACGTTGATTACATTTCTGCAGTTCTTTGAGGAAGTTTATTGCTACAAGCCTTCGTCAAGTCGACCGGATAGTACAGGTTTGCAAATTTCAATGAAAACTGTAGTGTTTATATATAATTTTGCCAATTCAGAGCATTTCCTCGTCTGCAAATACTACAAACCCATCCCTGGGCTCGAACCTGTCCTCCAGAACCCTCGGTTAGCAGTGAATTACAGTATGTTTTGTACCATTTCAATGTTTATGTTCAATTTTGTCATTTCAGAAGAAACAATCGCCTCGTTCACACCAGTTCAACGCAAATACATCTGTCTTCTCGCCAACAACGACCTCGATGGCTGGAATAAAGAAGAGCTTCTCAAAACGGGCCTCAAACAAGCTGTTACACTTCCATCTCATGGAAAACAAGTTCATGAAAGTGCCAAAGACACCCTCAAACAACTCAATGAGGAATACAAATATTTCAAAGAGCATGAAAAGGTTCCAACTCTCTTAGATCCCCTACCAGAAGGCACTTCGGATGCGGAAGCAGCAGCAACATTCTTCAACTGTTTACCAACTTATGATATTATTGCTAAACGGTTGGAAAGTATAACAATTGCTTAACATTTTCATTCTTTTGTTTTGATCTTGATAAATTTGTTGATTTTGGGCCACCGACAAGACAGACAATGAGAGTTCTGTGATCTCTGATCGTACTTTTTAGACGAGTGAACTTGGGTACACTGTGCGAATAGAGCTTTGATCGTTCGTTGAACTAGTGCGAATGACAGATATTGACGAATGAGCGCGTGCGCACTTTTACTCTTATAACGAACAGACGGCAGACTACGTTTTTTCAAGTTGTTCGAGAAAGTTCACAGTTGCTCTTCTTTTCGTGTTTTATCAAACCGTTTGCACAATGCACACATTTCACCTTTTTTACGCGACATTTCGCGACGGGTCCAAATGTCGCACCGGGGCCCGGGTTGCTCCAACGTGGATTCTGTTCGGCTTGATTCCTCGCCAGAATCGCCGTTCCCTTCCTGTTTCTCTCTTCCCATCATGAGAGTAGAGTCAGGGCATCAAGATTTTCTGCACAAGTGCCAGAATCGACGTGATCTGGCCGCGGTTCGGCGCTTTTTCGCACCCGCACTTCTGAGCAATGTTCGCGGGATTGTTTTGGCATTCGTTGTGATGCTTTTGGCACGTTCTTTGATTTGCCGGGTTGGTTACACTCCCGAGATGGCAGATCAACGTTTTGTTTGCCCAGAAAAACGTCATTTTTTCATTTCACCTTAATTTTTTTCATTTGGCATTTTATTACCTTTAAAAATGCCACTATAAAAGGGCATATCATTTTTTGTTATCAGAATGTATCTTTTGACTTTATTAGGATTTAAAATCTTCGGTAATGTGCAAATCGAAATTTCATGGTAAATTATGTGAAAAAAGTTTTTTTTGTCTTTACAGTAAAGTTTTAATTACAGAAACATAAAATCCTTCATGAAACATGTCACCACATGATAAGCATAGACATAAAATGCTAAATGAAAAAAAACTAAGGTGAAACGATACTGAAAACAAAAAATTTGAAAAAAATGACGTTTTTCTGGGCAAACAAAACGTTGATCTGCCATCTCGGGAGTGTAACCAACCCGGCAAATCAAAGAACGTGCCAAAAGCATCACAACGAATGCCAAAACAATCCCGCGAACATTGCTCAAAAGTGCGGGTGCGAAAATGCGCCGAACCGCGGCCAGATCACGTCGATTCTGGCACTTGTGCAGAAAATCTTGATGCCCTGACTCTACTCTCATGATGGGAAGAGAGAAACAGGAAGGGAACGGCGATTCTGGCGAGGAATCAAGCCGAACAGAATCCACGTTGGAGCAACCCGGGCCCCGGTGCGACATTTGGACCCGTCGCGAAATGTCGCAGGTTGTGTGCATTGTGCGTTTGTCCTTATTTTCGTTGATCATTACGATTATCTTTTACGTACACGTTGGTGTCAGTCACGTGGTCGGTTTGTATCGATTTCTGACTTTGTAGTGGTCTTTCGTGATCGTTGGACTGCGTTGACCACGTGATTGGTTTCGCGTCATTTCGTTTTGTTCTTTCGTTAGCCCGTAGACATTTCTCAATGAGTCTAGCATTTTGTGTTCTTTCGAAACACGTCCAGCCAAGTTCCTCGTATAAATTGACCTGTTGAACTGATTTATTTTTCAATATTTTGACTCACGCGCATTCAAATTTTTACTTTATCCGTTTCATTTTTATAAATCCGCCACTTTTTTCAGTGTTAATCCTTTATTCCCAACATGGTTCGTCGATCTGCAGCCCCGAAAGCCAGCGCGCCCGTCCGTAGCCGTGCTCCGGCCCCAGCCCCGGCACGTGCTTCACCGCCGCCATCGTACTCGGCTCCTCCGCCGCGTCCGGCCGCTGCTGCTGCCGCTCCGGCTTCCCATCTCCCTCCGCCGCCGGCTGCCGCTCCGTCCCAGGGCCCCGGCCTCATGGGTCAGATGGCCGCGACCGCTGGTGGTGTCGCCATCGGCTCCGCTGTCGGCCATGCCGTCGGTAACATGTTCACGGGTGGTAGCTCCAGCCATTCCGCCGAAGCTGCGCCCCAGGCTGCCGCTGCTCCCGCGCCGGCCTATTCCAACGCTGGCCAGCAGCAAATGAACGTCTGTGAAGTCGAGTGGCGTCAGTTGATGGAATGCACCCAGCGCCAGAACGACCTCGCTTCGTGCCAGGCCTTCCAGGATCTCTTCAAGGACTGCAAGACCCGTGCCGGTGCTTACTGATTCAAATCTATCCATGCTCATGAATGACGACAACTACGTCCACTTCTTTGCTATACATTCGACCCGTCTTCCTATTCTGTGAACTGATTTCGAAAGAAATAAACTAGGAGTTTATGCTGTATTGAAATAGTAATTAGTTTGTGTTGAGATTTGTTAAATGAAATTTTTATTTAACTTGAATAACGACAACGAAAAACAACAAATCAACAAAACAACAAAATTTGGAGGCAAATGCCTCAGGGGCTATTGAATGAAACGAAACAAAACAACAATAAAAATAAAAATTTACTTGACGTCAGCCTTGACTTCTTTCTTAACTTTTTCGGCATATTCGATGGCACGTTCAGTGACCAACTTAGCGTGGGCTTCATCACCGCGAAGGGCTTCAAAGTCTTGCCACTTTTGGAAGAGGTTCTTGATCGTGTTGTAGCCCATCTTGTTCGAAAGTGCGCGATCGAAGATGCCACGGACGTCATCAGGAGATTGGTATTTGATAGCCTTGTCAATGTAGACATTCCACAGATCACCACGTTTAGGCGCCGCGGCCAAAGCTTTTTCAAACATGGTTTTGCCGCGTTCAATATCGCCGTACGTGTATTCGAGATTGGCGAAACGGGAGAGAACTTCAAGATGGTATCGTTTTTCCAGGGAATTCAAAGCGCGCTTCATAACGGCACGGCCATTGTTTTGTTGACCGTTCTTGTAGAGGAATGTGCCGTAGAGAGTCCAAACATCGCGATCATAGGGACCGAACTTCTTGATCATGATGGAGTAGAGCTTTTCGAGTTCCTGAAAATAGTTACGATTAGAATGACTTTTCCAAAATGTGTCAAAACATACCTCATTATTCTTTGAAACACTGTAAATGTTGGCCAATCGCTTGTAAACCTCCAACTTGTCGAAAGCACCCAAAGCTCGGTTGAACACCTCCTTCAACGTTTCTTCCGTTCCGGATGAAGCTTCCAACGACAAATAAGCCGTCATCATGTTGAGTCGCTCCGCATCCTCACGAATGTTGATCGTCTTCAACGCGGTTTCAGCAACATTACGAGCGCTATCAATATCGCCACTCTCAGCCTGATGAACCATGTATTGGATCCATGTTTCAGCGGAGTTCGGATTGCTCAAAACAAGACGATCGAATTCGATTTCTGACGGAATACCGACAGTATTTTCGATACCGGCGAGAAGCTTTTCCTTGTGAAGGATGCGTGCTTCTTCAGAGACGTCTTCCATCCCAGAATCAGCTGAATCTTCGTCCTTCTTTGAGGCATTGGCCTTTGCTTCGGCAGCAGCTGCACGAGCTGCGGCGGCATCAGCCTTGGCTTGCTTCTTATTGATGACGAGTTGTTCTTTGGCGGCGACAAGCTTATCCTCGGATAGGGCACTCGATGACCATAGACCAGCGTTGCTTGCAAGGGATTCGATGGCTTTTTGGACGACTGATTTTTCGGTTTCATCGTCGGAAGCGCCGAGCATTTCGATGTCATCGGCTTCTTCTTCCTCAGCTTCAGATTCTTCGGCTTCGGATCCATCTTCAGCCTCCGATTCATCGCCGGATTCGTCGTCAACTTCTTCCTTCACTTTAGTGTTGTAAACGGCCGGTGTGATGAAAGCAACGGCAAATTCGGATGTGCCGGATTTCACGGCCTTTGTGCAGGAGAAAGTGACAAAGTCATCGAGAGATAGCTTCGATTCCCTGTAATGATGGCAGTTAATCGAACGTTCAAAATTTTGATAAACTTACGTTGTCAATGTCGCCGTAACACCAGGATAAACCTCAACAACAGCTGTATCATCTGAGGGAACTTCAACAACGTAACCAGTGTAGGTCTTTCCTTTAGTCCACGTTCCCGGATGCTTTTTCTTCGAACTGCTGGTAAGAATCCATTGATCATCGGCTTCGCTGACAAATTTAAAGTTGTAAAGACCATCAGTAGATAATTGTTCCGCTAGTTCATGTGCAGCAAGGTTGTCATTCGAAAAACCTGATGCCGAAATCGTACCAAACAACTTGTTTCCAAATGAAACCTTCGCCGCGAATGGATGACGCGCTACAGAGATGACACGACCGACGGCTGTGCCATTCTTTGCTGGGACGACGGCTTCGTGAGATTTCAGCACGACAGTAGAGGTTTTTGTCACACCATTTTTCTGCACAACGCGGCAAAGTTGGGAAGTACCGACTTTCAATGGGACGGGGACAGCTTTTTGGAGACCGATTTCGTTGACGGTTTCATTTAGAACCTAAAATAAAGCAATATGACGATGCTGAGGGTGAAAACTTAATGAGACTTACAAAGTTGCTTGTTTCCGGAAGCAGCATAACTCTAGCAAAGGGTGAAGCTTCACCACGCTGGTACTTTTGCGCGAAATGCGTAAAATAAACGACGACATCGCTGCCAGCCTGAACAGTAGGGTAGTCAATTAGCTTCTTACGCATTTTCGGAGCGCTGAGTTTTTCAGGGACGATGGTAACTTCGTAGAGCTTTGTTATGTTCCTCTTTCGGAGCGCTTCCATGACTGCCTTGCCGTGGCGTTTTGAAGGTCGGGAGCGTTCGATGACACGGACATTGAGGTATTCATCCTTATGCTTCTTTAAGAAAGCTTCAACAACACTGGAATCTGGCGATATTTGACCATCACCGAGGCCGAGTTCACAGGCATGCAAGCGGCCAATGTTGTCTCCTGGTAGCGACACTTCAATGGCGGCACCAGTTGGGCCATAAGTCCATTCGCCGATAATCTTTGCTGGATAGACTTGAAGAGCTTTGCAGATATTCGTCGGTTTCGGGGCTTTGGTCGGCTTTTTGGGAGCAGCAACAGCAGAAGCAGCAGCGGGAGTCTTCTTCTTTCCTTTCAGCGTACGTTCACCAACAAAGATACCCATGTGTTGCAACTCTGGGTCAACTTTAACAATGACGCCACGAACTGGGGTCCCGACTTTGAGGCCCGGGATCTTGACAGCTTCATGATCGGGCAAAAGGGCCTTGACGTTGTTGAAGAATCGCACTACAGCGCCACGTTCAAGGATTCGGCAACACCAACCGACGACCATCTTGCCGACGAGCTCGGGATCATAGTCGGTGACAGGTTCCTCGGTCATGTTGACAAGTGACGGCTTAGCGGTGAGAAAATAGTTGTTGCGATTGGGAGCTTTGTTCAAAACACGGCACTTGATCTTCTGGCCGACAGTGAAGGCATTCTTCCATGACGCGATCGGAATATCGAAAACGTGTTCAGCTGGGATGTTGCCATTGGTATGCATGCCAACAGTAACCAGTAGACCGGCATCAACGACAGATTTGACGGTTGCAGTGATGCGTTGACCTGGAGTAAGCTCAGTGTTGACAGTAGCACCACTTTTGAGGGCATCTTTTTTGTCTGTGACGAGGACATAGCGATCAAAGGGGCTGTAGGCAATGACGACAAGCTTGTGGGACGTGCCGGGAGTATATTTCTTCGCTGAAGATACAGAATGTTCAAATGAATGCCAAAAAACAGAAAAGCGAACTCACATTTATCAGAAGTTCTATTCTTGCCAGTCAACTTGGCAGTAACCAACGAAACTTTGTCGCCAGATTCAGGAACCGTCAAATACACATTCTGTCGCTTATCAACGGAATAAACATCGCCCTCGATAGTTTCACCAGTGGCAAAACCAGTCGGCGCGACACGTCGTTCGGCTTTGCTGAGTGCCACAATGTCAGGATGGCCGGTGACAACGAGGATCGGCGAATTCTGCGAACAAACGGCAACAACGACACGGAATGTCTTGACAAGGCGATCCAAGTCGGCACGCAATCGTGGGGGAAGGCATTCAGTGTGGACGAAGGCTTTCAATCCTGCAAGAAACACATCAAAATACGCCTAAAAGCATGGAAAACCATACCATTTTTAAAAGTAACCACAAAACCATTCTCAACTTTGCAAGTCGGTTCAGCATGCAAGACTGTACCCGGCATCAAATGATTCGAAACAAGTTTCTCCTCCTCTAAAGTGTCCATTTCCGGGAAAGCAGAAACCTTGACAAACCGCTTCAAATCGCCCGTTTCGCGGATAACTCGAACAAGCAAAATTTGACCAATGTGAAGGGTTTTCATGTCTGGAAGCATTTCCTTCGATGCAAAGCCTGAGACGGCTCCAATACCGAGATCGAGGACTGCTCCCTTTTCTTCAATACTTTTCACGGCGGCATTGAGCACAAGCCCGTTGAAGAGGGTTGAAGTCGTCACACAGGAGTTGACCCGGGTCGGACAAACTGATGCCACTGGCGGAGTCCGTTTATCACCAGCCTTTTCAATTCTGAATGCAACAAGCTGACCAACTTTAAAGATTTCATCGAGGGTTGCAACTGTGGAGGATGAAACCAGAGCCTTCTTGTAGATTTCGCTGAGGAATTGGGCAGGAACTGAGATTGAGATGTTGTTGATGGCTTTCAAGATGATGGAGTCGTCATTGATCTGAAATACCTTATTTTAAAGAAAATAAATATATAAAAACAGCCAACAAACCTTAAAAACTGATCCCAATCCTCGCACGCCAACTGTCAACGTTTCAGCTTTCACGAACTTCTTGTAAACGTCGTTTTCGATTGACTTGGTTGGATCTTCAGCTTCTGCTTTCTTCTTCTGCAAATTTAACAGTCAGAAAAGTACAAGAAACCTCGTTAAGAACCAACCTCAGCCTTCTTCGCTTCTCCATTCTCGAGTTTCCGCTTTTTAGCAGCCTCCGGATCTGTCGGCTTGTTCTTAGGCCGCTTACCACCACGAGGAAAGTCAACCTCCATTGTGAACTGATTGACCTGCAGAAAATTCAATAAATTTGGTTGAAAATTAACCGAAAACAGCGAAAAAGATCAGAAAAAAGGGCGACCCCACGGACGACAAAAAACGAGCGCGCTCCCTAGCTGTTGGGCACACTTGGCCAAGCGCTTTCTTGGGGCGAATTTTTACACACGTGCTAACGCGTGCACCGTTTTTATGGCGGATTATTGATTCAATTTTTAGGTTATCTTGTTTATTATCTTGTTGTTTTTGTTACTTTTATAATTATGCTGGATTAGCTGAAGTTATGGAAGGGGTTGAAATAGAGATTATGAAGATAAAATGCGTTTTTTCGCGGGTTTTCGACAATTACGCGCATTGCTGTTTTCCCGGATATAAAAAGTCAGAATTGTTTCAGGTATTATGCCCGTCAGCAGCAAATGTGTCTACTGCGGTGATTCCGTGTTGCCGACGCAATGTATCCCCTTTCCGAGGAAAGAAAAACGTCAAGCTTATCGGGATGCCTTGGGGATTGGACCGGATAAGGCGACCCACACGCGATCTCGGCTGTGCTTGAAACACTTTGAAATCGAGGACGTTGACCCTAAATCGCGGGCAATAGTAAAACCAAATGCGTTGCCGAAGAAGAATCCGGAGTGCCCCTATGTTGTTGAACCGCCGAAAGCCAGAGATGTAAGTTTTTGGTTTATTTTGAATTTTGTCGTTTCAAAAAAGTACTGTTTTCAGCGAAAGAAAACCACCGGTAAACGCCTTTGTGTCGCCTGCAAACAACCCATCAAAGCTCCATTCTACATTCACTTTGCTCGTGGCGAAAAGCGTAAACGCTACAAGAAAGCCCTCGGACTCGGCGACGATGTTAGCATCCATTCAAGAACGAAGCTTTGTCTCAACCATTTCGAACAGGGCGCCGTTCGAGCCGATGGCAGGCGCTTTGTTATTGCTGTAGATGCATTGCCTTCTATGAATTGTACAAATCCTTATACGCCGCCTCAGGAAGTCCTCGATACAATGACTCCAGTAAGTTTTGGCTTATTTTTGAAATTGAAAATTCGCTATTTTATATATTTGTGTTTCCAGCTGAAACCCCAAAACTGCCACTACTGCAAGAAGCGCGCCAAACCCGCAATCAGTCTGCCCTTTCCCACCGGCGACCGCGGAAAAAGATATCTCGCAGCCCTAGGAATTAGCCGTCGGAAGTCTGTAGCCCCCGATGCCCGACTTTGCTTGAAGCATTTCGAAGAAGTAGATGTCAAAGTGACCATAGATGAATTCATAGTTGATGATTCTGCGTTGCCGAAACCGGATCCAGAAAGGCCGTTTGATCCACTTCGGTTTGAAGCGCCGTTGTTTTTGCCCAATGTAAGTTTTCTGAGAAATTGTCAATTTTCATAAAAGTGTGTCCAATTCAAGATCCCCCAAGACACCGATGCCCTCCGCTGTGTCCTGTACTGCAGCCAGGTTTACCCGGAATACAGTATCGCCTTCCCGACCTGTGAACTTGGCCAACGCTACAAAGAAGCCCTCAACATCACGACAGACCTCCCGGCTGACCCAAATTTGGTCCTCTGTTTGAAGCATTTCGAAGAGAGTGATGTCAAATCGGATTCATGGCCGCTCACAGTCAAGGCGGATGCGCTTCCGAAGTTGGATCCGACTCATCCATTTCCTGGTTATGACAGCCGAAAGCTTCGTCCCTCCAAATGCGTCTACTGTAAAGCCCTTGTCAGCCCATTGCTCAGCACGACCTTCCCTCGAGGCCCTAAGGGTATCAAATTCCGTCGGATCCTTGGAATGGGCCTATTCACGCCGACCCATACGCGTTCCCGACTTTGTTTGAAACACTTTGACCCAATGGACATTAAAATCGAGGACTACAGGTTTTCACTTCGAAATGATGCCCTTCCGAAGCATCCGGTACATCCTATAAAGGCGAAGAAGCCGGTATGTTTACATTTTGCATTTAAATTTCTTGAAATTGAAAAATGAAACTTTTAGCGTCGCCAAGTCCGTCTGAAGTGCATTGCCTGCGGTCAGAAAGCCACCGACGGCAACAGTGTCTCTTTTCCGAGGGGCAAGCGATGCGAGCCATTCAGAAAGATTCTCGGAATCCCGGACAATGTGATCATTCACTCGCGAACGCGAATTTGTTGGCGCCATTGGGACAGTAAAGTCGTTCGGATCGAAAACAGCCGATGCATCGTGCCTCGCGGCGCGTACCCTATTAGCACCATCTCCGACGGCGCTGCTGCCATCAAGATTCTGAAGCCGGTCAATATCAAGCCTCCACCGAGGGAACCGACACCCGTCAATGTTTTGGTGCGGCAAGAATCACCGGAAAGTGAGAAACCAGCGATTCAATCAGCTCCGCGTGTGCCACCTCCCCACATTCGGATTCTGAAGCCAGTTGTAAGTCTGTTTTTCATTGTTTCTCTTCTGTATCGACTTTTTCAGAACCCCCGCCCAAAACTCGAAGGCGCTACCCCCGTAACCACACCAACTGCCACCGTGAGGATTCTCCAACCCGTAAAACGACCAGCGCCACCACCAACATTGTCGACATCGGAAGTCGATGACGATGAAATCAAAATTGTCGACGAAGTTCCGGCTAAGAGGCCGTGTCCCGCTACACCATCAACACCAGCACGTCCAAACGGTGTCCAAAACCAACCTGCTTCAACCCCAACGGCTGCCACGCCGATCAAAGTAGCGCCAACCCCGCCGCCAGAAAACAGTTCCATCCCGCCTGCCACCGCACCGACGCCTAATGATTCCGATACTCATTGATTTGATTTGTATTGTTTTGTATCCATGTAATTATTCATGTTTTTGTTTTCCATAACTTTATTAAAGGGTTTGCATTCAAAATACAGGAATTTGTAGTAACTGTGATAGGTTGTAGTCATTTGGTTGATTTTGGCGACATTGCTGGGGTATGATTTTCGAGTTCCAATGACGAAATAAGTTCATCGATTTCGTGTTTGATACCGTTATAAAGGGATTGTAGTCGGATAAGTTCAGCACTCGTTTTCGCGTGGGTAAAGCGTTCATTGAAGAGATCGGTGATACAGTGCATTTTTATGTACATTTCCCTGGAAATCGATTGATCAATTACAAAAATTGACATGAAAGGTGTCAGTATACTTACATTTTCTTTTCAGTAAGCTCAAACTCAAGCACCTCATTATACTGAGCCATCTGCTTTTCATGCGTTTTCTTGTTTATCCGGCATCGACGGACAGCTTGACGGTTACGGTCGCTCGAGGTCATTTTCAAAATGGTAGACACAGTGGAAATGAAATAATTGACAGGTCTTCTGATTGTTCGTTGTTTTTATGTGGCCACAGGGATGCTGTTTCGACATGAGAAAGGGTTTGTCCGCTTATTCAACCAGGGTGTGCAACTGATAAGATCACTGTTGTTGGGGCTTAGTTTTTTTGGAATGCTTCACGACTGTATTGAACCATGCAAAATCCTTGGATTGCTTATCAGTAAACTTTTCAATGGGCTCAATCTATGGCTTTTAGTCATTTTTTACTACTATTGTGAAGGGAAAAGTAAGGAGCGGTCGTACTTTGATAAGGTTATTAGCGCTGATGTTGCTTGTTGCGAAAGACACCGATCTCATGTCAAAAAATCGACAAAATCGAATAACTGTGACTGACGACAACACAGTTTTCAACTTTCAGTCTTCAGTTTTCACGTGTGAATGCATTTGAGCCAAAATGGCTTCAAATGGCATCCTTTCAATAAAAATTTTATCATTTCTCCTGCCAAGTTCCCTGAGCTGATGTATCGTATCCGCCGGCATGTTTTGCACCCATTTAAAAGTCAAAGTGCCAATGCCCTTATGGTTGAATAGAGTAGATGACAGACATGGATGACAGAACCAAAACAACCCACTCAAAGGCACATAGCACACCCCCTTTTGGAAGAATCAGGTCGGTCTTAACTTATTTTCCGCGCCGTTTTTCTCCAACCAGGCCGTCGGTGATGCAAAGGAAGATGCAAAACGAGCGCACATGAGATGCATGATGAAGGAAGGCGACGGTTGTGGTTGTGGTTGTGTTGTATACTTCCACAACAGGCGAAGATTGGCACGCCACACACGCGCGCGCGTGTGCCGCCTTTTAAACCAATTTCTCATAAGAGCATCGAGTCAAGAAATTGAACTCGACGGGGGGAAGAAAAGGAGAAGGACGAGTGTGATGGTGGCGTCGGGATTAGGGGTGGCGGCTTCCTGGTTTCTTCTTCAATGAGTTCGATGATGCACTTGGTAGCCATGACGAGGGTCCTTGGCTTGGCAGACGGTTTGGGTTGGCATTTGGCTGTGAAACTTGAGTTAAGCGGTAATCGCGGATTGGATGTGATGAGGTTGCGCGAAGATGAGGACGGTGGTCGGTGCGCCGTTAGCTTAGCTCCAATCTCTGTCAAAAGACGGTAATGAGATTGGTTTGTGCCGTTTCACTTGTCACAAGAGAAGCTTAAGCTTGCCGGAGGCGATGGCCGGTGGCAGATGGACCTGATTGTCTGGGTGGGCAGTCTTCAACAGGCGTTAGGCAATTTTTTGACTTTTAAATTGAAGATTTTTACCGTTTTGTTTGGCCCTCTTTACTGGATCTTAAATTTTTGTTTTACACGATCAGACAAAACTTTTCCAAACTTATTTTTTTAATGGTTCGATTCTTGCAGACAATTGAGCATAGCTATAGCTACCATGTTTCTTTTCGGACAGCTTTAAAATGCACACCAAATGAAAGAAAGGAGGAATTAGATGGCCCCGTTTATACGGCCAATTGTTGTTAACAGCTTTATCGATGCTATCGGTGTCTTTTTCTTCGTTGAACGTGGTCAAAAGTGCATTCCAGGACCTTATAGAGGATGTTTTTATTCGATAATTTTTATATTTTTAACATTTTTTGTGGCGTGTATCTGGTTCAGTGAAGTTTAAATTTTTAATTGACCTGTAAAGTTCACTTTTCCAAACTTTAATTTTCCACCAATTTCTGCAGCATTTGATAAATGCCACCAAGGTGTGCTCCAGCCTCATTTGCAACAAATGTCCTCCCACTTCTTGACCCTCTAATTGGTTCTGACATTTCAACGCGTCCCGTTTCCCCAAATCTGCAAACATATTTCCAGACCACCTAAAAGATAAACTCCCCCATCAAGATTTCCTTTTTTTCTCAAAAAAATAAACTTCCTATACTCATCCCTCGCAAATTTGACTTTACCCAGCTTATCTACCCTGTTTGGGTTACTCGTGGCATCCAAATTGAGTTGAAATTTGTCTGTGTCCAGACGACGGACATTCGGTAGAGTGGAGACGGGCATCTTGGCATAGTACACGCGGGAGAGATGTATCTCCATCCATCTATCTTTTGCAGGAAAGCTTCTGATGTTTCTTGCATTGGCCATTGGGCAGGAGGGGCCATGAAATAAGAAAATAACGAAAGTTTATAAACGATTGCTCGAGGGGTTCGTGAGTCGTTTACGGTTGCGTTTATAAATACGTTTAAAAGTTCCTCGGCCACCCTCACCCATCCATCCATCCATGCATCCATCGGGCAAGCTTCCAGAATCCCAATCCTTGGAACCACTTGACTCGTTTTCAAGTAAAGTAGGCATTTCCGAAATAAATTGGTATTGAATTATCAGACGGAAAAAGAGGAGAAAAGAGATACACACCCGCATTACGCGTCGTAATCAACGATCCTTAGCAATGCTCCTGATGGCTACGTAAAAGTGAAATCCATCTAGAAAACCAGAAAAATGGGATGCTTTTAGTTGGCTTTACGTTGTTTGGGACGCATTTAGTTGAGGTTTTCAATTGGATTTTTGTCGAAAGAGGGGTCAGTTTACTTTATTGGAAGGGTTTATTTTCGCTATAAATGCTAATAATGTATTTATAGGCTGGATTCTTTGGTTTTTATTCGGTTTTTTGGTTTCTATAGACAGTTCTACGGTAAAGTTAGCCCCAAGATCAGCGAAACAAAGCCCAGCGTGGGGTTTTTCGCCCCCTCACAGCCTAATCTCACCCATAAATATCACTTTCATTGCGGCGCGCTTTCATTTGAAATGACCCTTGGTAGCTTTTGACTCCATTGCTCCTTTCGGGATAGAAGTAGGAAGCAAGATTTTTAAAGTAGGGCCAGGCCATTTGACCGATTTTTGGTCCACAATTTGTAACTACCATGTTTTCGAGTGTTTTGAAAGTTGTCCCATTGGCCGATGGCTTAGATTTGGCATCAGCATTATGGGGGCCTCATTGTCTGGGATCAAAGATTTATGCTGATACCAAAGTTTACCGAGGTACCGAAGCAAGCTTTAAGCACTTTTTTCTCCTTTTACAAGGTTTTACAAGCCTTCATTGGTCTTATTTTTCATTCCAATGCCTTCTGGCCTCCTAGCCTCCTGTCACTCGACCATTCAGCGACCAATTCACAGACCTTCAGATACTCCAAGCGGAAGCGTATTAAAGCGACCCCCAAATTATAAGGAATCGCCCCCGAAAAACTCTACCCCCCAAATTTTGTATGAAAAAAACCCCCAAAAAATTTTAACCCCCAAATTCGCAATGAATTTGCCCCCCAAATAATTTAACCCCCAAATTTTATATGAAAGCACCCCCCAAAAATTCGGACCCCCAAATTTTGATGAACTTTACCCCCAAATTACATTATCGCCATTCAACTTTAAACTACTACTAAATCTAAGCCTGAGACTAAGTCTAAGTCTGAGACTAAGTCTAAGATAAGCGGGGGGCTCCGCCCCCCGCACCCCCCGTAAATTCAAAAAAGTGGGGGGCTCATCTTCAATAGGTTCCCCAGAAAATTTCTAAGGGTCCCCCTTATCATGTCCCACATTAATTTTTAACCACACCCCTGGTATTGTGATTTTACATAAGGACAACTCAATTTGCACAATGAAACCATTCGCACCATTTTTGGAAAAGTGACAACACCTATTATGTGATTTGGGGGGTGGTAGGTTTGTCAAAATTTGGGGGTTAGAAATTTGGGGAGTGATTTCATATAAAATTTGGGGGGTCTAATTATTTGGGGGGCAAATTCATTGCGAATTTGGGGGCTCACTTTTTTGGGGGGTAAATTCATATGAAAATTTTGAGAATGACTTTTTGGGGGGCGATTCAGCGAAATTTGGGGGGTGCTTTCAATTTTTTCCACTCCAAGCCTTCAAGACTAGTGTCAAAAGTCGTCTGTCGACCTCCCTCGCACCTCCTTATACATGCACAAGCTCATAACCCTACATCCCTACATCTACATTCGACAGGCGATCAGATTTCAGTGTTTCGTGATGCCTTAGCTGTCCTGTCATTAGCCTTCATACTGCTGTGCCGCTTGACTTTGACTTCCATAGCCGCTTGTCCACTTCATATTGTCCATGTCCATGTCCATGCCCAACCACTTCAATCATTCATTTTTTTTTCAAAACCCAACCCTTTTGTCAAATAGCTTCCGGCATGATAGGCCTTCCACACGCAAGTGTCGACAGGGGCATTGTTTCTGTTTCCTTGACTCTAACTAAACTATCGACTTACAAATGAACAAGGACCCTTTTATACCGCAATTTAGGGCCCGCATTGTCTTACTACGTCAAGCCTCAAGCTTTTTTTCATGGTTAATTTCCTTCACTTTTTGCAAAGCGACCTTCGAAGGATCTTATTTTTTGAAATTTAGGCGTAAAATTGCATGTTATTCCATAATCTGTGAAAAAATATGCCCATTTTAGTTAAGCTTGTAGTCTTTAGCGCTAAATCGTCTGTTTTTACAGCTATAAAAAGATTATTCATAATGTCTAGAGCCTAGAAAAACTCGAGCCGAAATGGACTTACTGCGTGGATTGCATGCATTTCTGGCGCGTAATGCTGTTTTTGCTTTACAATAGAGGGAGTAATCGGTTGACAAAGGTTCATAATAACTACTAGACAAGTTTTTGTAGTGCCATTCTTGGAAGATGTTACATTTTGTCATTGAAATTTTGAAATTTTGTTTTCCGGAACTTTGAAATTTTCACATTTTTGCCAAAAATTTGGCTTCAAACACCACGTATCAAACCCCCATCAAAGTCAATCCCCATAAATTTGATGTTACACCATCATTTACTGTGGCATATATCCAATCCCATCCCATCACATCCAAAAATACATCCTTATTTGTCTTCTCCGAGAAGTCAAAGACCCTCCCGAAAAAAGACACTTTATTTCACATTCACATTTCACAATAAAAGGAGGATTGGAATTGTTTGAATCTTGCCTGCTCCTCAAGAGATACTTGCTACAGACTAGATGCACTCTCGGCACATCAGTCCAGTCCAACCCCGCTCCTGGTTTCTCATATCAGTGAAAACCATCTGAAGAGGATGGCGTAATGCCGCTAGACGCGTCGAAACTCGAGTACCAATAGCTTTTACCGCCTTTTTAGCAGCTTTAGGAGATTGTGCTGTTCTGCTTTTCGACTTTCTGATGTAACGCTCTACTCTACTCTATTTTGACGCTGCAGATTCTCCAGAATTGGCATGTTCTTTGCTATTTGGCATTATTGGTCTGGTTGATTCGGATGGTTTTGACCCACTTCCGGGGGTTGGTGTTGATGCAATTTGGCGCCACTAATGCAACTGATTCAACTTTATTGTTAATCCCTTTAAAAAGTCATCCACCAAATGAGCCCCTCCAAATGACGTGCCACCGATACCCGGAAGCTTTTAACGTGTAGCTCTTGAGACGCCACTTTTTGGAAATTGTTTCCTTCCACTTTGCAGTTTTTCACTTGGCACTGTTTACGTTCACAGAAGGCGGCCGATGCCGAGGCAGACAATCTGTTGCTTTTGTTTAAGTCTAAACATTACTAATGATGGCAGATGTCAGACAGACACGTGCACGTGGATGGCATGACAGCGGTTGCCAGATGACGACGATTTCTCCGCCTTGATTTACCGAAGCTTAGAGATATAAAAACAGGGGTTTAGGGAAGATATAGCTATAGATCCATGTGCGGGCAGGGCAGGGCACTGAATCCATCGAGACCGCCTACGATAAGCATATTTCCATTTCACAGCTTTTTGCAAGCGTTGCAGGGTGTATTTGGCCGGTGAAGAGTGTCATCCATGGGTAATAGGATTTCCTCCGTTCTTTCCGCGTCGATTTTGGGCATGTTTATCTGCCGCCTGATGATAGGCGGTTTTTTTTATAAGAGAACAGCCGGGAAATGGATTCAAATGTGTTCCATCGATGTTTCATTTTGTCCTTACTATTGTCTGGCGCATTTTTGGCACTGTAAAACTTTTTTACGAAGGTCACGCGAAAAACAACTTTCTCGATGTTTATTATTATGTTTTCCCCATAAAACACTATATAAACATCATAAGCGTACTGTAAAGTTCAAAGCTGAAACCAATTCCCTCCCATGTAGCCTATCTAACGACTTCCGCCCTTGAAACATTGCCAAAAATACACAAAAATGACTTAAGCGACTCCCACAACGAATGTTTTCCCCTTTTTTTGCCATTCCAAACTTTACACTCCACTCGCGGAAGTCATATTCTCTAAACTTCAATTGCTCACCGATCATCGAAAAACCCTATTTAGCCGTCGTATTCGTAGTCCTATTCGTATTCGAATTCGAATTCCACCCGTTCCCACATCACCCCTCCCCTCCTTGCAAGCCTCTCGTTCCCAATTTTTTTTTTCAATAGCGCATTGTGTGCATAAGCAAGTTCCGCGTGAAGTTTTCAAAAGTTGTTGCAAATTTAATGAAACTGACCAAAGCGACTCCAAATGCCCCGAGGATATGTGCTTTCCCGGCTAATATGAAATGGATTTACGCACGCGTTAAGCGATGAATGATGCTTTTTATGACCCATGAATCTCACGTAGACGTGTTCCACTGTTCCGTGGCACTAATTATAAAGTGGTTCAATCTTTATACTTTTACTCATTGCCATTCGTTGTAGGCAATGCGTGTCCAATGCCGTCGACAACTACAGTGATTCGTGCCGTTTGGCTCGTTTTCTTCATTGCCGGTGCTTCGGAAGCCGCGAAGGCACGGACGGCAGGCCCTTCCATCAAGGCTACATTGATCGCGGAACATTCGAGAAAGACCCATAAAGACTATCGAAGTGTTGATAGCAGTGTGGAATCGATACTCCTGAATGCCGAAACCGCCCAGCAACGCGCCCATCGACGGGCTTTTGAGATTGCCTCAGGGCAGGACAGTCGGGAGCCGTTGCCGCTGTCGGAATCCTTCGAAGATCAACACATGACTGATGAGGAAGAGGCGTCAATGGCAGGGCAGCCTGATAATCCGTTCAAATTGCCGAACTTTGACGAATCTTACAAAACTCATTCGATCTGTGAGGAATGGAATAGTGGCCGGCATGGCAATAATGTCAATCTGGAATACACTGAATCCGCGGATCGCTTATTGAAAATCATCGGCAATGGGGTCGTCAAAAACGGGTACAACATGTTCATGGCCCCAGGACAGTCCCAACGAGTCACAACCAATGTCAGCGTGGCGGTCTACATTGAATCAATGTCATCCTTTCGGGCTCAAACGATGGATTTCGAGGTGGACATGTATCTTGCCATGGCATGGTATGATAGGCGGCTTGCTCATAACTGTACTCATCCTATTTTGGTTACGCATAAATTCATTGCTGATCGGATTTGGCAGCCGGATTTATACTTCGTTAACAGCAAATTTGCCTACTTGCAAGAAGTTACAACTCCAAATTTCATGCTTATCGTCTATCCGGACGGTCTAATCTTCAAATCGATGAGGATCGACGTAACTTTGAGCTGTATGATGGACCTAAAACGATTTCCGACTGATAAGCAGGTAAGCCCCGCCTACTTTTACAAAATTATCAAAACCTCTTCCAGGAATGTCCCATGGTCATCCAATCCTACGCCTACGTCGAAAATCTCGTCAACCTATCCTGGCACAATGACCCACCAAACTTCCCGATTGGCTCAAATGCCGAAATCAAGCTCAATGACATGGTCATCACAAACACGAGGTTCGAAAAATGCGAAGGCCCGTACCCAATGTTTCGAGGCTATGGTAATTGGTCCTGTGTTCGAGGGTTTATTGTGATGAAGCGCCTGGTTTTGTTCCACGTTATTCAAACATATGCCCCGACAGGGATGCTGGTCTGCATTTCCTGGATGTCATTTTGGCTTGATCCGAGAGCTTCGCCGGCGAGAATCACTTTGACGATTACAACGCTTCTCACTTTGACGACGATGAGTAATGGTGCGAGACAGGATTTGCCACAGGTTGCCTATATCAAAATGTTGGATTTGTGGCTTAGCTTCAATCAAGTTTTGATATTCTTGGTATTACTGGAGTATACTATAGTTAGTCACTTCTTGACTAAAAGGACTATGGATTGTGAACATCGAAGAAGTCAAAATGCGATGGGATTGATGACTGAGGTTGGGGCGAATATGGTGTTCCCGAAGGTTGGTTTATTTTGGGTTTTATTATTTATTAGTTAAAATTTTATGTGTGCGAATGGTGCAACTGTAATTCGCACACTTGTTTGAATGCGTATTTCTCGCAAATTCAAAGTGTGCGAATGACAGAATCATGTTCACACAAAAAAGTGTGCAAATGTGTTGATCGCGTTTATAATTGAAGAAACAAAAAGTGCCATTTCCAGTCCCAATCCAAAGATCGCCTCCGCCAACGTTCCGAATCCCCTATCGCTGGCATCACTTCCTCCACGCCACTTTGCTCAAACGGTGCCAACGGCTATATTCGCCAGCGACACGCATCCATTGACAATGGTCATGGAAAACTAAGCGCTCAAAACTCATCATATTCAATGTCAACAGGCCTGGGGCAATGCCTCGGCAATTCAGCTGTGAGTTTTTTGATCCGCACTTTATCACGTAGTACCAAATGCTTTACTTGTTTTGCCACCATGATGTATCTACGTTAATCCCACGAGTGAAATTGCAATTCTTATGTTTGGCTTCTACCGTAAAACTAATAATGCCCATGGGCACTTACCAGTGTTTAAATATCCATCGGTTTCACACCTTTTGGGTTCTCTCTTTGGTTTCGTTTGACATTCCCCTCCATTTGTTTAAAGATGTTGTGCCGCTTGGCTACTGTCAACAACAATCTGTACGCTCGACGAGGGCAACGTCCAAGCTGGTCCGACATTGAAGCCGAGACAACCGTGAGTTTTTGTGTGATAATTTTTGGGAACCGCTTCTGTCCTTTGGTTACTTTTCCACACTGTCCATCAGTTCTGGCTTGACTTTTCTGCTTTTGGCATGCTTCTTTGGGCTGATTTTGCGTTTTTTCTGGTTTCTTTGGCAGAGAGTAAGTCGAACTTGGCACGATGGGTGGTTTTTGCAGGCTCTGATGTCAGGGACGAATCACACCAACATGCCTTACTACAACAAGACGGATTTGACGAAGCCGTGTTCAAAGTGCGCTTATGAAAATGAAATGATTGCTCGGAAAATTGATAGATGTGAGTTGAAAGCGGCATTCTTTAACTTAATTTTTATATAAAATTTTTAGACGCTCGAATAATCTTCCCCTCAACTTTTGTAATATTTTGTTCAGCCTATTGGTTCTACTATAGTTGGTGGGATGTTGAAAACTGATCAATTGATTAAAAGTTTTGTGGTTGAATTTTGCGAGTATGTACCCTCTTGTGCGCGGAGAATGAACTTTCTCCACAAAAGTCCACAAAAGTCCACTTCGAAAAGTTGATTTTGCCCAGAACTTTTGTTTTACCGCAAAAGTTTTGTTAAATTTTTAACTGAAAGTGGGACTTTTCTGGGGCTATCGATAGACACAGACAGTGCCAGGATTGGAATCGGATTCGGGGAGCAAATGCCGTCCAAAGTTCGAGCTCGCAGGCGCGAAATTTGAAATTGCCCTTGGCAATGAGTCGCCAACGACCAGATTCGGGACTGTTCGGATCGACTTTTTTGTAAATCAGCTTTGTTCGACCATCTCGTTGCCTCAAAAAGTTGCCTGACCAGCCAAGATTCATGATAAGAAAGAAGAAACGTCAAGAATCAGCACAGCGAAGGAGAATTCAACGAATCCGAGTGAAGCCGGGTAGAAAAAAGTTGCTCCGGACAGAACCGAATCTGGTCGTTGGCGACTCATTGCCAAGGACAATTTCAAATTTCGCGCCTTCGAGCTCCGACTTGGGACGGCATTTTCTCCTCAAATCCGATCCCAATCCTGGCATTGTTGATACCTATCGATAGCCCCAGAAAAGTCCCCCTTTCAGTATAAAATTTATCATAATTTATGGCGCCAAACAAAAGTCCTGGGCAAACTCAACTTTTCGGAGTGGACTTTTGTGGACTTTTGTGGAGAAAATTCATTCTCCCTGCACAAGAGGGTATCAATAAATTTCATTCGATGGGTTTAGCGATCAAATTTGGAGTTCAAAGTTGAAAGTTGCATAAAATTTAGCAATTTTTGTTTATTGTTTACACCCAACACACCAAGGCACTCATCACACTTATTGCCAGCCGCCGAGCCCAGCCCACCTTGTCTTTGTCCTTGACAAGTCCCATCTGGGCCCCCCCTCCGGGGGGGCCCTCGGGTTTTTCACGTTCTCGGGAATCTCTATACTAAAGAAACGCTTTCTAACTTGTAATTAAAACTTAAATCTGCGGGGAGCTTGGGGGCCCTGCGGGCCCCTAATGAAGCGCGCTTGCCGAACGTTTTCAAATTTTGTAAAAACGACGAATTCATCATTGCGAGAATCGTGATCGACTGAACCATCCGATTCCGTCTTTGGTTACGCTTGACACAAACGATGAATGCTACATTGCGAGAATCATCATCGACTAAACTTGACTCTGCGGGCAGCTTGGGGCCCTGCGGGCCCCCGATGAAGTGCGTTTGCCGACGAATTCAACATTGCGAGAATCGTGATCGACTGAAACATTCGATTCCGTCTTTAGTTACGGCTGACAATTGCTAAAACTCGCTCGCCGGCCGTACACACACCCTCTCCGAATCGGATGTTTGCGCACACTTTGCCAAGACTTGAAGACGATTTCGCGAGACTTTGCAAGCCGCTACGCGCTTAACGCGATGTTTCCGAAGGTTCTCGTTGCGATATTCGTGATCAGGGCACGATTCCGAATCGATCCATGTAGGGCGCGGGGCCGAAAAACGTTTCGGTCATATTGACGAAAAGCGTTACTTTAATATAGGGGACAAGGTGCAGCGGGGGCCGCCTTCGGCGGCCCTTATCACCGGCATCACGTGGCGTTTTGCCGCAGGGAACACGTCGGCACGATCGGTCTTGACGGAACACGTCGGTACGGAGCCGAGCGCACGCGCACACCCGCATGGCGTCGTGAGACACGCAGGCACCATTCGGCCTTATCCACACGCCGGCACGGTGCTGGCCAACGCATGCGCCGATGGTATCTGGAGCTGGCGCAGGCATGAACACTGCTGGGGGGCGCTGCGCGCCCCCAATGATCGGTATGTGCAGGCACCCCTCGGCATAAGCACCGTGAAAGGACCATTTCATGAATCCGGCACGCGCGACGCCTTCCAGAACCGAGATCAACGCCCTCTCGCACGCGCCCCTCTCTCGCTGCCTGCCAGGGGCACTCCCAGCTGCGGGGCCCTCGCGCCGTGGCATGTTCTCTCGCCGATCCCCCCTCGGTCACTTGCTGTCGCGCACCTCTACCCTAGGGTCAGTCTCGCTGCGCGGGGCACTCTCTCCTCGGGTGCATGGTCATTTTTTGTGCATTCTGGCTTCTGGAGCCCGTTTCACGGTGAAGCCGGCATCTCCGAGGGCCATTTTTATGATTTTTGGCATCAGCATCAAAATCCGCATCGAATGGTACCGGTTTCAACCTCGAAAGCGCTGACCCACACTACGACAGAAAATCTCCTTTTAATAGTTTAACAAGCCTTCGGTCGGCCCTTTGGGCCTCCCCAAGGCTTGTACCACCCACCACCACTACTACCACAACAATGCCAACAACCACAACTAAATGCCAAAACAACTGCAACCGCACACCCTCACGCGCACCCGCACACGTGCGCACGCACACTTTAGGCTTAACCACCGACACTGATGCCACTACAACAACAACCACAGTCAAATCAACAACCACCTCAACAGTGGCAACAACATGAATTTTACAAAAAACAGGAAAACAATGTTTGCAATTACATCTGTCACGGCACACCGAATTGCACGTGAACAAAACCGTAACAGTTGTACGCAGTTAGCAGCAACCATACCCTAAGCGGGGGGCTCCGCCCCCCGCACCCCCCGTCTAAGTCTAAGTGTGGGGGGGCTCCGCCCCCCCACACCCCCCCGTAATTTCAGGTTGACGCACTGTATGATAAATACGCGCACAAAACTTTTTGCGACAGCTAAAAAAACCATTACCAACATGTACATAATCCTTACAGAAACAAAGCCAAGAAATAGCAACAACAACCAATACCAACATAGCTATTTTTATTCTTACACAACATGAAAAACAACAAAAGACCAAATTTAAAGGTTAATAACATAATTTTTTTAAATAAACTGACATAAAAATAGCGTTGTCATGTCATTGAATGAGTTTACGCAAAAACTGTAAGGGGGTACGGTTGAAAGGGTTAGTAAGACTTCATTGATTTGCGACGTCATGCAGGTGCCGATGATCATGGTGTTACGTGAGTCTAGATGAAAGGGTAGCAATGTACCTGCAAAAATTCAATAAACAAAAGTTTAGGTTTTGCGCAACCATACCTTTTTTACCCGATAACTGCCAAATTGTTGTGGATGTGGACTTGGTTTAAATGCTGTTTTGTGATGACTGAATTCAACGGTTTGACCTGAAATCAATGCTTAACTCAAAAAGTTTTAATGTACACACTTACTGCATTGAAAATGATGTTTCGACGGGCACTGACACCTCTCACTGGTGTCTTGCCGGTGCCAGGGAAAAGGGAGGACAGGAGTTTTTGAGTTTCACGCGACACCAATGGTGTCGCGTTCTCACCTTCCCTGGCACCTACCGTCAAAAACGGAAGTGTAGCTTTACGAAGCATGACACACAACGACATGTTTAAACAAAGGCAACAATATACTGGCTTTGGCAGCTTTTAGCTTTATCCTTCTAATCTTCTAGTACTTCCCTGGTGACGATGTTCAATGTTTTTCCGTTGGTGTTATCATCTGGTAGTTGAACTTTAAGCGAATCCCATGATCGAACCCTCGAGAATGCCACATAAAGTTGACCATGACTGAAGACATCTTCCCGCAAATCCAACCCGACTTTGTGCAATGTCTGACCTTGTGATTTGTTGATGGTCATGGCAAAAGCGGGACGAACAGGAAACTGATACCGATGAATGATGCGCACACCGTTTGAATTGTCAGTCAACGTAACTCGTGGAATAACGGTAGATACACTGCTGGGTTTACCATCTTGAATGACACGTCCAATGATAACATTGTTGAGCAGCTGATCAACTACTAACCTTGTGCCATTGCAAAGTCCGTCATCAATGTTTAAGTTACGGATCAACATGACAATACTCTTTTCACGCAGTCGAAGACGCGATCGCGCAAAGTTTGGAGAAGTCATATTTTGAAGCACTGAATCGTCCATGAGTTGATCGTCACCATTGATAGCTTCGGTTCTGTCGATAGCTAGGTAAAACTTGTCTTCGCCCGGTAATAAATTCATGATTTCCTCATTGATAGCATCGACTTGTTCGTTTCGCGGCGCCAAAATGCAAACATTATAAACGTCTTCGTACCTCCTTTCACGAATAGGTTGACCAAAGCATTCTTCGACTAAAGAATTTTTGGGAACAATGCATTGCTGTGGAACCAAAATCTTGTCTTCCTCATCATTCAACGTTGCATTTCCGATGCCTTTCAAAGTCTCCGCAAACTCGACTTCACCTGGCAAAGCGCGCATATTTTCCGTGAGTTTAAGCGTCTTAAACATGCCCCAACGACTGTATCGTCTCAACGAAAGATTAGCAATTTCAGTTGTTGTACCCCTTTCTTTGATGGGCAACACTTGTCGAAAATCACCAGCCAGTATTATAATTTTTCCACCAAAAGGCAGTGCGGAACTCATGATTTCGGAAAGTTTTTCATTGATCATTTGTAACGCATAATTTGGAATCATTGAACATTCATCAAACACAAAAACGTCGATGTCATGAAGCATTCTGCCGTGCACTGAATCAGCTTGAACATTAGAACTATTCTGTTCGTCAAAGGGTACCGAAAATTTGAAAAGATTATGGATTGTACGACCTTTTGGGTATAATGCCGCAGCGATACCACTCCAAGCTGACACCGCAACTTTTTTTCCACTGCCCAAAAGATCATGTAGAAGAGCCTTAATAGTGAACGTTTTTCCAGAACCGCCGGGACCATCAATGAAGAAGCAAGGGTAAAGGTGATCAGGAGGACCGACTATACCATTCGTCATTCTTGCCTTGACTTGATCAATGATGTTTCGTTGTTCGGCATTCATTGAATTGTACATTTGTTGAGCGTTGATTTGGTGCATTGCAATGTCCATGTCATCTTCGTTGTCATTGCCGATTCCGCCAATCGAGTCTAAATATTCAGCGAGCGTAGGATAGTCTGATAAATCTTTTTCCATTCGTCGCATTCGCTTGACCACGAACCGAAGTGCGATAAGTTCGGCCATTTTCTTGATCTCATCTTCAAAATTGTTCGATGCATCAGTGTCAGCAATGTTTTCACTTCCATCAGGATTAAGTTCTACTTCAACTTCTTCATTGGTTTCATCGACATTTCGGGGAACCATTTCCAATGATGTAACGTTTTCACGTCGGAAACGACGGACAATGTCAAGAACCATGTATCGACGAAATTGAATCCACAGCTCTTCAGGTTTATCAACGACGCAATGAGCCAAAAGTTGGGCAAAAAACATGCGCAGTTCACGGCCTTTGCAAAAGTGTACAGCCTCATTCATTGTTTCAATGTATAGTTTGTCCTCATCAATTAAATTAAGAGCCACACATGCATCCTTATACGTTTCGTGTTCTACTCCGTCGACTGTACGCAAGTCTGTCCAACTCAACGGTCCTGGAACATGCAGTAACAACTTTCGCAAGTAAAACATGGTTTGTCTTGCCGGCGAGGGTCTTGGCATCCGTCCGATAGCTTTGCCTTGCTTTCTTTGCCGAAAACCTAGTTTACGATCAAATGTGTAATGCGTTGGAAGTTCATGGTAACGATATTTTCGCGCATCTTCATCATTGTTCCACAACTCAAACGCAAACTGAAGAGACGTCTTTTGTTCTTCAATTGCTTCTTCAATATCAAACTCTCCGGCGTCTTCCGGAACGTAAGTAGTAATTTCTCCTTCGTCGTGCAATTTCAGTCGAACGATTGTGTGACTGCAATCAAAGAGACCGTATTCGTTGATGCGCCAGTCTGCTTCATGCGCGCTAACATAGCGACCTTCGACATGTTGCTTTGGTTCATCCAAATCTAGCACATTAATTTCTTGTCCTGCGTCATTGATTTGCGTAGACTTGATCAATGCTTTGTCCGGGCCTTTTGTCATGTATTTGAAAACATAGGCAAGTGAACCATCGGATCCAATAACGTCCAAGTTTAAATGACACGCAAATCGGAGAAGTAAATATGGATTATACGGGACGACCCACCGATTATCAACTACATATTCTTTTTGATTGATTGTGACAGTGTATGTTTTGTGGTCATTTGGACGACGAAATTCAGTAAACCCGCGATTGTTAATGTGCGTTACTTCGCAAAAGGGCTTGGGGAAAAAGCGCTTGCAATGGCCGTCAACCATACACGGTGCATCTGGATTAAGATCGGTACCACATGGAATATGAATCATGAATTTAAGAACCAATTCATGCAACTCGGGAAACTCATCTTTGTCGGGAACATGTGCCCAAATAAAATCATCGTATTCTAATAAACGAAACAATCTTTCTAACGAAATCAGCATGTGCATATGAGGTGGACCACGTTTTTGAAACTCAATCACAGAACAATCTGCTTTAATCTTACCAAAGATTTCTCCGTGACGAATTTCATTGATAAGAGCCTCCATTTTGTAGTGAAACACTTTGTTATGCATCCAAACCGTGTAGGTTGGGTCTTGACTTTCAGGAATGTTTTTTTTAATATCATCCCAAAACGGGTTGCAAGTCATTGTAAGCAAAAGATGTGGACGTCCGCAGTGTAAGAAAAGAGATGTCATGTCAGTAAATTTTTCTTTGTACCAACGACCGCCGCCTGTAAATGAATTGGGAAGAATGATAACTCGACCTGCTTGCAATCCTTCAGCATCTGCTCGTCTATTGAGATAATCATGGACACTCTTGTAGTTTAATGCTTTAAGTTTTAACTGGTTTTTGCGAATGAAATTCATTGTGTTTGATTCATTACGGACAAACATATCAACCAACCATCTCAATATCAGCCTTTTGCCGTATAAAAGGGGTGAAAATTCAAAGCGATTACTTTCATCGCGTCTTGCCATCAAAAATCGGGTATATTCGGCGAGGGTTACGTTTTTATTGTCTTTATCTTTCATGTCCATATGCCAGGAGACGTTGTGACCATTCGTGAAAAACATAGGATACAAAAGCGCATCAATGCACGGATTGTTGTAAAAAATTCGCTCCCCGTAATACTGTCGTACACCATTAGGATCATTTGAACGAACGGCGGGAGTATCTTTCTTCCAAACGACTACATCACGCAGGTTGATTGTGTTATCTCGGTCAAGGTCAATGATAGCAGCAACTTCGTTATTGTAATCAGAAATGTCAAAATTTCGTTGGTGCCTGTCTTTACGTTTCAAAGTCATAATTTGTCGTTTTGGTGTTATACCTTGTTGTTCGGCCAACCTTTCTTCTGCGTCCAAAATTTCGCCAAACCGAATAAAACTTTGAGCTAACAAATTTTTGTTTCGCATTAAGGTCTCCAACATTTCCACAACATTTTCGTTCAAACCGTCGATAAGACTTAAGCGTCGAGTAGTCGCTGTTTCAGCATCTAAGTGATAGATTTGTCCACCGAACTCTTTTGTCTCTGCATTTCTCGGTATTAAAAACTTTTGCATATTGTACACGACGTTTCCTTGAATTTTGACACATGGAACTCCTCGACCTCGGACCGAAACTTCATTAAACCTAGCTGTTGCATAAGCAAAAGCGGCATTGTAACTTGGTAACTTGTTAATAAAGTTGGCCACTTCTGGAGTATACTATAGTTAGTCACTTCTTGACTAAAAGGACTATGGATTGTGAACATCGAAGAAGTCAAAATGCGATGGGATTGATGACTGAGGTTGGGGCGAATATGGTGTTCCCGAAGGTTGGTTTATTTTGGGTTTTATTATTTATTAGTTAAAATTTTATGTGTGCGAATGGTGCAACTGTAATTCGCACACTTGTTTGAATGCGTATTTCTCGCAAATTCAAAGTGTGCGAATGACAGAATCATGTTCACACAAAAAAGTGTGCAAATGTGTTGATCGCGTTTATAATTGAAGAAACAAAAAGTGCCATTTCCAGTCCCAATCCAAAGATCGCCTCCGCCAACGTTCCGAATCCCCTATCGCTGGCATCACTTCCTCCACGCCACTTTGCTCAAACGGTGCCAACGGCTATATTCGCCAGCGACACGCATCCATTGACAATGGTCATGGAAAACTAAGCGCTCAAAACTCATCATATTCAATGTCAACAGGCCTGGGGCAATGCCTCGGCAATTCAGCTGTGAGTTTTTTGATCCGCACTTTATCACGTAGTACCAAATGCTTTACTTGTTTTGCCACCATGATGTATCTACGTTAATCCCACGAGTGAAATTGCAATTCTTATGTTTGGCTTCTACCGTAAAACTAATAATGCCCATGGGCACTTACCAGTGTTTAAATATCCATCGGTTTCACACCTTTTGGGTTCTCTCTTTGGTTTCGTTTGACATTCCCCTCCATTTGTTTAAAGATGTTGTGCCGCTTGGCTACTGTCAACAACAATCTGTACGCTCGACGAGGGCAACGTCCAAGCTGGTCCGACATTGAAGCCGAGACAACCGTGAGTTTTTGTGTGATAATTTTTGGGAACCGCTTCTGTCCTTTGGTTACTTTTCCACACTGTCCATCAGTTCTGGCTTGACTTTTCTGCTTTTGGCATGCTTCTTTGGGCTGATTTTGCGTTTTTTCTGGTTTCTTTGGCAGAGAGTAAGTCGAACTTGGCACGATGGGTGGTTTTTGCAGGCTCTGATGTCAGGGACGAATCACACCAACATGCCTTACTACAACAAGACGGATTTGACGAAGCCGTGTTCAAAGTGCGCTTATGAAAATGAAATGATTGCTCGGAAAATTGATAGATGTGAGTTGAAAGCGGCATTCTTTAACTTAATTTTTATATAAAATTTTTAGACGCTCGAATAATCTTCCCCTCAACTTTTGTAATATTTTGTTCAGCCTATTGGTTCTACTATAGTTGGTGGGATGTTGAAAACTGATCAATTGATTAAAAGTTTTGTGGTTGAATTTTGCGAGTATGTATCAATAAATTTCATTCGATGGGTTTAGCGATCAAATTTGGAGTTCAAAGTTGAAAGTTGCATAAAATTTAGCAATTTTTGTTTATTGTTTACACCCAACACACCAAGGCACTCATCACACTTATTGCCAGCCGCCGAGCCCAGCCCACCTTGTCTTTGTCCTTGACAAGTCCCATCTGGGCCCCCCCTCCGGGGGGGCCCTCGGGTTTTTCACGTTCTCGGGAATCTCTATACTAAAGAAACGCTTTCTAACTTGTAATTAAAACTTAAATCTGCGGGGAGCTTGGGGGCCCTGCGGGCCCCTAATGAAGCGCGCTTGCCGAACGTTTTCAAATTTTGTAAAAACGACGAATTCATCATTGCGAGAATCGTGATCGACTGAACCATCCGATTCCGTCTTTGGTTACGCTTGACACAAACGATGAATGCTACATTGCGAGAATCATCATCGACTAAACTTGACTCTGCGGGCAGCTTGGGGCCCTGCGGGCCCCCGATGAAGTGCGTTTGCCGACGAATTCAACATTGCGAGAATCGTGATCGACTGAAACATTCGATTCCGTCTTTAGTTACGGCTGACAATTGCTAAAACTCGCTCGCCGGCCGTACACACACCCTCTCCGAATCGGATGTTTGCGCACACTTTGCCAAGACTTGAAGACGATTTCGCGAGACTTTGCAAGCCGCTACGCGCTTAACGCGATGTTTCCGAAGGTTCTCGTTGCGATATTCGTGATCAGGGCACGATTCCGAATCGATCCATGTAGGGCGCGGGGCCGAAAAACGTTTCGGTCATATTGACGAAAAGCGTTACTTTAATATAGGGGACAAGGTGCAGCGGGGGCCGCCTTCGGCGGCCCTTATCACCGGCATCACGTGGCGTTTTGCCGCAGGGAACACGTCGGCACGATCGGTCTTGACGGAACACGTCGGTATGGAGCCGAGCGCACGCGCACACCCGCATAGCGTCGTGGGACACGCAGGCACCATTCGGCCTTATCCACACGCCGGCACGGTACTGGCCAACGCACGCGCCGATGGTAGCTGGAGCTAGAGCAGGCATGAACACTGCTGGGGGGCGCTGCGCGCCCCCAATGATCGGTATGTGCAGGCACCCCTCGGCATAAGCACCGTGAAAGGACCATTTCATGAACCCGGCACGCGCGACGCCTTCCGGAACCGAGATCAACGTCCCCTCGCACGCGTCCCTCTCTCGCTGCCTGCCAGGGGCACTGCCCACAGCAGGGCCCTCGCGCCGTGGCATGTTCCCTCGCCGATCCCCAGTCGGTCACTTGCTGTCGCGCACCTCTACCCTAGGGTCAGTCTCGCTGCGCGGGGCACTCTCTCCTCGGGTGCATGGTCATTTTTTGTGCATTCTGGCTTCAGATGGCCATAACTCCGTCAGATGGGCACCTCCGGGGAAATTCGGCACTGCCATCGGCATCAGCACAACGCCAGGATTCCAAAAATGTAACTTTCAAGGGGATTGGGCATGACCCACCAACGGACAGAAAATCTCCTTTTAATAGTTTAACAAGGTGCAGCGGGGGCCGCCTTCGGCGGCCCTTATCACCGGCATCACGTGGCGTTTTGCCGCAGGGAACACGTCGGCACGATCGGTCTTGACGGAACACGTCGGTATGGAGCCGAGCGCACGCGCACACCCGCATAGCGTCGTGGGACACGCAGGCACCATTCGGCCTTATCCACACGCCGGCACGGTACTGGCCAACGCACGCGCCGATGGTAGCTGGAGCTAGAGCAGGCATGAACACTGCTGGGGGGCGCTGCGCGCCCCCAATGATCGGTATGTGCAGGCACCCCTCGGCATAAGCACCGTGAAAGGACCATTTCATGAACCCGGCACGCGCGACGCCTTCCGGAACCGAGATCAACGTCCCCTCGCACGCGTCCCTCTCTCGCTGCCTGCCAGGGGCACTGCCCACAGCAGGGCCCTCGCGCCGTGGCATGTTCCCTCGCCGATCCCCAGTCGGTCACTTGCTGTCGCGCACCTCTACCCTAGGGTCAGTCTCGCTGCGCGGGGCACTCTCTCCTCGGGTGCATGGTCATTTTTTGTGCATTCTGGCTTCAGATGGCCATAACTCCGTCAGATGGGCACCTCCGGGGAAATTCGGCACTGCCATCGGCATCAGCACAACGCCAGGATTCCAAAAATGTAACTTTCAAGGGGATTGGGCATGACCCACCAACGGACAGAAAATCTCCTTTTAATAGTTTAACAAGGTGCAGCGGGGGCCGCCTTCGGCGGCCCTTATCACCGGCATCACGTGGCGTTTTGCCGCAGGGAACACGTCGGCACGATCGGTCTTGACGGAACACGTCGGTATGGAGCCGGGCGCACGCGCACACCCGCATAGCGTCGTGGGACACGCAGGTATTAGCCGCCATAATCCATACGCCGGCACGGTGCTGGCCAATGCACGTGCCGATGGTATCTGGAGCTGGCGCAGGCATGAACACTGCTGGGGGGCGCTGCGCGCCCCCAATGATCGGTATGCGCAGGCACCGTCGGCATAAGCACCGTGAAAGGACCATGGCTCCTGGCCAATTTCATAAAGCTGGCACGCGCGACGCCTTCCGGAACCGAGATCCACGCGCCCCTCTCTCGCTGCCTGCCAGGGGCATTCCCCCCAGCAGGTCCCTCGCTCATTGGCATGTTCTCTCGCCGATCGCAGTCGCCACTGGCGTCGCCACTTGCTGTCGCGCACCTCTACCCTAGGGTCAGTCTCGCTGCGCGGGGCACTCTCTCCCCGGATGCATGGTCATTTTTTGTGCATTCTGGCTTCTGGAGCCCGTTTCACGGTGAAGCCGGCATTTCCGAAGCATATTTTTATGATTTTTGGCATCAGCATCAAAATCCGCATCGAATGGTACCGGTTTCAACCTCGAAAGCGCTGACCCACACTACGACAGAAAATCTCCTTTTAATAGTTTAACAAGGTGCAGCGGGGGCCGCCTTCGGCGGCCCTTATCACCGGCATCACGTGGCGTTTTGCCGCAGGGAACACGTAGGCACGATCGGTCTTGACGGCACACGTCGGTATGGAGTCGTGCGCACGCGCACACCCGCATTGCGTCGTGAGACACACAGGCATCGGCCGCCATAATCCACACGCCGGCACGGTGCTGGCCAACGCACGCGCCAATGGTATCTGGAGCTGGCGCAGGCATGAACACTGCTGGGGGGGCGCTGCGCGCCCCCAATGATCGGTATGTGCAGGCACCCCTTGGCATAAGCACCGTGAAGGGACCATTTCATAAATCCGGCACGCGCGACGCCTTCCGGAACCGAGATCAACGCCCCCTCGCTCGCGCCCTTCTCTCGCTGCCTGCCAGGGGCACTCCCCGCTGCAGGGCCCTCGCGCCGTGGCATGTTCTCTCGCCGATCGCAGTCGCCACCGGCGTCGCCACTTGCTGTCTCACACCTCTACCCTAGGGTCAGTCTCGCTGCGCGGGGCACTCTCTCCCCGGATGCATGGTCATTTTTTGTGTCTTCTGGCTTCTGGAGCCCGTTTCACGGTGAAGCCGGCATTTCCGAAGCATATTTTTATGATTTTTGAAATCTGCACAAAAATGCGCATCGAATGGTGGTACGCCGGCATGCCTAGTGACATACCTAGGATAGGACAGAAAATCTCCTTTTAATAGTTTAATTGAGTGAGTGACGACCACGTTGAATCGAACCGGGCTGTAAGAGTGCGTCGAAACTCCGCTATACCGTCACACTGTCAAATAACAACAAAGTCAGAGGAGCACTTCCACTTTGATCCTCCTCGAAAACAGAGGCCATTGTCGCCACCACCACCCTTCGCCATCGAATGTTTCCAAAGGGCGGCCTCAGGATGCACTGCCTGCCGAGATATGTGGGTCACCTGGTGTGTCATCTCGCTTCGCCCTTCGCCTCAGGGGCGACTGTCCACGTTCTGTCGATTGGCGGCATCCATTGCCTCTCCCCTTCCGTGACGACCGACCTGGACTGACACTTCGACGGACGGGGGGCTCGGGGACGGATTTTGACCCATGGTCAGTTCGCCGGCGCGCAAGTTCACTTCCACTTGTTATAACATGTAGATGGGATGGAGGGGGGCTCGATTGCATCAACGGCTGGCGCCAATGGCCCTGTAATGAGCGTGGACACGGAAACGGGGCGCCGCCGCTACCGTCACACGAGCGACTGGACCGTGGGGATGCCAGAGTGCATTGTTTTGACGGAATGGAATGCACGCGAGATCGGCGATCGGGCAATTACGTGGATTTATTACTTTGGGCTATGTTGGGTAACTTTGTGACGCAACTTTAACAGTAGTTTATGTTTAAAATTGTAAATTACCATGAATTTAACGTTTTTTGGTACAAAAAGTTAAACTCAATCCCTACTTCTGAAATAATCCCCAAACTTCCCACAAAATGTTGACCTTGAAACCCGTCCTCGAGGCCCCCTTGTCCCATCGTCCATCGAACTTTTGACAATGCTGCAGGCTGGATGCTCCAGCACACCCCTCTGGCGGTACCACGGAGACACCTTTCCATGTTCACTTCCCCCCGGACCGGTAGCCCCCGAGCATGTATGACCCGTGTGTCTTGCGAGTTTGCATGTATGGATTTTGTCAAAACAGCCGTCAAAACATGCGATTCAGTGTCGATTGCCCTGAGGCGATTGCGCCGCACCTATCCCTGCGTCAATCGTGAATCATCTCCATCCGCTGTTCTGTAAGAATTTTTCGGATTTTCACCGCGTGCCGTTTGAAAATGGAGCGATTATATCGCATCTGTTGCTCTGTTAGTTTGTTGATCATGTCTCTCATGTCTCCCAGGGGTTGAAATTCATTCAAGTCTCCGGAGGTGGTGGTAGTTCGGTTTCAAGGGTGAACAAAGTCACGCCTAAATGATTCGTTGGTGGCCGATGGCGATGGCGATGGCGTCCCGCTGTGCCACAGGGGGAGTTATTTCGGAAGTTTTGGGGTTTCGTGAAGTTTGATAGAGTTTGTTGACTGTTTTGAGCGATTTGAATTCGGAATGAATGATGTTTGGGGATACAAAATTTGCGAAATTGGATGTGTTAGTCATGTTGTACAATACTTGTTCGTCGGCATGTGTCTTTGAACTCATCTAAAGGCAGCGGTGATTGCCATCTCCGCGCCTCAGCGTCTCACACCAAAGGACTAAAGCCGATTTGAATATATCTCCCCTCGCCTCGAACCACCTGCAAACTGCCGTCGCTTCGCGCCCTCGAGGAAGCTCAGTCGCGCGGAAAAACCCTCACAAGGCCTCCAGGTATTATAACAATAAAAACCCGCCTTCGCCCTCGACTGACATTGCGCCCCATTTCGACATAACGACCCTTTTCCGCAGCATAATGCCCTCAGGCTATTCCTATTCCTGCCCCTTGTGCCTCGTGCCAACTTTCCTCACTTGAGAGCCCTTGTTATTGCTTTGCTACTCCCGACCGGGAAAAACGCAAAACGGCATTCTTGCCCTCAGGTGAAACAATTTCGAAATCTAAATCTGTTTTTACTTCCATTTTCGGATGCACTTTACTACGTACGCGTACGGAGTTTGTTTATCGACCGTCCTTGAAATCCTCAGCCTCAGAGTCGCTTCGACGATTCACAGACATGACAATTACGCCCTTTGACGTCTTCGTTGTTCCATTGCAATTGAGATTATCGGTCAATTTTCCCGGAGTCCGCCCGGTCGGCGTCTGAACAAAGGTGTTCGCATGCGGTTTTTCAAGAGGTTCATGGCAACCACCTATCCAATCGACTGTCTTTGAAGACTTACGTGACTCCATTACGGACTTTTATACCATTTTCATTGAAGTTATATTCAGTTTCTCGACCTTGATTGCATCCATGCTTTCATTGCCCCTCGCTAATAGTCTAAAGGCATCCATTTCAACGGCGTTTTTTCCCCTCCCAATCGTTGGATGGCACCGTATTCGCTTCCCAACGGCCTCCAAAATCCTTACATCATGATCGTTACCCATTTTTTACTCACCCCCTCCCTACACCTGTCAGTTTGGCTGATTTCGCCTTTTTTGGGCGGCATTCCGACTAACATAGCCTTGAAATTGAAACCTATTCCCATGTATTCGAAACCTGAAAAAACGTTGTTTCAGCGTAGTCGGAAGCGCATTTTGAATAGGTTTTTATAGGTGTCTTTTTTAGGGCAATACAAGCTTTTGTAATAATCTTGCCCTCGGGGGGCTTTTTTCGGCTTCCATAAGTCAGTTGATTCGAGTCACACTTATTTGAACAAATTTCCCTCAGTCACTTTGGCTGTCAATAACGACGCCAAATCGCCATTATTGGCCGTCGTTTTTATGTTTTACATCCTGCCTTGCGCGGTGCTGTGCTGACTCATGTTCATTTCACCCGGTTTTTCAAGTTTTATGATGTTTTCGGACAGTGGCCTCTGGCGCGTACACCCCTGAAAAGTCAAATTGTGACATTTGCGCATGTGCCGAATAACATATCGGTGCAGGGGGTACGTATGTTTCGGAAATGAGTGTATTTCGGGGTTGTTATGAAGCACATATCCCGGTTTTTCGTGCCAATGCCACCATAACACATCGCCTGTGCAATCTAAATCCCCTGAGGAGGTTATTATTTTGCACGCATTCCGTTCATTATTCATTAATAGCCAACAAGCTCAGCTTTACACTACATACAATATTTACTTCCCTGATCAAATCCCATGCGATGAATCTGATAAGCCAAGATTCATAAGATCCATCGGCACCAGTGTAACCAGAACGGTGACCGCTTTACAGCACTCATAATGTGCTTAAAAGGATCGCCAAGAATAACAACACCGATTCATTCGCACCGATTCAGAGGAAGGAAGGCTTTCATTAGTTTTACTATCTATCCGTCTTCGGTAAGTCGAGGGTGGTGCGCATGGCAGGCGGAAAGCAGCGCCATCGACTTCGTTCGTTCGTTTTTTTTTCGTTTAAATCACAATTCTGAAACTAGTTTTGGAAGGCTGCCGCCACTGCCACGGACGCCGCCACCCAACACGGAGTGAGGGATGCAAGAAGGCAAGGCAAAAGTCTCAAGGCTATGCGATTGCTCAACGGTGTCGACGGAGCCCCCCGAAACTGCTGAACGGTCGCCCTTCCTGCCAGCCTGCCGGACGATCTGAAAAGAGAGTATGAGTTTCGATGGCTCTGACTATTCGTGGCTATAATGGATATTGGGGTGGAAATATTGACTTATATTGACGCTTTTATGCATTTTTTGACTTTCTTTTTACTGTATTGTCGCCAAATATGCCCCATTTGAAGTTTATTCGCCCTACAGACGTGTGTTTTGATTGCATAGTTTTCTATATGTTCACGAGTGTCACGTTCGCGATCGATAAACCTGTGCTGTGATCATTTTTACGTGAACAAACACCACAATGTGTCGATAGATAGCTTAAAATCGCGAAAATCACCACATAAACCGATAAAAATCTACTTTCAGTGCCATCCGCCGCTGTCTATGCCACAGTAATCCTCCATTGCAACCCATCCGTGACTCGCCTCTCTCCCCAAACCAGCCATGGCTACCTCAGTAGTCAAAAAACTTCTACTCACATTGTCTATTGTGTTAATATTTGTCGGCATGGCACTCACAATTGGTGGCGCCTTTTCTCCAACTTGGCAGATTGTTGATATCCGAGAATTCAGGGCGGAACATCATGTAATTTTTTGAACAAACTTTAGACTCACATTTACAATCGATGCATTATCGATTGATTGGACCATTATAGTCGATGAAATAGTTATCGATTAGCTCGCTTCAATCAATAATTCAATTATCGATCGGTTTTAAAACTCAAATCTTTCAGCACGGTCTGTGGTGGGATTGCGTCCGTGCCGAAAAGCACGTCGTCGCCGTCGGTGACTTCTACGATGAAACCCCTCTGCATTGCATGTACAAATTTGACAACTCCGCCGAACTCGTAATCGAAAACACCTTAAACAACATTGACGAAGATGGTGCCGCGGGTGAAAGCGAGCATCATCGATTCTGGTTCTGGCACAAGGCCATCTTGGGCTTTATTATCTTCAGTGAAATGTTGGCATTTTTGTCGATTTGTACTGGTGTCTGTGCGCCGTGCTTCTCCCCAACAACTTTTGTATTCGCTGCGGCACTTTTCTTTGCCAGTAAGCCTATCGATGGCACACTTTGAAAACTTTCTATAATGAACCCCTTTCAGTGATCTTCTCAATCATCGCCGACGGCATTTTCTTCCTCGCAGCCAACCGCGTCGACAACCGTTTTGTCCAGGGTATGGTCGGCACTTATGAGCAACGCATCGGTTATGCCTTCTATATCCATCTTCTCGGCACCCTTGCCTGGGTCGGTGCTTTCGTCTGTGCCCTGCTAACCACCTACAAATTCATCCAAACCGGCGGCAACAGGTTAGTTGAAACTTTTTGACACTTTGCTTTTCGCTTTTAAAAACCTCATTACTAACGATGACACAGAAACATCGGGAAGCTAGGCATACAGTACTGTACATATACGAGCCGATCGGCAATGGGGGATTAGTAACATTTTGCAAGTTTGTCTTTAGTCACGAAAATGTTTCACATGTTTCAAGCAAACTCTTCGAACCCGGTTTTCGCCACAACGCGGGTCCATCGCATGTAACCATGGAATGGCAGCCGAAATCCGCGTCCCAACAAATTCCCATGACAACACAAAGCCACAGTGCACGCCAGCATCTCGTTGATTCGTACGCCTTTCCGACCTCTGTTTAAGTATGCCAAAGAATTTCAAAAGAATATAGATAAGAAATCTGTCAACAGATGACAGAAATATAAACTGCATTTGTTCCAACTTCTCTCCTGAACTGACTGACCTCATCGCTGCCGTAGTTTTTCTCTCACATATCTGATTTTATCAATCCAAACCTTATCAATTCAATAACCTGACTTCAAATTGTGCCAAATGTTCTCAGGATTCTCTTTCCCTGCCTATTTAATGCGAATAACATTGAAATAAAACTGTTTTCAATCACTTTGTCGGATCACACAATCAAAATCAGCTAAACCAATCTTCACAGTGAGCGCGAATTCGGAGTCTGATGTTTCTGTGCCATCGTTTCTGGGGTATGTGTTTTTTTTTCCAATCAGGAGATAGCGTAACTAATTGGAAACACCTTTCAGTGATGACACTTTCGAGGACGACGACCCACGCTTCCAACAACGCCAGCCATTCCTCCGCAATTACAACATTCCCCAAAATGGCGGATTCAATGGCAACAATGGCTATAACAAGCCGGCTGCCTATCCTCGGTCATACCGTGAAACCAGTGCCTGATGTATTGTATTGTAAAAAGTGGATTTGATGTTGACCTATGTTAACTGCGTCGTGTTGTAAGGCATTTTACATGACTGTAATACCATGGTAAAGTGCGGCTCTTTAAGTTATGAATTCTATCACGAAATAAACTTATTTCAACTTTTATCAGTTATCAGTAGGCAGAAAAGAGTCAACAGATCAGATAGACATCACTATAACAGCAATGAAAGCCATAATGCTCCCACTGGCACAGACAGATTCCGATTTCGGGGTGCTTCCCTTTGGCCCTTCCGTAGCCGGCGCCGCTGTCGTGGCATTACCCGCGGCAGCTTTAAAGATGTGAGGACTCTGTGTCGAAGCCTCGTCATCAGAGATAAATTTATACGGTGGAAGCACGACTTTCTTGGTGTTAGCTTTTGTAGGCTCGAAATCCTTGTCGTTGCAAAGCTTTCGGTCGCACAGACAATACCACTGTTTTCCATCTGGATGAACGACATTGCAGCCACTAGTACCGAGGGGGAATTTTTTCTTTAAAACATTTGTTCATCAGTTTCAGGTTCAGACGGATTCAAAGAATGAAACTAACCGGATCGGCGCAATGCCTTGAAGTCTTCTGATAAACTTTGCTTTTAAAACAAACTTCACCCGAGTCACAATTAACTTTATCGCAAATGCTATCAATTTCAACTTCACCACAAACAAAGCATTGAATCGAGGAAGTCATGGTAATGATGGCGAAGAGAATTGTGAGTCGGAAGGCAAAGGTCATGATGGTCAGTCAGTCAGTTAGTCTGGATGCCAAAAGGGACCGGAATCAAATGGCAGAAAAGGGATGACTGATGCCGTGTTTCCCAAAATGTCAAAAAAATGCAAATTTCACTCAAATTTCAACACATGTTTATACATTTATTACATTCTTAAGTACAAAGTAGTCGTTATTTACACCCCCAAAATCCGCTTAATGACCTCCAACGTTGCCCACGGCGCATCATGAGCGACCATATGACCAGCTCGAAGGATGTAGAACATGTTCAGATTGGCATAACTCTTGTGGTATCCAAAGATTTGGCCATTATTCTCTGAAGGATTACCGAAACTGCTCTTTGTCGCGGTTTGGAACTTATCCAATGATGGCCATGTCAGGCGCTTCAGCCACAATTCAACTCCCAAAGTGTTGCAAATCAAATCCAATTGGCCATTGAAGACAGTCACATTGACGCCCTTGGACAAAAGTGTGTCAACAGTGGCATAGTTCGGAGTCATGAAATCACCCCATTGCTGATTGAACACCTGTCCGGATTGCGCATTAAAGCGAATGTTGTCCGGGATGATGCCGAACTTCTTCCTCATTTCATTATTCATCAAATCGTCAAGCGCTTCGGTTTGAAGAGGCTTCAAATGACGGTTGAATGCACGTTCTTTGACGCCGAGAGCCGTAAATTTGTTCGAAATACGGTAAGATTTGTCTTCCCGCTTCTTGGACCAGTCATCAGTGTTACCGCGCTTCAAAATGTTGTACCAGCTGACACCATCGGTAAGGCTGGTGATAAGGTCTTCCATCTGGCCCCAGCAGCTGGTGGCATCGTACCAGCTCTGGCTGTCAACGAGTTTTTGGCACTTGGCAGCTTGGGCATTCACTATGGTCAGTTGGTTGTCGTCGAGATAGGACTGAAATGCCATTTTTTAAACAGTAAAAAGTGCCAAATTCTTACCACAGAATACAAATACTGTCCCCAAGTATTAACAAAGTCCATCGCCGAGATCCAACTATCCCCAAGTGCCACACCACCCAAAGTCGCCTTCACAGTGCCATCTTCGATAGCTTCTTGAAGCTGTTTGCCAAACTCGGCCGTCATCTTGCCGCCGTAGCTTTCACAAACGATGTAAAACTTGCGAGTAGCGTATTCCGGATGTTTCGTGAAGAATGCCCTGGCCCAAACGACTAAATCTTTGCCGATTTGTTGGACATTCTTCGTGAAAGCATTGGTGTTCGACACGTAACTGAAGCCAGTTCCGACGGGATTATCGACAAACACGAGATCAGCGTATTGGAGCCAGGTGTAATTTCGGTCCTGTTGGTTGATATCCTTCGGGCCGAGTTCGTCAATGTTGCCAAAGCCAGTGGAATCACTTCCAGGACCGCCTTGGAGCCACAAAATCAGGGGTCGAGTGGGTTCAGTCTTAACGGCAAAAAGCCACCAGAAAGTTCGGGCATTCTGACGGATATCCACATAGCCCCAATCCTCTGTGTATGAGATTACACCTTTCGGGGTGCTGACAGTGCCATCGGCGGTGGCAGCGGCAAAGAGGGCTGCTAGAAGTATGAGCAGTTTCATCTTTGCTAAAAAACGCAATTTTTGAACCAAATTTCTAAACTGAAAAACGAAAAATCAAGGCATCGCACAAAAATCACCAAGTCCCCAACCGACTGACCGCATCGCATCGTCCGACAACTGATTATAAGTCGAACAAAAAGTGTACAGCAGCAAAGATGGGAAAACGGTGATAAGAGGAAAGAAAAACGGATGTAAAGCCCGGCTAAAAGCAGCTGAAAGGACAAAAAATGATAGCATTGTACAGTTTGTTTGGCCATGGTTTTAATGATAAGGAGTTGAATGGACGAATGCCCAATCAGTAGGGCGTACTTTCGGCCGAAATTAGCAGCAATGGGTTCTGCAAGGAAGGCAATGACGATGAAAAGTAGGAAGTGATGGTCATCGAGAAAAGGGATGCAAAATGGGAAGAAAATGGCTGGCTGTTTCGTTGTTTTAAAATAAATGCCCCCAGGCGATCGATGGATCAAATGACACTGACCTTCAGTCTGTTTTTACGTTTTTAATAGGACAGCCGATAGACGGACGGCTGGTTAGGGCTGTGATCAGACAAGTGTTTATGTCAAAGAGCACAATGTGATTGAAAATGGATAAATCGTTTATCAAAATTCGCAATATCAATAAACTTTCAACGTTTTTTGAAACCAACTTTAGCTCAAAACAAAAAAATGTTAATTTTTGGCAATCATTCTTTTAAAATTTGAATAGAAATGTTACATTGACACTCCAAATCGCCATAAAAGGCCTTCAAACTTCCAAATGCCACCACTTGCTCTCGTAAGTTCCTCTCAACCTTCACCATGGCCCAGTCTGTCCCTCCCGGAGATATCGGCACCCAGCCCGGCACCAAGATCGTCTTCAACGCTCCTTACGATGACAAGCACACCTACCACATCAAGGTGAGCTCTTCCTTGCTCCATGTCCTGAGGGCATTTGGATGACATGCCACGGCTTTTCAGATCACCAACTCTGGCGGTCGCCGTATCGGATGGGCCATCAAGACGACCAACATGAAGCGTCTCGGCGTCGATCCCCCGTGTGGTGTCCTCGACCCCAAGGAAAACGTCCTCATGGCCGTTTCCTGCGATGCCTTCAAGTTCGGTGAGGAAGACACCAACAACGACCGTATCACCATCGAATGGACCAACACCCCCGACGGTGCCGCCAAGACCTTCCGTCGCGAATGGTTCCAGGGTGACGGCATGGTCCGCCGCAAGAACTTGCCCATCGAATACAACCCTTAATTTGATTTTCTTTGGTGTGTATTTTGTAATGAATAAATAATATTGTCAGTCATGATGTTTATCCGAAAACCAGTTAGCTGATATTAATCAAGTTCAAAGATAAAAAGTAACGGTGCGCGTAAGGCTAACATTAGTTCCTGGCGAATGTCTTGAGTCGGGGGTAATAAGAGATAGCAATGGTGACATAAAACAGGATTTTAAAAGTAAAACACTAAAGTTTTAGAAATGCTAATTTGTTGACAGTGTCAGATGGGCGGCACTGCCAAAACAATTGGATCATCTTATGTTAAACTCAGGTCTCTAAAAGTATGGAAAGTTCCGTTGCACGTGATCGTCACTTTGTTATCAACGATTCCACCAATTCGTCGAAGCTCTTCGTGTGAAATGAGTTTTGGGAAGGCTGAGATACTATCGGTCTCCACAAGCATGTTAAACTTTTCTAAAAATTGTGGTGATTAAAATTTGTAACTATGTAATATATATTTTGTAAATGTGGTAAAAGCTAACTTTCAAAAGTGGTTCCAGCAATTCGAATGACGCCACTAAGAGTGACTGTTTTTGTTTCCGTCGTAGATGCTTCAACGAACAAGCTAATATGCTTCTTTCCTCCAAAGCTATCACCAGCGGGGAACCATTTTAATCGCCATTGGTGTTTGTCGGAGCCATTGACAAACTCTTTGGGAGTACTATCGAATTCGGCGATTTCATTGTCATCAAGTTGACATTCCAGCATTTCAGCGATGATGGAACCGTTGACGGATTGTTTCTTTAAAATTTAAACGTACATTTTTTCGTATGCAAAGGGGATAAAAAAACTTTACAGTCGGTTTGAGCTTCGTAGTAATTGGCTTTGGTGGGTTCGGTTTGGTGAATTTCACTTTACACACCAGATCAATGAAACCGTTTTCGTGGTCAGCCTGTCGAATTTGATCGTGCGAAAAGGTTTTCACACAACCCCACGAGCCAGTTTCTTTATAATCTTGAATACTTGAAACTACAATTTAAGCTAGTTATTATTATGATTTCTTTCTAACTACATACAGTGAATAATGAGATTATCAATTAGTATCCCGTAAGAACGTTCCGCTGTTACCGGACCTCCAGTCAGGTGTAAATTAATCCTGACATATTCTTTGTTAGCAGCCGTGAAACCACAAGGGTAGTATTCAATCCACCACGTAATATCGCCCACTGTCTGTTTTTTTCCAACAACTCTTTGCCAAGGTTTGTATGTTTCAATCACTTTTCGATCCAACTTGACGATGCAACTGTCTTCGTACGCTTGATCCTAAACAAGTCGACAATAATTATGTCTAAGTTGTAAAAATAGTTTACTTCACTATCAATTTTTAAGTCGTCCGGAATTTTCAAATTGAGTTCACACTTAATAACGAAAACACCATTTTTTATGATGCCATCTTGTTGAAGCGCGGCATGACTAGCAAAATTTGCCCAACCATAGCCGTATTTGTAATCGCAGAAACTTGTGCACGTAGCTGAAATATAATAATTTAGTTTTGCTAAACATGAAATAGTTCTTTTTTCAAACTCTATCCTTGCTTTTGATATCAGATCGCAAAACTGTTATAGTTTTTGTTATTTCAATACCATTAACTGAAGTATACAAATAAACACTTAGGTAACCTTTAGAACTATCGTCGGCTCCATTAGGGTAACATCGCATCCACCAGGAAAAGTTTTTGTATCCAGGTATACGCCTTTTTGATGTCTCAATGAATTGATGTGGCAGTAGTAAATTCAAAAAGTTGGCGGAAACTAACAAAGTTTCACCATCTTCAAATTCTTTGGTCTAGAAATAGTATTATATTAAAATAATGTTAACCAAATTACATAAATGAAGTTACTCACCATTTTAGTGGTTGATGCAGCTAGCAAAACCCAATGGATTGCTTCATCGACTGCGAATTTTATATGTAGCTCGCAGTGATGAGCACATTTTGTAATGGAAAGACGAAAGAAGGAAGGACCCTTCTTTCACTCATCGATTTGATAGAGTGGTTAAAAGTATTGTTTGTCTACGTTTACTTCGTTTGGTCATAACTGCTTGACTGTGTGCGCTTGATCCTTTACAACCGTGCACAAAAAAAAATTAACAAATGCTAACAACGAAAACCAAGGAAATAAAAAAACAACCAATAATAACTAAACTTGTAAGTTAAGAGACGGTCTGCGAGCCGATTTAGGAACAAGGAGAAGGGGCACGTCCCGTAAACTTTATTGTAAAATTTTTTGTATCTAGGAATGTCAGCACCCCTAAGGAGGATTGGAAACCGATATTCGTTGATTCTGAAAGTTACGGATTCTGAAGATATGGCATCTGAAAGTACGGAAGCCAACTCCAGAAAAGGTCATTCCCAACATTTTAGGACCTTGGTTTTTGGTATGTGGGGGTTTTAGGAGACGGGAAGAAGAATGACATGTTCCAAATTTTTATAAAAAAATCTTGAAGTATTGTTCTAAAAAAACTTTTTTTCTACCGTCAATTTGTAAGCTTTAAAAAAGAGTCGCAAGTGGCGCACTATCACCATCGTGTTCCCCGTCTTTTTCTGCACCAAAAAGTATGTAGCAGGTAAAGATTGGCGGGGGAGATGGTGACTTCTACACGTTTTCACGCAAAAACCGATAAGTGCGCTGGTGAAAAAAGTTATGCGTGTAACGAAATCAGGCACAGCACGCACACAGCGGCCATGCGCACGGACAACTGGGTGGTGGGTCCCTTTTGGAGGGGCGCGTTCCTTTTTTTGTCACTTTTGCTTTCGACGTATTTTCGCATATTAAAGATAACTTTTTGTACTTTTTTACATTCTTTGATAAAACTAGAGGTGTTAGTCTACATTTTTTTGCCCAGATCGCTAGATTGAGAAAAATTTAAAACGATGATAATTGAACTCAAAGTTGACACCCTCACACGGCCGGATGAAATACCTCACGATCGAACCCTAGAGAAAAAAGCACTGCGGGGGGTATGCACAGCACCGTTCGGCCGCACGCCAGCCGCATCCCGCATGGGAAAGTGCGACTCGCGGTTTTGGACGCGTGTCGCACGCGTTACGGATTCTGAATTTGTGCCAACGGTAGGGCATGTATCGCCAAACAAAATAACAGAATTGTTAAGATTTTCCTAAGCTTTCGAATAAATATATACATGCCATACTTTTGATGCGGCGCTGAAGCTATAATGGTGAAAAACGTATAAGGGTTTTTCGGCATTTTCAGCCGTGCCGTTGGGTATCTCTCCAAACAAAATAACAGAAATGTTCAGAATTTTGTGGGCGCTTTTTCGATATGCTACACTAGACTTTTGGTTACGTTTGAAGCGAGATATTGGTGAAAATGTGTAGTCCACTTCTGTTAGGGTTGCGAAAGTCCGGTCGTGCCTCAGGCAATTGCGTTGCAGCTTTACAGGATTCTGAGCCCTGAAACTTATATTTTTTATTTGATTTTCGGAATCAGCGTATCGAAATCTATCTTTTGAATCGGTTTTCATCCGGATACTAATGGCAGATTTTTTTGGTAAAAATTACTGTAATAAAAATTTTGACACCTTCAAAAATTGCAATACCATGCGTTTATTATTATTTTTACATTGCAATAGATGATCCTAAGCCTTTTTTCTTTTGATCTAATCTAGAGATGTGATCTTTATCAGCGTAAGGAGAAGTAATACAAGGCTACTATCATAATTATGTTTTTACCGAATGAAACCAAAAATTATTACTGGTTTGTAGTCTAAAATTAAAATTAGTGTATGATAAGTTGTTGACCCAATAGCGCTTTATTAAAAGCGTTGATAAAAAGTTACATGAAGCCCCTTATCAAGAGGCTAGAAACCCCCTAAGGCAGTTGCGTCTTTTTACCAGTTTTGCCGCGTCATAACTTTTTTAACACATCGCAATTATCACTAATATATAGATTAAAAGAATCGCTGCGATGAGAGCAATCGAACGGTACATCGTACGACTGGTTCCCAAAAACAAGTTACAACTTTAAAGTGGCCAAGCATCACCGATTTTTTTCATGAATGCGCAGAATCCAATAAATAACAAAACCCCTACCATTAGTATCCGGATAAAAACCGATTCGAAAGATAGATTTCGATACGCTGATTCCGAAAATCAAAGAAAAAATATAGGTTTCAGGGCTCAGAATCCCGTAAAGCTGCAATTGAAATCCGCCTTTGGGTCTCAACTTTGAGTTCAATTATCATCGTTTTGAGATTTTTTTATCTGGCGTTCTGGGCATCAATGTGCTGCGTAACACTTGAATTTTCATTTGGAAATGATAAAATAGAGGTAACTTGATTTTAAAATGCAAAATCGAGCCGAAAACCAAAAGGGCGCAAAAAACGTTTCGCGCGCACAAAAAAAAGCACACACCGGGCAGTTGTCCCACCACAAGGGGGGAGCCTGGCCGCTGTGCACGCAGCCACATTTTTGGGACCACCATGCGAGCCGCGAGTGCGGTGTTGTCCTGTGTGTCGCACCGCGTTTTCAAGGGGGGAAACCGGGAGGTGGGAGCGCAAGAATCCGTCAAAGTCCCCATCTCCCCCTCCATTCGTTATCTGCTATATACTATTCGATGCAGAAAATGACGGGGAACACGATGGTGATAGTGTGCCACTCGCGAAATTTAGTTGAAGGGTAATATTTTGCGGTCGAAAAATTTTTTTCTATTTTTTCGAAAAATTAATAATTATCGATTGTTTTTGCTAATTCTGAGTATTGCATTCTTCTTCTCACCCCTAATTATCCCCGGATACAAAAAACCAGTGTTCTAGAATGTTGGAAATGACCATTTCTGGAATCGGCTACCGAACTTTAAGAAGCCATATCTCCAGAACCCGTAACTTTCAGAACTAATGAATATCCATTCCGACCCCTCCTCAGTGGTGGTAACATTCGGGGTGATAGAAATTTTGACTCGACAATTTACGGGACTTCCAGTCCTAAATCGGCTGACAGACCGTCTCTTAAGTTTCACTTATAAAAGGGATAAACGTTTATGTTAAAAAACATTGACTTAAACAATGCACTTATCTTGACTGGAAAACTTGTTTGCAAAGATAAAATCAAAAACTCTTCGAAGATTCAGAGATACGCAGCATTTCGATACCCCCGAGATACGACAGCAAAGCACAATTGTAAAGATTTTAAGGCGGATATGTCTAAAAAAGTACTTTCTCCCAAAAAGTTCCTCTTTACTTTTACACATTTTAGTATTCAGGAAAGTCATGTCGTATGTTGCATTTCTTAAACGATTAATAAAACCCTGTGTTTTGGGAACCCTATGGGTCGTATTTACCTATATTATTGTTGCGTTTAATGTTTTTGGAATACATCCTAAACCACAAATTGCGGAAAAGGTTGTGATGTCCGAAGAAGTGTTAGTCGTGCAAACTGGGTTTTATTATAATACTTCTACTTTGTGAGTTGTTGCATTTGTTGAACAAATTTATCGAATGATATATGTGTTTAGCTATCCGGATAATACTGCCGTGCTGATATATTTCGCCGATCATAATCAAAATTCGACAGAATGGACATGTACAACAAAAAATGCCACAGCTACGCTTGATTCAGAGGCTTTGGTCCGTCGAGCAACCGATTTCGCTCAACATTGTTACTGGATGACGCATATTGTAACCTGTCCGACGGTGCTTAATCCGATCCAATTTCAATTGTCTGTGTTGAATGTCGATTCAAAGATCGAAATCCCGATGGAATATCCGAGCAGAAGGCCTCGAGGCGTTGTTGCTTGCTATGCGCCAATGTATTTCGAGCAACGATGGCAGACGATTTCGATGATTCATGAACTCAATGCCGGGTGGGGCGTCGATCTCCAAGTGCATTATGTCCAATCTGTCGTTGGCGAGCTTATGAAATTGCTACAGCCAATGGTGGATCGTGGCCTTCTGGAATTCAGGGGTCTTGATATCCCTGATTTGGGGATCGATTTGACTCGCAAATTAGGCTATAATCCTGCCCAGGCCACCGAAGCACGTCATCAAGTCATGGCACTTCAGGATTGCTACTTCAGGTATCGAGAAAGTGCCGAATTCATTATGATCAGTGATCCGGATGATCTCTTTTTGCCACATCATGGAAATACGCTTTATGATGAATTCAGTTATTGGAAAAACTTACATCCAACAATGTCGGCATTCATGTTCCCTCGAAAAGGATCACACATTACAACAGTTTCGAAATTGGAAAACTTTTCAGTCGCAGAAACGCTAAAAACGCTTTACATTGCGGATAGTGTTGGGGTTGGAAAATCAGTCTATAATCCGAGATATGTGGAAACGCCGTGGATTCATTGGCCCGCTTTGAATATTACCCCGTATATGAAGATTGACAGTAATGACAGCTGGGGGGTTCATTTGGGGTATTATTATGACACAATACCGAATAGAGTAGGCTTTTTAAAGCAAATTTTTAAACTTGAATTCTAAACAGTAGTGTTTCAGTCCCCAGATATGAAAAACATAGCTAAATTCGTTGACATTTCACGTTTCAATCAATCATTTATCGATTACAAGGAAGCCAGTAACGAAATTACCGATCTCGCAGACCCCACATTGGACTACAAAGACATGAATGGCATCTGTCGACGCCGTCTTCACGCATTACACGCATTGCCAAAGATGAATACATTCACTGTGCCATGTACAACAACTACGAGTTGCACCTTTCCGCAACGAAATGTAAATTGCAACATTGCCGTAAGGAAATATCGAACTGAATGTCTCCCATTCAATCGGCTCTGTGCCATTATCCCCGTAAAGGTTCTTCCAGATTTTGTGAAACGATCCAATGGTTGTGCCTGGGGCATTTCAGCGTAATCATAGATAAGGTTTTAGTAATTGTTAACAAGTTCTTGTTTATTTAAATAAGTATCACGAAATATGGCAGTTCTTTAAAAAATACATCCCTGAAGATACAACGTATCAATGTCAACATCAAAGTATGTCAAATGAAGATTGAATTTATCGTTCAAATTGATAAATTTCAATCCATATGTTGGATCCGGAGTCGGATAGACTGTAAACGGTGTCCCTAGTGACATGTTTTGACCATACATGACAGCCGTTCGATGGTGATAGGCATCCGTGGCAGAATAGCTGAGCCTCACGGGCGCTTCAGGGACGATATCTTTTTCATGGATGATTCTGAAGGCGTGCGGGACACTCTGATCGTGAGCACGAGCATATTCAATATCGCCAGTGCGGGGCTGTCCGAAAGTGTACAATTTGACTTTGTCGGAAGTGAAATAACCACTTTGAACAGCATGCAAGGACGTCAAAGAGGCGAGGGCACCACCAAGGGAATGCCCGAATGCTTGGAGCGTATAATCTGGATGCGCGATTGAGAGATTCTTCAAATCATTGCCGATTCCGGCATTCCAGAGGATGTCAAAGGATTGATGGAAGTAGGAAAACACTTTGCCGCCGGCGAAATCGACTGAATCACTGAGATACAGGATGAGGTCGATTTCTTCCATTCGGAATTGCGCGGTGCCTTTGGTGCCTCGGAAGACTACGGTGATTGTTTTGTCGTCGTCGTTGACGGCAATATAGCCGCTGCAGTTGGACTGGAAAGATGTTTTTTTGTCAGGAAATTGACTTAAATGGCATCAAAACCGTACCTTAATGTGATCACACGCCAAAGTGTACTGCGAATAAACAACTCCACCCGGAAGCCGATTATCCAAGCAAGTCTGAATTTCTTTCACATCACCATTTGATGCAGCGGCATAGACAAAAGCCACATTACGGGCAAAGGTGTCATCATATGCGACCGAATCTTTCCTCGGACAATCATAGTCGCGATGGACATAGACGCTGCCATTGTTTTTCTCCGTGTTGAAGAGGCCAATGGCTTTGCAGCTGTTTGTTTCGGCATTGAAACTGCAAAAATTCCATTTGAAACACGATCAAACCCATCAAAAACTCCCAAAAACTCACTAGCAAAGAGATTTAGCCACACATTCCTCACAAACACTATGGCTGCCACAACTCGCCGCCGCCAATCCCAGCACAGCCAAAAATACTGTAACACAAAACATCGACATCATCCACCTTCTCGTCGAGATAAAAAAGTACCGCCATCACCCCGTTGATCGTGCTTTTATAGGTTCAACCCAAAGCGATGTAGACTCCATTCTTTACGACTTTTCACGCATGTCATAACTGTTTGCTTATCAATAATGTGATAGTGTGATGCATTCTGACAAAAAACGGCGATGAACTCTATCCATTTCGCACCTCACAGGTCCACAGGGGATGATAATGGCCAACAGGGAAGTGCTGAGCGCTAAAAGGTTATGGGAAATTCTAACAATGACCAAGTACAGACAACATTGATTAGATAGAGCTGTTAGATTGAGTCGAGAGATCTCTGGAAGGTGTTAAAAATCAGCTCGTAAAACCGTTCTTACGTGCGATTGGTGCGATTGCCCTTTTAGGACAGGAACTTTTTTCTTCGATTCAATGCGTACACTGATCAGTTACATTGGAATGCATACCATCGAGGTGAGAAGAACACATTTATGATAAAAAGACAATAAAAATGTTGTCCAAAGTGGCAAGAGACCAGAGAAGATCAGAAATACTCTAAATCAGAAGTCATAAACATGTTGTTGTGCCGTGTGAGGCTAAAGATTGAATTCGAAACAGAAAAAAGTTGTTTCGAAACATCTGAAGTGAGAATAACGCCATTGATGACGGTCCTGGAAGCTATTTGTCATTAGTCACTTAACGCAATGACGAAAAAAGAGGCCATCCTAATGAATAGAAAAGCATGCATGTTTGCAGTTTCTCTCTGTTTTGCCAATGAATAAAAAAGCATTTTGTTATCTTTTTACAATTCCATTTTGCATGTTTGGATGGAATTCTTCACCCTCACAGGTTGGACTCGCGCCAGTGCCAATTCAATGTTCAACATTTCGATGGCAAAGTGACTTAATCGCGTCACTTTGGCACTCACCCACTTAAAAATACATGATACAATCGTCAAACGTAATTTTGTTTGCATTTATTTAAAACAGCTCAATTGGGTGGATAAAACAAAACAGATATGGGCACGCATGTGTGGAATAAAAAATGAGTCAACGTGCTTACATTACACAGAGATGAAGGTGAAGGTGAAGGATATTCTGATTTAGAAGAAGCATAATAATCGTAGTTTTGAGGTCGCTGGGGCTGTATTATCATAGGAATACATGTTGCAGCTGAAAGACATGGCACACACCGATGAAAGCCAAAAGCGTCACAGAAATCCCGAATTTGTTGAAACTTGGAGCTGAATTGCAATAATCGTGATCGTAACACACGCATCGCTCCTCCTGGGTCACAGGATTCGTGTGGCAGCCTTCGGGCTCCGGGCCATCGAGTCGAGTCGCCGCCATTAAGCAGGTCATGGCTACATTGGGGCCAGCGATACGCTCGCCGTAGGAGTTTCTGCTTCCGTATTTCCTGGAAATGGGATGAAAAATGAATTATATGCATGTCTTTGATGTACTATGAATTGGGTATTTTGGTTTTGATGCACTTTAATGCACACTTTTCGGTATTTTGTGTTTTGCGTTTGTATTCGACAGATTTGGAAACAATGTTTCCCTAGTTCCCAGGAATTTGAGCTCTCTAGACTCTCATGGGTTGTCAAATTGGCATTTGTTGTCATATTTAGGGCTCACAGCAATCTCGCCTTTCACTTAACTGGACATATAGCGTTCCCTTTTAAAATATTAGTCAATGCGCAGCCTAGCGACGGCTAATGCAATATGTGCGCAGGACAGGAGGGAGCAAAGCTGACTGTTCCGGGTGCTAGAAACTAATTTTGAGGTTTTTTTTGAGACAGGAATTCGTAAAATTGTATTCTGATCACTTTCTGACTCTTCGAAAGTTTGATTTTGGGTGTCTTTGCCGTCGAACACCGCCATTTTGGGTGTCTTATCCGCCAAACACCCTGTTTTGAGCATTGAAATCACCATAACACACCTGCCAAACGGCCAAAATCACCTGTCTATACAACTTTTGATTGTTTTCCCAACAAATAAACAATCTCCCCGTGCCATGGTCAAACTTTTCACGCCTGTTTCTATCCCCGCACAACAAATGATGAAGCCGCCGCCTCCCCCAAAACTTCATGGGCACATGTAAGTGACACCTGTCACCACCAATGTCTTATGCATTTCACACAAGTTTGGATGACTGCATAATACTGTCTACCAGAAGCCCGTTCTCGCATCTCCAGAGCTCCAAAGCCTTCAGAATAACAGAGTCTTACGCGCGCACACGCGCACGCGCGTGTCAAAGGTTCGTTCATTCGACTTCAACATCGACTTCGACGTTTTTGTGGGCGAACAATCCAATTTTCATTGCCGCCGACTAGATCCGCAATGTCCACGTCCATGTCCATGAGCAAAGGGATATACAATAGCCCTCTAGGTCCGGGCAGTCAACCATGCACAAAAAAACTATAATGTAAGCCGAGTCAAAAAAGTTGGAAGTGCTATGTATTGTTGTTGGAACGGGAAGCCGGAGCCGGGTGCCGTTGAGCTGAGAGAGTCGATGGAGGGCAAAAAGTATGCCTATGCCCTTCCAACATGACTCTATCCTCATCCATTTTTCTTTCTTGGGCTGTATATGAACAACAACATGAACTTAGCCACAGGGGCAAAACCTTTTGTGTCGGTGAAACGACACGGCACATGGCAGCCGAGCCAAAAAGAGAGCAAGAGCAAATTGGAAATTGGTGAACAATGCGAATGGCGATGAGTTCCTGTGGCTTTTGTCCAGAAGGGCACGGCACAGTCGTGGAATAGACAGAAAATGAATGGAAGAAAGAGAAGCTCAACACGCATAACTAAGAGGAAATTAGCTAACTTACTACGTGAATGGGGTTTGAAATTGGAGTGAAAGTGAAACCACTTTGTCAAAACCGGCAAAATTTACGATCTAATCACTTCTAATCTTAACAAAAATCGTCTCAAAACACATAATCCGTCAAGTGTCTCTTCAAAAATATGCAAATATATACATGATTCTATCAACTTGAAATCATGAAATCAGCGTGAGAACATGACGGAAGTCATTGTGGTCGCTCGGCACAGTTAGCCACTTTTCGGCACACCATTATTTATATGCGCGAAGCTCCTGAATAATTGCATTGCATACGTAATGAATCATGTAGAAAGTTACGCTATTGGCACAACTGGGGGCTAAAGTTGATGTTGGTGTTGGCCCAAACTTGCTAGAATCACGTTTATTTTGACCTATGGACTGTTTTGGGTTATGTGCACCTGGAAAAAGTTGGCAAAATGTTTGCTGCTGCAAATATGAACTAACTTTTTTTTGATCAACGGCCAAAAAACTTGCACGGCAGTCCAGCAGACAGATTTGAATTGTATAATTTAATGCCATGTCCGCGCCTCAACCCCAAAAAAACATCTTTTACATCCATAAAATCCTCCAACCAGTGCCTCAAGTAACCCAAGTCTGACTCCAACCGACCCGAGTTGAAGTCAAGTCCATGGCCATGGCCTGGCATTCCAGTGCCCCCTCCCGAAACCGGACCGGAGCATGCCGGCTGTCTCAAACAATTTGCCAACTAACGAACTATGAAAAGACATACGAAAAATGTCGTCGCCATTTTTTCGGGCTATGACCATGTCTCCCTCGAGTTGACCCCTTCCCCTATGGCTATGGCACGTGCTCGACAGGACCAATGGGAAAGCGCTTGTTAGGTGCTAATTGTGTCTATAGTTGGTTAAGACGCGGACGGATTATGTCGGAATTTCGGGGCTACGGCTTGCAATGCGAAAAATGCGAACGTATTCTGGGTAATAAGGTTTACATTTGTGCGCGACTAGCGCTAAGCTACGTAAAAATGATAAGAAAAGTTTCAAAGTGCAAGAAAACATCAAGAAAACAACAAAAAACCGCTTTCGTGGCGGGACCAACATTCGTGGTGAGACCCAAACCAACCTCGTAATCCGGACACAACCGACGCCTTCGCATTGACGTTCAATGTCTAATCCTACGTAGCACCGCAAACCTGTCGTCGCTGAAAGGATAATAGGTATGTTTAGTTTTATATGTTTTGGAGGAAGATTGAGATATATAATTTCCACAGTTTATCTTGTCAAGGGCAAAAAATGCAAATAGGCTACTATTGAACACGCCAAATAAATCTCAGCTCTGTGTGAGTGTCAAAGTATAAAGTTGGAGATAATTGAATAAGAAATGTGTGCCGGGAGAAAGTATAGCCCACCTGGAAGGACCAGAAGCAGCAGCAATGCTACACAGACGCCGACGGACATGTACGAAAGTCGACTGTGGTTGAGGTGATTTCGATTCCTCACATGAGGGGAGGCAGATCGAGGCGATATCTGAAGCGATATCTGACTGATTGTAAGATTAGAACTTTCAAAACTGTTGCAAAATGGAAGACAGTCAAAATTTTTGGGTAAGACACTCGTGGCACACGACCCTGGTACCCTCCATGCCCTGAGGGCATCCAGCCCTCACCCCCGGAAATGAGTAATAGTTTGTTAAGATGGCGCGGCGCGCATGCCACCACCTCCTCCTCGACGAAAAAATGATGATGATACGCACGGCATTTTTGGGGAAGGTTTTTCGTTAACTCGAAGACAACGACGACGACGACATCAGCTAATAGCCTCGGGGAAACAACATGCCCTCCAGGCTGGGGGAGCCCAAAGGAGTCGTTTAACGGGAGCCCCGAGAAGAAAGGGCAAGGAGCCGTTGACGGGCGTGGCACACCGAGACAATGACTGAGCTGACCCCTGTCGAAGTCCACCGGAGTATAGTTGGTGGTGGCGGTGAAGTTTCGCATCGTTGCTCTGGTATTTGCATCTCCATATAACATGGATGGCGTGGTAGTAGAAGCAGGCTATGCTGGCTACCAGCGAAAAGCACCATGTCAAGGAGCGCCAGCCCAAAAACGGTGGCAAAGCGGCCTCCGGTGCCCCCTCCGGGCGGGTCTCCGACTGGAAATGACACTTTGACGGCGCGGATGGTGCTGGTGGCTGGCTGCTCACATCAGGGCCAAGCATGGCCGGGACCAGTCGGCGCTTGACTGGCCAGAGGGGGGTTGAGGGAGGGGCTTGGGAGGGCTATTTTTGGCATTGGGGGAGGAAGTGGGGGAAACAGGTTTGAACTTGGGGTCAGCAAGTTTTGGTATTGATGGCTTAGGTGATATTGATTGAACTACATCAGCTTAATACTATTATACAGTATCTTCGATGACAACTTTTTTCAAAAACAGAAAGCTCCAACTTGGCAAGAGTGGCAAATTACCTATAATCTGCCTCAATCTTCTCGCGCCGCCTCAAGCTACCTGCAATTACCGACTTCCGGTTTTTCGTTCTAACTCGGCTTTCTTAATTCTAACTGAGCTTTAACCAAATACAGATGTGGCTGTCCACTTGAAAACTTGAATTTTATGCAACCAAAATAAATGAAAACGAAATCTGAACACTTGTTTTCGCGTAAAAAAAGTTACGATTCTGATTACCAGCTCGAATAGCTTTTCAAAAACGGATAAAAATCTTACCTTGGCCATGCTTGCAACCAAACTCCAGACAGAAAACAATGATCCAAGTTCTGTTGATACGATACATCTTATATATCCATGCGATCACTTTGCACTATCAAAAGGCCAATCAAAGCGGCGCCGTAAACAATAACACAGACATGAAACTGCAACATCGAATGTTTACACTCGGCGGTGTTCAGTAAAACGATCGGTGTCCGGAAATCTTCAAAACAGAGCCGTTCATCATCATTGTGATCACGTGGAATGAGCCATCACCAACTGATCACATGCTCCTTGATCACATGTTTGTTAATCACGTTCAGTAATGTGCCACTGATGGTGGACTCTGGAATTCGAAGAAAACAACTGGATATCTACAATCTGCCTTAATCCTATTGCATTGCCTCAGGCTACCAACTTGGTGAGGTATTTTAACATTGTAAATACGAGAAAAACCAACCACGAGCTGTCAGCAATCAGCATTTCAAAAGTTATATTTTACGCGTGAAAAAACGCATACAACAATTTTCGAACCCGCGAGTACTACTCAAAACGAAGTCCCATCAAGCAAACTTGCAAAACTAAAGGATTGCAATCTCAATGTTTATGACATTCCTTATTTGCATGATCGAAAACATACAGAAAACAGACAAAGTTTGCATAGCAAAGCCGACTGATACGCAAGATAATCGCGCCATCAGAGGACGCTTTATTCCCACTTTTGAGATTGCACGCACATTTCCATCTCTCCGCGAAAAAAAAACAAAATCGCGTTGCGCGAAATCTATGATTATCTTTCCGTCACTCGTTCTCTCGTTTACATTTTACATTTACTCGATTACCGTTTTGTATCTCTTTCCTATTTTCAGCGTAATTGAACCTAAACCTCTGTCATGGCCGATCCGGTCACGATCGGCGAAAAGGGGTATGCCGTCATCGTCTCCGCGACCGATTACCAGGCGCCCGTTTCGGTCGTGTACCGAAATCGGCTCCTGGTCGCGAATGAGGGCCATCCGAAGATTTGTTCAGACCATCGAGGCAGATGGGTCTCGATGGTCGTGACCGGGCACGAACACTGTTTGATCGTACAGCTCCAGTACGCCTTCCCGGTGAAGACACGAGTCGTCGGCGATGACTACCGGGTAGGTTTTTTGCCATCAGTTTCTTTTGCTAAATTGAAAAATTTCAGTTGCAGTTCGCTGCCCGGTTTGCCATCGGCATCGACGGATCGATCTTTTCGGAATTCCTGGGCTATGCAACCGTGCCACCCGAGTGCGCCGAAGTCATCCGTCGAGCGAACTCTGCCTACATCTGGGGGATCGCGAAGTTCATCAATTCGAACTACGAGTTGATCATGACCAAGGTGAGTGTTTTATATATTTTAAAATTGTAACTATTTCTTCGAACCACTGACTTTTCACGCAGCTGATCCGAATGGACGCACATTATATAAAGCTGTGCCACTCGGACAGTCACGTTTTGTTTTGGCGCGAAATATTTTCTAATCGTTTGTTTGGATTTCACAACCGTTATTTTCAGGCGTCGTTGGAGCGCGAATACGACGACGACGAAAACGACGAATCCTTCTCCGGTATTATATATTTCCTTCTGTTCTTTATCATTGGTAACATCTCTTCTTCATTACAGTGGCAAGTGTCGACAATCAGGTCATCCTCGAAAGCCCTCCGAGCGAGCCATCACTGCGAACGGAAAGTATCAACATTGACGAGGCGTCATTGGCACCCAGAGATTCGTCATTGTTACCGGAAGATCTTGAGCCTGAACATTCGACCATCTACAACTACACGGAAAACACAATGAACAACGACTTCTCCGAGACCGATTTCGACGATGATGATGAGCCCGGAGTCACGAAGTTGACGATGGATATGTACAAATGTAAGTTTTGCTTCATTTATTGGACTTTAATTTCATGTTTTCGTTCTTTTCAGCCACAAAGCGCCAAGAGCCCGCTGACTACAACGATCTTCCGAAACCCATGGGACCGGTGCCGTTCAATGGGCCTGCTCCTCGTCCGAAGTGTATGTTTTTGATTGTATACCCGATCAATGTATCTAAATATCTTTCTTTCAGCTCGACAATCTCTTCCGCGTCCTTGGAAACAGTCAGTTTCGAGCAGCAACAATGATTTTGGTCCGCAGCCGCCGTCGGTATGTGATAACATTCTTTGCTGTCCATATCCTTATCAGTTTGTATATTTTCATAGTTTCAGGGCCGTGGCAATCGATCCATATCCCAGAACTCCCGCAAACAGTACGACATCCCTCATTGGCAGCAAAACCGAGAGCCCGTTATCCCGACTGGTGGCAATGATGTCCCGATTGGCTCACGCCGTGTCAATTCGTTTTCCACCACGCCGGCGCCTTTGAAACCGGTGCTTGGCCCGACTCCGAATGATGAAACCGATTGGCAAGATGAGCTGGATGTTTCGCTTCGAACCAAGAGTGCTGCGAACAAGACTCGACCTCCGTGGGATGGTAAGGCTGTACCTGCGATGCCTACCTTGGAGCAGAACGCGATGCCGAGCCGTGTGGGTGATCCGCCGAAGGTTGTCAAGCCGCTGCCAACTCCAGCTCGTGCCAGCAGAAGCAGTACCGGCCTCGGCAGTAACCTAACTCGCCGGTCATCGTTTACGGATACCAAAGTTGGCCTCAGCAAGATCAGCGTTAACACGAACCCGCCGAAGAGCGATTACTATCAGTCGACTGGCAATATCAATCATTTGGTCGCTTTACCATCTCGTGCAGCCCCGACGCTTCCGACCAATTTCACTGTTTCCAAAGCTTCCAGTCAGCGTAGCTCGCAAGAACACCATGTTCGGCCACCGTCTGCTCCCCCTCTCCAGCGCCAACCAAGTGTTCGACGTCCGTCTACTGAAGCTTTTCGACGTGGATCCGGCTCGAGTAGCAGTCAATCAACTTTGCCGCAGCGACCGCCGTCGACTGATGTCTTTGGGAACAGATTGAGCGATGGCAGTCAAAAGAAGCCGAAAAATCCGATGTATGATTCCCGGCCGCCGTCGGCTGATAACTCATTGGTTGGTAATCGTCCCCCGTCTACCCTTTCTCGTCAAAACAGCTTTGGTCAAAGCAGCGGTCAATTGAATCTGCAAAATCCGACGAACAATGATAGTCGCTTTGTTGGCCCGACGGTTCCTACTCGGCCTCCGTCCACTGATATTTTCGGAACCAGCTTGAGCCACGTCAACAGCCGTCCTCGACTTCCGTCTATCGATTTCGGAAATAGCATTGCTCATACCAACAGCTTCGTTCCACTGCCGACCACGGATGCTTTTGGAAACAGTATTGGTCATGGCAATAGTCTAACTCGCGCGCCGTCTACGGACGCTTTCGGAATCAGTATTGGCCATGGCTCCAATCATACTCGCGCACCGTCCACCGATATGTTTGGAAACCGTTTGGACCAACCTGGTTCCCTGCAAAATGCGACCCTGTCATCAGTCGGCTACAACAACCATGGCAACGGCAATGTTCAAGGTGAAGTGCAATATCAGCCACAATATGACGACCCCAACGTAAGCTTCCGACCCATTCAAGCGCCTGTGGCTCAGCATCCCGCTCTCGGCACTGTTCATCCGTCCGACCATGGCAATGTTCCCTCGGACAACATCATGCTGCCCCCTCAAGCACCGATCCCTCGTGAACCTGTTTTGAAGCCTCAAATGCATGTATCGTCCCTCATGCAGATCATCCAATCGATGCAATTGCGACCGCTTCTGTTCGGATACCAGCACGACTTCATTGGTAGCGGCACGGCTTTGACCTTGTACAAATCCACCCATATTTTGATATTCTTCATTGTACAGGATGCTGTTTTGGCCTATGATGAGTAAGTTTACAATTCTTTTGTATCTTTTGTAAGTTTTGTTTATTTTTCAGAAGCCCGCGACACATAAATGTCAACGTCGGAGACGTTGTTCAGGGTAAGTTTTGGAAGCTGTTTCCGGACGAAATGCCGGCACCCCAGATTGTCTATCGCCCGAATGACTTGACCATAGTTGCACGATCATCGGGAACTACCAATGGAGATTGTTTTATCGTAGGTTTTTTAATGAATTCATGTTTTGGCGCCAAAAAAGTGACGTGCACTTTCAGATACACGATGTCACCCTGCCCTATCGCTTCCAAGAAGCCAACATTGAGTTCTCTGGCGGTTGCTTTATCTTCAACGAAGACTACGGCGCCATTTTCGTCCCTGATGGCACCAATCTCCCGATCTACACTGCCACCTTGACGCTTCGATTTAGCTACTTCAGTGCCGGTGATATCACGTCCTACTGGACCGTTGTCAACAATCTTGACCCGAATTCGATTGCACCGTACCCGATTCTCGCGGAAAGTTGATTGATCATTTCGAAATTTATTTAACGCAAACATTCTTTTCAGAAGGCTTCTAATTCGAGTAGCAGCGTTGTATCCGGTCGCGATGTACTCCAAAACCCCGTCCTCAACAACAGCAATCGCCATCTCGCTTATTGTAAACCCGATCCCTTCGGCGCAATGCCCCTTTGTCAATACCCAGGTGCCTCCATCGTTATCAATAGTGTACCTAGTCGTATGGATTCAGATTTTGTCTTTCTGGAACCCGAATTTGACTGATTTTGTTTCTACTTAATTTATTTTTGCGTTTTTATTTATTTTGCTTTTCTAGTTTTTTTGTGATTTTTGACTGGGCTTTCATTGTTTTCTTTTCTTAAGCTAATTTTAAATCTTGTTTTTAAAGCTCCCTGGATATAGTCTTTTGTTTTCCCTTTTGTTTTCGTTGGTGGAGCCAATAAAGGAGTAATGGTATGTGCGCGGACTGGATAATTGGATAAAGGTCAGCCTTCTTGATGGGTTTGATTAGCTGAGGAACCAGGAACTGTGAGTGGTTGTTCTATTTTTGAATCAACCACCATTTTTTGAAGTGGTATATAAGATGGATGTGGATCATGGTTAGAAGCATCAATCATGTGGATTTGGTTCGTTTTGGCTGTATGGGTTTTTGCCAGTGTCGACGGCATCCCGGTCGATAACGGTGTCGAAGGCGAACCCGAGATTGAATGTGGTGGCAGCACGATTACGGTCAACTTTAACACGAGGACGCCCTTTGATGGACATGTCTATGTGAAGGTGGGCTTAACAGAGTTGTTGAAAATAGTGATAATGGATGGTTTCAGGGCCTATTCAATGAACCAGGTTGCCGGAACGATGAAAACGGGCGCACTGTCGCTGGAATAACGCTCCCATTCGATACTTGCAATGTTGCTCGGACGCGGTCCCTGAATCCACGGGGTGTTTTCGTCACTACGACTGTGGTTATCACTTTCCATCCCCATTTCGTGACCAAAGTCGATCGAGCTTACCGGGTCCAATGCTTCTACATGGAAGCTGATAAGACTGTCTCCGCGGAAATCGCTGTCTCGGATCTGACGACAGCTTTCCAGTCCCAACTGGTGCCAATGCCCATTTGTCGGTATGAAATTCTTGATGGTGGCCCGACTGGTGAGGCTATCAGCTTTGCCCAGGTCGGTGACCAAGTCTACCATAAATGGACGTGTGATTCCGAGACTGTGGACACCTTCTGCATGGTCGTGCACAGTTGTACGGTTGATGATGGTAACGGGGATACGGTCACGATTATCAATGATGATGGGTGTGCCATTGATCGATTTGTGTTGAATAATTTGGAGTATCCGACGGATTTGATGGCTGGACAGGTGAGTTGGGATATATAAAGTTGCGAATAACCGCGTCTGGTTCCAGGAAGCCCACGTCTACAAATACGCCGATCGTAGCCAACTTTTCTACCAATGCCAAATCACAATCACTATCAAGGACCCCGGAGAGGACTGTTCTCGGCCCCAATGCGAAGAACCCACCGGAACCATTGCCGCAGCCGCTGGCGCCGGCGCGCCACCACCTTCTGGACCTTCCCCGGCAACTGGAGCTGCTGCTGGTGCCGGTGCCGCCCCTCCAACTCGTCGCCCAAACGCCAACCCCCCAAGCTCGTCCCGACCCCCGCCTCGATTGCGGCTGTTCAGGCGTTTCCGCAGGGCAGCCAGGGATACGGAGCAGTGGCGTGAGAACTCCGCCGGCACAATGGATGTCCGAACGGAGCTCAATGCCTTGGATTTGCTGGATGAAGGCGGATTCACGTCGACACTGCTCAGTCGACCGGATATTGCAGCCAGACGGCACCGAGTGGATACGCAACTTGATGTGAACGCGATGAACTCCGGCAATTCGGATGCACCCCAGATTCGGGCTCCAATGCACCGTCCAGGGGCAGCGGCCGGCACGTCTCCGCTTACTGTCGATGCAGTTCTGTGCTTCGATAAGACGTATTTCAACGCTATGACTAGTCTGGCCGTGATAGTGTTACTGGGGTCCTCGACGGCAGCTGTTTTCTTCATGTTGCGTGCCAAGAAGCATATTCATTGATTATTTGTGTTGGGTTTTACCGGGAGGGTGATGCCTTTGTATTTTTACCATTATTTATTGACATTGCGATGTTTTTCATTGAAATAAACTATTCTTAAAGCCAATTTTAACCTTTAATCTTGATCTAGCATTGTTATTGAAAAAATCAATCAATACGTATTGAAATTTAAAAGAAGTTTATTAAAAAGTGATAAAATCAAATCAAAACAATACAAATCAACGTTTAAAGAAGTTTAGAAAAGTTCAATCAAAGTCTCCTTATTAATGTTTAATGGCAGCCGCATGAACTGCTTGAGGGCATCGCCATAAGCGGCGTCATTCTGGAACAAGCCCCACGTGACATCGTCCATCTGCATCGGCGAGAAGATCACCTCATCATATTGATCACAACGCAGGGTCACCATGCCGTCACAACGCATGATCATATGGGCACAGATCTTATCGAAGTACACCGTGAGAAGGACCTGGTTGTCGTAGATGTCGTTGATCATAATCCGGGCGGCGCAGAGCCAGTTGACAACATATGTAGGGAGGCTAGTGAAGTGGTAGTAAGTTTGGCCTTCGTTTTGGACGGCAACGAGTTCTTCGCCGTCGAAGATGAGAGCCATGGCACTTTCGGGCTGGGATTTCATGCCGAAGTAAGTGCAAAAGGCATCAACAACTTCGATGGTCATGCGGGGTTCGTCGGATTTAACGATGCAGAAGAGGCCCAAGTTGCGGACACGGAATCCGAATTTAGTTTCGCCGTCGCGGATGTTGTTGTCTTCTGCAAGGCGGTAGATGTAGTCTTCGACGGACATGATGGCGAGCGTGGGGTCGTAGGTCTTTTTGTCGGCGTTGGAAACTTGGCATTCATCGTTGAAGAAATGCGGCGCGGGGGTGGATTCTTCTTGGATGGCAGTGTGAACAGAGACAACATCATCGTCATCTTCTCCGATGGCAGTATGGACCGAGACGGCATCATCGTCGTCTTCAATGGCAGTATGGACAGAAACGGCATCATCGTCTTCCTCGACGGCAGTATGGACGGAGATGGCATCGTCATTGTCTTCGACGGCAGTATGGACGGAAACGGCATCATCGTTTTCTTCAATGGCAGTGTGGACGGAGATGGCATCATCGTCATCTTCTCCGATGGCAGTATGGACGGAAACGGCATCATCGTCTTTTTCGATGGCAGTGTGAACGGAGATGGCATCATCGTCGGCATTGCCGTTGAAGGCATACTCTGAGCACACTTCTTCATCCTCCACTTCGTCATCAGACGTGTGAACGGATTGACCGTCATCTCCTTCAACGGCATTATCATCTTCTTCGTTGTCGGACCAATCGTCAGGGTAATACTTGAACGCATATTCTGAGCGAACCTCGGGTTCCTCAACTTCATCATCAGATGTATGGACAGATTCACCGTCATTCTTATCGCCGGACCAATACTGCGAATTGTTTTCATACGCATACTCGGAACGAACTTCTTCGTCCTCCGGCTCCAGGGCAGTATGGCCCGAAAGTGCATCATCGTCGCAAGAGCCAGAGCCAGCAGCATGCTCAAACGCATATTCTGAGCGAACTTCTGTGTCGACTTTGGCTTCGTCGGGCCAGTATTCGTTTTCAGCTTTATAGTGACTACCGCGCCGACGAGCAGCATCCAAAACACCTAAGGGATCAGTAAGAATAGAGCTTTCATAGTACCCAGTACAGACATCACAATCACAGTTCTCGGGGTTGCTGTAGTTGCCCAGGCAGATGGCCCACTTCTTCAGTGGCTGTTCCCAAGTCAAATCTTCCAATGTCCAAGTGTCAGGATCCGATTGGATGTAGGGCGAAGTTTCAACCCTCTTTAAATCCAAGCCCCTACGGAGTGCCAGAAAGAAGTAATGTTCGGGCTGGGTCAGACGGCACTCATCATCATAATGTCCATATAGTTGACTGAACATGGATGCAACGTCGAGGAGGGCATCTGATGGCTCGTAGTCGCAGATGACCGTGGAATCGCGTAGAAGGTCGCGCATGAAGATCTACAAAACGCCTTTTTATGAATGTTATATATAAATTTCAGCACTACTCACGAGTTTGAATCCGTCCTCTTGTTCAACCAACATGACACTGCCTTTCGGCACTTCCGTCAATGTGCAATTACCCGCTGATAAATCGTTCAAGATTTTCAGCATCTGCTTCATGGCGGAATGGACGGTCTTGCGCAGGACAGCTTCGTTATGGCAGATGCTAAACTTGACGTAATCGTCGACCGAGCATGCATTGGTCGGGTACTCACTGACAATGAAGCGCTTTCCGACTGTCTCATCAACGAAAGTTTCGTAGAGTTTGGTGAGGTTGGGGTGATCGAAACCTGCCCCCGATGCCGTGGAGATGGTGTCGCTGAGCCATGCGTTTTGAATGTTGTCTTGGACACTGACAACCACGCGTTTGGCACATTTTGGTTCACAGGTGACACAATCGATAACAGATGCGTCACTGGAATTAAAAAGATGGCCAAACGGGAGATAGCGGGCGTTAAAGACCTCGGACTTGGAGAACTGGGTGTTTTCAGCACAAGCAGACAACGAGTTCATGATCAACGGGTTGGTGGAAGGCACGGGTGAAAGTACTGTAAATGAGAAAGGTTAAATGATATTCAACAAATTCCAACGCGACGTTTTATACAGGGGATCCAAGGAGAAAAAACAGAACTGGTGGCATAACATGGAACGGGAAACCTTTCCGGAAAGTGAAAAAATGAAGTCCGTTTTGTACATAGTGGAAAGCATCAAACAAACACGGTAACCACCATAAGCTACTACTAACTATGCTGTTAGAAAACGGAAAACACGATGCAAAACCGAACAACAACCGTTGGCAAGGCCCGACCCAACTACGAATATCGATGTGAGCGACAGAAGAACCGGCCGCGTTGGCCGGCGGCCGTGCCTCGGTACTGCGCAAATGTCGCAGAGCTATGGCACCGGGGACGGGGCAGACCCGAAGACCGAGCTGCTTGGCCAACTGACTAGGCCTTCGTTGTTCACCGCTGCTATTATGGATACCGAAGACGGTGTTCCGTGGCTTATTGCGCAGCCCTTCCCCCCAGGTCATCTATAGGTCGACGAACCGATGGACATTTTCTCATAGACCCAATCGTAGGTGATTGCAAATACGTTTATGACGCATTGTATTATGAAAATCACGAAGAACGAAGTGTAAAGCTTGTTGGGCTTACATGCGAAGATCGATGCCACGCACCAACGACAAACCACCACTAACTTACTTCACTAATCAATAATCGATAAAGTTCAAATCAACGAATTTTCAAAGTTGTATAGCTGATTCTTCGTGAATGCTCGAGTTGTTATCAATTCCATTTCTGAACACGAAAAATGCTTAATATACAATTTTCCAAACATTTATGAGTAAAAAGGTCTTTATTATCGTTGAAACATACAGTTTGAAATGCCAAAAAAAGAAGCCGTTCGTTCAAAAACTTCACGATACTTGAGAGAGACGATCAGGATCGTATACTCTTTCTTCTATTATTGAAAGCTTTGTTTCAAGCATTTTTATCTTCATTTCTGCGACTTTAAGCAATGCTTCAAGTTCTGCGACCTTTTTACTATCATTTTGCTTGTCTCCATTGACTACTTTAGTTGGTATTGTTGTTGAATCGTTATTAGCAAGGAGTACAACAAATTTCTGGTTTATCTGATTATCTACCGTATGAGAAACAGTAATGCGATTAAAGTTCTGTCCCGTAGCTGACGCCTTGTTCACAAGTTTTTGTATTCCATTCATGACAGTTGCTGCTTCCTACAACATTATATATAAGAAGAAGACAGAAAATAACAAAACACCAACGCTCGCTTCAGTCATATCCAGATCCATTCGGTAAGAAGTTTGTTTTCTAGCTTCTTCCATTTGATAAGAAGCTTTCTTTCTAGTTTCTTCCTCCTTTTTTAGTCTGTTATCATGTATTCTCAATAAACAGAAGAAAAAGATTACCGCAAGCAGAATATGCAGAAGAACATATGAAATAACAATTACCCAAGGCTCCATAACTAACAATAAAGCAGATTTTGATTTCGCTGAAACACGGTTTTTCACAGAGTGTATTCGCTTTAGAAAAGCACATCCACGACGCGCCAAAATTCTTTCATAAGCTCAAGTTAGGCATGTGGACGTCAATAAAGCCGCGCAAGACAAAGACCCGCTTCTCAGTGGTTTTTTGGCCGCGCAGGAACACACGTCGATCAATTATACCTTTGCGTAACTGTCAAAAACAAAATCAGAAGCAAAAGTTATTTATTAAAGAAGTTTATGATACTTGAGACAGACGTTTAGCATTTTGAGAAAGATAATCGTCAGATGTACTTTTAAGAGTCAAAAGTTCGGTTTCAAGCGATTCGATTTTCATTTCAGCGGCTTTCAGCAATGTTTTAAGTTCCTCGTTAGTCTGATTGGGCTCGTCTTCATTGATTACTGTAGTTTGAAGAGTCGGCGGATTAGCAAGAACTACAACCAATTGTTGATTCCACTGATTTCCTACATTTGATACTGCAGTAATACGATTAAAATTTTGTCCGGTTACTGATGCTTTGTTCACAAGGTTTTGAATGCCATTAACAATGGTTCCAGTTTCCTAAAAACCATATTTGAAAACAACAAAAGTTTCAAATAACTAACCATTGATTCAGTCGAATCCAATTTCAGCCAGTAAGAAGGGTTTTTTCGAACTTCTGGTTTCTTTTTTTCTTTTTCTTTGCGGTTGTTTACGCATGTTTGAATGAGAATAAACATAAAAATAAGCGAAAAGTAAAGAATTAAAAAAATTAACACAACCAAGTTAAACTTTTCATCGAAATCCATGGATAAAAACAATCAGTTTCTTATATTTCTGAAAGCTTTTTAACAGACAAATGTATTGGTCACTACGTATTGTAAAAGAGTGTCCACGACGCGAAATCTATTGGCAAGCTTGGTCTGGGCTTTTGGATGCCGGCAAAGTCGCGCAGTCTTTGGTTCGCGCAAGGATACACATTTGTCGGATATTTGCTTTCGGCTTTCAAGCCCGTTCGGAACCAATTTAGAATTTTTTATGTAAAACAGTGTTTATTATAGATAACAAACATAAACAATTACGGCAGTTAATAATACAAAAAACGGGAGCGCAAATAAGTTGTAACCCGCACACAAATAATAATGGAGGGAACAGCGTGGATTGCGATACTCAAAGCATACATATTTGTGCGAAACCTAGCAGCTATCATGGCGATTTCGGTCTGGTCGTATATTTCTGTCAATCCTTTGCACTCTGTGCCAAACGGCGTTTTCAAACAAACAACAAAAGCGCTTTGGTGGACTTCGGGACTTCTAAACGGCACAACGTGGTTGACTTCTTTCTAAAACGTTTGAATTCCACATAGCTGTATCAGTGATAACAAAAATGATGCTGTTTACTTACTGTAAAATTATTGTTGTGTTTATGGCTCCCGTGGCAATAATGACGGCGAAATCTTGACCAGTCGATTCAAACCTCCATTCATCATTACTGGACTGGTTTCGAAGAGATCAAAAGTGTGATACGTATATTCGATGGATGAGGGACTGTTTTCGACAAGGGTCATCTAAAGATTGAACTCTAATCATGAATATTTTTATGTAATGTACAAACTTTGTGGTCAAATTGATCAGCGAACATGTTTCCGACGAATTGAAAAGTGTTATGTTTTGCCATGGATCACGTAGAGGTGTTGTCTCTGGGCCACTTCAAAGGCTTTCTGTAATACAAAAAGTATTTCAATAGATCAAAGTTGAGTACAAATACATGCCAGATTAGCCAATTCTTTGGACGAAAGATCAATTTTTGATCCATGCAACGAAGTATCGATCCATGTTGTGGTAATTGCTTTGTCGTGTGGATGACGAAGATCGTGGATCATCATCATTGGCTCATACTCATTGTGGTTATACAAAAAAAAGCTAAAAAATTAAAATAACTACAAGAAACATTAAAAAACATACAGTTTTTCGGTAGATGTGCTTGGGCAAGTCAAAATGAGATACTGTAGCCGAGCTTGGCATCTAACAACCGAAATATAGAAGGCCTCAATACTTGGCGAAAAAAGTATTTCCCAGAAAGCCGTAGCAATCCCAACCAGCATGAATCCAATGGTAGCTTGTCGAAGCATGTTGTCACGATCAGAAAGACCTGCTCGAATGACAAACTTTTAAACATCAAAAACTATTTGTTATTTTTTGTTAAGGATGCTAATTTAACAATTTTTGCTGGATCTACTGACACGGCGTCGTACTTTTTTGAATTTGCATATGCCACTGTCTGTTTCAATGTGAAATTGGCATTTTATCATGTTTCAAGCAGCTTCTTTCGATTGCTCCTGTTTTAAAATTACAAGGTTAGCACTATTTATTGATGTTACAACATAAGCATTTTAAATAAATAAATCTTTTTACAAAGCGAAAAACGGCTAAATAACATCTTCCGAGTAATTATCACAAGTCCATTCAATACGGAATCCAGGAACCAGATAAGAAGGTGTGCTATCCGAAATTCGAGCCTCAAAATAATGAACTGATGCCTTTGTTTTCTGAATTAAGCCATCAGCACCGATAGCAGCCACTTCACTTTCTTTGCACGGCAACAACATCCATGGAATCGTTGCACTCTTATCATCAGCCTTCATAACCGCATATCGAAGTGTGTTATTGCATTCACCAGTGGCATATTCTTCAGCTAGCTTCAATTCCGTGACAGTGAAACTGCATTCCAATCCGGCCGGCGGTGCCACCTTCCATCTTTGAATCGTATTATTTGACAACGGGAATGAAATCGGTGCGATTACACCACTCTTGTCGTAGATTGTATGGAAATCATAGAAAGTGTGATCACCCAGTCTAGCTGGACGCACCATGTAGTAGCTGGCATCATAGCCCGTGCCAGCCATCGAATCATCGGTCGTCAATGTGATGCGCATTTCATTGTTTACACTTAATTGGGTCGGTGGGACACGGTGTCCACAATAAGTTTGTTTTGATTTTCTTGTTGTGTTCGAGGCTGATGAGTCATCTAACTCGATAGTGACCTTGTCATAGGTGCATGAGGGGCTCCAAAAGGGACTTGGTGCGTCATAGCCGAATCTACCATAACCGAACCCTCCTCTCGTTCGGTATCGATCAAACCGGTGCCCAAAACCACTACGATAACCGAGTCCACGGTAGCCTCCAATTCCACGTTCGACTTGGAAATCCTTGAAAACGAGGAAGAACTGATAATCTGGTGGTCCTGAGAGTACTGTAATGCAGGTGGTATTGTCGTCATATCGATTGGGATAGTTTGGTGATGTTATTCGGCCCGATGCAAAGTGGGAATCAGCGTCGGGGATCTTGATAGTGCGATTACAGTCTGAAATTTTTTGATTTGGTTTCGCCACGAAAATCAAAAGTCATCAACTTACTATCCAAAACGGCATAATCCAACAAAAACTTTCCAGAATACTGACTCGTCGTCAAAACAGACGTTGTAATTTCAATCACACTGGATTGTGAAACGAATCGTGCCGGTTTATCAGTGCCACAATACCGTAACACATCCTTCGGCCTATCACCCCGGTTGCAAGCTGGATGTTCGCAGTTTTCTGGGATTCCGATATCCCTAATTTCGAGGAATTCAAACGGACATGTAGGATCAGCTGATGGGAAGTTAAATTGTTTGAATTCAAGCACGACGGGTTGTTTGTTTTTCGAAAAGAAGAACCATCGGCATCGTTTGTTTCGCTGGTTTGTTCGCGTTAAGCCTCGATCGGATTCATAGCTAGCGACATGGGGCTCTTCGACGGCATTCATGTAACCGCCGCAATCTGGTGGAATCGTACGGTAGCTCACGCTGAAGCCGTCAAAACTGTCGGCAGTGTCGGATTCAAAGTAGAAATCAGCGATTTTGGAGGAGCTTTGGAAAGTTATCGGAAGTTCGGTGGTGAAAGCGCATGTTGGGGGTAATAAAAGGCTGGATGTGGCTCGAGGGCCGTCATAGATCTGAAAAATTAGAATTTATTGAAAGCCAAAAAGGGTCAAAAAGAGACTCACAGCCACAAAGTCGTAACATGTAGTCAAATTGGATTCAATCCGCCGCCTCGATTCCACATTCATCTGATCAAACTTGAATTCGATTATTTTCTTCTTCTCGGATGCCTTTATCGTCCACAAGCATCTAAGGCTGTTGAAATACTTCCCTTTAGCGTCCAATGGCGGTGTCAATGTTTTCCAGTCACTATTCGCAGTCAAACTACCACCACATCCGCCTTCGGGGCCCAGTGTCGCCGCAAGGACGAGCTTAAATCCACCGAGGGATTTGCTGTGATCAGACCGGAATCGCACAGTAAGATTCCGTCCTTCTGTGATGATAAAATCTTTCGGTGCCGTTGATCCACAATATCTTCCGATCATCCGATTATCCGTAATGTTAGCCCGGTAATTCGTCGAGAAATTCATCACATGGCCATTGTACATTTCGACAAAGTCATAGATACACCGAGCCTCCGAGTCTTCCTTTTCAATGCTGATTGCCACAAACTTTGCGCTGATAACACGTCCCTTTGGCGCTGTGACATTCCAAACACAGTCCAAATTGCCATGGTACGGTAGTGGATACCCAGGAGATGAAATAACGCTCGTAAGTCGATCGCTAGTGCCATCAAGTCGAATGTCGCCGCCACAGTCGGCCAAGGCATATGATAGTTTGAAGCCGCGGCTCTTTTTGAGTTTCGACGATTCAAAACGGGTCGAATTCGCGGCAAAACGGACCCCGATGCCGCCATGGACAGCAATTGGTGGCAGTTCGGTGACATTTTTCAAGTGATGAGAGCATAATTTCATCAATGACTTGTTTCGCGCACTAACATCGATGATTTCAAGATAGTCGCCCCAGCATTCATCAGCTGGGGGCACAGTCTCGCCCCAAATGTTGTAAGATGCCAAATCGATGTCCAAGATTTTGAGCGTGATGATGGGAACAGCGGAATCAGGCAATTGTGGATAGATGAGATATTGACAATAGAGGTCTTCGTTCGGATAACCTAGCGGATAATGCGGTGAAGTGATAACACCATGGGTTAGTGCCATCACAGAACCGCATTGCGTGGACCATCGAGCCTTGAATCCACGACCACTTGTCGCGGCATCGGTCGTGAAGTTGAGTCTGATTCGATTCGATTCCGCGATGAAGGGTTTCGGAAGCTCATTGCCACACATTGTTGGTTGCTTTTCTTCGTGCTCAAAATAGAAGTAATAATCGCCCAATGGAGCTAAAGCACGACTTTGATACTCTTGTGAAAGCAAGAGATAGTCCTTATCACAATCCCGGCTCAATTGAACATCGAAATCGTCGAATTCTAGCTTCACATGATAGCCATTGGGCACAATGATGTCCCAAATACAGTTAGCATTGTTCGGATAATCCTTCGGATAGTTGGGTGTCGTGATTAGGCCACTTCCCGAATGACTCGTGAAACCGCAGCCCTTATCATTGTTCAGCACAAAACTATAAGTCAAATTGAAGCCCTTTCGTTGGACATTGCTATCAGAGTGCCAATACAGTGTCAATTCCCTCGAACGGGAGCGAATCTTTTTGAATCTGTCTGGAACTGGCTCATCGGCACCCTTACAGTAAGTTTGATAACGATGGATGACTGAATGTTCAGTGTGTTCTCCCTCGGCCACAACGAGTGCATCATTCTTGCATTCAACATGGGATTCAAGATCCATGAAGCCAATCTCCAGCTCGACGACATGGCCTTCCGGAGCTCGCAGGAACCATAAGCAATGCGTATTTTTGTCGTAAACATTGCCGTCGCCAAAGTTGGGGGATGTAATGACGCCTGATTGGGATTCTTCGGGGTCGATTGTGCCGCCGCAGGCTGGAAAGCGATTTTTAAGACGGAAAGTTGAAAAAAAGGAAAACTTACGGAAAAATTTAACAGAAAGGTCGAAGTGAAAGTCGTCAAACGGAATCACGTTGACATAAGCCAGTAAATCGATCTCGGCATTCGGGAAGGGGTATGAATAATTCTTATGATGGTTCGTAGTATTACAAATTTCTTGATCAATATTCCATGGAGACTCATCCAGTGATTTCAGTTGGATGAAATTACCGTAATCACAGGATGTTACCAATGATTCCTCGCGGAAGGACATATTTTTGACTTCTATCATGGTTGTGCCATCGAAGGGGCGTTTGATTCGGAGATGGCAGAAGGCTGAAAATGGCATTTATATTTCACAAAATTAAAAATCCGGCTTACATTTAGCTTTACCAAGATCTGTCTTGTTAAAGTGCCATTCAAGGTCCTCCGTGATGTATCGATTGCAATTTCTGTCTTTTTTGCTTCCCGGAATCTACAAAAAACATGTATTTCCAAAGTTTGGAGTCATAAAACTTACCTTTTTGTAGCTAACCGACCATGGCACAGTCGAACTTATATTCAGCTTAGACCTGCTAAGGTAAAGCACATGCGGCACATACTCTAACCGCAACATATCAGATTCGCCCACATAGTTTGTCATGTTCATACAAAATTGGAAGTCTGTCCGTGCTCCAATGGCAAATTTGTATGGAATGGCATCACTGAAGACAAGATTTGGATAGCAGCGGTCTTTGTTATAGTTGATGTAGAATCCATCAGTATCGTCGATAAACTCGAAACTCAAAACATAGACATTTCCGATTCCCGCATTGAACTTCCATTGACATTTGATGGCAGTTATTGGGTTCGGATAGCCGGGTAAAGTAATAGTGCCCTCATCGTCAGTGATCTCGCCACCGCATTCGTACTTTGTCGCAGCGACTTCAATCTCGAATCCGCAGACACTTGAAGGGCAAAAATGCATCATTTGCTGGGCATCTTTGCCCGTTGAATTTGTCTTGAATTCGACGTACATCATGTTAGCAACCGATTGATACGGCTTTGAATCTGAACTAGTTATAGCCATGGACGTACACGATGGTTCCAGGATGTAATCGCCGGTGGCATTACGATCGTGCATGGCAACGTATCCATCCGTGCAATTTTCGGAATATTTGAGAGTCATGCGTTCAACGCTGGCTTGGACGAAATGCCCGAGGGGCGCCTTGACCGTCCAGCCACAATCCGATTTGGCAGGATATGGCATGGGATAGTTCGGGCTTGTGATGGTTGAGTTTTGGCCGGGTGATAGGACGACACTTCCGCCACAGGATGCCAGCTCATAGGTCGCATTGAATCCAACAGATTTGACGTCAATGTCGGTGGTTAGCCGAGCGAAAAGGCTGGAACCGGTTGAATAAATCGTCGATGGGGGGTCTGTTCCGCAGTAAATGCCAATGAGGGGTGCCAGTTCACTAGGGCCATCACGGATTTCGAGGTAGTCGTCGTTGCCGCAACTGTAAAGCCAAAGTTTCACCCTGCCATGAAATTCCGCCTCTTCAAACTCACGTATTCCCTGTACTTTGCAAATTAAACGTCAACGGATCCACTGTAAACTTGATCCGATGACCCGTTGGTGCAGTCATTACATATTTACAATCGATGGAGTTGTCAATCAAGCCATATTCATTGTGTGGAGAACTCAGAACTTTGATAGGATGGTGCTCATCAACGAAAAGTTGATCCGAGCTGCAGTCATTGACGATTTCTTTCATCGTCATTTTAAAGCCTTGTAAACCGCGATATTCAAATCCTCCAAAATTTGAACCTGCATTTCCGTAGACAAGATTATCCGACTGGAATGTGATGAAAATGCGTCCAGCGTCGGCGACATAGGTAAAATTCTTTGTTCCGCAATGTTTGATTTCTTCCTCACCGAATGGTCTTGTCATCTAAAAGTAATCAGCATAGAAAAAGTTGAGATTTCATTAAAAGAATAGGAAAAACTCACCAAAACAAGATAATCCCCAGTACATTGACCATCAGTGCCCTCCAAATCAACCTCAACGGATACATTAATCGCGCGCCGACTTTCCAAAATTACTGTCCACGCGCAACTTTCATTCTTTCTGTACTGATCCGGGTATCCAGGGCTCGTTAAAATGCCTTCAAACGGAGAATCCTCGAGCGTAATGTAGTTATGGGAATTGCATCCCTGCCAATAATCAATCTCAAAGCCTGTGGCAACCCGCGATCGATCGGTTATCATTTCAATTTTGGCATTTCTAATCGCTGTTAAGTTGAGCGGACCACTTTTGAGGGCATTGCAATATTTCATGTTATCGCCTAAGCCGACTCCGAGGTCACGGTCAATCCGGATGTAATCATAAGTGCAGGATGTCGAATATTCGAAATCCAGCTTCTTAATTTGGAGGTTCAAATCGGAGAATCTGTTAGGATTCTTGATTGTCCAAAGGCATCGCATCTCATTATCGTAGTTCCCGAAACTGTTGGTCGGGTTTACAAGAGTTTGTTTTTCGAAAGCGGCTGTCAATTCTGTGCCACAGGTGTATTCTGAAAATCGGCATTACAATTGCTTAAAAATGCCAAAATGGTTTAAACAAACCTTCAAGGGTCTCAGCCTTTTTACTGCTGGTATGTTTGTTATACTCAGCGACAGTCACACCCTCCCATCGTGCCAAAAATGGTCGATTCTTAAGTGTACTGTAAGTATGGAAGTCAAATGTCACCCGACCACTGGGAATCCAATAAATTTCTGGTGGGGCGTCATTGTTCAAAAAGCCTTCAATCTTGTAAGTACAGTCTTCGCATTCGCCCTTGACTTCAAGAGTGACGCCAGATTGTGGTGGAATGTTGTACTTTTCAAAGACAAGCTTAACATAGCTCTTGTTTTCCGGTGCCACGAGTTCCCAGTGGATGGTACTGTGCCCATTTGGCTCGAGCCAGCCTTCTAGAGGGGTTGTCGTTTCCACTGAAAACACAATTTTGAGTTCGATTTTGACAAATTTGAATCTTGTTTACTCACTTAACCGCGACTTAAGCTTCATATTCCACTGTGGCTCATCCGGTATGTTGTCCTTATCAGGCCGGTACCGTAACCTCACTGTAATGTTAGCCGCGGCAAAATCAGCCCTGTCTGCAGTGCCACAAACTCGAGGACGGGCAGTCGACTCATTAGATAACCGTACTTCGATGTAATTTTCTTGGCACAATTCACTTTCTGGAAGCAATGGATAGACAACCGAGAGTGATGTGTACTCTCCTCCCGGCGCAATGAAATTCCATTCACAATCGATTTCGCGGTTTGGATCGACGTCAAATTCACTTTCATGGCGTGCGCCTTTGATTACGCCGCCACAGAAAGTATTTTCGAGACCATAGGTGATGAGGTAACGGCCACTGTTTGGCATTATTTGTGTTTTGAGAAGAAGTTTGTCGTTGCAAGTTCCCCAATCACGCGCTTCATTGATGGTATACGAGTCCATGAAGAGTGTTTCTTCGACCTCCGTGCCACAGGTAATCGTGAAGCTATCACCGGTGGATATGATATTTGATTCGTAGAGATGCTCGCCGCGGATGTAAAGGATGTCGCCCTCATCTTCTGGAAAGATATCATTCTGGCTTTGAAACGGGATTTTGGGATTCTTACCGTCATCAGTGTTCCGTTCAAACGCATATTCACATTCGTTAACGGCACTACTAACACCATCATGCTCAACCAGGAAAGTCTTCGGCTTCTGCTCGGCCACAAGTCGTCCACCACATTTGGCATACGCTTCGAGAACGAATCCACCATGTGATTTTGCATCGTCGCCAGATTCGGTTACTCTGGGCTGACTCGAACCCTGGAAGATGACCACAGCCGTATCCGATGTTGGATCGACATCATAGGGGGCAGACAAGCCGTTGCAAACACGGAAGACCATCTTTTTGTTCCAGAAGTAATTTTCGGATTGATTATAGCCGCCGCGATAGAATGAAAGGCCGCCTTCGAGATAGCTCAGTGAGACCGAACAGCTGAAAACACCCATCAGAAACCTTCAAAAAACTTTCAAAACCAACTTTGTGATAACATCATCACTCGGATACAGTAGCGCATGAACTTGTCTTCTATCCCCTGACGGATTCGTAAACTCTTTCAAATTGAAATGAACCATAGAGCCTTCTGTTGCGCGGAATTCCCAGATGCATTTGATGCCATTGTCGTAGGCAGCTGGGTAGCCGGGGGAGGTTATTGTTACATTCTTTGTTGGGTTTACTGTAATTACAAACTTTTTCACAACGCGCTTTCATTAGAAAATGCTCACCTTCAACAATACCACCACACTGTGCTTCTTTGCTCAAATTATACTTCTCAAAGTAGATTCCGCCATAAAGCACGTAACCCTTCGTCGAATGTTGGATATTACTCTTCGACAATCGCATCCTCATGTGAAGTTCGTTAGTGTGACTCAAATAAGACACATTCTTCAAAGTTTGGCAAAGAATCTTTTGAGGAACGCCAGAAGCATTCGACGTTCCCGAATAGAACGCAATTCCATCAGCTTCCTCGTCGTGGGGGTTCACAATATCATCACACTTTGAACCACCTTCCGGATTACCCATAAAGTAGGCGTAATCAATCTTAAATCTGATAACATAACCAACTGGAGCCCTAACCGTCCATGCACATTCGCGAACGGTGGAATTTGGCGTGAAATCGGATTGTGATACGGCAACGAGAGTGTTGTTGACATAGATAATGTCGCCACAGCCAATGGTTGAGTAGGATAACCAGAAATTATTACCAGCTGAATACGCTTTGAAATTAAGCTCCATAACATTGCTGACCGAAGTGATTTCACTGGGAACATTGATTTGACAGAACGCTTGCATTCCGGGGGCTCGGAAGTCATTGTACGGGGTACGAGAATCTGCGGTGAGCGTAAAGTTGCTGATTTGGGATTTGGGAACGCGAAGGTTTGAGCTTGAACACGGGTAAGCCATATTGAAACTATGGAAAATGACGCGAATACGGGAGCCCGGAGAAGTTCGGATGGTGTATTTACAGTTGAGAGGAGTGTTATCGGATGTTCCGTAGTTGGGAGATTGGATGGTGCCGTGGTGAGAGGTGAAGACGACGTCTTCGCAGTCTGAAAAAAGCGAAACGTTAATGTTTTTTATGGAACTTATGCTACGCCATTTGCACACTTTTGACACTAAACGCATATTCGTCATTCGCACTATTGCATTACACAAAAAATGCATTTGCACACAATAAACAATGAACATATTTTAAGTCATTCGCACTTTTTTTTTCAAAAAATGCAAATTTGCACAATTTCGTTTCAAAGTTGCAATGAACTCACCAGTAGTAAAATGACCCAAAAATCCAAACAAGCTGCCCTGATAACTTCCACCATGCTGCACATATCTCACTTCAAGCTTGTTACTCTCTGCCAAAACCGCCGCAGTCGAAGTTTCCTTAACACAGTACCGTCGCAATAGATTGTTTCGATTTTCACTATCAATGACTTCCAAGAAGTTGGCCGAAAAAGCTGTACACTCTCCACGCATGTTACCAGAGTTCAAATCATCGATGAACGGGAAAGTGAGTTTGACCTTGTTGCCCTCAGCCACTGACACCGTCCACGAACAATCGAGCGATCTTGAATCCTTGTCAGGATATTGCGGCGCAGAAAAGTATCCAGAAATGCCATTGACTCGACCACCACAGCCAGCGGCAAAGACTTCATAGCGGAGACGGAAATATGTCGTTGTCGGGGAGGTTGTCGTGACTCGGATGAAGGCCCGATTGCCTTGGGTGATAAGCCGTACCGGATGTGGATTGTCGCAGAGCTTTTCGAACCCGGGGAAGTCTGGGGACGTCTCTGACATGCCGTTTTTGATGGTGATTTGGCCCTTATGGCAACTCATGGATATGTTTTCGAAGGAGAGGGAGATTCGGTGCATTTTTGGGAGCTGAAGAGTATCGTTTTCAAATTTGTGCCGTTTCGGAAGTCAAAACTTACAGCAATGATGTATTCACACTTTGTATTCCTAGGGAACTGTGTGCCATTGTATTCAATAACCCCACTTTCAGCGGAAAATGTCCGATCACACTCCGTGTCAGCCTTTACGACACGATACTTCGCCGAGAATCCAACGCCATTGACGCTTCTATCAGACATGAAGACAACTGCCATCTTGTTACTGCGTGATATGAGTGGTGGTGGTTTCGCATGGCCACAGAATACGCCTAATAACTCTCCATGATCGTCCTCGTCAGTGTAAAAAGAGTCAAAAACTCGAACGTTATCAAAGCCACAGCCCTCACTGTGAGGAACCAATTCAACTTCGAAAACATCGAACTCGAGTCTAATTTGATTAGCACTTCCGCTGACAATCTCGTAAATACAAAACATATGTGACGAATATTTTTCCGGATATCCGGGTGAAGTGAGCACGCCAGTTGGAGTGTAGAAAAATCCGCCACACCCAACATCAACGATTTCATAGTCGAATATAAAGCCGTGATTTTCTTCATGGCCACTTGTCGAATAGGTGATTGAGAATGGCACATTCCCAGATGTCGTAACTTCGCCGCCTTCCACAACGGGATAACGCGCACAAACGTAGCGTTTGTTAATCTGTTCGTGTGTTGCGTGGCCACCGTTGAACTGAAACAACCAAAACTTTTATGCTTTTAAAACGACCAAAAACATACTTCAATATAATCCTGCGTCGTTGCTTGAGCCTTCTTATCATGCCAACATCTAAGTGCATCGTGTGGAAGCTTAATTTTTCTGAAGATAACCCGAATCGCTTCCCTCTTTGTCGCGATAATCCGATATGTACACTTGAAGGGAGTTTTACTCGGTGTAGGATAACCTGGTGATTGAATTGTGCCATTTCTTTCCGTGAAATCCATCTCACAGACAGATTCATACTTTAGTTTGAACCCTCGTCCTGTGCCGGATTCATCTGATCTGAAGCCAAGCTCAAAGTGATTGTTGGAATAGGTGCCACTTGGGGGTCTCATGTTGCAAAAGACGCCGCCCTTCGGTAGGAGTCGAACGTTATCACCCATACAACTTTCAAGATTGTGGAAGCCGCTCAACATTTCAAGTTTGAGGACGTTTGTCTGGACATCAAAGTCAATGAATTCAATGCGAACTTTACGGGCGGATTCTGGAACGCTCAAGTCGGTGCTGTTTTCGACGGATGCGTCAAGTCGCCATAGGCAGTTGAGATTAGGGAAGTAGGAGTGAGGATAGTGGGGCGATGTGATGTAGCCTGACATTTGGCCCTTGGAATCAGGTCGGAATTCGCCGCCGCAATCGGCTTCGACTGAAAATTGGGTTTTTAACATACGTAATGGCCACGTTATGCACTGATAACATTTTGTTACGCATTCGTAACATCGCGTTACGCATGTGTTACAGTGTTACGTATGCGTTACATAGCGTTACGCATTCGTAACATTGCGTTAAATGCCTTAAATAAAACAGACTTACGTTCAATAACCCTGTAGTTAATCGTAAACCCAACACCACACCACGAACTCGGCTCATCACCATCACAGTTGACCGTCCCCAAATTTGGATCCACAATGCGTCGATCCGTCCTGAAGTAAACCGTCGCATACGGCACAGTTGTCCGCACAATCCTCGGCTTGGTAATCGATTCACAGAGCTCCAAAATTCTAAGTGAATCCACGGCAGATTGATGGTCAAACACTTCCAGTGAGTTTACACTACAATTGACCACATCTTTCGTGCCCATAGTTACACTCTTCACACTGAGCTCTAAATGGTATTCTGGCGGCACGGAGATGTACCAAATGCAAACATCTTCATCATGGATATCAGAATAGGAAATGGTCCCCGTTGATCCGGTCAATCGACCACCACATCGAGGACTCGCCGCTTTCCAGGTAATGCGAAGATAGCTGTCTATCATGACCTCATTCGACGTGAAAAGAATTTGAGCTGCGCCCCCGGAAGTGTAGAATGGCATAGCTGGGGCCTTTGCATCTTGGCAGAATGTTCCGATCAATGGTTGACTCGCCGAAAGGCCATCGTGGATCGAAATGTTGCCAAAGGCTGTTTGACAACTTTTTTGGAAGCGATTCAAGAAGGATTTTGTGGTGTAATTCTCGAATTGGAATTGGATTATCTTCCGGCTATCGAGAAGCTGGATCGTCCATTGACATGAAATCCGTGTCATGATCTCGCTTCCATTGAACACAATGACACCGGTTTCATTGTGTGTGTGGAATCCGCATTGACTGGCTTCTTCGTGTTCACAGTTGTCGCCATAGAATCCATCAATACATTCACAAACAGGAACGCGAGTCGGATTATATAAACCTTGTCCATACCCAACTTTACAGGTACCACGATATCCACATGTTTTTCCAACGCAAACATCACTGTGCTCGCAATATTTGCCAATGAAACCGGGTTCACATTCGCAATATCTTTCGTTTTCGTCTTGGCCGTCGACTTCCTGAAGGTTATTGATCGTAAAATTGATAAAAACTAAAATGAAACCAACCCTATACTCACAATCTCCACGACCATTGCATAACACATAACAGCTCAAATCTTCACTTTTAGTTTCATTGAGCTTTTGGCACCCATATTTTCCAATCCCATCGCCACTATACCCTTCTTTACATTTACAAACAGCAGAAAAAGCACTGGTATCAGTGCAAGTAGCCAGACTGCTACAATGTTCCTTACTGCACATTAGTTTTTCAATTTCGCACTTTTTGCCATCGCCTTTGTATCCCTTGGGGCAAGGACCACAGGTATAGCCTCCAAAGTGGTTCAAACATTGAACTTTCGGCGATTTCGAACAATCATTAGTGAATTCACTGGCACATTCATCGAAATCCGTGCATTGGATGCCGTTTCCTTGCATTCCGGCCGGACACGATGTACATCTGAACCCTCCGGGCGTGTTTACACAACCCGCTCCTGGATAACACGGCTTTCTTGCACACTCATCGATGTCGACACATGTTGGATTGTCGGGATCGTTATCACTTACATATCCGAATTCACAGAGACATCTGTAGCTCTCCTTGCTGCCATCAGCCGACGGAGATGGTAAACAGTGGCCATGTTCACCGCAAAGGTCCAAATTCAAATCACAGGACGATGATCGAAGCTGACAATGAGTGCCGTAGAAACCACTCGGGCAATGGCACTTTATGCCGGGCAGGGCTCCATTGTTCGTGCATGTCGCATTGTTTTTACATCCAACCGGGGTTGATGCGTAAAGTGCGCATTCATCGATTCGATTTTCACATCGTTTACCGTTATAGTGTGCCGGACAGAGGCACTGGAACTTGGCAATAAGGTCGATACAAGTGCCGCCGTTCTCGCAGGGTTGATTGATGCACTCATTTTTGGCGATTAGTTTGGTGAAGTTCAAAATGTGCCCGGCTAGTTGATTGATGGATTTGCGAAGGCGTGAGTTGGCTTTATCCTTTTTGCGCTTTGCAAAGTCTGTGAAGTTTTGGCGGAGCGTTGCGAGCTGTAATGTTGAAATAGTGAACATTTTAGATAAGAAAAGTGATAAACAGACCTCATAGCCAAGTTCTCGAACTTTCGTCTCCACACCGAGGGTCTTTTCATTGGCACCGATAAGATGGTAGTCAATTTCGTGCAGATGGGAAGAGAATCGTGCTATGTGGATGTTTAGTTCTTCGATTTGGCTCTGAAAACACAGATAATTCAAAAAAATTTGAGTTTTAAGCATGATACAGTTGTGTTACGCATTTGTAACACTGTATAACGCATGCGTAACAATGTATAACGCATGCGTAACACAGTGTTACGAACACGTTAAGCATTGTGCAATACTTTTTACTACGTGAATTTACCAACCCCAATCCCAATTAGCATATGCCAATCTCCCATGAATGGAGTGTCTATAAAAACCCTCAAAACAATCGAAACGGTTCTCATTTACGCGCCCCCCACGCTCGTCTCGATCAACCATGTCCATCCCGGAAGGCGACTACGAAAAAGGCAAGAAGATCTTCAAGCAACGTTGCTCTCAATGCCACAACATTGACTCGCTCGCCACGAAGACCGGTCCCACCCTCAATGGCGTCATGGGTCGTAAGTCGGGTGCCGTCGCCGGGTATGACTATTCGGGTGCTAACAAGGCTAAGGTGGGCATTTGAACAACTTTGTTAAGCTCAATTATGCCAATCTGCCAATTACAGGGCGTCGAATGGAACCGCGAAACGCTCTTCGAGTACCTCAAGGACCCAAAGAAGTACATCCCGGGCACGAAGATGGTCTTCGCTGGGCTCAAGAAGGCCGATGAGCGCGCTGATTTGATCAAGTACATCGAGGTCGAAGCTAAGAAGGCCCCCGCATAATCCCGTCTAATCATTGTATAGCTTGCCCTTCGATAAACTTGACTAAAAACAATAAATTGGAACTTACTGAATTTGGCAGATTTTGGATATCCGTTTTGTCGAACCAGATTGAAGCATTGTCGCTCACTCGAAATGTTATGTTTTTCGATTTGCCAGCATGGAAATAGATGTTTCCATCGACCATAAGAATCCGTGACCTTGTTTCATCACTGTTGGCTACGACGAGGTCACTGTAGTCATCTACGGCAAATGCGGTGGTCGCTAGGCATACAACTATGGCAATGGCAAATATAGTTATGTAGTTTGGGGGTTTCTCGCGGGGTTTCATTGGAATCTGGAAAAATTGTGATGAAAAAACATCAAAACGCGAACACTAAAAACTGGAAAATCGAATGGAATGGATTGAATAGTCAAAACTGATTCCGTTTTCTACCTAAACTTCACCATCAATCGTTTGTTTGGATCATCGCTTCCACCCCTCTTGCAAAATCATAGCTATCCAATGGCACGTCAATTGTTTCTGCGCGCACTGTCAACCAATCATCGATATTGTGGCGGTTGACGAGTTTTGTGATTCAGACGTATCAAATTTCAATCCGTGTTTTGATTACGTTTCGGGGATGACGCCCCCCAACTTTGACCCTTGTCTTTCGAAGCCGAGAATCACATCCAAGACCATTGTAAAGTAAAGTTTATATAATTAACAGAAAAAGCAATAACAACGATCGAAAACAAAAAGTAACAGGTAACAGTTAACAAAAACAACCTCACGGTGAATCAGGTTCCATCTTTTCCTCCTTTTTTCCAGTGGCCTCTTTTTGAATGGCATAAGCGGCATCAGTGATGCCGACGCGATTATCCTTGGACAAGTTCATCATCGAAGGGTGGAAAGCAAGGACGGCAAAATTTTCGTAGTAAAACTGGCCACATTGCTCTTGCAGCTTCTCTTGAGAATACTGCCAGGCGTATTCGATGACCTTCGATAAATTGTCGACAGTCATTTTGTAGAAGATGTACTTTTCGATTCTTTCCTGCAATGTAAGAATTCGTGTAAAAATATATTTAATTTCAAGTGAAACTCACCGTCGCTGTGACGATTCCGTACTTATCGCAAAACTGATGAATTCCCAAATACTCTTCAATCGATTTCTCTTCAACGTCGCGACCCAGGCAGAAGTCAATAGCGTTTTTCACAATTGCGAAATCCATATCATCGATCTCGACGACGCCTGACTTGGCTTCTTTGCTGTCAATTCCAAACATAGCATCGAAGACAGGTGAGATCATCGAGAGGAACCCCCGATGGACCTGCAAGAACATGATTTACGCGGGATTTCATTTCTCAACACCCACCTTGAGACGCTCATTGCCAACGACCAGCTCGGTGTTCCAAAAAGGAAGCCAGGTGGGATCGACGAGCTCATGTGGATGCATGAAAAAGCCGTGATCAGAATGTGGTGTTTCGAAGCAGAATTCAACGTTGCAAGTAATCGATAAATCTTCATACATATTAACAGTTTCAGTATTAACTTCATGTTGTCCCATTGTTTTGAAATCGATGAGCGCATCTTCACAAACTAAACAAAAGCATATATATATAAACTGCTGGTAGACAAATAGAAACTTACATTCATCGCATTTCAATTTCAAATTTGCGCGAATAGGGCCTCGTGAAACTTGGAAAATAATGCAACAACGTTTGTTCCCAAAATATCTCTTCACTTGTAGAAACCAAAGACATCCAGGAAAACCCGTAACGGCATGCTTTTCAGAAGTGGTAACATCCTCACCCAAACTCATACCAACGCTCATACGGATTTCATCGACGAATTTTTGTTCCTGAAATAACAAAAATTGTGATACCAATGTGGAAAGAAATAACCTTAAAGAAAAACTAACCTTCACCATTTTCAAACTTTGGCGAAAAGGAAACGACAGTACGGATAGAAGGACAGCGGCAGATGTTAGGAAGCGTGAATTCAGTGTTTGTTGAAGACAGCCGAGTCGAACAACCAGCGGCGGTTTGGTGGGGCAACAAGGCGGAAAACAGCCAACTTCTGCGCTTATTCTGTGCGGGACCAGATTGTGTGCACTTTCTTGTGCAAACTGAAAAAACAACCGATAAACCAAATTCATATCTGGATTTCGATTGCAGATGCCGTTTGATTTTCCCTTCTGTTTGACATCCATCGGTTGTTTGGATCATTGCTTTCAATACTCCCGGAAAATCATAGCTGTTCAATGGCACGTCCAGTGTTTCTGTGCGCCGTGTCAACCAATCGCTGACAATGTGACCATTGACGACTTTCACCAATCCAATGTATCAAATTTCAATCCGTGTGTTGACGACACCTTGTTGACACTTTTTCAATCATTTGTAGTGACAAGACGTGTGATACCAATTTATATGGCAAAAACTGAATAACACAAAAATCAAAGATGATTGAAAACATACAAATAACGAACTCAGTTATCAAAATGAAACAAAACGATGCAAAATGAGGGTACAAACTGGCAGTTGAACACAAGAAAACAATATTCAAGCAGAAACAGGATCAACCCCGGGGGACAGGTAGTACGGCATACTAAAACAGCTACTTTTGTACAAAAATGTCAAAGTGGGGGCGGTTGTGGCCTTTTTGTGATTCTGCTACTTCTTTTTTGTAGGTTCTGGTGTTTCGGGCTTCGGTTCAACCAACGACTTCTTGAATTCAAAAGCGGCATTGACGAGGTCAGTGCGGAGATCATTTTCCAAAGTGATGATGGAAGAATGAAAGGCGAGATGCTCCAAATTTTCGTAGTAGAACTTGGCACATTGGTTTTGCAAGCTGACATGATAATTGTGCCAAGCGTACTTAACCACAACGGTGAGGTTATCGACGGTCGTCTTGAAATCAATACATTTTTCGATGCGACTCTGTAATCGAGGGACACGTAAATATATATGAAACTTCAATAGTGATGAAAAACTTACAATCGCCGCAACGATGCCATACTTGTCGACAAACTCATGGACGCCGATAAACTCTTCCAAAGACCTATCTTTCATGTCGTAGCCGAGGCAAAAGTCAATTGCGGCTTTGACGGTTGTGTACTCCATGTCGCTGATCTCGACGATGCCAGTAAGGGCTTCTTTCGTGTCCGCACGGAACATTGCTTCGAAAACGGGCGATATCATTGACAGAAAGCCTCGATGAACCTATAAAAACAACATGAATGCCAATCGCACCTCTAAACACCCACCTTGAGACGTTTCTCCTCAACCACCAGCTCAGTATCCCAATGTTGCTTGGAACAAGGATCAATGAGTTGATATGGACGCATGAACCAGCCTTTCTGAGAACATGGAGTTTCGTATCGAAACACAACATTGCAACTGACGGAAATAACGCTGTGACCATAATTTGGAGTCACATGAACAGTGTGTTTGCCCGCAGTCTTGAAGTCGATTGTACCTCTTGGATTGTCTAAAAGTGAAATTGTTACAAACCTTTGGCATAAAAAAATCACGAACCATTATGACATGTAACACTGTAGGTCATGCCGATAGGTCCCTTTGACACATGAATACTGACGACTCCACTCGGATTGTCGTAACGCTTTTGGTATTGGAGGAACCAGTAACATCCAGGATAATCAGCAACACTACGGTTCTCGGTTTTTGCTACGTGATTGACGTGAGCAGTGCTGCTGACATTCAGGGTGACCTTGTCGGCAAAGTTGATGTTCTAAAACAATCGATCACGATGTCGTTTAAAGAAAGTTTGGTAAAAACTTACAGGCGCCATTCTGCAAAACAAAACAAGCTCGGTGACGTCTGGCGTTGAAGTAGGGCAAACTTTTTCTGAATATCATGAATAAACCAATTCTGCGCAATCAGTGAGGTATGCAATGATTAATAACGCGTTTCAAGGCAAGGACAATAGAATAAACCAAACTTTTTATTTTTGTTTGGTATTAAAACCAGAAAATGTAAAAAGAAAAAATAACGTATTGATTAAAGCCAACAATCATTTCAAGATGGAAAACAAAAGCAACAACAAAAACGAATTTTTGAATCAAGGATCGGCCAACGATTCCTTCAAAGCAAAGGCAGCATCGGTGAGGGCAGCACGAAGATCATGGTCCAACTTCATAATAGACGGATGAAGCATCAGGGTTTCCAAATTCTCGTAGTAGAATTGGACGCATTGCTTTTTCAGGTTCTCATGAGAATTCGCATAAGCGTATTCGACAAGGAGCGAAAAGTTATCGACGGTTGTTTTGAAGTCAAGGCACTTCAGAATTCGGTCCTGTAATTGAAACAATTGGTCAACAAAATGTCAAAGAGATGTAATGAATTATATAATCAATGTAGTAAAAGTAACCCACAATCGCAGTGACAATGCCATATTTGTCGAGGAACTGATGGACACCGATAAGCTCTTCTAATGTTTTGTCCTTCATGTCGCGGCCAAGGCAATAGTCAATCGAGTTTTTGACGGTAGCAAATTCCATTTCCTTGATCTCGACAATGCCAGTCTTGGCTTCCTTCGTGTCAGAACTGAACATTGCCTCGAAAACAGGTGAAATTGAAGAAAGGAAACCGCGATGGACCTGGAATGATTTCATTCAGACTTATTTGTCTTCAAAATGCATAATTACCTTGACGCTTTCATCACCAACAACAAGCTCGGAGGACCATGTGGAGGAAACAGAGAGGGTCATCAGTTCAAACGGATGCACAAACCAACCTTCAACAGCAGGGGATTCAAAGGAGAATTGAGCATCACAGGTGACATTGAAAGAGCCGGCACCGCTGTTGTACATTTTAAGGGAATACTTATTCGCGGTTGTAAAATCAATGGTCACGTCTTTCACATCTGAAAGTGGTATTGTATCTTAATGTTGGTTTTACACAAAAAAATATTAAAATACCGTTGTAACAGGTAAATTTCAACTTCCCGCTGATGGGCCCTTTCAACACATGAAAAGTAACAATGCCGTAAAAATTGGCATCCTTTTTGTATTGCAAGTACCAATTGCAACCCGGATAACCTTTAATGGGACGTTCTTCGGTTTTCGAAAGATCGGGATTACTATTAACGCTGTTGTAAAGGGTCATTGTGACTTTATCGGAAAACTGCTGTTTCTAAAACAACTATGGTTAATAATATTGTTAGAATAAGACAAAACCATACGTGAGACATTGGGCTATATCAGATGAAGGTGGAAGCAGCAACAAATGATAAATGTGCGAAAAGCACTACCTAAAACGTAAATTAACAACAAACGTTGACAAGCACAAATATATCAATCAATGAGATATACAATGATGGCTAACATTTTGAGACTATTCGTCTTTGACAGTACAGCAAATGGACAAAATATAAAACAAATTTATAGTGAAAAAAATCAAAAGCAGACGGGTTTAAAAAAATGTACCAACATCAAACAAACAAATAGCAGTCGAACAAAAATCAAAGAACTTTCAGAGGAGGGCACGGTCAACCACTGCCCATTTGCATTCAGAGGCGGCATTGACAAGTTCCGCGTGAAGATCATTGCCCAAACTGAGGATTGACGGATGAAATGTAAGACATTCCGAATTCTCGTAGTAGAATTGACCGCATTGCTTTTGCAAACTGACGTGAGAATACTGCCACGCGTATTGCACCAACAAAGCAAAGTTGTCGACGGTCGTCTTGAAGCTGATGCACCTTTCAATGCGGTTCTGAAAATGAGAAAGATAATAAAAGTTAACTTAAAGTTGTCTAAAAACTTACAATCGCTGTAACGATGCCATACTTGTCCAGGAACTGATGGACACCAATAAGCTCCTCTAATGTTTTGTCCTGCACATCATGGCCAAAGCAGAAGTCGATCGCGGTTTGGACGGTCGTGAAATTCATATCTTTGATCTCGACAACGCCAGTCTTGGTTTCTTTCGTGTCGGTGCGAAACATTGCTTCAAAGACGGGGGAGATCATTGACAGAAAGCCTCGATGAACCTGTAAAAACAACATGAATGACAATCGCACCTCTAAACACCCACCTTAAGACGTTTCTCTTCAACCACCAGCTCAGTATTCCAATTTTGGGCGGCAGAAGGATCAATTAGCTGATATGGATGCATGAGCCAGCCTTCATTAGAACTGGGAGTTTCGAATCGAAAAGCAACATTGCAAGTGATCATAATGGTGTTAAGATAATTGGGAGTCACATAGACGGTGTGCGTGTCCGCAGTTAGAAAATCAACGTTGCCTTTCAAACTATCTAAAAGCTTCATCCTTAAATTATGCGTGGTGTAATGAAACATCACCAACCTTTGTGACAGATAACATTGAAGTAAATGCCGATAGGACCTTTTGAAACATGAATACTAACAACGCCAGTCGGGGACTCGTTGCGCCGTTGAAATTGGAGAAACCAATAGCATCCCGGATAGCCGGTAACAAGACGGTGTTTAGTCCTCGAGACATCATGAAATTGAACACCGGCACTGATAGACAACGTGGCGCTATCAGTGAACTCACGATTCTGAAAATCAACGTTGTTGAAACTGGTAAAACAAGATCCAATGAATACATACATATGCCATTCTGCAAAATTAGACAGTGTTGCCAGGGAGCCGTGTTGATGCTCAATTGAACTGCGGAAGCCAATAGAATTGTGTAACGCTTGAAAAAACGCTTCTCGGACGTAATTGGTTCAATGTTAGCGCGCTCGCATAAGTCAATAGTGACTTGATCGTGAAATATTTGATCCTGAAATAGAAAACTGATATTAGTTCAAAAACAGACACGCATTGCCCATTTTACGACTTCAGATGAGGACAGGATTTCAGCTAACGATTAACGAGCCTTCTGGCGTAAAAAGACAGAAAATAAGGTAAAGGAAGACTGGCTTGAAGTAATGAAAACTGTGCCGCAAACAAAATTGAAATGTGCGCAGAAAAAACTCAAACTGATTTCGCAGCCGCCACTTTTGTCTGTGTGAGACCAACCTAGGGGCGACAATGCGCATGGGTGTAATTTCGAAAATCAAATGCAATTTTACGCATGGCGGTCACACTTTGAGCTGAAAGTTGTACTATCATCTGATTTGAGTGCAAGCTTGGCAACATTCTTGGCTGGCATTATGTTTATTACAACTGTTCTGTTCCTTTTTTCCACCAAATTTTTATACACTTTTTACATCGTGCCGCGACTCAAATTTTTGAACCCTTCAAAGTTTATCTTGTGTTGATTCCTCATTTGCACTATGCACTATTCGGTAATAAATTCACCGAAACGGTGTTCTCTATTCTTCCAGTTGACCAAAATACCCTTCAAAGGGTCACAAATTATCACACTACAATGCTCCATACTGCAGTACCGAGAAGACAGGTGAACGTTATTCTAGAACGTATGAATATATATTATACGTAGGATGTTGACAAACTTATGCATTGTTAATTGTGTGACAAATCACTTTTTTAGCGTTAAGACGGTGTCTGGGAGAAAAGCGCAACTCGATTACCCATCAAAAAATTTTTATTTCAAAAATCAATAGTGCTATCAAAGGACGTCTCGGTGTTAAAAAGTTAGGGTCTGAAGACGCCTTCTGAAGGAGCTACAGTTTTCCAAAGTCGGAAATCTGGAAAATTTGGAACCTCATAAGTCCGTTTGTTTTTAGTTCATCCATCTGATATTTTGGCTCTAGGGTTATTTTTTGATGCTGAATCCATTGGTGATAAGCAAATTTTGTTATCAGTGATAAAAATTTTGATAAGGAAAATTTTGACCCATATTTTTCTTCTGTTTACTCTGCGTCTTGAATTGAATGCTGAAAACCAATCTGCTACGATAGGTTACAAATAATAAATATTGATTGTTATCGTATCCCGGTGCTTTGGTGACTTCTATCTGCTCAAACATGATGACCAAAAATGAAAGTGATGCAATCATGAAACGAGTTACATTTTCGGAATCAGCGTAAAAAATAGTGGTAAATTAAATATTTTATTTTCTCACAACACTAGTTTAAAGTTTTTGCATTTTATTGGAAAAAGGCTAAAAAGTGCAGGCGGAGGTCGAACCCGCGCGCCTGGTGCGACACTCGTTTTGAAAGTGTAGTTTACCACGCGCGCATGCGGGTTCGACCCCCGCGCGCATTTTTTTCTTTTTTATGATAATTTACAAATTTTTAGATTATTACAATAACAAACCAAAACACCCATTTCGACATAACATTTTACGCTGAATTCAAATATGTAACTTATTCCGTGATTGGAGCACTTTCATTTTTTATCACCAGGTTTGAGGAGATAGAAGTCACCAAAGCACCGGGATACGGTAACAATGAAAAATTTTTATTAGTTTGCTATTATAGTAAATTGGTTTTCAGCATTCAATTCAAGACGCAGAGTAAACAGAAGAAAAATATGGGTCAAAATTTTCCTTATCAAAATTTTTATCACTGATAACAAAATTTGCTTATCACCAATAGATTCAGCATCGAAAATTAACCCTAGAGCCAAAATATCAGATGGATTAAGTAAAAACGAACGGACTTATGAGGTTCCGAATTTTCCAGATTTCCGACTTTGGAAAACTGTTGCTCCTTCAGAAGGCGTCTTCAGACCCTAACTTTTTAACACCGAGACGTCCTTTGATAGCACTATCGATTTATGAAATAAAAATTTTTTGATGGGTAATCGTTTGTATGGGTCCTTGTTATTTTCTCCCAGACACCGTCTTAATACAACCAGGAAGAACAGATGAAATTACCGAAATGTAGAAATCTGTGTTTTTAATAAATTGATACAGTCAGCAGGCTGGAAAACAGTGTTTCCACTTCCTGACAAGTGGGAACAACACATCTTTGAGGTTCTTAGTTAACATAAGGCAGCGTCGATCACATTTTGTATTACAATCTTTTCGATATATTTTCTTCAGCAAATGAAGTTGAAAACTGTACCAAAATGATGATTTTAGTATTTCTTCGATAACACATGGTGTTGTAGCCTAGGAAAAGACAAAAAGAAGGAAGCAGTTACGTAACAGATCGCGTGTCCATTGTTTTATTTACTGTAAATACCGCAAAAAGCTTATTTTTACCGTTTAATCGTTAATTTTTGTGCTACACCCCCAGCTTGGTTGTATTTCCTTCAAAATATCAAAAATAAAATATGTAAACGTGCAAGTTAATGGCTTCCATGCATCGTTTGACCAAAAATGAGAATCATATTAACGTAAATGACGCATTTCACTTTGGTTTATTCATGTTTTCAACAATATCGTTTACTATTTTTAATAAGCTAACCCTATTGGACTACAACCCATCTCTAAAAGTTGCACTCAACTTCTTTGTTCTCTGTTCAGTTATTTATACCACAAAGGTTGTAAAAGTTTTAAAAATGCGTTACGCGAAAAGGCGGTCCATTAACTCGTGCCAGCCGCAACACTCTTGGGAACTCACCTGTCCGTGTCCTTTGACGATTGAATACAAAATTCATGTTTATTGAAACCTTGTCAGATTTTTAGTTTCAGTTAATGGCATTAGGTTTGACAGCGGTATTGTAACCGTTGAGTTTTTTAGTGAGAAAAGTTGTTGAATTTTAAGATAAAGAGCCTTTTTGGTCGGTCAGAACCACTAAGTTTAAAGTTCTTTTTCCATTTATGGCCATTGCCCGATTTACAACGTTTGTAGTCTTTAGCAGTTTTACAATTATGTGTATTTATGTTTGGCAATGTTTTACGCAGCCATGTTTCATCACAAAATACCCACGGATACAAAGTTTAGTCGGCTAGTAATTGCAACACTGCCTAGTTGAATGTTTGTTCCGAAAACCCAAAATGCCAATTTCCCCTTTTTTGTATCACAATAAACGTGGTAGCCAGAATGTACCCACAAATTTTGTTGTTTTTTGAATCAGTTTTTTGCGTCTCCGGAAATTGGAATTTAGACGCATTTTTCATTTCAGACCACCAAAATAACAAAATAAAAATAATAAAATGTACCGAGCAGCAAGACGTACCCTTCTTTCGCCTTTGCCAGCTGTCTACCCGGGGGATCTTTGTTTGGGCACAGTTTCATCGGATGACGATAAATCTACAACTTCCGGCGGAACGAGGAACAATAGTGTGGATGTGGCTGGCTTTGCGGATAATCATGCTTTTGGCAAACGTCGGATGACCCATGATATTATTGATAAGGTCGAGAATTCGCCGGTTGAGGTCAAACTTTGTCATATTTATGAGCTCCAGAATGGGGAGTAAGTTTGTTTACCGATTGGCAAAGGTTTTGATGAGTAAAATGATGATGTGAGATTTGTTGCAGAATGAAAGAATGCGCGGTTACTGTCGATTCCAACAAAGGTCCAGTCAATCTACGCTTGTTAGTCGTCAAACACAAAGGAAAGTGGTACTGTTTGGGGGCTGATTGCACTTATTGCGGTGCTCCGCTTATCAATGGTAAGCATTTTCGATAAATGTCATTCCAAATTTTGATATTTTAACTTCTTTCAGGTTTCCTGACCTTTGGCCGCCTCCGCTGTTCCCTCCACGGCACAGCGTTCAACCTCAAAACCGGCAAACTTGAAGATCCTCCTGGCTTCGACTCTCTACCCTCTTTCCCCGTCATAATCAACAAAACTGATGTCTGTATCACCTCAACCATCCAACGCCTCCTCCAACATTCCGTCGTCACCCCAATGTGCCGTGCCACTGACGGTGTCTCGGACCCCGTGGTCATCGTTGGCGCAGGTCTCGCTGGTGTAACATGCGCAGAGGCTCTGCGACAGGAAGGGTTCAACGGGCGGATCATGCTCATCTCAAAAGATGACATACTGCCGTACAATCGATCGATTTTGTCGAAATTGGGCGCCGAGAATGCAAAGATTGAAGACATAACCTTCCGGCCTCGAGAGTTTTATGAAACGCATGGAATTGAGCTGATCCTATCGAATCCCGTCAAAAATGTCAATGTTGAGGACAAGATTATTACACTTTCCGATGATCAAAAGCTCACATACAGTAATTTGGTGCTTGCGATGGGTACTAACAACCGGCTGTCAACAATTACCAACAGCAATGATTTGGATGGGGTTTATCAGCTGAAGGATGTCGATGATTTGTGGAAGATTATGGAGGGCGTTGAGAAGAAGCATGTCACTATTGTCGGGGCCGGGTTTAACGGTGAGAATTTCAAAGCATAGATTTTGTCTAAACAGTGATTACAGCCCTCGAACAAGCATCATCCATCAGTCCTCACACCCGTAGTGTCACAGTCCACTGTAAGTCAGAAACCCCGCTGAAAAGTTTCGGCGTGCCATTTGGCCGAGCCCTCCGAACTTTCATCGATGACGAAACAAACGTTCGAATCCGTCTCCAATCAACGATTCGCAGTTTCGATGGCTTTGACAGAATCGAACATGTCGTAGTAAAGGATGGGCTCTGTGCCGTCGCGCAGGCCGCCATCATTGCTATTGGGATTCAGCCATGCAGCAGTTTATTGATGAAATCGAAGGTTCAAACGGATGGAGAGGGTTTCATCAAAGTCGACAGTCGAATGATGACAACCGTGCAGAATGTTTATGCGATCGGGGATATTGCAAGCTTTCCTCAGCGGAATGGGATCTGTGCCAATTTGCCGCACATTCAAGCTGCTCAATTTCAAGGTTAGCTTGATTCAAAGTACTAATTTCACTTTAAAACAGTCAATTTCAGCCCGAACAGCAGCCCTATCAATAACTGGCAAAAACAACACCGAAGAAAAGAACACTTCCTTCATCCCAGTAATGTGGATATCCTTATTCGGCATTGTGGCACGATTCTGCGGTGATCCGAACACTCAGCCGACGGAATACATCGCGAGAGGGTCGTTGAAGGATAAAACTTTTGTTTGTTATCATTTCAAGTAGGCTTATCACCACTTTCTCAAAGGCGAAGCTAAACAATACTATTTTCAGAAAAGAAGAGCTAATCTCCGTCGTCGACGCCTCCACCGAGTCCATTGCCATCCAATTCATCGACATTTTCAAACGAAAAATTAAAATAACCTATGATGACGTAAAAAGGTGAGAACCAGCTGCTTTTATTTCTACTTTTTAAACCCATACATGTTTTTAGTAACGAAGCCAATGACTGGAAGCATCTATTTGTGAATGCTTGAATCGATTAATGCATTCTTTGCTCTTCGTGTTTTGGCGCATTGTTATTCAGCTGTCGAATGACTTTTAGCCTTTGCTGACATACAATCGCCATCAAAATGTGAATCTATTTGTGGAATTTGAATCATTAATAAAAAATATTGTGGTCAAAATATATTTGTGTTTGTTCCTTCACGCTTTGTGGATTGACATTTTCGGGATGGCATTCGAAAAAGACACAATGAGCTCTAAAACTTGAGTTTTACTAAAAAGGTTGTCTAAAAAGTTCAGTTTACTCACTCATTGAATTCTATCACCCCCGGAACGTGGAGCATCAACGGATACAGGCGATAAACACCATCACCAACAACTTGCCCACCTTTTGTAACATAATCTCGCGGAACTTCGTAAAAAGATTCCTTGAACCTTTGCATTAGTGGTGTCTGAAAGCAAATTTTGTATTACCTAAACTCCAAAAATTGTAGTCACACCGAGGATTTTGTCATTCGACAGTCGTGGGAAACGACTAACAGGGGTTGAAATTCATAGAAAACATGTGTCGTGGCGGAAAGCTCGAAATAGCCTGTCTCGTTTGTGATTGTTTCGGCGATGAGCTTCGGTGCCGTCACTAAAAACTATCAAAAAAGTTGTAAAGATTCATCACAACTGATAAAGAGATACAGGTTTGCTGATCGTAGATAGCAACACTGACAAAAGGTGTCGGTAGACACACAGTTCCGCCATCGTTGCAACAAATCAGTTGGCCTTCGACGGTTACGCTTTCTGGTGCCCAATAGTTTAGTGATAGCTTTGTCGGACCTGTAATTTTTGTCACAACAAGGCCTGAAAGGATAAGCAAGCCAACTAAAACTGCAACAATCAAAATGCAATGCGACTTGATTAGTGTCAAGCCGTAGATCCATTTTGATGATCTCGACGGAATGGGCGGTACAGATGGCACAAATGACAAAGTTTGAATCGGCACTGATGTAGAAGGAATATCGACTAATGGCATACTTGCCGGTTCGTCGTTACAGGCTGATGTATCTTGACGTGGCCGACGGCGACACTTGTCGAACAGCGGCCAGAAATGTTGCACCGAAAACCGATGCAGCATTGTTTTTTCAGTTTCGTCGATTGATTAATCAATTGTAACGTTAAATGTGTATCTATTCTATTGCTATGCTTTGTATTTTTTTCGAGGGGAATGAATCGGTTGAACAAAGATGATGTGATTCAGCTAACATTTTGTGATGATGATGGCTCATATGATTATTCACTTGGAGTGGTTGAAGCAACACAAAAGTTGGCGCACCATAACATGTGACAAATGCAAAAGCAGATCTGTCTGAAGAAACTGATGCTGATGAGGACTACATACGCAATGACAAGGTCATCGTATGCATGTTTATTACAAAATATTGAAACTGAGTCTACAAAATATAAGTCTAAAACATAAAAAACTAATCGCTTTTAGTTTAAACAAAAATAATCAAAAGTGTGAAAAGTAGCGTCGCATGTGATCGTCACTTTGTTATCGACAATACCACCGAATTGTCGAAGTTCGTTGTGTGTGACGAGATTGGGAAAGGCTAATATACTGTCCGTCTCTACGATCATGTTGAATCTTTCTAGAAAAGTTTTGCTGATGAAAAAATAACATCACAATGTGTTGATAAACTAACTTTCGAAAGCTGTGCCGATAATTCGAATGATGCCGCTCATAGTGACTGTCTTTGTTTCGGTTGTAGATGCTTCAACAAACAAGCTAATGTGTCTTTTCCCCCCAAAGCTATCGCCGGCGGGGAACCATTTTAGTCGCCATTGGTGTTTGTCGGAGTCCTTGACAAACTCTTTTGGAGTACTGTCAAATTCACCGATCTCATTGTCGTCAAGCTGGCATTCCAGGATTGAGATAGTTATCGAATCATTGACGAACGTTTTCTATAAAAATATTGTATAAGTATGTTTACATGGTGAACTAAACGAACGGTTGGATTTTGCTCCACGTAAATCCGACGGGCAGTAATTGGTTTGAAAAATTCGACCTCGCACACGATGTCAATAATGCCGTTTTTGTGATCAGCGAGTTTGACTAGTTTGTGTGAGAAACATCGATCAATAAACCAATAATCATTATCTTCAAAATCTTGGCATTGTGTCTCTGCAAAGTCGTTGATGAGGCCTACAACCATTATTTGTAAAGTTCTTACTTTGAATTTGGACACCATCAATCATCATTGCACAGGAATAATTCATTCTTATCGGACCACCAGTCATGTAAAAATATACGGAAACATAATCTGCGTTCATCTCCAAACCATTACAAGGGCAGTATTCAATCCACCAAGTTATGCCACCTACAGTTTGTTTTTGTTCAACGATAGACTGCTCTGGTTTGTGTGTTTTCAGCGTTTTACGATCAAATTTGATTGTATAGCTGTCTTTAAATAACTCTAGCTGAAACATTGCATGTCGAAAGACCAAATAAACTCGTGTTAATTTTTACCTTGCTCAAAGTATCAATCGTTTTTTTCGGAATTTTAAACTTTACATCAACTTTGATTGAAAAAACCCCATCTTTTATGGTGTCACCAAGTCGAAGTTTGTCATGGCTTATGAATTTGCACCGTCCACGGGCACCACTTTCATTTCGAAACTCTGTATCTTGACCTACAAATACATTTGCTTTGTTTTCTATTAATTTAATAAAATCAAAAGCATACGTCTAATATCGGATCGTAAAACGGTCATAGTTATAGTCAGTTCAAAGCCGCCGGCAGAAGTGAAAATAAGGATAGAAACTTTTTGTTCTCCAGTCTGGGCCCATCCATTAGGACGGCATTGAATCCACCAGAACAAGTTATTACACTTTGGCACTGGACGTCGGGGCGATGAAATACAATCACCGAGTTGAAATACGTTCAACCACTCTGCCTTGATATCCAAAGTATAAGTGTCTTCGAACTCGTATGACTAAAAGAAAATTCTTTATAAGTTTTCAAAAAATAAAAAGATTAGGAGTTACCATAATTACCAACTAATGGCAAAGTGAAACACCACGATTGACGAAGCGAGGGATCTGTTGCGAAGAAACATAAAGAGGGAAAAAAGTTTTCCATTTAAATGCTGCATATCTTTCCGCTTGGATTTTGTAATCAACTTAGGCGTTGATCAACACGTACATATACAATGACTTATCTCGGAAAGGAAGCAAATCACCAGGCATTCTTAAATCAAGCCAAGCAGTCCTCCGGGCAAAAGTGCATGGTTCGTTGTATGCGTGCATCCGTCGCGTGATCCCAATGGACCACTCGATGAAATCATTCACTCTCGAGGTAGTTCATTGTAGTGTTTATCAGTGGGTTAATTTTTTCCCGCTGCTTTGGATCTATTTTTAGATTGTCGGAACAGTTTGGATCAGGTCGAAGCTTTCCAGTAATTTTTACCAGCAGGAACCATTTAGCTTGTCATTGACCTTTGTGTCAAAAAAAAAAAACTTGTGTAAAGGCAGATCATAATGAAAAAAACTTGATGCACTGATAAGGACTACATACATACACAAAGTCAGTGAATGCACCTATCGATCTACGTCCATTACAAAATATAGACAGAAGGGTGCAATTCAACCAAACAAAAACTCAGTTGTTATAGATTGCTGCTTCTCAACAGGTCGGTTATTAGTCCTGTCGTAATTTTCCGTTTTCTACCGAAACAAACAACTGTTGACGCTGACTATGGTAAACGAAAACTTCTTAAATTTTGGAGAAATTTCGCACACAAAAAAATCAAAAGATTACGCAAAACGTAAACTTTATTGCGACGCTCAAAGATTACGTCGAGCGTAGTCTAAAGTTTACGCTCGACGTAATCTTTCGATAAAGCATAATGTAAAGATTACGCCGACTGAAAAGCGCTTTCCGCGCGCTTCCCGCGCACTTCTCATTCTCGTTGATCATTATTTCAATCGCGATGTTGATTATATTTTATCGCCGTTTTTGGCACTTTTTTAGTTGATATCAGGTGTGAGCAAATGATTTTTCTCTTTTCAAAAAAAGTTTTTGTAAAAATTTTTTTCTATCCAGTCGGTATCAAGGTCCTAATAGATGATGGCCAGTATGACCTCCAACATCTTGTCTTCCAACTGGCACGAAGCCACGGCGCGCAGTCAACGGAGGAAGCAACAGGGCTGACCAAAAGTGTGTGCGCTGCGTTTTTGAAGACATCTACTTTAAGAGATCCGTGTAAGCGCAGAAGCGGCTTCTAGGCTCAGGACAGGTGACCGTTAGAAAAGGTTTGTCCTAAGCTACAAAATCATTAACAAACGAGGTCGGGGCCCGTCTCGTCAAAAACGCACGCTCATTTTCTATCGCCAAGACCGGGTTCGAGGACCTCACAAAATTTTTTTACGCGATACACTAGTTAGGGACGAAAGTTATTTCGTATTTATGGTAGTAGTAAATGCCTTATCACGTTCTAGAAGTTTCCAGAATAAAACGCGTTGTGTAGCTTGGGATCGTGAAAACTACTTAAAAATGGTCTAGCGTTAAGGCACCTGAAGGCACCCCGTAGCCACGTGGTAAAGTGATTCCTTATGACCTCTTAATTAGTTTACAGTTGTGATTGAACCATAGAACGTGTCCGTTGGAAAAGAAAAAAACATATTGTAAATTTCATGGGTGCACTTGCAGTTGTAACACTCGCAAAAATTTGCGTTAAGGCTTTCCCGCGCTTCCGTAAATTTTTGTTAGGAAGCTTAGATGTTACCCTAAAACATATTTCAAACCCGACTGAAATTACTCAAACCGAGCTGAAATAAAAAATATTGAAAAAAGCGGGAAAATTCATTTGCTCACACCTGATAGTTGTTCCATTTTCATCAGGTATGCTGCCAACAATCGTTTGCGTCCTTTCCAGGAATGTTGAAGCCGGAATTGGCTGATTAACGTAAGGGCGCGACTAATGTGAGTCAATTTTGAAAAAGAACGAAGTTAACGATAAGCATTTTACTTTCAGGAGCAACTAGAGCATTGTTACCAGTGCTACAGAAACCGCTTCAAGGTTTACGGTGACCCAGGTTTGTTTTTTAACGTTCTTTGATGTCTCACTGCCAGATTATATATTTTTCGCTCTTTCAGAACCCAAAAATACGTCGTCAACGCTCCTGCAACATCATATCCCTCGTTAGCAACACAGAGAAGCTTCGTTTTCGCCGGATCAACACGACACCCGCCCAAATGACGACTACAAATCTCCACTGGCCCCATCAACAACAGTTCGCAGCCACGTCCGTCGAAGATGCCCATGGGCAGATGCCTGATTCCACTAATTGATTATTAGGATTGTTATCATGTAGTAATATAATTTTACGAGTGTTTGTTGTGTTCAATTTTACATGCATTCATCGGTTACAGTGTTTCGTTAATTGTTGATTACTTTGCACATTTTTGCATGTCTCGGTTAGGTTTAGTTATAAATGATTGTTTCACAATTTGTTTGCTGCTAAAACAACCTAATAAGCGCATTATAATGAAAAATAAAAGCAGAAACGTGCCAATCAAGCTGAGGGAAAAAAGATTACGCTTCAGTGTATCCTTTTCCTCGGGCGTAGTCTTTTCACGACGCACCGACGTCGGATCGTTGTGCACTACGCTTTGCGTAAACAAAAGACTACGCTCGGCGTAGTTTTAAGTGAACGCTTTTTTTTGTGTGCGTGTTTGTTTTAGGTTTACGAATTTGAAGATTCTGATACTTTGGCAATCGATGCAGACTGGCTGAACAAGCTCAAACAAGAAGATGCGATTTCATCGTCACGACGATCAGTGCCACGATGTAAAAACTTATTCTGGTGGATTGAATGCTATCCAAATTTGGCGGCCGAACAATATGTTTCTGTCTTTATTTTTACTACAGTCGGTGGCTTTGAATTGACCAAAACTGCGAAAGTTTTGCGATCTGATGTTAAATGTATGTTTTTGGTTTAAAATAATCAACTGAAACAAAGTTAGCGTATCTGTAGGTCGTAGTACGACGTTCTTGAATACAAGCACTGATAATGGATGGGAAAAGTTTATAAGCCATGACAAACTTCGACTTGGTGACACCATAAAAAACGGTATTTTTGCTATTAGATATGATGTCAAGTTTAAAATACCAAAAGCAACAATAGAAACTTTAAAAAAGGTTAAGCTCAAAAGAAATATATTTCAATAATCAGCATTTTTTAGCTAGAACCAATTGAAGACAGCCACACCATTAAATTTAATCGCAAAATGATTGAAACGTACAAACCTGGGCAAGAAATCGTCGAACAAAAACAAACAGTGGGCGGCATTACGTGGTGGATTAAATACTACCCTTGTGGTGAAACAGAGGAAGAAAAGGGTTATGTCAGCGTATACTTTTACATCATTGGAGGTCCAATAAGACTGCAATTTTCCTGTGCCGTATCAGCCGATGGCGTTCAATTTCAAAGCAAGTTTTTCAATAACAATGATTGTCATTTTATTGTTGAAATTGCAGAATCATCTATTCACAAATTTAAAGAAAATGGCAATTGGGGATTTTCCAAGTACTTTTCACATAATTTGTTGAAGCTTGCTGATCATAAGAACAACATCGTTGACCTCGTGTGCAAAATCAAATTTTTCCAACCAGATGAACCAATTTTTGCAAATCCTGCAGAGCAAATAGCATCAGTAAGTTTAATCAGTTTTGTTTACCACATGTATTTATACATTTAATTTTTTTTAAAGGAAGTACCAACAAAAATCAAGGATTCGATGACCATCTCATTTCTGGAATGCCAGCTCGATGATAACGTCATCGGCGAGTTTGACAGTACTCCAAAAGAGTTTGTCAATGGCTCTGACAAACACCAATGGCGACTTTCATGGTTCCCGGTTGGCGATACAACCCGAGCAAAGGGAAACGTTAGTCTTATGATTGAGGCTTCTACGACCGAAACAAAAACAGTCACTTTGAGTGGTGAAATCAAGATTGACGGAACATCCTTTAAAAGTAGGTTTTTATAAAACTTCCTTGCCTTAAATCTTCTGAATCGATACGTTTTAGAACAGTTTAACATGATCGTAGAAACCGACAGTATCTTAGCTTTCCCAAAACTCATTTCACATGAAGAACTTCGACGAATTGGTGGCATTGTCGATAACAAAGTGACCATCACATGCGACGGCACTTTTAACACACTTAATGATCTACGTTTGAACTAGGAATCATTATTGTAACCGTTATGTCGGTGGTTTTTACCAAAAGACTTATATCTACAACTTTTAAACTTAAAAATGATAAGAATTATATTGTAATGATGAATAAAATATTGACAAAAAGTGGCGTTATCAAAACTTGTGGCTGTTTACTCTAACAAGCGTACAGATAGACGATTGAAACACATTCAAATTGCATACTTCATTATGACCTTTTCCGAGTTTTCACTAACATTATCATAAGATACAGGTTGTAGCTTTGCTAATGGATCAAGCACGATCTTTTGTTGTTCATTAACGGCTTCATCCGACGAACGTTCCGCTTCGGACGATTGCTTGGTGGCTTCAGCCGTTGTTTCGTTTTGTGTTTGATTCACAGGAAGCGCAACATTTTCTTGCGATGGCCTCGAAGAAGATGCCGTTGAAGATATTTTGAGTACAGGTGTCAGAGCACGTTTTCGTTTTGGTTTTGCCGCTTTTCTGTTTATCGGTTTAGGTACCGCAACGCGCTGCCTTTTCCTTGTCGTAGTTTTTGCGTTTTTGTTTCTTTCTTTGTGTCGGCAATACCATACGATTATTATCGCAACTGAAACAACACTAAAGCCAAACAAGATGAGCAAATTGGTTTTGATCGGAAAACTTGCATGATAAACAGCCCCACAAGGCAACCAATGACAATGATCAACGTTCTGTCCAAATTCGCGTTTTCTGTTACTTTCGCAGTAGTAGAAGAGTACATTAGAAACTAGTATCGTTAGACAGTAATTTTTCAATATAGGATCTCTAAGTAACGGTTTCCTATTTCTGGTTTAATGTTAATTAAGATAAGAAATAGAAGATACTGCACCAATTCAACAAATTTCTGGACGCAATTCACGCTAAATCTGCATTTCATGAGTTGATTTCTTTCACATTGTGTGCTTCAAGTTGCAATAATGAATCGCAACAAAATCGAGGTTGTGCATTCTTTTTTAATCATCTATTCTTTTTTGACATTGCTACTGGCACTTGGTGTTATTGCAGACATGTACGTTTTATTGTTTTAATCCTGTTTTGTGAATGATCTGTTTTCAGTAAGCTTCAAAAAGGCGTTGTAGAAAAAATTCAATTCATTGGTAATGAAGTTATGATGCAGTTTGAAAATCCTCATCTTGTAATGGGGGTTTACAAAGTATGTTTTGGTTCGTACTCGTACACCACATCGAATCATTGTCCTCAAGGTTATGCCTATATGGTGGGTAACGTTGGAAGTAAGTTGATATTTAATTCATTTTGAAAATTTATCGACGTTGTTCAGACGGTTTGTCTTCATTTTACATAATATTCAATCGTAATGGAAAGGTTGTCAACACTAAGAACATGGTTATTGAAGAGCCATTACAATTTGAGGCTGATGGTTCATTAAAGATTTTGCTACAAGCCGCTCCGGATAAACTTATTGTAACATTGGTTGGCACAGAAAAGTTTGTTCCGACAACGACTACGGTTAAAACTACAACGCTAGAAATAACGACAACGGTACTGCTGGAGAAGAAGAAGTCAAACAATACTTTAGCACTAGTAATTGTTGGTTTTGTGATATTAGCAATTGGGTAAGCTAGAGTTATCGATTGCTGGTAAACCAATGCGTTGCGTTGTAGAACAATTACTGCTGTTTTCATTTGGTATTGTTGCTGTCGAAAACCGTCGAAGGTATCAACAGCATCCAGCACAATTGTCGATAAGCCAATGACAGCTGCCTAACTGATGTCGGAAAACCTTGAATAAAGAGGATCTTTGTGTATTCTAAATCTGCATTTCAACTAACTTTCTATTCGCAATCACTTTTTAGACGTTTTGATTAACCTTTCGTCTCTGGATCAGTTTCAGGGGTATTTTTACTGTTGAAAACACTAACATGGTGTTGTTACATGCTTTTGCAACACATGACCTTACACATCTCTTTCTAATGTTGTTGCTGACAGTCGGTGTACAAATTAAGGTGTACGTTTAATGGTCATTTTAACCGCCATTGTTAATTTATAGTTTACAGTAAGCTGCAAAAAGGCATTCTTGAAAAAGTTGTATTCATCGGCAATGAAGTTGTGATGCAATTTGATAATCCTCACGGTGTTATGGGTGTTTACAAAATTTGTTTTGGATCTTATTCATACACTACATCTAATCATTGCCCCCAAGGTTACGCCTATATGGTGGGTACAGTTGGAAGTAAGTTTTTCTTATTTCTTTTGTAAAACAAATAAATGTTTTTCCGATGGTTATAAAACATTTCAAATAACGTTTAACCGTGCCGGAAAGGTTGTCAGCACTCGAAGCATCGCACTTCAAGGGCCATTAGTGTTTGAGAACGACGGTTCCTTGAAGGTTTTACTAAATGTGGTTCCGGATAGACTCTCTATAACATTGCTTGACACGAATAAGTTTGTTCCGACGACGACTACTGTTAAAACGACTACTACGATAGAAACCACGACGGTAACACCAAAGGTGACAAAAGCATCTAATAACACATTAATTGTGGTGATTATCGGTCTGGTAATATTGGCTATTGGGTCAGTGGTGTCAAAACATTTTTGATGACAACTGAGCTTTAGCATAATTGCTGGTGTTCTCATATGGTATTGTTGCCATCGAAAAACACCCAATGTATCTACGGCTTCGAGCACTGTCATCGATAAACCAACGCCAGCTGTTTAACACAGGTTACACCCAAATACCGCCAACTTCAACAATTAAGTCATCAGATTAACTGTAATAATGTATATCACTGAAAGATTACGTAAATTTTAAAGATTAATAAATTAACAGCAGTCAAACAGACAATAATTGTTTTAATTGTTCGTGAACGCGTTTGACACCAAATCTGCATTCGGACTGACTTTCTGCAAACTGGTTAGTTTTATGGCAATGTTTGTGTTTATTCAAGTTTAATATTTTAGTGATATTGATTGACCTTTTCCTACTGTATAGTTTGGCGTTTTTTGGAAAAACGGTATCTACCAGCACGATGAAAGCACAAGTTTCTGCAACACATAAACTGACACGTCTCCTTTTAATTTTGTTGCTGACAGCCGGTGCTAACACAGAGGTGTACGTTTCAGTTGGCATTTAAACCTGCTTAGTTAATTCACAATTTTCAGTAGACTGCAAAAAGGCCGTATCGACAAAATAGTTTTCACCGCCAATGAAATGGTGATGCGATTTGATAATCCCCACCGTATAAATGGCGTTTACATCGTTTGTTTTGGCTCATACCCGTCAACGACATCCCCCTATTGTCCTAACGGTTATGGTCATTTGGTGGGTAGCGCTGGAGGTAAGTTGTATATTTGTTTCATTATAAAAATAAATTGATGTATTTCCGATGGTTATGCATCATTTCAAGTTACAATTAACCGTGCTGGAAAGGTCGTCAGCACTCGAAGTCTCGCTATCGAAAGGCCAATACAATATGAGAGTGACGGCTCATTGCGGGTTTTGCTGCACGCCGTTCCGGATAAACTCATTATTACACTATTTGGTGCAGAAAAGTTTGTTCCGACAACGACTACGATTAAAACAACTACTACGTTGAAAACCACGACAGCGGTACTAAAGGAAGAAAAGAAATCCAAGAACACAATAATAATAGTAGTTGCTGGTCTTGTGATATTGACAGTTGGGTAAGTCACGATTATATAACGCCAGTATCATCATCAACTACATTGTGGTTTAGTATAATAATTGTGGTCGTTATTTGGTGTTGTTGCTGTCGAAAAACGTCTAATGCAACATCGGCATCGAGTACTGCCATTGAAAAACCTGTTAGATAAAGCGCATAGATAAAGATGATCATTGTATAACACGTTTTAACTCATATTTTTATCAGACTAATGCAAACTACGTTAACAGATTATAGACAGTTGTATTTCTTCGATATTTTGACTTGCCTCCTTGTTTAGTTTTACTGATTCTGTTATTGAAGATCCATTACGCTTTAAAGTTGATGGCTCCTTAAGGATTATGCTATTCTTGATTCCGACCGAAAGGATCAACGGCATCCAGCACTGTCATCGAAAAAGCTGACTTGTTGCCATAGAACTGATTTTACAAAACATTTTGATTCTTGCAAATTATGTAAATTTTTTATGTTTTTGTAACGGTCAAAAAAGTGATTATTATTCTGACTGTTTGTGTACGTGAATCTGCATTTGGACTGATTATACCGTATTCAATTTATTGTTTTAGTGAGATGATTTGATTATTTTCTGTCGTACTTCTCAGTATTTTCATTGTTGAAAACAATACCGGCATAATGCTGTCACAGACTTCTTCGATATTCACAGTTTACTATTCTCTTCTAATTATACTACTGACAATCGGTGTTAATGCGGAGGTGTACGTTTTAATGTGGTTTAAAACTGATTTTGTTAATTGATTGGTTACAGTAAGCTTCAAAAAGGCGTTGTTGAAAAAGTTGTATTCCTCGGCAATGAAGTTGTGATGCGATTTGATAACCCTCATCGTATAATTGGCCTTTACAAAATTTGTTTTGGATCATATTCGTATACCACATCGAATCATTGCCCAAAGGGTTATGCTTATATGGTGGGAAACGCTGGAAGTGAGTAATTATTTTTTTGTTCTATTGATAAAATTTATATGTTTTTCCGATGGTTATAAAACATTTCAAATAATATTTAACCGTGCTGGAAAGGTTGTCAGCACTACCAATATCGCGATTGAAAGGTCGATGCAGTTTGACAGTGACGGTTCCTTGAGGGTTTTGCTGAAAGTCGCTCCGGATAAACTTGCTATAACATTACTTGGCGCAGAAAGGTTTGTTCCGACGACGACTACTGTTAAAACAACTACTACGATAGAAACCACGACGGTAACACCAAAGGTGACAAAAGCATCAAACAACACTAACACTTTGATACTGCTTATTGGTGGTCTTGTGCTATTGGCAGTTGTGTAAGTTGAAGTTTTTTCTTGATGTCATTTTAAAATCCCTAATTGTTTTCAGGATAGTTGGTGCCGTTCTTGTCTGGTATTGTTGTTGTCGACAAAACCAAATGTTACCGTGGCACTAGCAGCTGTTGAAGAAAAATCAATGTCACCAAAGCAGTCTTACCGCGCAGTTACAAAACTTCCACAAATGACATCAACATCGACGACAAAGTCTTCAGATCAAAAAGCAGTTGCCCTGATGTCAGCTTTGCCAAAAGAACCTATTACTCATACTGTACCTCCCGCTATAAAACCGTAGTACTGTTATTGTTATTTTTTATCCTTGTACATTACGTTAATTTTTCATGCATTCATAAATTAACCACTGTTACAATTGTTTTGACTGTTTGTGTACGCGATCAACACAAAATCAACATTTAGGCCGATTTTCTTCTAGTTGGTTTGTTTTGATGAGGGTGCTTGTGTCTTATTCAAGTTTTAGTGATATGGTTTGATTATTTTCTACTGTATGTTTCGGTATTTTGTGGAAAACAATAATTCACAACATGGTGTTGTCACAGATTTCTCCAATCCGCGAAGTAGCTCCTTTTCTTCTATTTATACTTCTGATAGTAGATGTTAATGGAGAGGTGTACGTTTAATAATAATTTGAAACAACTTTGTTAATTGATTGCTTCCAGGAAATTGCAAAATGGTGTTTATGAAAAAATTGTATTTGTTGGCAATGAAGTTTTGATGCGGTTTGATAATCCTCATCGTGTGAGTGGGTTTTACACTGTTTGTTTTGGCTCATACTCGTACATCACATCGGAATATTGTCCTAAGGGTTATACTCATCTTACGGGTTTTGCTGGAAGTAAGTTAGTATATGATTAATTCAGGAAACTAATTGATGTTTTCCAGACGGTTTGTCTACATTTCAAATAGTATTCAACCGTAAAGGAAAGGTTGTCAACACTCATAATGCGGGTATTTCCGACCCGATTCAATTCGAGGCTGACGGCTCCTTGAGGGTTTTGCTAAAAAAGTCACCGAATAAACTCACTATAACATTGGTTGACGCAGAAAAGTTTGTTCCGACAACGACCACTGTGAAAACGACTACTATATTAAAAACCACGACAGCGGTATTGCAAAAGGAAAAAAAATCTAACAATACTTTGATTATAGTCATTGTTAGCCTTGCTGTATTGGCAGTTGTGTAAGTTTCAGTTTTCCATTGAAGATACCTTTCTGAAGTTCCTGATTATTTTTAGACTAGTTGTTGCCTTTATTATCTGGTATTGCTGTCGTCAAAAACCGAATGTTACCGTGGTACCCGTAGCTGTTGAAGAAAAATCCATCAATCAATCACCAAAGCAGTCCAATCGAGCAGTTATAAAGCTTCCACAAATGACGTCGACATCGACAACAAAATCTTCGGATCAAAAAGCAATTGTTCAGATGTCAGCCGTGCCTAAAGTAACTATTACTAATAACGTACCTAACACAATGAAATAATTGTTAACTTACATAACTATACTTGGGGACAGAAACAAAATAAAACACCAAGTTAGAGTTTGCCAAGAAGTTTGCTATGCAACAAATGAATATACGGCTATATCGTAAGAACGTCAAGTTATCATAGCCATCGAGAAAAGAGCGTAAAAAGAACATTGAAAATGGTTTTGTTTTTTCCTCGCTGTGAACTCTCGCAACGCAAAAACGTTTTTACGCACACACTCTCATGTTTCCGGAAGCCGATGAAGACAATCGCGAACGTGTTGCTAACTTCGTTGTTCTGCCTTGTTTATATCCCTTGATTCGTTTTGTCTCGTGTTACACATAACTTATGTAAATTTTTTTATACCTGGATTCTTTTTCCAGCCGTCCACCACCTTTTTCCACTCGGATCTCGCAGCTTCATCCGCCAACAGGCTGAACATGTTTGCGTCTGTTCTGTTTCTGATTGTGCTTGCGATTGGCTCGAATGCCGAACTGTAAGTGCCTTTTGCACCTTATCTGTATAGCTAACTTATGTTTACAACTCATTGCAGGACTGTCAACGAAGGCTTCAATGGTAGCATCAGTTTCGCTGGCGATGAATTGCACTTCCACGTCGATAATCCGCGTAACAAAGACGGAAGTTTTACTATTTGCTTTGCGTCGACTTCGAATGTGGCATCCGATGACTGTTCCACGGGCTTTGTCTCTTTCAGTGATGGTGTCATCAGTAAGTCGATTTACTGTTTTAGTCAAAAATATATTGTTTTTTCTTCAGAGAACACTGGAAAGAATTACACATTGAACCGCCAAGAAAATTCGATTGGTAATAACATTGCTTTCATCAACAGTGATCTTCGTTTCAATCCTGACGGTTCTATCGACGTTTTCATCGCGGAGCTGCCTAAAAAGATGAGTTTGGTGTTCATCAATGGCAAGGAAGTCGTAGCCAAGTCGAACACGACTGAAATTGTGATTGGAATCGTCGGAGGCGGCATTGGTATCGTCGTGATGTAAGTTTTTGATCTTTTTCAAACGAAAGACATGAATTACATGTGTGTAAGTGACCTTTTCAGCATGTCGGTGGTCGCTTTTTTGGTCTACTGGTTTATCCTCCGCAAGCGTGCTGTCAAGCCTACTCCTACCACCATTGCTGATGACCAAGTTCCGCCAACCATTGAGGAACAGCAACCATTCATCGAACGTAAGCCCAAATCAGTCATGGTCCCTCCGAAGCGCCAGCCGTCACAAGAATCCACGACCCCGGCCACCAAAGAAACCTCGACCACCACCACGAAACCCTCAAATGAAAATGTTGAAGCTCCTCGTCAGCCGCCGGCCAAAAATGTCCCGATTCCGAAGCCTCTGGTGATTCAAGTCATCCATGAAGACCTTCCTGGCCCCAGTGCCGAGCCGTCGTCCCCCATCTTGGTGACTGCCAAGTCATCCAAGAAGTCCAAGCGAAGCAAATCGCGAAAGCAGCGATCCAAGGCTCAGCCGAAACCAAAGCCGTCCACCACCTCAACTCCGCCGCCGAAAGCGACTTCCCCGCTGTTGCCCGTTGACAAGACGCAAAGCGTCACTCAGCGCTCGCCGACGCAGAAGACGCTTCCGACACCGGAATTCGGCAATGATCCGACGGCCAACACTTTGGCCGACCAATCGGCCTACAACCCCCGACAGTACGTGCCAGCAGCTGAGGCTCCCCTGCCTGGTCAGCCGATCCCTCGCCCGAAGAAGGTTGCCGACGAGGTCGACGATATCAAGGGCAAGACCGAAGTCTTCATCAACTTCGCCCAGCGCCGCAAGGAGATCAGCGGTCACGATCTCATGAAAGTCACCGACCGCATGGACTTCACCAAGCGCCACGACTTGTCCGATGCCGAGCGCCGTCTGCTGAAGGCCACCGCCAAAGATGCCCCTCGTCTCGCCGACATCGTCTTGAAGGAAGCCGAGGAAGCCATCGCCCGTCATGCCGACTTTGGCGGCGAGTTTGATGAAGGAAAGCCGTTCTGGACGTGGGTCAACGACCAGAAGACTCCGGCGTCCGTTGGCCTCGTCCTCCTCTACCGCCTCGTCCCCGACACCTTCAAGCTGACCAAGATGTCCCTCAGTGACCCGAAGGTCCGCGCGATGCCGTTGAGCGGATTGTATATCCTGCTCCTCGACCGGAAGCTGCCCCATGCCTTCCGCGTTGAGCTAGCTGGCGAGCTGCGGTCAGTTTACACTTTTTTGCTTTGATTTGAGTCCGTCTGAATCAGGGTCCCCCATTCAGCTGGCTATAGCCTGCGATAGCGGACGCACGCATAGCTGCTAACAGCTAACAGCTACCAGTGGCTATTTTTTATTAGCTGCTGATAGCTATCAGCCTCTGATAGCTGCTGTTTTTTCTCTCGGTTTGCACGCGCGAACCCAATTTTAGGGGGGCTCGCGCGGTTGTCCGTCATGTTCCAAAAATTTGCATGCACTTTTTTACAAGGGAGGCTGATCGAGAGCAGCTTCAGCAGCTCCCCCTTGTGAGGGAAAACAGCTATCAGTAGCTATTTTAAAAACCACGCCCACAGCGGAGGAACAGCGGGAAGCTGTTTGGGGGACCCTGGTCTGAATGAATCATCTTTCAGGAAGCGAGCATCAAAGGTCGTGCCGTACGTCCAGCGGGATCTGCTGAAGAAGGCGGCTTTTCCGGCCCACTATCTGATGCGGGCCTACCTGAAGAACAATGAAAGTTTCATCAGTGGGTCGGAGGTGCACAGTAAAAGCTCGCATCTCAGTGCGTAGTCGCCGTTCTTGCATCGGTTTCGTCGTCCTTCTATCGTTTTCGTCGTTTGGGGTACGCTTCTAGTGATTAGTCTGTTGTGTTTGTTGGATTTGGTTGCTGGATTTATTATTCTGTTTTACTTATTGTTACTAATTCTATCGTTTTTATCTTTGTCGTGCTCAATAAACGTTTCTTCCATATACAATGTCTACTAATCAGTTAAAGTTGGTATGAAAGAACCAAAATTTACTTTGATTGTGCGCAAAGTGCAATGTTTTGAAACGAAAACGCGAATTTGAAGCATCACACAGCTTGCTTTCACTCCACTTTCGGTTTTACCTGTCTCGTTGAATCCGCCGTCCTTTTGCGCGCAGTTTGCTTTTCACCATCCTCGCTTTGTCCCTGTTTATCTGCCCAACTGTTCACATTCTTTTTTTCTATCATTTCCCCGGTTTCAGTAACCCCAACCATGACGACATCCAAGACAGACAAAATCGCCTATCTCGAGCATTCCTTCCTCGGAACGAGCTTCAGTGCTACGTTATCAACTCGGGAGAAGGACGTCCTCTGTGCCGACAAAGTACCGACCGCTGAAGCCGCCATCGCAGCATTGCTGAAACATGCGCCGCCGAATAAAGTCCCAACCGTCTACATTCACATGGGATGCGCCAAATATGGAGCCCGTGTCGACATTCTCAAAGCCGTCGAATCCGCTGGCTACAAGCCCCATGTCCTCGGAAATGGCTTCGATTCTGCCGTCTTTTTGTCACAATCCGGAGTCAAATGCAAAACGGGTGAATTGGTCTACATCGAGGGCTCAATCGGATACCATCCCAGCCTTGGTCACACTCAATTCCTATTCAGAAAGACGGAAAATGAGTTTGAGTTGTTCAGCTCTAAATTGGTGGGTTTTTGATATATAATTTTGACCTAATATCCCCATTTTAGCCCGACTTTGAGAAGATTTTTTCGACGAACCTTAAACATGTCCTTTTCGATTCAGCCATCACTGATGCAGAGCCACTGATGGCATTGAATCGAAAGGTTTTCAAGAAGGCTTGTCGATCTGTTACCCTTGTTGACCGCCCGTTGTCAACCTACTTGTGGGACATTGTTGACCATGGCTACATCAAAGGCTATCGAGTGAGGGAAACATGCGGAATGGGCTTCAACTTTTTCTGGCACAAGGATAACAAGGAAAGACTTATCATGACGACCGACTTTCTGCCTACAAAAAAGTCGGTGAGGATTGATTTGAAGGATGCTGGTAACCTTTTGGTGGGTTTATTCGATCGGAATATGGTTTTCCACTGTTAAAAATTTCATTTCTAGGTTTATGGCGGCTGGCTAGAAGTCCCGTTTGATCTGATCAAAACATACGTCTTTAAAGAACCGGCAAATCGCATTGTTGAGATTACTATCAGCTTTGGAGATAATCCAATGGACCCGTTACCAAAGCTGGATATTGTTGTGGTCGAGCGGACTTCGATCGTATGTCTTTTTTGGGTTTGACTACACAGTTTCAGTCCAATCAGAAGTTTTCAGTCCAATCACCCCATCTTTTTCGAATTCGTTTACGACGCCGAGTGTAAGGCATATGCCGGCACCTATGTCTCTGACAAACGTCTACACCCCGTCGCTTACAACGTCAAAACGCCTGCCGAGGTTTTCAACGCAATGAAAAAGCACGCCGGAACCATCCAATCCATGGGTGTCAAGCTCACCTATTCCGGCTTACACCCTTTCAAAATCCATAATGAAGTCATCGCTGCATTACCGACACCACATCCCAAAGTTTGCTGCAATTACACTCAATACTATCTCAGTATGTCTCTCCGGCTGTCTGGCATCAAACTCAATGTTGATGAATACGTTGTTCTCGCGATTCGGCGGCCAAATGGTTCTTACTACGAATTTGGTGTCCTCCAAAAGACTGCCAACGGCTTCAAGGGCATTGGAACTGGGGTACGTTGATTTTTTTGAACTCTGTTTTGTCCAAAGACCCTTTTCGATTTCAGTACAGTTTCTCCCATGGTTTCAACTTCCAAAAAGTGGTGATCGTCGTCGAAAACGGCATTAAGAACTGTTGCCATTCCAACGTGACTTCAACATTCCCCGGAAAGGAACTCATTATCGCTGATTGGGCAAAGGCGCCTGAGGATTGTGAACTGGATTTCGCGAGGCATTATTTCACCGAGGCCAACTTCTATGGATACATGGTTGAAGAACATCTTGGCATGAAGTTTATCTTTGAAGCAGGCGGCAAATCTGTGGAAATTGACAAAACGTTTGAATGGGTCTTCTCTAACCACGTCGAAGAGCTTCCAATCGGGAACGAAAAGTGTTCCGCCAAGCTAAAGTTTACTTTCTACGGCCGTCCGGATGAACATTTTGTCAAATCGATCGAAGTCCCCGCTGGCAAGGGGCCACGGAGTGCCGTCCTCACCCTCAGTGTTGATTGTTTCCTTGTGCCGACGGCTGAAATCAAGATTGAAACGACGTCGATTCCGTCGGATTTCTTGGCTAATGCCTTCAAGGATGGAACGGTAGGCTTTGTTTTTGATTTTTATCAACTTTGTGTCTTATTTCAGTTGAAATTCTTCGTCCAAAGCAGCGACGCTCCCGTTGTCTATGCTCCTTGCACCACCGACGAAAAAGACTTCACCATGCTGGTCTACTATACCAACATGACTGCCCCATTGCCTGATGCCTTTCCCAGCCGTGCCGCCATGTATGCCCAAATCGCCGCAGACTGCAAGACTCAGGATGTGATCGGTGTCGTTGACCAGTATCCGGATAACTTTACCGTTTCCCAACGGCGTCACCGTCAACATCTGCTCGATCAAGCCAATCTACCCAATGTCAAAACTGTCAATGGCTGGTGTCTCCACTATTCTCTGCATCTCACCCGTGCCAATGCCAATCAATACGTTTCCATCGGCGAGACTGCCATTGTGATGTGCCATGAAATTGCCATTTTGAAGCGTACTGCGAAGGGTTATCAGCTTCTCGACATATCTCGTCGCGACATCCTTGAACTGTGCAACGAACATCGGACGAATTTCGTTGTTTTGTTCACGATGGACGACCACATCCCTCAGGCCATCGTCGACGGATTGAAGCAGCGTCTTGCCCCTCGGAAGTTTGTCGTTTCAGATCCTGCGAGAGATTCCAACTTTCTACCTCAATATTATCACAGCTTTTACAATGGTGGCACTTTTGATGGTTACAAAGTTGCCGACTTTTTGAACTTTGAATTCACTGTGACCTTTGGCAATGAGAAAAGAGTCTTTAAAACTGGCTATGTCTCTTGGCCCCACAACTTGAAGGTCGAAATCGACATCGGTGAGGCCATGTCTGTCGAAGTCGCCGCAATGTCGGTCGCTGATTTCCAATCAATCAAGCCGGAAGTCGTGAAAACGTTCAAAATGAAGACCAAAGAACGCAGGCTCGTCGCTCTCACAATGCAGATCCTTCATCCCTACAACTTGACGGCTTCTATGGCAGTTCTTGAGCGAGGAACGGCGCCTCAAATCGTTTTGATTCACCGTCAATTGGACGGATACTGCCAAACTGTGTTGACGGAAAAGTCGCTGAAAGTTGATTCTGACGTTTATCCGACGATCGAAGCCGCGATGCAGTCCTGTGAGTCACCAAACGGCTGTTCTGTTGTCATTGATGTTGCCTTGGCTACGTTTGATCAACGAACGGCACTGTTTGCCCTTGCAAAGGAGCTTGGTTATGGCATGAGCCTTGGAATGCATTCCATTTGCTTGGATGTCAATAAGCTTCTGTTTTCATACGATGGATTCGAGTGCAATGAGAGAGAATCTGTCTTTTTGACGGATATGTCGACACCCACGGGTCGTTCTTACGTCATTCGACGTGATCACACTGGTTATCATCTCGTCCGAGCTTCGAAGAGCTTTGAAAAGTTGAGAAATGTCATGCCATCGATTCGTCGGGCTTTCATTGCCAAAAATGCTGAATCTATCATTCCCGCCGTCTGTGCTAAGCTGGATGTGGTCGTTTTGTCGCCAGTTGAATCGGCCGACTCGGCATTTTACAAATTTCTGGCATCTTCCATTGCTTCGAATGCCTTGTCCAATCGGCCTTACATTTCGAATTTCACTGGCATTGTGTTTACTGCCAAATGGGGCAAGAAATCCCAAAACGTTGAAGTTGGTTTCGCCTCCGTGCCGTATTCAGACATTGTTGTTTTCCACGTTGGAACAGCTGAAAACTTGAAGGTATTGTCATTTTCAAACTTGAGTTCTACGATTTCCGACCTTTTCAGATCAACATGACCTCCCTGTGCTCCTCCAAATCCGAGCTCGTCAAACAATTCAATTTCCGATCCCCGGCCAACCGCGTTCTTGTCGTTAAGCTTGCCGTCGACCGTCATCTCGAGCCTTCTGCAACACTCATTCGTGCCGATCGTGTCCCCACCGTTGGACTCACGTTCACCACTGATAACCGTGTTTTGATTCGTGCTGGTGCTGATTACACGGGCGACGACAGCATTCCAGCATATCTGAGTTACACTGATGAGGTCAAAGTTGGCACGGTTGCTCAGGAGCATTTGAAAACGTGCCCAGAGGCTGTTGTCTATGGTGAGTTTTGTCGATTGACGAAATGCAATACAATATTCTACATTTCAGACATTGTCCGTCTTCTTGCAAACGACTTTGACCCGGCTGTTGATATTGATCCATCATGGCAGTTTCGAGTGTGGCGTGAAGACGACAATGGCATCATGGTGGAAATGGGAGAGAAGCGTGCCTATGTGACTACCCTTTTCGCTGTGATTATTAAGTGCACGCTTCTTTACATCAAACAACACTACAGTCGTGCCATTGAGGACATTGGCATTCAACTACCGATGGGAAGTGTCATCTCTGAAAACATGCGATGCGATATTTCGGAGCGACTCGGCGTGAATCTTATCATTTACTACTATTAGAATTTTTTGTTAGTTTCTTTTTATTGTTTTCCCGATGTATTTAATCTCACTCGAGTATGCGACTGTAACATCAAAATTGCAATTGTTTATTGTTTCCTTTATCGCTTCTTTTGATAGTATTAAAGTGATAAAGTTATATTATAATAGTATGTAGCCCTATATATGGATCAACAATATTATCATAAAAAAGAATAGCTGTTAGTTTAAACAAAGAAAATCAAAAGTGTGAAAAGTGGCGTCGCATGTGATCGTCACTTTGTTGTCGACAATTCCACCGATTCGTCGGAGTTTATCATGTGAGATAAGTTTTGAGAAGGCCGAACTACTATCAGCCTCGACAAGCATATTGAACTTTTCTAAAAATATTTTCTACAACATTTAGCAGCATATTTCTATGGTGAAAACTAACTCTTAAACGGTAATCCGACAACGGTAATGATGCCGCTCATAGTGACTGTCTTTGTTTCGGTCGTAGATGCTTCAACAAACAAGCTAATATGTCTCTTTCCCCCGAAGCTATCACCAGCGGGGAACCATTTTAGCTGCCATTGGTGTTTGTCGGAGCCTTTGACAAACTCTTTCGGAGTACTGTCAAATTCACCGATCTCATTGTCGTCAAGCTGACATTCCAAGAACGAGATAGTGATCGAATCCTTGACAAACGTTTTCTATAAAGATATTGTTAGAACGCGTTTTCTGGTAGAATCGAAAGCCTTGGGACATTCAGAATTTCAAAATCATTTAATTTTACTCAAAATTGGTAAAGGGACTAATTTTGGGATGTAGATAACGAATTTACATACGATTTTGAGATTCCGTGCCTTCAGAATCCGTTAGGCTCCAGAATCCGTCTCATAGAATCCGTAAAATCGAATCCTACACTGAGAAAAAAAACCTTACATACAGTAAGGCGCGCGCTTACACACCGTCATGCGCGCACTTACATCTGACCCTGTAATGTCGCTTTCATTACAAATGTAATGTGCGCTTACATCCCGTTTTCGTCAGCGCGCGCTTACATCCGCAAGCTGTAATCGCAACTTACAAAAGCGACACGTTACTTTTTCGCATACAATTCAAATTAGTCAGAAATTTTTCAAACGTTGTCACCCCGTTACACTTTTTGTTTTTCACTTGGTTTTTACTCAGAAATCTTAATTATATCATCGATACTTTTATTTTTTGTCACATTAAGGAAAAATTCATACAAAAAATAGCATAAAACGTAATCAGATAGCGAGTAAACATTTTATTAATACTTCATTCATTAGCGTCGTCGTTTTCTTATTCTTTAGGGTATTGATGTAGTTGTCAGTACAAACGTCGTGTTGATGATGATTGAGAGATGTTGTTGTTGCCGGTTGTAAACATCAAGGTTTGATAGCAAAGATATAGTAGTGGGATAAGCAAGGGGTCTGTAAAACAAAAAAAAATATATATTTGTAATGACTTACCCATCAGCGATCGTTTTCAAAGCAGTGCCGGTAGTTCTCATAATATGACGACGACTCTGCTTCAGGCTATTGCGATTGTCGGTAGTAATGCGCCATATTCGACTTCGTTAACTTTGGCGGTTTAGATGATCTGAAACGTTTTCATTATATAACGGTTTCGTAAAAAGCTTGGCTTACAACTCACCAATTCAACAATTAATTTTTATAATCCGATTATATCAATAAGTGCAGTGTATAATGGTTACCGAAACATAGAAAACGGTGTAAATAGGACAAGTTACAAGCTAAAACGGTCGCAGCAGTGCGCTTCGCTTATTTCGCCCACGAAAAAATAGGCTCACGAATACGGCGCAGCGCGCGTACGCCCCGCGGCGATCGCGATTTGCATGTTTTCGTTATGAGAGCGCATCGCTTACCAAAAGCCGCACGCGAAGCGTAGGTATGCAAAACAGTTGGCTTACCGGCATCCTATAACCGCGCTTGTGATCGCGCGGCTTGACGGCACTGCTGACGGCGGCGGCGCGGATGCGTTCGCACACAACCCGACCCTCGGGAGCCGACAAAGACCAGGAGGGGAGAGGAGGTCAGCCCTTTGAAATCCGTCGGCGTCCTAATGACGGAATCAAAATTCAAGAAAAGTATAACAAAAGTTACATCAATCGAATCAGAATTTCAAGGGTATTTCAACAAATACCATTTCATTGGAGTTATTTTGGGTTTGAAAAAATGTGTATTGGGCGTTAAAAGCAATAAAAAGTCGATCAAGCGTAAATGCTGATAATGAATGAGAGATTGACTAACTTTGATTGTCAATTGCACTTCTAAACAAAAGCAAGCCCATTTGATTCCCAAACCATGGAAATTAGCAGTTTCACTGCGTATCAGGCTAAAGCAAAAAACCTTTATAAACAGCCGATACAGTCAATTGATCAGATTGTTGATAAAAACAAATGCTTGTTGACAGAGTCAAAATGAACCCCATTATGGACTTTCTAATTGTAGTTTTGAAAGCAACTGTGATACCACAAAATATAATTCATTAGAGCAATGGAATCTCGTCTGCCTCTCAGGATCCCAATAACACCAACATGTGCAAAAGTAAAAAAAGCCATAGAAAAAATAGATTGCATTTTGAATGCAATAAGTCGGTTTGTCACTGATTCATTTGCTGCCCCAAAAAACACAAAATTCTTTGAAAAACCCCTTTCAGCAACTTTCAACATCTTTCAAGCGATCGTTTTTTGATTTTGCTAATCATAATTTTGCGTAGTTTGAGATTGGCTGCCGTCGCATACCCAATTCTTATCAATGGTGGACCCCGGCCCGGCTTGGCCGCGGCCGGTCGAAGATTTTTTAACTTTTCGACCTCAAATTAGGTGAAAATGGTTCATTTTGAGGGTTTTTTTGGCCGGCCACGGCCGGCCGGTCACTGAAACTTCCGGCTCGGTCGATGAAAATTCGGCCGGGGTCCACCATTGACTCTCATTATAGTAATCACAGCTTAAAACAATATACAAAACATTCTTACAAAATTTTTGGCGGATTGCCGCTAACATGTGAAACGCAGGCTGATGCCGACGCACTTACCCTTTTTGGGTGTAAGGAAAAACATACGAACGCAAAGTGTAAGCGCACAATCCTTACAGATCCGGGATGTAAGCAGCAGAAATAGTGTAAGTGTAAGCGCAAAATGTGTGTAAGCGCGCACACCTGTAAGCGTGTAAGATTTTTTTTCTCAGTGTATCATGAGCTATATCAATCAATTGCCCACATCAAGACGATCATTTTGATAATACATGATGTTGTAGGTTAAATGTCCCTGAAAAAAGTTATGACGCGCCAAAGTCGAAAAAAACGACGAGATAGCCTTTAGCGGCATCTAGCAGAAAAAATCAAGTACTGTACAGTACTTTTTATTATTGATAATCATAGAGGAATGGGTGTGGAAAAATTTCACCATACATGTCATTGTTGGCTAGGCGCAGGTAATTGGTGAAAAATGACAAAAACTATTTGCCAATATCAGTTATTTACAAATATTTTTGTAATACCATTGAAATTACATTTTTTGTCTTGCTGTAATGTAGATAGTATTAATACCTTTCGGTTTCGAAAATAAAAACCGTTTATCTTTAGAGAATATTGATTTATTTACAAATTTAATAAAAATTTAAATTATTTTTTAAAACTGTTTTTATGGCATTTTATCACATTTGGCACCATGTAGCATCTTGAGTTTAATGTCATCAACAACATGAATGATGGAAAAAAGAAAACTTGCCAAAAGATTCGAACCCTCATATTCCCGGATATCAGCCTTGATCGGACCTGGTTGACCGTGGGCGCAAAATGTTTTTAAGGTGGGAGCGTTTAATTGTAAACAAATCGGCAACCTTTTAAGTTAGACGGTTTTAGTTCTCGGAACTTAAAGATGTCATCGACATCTACATTACAGCAAAACGAAAAATGCGAAGACTTACGGCGGCAGTATTCAATCCACCACGTTATGCAGCCTACAGTTTGTTTTCGTACAAATCTTTTCTGTCGAGGTCTGTTTTCCAGCGTTTTACGGTCAACTTTGACAATATAGCTGTCTTTAAATAACTCTAGCTAAAATGATAACCATGGAAAAGCAGATTTAAATTTTTCATTTTTACATGATTCAAAGTGTAGATAGTTTCTTCCGGTATTTTAAACTTAACATCACACTTGATTGAAAAAACCCCATCTTTTATGGTGTCACCAAGTCGAAGTTTGTCATGGCTTATTAATTGGCCTAATTCGATATGATAACTTTTTGCTAACCACTCCGTCTCTTGACCTACAAATTGATTCATTTTGACTTTAATCAACTGAATCAAAAGCATACGTTCAACATCAGATCGTAAAACAGTCGCAGTTACTGTCAATTTAAAACCGCCGGCAGAAGTACAAAGAAAGAGTTTAACAAACCCTAATTGATTAGGATAGCATTGAATCCACCAGAATAAGTTTTTACACCTTGCCACTGGTCGTCGGGGCGATGAAAAATAATCATCTGTTTCAAATAGATCCAACCACTCTGCCTTGACATTCCAAGTACAAGTGTCTTCGAACTCGTAAGACTAAAAGAAGTTTCTTCACGAAAGTATTTAAAAACGTCAAACTTTACCATAATTACAAAATAATGGTTAACAAAAATACGACTGCAAACCAAACGACCGACCTGTTCAGAAGAAACAGACAAAAATAAACTCCGTTTTCCTCTTGAATGTAGCACACCTTTCCGGTAGCATTTTGTAATAAACTCGGGTGTTGATCGATACGTATGACTACGGTTTTTATTGTGCTTATCAGTGTTCACAGGTCTCTTTTCCTCCTTTTTGGCTTCTTGGACCAGGCTATAGATACGCAGCTCTGCAGTAACTTCCAGTTATTTGACAGCAAACATTGTGTTTATTCGTACAATTATCATAAACTTGCAAAAACAAGTCATACAACATGTCTACAACACAGATAGAAAAGGGTGTCATAAAAACGTAGTCCCCTATAAACTACATGTAATCAATAAAAACCGCTGATATCATAGCTTGTTTAAAACAACAAAGAATACATATAGCGATAAAAACGGGTATCAGAAAAGATTCATTTCACCAAGCAAAAAAACCAATATACCGAAATTAATAGTCCGGGCCACGACTCAAAACTTCCTTGCACGTCGGACGAAGAACGATAGTGTGCTCGTATTGAGCTGTGTAGCATCCCTTAATGTCACAGAGCGGCGGATACGGCTCAACGATGCCCTTGTCGCAGAGGTCCTTCAATCCCATGAGATACTTGGATTCACCAAGGCGATCCAACCAGCGACGACAGAAAGCGAGGGTACCAAAGTTCTTGTGGATCGTGTTGAGAAGTTGCTTCGACTTGGCGACGCGAAGTTGTCCCTGGCAACGGGCAACATCAGCATCGAAGTTTAACATGTAATGGGACGTCTCCATATCGTCGTGAACGACAGCCTTTCCTGTTGAACCAAAGGTTTCAATGGCAAAAAATTCGCCTTCCTCCATCTTTGTTTGTTCGCCACCCTTGACGATAGGGACAGATTTGCCGGCGTGAATGCGGTAGGGTTCGATGGAGTGACCTGTAAACATTTATTTTTCGAATAAACTTGGAAAAAGTAGAAACTGACCGCTTAGGTTACGGATCGGACGAACAGTGTACGTTTTGCCGTCTAAAGTAATCTCGTGCGAAGTCATGACTTCTTCGATGATTTCTCCGACGTCGCAAAGGCGAACATCAATACCAGCAGCACGGACACCCGCTTCGGTGGCTTCTTCAACAGCCTTCAAGAGAGGATCAAACTTGTGGTCAAAAGTAAGGGTGAAAGCGCTGTCAATAATCCTCCCATTGACGTGAGTACCAAAGTCAATCTTGCAGACATCAGATTCACGCAAAATCGTCTTATCACCGGCATTTGGGGTGTAATGCGCAGCGCAATTGTTGAGAGAGCATCCTGTCGGGAAAGCAAGACCGGCTTCAAGTCCATTTTCGTTGATCATACGGCGACTGTGGGCTTCGAGGCGTTCACTAAAAGCGCCAATAAAAATTGCATTTAAATCAGTGAAAACATATATAAAAATCTTACCAAATGTCAAACATGGTCATTCCAGGCTTGATCCACGATCTAACGTATTCACGCGTCTGACGGTGAGATTCAGCGGCACGACGGATATCATTGTAAGTCGACTCGAACGAAGCATCAAGGGCACGCTTTTCCTCGCTTGTTTCACGATTAACTGCGGTACGATCGTCAGCGTCGATGCGGTAACTGTGCAGCTGACCTTCGGGGTAGACATGATTCGGGAACTGTGCGTCGATCGGCTTCAATTTCGCGATTTCCTCGAGATACGATTTGTCGTCGACCGGTTCCTTGGCCTTACCATTAGCGCCGGCAGGTTTGTCGCCGTTGGCTGTGGCCTTGCCTGAAACATTACGTCACACGGTTGCCACGACAAAAGTAACAAAGTTAACATACCCTTTTTAGCGGCCTTTGCTTGCGACTTCTGTTCAGCGGCATTAATTTCCGCGAGAATAGCGTCAAGGTCTTCCTCGCCGCCAGCCGCGGTTTTAGCGCCCTTCTTTCCCTTTCCCATGGTTGTGCAGTGGTAAGATCCTTAAAGCCGTCAAATGAAAGAAAAATTGGTGGAATATGGGTGGTAACGGGGCACAGAAATGGCACGGAAACGGTAAAATAGAACGTGTGGAAATAGAAAAAAGCAAAATACTATCCGCAAACAGCCTAATTCGGGAACACTTTGTGAGTGTAAAGTTTTCCCTTCGTGGTTGGAGTTGTTACCACCTCGTAGATGCGCACGCAGTTCAGCTTCAACTTTGCTTTTTTCATTCGAAGTTTTGCCGGAATTTGCCAGCTTTTTTGTCTCCAAAATGTCCAGAAAACGTGCCCACGAGAATGGTGAACTGGTTGGTCAACTGTCAATTGAAATTATTAGTTGTAAAAGTTTCAATCTTCAGGAAGAAAGAGCCGCAACCGCCGTAAAACGTGAACGACTCGACGGAGGTTCGTATATTTTGTCAAATCCCTCTTTAAACCTGCCAATTTCAGACGAACTTGACGATGAGGACGATGATATGCCGGTGTGGTCGCTTCGGAGAGCTCAAGCGGAGCAACCTTCGCGCCAATGTCCTTTCCTCGGAACAATCGACAGAGGCGTTCTTGATTTCGATTTTGAGAAGCTTTGCTCCGTCTCGTTATCCCAGATTAACGTCTACGCTTGTATGGTGTGCGGGAAGTACTTCCAGGTTGGTTTTCACTAATTTTTATATATAAATTATATCGAATTTACAATTCCAGGGCCGCGGAACCAGTACCCACGCTTTCACCCATGCTCTCGATGTCGATCATCGCGTCTATTTGAATCTGTCAACCTTGAAATTTTACTGCCTCCCAGAAAACTATGAAATTGTCGATCCATCACTGGAGGACATTCAATTCGTTTTGAAGCCGACCTATTCCAAGGCCCACATCAAAGCCATAGACCTGAACACGAAGCTATCCATTGCCTTCGACGATACAAAGTACTATCCTGGCATCGTCGGATTGAACAACATCAAGGCGAATGATTACGCAAATGTTGTTTTCCATGCGTTGAGTCATGTTACACCGTTGCGGAATTACTTCCTCCAGGAAGAAAACTACGCCAATCTGAAGCGTCCCCCGGGCGACATCCTCGGAGAGCTGCCTCGACGATTCGGTGAGCTGATGCGAAAGTTATGGAACCCAAGGGCCTTCAAAGCGCATGTTTCTCCCCATGAAATGCTCCAGGCTGTCGTTCAATGCAGCGCGAAAAAGTTTCAAATCATCCAGCAAAGTGATGCCAATGAGTTTCTCGTATTCTTGTTGAACAAGCTCCATGAAGGCTTGAACGGAACGAAGAAACCAAACTCGTCTATTATTTTCAAAACGTTCCAAGGAAAGATGCGAGTGTATTCCCGGAAGGTCTTATCCGTCGATACAACGGATGAAGCACGTTCGACCCTTTTGGAATCAGAAGAATTCAAGGAAAAGGTGGAGGAAATTCCGTTCTTGAAATTAACAATGGATCTCCCAGCGTCGCCGTTGTATCGCGATGAACAGCTGAATAATATCATCCCCCAAGTGCCGTTGACGACATTGTTGGCGCAGTTTAATGGCGTTACCGAAAAGGTTTGTTGCGGGCTTTGCCGGATTAGCCTTGAACTGTGTTTTGTTTGCAGGAAGTCAAAACCTACAAAGCCAATTACCTCAAGCGCTACGAGTTGCTAAAACTTCCGGATTATCTGATTGTCACGTATACGCGATTTGAGAAGAATCGGTTTTTCTTGGAGAAGAATCCGACGATTGTCAATTTTCCGATCAAGTAAGTCTTTTTTCCTTACAACAGACGATAGAAATATATAAACTCTTCCAGCAATGTCGACATGTACGACTGTATCGCTCCCGGCGCCCGTGCCGACCACAAATACACAACCTATGATCTCCATGCTAACATTGTCCATGATGGCCCTCCAGAGGGTGGCATTTATCGAGTTCAACTTGCTCATGCTGTGCGTTTTCATTGACTTTTTCGACTTTTTTCCCCATTAGACTTCTAAACTTTGGTCCCCTACACTATAGCAAACAAAAAAACAGGCTACATAAACTCCAGTACCTACTTTCACCTTTCAGGGCACCGGCAAATGGTTCGAGCTCGAAAACCTTCACGTCAAAGACATCCTGCCCCAAATGATTACCCTCGGCGAAAGCTACATCCAAATCTGGAAGCTGAACAAAACAAAGACCCGAACGGAACGTGTTGACGATGTCGAAGAGGTTGATACGACATCGGAGCAGCCTGCACCTGCTCCAGTGCTTCCGAAAGCTTGAATTTTAATGAATGTTCGGTAATTATTTATTTATAAACATCATGTAACTTTTCAATCTCTTCTCAGAATGTAGACAGCAAAACACGGTACAGTGTATTTTGGTGAGAAATGTGATTCATGAAGGGGGTTTAAAGAATGCGGATAAGACTCATTCCGGGGGGCTTAGACAGTTTCAAATGATGCATACAATGTTTGCGGAAATACAAACTTTAATTATAAAAAATTGTAAGTCTATGTTATTTCCTTCTGGAAGGTTTCTATTACCGTAATCATAGCATCAAAAATCGTTCGAATAACTGTAACAATGGTGTGTTACGAGTTCAATGGGGTTAGAAGATGGCTTTAATGGAGCCAAACATAGTGAATGTACCTTTTTTGGTTGAAAAAAGTTGCCATTCGTTGGGTGAAAAAACAGTTGCGAACTGACATTGCACTATTTTTATGACGATGATAGCCCCTAATGGCATTACGCATCCAACTTCAACTGTTCCCACCTTTGCGGATTATGCCAACGGGCGTCAAGTGCCATTACTGATACTATCGAGGTTATTACCCTTGGGAATTGGGATGAAGAAGCATTGGGCCAGGTAGGTTTATAGGTTGTAGTTCCATGCCAGTAGGTTGCTTATCACTGTCTCACCGTTTCACTGTCGTGCCATTGATTCCCAGTGCCCACGTCAGAGTGCAGTGCGTACTCATTCAAAGCTTTTTTTCGGGGTTGCTTGTTGGGTCCCAATTACCCATTGTAAGCAATTAGCAAAACCCTAAAAACTTGTGTTTGTTTTGTTGTTTCTCACCCTACTGTGGGAGCTGCTTTCTTCATTTCGAGCCCCCAGTTTTGTATCATGATTATTGCACGTCTTCAGAAGGCGATGAGAAGCTCATGCTCAAGCTCAGACATCTGTGCACGGTTCGGGGTTTGGCTACATGCGCCTAGGCTGGGGATGGAGGCCACATTTATTATGAATCTTTGGAAGGGTTGGCTTCCGGTCATTTTGGCTCACTTGGCGTATTTCCGGAGGCGGTTTTCTCGCACATGTGTTTTACTTTGGCGCGCGTGCCATCATTGTAACATTCATACATCTTTCAAACTTTTAGAATTCCATACGCATGCAACAATGGAAATCGGCCCGTTTGTCAACCTCATTAAAAACGTCCTGACATTTCCGGGCCAAGCGATCGCGGCCGTGTGTTTCACCTGGCTCCTACTGTATGCCCATAAGTCACGCTTTTCGCCGACAATGATCATCTATATTGTTATTTGTTTGATCTATTGTGTGGCGGCACTTCCATTGACTGTTTATTCATTCATAGTTTGGCGAAAAGATGGTCCAAACTTTTTCGCAAGAACGCTGTTTTTGCTCGGATTGCCGAAATACTGGGCTCAAACACTTTTCCCGACGGCTTTCCTGTTTGTCGGTGTTGAAAGGCTGTTATACGTGAAATTCCCGATGAAAGTGACGAAAGTCGTCCGTCGAATGTCGATAATCGTGCCGATTGTGCTCGGAATTCAGTTGACTGTAATATCAATATCGCTCTATCACGACTTTATGAACACACCTGACGATCGAGTTTGTTACACGTACAGTTGCCTCATTGCTGGCAGGACTACAGTAATCTATTTGACAGCGAGATATACGGCAGCCGGATTGAATGTGATAGTCGGAGCTGCGTTGATTTGGCTGATCCGAGGGAGGTGGACTTTGCGGAATAACACTGATGGGGCTTCGACCAGTGGGGATACTACGCTTCCAGCCATTCAAAAACAGGTAGGATTTTTCTACAGTACCCATTTCATACTGTAAATTTTAACTTTTAGAACACAATAGCAATAATGCGCGGAATGTATGTCGAATTCTTCGTCGACTTTTTGCCCCATCTCATTGCCTTTTTCGTCAATGCCGTGAGTTTTGAACATTTTTACCACCACCAATTACAGTAGCCTTTTTGCAGTTCATTCCAAATCAAACTGTGCTCGGTCCCCTCCCCCCAGTCGTGACTACAACAGAAATAACTATATTAGGCATCCTGTATGTTAAAACACTCTGGAAACGTCTGATTAAAAATACTTTTACTCGCAAATGACACACAGTAGTTTATGTCTGTGATGTGTCTAGCCACCTTTACCTCGCTCAGGACGTGTAATAAACCAACTTTTTCCTATTACAACAACGACATTTGTACCCTGACTAATATAAGTCAAACGAGTATTACAATAAAAACAATAAAAAACACAGTAAGAGGAAGAAAAAAAGCGTTGCATGATAATTTTTTGTGTAATATTTGAAATGGATATAATTTTCGTTGGCTAAATGCAATTGCAATTAAGTAATTTTTAACATGACTACATTATTTTATGTTGTTTTTGTGCATAATTCACACATGTGTTCACGCTTTCGGGTTAATTATTGCATGTTTATGCCATGGACAACTTCCTGAAAGATTGTCACTGGGAATTTTACAGATACCCACAGTAAACAATGGTGAAAACAGTTTGTGATCCCAAACTCCGTGATAATCTGAAAAGTAGACAAAATGGGTTCAACTGTCTGCACACATTGTGTTCCCAATGAAACTCACAATCAAGTTTAATAAATTTATGTGCTAAACACCAATTTCGTCAGCAACAAAGTTGATAACGTGCTAATAGCAAAATTTTTTTTAAAGTTTTTCACAGTTGGCGGCCTTGTTGTAATGTCTGATGTAAGCGTTTAGTACCAGCATGCCAGTAATGATGTATTTATCATTGTTGCGCTGTTGTTTGTGATTACAACGACAAGGTTGGCATTAATGATGGTATTTAGTTCTAAACGGCATAACAACATTTCAAAAGGTATGTATGTAGATGAAAACAATTGCTAATCTTGTATGTTTTGTTTTGTCACGCGTGACTTGTTACATTTGGGTAAGAAATTATAACAAAACAACTTTTTATCAGTCTTTTTATGAGTTTTTAACAATCTTAAAACTTATCACTGACTATCTTCTATCTTCTATCTTTAGCCAGTCGGCTCTTGAATGAAACTACGGTTGAGCTCTTTGACCAAAAACTGAAACCGTCTCGATGTTTCTAATTGAATACCCTTTTCTAATATAAATGTAGGTAGAAGATAATCTTACCAAAGTGCCGCATTGTACTTACTTTCAATGCACATGGAAACATAATAATTGCGAGCGCATTGAGCTGAGCCTCCTTTCTGTACGCTTACAACCGGCTGGTTGTTGTAATTACTCCATCTCGCCCTCTAATAATCACAAAACTGACAACTGACAACCATGTAACTCTTTAGAGAATTTAGTTTCATTGACTCTGCTACCGACTCATTGTCATCTCAATGTGGAAATTCTTCATGAAAATGATTAAATACGACGGCCCTATTGTCACTCTTGTAAATAATTCAATTACACTGCCATTACAAGCTGTTGGTTTTGTCTGCTTCGCATGGTTGTTCAAAAACGCCAAAAAAGCGAGATTCACGAAAAACATGGTCACCTATATCGTCGTTGGATTGATGTTTTGCACTGTTTCGATTCCATTGAGTGTGTATTCGCTTATTTTTTGGCAGCCAGTCACTCCGGCATTTCAACCGAAAACACTATTTTGGTTCGGATTGCCGAAACTTGTCATGATGTCACTGTATCCGAGCTCCTTTCTTTTCGTCAGTTTGGAAAGATTGATTCACGTGAGATTTCCGACGAGAGCAAAGAACTGGAAGAAATATTTCAATTATTCGGCTTATGGGGCTAGATTCTTACTAATCATTCAAGCTGGAGTCATTGTTTGGCGGATGTTGGAGGACTATCAAACCCTAAGAGGCGACCAATGGTGCTATACCTATAGTTGCCTAATTAAAGGAGTTATGGTAGCTGTTTATTTACTAATTAGGTATACAGCGACAGCCTTGAACATTTGTTTTGTCATTATATTACTGCACTTAATGCGACGACGGCGCATGCAATATGATAGTGAACATGTTCCGACGAGTGTACATCAGATTAACTTCAACATCCAAAAAGAGGTTTGCTTCATTTCGGCAAAAAAAAAAAACGTTAACTGAACCGTTTTAGCATAGCAAAATCATAATACAAGCGATGCTGTTAGACATATTTATCGATTTTATCCCACACTTTGTTGCCTTCTTGATTCACACTTATGTAAGTACATCAATCTTTAAAACCGCTCAATAAAATGGTTTTTTTTTTCCAGACTGAACCAAAGCTAATCGATTTCGGCCTTCCTCCCATGATAACTTCAATCCAGGTTGCACTTAGTGGTATTTTGTATGTTCGGCCATGGCGAGAGCGACTCAAAAGGTCCAATTCGACTCACCCGTCCTAAACCACAGATCTATTGTTCTTTGCATCTTGTTCTACATTAGGATGCTGCATGTAATGAACAATTAGGCTATTATGTACATACATTTGACTGTCATTCAAGAAACGAAGTAAATAAAGAATACTATCACCATGAAAAAAAAAAACATGTGACTTCCGCTTATGCGTTCTATGACCTTTTTTGTCGTATTGTGGTCATGACATTAGTAAAGATAATGTCTTTTGGTTTTAATTGTTTGGCTAACACAAACAACCCAAATATCTCAAATTGGATGAAAAAACAAAAAAGATAAGAAATATTTTCTTTTATTGTAAAAATGTCCAAATGAGGCTAATATAAAATGCAACACACTCCAATCAAAGTTTAAACTATGTCAAACATGGCTGATAAGAATGTTGTGAATGTTGTAAAGAAACCAAAGAAAAAACCAAACTCTTTCCTTCAGTTTTTTCGCGGAGTTTGCCTTATTTTTCGGCTAGTTTTCATAAACTTCGAATGGCAAGCCATCACCATCACGTTTTTATTGTGCGCACTTTCACTCGCTAATGAATTTGTATCTGTGCGTGCTTTTGACATCAACGCCGCCAGTATGACTGCCATAGCGGGCCACGATCTTCAATTGCTTTTCGCCTCATTTTGGGCTGGAGTTGTGAATGCTGCCATTCAAGCTACGGAAAAATCCACTTAATAATCTTATCTATGCATTATGTCTGTTTTTAGTTATGTTGTCTTCACGATTTCGTCGGTTCCGTAACAAGTGTTCTGTATCGAAGGAACTCCATGGGACAGAGTTTTAGGAAATATTATGCTTTCAAAACCTACTACCGTTTGAATTGTATCGATAATGAGGGTGTTGACAATCCGTAAGCTATGGTGCTTCGAACAGGAAGCTCAAACATACAAATTTGTGTTTCCTTTTCCACTTTTGGAGTCAAATGTGTAAATTTCAGAGATCAACGGATACTATCAGACGTCAGCAATGTCAGTAACTTCTTTGCAGTCACTTTGGTGCCATTGTTTACCAGCTGGGTTGTAATGGCATCTGTTTATAGTTACAAAGTTCAACAATTGTGAGTAAATGCACTAAATAAACTTTTCAAACCGGCAAAAACACTTTTTAGTGCTGGTTGGAGAGGAATCGCAACCATGTACGGTACCACTGCCATCGGACTTATCATAAACTTTGCTTTCGTTAAACCCCTTGGTAGAGTGTACAATAAAATCGAATCCTTCGAAGGAAATCTACGCTACAAACACGCTACTATTCGCAATCATGCCGAATCAACTGCATTGTACGGTGCCCAAGAGTTTGAAAAAACAGAGTGCCGGAATCTCGTTCAGGGCATGATGACAACATGGTTCAAAATGGCAGCATGGGAATTTCCGGGCGAAGGTAAGAGTAATTACACTTTCTTTTCACTTTTTTTAAAAGGGCAATGTTGTTACTAAATACGAAATGATAAATTTAGCCATCAAATCGTTTTTCAATGGAATGGAAGGCCTCATGATTTACGTTATTTTGTATTTTCCACTCATTGACGAAGAAAAAGATGTCGACCATATATTGGCATACATCACCTTACACTATCTTTCTTGTCAGTACCTTTTTGGCAAAATAAATGGGTATGTTTTGGTTGATTTAGGGTTTTCCTTTTAAAACCTTTCAGACTTAATAACGACTTGAACGAATTTTACACATTTGCGGGCATTATGAAACGTGTCCATGAGTTTTTCACTTTCGCTGATAAAAATTGGAAAGAAAGCATTGAAAGTGATGATGCCTTGGTAAAATCGAATGTGATCTACGCTGATTCTGATGAAAATTACAAATTTCAATCGGTTTGTTATGGAACACCAACAATTCCGATCAATGTTATTGTAACAGGCAAGTCAAAGACAAAAACAAAAGTTGCAAATAAAGACAAATACAATTTAGATTTAAATGTGACTCTTAAAAAAGGTGAAAACTTGTTGCTGAGCGGTTCATCTGGATGCGGCAAATCTTCTTTTTTGAGAGTAGTGATGAGATTGTGGAAGATTCAAAGTGGCACATTAACCATCGGAATTGCGGACAAAGATATTTTTGTCGTTCCTCAACAACCCTATTTCCCGACTGGCCATCTGCCACTTCGGCAACAAATAATTTTTCCAAAGTTGATTGACGATCTTCATGTTTCGACAAAAGGTAACCCTGTTTTAATAAGTTGTCAAATTTGAAAATGAACATGAGTGTTGTAGAAATGCTTGAGTTTTTGGTAGATCTTCAATTGGATTCAGTGTTAGAAAAGTGTGGTGGCCTCGATGCCCCAGTCGATTTCGAATGGCACGAAAGATTCACTCCAGCCGAGCTGCAACAAATTGCTTTTATCCGAGTACTGTACCATCAGCCGAAGCTCGTGCTCATGGACGATGTTTCGAGTTGTTGTTCAGCGGCCGTCGAACAACGATTGTATGAATTACTCGATGGTTTGGGCATTTCATACATTTCTGCCGGCAACCGCGTCTCACTGCGCGCGTTTCATCACAAAGAACTCAAACTACACGGTGATGGCACTTATGAGGTTATTGATCTGCGTGACGACCCATTTGTGTAACTTTTACTTCTGAATGTTAATGTAAGATAAAAATAAATGTTTTTTTTTTTCTGATTTTACGGGCAAGAGCGACGCAAAAGGTCTAACTCGACTCACTCGTACTAAAGTTTAGGACGAGCGAGTGGACCTAAACCGCACAACAGTTATGCGTCTTTTGTTCTTTGCATCTTATTCTACATTAGAAAAAATGTTACATGTAATTAGACTGTTACAAAAATTTGACTACCATACAATGGTAGTAAAAGAAACCGACAAAAATAGACTATCATAGTCTATGACGTTTCGTGCTTAGACACTTTTTTTTTTTTTTTAAGGTGAGCTTTCTCAAAGTGTATGCGTGCACATTTTTTGGAGGAAGCGACATTCAAAGCAAAATAAGTATGGTTTTAACACAGTTTTATAAAATTCTGTCTTTTAACAACATTTTGTCTCCCATTTTTGACCGAATTTGAAAGTTATGTGACACGCTTGGTGAAAGCGTCCGCGTTCTTAACAATGAAAGTTTTGCTTGCTAAAACAAGCGCGTCACGGCTTACCACGAAATCCAAAATCCATCCTTTGAAGTCAATCCCCTCCAAGAAGCATAAACGATGCTGTTTAAATGGCATACACCTCAAGAAATGTCGTGGAAAAGACGTTATGCTCAAGAATGCAGCGGATTTGCTGCGAAAGAAAGTTTATATATCTTTTTCCATTGTCTCGTTGTTTCGACGCTAAATTACACTGTGGTTAGTCTTGCTTATCCACCTGTCAAGTGCTTGATGTGTTAGATTGGTTTTTAAAGGTAAACTAATTGTTTAGTGTCGCATCCTCCAAAAAATGTGCACGCGTACACTTTGAGAAAGCTCACCTTAAAATGCGCCCCCTAAAAGTGTCTAAGCACGAATCGTCATAGACTATGATTGTCTATGATAGTCTATTTTTGTCGGTTTCTTTTACGACCATTGTACATACAAGAAACCAAGTAAGTAAAGATTACTATTATCATGAAAAAAGCATGTGACTTCCGCTTATGCGTTCTGTGGTCTTTTTTGCTGCATTGTGGTTATGGCATTAATGAAAATAAGCTCTGCTGACTTCCATTGTTTGTGCTAATTACACAAACACCCCAAACTTTTGCAAGTTTTATAAAAACAAAAAAGAAATACTTTCTTTTGTTGTGAAAAATGGTAGCATAGGTTGCATTTTTGTTTCAACAAATCTATCTATTTGCACTGCTGCCAACATGACTGATAAGAATGTTGTGAAAAAATCAAAGAAGAAGCCAAACTCTTTCCTTCAGTTTTTTCGCGGAGTTTGCCTTATTTTTCGGCTAGTTTTCATCAACTTCGAATGGCAAGCCATCGCCATCTCAATTTTGTTGTGCGCAATTTCAATCGCTGACGAATTTGCATACTGCCGAGCATTTTTCATCAGTACGAACGCCGTAGCTGCCATGGCAGATAACAATCTGGATATGTTTTTTTCGTCATTTAAAGCAGGAGTTGTGAATGCTGCGATCCAGGCTACGGTAAAATCCACCCAAATAGTACTCATTTTTGTTGTTTTGTTTTTAGTTGAGCTGTCTTCGCGATTTCGTTAAGGACGCAGCAAGCACCCTATATCGAAGGAACTCCATGGGACAGAGTTTTAGGAAATATTATGCTTTCAAAACTTACTACCGTTTAAGTTGTATTGATAATGAGGGTGTTGACAATCCGTAAGCTTACAAAATTTAAGCTATGGTGTTTCGAACAGGAAGCTCAAGGATACAAATTTGTTTCCTTTTCAATTTTGGAGTCAAATCTGTAAATTCCAGAGATCAACGGATACTATCAGACGTCAGCAATGCCAGTAACTTTTTCGCGGTCGCATTGGTGCCATTGATGACTAGTTGGGTTGTTATGGCATCTGTTTACAGTTACAAAGTGCACCAATTGTACGTAAAACGCACTAAACTGACATTCCAAGCTCATCGAAAACTTTTTTAGCGCCGGTTGGAAAGGAATCGGAGTGCTCTATGGTGCCACTGCCATCGTACTCATCATAAATTTTTGTTTTATTAAACCTCTCGGAAAAATGTATCACAGAGTTGAATATTTCGAAGGAACCATACGCTACAAACATGCCACTATCCGCGTTCATTCAGAATCGACTGCAATGTACGGTGCCCAAGACTTTGAAAACACTGAATGCCGAAACATCATACAGGGAATGATGGCACCATGGTTGGGCATGGCTGCATGGGAGTTTCCAAGCATAGGTGATTGCACTTTTTTCACTCTTTTTAAGATTGCAATTAAGATACAATAAATTTAGTCATCAAAGCGTTTTTCGAGGGAATGGAAACCCTCATGATTTACGTCATTTTGTATTTTCCAATCATTGGCGAACAGAAAGATGTCGACCACATTCTGGCATATATCACCTTACACTTCTTTTCTTGCAATTATCTTTTTGGCAAAGCTAGCGAGTATGTTTTTGCATTTTTGTTGATTTGTGGTTTTGCATTGCTAATATTTCAGGTTGTCTGACGTTTTGAATGGATTTTATACATTTGCGGGAGTTCTAAAACGTATCGATGAATTTTTCACTTTCGCTGACAAAAATTGGAAAGAGTGCGCAGAAAGTGATGACGGCTTGGAAAAATCAAACATAATCTATGTCGACTCTGATGAAATTTACAACTTTCAATCAGTCTGTTATCAAACACCAACGATACCAAGCAGAGTTATCGTAACAGGCAAGTCTAAAAGCAAAAAAATTGAAATGCGGCTAAACACGATTTAGATTTAAATTTAACACTTAATAAAGACGAAAATCTCCTGCTGAGTGGTCCTTCCGGCTGCGGCAAGTCGGCTTTCTTGCGTGTAATTACGAGATTGTGGAAGATTCAAAGTGGTCTACTAACCATCGGAATTGCGGATAGAGATATTTTTGTCGTTCCTCAACGAGCATATTTCCCGACTGGCCATTTGACCCTTCGTCAACAGATTATATTTCCAAAGTTGATTGATGATCTACATGTTTCGAAAAAAGGTAACATCGTTTTCATAAGTAGTCACATTTGACAATAAACATCGTAGAAATGCTTGAGTTTCTGACGAATCTTCAATTGGATTCGGTGCTTGAAAAGTGCGGCGGCCTCGATGCCCCAGTCGATTTCGAATGGCACGAAAGATTCACTCCAGCCGAGCTGCAACAAATTGCTTTTATCCGAGTACTGTACCATCAGCCGAAGCTCGTGCTCATGGACGATGTTTCGAGTTGTTGTTCAGCGGCCGTCGAACAACGATTGTACGAATTACTCGACGGTTTGGGCATTTCATACATTTCTGCCGGCAACCGCGTCTCACTGCGCGCATTTCACCACAAAGAACTCAAACTACACGGTGATGGCACTTATGACGTTGTTGATCTGCGTGATGATCCCATTGTATAACTTTTACCGTACTGTGAATATCAAATGAGAATAAACATAACGTTCCAAAAACTCAATGTATTCTTTCATTCTTTGGTCTACAACAAAAACGAAAACAAAAAAAACTTGTGGTCGTCGCATGTTTTTAATTCCATTTTGATTGATATCATTAATATTAGCAAAATCCACGACATCATGTGGTAAAAATGTCCCCATGACAGAGACAGTGTCCATTCGATGCTGTAGGAACATTTTATCCGTTAGATAGGTCAAAACTTATTGTCATTGTGCACTAATTGCATTCTGTGCACACGAGACGTCAAGCGCAAACAAAAAAACAAGGAACTTTTGTTAGGCTTACAAAGCTTACAAAACCCATTGTCCTTGCAGAAGTTTGAAAAAATATATAAACAATGCTGTTAGAAACCAAAGCGTTCATTCGACATACCTCAAACCAACCATGACTTTGAAACCAGAGAACTCGAAGCCTCAAAAGATCGATCACACTTCATTTACGGTCTTTTTCAAAGCTATTATTCTTGGTTTCAAACTGATATTCTGGGAATGGCAAGTATTTGTTATCACAATTGTTTATGCAGGTTTGATGATTGGATATGAAATTGCAACAATGCACATTTTTGTAATCAATGGCCAGTTTGTTAAAGCTTTGACCGGCAGCGATTATAATCTTTTTGTTGCGTGTGTGTGGGCAGGAATCAAGTCCGCTCTGCTGAGGGCATCCGTAAGTTGCCTGAAATCGATGTGTTTTGGTAAAAGTATAATAACTATTTAGCTGCAAACTGCAAAATCAATCGCTTCCGAAGTCTGCAGCATAACCTACCGGCGAAATGCCTACGAACGTGCCCACCAGAAATACCTCGGTTACAACACGTATTACAGACTTAACTGCATTGACAAAGAAAACGTCGATAATCCGTAAGGGGGTCTTACCACGAAAGTTAGTAAGTTAAAATTGCAGGGATCAACGGATAACCGGAGATATCAGCGGTATTAGTTCGTTTATTGCTTATAATGGGATTGAAATGCTGACAGCCATGCCTTTTTCATTGATTTTTTACAGTATTAAAATCTACAAGGTGTAAGTTTTTATACAACGCTAAAACACATCAAAAGGACAGATAATTGCCATTTAGAGCCGACTGGGAAGGCATTGCAACGCTCTATGGCATTGCACTTGGCGGAATTTTGATCAATTTGGTACTCCTCAAACCGGTCGGAAGATGGATCAATCGAATTGAAAGAGGCGAAGGTGGTTTTCGATACAAACATAGCACAATTCGAGACCATGCCGAAAGCACAGCGATGTATAATGCCGCCAAGTTTGAAAACGACGAGTGTTGTCGACTCTATGATAAAATCCTGATAAAAAATGCCTGGCTCGCGTGTTGGCAATTTCCCCAGGAATGTGAGTTTTTTCCAACTCAATTTCAGATATTTAACCAATTTTGCAGTTATAAGGTTAGAAAAAGTGATTAAGCGTTTCAGTGATTAAAAACTTTCTCGGCACAAACGAATACCTAATGTGCTCGCTAATCTTGTATTATCCACTCATTGTCGAATCGAGAGACGTCCCAGACATAATGGAGTTTACTATTCTCACTCTTTACCAGGGCCATTATCTTTATGGCTCTATTAATGCGTAACAAACATTGTCGTCAGAAATAGTGGACAAGTATTTTTTTTTCAGGTTATCCAACAAAATCGTACAACTGTTCGATCGAGCGGGAACGCTTCGTCGAGTTCACGAGTTTTGCACGTTTACTGATAAGCACTGGATGGTTAGTGTCAATGAAAGCGTCAATGTTGATTCGCACATTGAGTTCCATAATGACACAAAATATGTTTTTAAATTTGATTCAGTTTGTTATACAACGCCGATTGTGCCATACAAGGTGCTAATGACTGGTAAGAATTGTTTAAAGATGGGTTCAACATGCTCAAATGTCGTTTTAGAATTGAATTTATCCTTGAAAAGAGGCGAAAATCTACTGTTGAGCGGTCCTTCCGGTTGCGGCAAATCGGCTTTCTTGCGCGTGATTTCGAGATTGTGGAAAATTCAAAGTGGCACTTTGACCATCGGAATTTCGGATCAGGAAATGCTTGTACTTCCACAAAAGCCCTATTTTCCGACTGGCAATTTGACACTTCGGCAACAAATAATCTTCCCCAAGCTGATCGATGATAAAGAAGTCCTCAATGAAGGTATTTTGACATACTTTAGTTGCTTCACTGCGAAGTCTTTATGTTTCAGAACTGGTGGAATTCATGAAAAACCTTCAATTGGATTCGGTGCTTGAAAAGTGTGGCGGCCTGGATGCACCAGTTGATTTCGAATGGCACGAAAGATTCACCCCGGCCGAGCTGCAACAAATTGCTTTCATCCGTGTACTTTATCATCAGCCGAAGCTCGTGCTCATGGACGATGTTTCGAGTTGTTGTTCAGCCGCCGTCGAACAACGATTATACGAACTACTCGATGGGTTGGGCATTTCGTACATTTCTGCCGGCAACCGCGTTTCATTGCGTGCATTCCATCACAAAGAACTCAAACTACACGGTGATAGCACTTATGAGGTTGTTGATCTGCGTGATGATCCCATTGTATAAAGTTTATTGTTCTTTTACTTTTGGACAATAAACTGTTTTTACACAAAGTTTTCGGGCGCTTGCGAGGTACATATCGACTTATCGAAACGGAGCTTACCCGAAAAAGAGACAATGATAAGGACAACTTTTTGTTCGTGCGCTAAACACGACGTATCAGCTTAATTCGCTTCAGATTGGTTCTTCTCCTCCTTTCATTTCATTACAAAATGCATTGATTACCGCATCGAAGCTTTCACCTCACAAACACACTTCATTCTTTCACGTTTCATCTAGACAGGCCGGTTGTCCGGCTATTGCAGTCGTATTCTATATTATTTTTACGTTGGTTGTTAATTATGGTAAATTATAACGTTTTCAATTGCTTTCATCAAAAACTTTCTTTTAGTATTACGAGGTTGAAGATACTGATATTTTGGATGTCAAAGCAGATTGGTTGCATCTATTCGGTTACTACGATTGTATTTCATCACCCCGACGACCAGTACCACGGTGTAAAAACTTGTTTTGGTGGATTCAATGCTATCCTAATAGTTCATGGGGTCGTGTTCGTCTCGATATTTGTACTTCTGCCGGCGGTTTTGAATTGACAGTAACTGCAAAAGTTTTGAGATCTGATGTTAAATGTATGTTGTTAATCTCATTGATTTATTGAAGCCAAAACGAGTTTGTTTGTAGGTAAAGAGACGAAGTTGTTGGAAGACAGCGGTCAGATTTGCTTACCCAACGTAATAAGCCAGGACAAACTTCGATTTGGTGGCATCATAAAAGATAGGGTTTTTTCAATCAAGTGTGACGTACAGTTTAAAATACCAAAAGAAACAATCGATATTTTGAGCAAGGTAAAAATGGAAAGCTTAAATTTGATTTTTCATGGTTGTCATTTCAGATAGAATTATTTAGAGACAGCTATACCGTCCAGCTTGATCGTAACATGCTAAGAAAATGCAAACCAGGGCAAAAAATTGTTGAACCAAAACAAACTGTAGGCGGTATAACGTGGTGGACTGAACACCACCCTTGTAAGCGTTTGGAGATGGACGCAGGTTATGTTTCCGTATATTTTTACATGACTAGCGGCCCGATAAGAATAGTGTATTCCTGTGCCATGATGATTGATGGTGTCGAAATTCAAAGCACGTACTTTACAAATAATAGTTGTAAACGTTATTATTGAACTTGCAGGGACAGGATGTGAAGTTTTTAAGGATAATAATCTATGCTTTATTGGTCACAATTTTTCACACATACTGATCAAACAAGCTGATCACAAAAACGACATCATTGACATCGTGTGCAGAGTTGAATTTTTCAAATCATTTAACGACATTCGAGTTTATGTGGAGCAAAACCCAACAGTTCGTTTAGTTGATAATGTAAGCATGCCAATACAACGTCTTTATAGAAAAAGTTCGTCAAGGATTTGATTGCTATCTCAATCCTGGAATGCCAGCTTGACGACAATGAGATCGGTGAATTTGACAGTACTCCAAAAGAGTTTGTCAAGGGCTCCGACAAGCACCAATGGCGACTAAAATGGTTCCCCGCTGGTATTAGCGTTGGGGAAAAAAGACATATTAGCTTGTTTGTTGAAGCATCTACGACCGAAACAAAAACAACTGTTTTGCGCGGTTTTGTGAGGGTCGTTGGAACCCTTTTAATAAGTAAGCAATTAATGGAAATGTATGTAGTTAAAAGTGTGAATAACTGGAAGGTTTTAGAAAAATTTGAAATGATTGTTCAACACGATAGCACCTGCAGCAGCGCATTTCAAAAACTTATATCACACGAAGAACTTCGAAAAAACGGTGGCGTTGTCGATGGCAAGGTAACGATTGAATGCACAGGAACTTTCTATACTTTTAATTATTTGAGTTTAAGAGGCGGTCTGGCTGCCGTTTTAGGTCGGCCGACACATAATTTTCACACTTCGAAATTTCATTAGGTGGGCATGTAGATACATAAAATCAAGTCACAGGGTTTAAGCGGCTCGTTCTAAGACCTCCGGATTCTGGAGATATGGCATCTCAAAGTTTCAAACTTTGAAGCCCTGTAGCGATTTCCGTTGAAACGTTGGAGATCTGAATTTTTGGCTCTAGAGGTATTTTACGATGCGGAATAAAACTACATACTCAGAATTTTGATAAAAGTACAGTAATCACTGATTTTGAAATTGGACCTTTAAAAAACCGGTCATAACTTCCTTCAAGTTAGGCCTCCCCGGCTAAATCTACTTTCATGTTGTAGCCCATCTTTTTCTGCATCGGATAACACCGAATGAATCTGCATAAAGTGTCGACCCAATTCCCTTCTATGGCACTTTCTAGGGTGCACTCACTTTTTTGCCACCTTTGACAGATCATAATTTTTTTTCAACGTAGCCCGATACCCATCAACATATATAGATTAAAATGATTGCCTTGATGTGAGGAATCGATTGGTATAGCACACAACTAGATTCCGTTTTATGGGGTATGCGAGATGGATTCTGGATTCTGGCGGAATCAGAAGGCACATTTTCGGACATTTTTTAATGATTTCGTCACCTACGACTCTGAATTAGTCGGATCACCAAGTTTCAGCCAAAGAAAACAACTTTGAAAATCTAAATAAAAAGTCGATAAATTTCGAAATTAACAAATTTTTAAGAGTGTGGTTTTGTTCCTTATGCTAAACTTACCCAGGAACCAAAAAATCAGACTTCCAACGCTTTCACGGAATCCGTTACACGATTTCAAAGTTCAGAAAACGCGAGTGCACCCTAGAAAGTGCCGTAGAAGGGAATTGGGTCGACACTTTATGCAGATTCATTCGGTGTTATCCGATGCAGAAAAAGATGGGCTACAACATGAAATTAGATTTAGCCGGGGAGGCCTAACTTGAAGAAAGTTATGACCGATTTTTTAAAGGTCCAATTTCGAAATCAGTGATTACTGTACTTTTATCAAAATTCTGAGTGTGTAGTTTTATTCCTCATCGTAAAATACCTCTAGAGTCAAAAATTCAGATCTCCAATGGTTCAACGGAATTCGCTACAGGGCTTCAAAGTTTGAAACTTTGAGATGCCATATCTCCAGAATCCGGAGGTCTTAGAACGAGCCGCTTAAACCCTGTGACTTGATTTTATGTATCTACAAGCCCGACTAATGACATTTCAAAATGTGAAAATTATGTGTCGGGCTCTCCCCCTTGACCCTAAATCGGCAGCCAGACCCTCTCTTAAACTGACCATATTATCCTACAATGCAACGATTATTTGTGAAAGTTGAAATAATTACGTGCAGTTATTGTAATAAACAAAATAAATTACTTCATCCATATTTAACTTAACCATGCTTTGATAAGTCCCCAGATGAGGCACTTGGGATATGTGGGGATGGGCAGCCAAATAGTCACTTTGCTTCGAGGCACCAATTACGGCGTTCGCCTCTGTTTTTCTCCATAGTACTTTAGTTGTTTTCACTGCGAAGTTTAATGTTTCAGAATTGGTTGAATTCATGAAAAAGCTTCAATTGGATTTGGTGCTTGAAAAGTGTGGCAGTATATTTTTGTTCGTGCGCTAAACGCGACGTATCAACTCAATGCGTGGTAGATTGGTCTTTCTCCTTCTTTCATTTCATTACAAAATGCATTGATCGCATTGAGACTCTCGCCCACAAAACACATTTCATTCTTAAACGTTTCATCTCAACGGGTCGGTTGTCCGGCTTGCAGTCGTATGACATATTACTCTACCGTTGGTTGTTTATTAATGGTAACCTATAAAATTTACAAACACTTTCATAAATATTTTTTTTTGTAGTCTTACGAGTTCGAAGGCACTGATACTTTGCATGTCAAGGCAGAGTGGTTGGATCTGTTTCAACCCTTCAATTGTATTTCATCACCCAGACAACAAGTGCCAAGGTGTGAAAACTTATTCTGGTGGATTCAGTGCTACCCTAATCAACATAGGCATATTTTACTCTTTATTTGTACTTCTGCTGGCGGCTTCGAATTGACAAGGACTGCGACAGTTTTACGGTCTGATGTTAAGTGTATGCTTTTGATCTAATTGATTAATTGAAGCCAAATGAATTTATTTGTAGGTCAAGAGACGGCGTTAATACGGAAAAGTGATTACGCTAACTTAGGCCAATTAATAAGCCATGACAAGCTTCGACTTGGTGACACCATAAAAGATGGAGTTTTTTCAATCAACTGTGATGTTAAGTTTAAAATACCAAAAGAAACTATCTACACTTTGAGCCAGGTAAAAATGAAAAGTTTAAATTTGATTTTCCATGATTGATATTTCAGCTCGAGTTATTTAGAGACAGCTATATCGTTAAATTAGACAGTAAAATGCTTAAAACAAGCCAAAGAATTGTTGAACAAAAACAAACAGTCGGTGGCATTACATGGTGGATTGAATATTATCCTGGTGGCGACTGTGAGGCGGAGAAAAATTATGTCAGAATATATTTTTACATTACTGGCGGCCCGATCAAAATGGAGTATTCATGTGCTATGACGATGAATGGTGTTCAAATTCAACGCAAGTACTATAGCAAGTATGGCTCTAAGACTCGTTATTGATTTTTCAGAGACACGATGTGATGATTTTAAGGATAATGATTATCAATTTATCTATCAATGTTTTTCACACAAACTAGTCAAACTCGCTGATCACAACGACGGCATCGTTGACGTCGTGTGCAAGGTCGAATTTTTGAAACCAATTACTGACCGTCGGATTTATGTGGAGCAAAACCCAACAGTTCGTTGAGTTTGCTGTGTAATCATGCCTATACAACTTCTTTATAGAAAACGTTCGTCAATGGTTCAATCACTATCTCGTTCTTAAAATGCCAGCTCAATGACAACGATATTGGTGAATTTGACAGCACACCGAAAGAGTTTGTCAAAAACTCCGACAAACACCAATGGCAATTAAAATGTTTCCCTGCTGGTGATAGTTTTGGTGGAAAGCGACATATTAGCTTGTTTATTGAGGCTTCTACGACCGAAACAAAAACGACTATTTTGGACGGTATTATAAAAGTGGTTGGAACCCCTTTTACAAGTGAGCAATCAATATGTAATTAAAAGTGTGAATAAGCGTAAAATTTTAGAAAAGTTTGACATGATCGTTAAAAACGATAGCAGCTGCTGCAGCGCATTTCAAAAACTCATATCACACGAAGAACTCCGAGAAATCGGTGGCGTTGTCAATGGCAAGGTAACGATTAAATGCACAGGAATTTTCCAAACTTTCAATTACTTGAATTTAACCTGACCCTTTTATTATACAATACGACGTTTATTTATGAGAGTTAAAATAATTACATGCAGTTATTGTGATAAACAAAATCAATCACTTCTTCCATATTTAACTATGCTTCAATAAGTCCCCGGATGAGGCACTTGGGATATGTGGAGATGGGCACAGCCAAATGGCCACTTTGCACTTTGCTTCGAGGCACCAATTACTACACTTTTTTCGGCGAGAATAGATGGGTAAAGCAGGGCACGAAAGGGGCACCACACTCGAGATGTAAGCTCGACAACCGCCAAAAAGGCGAAGCAATAACCACGTTCTCACGAATCGAGTTATCCGACCGACAGGATTGGCTTTACATGTGCCACAATCTCAGCCTACCACCACTCCTGACAGCTGTGTCCAAATACTCAATTATGATTTGCATACAAATCTGTCCTCTTTGCCACCGTCACTACTACGGCACATCAACATCATTGGCACGACGACGACGGCGATACACAAGTTTAGTCGGCCCGGATGAGATATGCAAATGATCTCGCATTCGTCGAACAAACTTGTTTACAGCCTACCGTACCCCTCTTCTCGTCTCACTTTGGCACTTCCCCACTCTCGAGTGCCATTGCTTGGTCATACTCAAGTACTACATGCATGCCGGAATAAGCTAAACTGGGTCGATGCTGAAGCTGGCACTGATTCTCCCACGAAAAAGGTCAATTACAGCCCTGCGGGAAGCCGGCGTCACACAGGGGACACTTTTCGAACTCAATCGACCCCGGATGACCCGTGCCAATTGAGATGGCCCCTGCTGCTCCTCGAGGAATGTATTACGGACCGATTGTTTCCAGTCCACTGATCCAAAGACGGCAATGATCGCGCATCGGAATCGACGGTCGTCGCGATAATGGACTTGTTCGCGCACTCTTCGACGCTTGTTTCTACAAATTGGATCCAACACGGACTACAGACGGCTTAGGAGCAGATAGTGATCGTCTTTAACGGGTGTCGGAAGCGGTCAACTGGAAGGAGACACAAAAGCGTGACTTTGGAGGACAAATAAGTGCGGTTTTGGCGGATAAGTGCTGACATCCGTCGTCGATACGGATCTACGACACTGTGGCATTGTGTCATGGCCTAATTGGCACCACAATATTGTCAATGGCATTGTGACGGGATTATGTAATGCAATTATGCACGTAATGATAACAATTTGTTGTTGAAATATTGCAGAAAGAGCTGTTTTTCCGCGAGCACTTGAAGAATGCCACTTGAACGAACCCATGTTGCTGGTCTCCCTTTCGATCATCGAGTTTCGAGTCACTTTTTACTGCCATCCGACACGACTGGAGCGTCGAAACTTGAACTTGCGCTGGTTCGAAATCAATGTTTTCGCCCGGTTTTTAGGGCCTCTGTGACTGCATCCTCTCATCATCATTGACTTTTTTCATTGCTCTTATTACACGTTGAAAGGGTTTAACACTGTAGTGGAGAGCGCGACCGACACGCGGAAACACCGCCGATTTTCGACGCCAATCATGGTTCTGCGTCATACATTACGGTGTCTGTGGATGGGTTGAGTGCCGTCAAGGTGAGACGATTTGGGTCTTTACCGCAGTTACGCCTGCCTCGAATAATCAGAAACAACGGTCGACTCGAGCCACAGCTCATCATCACTAATCGTTGCACCGTCGCATTGTCATTTCGACGTGAACCCGCAAACAAGAGCCAATATTGGGTTGACTTTGCTCTCTACAGACACTTTCGAGTCGTTGGAGACTGTTCTTTTGTAAGGAATGCGATTAATGGCCGCAGTTGAAGGTTGAATCGACGCTCGGCCTCAAGCTTTGGCCTATAAAACTGCGCAACGGTGGTGGCAGTCGTCGAAACACGGAAAAAGTTACACAAACAGACGCTTTTCAGCGGATTAAAGTTCAATTTAAGCAAGTTTTGGGTGGTTTGAAAAGGCTTTGTTTGTGCCTTCGTTGAAATTGAACCCGTAACAGATGCCTGCGTCATGGATGCCATCGCTTGACTCTCGAGTTGCATGTAAACGGTTGCGCAAGAGAGACAATCTCGGTTTCAAATTAGTTGTTGACCAAGTTGAAGTTAAATGTATGTTTAATCTTGAAGAAGGACGGCGAGGACGCAGCCACGCAACACGGCTTATCCGCCGTTTAAGCCACTGTGAACAGTCTTCTCTGTTCAAAAACGATCAAATTCCGTGTGTACTCGATTGTTTTGACACTTTTGGGCCGGATGGATACGGTCAATGGATAGCATATTCGATGGATCACAATGCAATGATGACTGTTTTAGTGCATTATCCATGTGTATATTCCATTGGTGGGGGTATGTTCGCATGGATAAATAAACATATGTGATGCGACGGCGATGGTGGTAGTGGCGGTGGCTCTTTTGACTCGCGTGCTTTACACCTGTTGTTGGTTGTCATTGTAATCGGGGATGGATGGATGGATGGTTATCCTGATGCATGGAGTGGGTAGCCTGGGACTGCAGGGTGTCGCCGCATGATCCCATTTGACTAATTGGCTGCTGCCTCTCTACGGTAATCGTCGAATGTGAACCATGGAGCTACTGCGATTCAGGCAGGCAGGCACAGGGGCCTCAAAAGAGTGCTAATAACAGCTGTTTAGTTGACCACACGGCTCAGATTTGTTGCACATGGTCGTCTTTGTTTGCACGGGATAAACGGTGGCATTGAGAGACATGCGGAGAAGCTTAGTCAATGTTGTGGTTGGAGCTGAGTTCGAGGTTACAGATCACTTTTTTGATAGTTTTTTGGTTGTTTTGCGTTATTTTTTACTGTTTTTCTTCAAAATGTTAATAAAGAAGGTCCAACAATGGCATTAAGCAAAGTTTTACGTTCAAAAAGAGTTGCAAACAGTGCGAGAATAAGAGTGATAAGCATTTTTTAAAACATCAAATGGTTTCAAAACAATCGCCTTTCCCATTTTGAATGCCCAGTTACTCAAAATCTCAAAACCCATCTTGACCCTTTGACCCCATGCTGATTTCAACTCATTTATACGCAATCAAAATCGAAACAATCGACAATAGGGCTCGCATACAAGCCCAATTAACAGGGTCGTTGACATTGGCGAGAGTGATGAGTACCTCAAGCAGTGTAGTAGCAATGTTCAGAGGCGCTTCCCACCACTCGAATTGCGAGATTCTAAGTCGCGTGTCAACAAGCTCACTCCCCCCTATTTTGGTTGCGACTTGTCCAAACACATCTATTGCTGGGTCTCGCGCAAACGATCAGCTCACATCCCACCTCTTACCTCGATGATGATGAGGTGAGCTTATACATTTGTTACTGTGTATGGGGTTGTTTTTTGGGGGTCGAACATGGGGGTTGAACGGTTTTATCAAAACGGTTTCACTTTACGGTGGATTTAGATTACATAAACATCGAGAGTCAGTTTGCTTCATGAGCTGGCTCTTATACAGTATACACAACCGGCCGAGGGCACGGCACCCATCTCATGTGAAGCCACCAGATTATTGCGCGATCAAGTACTAAAGTGCCCGTTTTCGGACGAGAGTGAGAGGCAGACGATTGACTCGGTTACGCAATGAGACACTTCTCGCCGGCAAGAGGTACATGGCAATTTGTACATCGAGGACACGCTGAAGGGCATCGGTAAAGAAGCATGACTGACTCCTCATTTTAAATGGTTGTCATGCTTCTCTTTTGTCAGCTCAGTCGCGCAAGTTATTGTATACACAGTGTGGGGTGAGCTAGCGCGACGAAAAGCCATGTCGGATACGCTGGGGCAGGGCACGGCACACTTTGTTCGTCGGTGGGTAGTCCAGGATGAAAGCGACGGGAGCTGAGCGGACCAAGGTGTTAAAAAGTGGTCGAACCATGTACATACAAGGTCGCATGCGACAGACACGGTTGTGGTCATCATTGAGGTCTTTATGGACTGCGGTTTTTTCGGCAATCGATTGCGAGTTTTACGGCTGTTTTCATGGAAGTTTATACGGGTGTAGATTATGATTTTGCAAGTTTCCGCTGCCATCATCACCTCTCAGTCCCCCTTGATGCGCATTACCTTCTCCTATGAGCGTATTCAGACACCCATGAATGACGGTCCCAAACTTGTTGCCCAATATGGACGTGCAGGGTCTAAACCACCATTAGCGGCCACTATCTATCTATCCCTACCTACCTGTGATCGGGTGTCGCCTAAAGATGTACCTGTGTCCCGTAATACGTCTTCAAGGCCGTTCGCCAATAACCGCGAACATGTAAATCCAATCATGTCCACTCACTACCCCTTTTAACGTGTACGGTTGGCTGCATTTCAACCTTGTCTTGACTTATGTACATTAGTGGAGTTGGACCATGACGACATAGAAGGGTTTGATTCCCAGGCTATCACTCGCCATCACCACCGTTACGGTGTGATGTGCGGGTTTACGCGGGGTTATGGGAGTTTTACGGTCATTTGCGCAAGGGTAGGGGTCCATTACAGTATCATAGCACTGTAGTTTGTGACTGTCTAGAGGGTTGCTTGCTCATTCAATGACTGCCTGAGGGCCTAGTCTGGGTGTCCATTTCGATCAACTCGAACCCGAAGCGCAAAAAAGTATCCATTTCGATCTGCTTGAACTTTTGTTGTTGAATAGCGGGATAGCCAATTCGGGCCAAAATAGGATACCGTCAAGTGCTTTTCGATAGCTACACCATCTCCATTTTGGCTGGCTCATTCTGTTTCGACGAGATCTATCGACACTCTCGTTTTCTCGGCTTAAGTCGATAGCTCGATAGCATACATTGAACTTTTTTCCCGCCACCCTCCTTCCGTCCGTCCAATCTATCTAGAGGCTTCAATCGACTCAATAAGACTCGAAAAACGTTGGTCGCGTGTCGCTTCCTACTTGTTCGACAACTACATACTTCGATTCGATGCGATTGCCTTGCCCGGGTCAGAGGCGCTTGTAACTCCCTCACTTTTCGCTCGTTCAAATACATATCTCTCTCGACACTCTCGGCCTTCCCTCTCGACGGAAGCGCTTCTTTGTTGTGCTTTCAGATCGGTTGCGGATCATCGGCGCGTGTGACTTCCGTTACGCGACGCTACGCTACTATGTACGATGTTGCTGTTTGCATGAAGCTGGAAGCTCTTTTCGTGGCATTGTGCATCCGGGTATCCTTACCGACTGTATCTATTCCATTCTATCATCCATGTCGATACAGATACAAGCTAGCGAGCTCTGTATGACATTCAGGTTGAAGCTGGTCGCATTGAATTGCAACAACGAGTAGTGTCATTGTCCGGGTAGGTACTCGGTGACTCGTTCAACAATTTTCTTACTTTTGATTTCGACGGTCGTGTTGAGTGGATAGATTCGAGGATGGAAGACGGGCTGAATGAGCTTTGCTCGCGGCTTTTTACCGTGATTTGATACTTTTTGTACTCCGATGGAGTGTTCATGGAGGCGCTTGGGGACAGACGAGGACGGATATTGCTGCGTATCGGGTGATACAGATACTTACGGGATGTTTGTCTGGAGGTTTTTTTCGTTTTTCATTTCGACAGTGTCAATATTTTTCAGTTTTCTGGGGTTGGAAATGTTTTTTACGCTTGTTTCAAGCAATAAGCGTAATACGGTAGCTTTAGGGATCTTATTCAGCCCACCAATTAGTCAGTCATTGACTCGGGGGTTATGTTTCCCCTGCCGATCGGCATCAATTAGCATCGCCAGCTGATTTGGACTGCTAATGGCTCTGAACAATATACCCCAAATGCCACGACACACCTAGTAAGTACAACATCGCGCTTCCGTATCCATCTCCGCGGCAAACTTTACCCCTCTTTTGGGCGTTCGGCACCCCTCCGTGCCCATACGCGTTTCAACACCTTCGTAAAGTCTGTCGCTCATGCCCTGGAAGCCGTATCGCGCACGTACTGTATTGTCCAGCTATTTCACGGCTATGTGTCTTGGCCCAACCGACATGGGCCTCTTCCATTGGCATTTCCCTCCAGGCGTGTTTAGCCTTCATAGTGGCACTTCTTACGTCAGGCGAAGACCCAAAATTGAGACGAGACGACGGATTCAGGGACCCCGGCCTCGGGGCCATCCATGGATGCCACGCCCCCGACACGGCCCTTCATTTGCTTGTCTCTTTCGTGCGATTTTCGGTTGAAAAGCGTGAATGACACCCCTCTTCCGAAGTGAGGCGTGTTCGTCGCGCATTGCTACTACTACCGAATGGACACACAACTACTTCCTACCAGTAGGAGGCCGTCGCCCTTCGCGTTTGTCTCGAAGCCGACGGTCGGTCGTCGTCTTCGCCTCAGTCGGGCTCTCTCTCCTTCAACAACCCGCCCTTCTCACTTAGACGTCGGTCGGCGCCAGGGGGATGATACGGTGGTGGTTGGGATGGATAGGTTGATACACCATTACAATGGGGTGAATAGGGTTACGCGGGGGTTGATTATGGTATTTATGGCGTGTTAATATACTTTTTTGCTTCCGATTTTGTATTTTATGGCATGTTTTTAGAAGAGCGAAAGCGCCATGAACATGAATCCCGAGATGGCGGCTCGCTTCATGGCTCAATACATGACCTCCATGGTCAATGGCATACCCCCAGTCACAGCAGATACCGTGCCACCAGAGAGGAAACCATCAGTGTCCCCGAGAGCCTCAGCTTCACCCCACAGTTCAGCCGATGCCGGATCAGCCAGACAATCCGCTTCCCCGAATAATGTTGCCACACCAACTTTAACTCCAAACAACCCAATGGAACAGTTCCAAGCCCTGTGGCAAATGATGGCAGCCCGAGGTGCCGCTTCAGGTCCCAGTGGCCCTTTCATGGGTGCTGGGCTGTTTCCGCCTGGGATGCAGCCTGCCGGGGGTTACATGAATCCACAAGAGGTAAGATTTTGGTTTCGAGATTCCATTTTTCAATCGCGTGCCATCGATAACAATGGCCCTCAATGTTTATTAAACTTTCCCCCTCTATCACGGCACATTTGCCCTTCCGTTTTTAACCAGCCTCTTCAACGAGGGCCTTAAGCTTAAGTATAGCCAACGGCACTCACAGCCCCATCCCGAACGGGCACGGCACATTGCTCACTTTAAGTCGAGATGCCCGTAATCATCATCTTTTCAACAAAAGTTTTCTTTGTTCAAGCTTTGTGTATCTTTGTTGTAACATGTGTAAAGAATGCCATCGCGGAGAGACCCTAACTGCATTTCCGTGGCATCACAGCCCATTTCGATTACAAATTTTAAACAAATTTCATCACATGCACTTGTGTAAACGTTTACGTTGTCCCATGTAAAGTTATAACTTACACATGTCACCCATATTACATAATTGGCCTGGTTCCGCGGCCCTCCTGCCGGGAGCGCGCTTTTCGATCTCGATTTGGCTAGTTATGCCGTCCATACATCTCCGTCTTCGTTTCATAAGGTTCCCATGTCGAGTCTATGCTATAGATAGCAACACTGACACTTTCAAACTTTCAACCAACCCGACCAATTTGTATTGTAGGTGATGCAGATCGTCAAACGATGCGAACAGCTCGAGGAAAACAACGACATTGAAGGCTTGCGTGCCTTCTTCTGCTCGCTGCCAATGCCGACCCCAGCAGCCCTTCGATGCAATGATTCGATTCTCCGGGCACGGGCCCTGTTTTGCTTCCATACGGGAGATTATTCGGAAATGTATAGGATTCTGGAGAATCACAACTTTGCGGGGAATCATCAGAAGCTACAGACAATGTGGTATGAAGCTAGGTATACGGAGGCGGCGAAACAGAGGGGAAGGTTTGTAATTTTTTTGAAATCGTTGAAACAGTTTGAAATGGCATTTCCAGGACGCTGGGCCCTGTGGACAAATACCGTGTCCGGAAGAAGTTCCCGCTGCCGAGAACCATCTGGGACGGCGAACAGAAGACCCATTGCTTCAAGGAACGAACCAGGTCTACCCTTCGGAAGCACTATCTCGAAGATCCCTACCCGAATCCGGCAAAGAAGAAGGACCTGGCCAACCAGACTGGATTGACACCGATGCAGGTTGGCAATTGGTTCAAGAATCGTCGACAACGTGATCGGGCTGCGGCGGCGAAGAATAAGTAAGTCTTTTTTTTGTCGGTTTTAGAGGGTTGTTAGTTTCAATGGTTTCAATTTGGAATCAAAAGTGGGCAACAGAGCCTTTTTGACGTTCTCTGGACCCCCTCTCTCTTTGATGTACATTTAATACATATTTCCATTTGTCGACAACCATCGCACTTAACTTATGGCTCTTTTCGGCAGGGGTAGAATGTTGGTGGTTCAGTTCATGTTCATGTGTCTCAACCTTGATACGCCTCGACGCACTTTGTGTTTTTCCATCCATCTATCGGCTGGAGGGGGCGATTGATGGATCCACTTGCACACCCGCACACCGCACACGCAGAGGTCGTTGTCGCCACACTTTTTGAACTACTCGATTTACGGTAGCAATTAATCTGTGCATCATCATAGGGGCCCTCTGAGTTCACCTTTACCTTCACATTTACCTCGCGGTGAAACAAGACGATTATTGTTTCGCGACGCGAGTTTAGAGTTTAGAAGCCTCTCCTCTGCGCATCATCAATGTAATGTTTGTGTATAGAGATAGATTGATGCGATGCGCATAGAGGCCCCAGCTAGCCTGATGTTATAGTATCTTTGAAGAAGAGAGGGAATAGAGCAGTGAATTTTTCTAAATACTGATGCAAAGTTGTCTCTTCTCCCTTCCCCTCTCTCCTGGGGTGGCTCCGATTAACCGCTATTAGCGCGTGTCGTCGCGCGAAATAACCCTGCTTGCGCACTTCGACTACGGCTATGTACCTACACTAACCAACCCGACAACAACAAGGATAAATCGCAGGCAGCATCGCTGATACATTTGTTCTTTCTTTCATTCTCTCCCCTCTAGTGCCTCGAATGTGATGGTTGTCGGTATCTAAAACTATGAGGCTTGTGTCAACGATGCAAGGCAAGCATCCAATCGGCTCACTCTTCTCTCTTATGCTTGGGGAGATTGGGCTTCGTTCATCCGCGGGCTTCATTAAACAACTAGAGAAGCACGACGATACAGCAGTGCATTGCATTAGATAGACCTACAACTTCACAGCGCAAACATTCAGATTGCATTCGACTTTCGACTTTATCTATCCGAAAGCAAAAAACGACAAAGTGCGCTTAACGATAGGGCCAACTGGATCTACTCAACTTTTTCGAGGGGGGTTCCTTTCTTTTTTCGGGCTCTGCTTACAGTTTTTAATGCTTCAACTTCTCTCAGCTTTGAAGGGGGGTACTATTAGATGCGCTTTGATACAGTAATCAGGGAAGCCTGGCCTGTCTGGACGGCCAAGACGGCGAAATTTACCCGCATGCTCCTTGTCGGCGCGTAAATTGAGAGGCATCCATCCTTTTTTGTAGAGATGACTCCGCTAAAAGGCTTACATTAGGGTCACATAGTGCCATCGAGAACATGCATGGAGTCAGTTAGTCAGTCGGCGAGCTTAATGACAAGGTTCAGGAAGCGTGGGAGCCGAAAAAGGAGAGAACCCGGGGCAAGCATATGGCTAGCGCCATTAGCGTTAGCCGTCTTTATCCCCCCCTCTCGGATGAAAAGAAGCGCGAGGGATCGGGTCATAGGATTATTGTAACCAATTTTGGGTGCAGCCGCAGCCGTTCAGCGCATGTTTAACCAACCGAGGGGGCAGTCAGGCGACAGGCAGCTCGCCTTGCTCATTGGATACGATAGACGAGGGGGATCCATGTCAGCCAATGATACCCCCTCTCTGTGTTTGTGTGCGCGCAAGGGGGCTCCGCCCATGGAATTCAAACCCCGAAATCGCAACCAAATGCTCTGAGATTACTGTATCCCCTCTAAATGCCTCAGGGCAATGACAGCTAAATGGCTCCAGTCACTCGAGAACGGGCATCGGCCGCATTCCGAACATCTTCCATGGCCATGCGGCTTAAGTACCGCATCATTAGCATGCCATTGGACGGCGGCAATTGCAGGCTAGGCTTCTGCACAGTTCGCTTAATTAATTGCCCCGAAGCTATGGCCATGTTTGGTTGACTGACTGTTGGCGGCAGGACATGGCATAGCCTAGCTCCTACGGCTCGAGAGCTGTGAACAAAAGAGCAGCCTGTGCTTACCGGGACAGTTCTCCCCATTTAGGCACTGAGCGGCTTAATTGAGAACCGCTTCACCCACGCGCGCACGCTTAATGCCACGGCTCACTGCAAGCAGGCTGGCAAGAGAGTCCTTTTCCCGAACGACGAAAATCATGATGCACTTGGCCCGCCGGGGCTGCTTTTCAATGCGATGAATACAAAACATGTTTATCCGCAGAATAGGCATAGGCTTCCCTGATGTGAGCTGAGCTCTAAAGGAGGGGTGCAACACACTTCTAACTAACATAAGGCGTCTACGGATCCTTTCCTCGAAACAGGAATGAGAATGGGATGCGTTGCCCGTCTCACTGATAGATTTACTTCTTCGCCTTTGTCGTCTTTAGTGTCTATAGTGTCTATATCTCGTAACAAAGGAGCACAGTGATGCTCCTCGCCTTCGCTGAGGGAGATAATCTCATAATGGAAACGCACACGCGACATGATTCACGGGAGGCATCGAAGAGAAGGAAGGAAGCCAGTGTAAATATGATGACACAAAAACGGGGAATGGATAGATGCACACAAAGAGAGGGGCAAGAATAAGGTTTCGATTTGATTAATCCAATCAGGCTCTGTTATCCATATCCAGTGAATAGAAACATGACAAAGCTCCTTTTTTAAATGAGATAATGGAGATTTTTTTCTTTTGCAGACAGAATGGAAACGTCATCGACACCGCGAATCGTCACGGCATGGAAGCGACCCCCTCAGAGGATTCTGATTCCGAGGATTTCAACAGCCCTGGCACACCGTTGAGTGATTCCGATGAGCAGCCGAAGGACTTCAGCCAGGCTTCTACCTCAAAGGCACTTGCTGGCGGTAATCCACTAGGCTTGCCCATGGCCAATTCCACCCCGAATCCATCGATGCCATTCGCCTTCCCTGGCATGATGCCCATGTTTGGTGCCCCCATCTTCCCGCCAATGATGACGCCCGACTTCCAAATGTTGATGCAACAATTCCAACGGCAAATGGCATCGAATCCAGCGGCATTCCTCCAACAGATGGCTGCCATGCAGAGTTTGGCACAACCAAGCACCGAAGAGGTGAAAGAAGACATCAAAGAGGAGGTTGTCGTTGATGCCACCCCGAAAAAGAAGACCCGAATCAGCATAGATGACATCCTCAATCAGAAAACTACCCCAACAAAAGTGCCACAGAGTGAACCCCTCTCGGAAGCCGACGAAAACACAACATCGGAAACGATCGATAATGCCACTGATGATGATCCGTTAAAAGCGCCAGCATCACCGGCACCCACAGAGCCCAGCAACACCTCGACATCAAGTTCAAATTGAAAATATGTTTAGCCGCTTATCTCCTTCGCCTAATAAAGAAAAAAAAGATTCTCAAAAGAAATGAAACGTCTATGTTGTAAAGAGCCTTCGCCGTTGCCAGCATTTACGCAGCCCTGTGTAGTCAAGTCATCTTTCGTTTTATTTATTCCTCCACTCAACCATCCATACTTAGGATCCAGGAAAACTTTCTTCCAAATGTTGTTACAACTTTGCGATTCATTGGTACACCCGTCTTCTCAAACGACCAACTTCCTTTTTTAATACCATACAAAGCCCATCATAGACCGATTGATTGATTTTTTTGATATGTGGCTCAATTGAAAACAGTGTTATGTCAGATATTTTTGCCCGTTTTGAATTTTTTATGTTAGAATATTAATAAAAGCAAGCTCATTTCAATCTTTTTTGGGATCTTGGGTTACTGTAAGTATAGCCGATTACGATTTCATATCAATATGGCCACAGGGCACCGGGCACCGAGGCGGGGATACGGTAGGATGTTGGAAGCCGGCGAAGAAGTGTTCAATTTCCTTTTATACCCGATGCTTATGTTGGCCGAAATGGCATTTGATGGCCGGCTTCTGGCTCTTCTGGGGTAAAGTAAAGCCTTGAGGCGACGATTTGACGTGCGTTGAGTCGTGTACACCGGAAACGGCCATTTTGCATGTTTTCTTTTCAATAGCTCCGGAGGTAATGACGATTGACGTTTTCAGAGAGACTAGAGCTGTGGAGCGGCCCTTTTTAGTGGAGTTGAAAAGCGACACTTGTCGGGCTGCCCGTTGGCGGTGGACAAAGCCGATGGCGACCGACCCAACGGGAGGGCCAAGTTTCCGGATGCATTTTCCATGTTCGGCGAAAAACCCGGCTGAGTGCCTTCAAAAAGGTATATTTTTGGGCGAGCAACGAGCATCGAGCAGGGGAGCAGCTTGTTGACTTCTAATGGCTTCAAAAGGGTTGTTGAATACTCTGAATAGACATGTGTGCCGTATGCCCGCAGGGCTCAACCGACGACGGCACCGCTCTCAGCGGGAACACAAATTGGGGAGCAATTGAAAGGTGACTTGACTAACTGACTTTGACTTCATCCTGGCATCAGGGGTACTGTAACCCTTCCATTGCATTGAAAACTGAACTCTGAAGCATGAATTACACAAAAGCTAAATTACAGTATATCGTCAAGGACACCCATCCCAGTGTTGCAGTGTTGGATCGCATGCTCATGCCTCATCCCCGAAATCCGTACTCTGCTAAACGCCAGCAATTAGTAAAACAACAATGAAGTGATGCGCGCAGAAACAGCAGGAACATTGAAACACTTGCGCAGTCGCTGTTCATTGAGTGTTCCGCGTGCCCCTCTCGGTAGAATCGTTTATCCCGTGCAAACAAAGACGACCATGTGCAACAAATCTGAGCCGTGTGGTCAACTAAACAGCTGCTATTAGCACCCTTTTGAGGCCTCTGTGCTTGCCTGCCTGAATCGCAGTAGCTCCATGGTTCACATTCGACGATTACCGTAGAGAGGCAGCAGCCAATTAGTCAAATGGGATCATGCGGCGACACCCTGCAGTCCCAGGCTACCCATCCCATGCATCAGCATAACCATCCATCCATCCATCCATCCCCGATTACAATGACAACCAACAACAGGTGTAAAGCACGCGAGTCAAAAGAGCCACCGCCACCGCCACTGCCGCTACCGCCGTCGCATCACATATGTTTATTTATCCATGCGAACATACCCCCACCAATGGAATATACACATGGATAATGCACTAAAACAGTCATCATTGCATTGTAATCCATCGAATATGCTATCCATTGACCGTATCCATCCGGCCCAAAAGTGTCAAAACAATCGAGTACACACGGAATTTGATTGTTTGAGAACAGAGAAGTCTGTTCACAGTGGCTTAAACGGCGGATAAGCCGTGTTGCGTGGCTGCGTCCTCGCCGTCTTTCCTCGAGATTAAACATACATTTAACTTCAACTTGGTCAACAACTAATTTGAAACCGAGATTGTCTCTTGCGCAACCGTTTACATGCAACTCGAGAGCCAAGCGATGACATCCATGACGCAGGCATCTGTTACGGGTTCAATTTCAACCACAAACAAAGCCTTTTTAAACCACTCGAAACTTGCTTAAAATGAACTTTAATCGATTGAAAAGCGTCTGTTTGTGTAACTTTTTCCGTGTTTCGACGACTGCCACCACCATTGCGCAGTTTTATAGGCCAAAGCTTGAGGCCGAGCGTCGATTCAACCTTCAACTGCGGCCATTAATCGCATTCCTTACAAAAAAACAGTCTCCAACGACTCGAAAGTGTCTGTAGAGAGCAAAGTCAACCCAATATTGGCTGTTGTTTGCGGGTTCACGTCGAAATGACAATGCGACGGTGCACCGATTAGTGATGATGAGCTGTGGCTCGAGTCGACCGTTGTTTCTGATTATTCGAGGCTGGCGTACCCGCGGTAAAGACCCAAATCGTCTCACCTTGACGGCACTCAACCCATCCACAGACACCGTAATGGATGACGCAGAACCATGATTGGCGTCGAAAATCGCCGGTGTTTCCGCGTGTCGGTCGCGCCACTACAGTGTTAAACCCTTTCAACGTGTAATAAGAGCAATGAAAAAAGTCAATGATGATGAGAGGATGCAGTCACAGAGGCCCTAAAAACCGGGCGAAAACATTGATTTCGAACCAGCGCAAGTTCAAGTTTCGACGCTCCAGTCGTGTCGGATGGCAGTAAAAAGTGACTCGAAACTCGATGGTCGAAAGGGAGACCAGCAACATGGGCTCGTTCAAGTGGCATCCTTCAAGTGCTCGAGCAAAAACAGCTCTTTCTGCAATGTTTCAATAACAAAATGTTATCATTACGTGCATAATTGCATTACATAATCCCGTCACAATGCCATTGACCATATTGTGGTGCCAATTAGGGCCTGACACAATGCCACAGTGTCGTAGATCCGTATCGACGACGGATGTCAGCACTTATCCGCCAAAACCGCACTTATTTGTCCTCCATAGTCACGCTTTTGTGTCTCCTTCCAGTTGACCGCTTCCGACACCCGTTAAAGACGATCATTATCTGCTCCTAAGCCGTCTGTGGTCAGTGTTGGATCCAATTTGTAGGAACAAGCGTCGAAGAGTGCGCGAACAAGTCCATTATCGCGACGACCGTCGATTCCGATGCGCGATCATTGCCGTCTTTGGATCAGTGGACTGGAAACAATCGCTCCGTAATACATTCCTCGAGGAGCAGCAGGGGCCATCTCAATTGGCACGGGTCATCCGGGGTCGATTGAGTTCGAAAAGTGTCCCCTGTGTGACGCCGGCTTCCCGCAGGGCTGTAATTGACCTTTTTCGTAGGAAAATCGGTGCCAGCTTCACCCTCGGCCCAGTTTAGCTTATTCCGGCATGCATGTAGTACTTGAGTATGACCAAGCAATGGCACTCGAGAGCAGGGAAGTGCCAAAGTGAGACGAGGAGGGGGGTACGGTAGGCTGTAAACAAGTTTGTTCGACGAATACGAGATCATTTGCATATCTCATCCGGGCCGACTAAACTTGTGTATCGCCGTCGACGTCGTGCCAATGATGATGATGTGCCGTGGTAGTGACGGTGGCAAAGAGGAGGCAGATTTGTATGCAAATCATAATTGAGTATTTGGACACAGCTGTCAGGAGTGGTGGTAGGCTGAGATTGTGGCACATGTAAAGCCAATCCTGTCGGTCGGATAACTCGATTCGTGAGAACGTGGTTATTGCTTCGCCTTTTTGGCGGTTGTCGAGCTTACATCTCGAGTGTGGTGCCCCTTTCGTACCCTGCTTTACCCATCCATTCTCGCCGAAAAAAGTGTAGTAATTGGTGCCTCGAAGCAAAGTGCAAAGTGGCCATTTGGCTGTGCCCATCTCCACATATCCCAAGTGCCTCATCCGGGGACTTATCAAACAATTTGGAAGACTACTACTATTATAAAGGATGGCGTGCCACAGAACAAATCGCTGTGCAGTTATGCGCTATAGTACTGTGTCGGAAAATGCCGAACTTGACACCTCTTTTACATGCGACAATGAGTGCCGCGCGTCGCTTATTGCGGTAAAATGAGAGTCGCATGGGTACTTGTACAAAGACAAAGGGATGCATGGATGGATGTTCGGGGGGTTGTAGTGTGATTCTTTTCGACTAAAAACATACAAACGAGTAATGTCGATCTACGGCATAAAGAGAAGAGCGTATCTCCGGAAGCAACGAATTGCTGTGAGCGGCATGAGGTCGGTCGAGTTGAGAGGAAAGCAATTAAGATCCGGTTCGGGGACGGCGACGAAGGTCAGGTAACACCTTTGGTGCCGCATCAGAGTCAATAGACATGGACATGGGTGTCGCTCGGCAAAGAGAATGGAGATACTACACGTTTGTCAAGTGACGCCTGCTGGATTGAACAAACATCCGAGTGACATGACATCCTTTAACGCGTGTGCGGTGTCGGATGGGTCTTTTTGGCACCTATGGTTTTGGTAATTGTTTAACTGGGGGATGGGTGGCTAAAATGGTGACTTTTTGGGTTACTGTAGATTACTGTAGGTGTAAAAATCACTTCCTGCATCAAAGGAACTACTTTGACGTGATCAAAACTCAGAAAATTGCTCATTCAACAAAAATCCAAATCTAAATGAATGAAAAGCGCACAAAATTTCATGAATAAAGACGTTTCCATGACAAACTTCAGCACCAATTTGACGCAATACACCCTCAACACACAACCTTCACGCAATAAAACGCATTTTCTGGGAAAATCGAGCTTTTTCGGGCTCCTTGTGACACTTGAAAAATTACCGTCAGTATTTTTGGCTAAAAATCACTGTCCAGACTAATTTGGGGGCGTAGGTGACGAATTTACATGAAATTTTCTATGTGTGCCACTTCTGAATCCGCTAAGTGCCAGAATCTGCCTCGCAGAATCTATGAATCGGAATCCTATCATAAGCTATATCAATCGATTGCTCACAATGAGACAATCATTTTGATAATACATGATACTATAGCTAAAGTGCCGTTGAAAAAAGTTATGGCACGCCAAAGTCGAAAAAAATGACGAGATAGCCTTTGGCAAGTTTTTGCTAAAAAGTGAACTCGCTATACCCACTTTTTTATTGTTGATAACAATAGATGGGTGGGTAATTAACATTTTTGCAATTTTTGGTTAAATTTCATCTTGAGGTACATGACTAGGGACCGGCAGGGGACGAAAATCGCGACTCGAGGCATAGTGTTCCCCGGTATACTGTAACAAAATTTTTGTCAAATTTCAAAAAACGAATAGTTTTTTTGGACGTTTCATTTCATTCCGAATCGAATGGTGTAGTTAGTTTTCCGAAAAAGTTCTTGCAAAGTGCCAAAACCGTAGTTCTTGACGGTTTTTTGAAAATTTCTTTTTGTCCCAAAATATCCCACTGATGGGACTATCACCATTCGATTCAGCGTCAAAAGTTGCGTGTATAGGTTAACTCAAAAAGACCGGATAAGACCGGATGCGTGTGCCGAGAGCTTCGAAGTAGTAATGCCAAAAACAAAAGTTGATCAATTTGAGTAATTAGCGCGTCTAGACCCCCCTTTTCATATATGTCAAATCGATTGGTGATATTGGTTTTGCTCAAAATCCCCTCGAAAATGCCAAAACAGCTATTTCAAACAACTTTTTTGGAATTTTTGGCAGATCCCAATGTTTCCCACTGTCGGCATTGTTACCATTCGATTCAGCGTCAAAAGTTACACAAGAAAGCTATAACAAAAAGACCGGATAAGATCGGAAGTGTGTGCCACCTTTTTTTGCACAAAAGTGACGAAAATCAAATTAATGGATTCGAGTGTTTTTTACGTTTGTATACCCTTTTTCTAGCGTGAAAAGTTGATTGGTAACATTGGTTACGCTTGCAGCCGCACATAAAATGCCATAAACAGCGTTTGAAATTACTTTATTTCAAAATAATATTTTTGATTATTTGGTTTTAAAACTGTTGGAAAGGCAGTGTAAATGATGTTTAAGTTTTAATTTGAACAAAAAATATTTTTTTATAGCAATGAGGCGTTGTTTTGGCATTTTTTGAAGCCAAATGTTACGCGCAAATGTGGAGGTTGCGTTTGCATAGGTGTGCAAACGGGGTGATCGCGTTCAGTTCAGTTGAATGTGTCAATGCAAAAATCGCGTTCAAAATAAGCCTTGGCAAAGCGTGCTAAATGACAGGGGGTTTTGTCAACAAAAATGCAAAGTTCCCCGTCAGAAAATTTTCAGATTTTGACGCTTCTTTTTCGGCATTTTCGTGCCTTTCCTAATTTTTTAAAAATTTATTTCTTTTTCCAATCAAAATCTACGACGATTATGCGTCGAATAAGGTCAATTAAAGCTGAATCGGTCGAAATTTTTTTTAGTCTGCCGGTCCCTATACATGACGCATTTTGGCTTTAAAATTTGACCAATAATACTCATTTAATAATTTATTAAATACATGATCTAATTGGAAGATTTTGTTTTGCCAAAATGTTAATGTTGCTGTTTTCCTTTAATGTAGAGAGTTTTGTTTGCCTACACTTTACTGTTATTAATTATTTTAGAATTAAGGGGTAAAAAACAAAAAAATTTTTAAACGGATTCAGAAACTCTAAATTTAATAGTAGTGTGTGTTAACATGATTAAATATACGTTGTCTCTTCCACTGTACTTGGAAAAAAGAAATATGCTCAAAAAATTCGACCCCCCGTGTGTGAGTGTAAGACATTGTGACCGGACCTGCTTTACCGCGCGCGCACCCTGCATTTAAGGTGGCGCGTTTAATTGTAAATTATTCCGTAACAGTAAAATGTAGGCAAACAAAATTCTCTACACTGGAGGACAACAGCAACATTAACATTTTGGCAAAACAGAATCTTCCAATTAGATCACGTATTTAATAAATTATTAAATGAGTATTATTGGTCAAATTTTGAAGCCCAAATGCGCCATGTACCTCAAGATGAAATTTAACCAAAAATTGCAAAAATGTTAATTACCCACCCATCTATTGTTATCAACAATAAAAAAGGGGGTATAGCGAGTTCACTTTTTAGCAAAAAATTATCAAAGGCTATCTCGTCATTTTTTTCGACTTTGGCGTGCCATAACTTTTTTCAACGGCATTTTAGCTATAGTATCATGTATTATCAAAATGATTGTCTCATTGTGGGCAATCGATTGATATAGCTTATGATAGGATTCCGATTCATAGATTCTGCGAGGCAGATTCTGGCACTTAGCGGATTCAGAAGGCATCTGATCAGAAAATTTCATGTAAATTCGTCATCTACGCACCCAAATTACTCTGGACAGTGATTTTCAGCCAAAAATATTGACTGTAATTTTTCAAGTGTCACAGAGGAACTCGATTTTCACAGAAAATGCGTTATAAAGCATTGAAAACACTACATCGCAGGTACACGGAACTCATAGTATTCATTCCACATCGTAAATGCCATCTACCACACTACAGAAAAGGTACAAAGTCTAACTTTACTCAAACATGCCAAGCCCAAAAAGTTCTGGAAGTATGTACATTCACACTCCACGTGGCCCAGGAGCCCATATTACAACCACACATATTTCAATGAACAGGTTCCGCGGATGTCGTAACAGTAGTAGCTTGTGTTTTATCAGTCTCCCCTGATAACTTTGCCGTGCTGACTTGGGTCGTTTCGACGACATTGGCATACGCTGAGAAGCCGTCCACATCGCTTTCCCATTCTTTGTTGACATCATAGAGGGTTTGATACTGTGGATCGTGTCTTGACTTTTTGGCGGTGATTTTCCGATTCGCAAATGCCACGACGGGTTTCTTTTCTTTTTCTTCTTCGGGGAGGGGATGCTGAAAAACTTTCGTTGCGAGACCGAAAATGGAATTTCAAAACTCACTACTTGACTGTTCCCTCGAACTTCTGGCTTAGCAACCCCAGCCCCTTTTGTCGTGACAGTATGTGATACGATTTCGGCACTCGGATTCTTGACCGGCGTGATTGGCGTTTTTCCGGCTGCCGTTTTGAGTGTTTCTGCTGATCCCTTCATTGGTCTCGCTGTGCTTTCCTTCGATTTGTTTTCCTTCGATTTCGGCAGGAGTTTTGCCAAAACATGGAATCGGCTACAAAACAACAACAATTTGCAAAAACCAAATATAGTTCCCTGTACTTTTTGACGATCTCTATCTCTTTGACTCCCAAAAGTCCAAAAATAAGCACAAAAACAAGGAAAAGAACCGTCGCCGTAAGCGTTTTAGGAAGTTTTTTTCCCGAAAGTCCTGTCCAGGAACGGCAAATGCCACTCTATCATGCTCCGGACATGCGTGTTTTGTGACGTAGCCATTGTTGTTTCCGAATGTCTTGGCATTGGAACCACTTTTCAAAGAGTCAACACAATAACGGGCGTAAATGGCAACTAACCTTTTCTTGGCTTCCGGTATACTGGCACCGGTGCCGGCAGCCCCGCTGCATTCATCCTGTGTCTGCTCGACTGACGTTTCAACCGTTTGCGTTTTGGCATCTACGACTTCGAAATTGGTTTGATCGAATGTACTTGATCTTTTGGCGGTGGTTTGGTCCACGGTGGGAATCCGTTTTGATGACTTTGTTGATTGCAGTTTGTGTTTTGGGACTGGATGTTTGCACATAGCTGGATTTGGGTGTCAGTATCGGGGGATCGAGGGATGATGCCGGAATGGAGGGGGATTAAGGATATAAAAAAGATAAACAGAGGGGGTAATTTGCATTTTACTGTGAAATGGGTTCTGGGAGAAGCATCTTGATGTGAAGCGGGGCTGATTTTGGCATTTGGCGCCAGTTTTGGCACAAAATTTCATGTTTCACGTGAAGTTTTGGCGGTATGATTGATTGTGTTGGAAAATTTTTGTCACAATTCATTGAACTTTGTTCTAAGAACAGTTAAAAAACTTTTCTTACAAAAATGCGGAACCAAAAAACCAACAATTTCCTCCCAAGACAAAGGACACCTGACTCACGGAGTCTCCCATTCTTTTCACGTGAAACACCAAGCAACCGTTTACGACAATCCCTTCAAAAATGTACATTGCAATGCGCTTACTTGCGTAAATCCACAAAATGACCATTGATGAGTCCGTTTCTTTGTACCCATTACAGTACTTTCGCATTTACTTACCCAACTGTCAGCCCATCAGACCATTCTGATCTTTGGTAAACCTTGTTAGCCTTGTTTACCATTTTGAATCAAGAATACATTCAATTTGTCAAGTTTGTTTATTCCCGCTCCAAATTATTTAAAAATACATCCCTAAATTGTTCAAATGACTCAATCTCAATCGTCTAATGCTAAACGATAGTTATAAACCAGCATAAATCGCATAAACAATTTGAAATGTGCCATTAACATGTACATGTACACCCCATACAATTATGCCTACGCTGCCCATTTCACGTGTCACGTCAAACATAATTGTAATGTAACGAGATTGCGTAGTAGTAGCCTAATGTCATCATGCAATTACTGTACTACATTACTTTTTGAATGGGATTTTGGTATGTTTTGTAAGTTAGCATAAAATTGACCACTTAACCGGTTATCAATGCCGGCTTTGGCATTGGCATGCCTATTTTGACCGACCAGGTTGTCATTTAGACTTGTTTAGCTACAACTTTCTATTTACCCAATTAATTTTATAGTGAATAATATATTTTCTAAGTTAAGTTGTTAGTGACGTTCGATAATATATGTATTCAATGGCATAGTTTTCACAGGGTGATAAAAGTATTCTGTTTCAAGCTCTGTTTCTCATGAACCTCGCCCATGCCATGCCATCGTTGTCGTTGACGTGGTGTTATTTGAAGATTGTTTGTTTGTCTATGACTGTTTTGCTTTTTGTTTCGTTCATGTCTCTGTCAAAGTTTAAGTTACGCAGCCTTTGGAGACGGGGAATTTCATGCCGAAATTAGCCATTTCGCGTTGCCTTTTGTTTTGGCATGTTTTTCTACGTCAAAAAGGGCCTTTGTTTAAGCTCTCTTTTCAAACAATGCTGACGCACTTGAAGCATGGATGGCATGGGATGTCTATGCCAGGTCCCTGGTTCATGGACTGTTATCCGTGTAGCAAATCTTGGCCACAGGCACAGGCATGGGTGAGTAAGCATGAACTTCAAGTTTGAAATTGAAACAAAATGCCCCTGTCAGTCACGTGTGTCTGTCTGGTTCAGCTGGTCCAAACGGCTATGTAACTATATCTATCTGATCCCAACCCTGATGATGTGATGCTTGACCCTATATTTTGGGATTTAAAAGTGTACAATGTACAGTTTTTCCGAATTCCGGAAACTCAGCGCCTCCCTGAGCTCAGTCCCATCGACGATGACTGACTGTGTGTATTATGCTGATGAGCCCCCCCACCATCCCCGTGACATCATGTTTCGGAATATGTTTGAGGCATAAGCCCTGAGGCACTGAGTGGTGAAAATATCCTCCCTCGTTAAGATGTTCTTTTGGGACAACACGACCATGCCCAGGCCTCCATGGTCCATGGCGTGCCGGAGCGCAGGCGCAGACCCGGAATAAAAAGCGTGTCTCTGGGAACTTTGTGATGGGTGCCAAAATGCAAAAAAGCAAGAAAGAAGGGTGCCATCATGTCCTTGATATGGTTATCTATTGAGCCGTAAGCCATGGCCCTCCGGGAAGGGTACAAAAACCGCCGCCGCCGGCACGGCAAAGACGGAACCATACAACAATGCTAATGAAATGGAAACTATAAAAAGCGAAAAAGATACAAGAAAATAGAATTTGTTTTCCCTACAAAGTGAACCGCTACAGTATACATACTTACAGTATACCAAAACGGCCATGCATAACTTAACAATTGAAACCCCCATCCATCGCCACCGCAATATTGAAATGAACCATAAAAACTCCCCCTCTCGACAGTAAGCCATTCCCACACTTTTGCAAGACAATTGTGGCATCTTGCAGGAATGCCATCCTTAGTCCATTTGTACTTTCGGTCGCCCCCACTTTTATCAACAAATGACGATGAACAAACATCATTCAGTTTTTTTGGAGGGGCTTTTCGACCCTCTCCCTCGCTTCTTCAAGCCTTACATTAGTTCGTGTTTGTTTTTCTGCTTATTCAGGCCAAGACAGAGATAAACTTATAAATTTACACCTTAAGTTATTGTAGGTGTGCCGCCGCCGCATACATTTGTCATTTGAATACATTAATCATCGCCCCTCATTATCTATCGCATTTTAAAGGGCTCAAATCTCGAAAACGCAATGTCCATGTAAGGCGTGGATGCATTGGACATCCAGAGGGAGGTCATACATTAATAAATATTTGTTTTTTATGTGTACTTTTTAGTCGATTACTAACTTCCCAGACGTTAGAACTTCCGCCAGGGGGGTCACAATCGGATGAACTTTGCTGATCTGGATAGTTTTTTTTGAGAAGAATATTATTGTTTTGAAATGCATAATTTTATGACGAATTTCTTTCTTCATTTACGATGCCATAAAACATGTTTGTTTGATGACTTTTGTGATTTGGTCCCAAATGCTGTGTTTGAAACCATTTTCTTGCAACATTATGCCATTGACAACCTCGGCATTTCCTCAAATGGATGGATGATTAACGGCGCTTCAAATAATCGTGGAACAGAAAAAATGTATAATAATTTCCGGCTCAAACTAAAAATGTGATGGCATTCATTAAAGCGCGCTTAATCGCATAAGCAGCATCATAATATTGTGATTTTGACGTGGACTGTTGTTCTTTGCTATCGGCTAAAGGTCAGGAACTAAAAAAATAGAATTCCGATTCCAGATTTTTTCATTTTCATTTAAAATTTTGACTTCTATCATAAGTTTCAACCGCTACAGGTCAATATTGCAATTTTTACATACAATCATGCCAATTAGGCATTTTCTTAACATTATGATCAATTAAAGTCATATCACACTTCCCCTAACTACATAAGTAGCATGAAAAACAAATTAGGAATTTGTATCCGTTATTCATTAACTGTTTATGCTTCAACCCCCGCTTATCGCAAAGCCTTTCCAAAATGACACAAAGTTAATGTGTTCAATTTCGTAACAGCTGGATGTTTTTAGTTCTTTCCCCACCAATCCGCATACCGTAAGCCGCCTCGATGCCTCGAACCAACCCCGAAGAAGGTGGTACTTAGGAATATGAATTTTCAAAAGCTACTTCAAAACAGTTTGAATTCCCCGCGAATTGTATGTTATATTTTTGTTCGAGAATCTAAAACATGATTGTACTTACTTTCTTTTTAAAATGTAACCTAAACGCATAATTTAAAACTTCCGTTTTTACAGATGGGGTAGAATAATACAAATTTGAAAGGTTTTTCACTTCACGGATTTCCTGCGTCACAAAAATGAGCTGTGATAATGCGATAACGCAGATAATGAGGGGTGAATCCGATTTTGTTTCAATTTTTCAGTGAATGTCAGAAAAAAGAAGATTGTGTATAGATGGCCAAGGGTTGGATTAACACTCATGAGCACCGCCAAGAATGCCGTTGGTAACATTGATCTATTCTGTATTCTGTTGTTTAGACATAATAGTTGTGTTCTTCAAAATAGTTATTTATGCTTTGTACCCGCTTGAAGTCGCATACATTGGCAAAAGTTCATCCAGACCACCAATGACTATGCGGGCGTGAAGTATAATATAAAAATAATTAGGTATATAATACACTTTTCTTTAGGCCGTTACGCCTATGACATGTGTGCGTGCTTAAAGTGTGGGATAACAACCCCCTTTCAAACTTTATCATACTTACTTACATGACCATGGAGATGGTTTTCTGTACCCAACTATGTGTCGGTACCCCCCTATCATACCATTATAGGCTGGGTGGGTAAAGAATGTTTACGTTAACCTTTAGAGCCAACCCCAACCCAACCCAGCTATACGTAACTATCATTTTTCAAATACTTTTCTTTTTCGAATCTTAAAGACCACAACTCAAACTCTGACTTGATGGTTACATTACACTAGCCGAGCTATGTAGACCCGTTTGTACTTCGTCTTTTTTCATACAGTAGCCAAGCCCTCACTTATAGGAGCCCCCTATTTTCGTTTTTAACTTATACATCTTTGTATAAAAGAAAATCATAGCAAAATAATGAAACATAATCCAAAGTGACGTGATTCACGCGATACATTTTCCCCCCAAACATTAGCCGTGTTGCTTGGGAAAATTTGGTTATAATGCCGCACAATTGGTGCCCAATTCAAAGTTGGGGTGTCCTTGAGAGCGTAAAAACGCCCTCAAGCCCCTATTGTGTACAATGGCATATGAAATAGGCCAAATTGAGGGTGGGATATCGCTCATGTTTTGCCATTTCAATGGACTTTGCCTCACTTGGTGGGGTGTTTCACTTTTTCAAAGGTCAATTTAGTTTGGTTGGTTGAATCCAAGCCTAGCCTAGATCGGCCTGTCTGTACATTGTAAGTTTAACGGTCACTACTACGGTGTAAATAGTATCAAAACCGTCTGGAATGACGCACTTTTGGTCCTATTTTGGAGAGACCAGTGGTCATGACGCTTATATACAATGGGAGTGCCATTGTATGGTGGTGGCCTAATGTATCTAATTTTAAATTTCATCTTATACGGAAATTCTTTGACGGATTTCTGATTTTATTACTTATGACCTTCTTTTCGGATTGGAGTTTGGATTTTTGATCGATTTAAGGTACATTACGGTAATAGGGTTATTTGTTTAAGGGATTTAGAGTGTATTTTTATGTAGTTTGAAGTGAGTCCCCTCTCATTTCCTGTTTCATTTTTTTGTTTAGGTTTCGTTAAACATGCCAAAATTAACTTTAATTTAAATTAATTCATTTTCAACCAAAGTTCGAAAGATGATACGATACCGTCATGCGTCACAGTCAGTCCGAGGCTAAGTTAAGCTATGATATATCAGCTGTCTGCTCTCTACCGATCTCCGTTCTCTTGTTCCTTATTTTGGGGCCCCAGCCCCAGGGCTCTGGCTTCACGTTGACAAAAACTGTCGTCTCGGGCTGACGCTCCGGAAACGCGTCAAGCCTAAGGCCCAGGGTGGGAAGGCGGAGCCTAAGTCGGTGAGGACATGGGGACCCCCTTGAGGAGTAGTTGTTAAACAACGGCACACCTCTCCCTCCATATCCCTACATCAGTCCGTGTTGGGGTTGTTCGTGAGTCTACGGAAGGCATATTTTTCGACGAAAATCGAAGACTAAACTTATGTGGTTTGATCAAACCTGGTCCCTATGGGTTTTCGTGGGTGGCGCGATATGTCTAATCTATCCCTATGGAGAGACATTGTCTCTCCACAGGTCGTGTCTGTCCTTGAGACGAAACGAACGTGACTTTGCTCAAGTTCCATGGTATTTTCAGAATTGGCGAAAACTCTACTCTGAACGGACACGGACAAACCTAAAACCCCGGCCGTCGCAGTTCCACTTCGCGATCTAACACGTCTGAGCAAATCTATTTTCGTTCGTGACACGGAGATTTACTAAAGTTTGCGCGCCGGTTTGGATTGACTTGAACTTTGTTTCCGAGCGCTAAGTTCTAAGTTCTCAACCCCTGTCGACGGCGTCGACATTCAATTTCAACTTCAACCCATTTCGGGTAGCCTACCCCTCCCTCTGAACACCAAACCCTGCCGCGTGGCGTCGGCGTCATACGCCATCAGAAGCATGATCTTTCCCTTCGGGACCCTCGGAACCAGCAGCGCCAGTGCCGCCGTCGTCAGAATCTCCTTAGTGATGTTAATTATGTCGTTATGTCTACTCACGGGTGCGTATGCCTTCACGTCGAAGCGATCAGTCCACCACAGCAGACACTTTGCCGCAGATGCCGCCGTACCGTCAGCCAGCGCAGAATTCCCCGATATCAGTACACCTGCCTCTGGCGGGCTCCACATGCCATCATTCGATGTTCGATTGCCTGCATCCTCGGCAGCCCAGCCGAATCTATTCGAAGAATACATGTCCCGAGGACTCTATACATGTACCTCGAGCTATTTAGACGCCCTCGGCAAACTTCATGCCCTAATGGCGGTACGTTTTTATCATAATTTTCATAATTTATCCCCCTTTCACGTGTCTCTACATTCCCCTTTTTTGTGTTATGTGTGACTGACTGACTACCCCCACCATTTTCAAAACGGCTAAATTTCGCATCCGCATAATTTAGCCCTTTGAAAGAAGTATGTCGACGTAATCGTAATGAGTGCGTTAGACAGAAGAAGGGAATATACTATTACCAACGGGAAGTACGAACTAAATACATTAACATTTCCTTCTTCGTTTCAGCAAGTCTACGAGGACTATCAAAACTGTCAAAAGTTGATGAAATCCACACCGAAAGCATTTTCAAAAACGGATATCGATGCCCTCGACGACATGCTCGCGGATTGGGAACGCGAAGATGCCGCCGCCGCAGCGTCCGGACAACAACGCCCACCTTCATCAGCATCGGCATCACAAGAGCTTCTTCCCATTCCAGCTTCCGTAGAATCAGTAAGAGAATCAGCAGAGTCAGAAGCAGCAGCATCGCCGGCAGCGACCCCAAAGCCCGTTGTGCCGACACAACGCTAAGCAAATTCGTTCAATCAATGCCGGCGTTGCCTTTACGCTTTTTTCCTAGATGTCAGAAAGTCCTATCAACCATGAAAATGATTACGTTATCACAACTTTGTTGGAAAACAATGAGGTTGTTGAAAGTCTTGTATTTCCGTTCAGAGATTATTGGAATCCAAAAAATAAAGAAAGTTTTATCGAAAAAATGAGTGAGTAGGTGTTGGCATATCAATCAGGGTTAAAATACATACAGACAGGGCTTCCATTGCCAGTGGCATTGACGATGAAGGCGTTATTGGGTGCGGACAGGGGTTCCGTTGAGGGAGAAAAGAATTTCGCCGAGAACGGGCCAACGGATTTCCTTGTTGTTGGGTTTTATCGTGACATCGGAGTTGGTGGCGCCTGGAAAGTGTCGAATCATGTTAGAAACACAAATAGTCAAAAAAATATATATATAAAAAACGTACCCTTCATCAACGCTTCAATGAGACTCTGTTCTGGGCCAAATTTCTTCAATTCCTCAACAAAATGCTCGAAATACTCTTTCTTAAGGTCTTCGTGATAACTCTTGGCGGCAGCTTGGATTTCTTTCATGCGTTCTTCGCCTAGAAGTGGAGAAGTTTGAGTTTGAGCGGAGAAATATATATAAACGTACGAGCATTTTCAATCTTGTCGATCAAGCCCTGGACCCGGATGACAGCGTTTTTATCGGTTTTCGTCACAGTGCGGACCATGATTGAAACGAATGGATGGGATTTGAAGAGGTTGAAGCGCTGATCGGGACGGGATATCCGGAATGATGGAAAGTCGGATGCGTTTTTCGTATGCTCTTAAAACGCGCGCAATTCGGTGCAGCTTTTTCGTAGTGGGAGTATCCGATGCGCACGCGGTTGATCGAGCATAATTTATGCGTAAATATTTTTCGTTATATATTTTATTTCTTATCTAACAGTTTTCCTTCCATTTTGATAGTTGATATCACTTCCTCATACGTCAATTGCTATAACCATGACTCACCGGCATTGTTTTGGTCACTAAATGGCCCCAATAAACCCTTTCTTTCCTGTCCCGACGTCAAAAAAATCCAATTCACTCATACCGTAACAAACCCAGGTACAAATTCCCCTAATTCCACGGCTCTAACCATATATTTTCAACTTTTCTTCCATAAATAATGTATCAACATGCCATTGCCCCTCCTTTGACGTCACCATATATCCAAATTGTTGTTTTGTCCTCGGGGTCCCCGTTTTGTGTTTCCCGAAATACAGTCACGAACAATGCCTCGAAAAACGGTATTTTGTTCATTCCGTGATGCTAACTAAATTCAAGCGACAAAGTTCAGAGCCCCTCAGTCAGCGTAGAGCCCTTCACCGATGTTTATGCGACAAAAGGCTTCTTGGCACATGGCCCTTGGCTGTCAGAGTCAGACGTAAAGGCACAAAATAACACAATAGACAGGCTCCGAACACTCAATTATTAGACATACGACCGAGCATGAACCAAATAATGATACATACAAAAAAAGCATGCTTCATAACATAACGGATTTCTGGATATGAGCCCATTACAAAAAAGCTGGTTAAACATGGCTAAAATTTATGAAAAACAGTATCAAATTGTAAAATTTTTCATTTCAAAAGATGCCGGCCGCGACCTTTCGCTGATTTTGACGCCATTTCGGAAGTTTGGCAAAGGCTTCTCGATCGATGCCAAGAACTTCGATAAAGTCGCTATCACTTAAGTGCTCCTGAAAGAATGAAAGAAAGTAATAATGACGTAGCTAATCTTTTGTATTTGTAAAAATTACAACTCGAATCGAGGCCACAAGTACCGGAAGTGCGACATTTTTTAACTATTGTATTTTTAGTTAGGTAAACGTAGGTACTTATCGGTCTGCGTGCCATTTTGTAGCCGTAAAAAAGTAGGTGAGCAGGCGCTTATGTAATTACCGATGAACAAGCGAACTTTTTTTACGTTTTTGTTGAATGAAGGTGGGTAAAAAGTGAGACGGTGGAATATCGGATTACAATTTGAAAGCACCATTAGTGGTACACATGTCTTTAAAAATATGGGATAATTGTCCTTACGTGTATTATTAGATTTGTAATTGTCAGTGGAACGGTCAAGGAGAGGGTTATTAGCCGGGTGGAACGAAAAAGGGGGGTCGAAAAAGTGGGGTATGTGTTGAATTAATGTTCCTAATGTAGTGTAAACATTGAAATTAGCGGAAATGGATTGTTGTATGGTGAAGAAGTGTGATCTGATATTAGGAAAAAGTACGCTACATGAGTTTAAAAGTGTAAAAAATGCCTTATTAGCAAGTTTTTTTGGGAACAGATATCGATACATTCGCACTCATAATGCATGAACGCAAATGCTGCATTCGCACAGTCGCAAGACAAAATGTGTGTGTGAATGATGAATCACCGTTCGTAAGCGGAGTGTGCAAATGTACTTTTTTCTATAAATAACTTTTTCACGCTTCAAATCAACAAACCTCTTTTTTCGACGGATCAACCCCAAAAGGAAGCTCCTCAATCGGCACTCGAAGCTGTTCCACCGTATACAACTTGGTAAAAGTTGACGCCAACTCACGTCCATCCACAGGTGAAAACACTTGTGACTCGGTAGATTCAACGAGTGTTCGTAATTGGCTGTCGTTGAGGCCATTCTGAAAATATTGCTCTCATAGCTTTTCAACAACGCTATTAAAACTATCAACATGAGACTGATCATTAAGAAAAGTAATTACATAAAGACAAAATAAGTCTGAATCACTGCAATGTATGTCCAAAACGGGCAAATGACTAACAATTTCCCTTTTTAAGCCACAAAACAAACAAAAAACATCATAAAACATAAAAAAGTAACTCACAATCCAAAACATATCATCCCACGCGCCAAAATGTGCCCTGAAAGCCTGGGGCTCCTTGCCTTGATCGATGACCAAAATCGGCAAATTTTCATCGCTGCGGCCGCTCGAATCCAGCGCAATGTATTCCATGGCAGTCTTTAATGCACTTTTCTTTTCCGCGGAATTTGAACCAGCTCCGATCCAGATATAAATTTCGGTAAATGTGTCGAGAATCATGATGTCATCGGGTTCCAGATCACTTTGTGTGAAATTGAACACCTCTTCGACGTGGAACTTCCCCTTAGCATTTGAACAATGAAACAGTCTCGCGGTACAACTGGCATTTGCGTCTTCGAGGCGTCCGCCGGTGGCATACTCCTTTCGACCGCCAATGGCATCCCAGAATTCATCGGGTTCGTCGCCTTCATCGATGACGTCGAAAACGATGGCACGCAAAAGGCGGGGGAGCAGTTTGCTGACTTCGATTTCGGCTTGATTGGCGCCCTGAAATTCAACTTTGAAAATTGAAATTGCCATAAGTGACGAACTTTTCCAATCCAGATAAACAGTTTTTCCGCCTCCAAAACGCCAAAAACATCGTTGCTATTCAGATTTGACGCATCCACAGCGATCTCATTTACCGTTTTTTCACGGATTTGGAACAGTTTCACATCTTGTTTGGCGCCTTTGACTGCAGCTTTGTCGAGTAGATGGGCACGAGTCGATTTGAATCCACTGTCGTGGCCACCTTTCAGATAGATTAGAATGCCACCGAAAAGACGGGAAAAGTGAGGGGGTTCTTTGAATTGGACAATGTCATACTGTAAATTTCATTGGTTTTCAGTGTTTTTATGGTTAAATGGCTTACATTTTTCAACTCTTTCCCAAATGTGTCCATATTCTGATTCCTTAGGCTAAACGCCGCCGCCATGCGCTCATCAATTGTGCAATGTGAGCCCAACCATGAGTACATGATGATCCGACGTCGATCTTCGACGCGGATAACATAGGCATCGCCGGAGTAGAAGCGACCGTAGTCTTCTGGGGGCACTGGATGGATGTCGAATTTTTCGATGCGACCGATCTGAAAACACGTTTTTTCGAAACTGTCGTGTTTTAAGTCAAAACGAACCTCAATAGTGTGCACATCCATGTAGGGAATTTCATTATCTTTAGACATCCTTGTCAAAGCCGTCTCTGACCGAACGTGAAGTTTCGTAGCATCGAATTTCTCATTTGAATCGACTTTTGCCACATTACTCAATGGGTGGAGCGTCAAACCGACAGTATTTCCTTTTCCGACATTTGTCGCCGATGACGATGCCCTCGGGAATTGCATCAAATCTCGGAAAAGCAGGGGTTCCAACCCTTCATTGACCTTACAGATGGGCGTGTATGATGGGAGGTCTTCAGCTTTTAGATATTTCAAGGCCTTGTTGAACACATCAGTTTTCTCGAGCTCAGTGCATCCGCGTCCGACCCACGCAAAGATGCCAGTCGTATCGGAACCGCTGTCAAGAATGAAACAATCTTGGGTGTCGAGGGAATCCTGGGTAAAGGGGGGATTCAACTCGGTGATTGTGAGCTGACCACTGGCATCGGAAATGCAAAAGAGACGGAGGGGACGTTGGGTCTGCAATTTTGATGTGAAATTTGTACCATGCCAAAATCATTAAAGCGAAGCCTACCTTCTCAAACTGCTCGTCAGAAGTGCTTTCAGTGACAGCTGGTATCTTTTGTGGTTTAGCGTTCAAATGCGCAAAGAATTCACGATCGGTGAAGCAGTCTCGGCCTTCTGGAAAGCAAAACTTCAACAAAATCACAAAAACAAAGCAGACAAACCGATATAATTGATCGTACACCGACCCCCATGGTCCTGATCCCGGATATCTCGAGCCACTTCCCCGGCTTTACATCTCTCAAAGCAATTCGCGGTTCGACCAAACCATACAAAAATATCATCATCTCCAGTGTCAAGGATGAAAGCATCATCAGTATTCAAGGATTCTACTTTCAGTGGGACTTCAATTACGCGCACAGTATTGCGGCCCTTGACTTGGTATAAGCGTTTTGGAGATACGAATTCGATCTTGCGCAGGATTCCGGTCTTCGTGTCACCGTGGAAGTAGCTGAAAAGCAGTTTTAAAAAATTTCGATGAAAGAAAGGTTGAATTTTACCGTAATCGGCCCTTAAATGTCTCCTGAAAGACCTTGGATTCATGATTCTGGGTCTCTCGATACGTTCCATAACATTTGACGTGCCGTTCGAGCTGGGACGCCAAAAATGCAGCTACACATTGACGATCGAGCGTAGCAGCTTCACCAAGCCAGAAAAACACTTTCGAAGTTTTATCTTGATTTGTGTTGAGAACCAAGTAGGTTAGGGTGTCATCGAAGACGCCGTAATCAGTGTCGGGCAGGGGGACTATCGATTTTAGGGACTGAAATGGCATCCAATCCGATATCAAATGGCTCAAATAGATAAGATCAACCAACCTCAATCATCCAAACCTTCAATCCCGGCAGGGTCAACCCCTTTTCCTTCTTGAAATCAATCCCATCCATGTTCGTAGTGACGCTTGCTTGCCTTCAGACCTTTACCAACTATACAGTTTCCCTCGATCACTGGGAGCTCCTTCACTCACTTGATGTTTCACGAAATTTCAGTCTTAAAATATAATGAGAAGACCCCCGTCGTTTTTGCAAGAGAGACAGAGGCGGCGTCAATGATCAGAGAGAGGATCCTTTAAACTTGGGGAGGAAGGGGCAGTCTTTTTCCACGACAAAAACACGGAATGAATGCAGGCAGACTTGCCCCGAGGCCTAGGCCGAGAGTCTCGACCGACCACCGTTGATTTAATGGCCTTTTTGGATCTGCGTCTTCCGTCAAGCGTTGTCCTCAGCATTGACGACGTAGCATTGCAGCGGAGACACCTTGTTCTTCCCGAAGCATCTCCATTTCCTTCTTCTTTTACTGTGTGATGAGTAATCATGGACAGTCGTCGTAGTCGTAATGTGTTGCTCTTCACAAATTATGAAAAAAAAAGTTTTTCTTTCACTTTTGAAAACTTTGAAACCTTTGAAATAATAGAATTCAGGCTACCGCGGCCAGTGGGACGTTACGGAGGGCGGCGGCAGGGGTGACTTGGCTGCAAAGCGGGAGGTTTCAAAAGGTTGCTGTTGCTTTCAGTTTCAGTTTCAGTTTTGTTTTGCCTTGCTTTTCTTTTCACAAATTAACAATAGGCACACTTGCTGGAGGGGAAACTTGGAACTTGGAAACTTACATATGTGATGGTGTTGATTGCTGGGGAGTGTGGGGAGTTACAGAAAAGGTCCGTGTTCTGTAGATAATCCGGCAGATGGTATGGTAAACACGAAAAGTGCGGACACGATAGGGTCGGATGACCAGGGTGGTGGTTAGGTTGAACATGATTGTGTGTAGTTCGCCGAAGACTAGGCAGATTTCGGAGATTACTGGAAATTTTGGGGATTTTTGTTGAAATTTTGATATTTGGGGGTTTTGAAACTTTTGAACGACTCAAAAAATTTATCTTACACTGAAAAAAATCACAAAAACTTACTAGTTATGTTAGGAAAACCACACTGCACCATTACCGTAACCAAAAAGATAGGTATAACGCCAAATATTATTGGTATGATAAACTGAAAACAAAATTAATCAATAAAATTTCTTATCTTTCGACTAACCTGAAGTGAAGTCACAATCATGAGCATCCAATGAAATCGATACTTCCTTTTACTCATAGTGAATCGTCGCATTTGCAAAGCCCGAATAATCTTCCAGAAAAGCACCACAGAAACCTGTCCAAAACTCAAGAAAAATACAACTGCGACAAGACTGTACACGTAGATCCATTTGTTGACCAGTGGTGTAAACCCGAATACGACTTCTGTTTCAAAGATTTCTTCTAATGTGGGATAATACTGAAAGTTCATTTTGTTTTTTGCCTTCTTGATTTCGATAAACAAACATTAAGTGAAATCGGCTTTAAAACTTCTATCGGCACACCCGCAGCGTAATTGATGATGAAATTTTCAACAAAGATGAAAACCATGATAAATCCATAAACAATGAATGCTTTTGGTTTCACCAATGTGTCATAAATTCGAACATGTTCTATGCTTGTGTATCGAAGTATAATTGCAACCAGTAAGTTGATTGCGATGGCATTGGTTGCGCCGGACATTATGGACTGAAATTATAGAGTAATTTTAATCTTATGTGTTCTGATGCATGGTGGGTGGCTGAAGTCATCAAACACTACAAAAATATTTTTCCATGATGTACTTTAGAAGACTACGTAAATTTCCAACCTAGGAATTACAATAATGATGGGATTGATACATAGGGTGCTGTTTATGAAAGTCCGAAGGTCGGACCTCGGACCTCAAAAAAGGACCGACCTCTGTTTTTCAGTGATAAACTTATGAATTGAAGTGAAAACGCTTACAAGAGGTGTAAATGGACATCGGATGAAATCTGCACTAATTGGAACGAAGGTCAACCCTTGCTTTTTCATTTTTGTTAAAAGGACCACCCACGAACAGGAGGTTGTCCTATACGATCAAACCGGGTTCAAAAAACCAAAAACTTCATTTCAATGCTATTTACACCTCTTGTAAACGTTTTCACTTCAATTCATAAGTTTATCACTGAAAAACAGAGGTCGGTCCTTTTTCCAAGGTCCGAGGTCCGACCTTCGGACTTTCATAAACAGCACCCATAGTATTATTTTCAACGCCGTAACTTATTATAATTCGTGCCCTTATGTGGATCTCTGTTGCTCTGCTTTTCGTCGTAGGCGTCGTTGTCGCTGCAAGTGATGGTGCCATTCGAAGCATGAACCAGGAACAATCGCAAATTCGACACGATAGACACAAGTCAGGGGGTTATTACTTATACTATCCTCAAAAAGAGGCGCTGAAAGTACTTTCTCCTCGATATGACGACGAAGACCCCGGTGAGGATGATGCTGCTTCGAAAACGGATCCTATTAACCATGACCATCGTAAAGAAACTGATGACCCCCTAGTTCTTTCATTCCCTGGCGGCAGATTTGAACATAATGACACGGCTGCTGACTATAACTCAACCGCCGGTGCCGATGAAGGTGATAAAGAAGGCCATCATAAAGAAACTGATGATCACTTCATGCTTCCATTCCCTGGCGGCAAATTTGGACATAATGACACTGATGCTGACGATTATCCTACTCCTGGCCCTGTCTACGGCCACAAATTCCATAATAAAACCGGTGCCGATGAAGGTGTTCTTCCATTCCCTGGCGGCAGATTTGAACATAATGACACTGCTGCTGACGATCATTCTACTCCCAACCCTTTCCCTGGCCATAAGGTCCCTACCTCAACCTCCAGAACCGATGCCAATGATAATCTTCTTCCATTCCCTGGCAAACTTAAACACAATAACACTGCTGCTGGCAATCATACTACCCTTACGCCTATGACTCGACATACGCGCCCTCACTCATCTCTCGATGTCAATTCAAAACCGAACAGCAAACCAACAAAAGTAGATATACAAACGCCAGTTAGTCACACTGACAATTCTCAAGTTCAAATGCCTCCATCCGCCCCGATTCAACCACCTCTTCAACATCCGATTCCCGTTTATCAATACCAGCGTCCTGTTCCAGTTCCCGTCCCCGTTGACATAAAGTACCTGCGCCCGGCGTTTCCTCACGCTCATGCCGTCGACGATTACTACTATGAAGATTACTACGATCCTAATGAACTATCACCTTTTGATTCACCCCTTTATGTTGATTATTATTAATTTTTACTGCCCTTTTGAATAAAAACTGCAAAGTAAACATAATTATTGTTATCGAAAACCTTACCATTATGACCAAAGAACCCTTGTCGCCAAGGTATTTCCCTGGTCCGCGAACGTAAGCAGCCATTACCGGAAAAAGCGGAACCGGAATCCATAAAATCCCCATTACGACGCCAAAAACGCACGTAAGAAGCTAAAAGTCCAAAATTAGGCAAAACCAAAACCAATAAAACGCAAAAACCTACAGTCTGGCTCAATAAAATCCATTTATAATGCTTCATTTCGGGTGACGAGTGCCTTAGAATCAAAAAAACATTCCAGCTTGTCATGGCCGCGCAAATTATACCCAAACTTCTGCAGGTTGCCACGTACAATGGTTCCGAACTGCGAATGGTTTCGAGAGATACCATCTTTTGATCCCAGTTTCAGGAAGTTGAGTTTGTAAAAGTGGTAAATTCAAAATTTAGAAAACAACCATTTTAAATGAACCTGGACAGACTTCAGACTTCTGTAAATTGGCATGATACTTACAAGTTGGGGTGGCTACACCTGTTCTAGCGCTTTTTGGTGTCGTAAAGTAAATTTGGACATTGAAGGAACCCGCCCTCCGGAAAGCCATTAAACATATTATGCACAAGTTCACAAACTACACGTGAAAAAAGTATGAATGTATTACAAATCAGATGTCATATCAAGGTATATTTTATGTACTTAATATGATTATAACGTGACAAGCTGCATAAGAGGCCTAACTGATAAAACAAACAGACATTGCAAATAAGAAGCTGTCTATTAGTACTTCTTTCGGTGCAATTGCAAATATGCCGCTTTGGGTTCTACTGTTTCGGTAAAATTGAATTTACAGAGTACAAAAAAACGAAACTTTGTCCAGCAGGAAAAACAGATTTTCGAGAAAAAAAACTTTTGAACTCGTCATCTACACACGCCTTCGTACAGCATAGGTAGTTGAGCGAATGTGACTGAGTTCAGACAGACTGGTTAAAATTTTCAAACTTTGAACATGGATTCTTATGTGATACGTGTTGTCTGCAACTTCTTGAGCCGCAAGAAAACAGTTATGTGGAGTGACTGAATTATGTTAACCAAAAATGTAAACATTAATATTCATGAAAACGTGTCAGGTAAAAAACAAAGCTGTTATCCAAATGTAGTAAGCTAATCAGGTTGCTGCTATTTAGAATATCGATCAATGAAAAACCAATGTTAAGTTATTCTTTGTTTTCACACAATGTTTTGGAATCCAAAATTTGGATAGATGCAAGCGGTTTTACAGTTCAATTCTGTGAATCTTTCAGTTTTCACTGTTACCATCATGTGGATTCCCACGGCAACACGTGTGTAAATAATTTTCAAAAATGGTGTTCTTTTAACACTTTTATTTCAGATTCGATGAAAAAGCAAAGTAAAGCAAGCACTGCATTGAAGTTACTTATCATTCTTTAACCCATTTCAAAACAGTTTCATGAATTTTCTTCCGCGCTTCTCTGATTTCAGGTACGTCGCCCTCGCTGTCGGTAAGCATGTCCGCGCAATGGCCGGTGCCTTTAACCACAATGGCTTCAATACCTTCGCGCGGTTCCAATATACTCAATGTGTGCCACGGATCGTTTTTGCCGTTGACAAAGAGAACTCTTGTTCCGTTATACTTTTCTCGACCATAATAGTAACTATTCGTAGAGTCTACGTTACTGTAGACAGTGTTGTTGGAAAAAACATCTCCAAAGGTAACTTTGCAAGAGTTAACGTAGGCGTTAAAGGAAAGGACGTCCGGAACAAAGTTATTGACCACCTTTTCGGAATCAGTAGACGGGTAAAAACCGAATTCGTTGCACGTTTGCCAAAACCATGTTTGACCTGAAAAACAGTATTTCGTCGAAAAAGAATGACTGTTGCTAACTGACCGTTATCGGGCACAACTTTCACAACTTTCCTGGATAGAAATTTACTGGGTCTGAAAAACGCATACACATAAGCTAACCCTTGCAAAGGGTTCTGTGCGCCCGCAGCTTCAAGTTCACATATTTTTGTCAGTGTTGCATTGTAGCCACTGCCACCATCACCGTATTGGATAAATCCCATAAATACACCAAGTATTGTCGAAATCAAGTTATCTACTGCCCCAGGGGTATTCAAACTTTGGTGATAGTCAAACATTTGATTCAGTTTTTCTTGGCCTTCTGCCGTTTCTGCCTCTGATTGGATGGCTATGAATCCCTTGTGAATAGATTTAGCACAGTCTCCATTAAATGAGTAAAAGACGTCCGATACGACTTCCAAATAGGCAGAAAAGTCGACCACAGCCTAAAACAGATCAACTTTCACACGTTTTGTCGCCTCAAATCAAACCTCAATTGGCGCCGATGACGCAACTGCCGCATAAATCGTATCCGGATACTTCTCTCTTGCCCACGCACTCAAACTACCGCCATAAGACCCACCAAAAGTAATCCATTTCGGGTTGGTCAGATTAAAAACAACATTCTGAGCCAGAATGAATGCATTCAAATCGGCCAGAGCTTGTCGACTCGTGTGATATTTCAACGATTCCGGGCTCAAATCAGGTTTTGGCCATGAATATCCGTAAAATCGATGCTCTAACGTAAAAATCATCGCACCAGCTTCTTGCGCCAAATTCACCCAATATGATCGTGCCAAATGTGTCCAACGTTCGGATAGAGTTCCTTCATTGCCAATAAGAATAAATATGGGCCCACCAGGCTTGTAAAATGTTACATTCACACCATACCGTTGCAAATAAGTGTCATTATTGTTGGGGTCAAAGTGATCAACTTTCTGGGTAAAGGTAACCAGTGTGTCATTAATCTTTTTAGCTTCATCATCCGTAAGTCTGATGTGATCTAGACCGAACGAAAGACGAGGCCCGTCAAAGGAAAATGCTTTTGAAACAAAACTGTAAAATAAAACAACAGTGAAGAAAAATCGAAGCATCGCAGAAACTGATGCCAACGAGGCAGCAAACAGCAATTTTACATTTGAAGAAAATAAGAAGCCCGTTGCCACGTTAGCTTTCAAGAAAAAAACTCATTATTATTAATTGGCAGTCCTATCATCATGAAAACATAATGCAATAGGTCGTAATTATGACTTTTTCAAATAAAGAATCATTGGATTTGCTAATGAACAACTGCGGGACGTGCAAAAACGTTACACTTCATGTATTGTTCTTCAATTTCTTTATGTTTTTAATAATAACAGAAATTTCTAAATTTTATTTTGCTATTCGAGCAAGAGTCAAACTTTCGCAGTAAGAGTTACTCTGGGGGTAAGGCAGTATACACCTGTGCGCGCTTATCCTTGCACCCGCTGCGCAACGCGTTTATCACTCGTTATCACTACTGAGTTCGCCGTTTCCTCGTTTTTTCTTTTTTGTAATCGATATATGAAAGATAGGAAACACTTCGGAAATGGTATTGTGCAATTTGGAACGACGAAAACTCCGATTTTCGCGTTTGAGTAACTGAGTTGGGCGTGTCTGGGTGATTTTCATTTTTATATATCCGAACTTCGGATTCCTTGCTATTTTGCTTTTGTTTTACCTGTAAACATCTCTACAGGGGGCATGGGGTTGTGTAAAGTGCAGATGAGAGCGAAATAGCTTGAAAGAAAATTTGCCACTGCAGTGGTCACTGCTCGTCGAGGGAGGAAGGTTTTTCTCGTGGTAAAACTCACAAATGTTGTTCTAATACATTATACATCTCTCACTTATTAATAACAATATAAAGCCGTCGAGGAAACAGCGAAATCAGTAGCGATAACGAGTGATAAAAGCGTTGCGCAGCGGGTGCAAGAATAAACGCACACAGGTGTACCGCCTTACCCCCCAAAGTAACTCTTACTACGAAAGTTTGACTGACAGCTACTCACAGCTCCTGTCATTTCTGTTCGTGCATTTCCTATTGCATGGTACAGGCCTGGTAAACAATTTAAAAAACCATAGGTTTGTTAATTGTTTATTTTCAACATGATGAAAACACAAACAAGCGCAGCGCCGAAGTTTCGAATTATTCTTTAACCCATTTCAAAACAGTTTCATGAATTTTCTTCCGTGCTTCTCGAATTTCAGGTACGTCGCCCTCACTGTTGGGGATCATATCCGCGCAATGGCCGGTCCCTTGAACCACGATGGTTTCAATACCTTCGCGCGGTTCCAATATACTCAATGTGTGCCACGGATCGTTTTTGCCATTGACAAAGAGAACTCTTGTTCCGTTATAGTTTTCTCGACCATAATAGTAACTATTCGTAGAGTCTACGTTACTGTAGACAGTGTTGTTAGAAAAAACATCTCCAAATTTAACTTTGCAATCATCAACATAGGCGTTAGCGAAAAGGATGTCTGGAACAAAGTTATCGGCCACCTTCTTAGAGTCAGTGGATACGTAAAAACCGAATTCGTTGCACGTTTGCCATTGCCATGTTCGACCTGAAAGACAGTACTTCGTTAACAAAAGATGATTGTTGCAAACTAACTGACCATTATTGGGCACAACATTCCTCGATAAAAGGAATTTACGTTGCTTGAAAAGCGCATACACATTAGCTAACCCTTGCAAAGGGTTCTGTGCGTCCGCAGCTTCAAGTTCACATATTTTGGTTAGTTTGGCATTGTAGCCACTGCCGCCATCACCGTATTGAATAAATACCTCAAATACACCAAGTATTGTCGCAATCAAGTTAGCTCCCCCATAGATGTCCAAATTTTCGTGATAGTCAAAAAGTTGACTCAGTTTTTCTTGGCCTTCTGCCGTTTTTGCTTCTGATTGGATGGCTATGAACCCGTTGTGAATAGATTTGGCACAGTCTTCATTAAACGAGTAGAAGACGTCAGACACCACTTCCAAGTAGGCAGAAAAGTCGACTACAGCCTAGAAAAAGACTAACTTTTGCACGTTTTGTCGCTTCAACTCAAACCTCCATTGGCGCCGATGACGCAACCGCCGCATAAATCGTATCCGGATATTTTTGCCTCGCCCAAGCACTCAAACTGCCGCCATAAGACCCGCCAAAAGTGATCCATTTCGGGTTGGTCAAATTTAAAACATCGTTTTGAGCCAGAATGAATGCATTCAAATCGGCCAAAGCTTGTTGGCTCGTGTGATATTTCAACGACTCCGGGCTCAAATGAGGTTTTGGCCACGAATATCCGTAAAATCGGTGCTCCAACGTAAAAACCATTGCGCCCGCTTCTTGCGCCAAATCTAACCAATATGCCCAGTATTCAGACAGAGTGCTTTCACAGCCAATAATAATGAATATAGGCCCATCAGGCTTGTAAAATTTTACGTTTACGCCATAACGTTGCAAATAAGTTTCGTCGTTATTGGGATCAAAATGATCAACTTTTTGGGTGAAAGGAAGCAACGAGTCATTGAGCTTTTGAGCCTCATCATCAGTGAGTCTGATGTGGTCTTGACCGAACGAAAGACGAGGACCGTCAAAGGAAAAAGCTGTGGCAACAAAACTGTAAAATAAAGCAAGACCGAAGAGAAGTTGAAGCATCGCTGAAACTGATGCGAAGCAACAAGCAGCAAATGGCAAACAGTAGCAGCAATAATTTTACATTTGAGGACAGTACAGAAGTCAGACGTTAGCTTTCACAGGAAAAGCTCATTATTATTAATTGACAGTCGTATCATCATTAAAAATAATGCGATGCCTCGTCATTATGACATTATTAATACAGTTGCGTGCAGTGAAGTATGCGTTTTTTTAAGGCTCTCGGTAAAATCCGGCAAACTCAAGCTTTTTGACTAAAATTTGAATTGCAGATAGCTTTAGTAGTTGTCAAAACATCGTTTTATCACACATAACACAGTGATCTCACAACGAAAATGATGATTAGATGCTCATATTGCCTTGTAGCACTAATTTCAAAAAATTTTGAACGTATTATTTTCTGGACTTTTTTTTCGTCACAGATTTTGAATGTTTTTTGCATTTAAATGAAAATGGGAAAACAAAATTATGATAAGTTGAAAACTCGTGGAGATGCCAAATGTGCGTCAAAAACCACCATGGTCAGCTTATCATAATTTTCGCTGTGAGACCACTATACCAATGAAAAAGTAGGGATAGATTATCAACTAGTCAAGCTACCTACAGCAAAAATTTCAGCCCAAAAGCTTGAGTTTGAGGGAAGTTATGACCAAAAAAGTGAAAACGCATACTTCAATGCACGCAACTGTATGACCCAAAGAAACTGTCTATTAGTACTTCTTTTGTTGCAATTGCAATACGTATTTGTGAATTGTTTATTTCAAACTTGATAAAAAAAAACAAGCAAGCGCTACTCCAAAATCACGAACTATTCCTTAACCCATTTTATAACAGTTTCATGAATTTTCTTCCGTGCCTCTTTGATTTCAGGTACGTCGCCCTCGTTGTCGGTAAGCATGTCCGCGCAATGGCCGACCCCTTTAACCACAATTGTTTCAATACCTTCGCGCGGTTCCAATATACTCAATGTGTGCCACGGATCGTTTTTGCCATTGACAAAAAGGACTCTTGTTCCGTTATAGTTTTTCCGGCCATAATAGTAACTATTTGTAGAGTCTACGTTACTGTAGACAGTGTTGTTGGAGAACATGTCTCCATAAGTAAGTTTGCAGGAATTAACGTAATGCATAACGGGAATGACGTCCGGAACAAAGTTATTGGCCACCTTTTTGGAACCGGTGGAGGAGTAAAAACCAAACTCGCTGCACGTTTGCCAAACCCATGCTCGATCTGAAACATTTTGTTAAAGAAACAATGATTAAAGGTATACTAACGATTATTAGGCACAACATTCCTGGATAGAAATTTACGGCGTCTGAAAAACGCATACACATTAGCTAACCCTTCCAAAGGGTTCTGTGCATCTGCAGCTTCAAGTTCACATATTTTTGTCAGTGTTGCATTGTAGCCACTGCCACCATCACCGTATTGGATAAATCCCATAAATACACCAAGTATTGTCGAATACAAGTTAACTACTGCCTCAGGACTCTTCAAACTTTGGTGAAAGTCGAAAATTCGGTTCAGTTTTTCCTGGCCTTCTGCCGTTTTTAACTCTGATTGAATGGCTAAAAATCCGCGATGAATAGATTTTGCACAATCCTCATTAAATGAGTAAAGGACGTCAGAAACCACTTCCAAAAAGGCAGAAAAGTCGACCACTGCCTAGAAAATGAAAAACTTTTGCCCGTTTTGCCCAGGGTGATCGATTAATTGCAAAAATAGTTGAATTGGTCCAATTAATTGACCAATTATCAATTTTCAACTATTTGAATAATTGAAATTGGTTTGCAATTAGTTGGTCAATTAATTGAATAGTTGAAATTGCTTTTCAATTAGTTGGTCAACTAATCGAAAATTGGTAATCGAAGCAATTAATTGATTTTTGCAATTATCAATTTATTGATAAATGCTTAGTTTTGAATCAATAAGTTGAATAGACACATCATCATTTCAATTAATTGATATTTGAATTTCAATTACAATTTTTCAATTAATTGACCAAGTAATTGAAAGTCAATTTCAATTTTTCAATTAATTGATCAACTAATTGCAAATCAATTTCAATTATGCAATTAGTTGAAAGTTGAAATTGAAATTGCCAATTCAATTAATCGATCACCCTGGTTTTGCCGCCTCAAATCAAACCTCAATCGGCGCCGATGATGCAACTGCCGCATAAATCGTATCCGGATACTTCATCCTTGCCCACGCACTCAAACTACCACCATAAGACCCACCGAAAGTGATCCACTTCGGGTTAGTCAGATTGAAAACAACATTTTGAGCCAGAATGAATGCATTCAAATCAGCCAGAGCTTGTCGACTCGTTTGATATTTCAACGATTCTAGACTCAAATCAGGTTTTGGCCATGAATATCCGTAAAATCGATGCTCTAATGTGAACATCATTGCGCCAGCTTCTTTCGCCAAATTCACCCAATATGATCGTTCCAAATGTGTCCAACGTTCGGATAGAGTTCCTTCATTGCCAATAAGAATAAATATCGGCCCACCAGGCTTGTAAAATGTTACATTTACACCATACCGTTGCAAATAAGTATCATTATTGTTAGGGTCAAAATGATCAACTTTCTGGGTAAAGGTAACCAGTGTGTCATTGATCTTTTTAGCCTCATCATACGTAAGTCTAATGTGTTCTAGACCAAACGAAAGATGAGGCCCGTCAAAGGAAAAAGCTTTTGAAATTGAAACACAAATATAAAATAATACAACACCATAGAGAAATCGACGCATCACTGAAACTGATGCAAAGCAGCAGACAGCAAACAGTAGCAGCAAAAATTTTACATTTGAGTCATCGAGGATAGTAAAAAAGCCCGTTGCCACGTTAGCTTTCACAGGAAAAGCTAATTATTTTTAATTGGCAGTTGTATCATCATAAAACACGTAATGCAATAACTCGTCATTATGACTTTTTCCAATAGTAAATTATCGGATTTGACAATGATGTCGCCAAAGGCGAGTGTTCAGTCATAAATCCGCACGCACTCAATCGTTTTCCCATGTGTGTCATTCTCACAACGATTTTACTCATTTCAAACTCGCGCCTCTTTTGTCTGCGCATCAATTTAGCCCTCGAATGTTTCATTCTCCTACTCTCCTCGTTCCATATTTGCACTATTGTTTTGACCCTTGTTCCATATTTCTGACCGCCGTGTGCCGTTATTGTAGCCTCGCTAGCGTGTCGTTATCTTTGTTATCAGTTATTATGTAATTCGTTCGGTTTTATTACCCAAGTTTGAAATTTCAATAAACATCACTAGAATTGGGCCTATTTCGCCATAAATGAACAACTGTGCAACGTGTAAAAACATTTGATTTCATACATCGATCCTTTTTTTGTATGTACGTGCTTTTAAAATAACTAAATTTTCTAATTTTTTTGCAAATTCTATAAATGCCTACTCCCCAGCGGCGTATTTAGGAGAGGGGTGGAGGGTGCTCTGCCCCCCTATATCTTGGATCTGGCGACAAAAGAGGTAAGGGGGGACCAAGGGGATTTTGGGGGTTTTTACGGTCAAAATTTTAACCCTTTGGTCCCCCCTTACCTTCTTTTTCGATGGCCCCCTATAAAAGTTTTTCTAAATACGCAGCTGGTAAACAGTTTCAAAAATCATAGGTTTGTGAACTGTTTATTTTAAACTTGATGAAAAAACAGACGCTACTCCAAAGTCACGAACTATTCCTTAACCCATTTCATAACAATTTCATGAATTTTCTTCCGTGCCTCTTTGATTTCAGGTACGTCGCCCTCGTTGTCAGGATCCATATCCGCGCAATGGCCGACCCCTTTAACCACAATGGCTTCAATACCTTCGCGCGATTCCAATATACTCAACGCATGCCACGGATCGTTTTTGCCATTGACAAAGAGGACCCTCGTTCCGTTGTAGTTCTGTCGACCATAATAGTAACTATTCGTGGAGTCTACATTACTGTAGACAGTGTTGTTGGAGAAAATATCTCCGAAAGTAACGTTGCAATCATCAACGTAGACGTTAACGGGAATGACGTCCGGAACAAAATTATTCACCACTTTTTTGGAACCAGTGGACTGGTAGAAACCGAATTCGTTGCACGTTTGCCAATGCCATGTTCGACCTAAAAAACAGGACTTCGTTTAAAAAAGGATTGTTGTTGCTAACTAACCATTATCGGGCACAACAATCCTGGATAAAAGGAATTTACGTTGCCTGAGAAATGCATACACATTAGCTAATGCTTCCAAGGGGTTTTGCGCATCCGCCGCTTCAAGTTCGCATATTTTGGTTAGTTTTGCATTGTACCCCCTGCCGCGATCACCGATTTGGATGAATTCCGTAAATGCGTCAAGTATTGTCGAATAAAAGTTAACTACTGCCTCAGGACTCTTCAAACTTTTGTGATAGTCGAAAATTCTGTTCAGTTTTTCTTGGCCTTCTGCCGTTTTTAACTCTGATTGAATGGCTGTGAACCCGCGATGAATAGATTTTGCACAGTCTTCATTAAACGAATAGAAGACGTCAGACACCACTTCCAAATAGGCAGAAAAGTCGACCACTGCCTGAAAACGATCAACTTTTACACGCTTGTCGCCTCAATTCAAACCTCAATCGGCGCCGATGACGCAACTGCCGCATAAATCGTATCCGGATACTTTTCTCGGGCCCACGCACTCAAACTACCACCATAAGACCCGCCAAAAGTAATCCACTTCGGGTTGGTCAGATTGAAAACAACATTTTGAGCCAAAATAAATGCATTCAAATCAGCCAGAGCTTGTCGACTCGTGTGATATTTCAACGATTCTGGACTCAAATCAGGTTTTGGCCATGAATATCCGTAAAATCGATGCTCTAATGTGAACATCATTGCGCCAGCTTCTTTCGCCAAATTCACCCAATATGACCATCTCAAATGTGTCCAACGTTGGGACAGACTTCCTTCACTGCCAATCACGATAAATATGGGACCACCAGGTTTGTAAAAGGTTACATTTACACCGTACCGTTGCAAATAAGTGTCATTGTTATTGGGATCAAAGTGATCAACTTTTTGTGTGAAGGTAATTAATGTGTCGTTAATCTTTTTGGCCTCATCATTGGTGAGTTTGATGTGATCTAGACCGAACGATAGACGAGGGCCGTAAAAGGAAAAAGCTGTTGAAACAAAACTGTAAAATAATACAACAGTGAAGAAAAATCGAAGCATCGCTAAAACTTATGAAGAACCACAAGCAGCATTAGTTTTAAATTTGAATCATCGAGGAAAGTACAGAAGTCCGTTGCCATGTTAGCTTTTACAAGAAAAGCTCATTATTATTAATTGGCAGTCGTAATATCATAAAAACACATAATGCGATAACTTGTCATTATGACATTTTAAATAGTAACCAAAAGAAGATGTCTATTAGGACTTGATTTAATAAAAATTGTATTTACAGGGTAGAACAAAAATAATTTTGGTGCACAAAATGGTACTGAATCTATTTTCAAGAAAAAAAACTTTCAAAAACAGTTATCAGTTACACACCTTACAGCACAGTTAAGTGAATACGACTGAGTTCAGACAGGCTTGTTTGGACAAGGTTCCCCATACGGTATATCTTGATGAATTCGGCCTCGAAATCCATGGCATTTAAGATCTTGGTCACCTCGGCCTTGTCGGCGGCACGGCGCTCCGATGGTTTGAAGTCGCTCGGTTTAGGGACCCCAGAGAAGACGTTGGAACTGGCCAGATCCGGATCGGTATTGACGGTGTTGTTGTCTGCGACGAGGATTAGTATTTGCGTTGTCTTCTGAGGCGGCACTGGAGGAGGAGTTGTCTTTGTTGCTTGCACCTATCAAAAGATGGAGATGATGAAAGCTTGACCAAGAGTTTCATCATTTCGGAGAGAAGTGAGGCAACGACAAGATCACAACGGTTTTCGATGTAAAGAAGTTGCTCGGAAGCGTCGAGATGAATGTTGGCGCTGCTGGGATCATTGGTGTTGACCGAGGCGGCAGTGTTGCTGAGCTCAGTGTTATGGAACTGCTGATCCTTTTGGTAGTCCTTGTCGAGACGGGTGTAGATGGTGTCGTGGGGTCGGGACGGTCCACAGAAAACAAAAGTTTAACATAAAGTACGCTCAGTGTTTCACGTCCCAAACTTTTTGCTCCGATACGCTCAAAGTATGTTGTGCAAAACATAAATGTTTGACATGTCAAACATGGTGTATGCTATGTGAAACACTGAGTGAAGCGGAGCAACTTTGATTTTGTGTGTCGTCGAACGTGCGTTTCGAACCGGCGTTTTTTGGTCTGCCTTTGGCCATGGTGATTCCGGACGGCGATCAGACGGACGGCAATGATCGGGGAAGACACACTGAGCGACGGAGATCGGGGAAGACACACTGAGCGACGGAGATCGGGGAAGGCACACTGAGCGACGGAGATCGGTGAAGGCACACTGATCGTGAGCAGCTTCAACAGGCACCCCCTTGTAAAAGGATATAGCTACTAGTAGCTATATTTAAAACTACGTCCACATAGGAGGAAAAGCGGAAGGCTAATTGAAGGACCCTGTCTACAACTTCTTGAGCCGCAGGAAAACGTGAAAGTGGAGTCGGTAAATTATGTTAATCGTTGGCATTGTCAAGGTGTTGCAATCGAAAGAACGTATATAATATTGTTGTTTTATACTAGGGGACTCAACCTGTTTTGCGCAGGGCAAAACCTATTGATTGGGTTGTTACTGTTGTGACAGCTAGTAATCATAAAGTGACTATCATTTCTCGTAATCATAAGCTGTTTTGCACTGATGCACCCGGTATAGTTTTACAGTTCAATTCTGATAATCTTGTGTTACTCAGTTATCCCCTGCAGACTCCCACGGAAACACGTGAGCAAAAAATTAAAATATTGTGGTTTTACGAATACACACAGAAAACGAACCCTCTGCTGCGAGAGGCATTGCCTCTGAGAATTGGCGATAGGGCACCGTGCCTTGTAACTGCGCGGAGCATTACCTATTAGCTGCGCGGGGTAGTGCCCCTCAAAGGTAGGAGGCACGGTGCCCCTATCGCTTTTTCTAAGAGGTAGTGCCCCTCACAGCAGAGGTGTCGTTTGAAGTATACTTTTATTATTATTTAATGAAAAAACAAAGCATGCAAGCGCTAATCCGAAGTCACTAACTATTCCGTAACCCATTTCATAACGGTTTCATGAACTTTCTTCCGCGCTTCTCTAATTTCAGGTACGTCGCCCTCGTTGTCGGTAAGCATATCCGCGCAATGGCCGGTTCCTTGAACCACAATGGCTTCAATACCTTCGCGCGGTTCCAATATACTCAATGTGTGCCACGGATCGTTATTGCCATTGACAAAGAGAACTCTTGTTCCATTATAGTTTTCCCGGCCATAATAGTAACCATTCGTGGAGTCTACATTACTGTAGACAGTGTTGTTGGAGAAGACATCTCCGAAAATAACTTTGCAATCATCAACGTAGGCGTTAACGGGAATGACGTCCGGAACAAAATTATTGACCACCTTTTTGGAACCAGTAGACTGGTAAAAACCGAACTCGTTGCACGTTTGCCAAAGCCATGTTCGATCTGAAACATTTTTGTTAAAAAAACAATGATTTAAAATTTACTAACAATTATTGGGCACAACATTTCTGGATAGGAATATACGGCGTCTGAAAAACGCATACACATTAGCCAATCCTTCTAAGGGGTTCTTCGCATCCGCAGCCTCTAGTTCGCAAGTTTTGGTGAGTTTGGCATTGTAGCCACTGCCCCCATCACCGTATTGGATAAATTCCATAAGTACGTCAAGTATTGTCGAATAGAAGTTAACTACTGCCTCAGGACTCTTCAAACTTTGGTGATAGTCGAAAATTCGGTTCAGTTTTTCTTGGCCTTCTGCCGTTTTAAACTCTGATTGAATGGCTATGAATCCGCGATGAATAGATTTTGCACAATCCTCATTAAATGAGTAAAAAACGTCCGCTACAACTTCCAAATAAGCGGAAAAGTCGACCACAGCCTAGAAAATGATCATTTTTTACACGCTTGTCGCCTCAATTCAAACCTCAATTGGTGCTGATGACGCAACCGCAGCATAAATCGTGTCCGGATACTTTTCTCTTGCCCACGCACTCAAACTACCACCATAAGACCCGCCAAAAGTAATCCATTTGGGATTGGTCAGATTGAAAACAGCATTCTGAGCCAAAATAAATGCATTCAAATCAGCCAGCGCTTGTCGACTCGTGTGATATTTCAACGATTCTGGACTCAAATCAGGTTTTGGCCATGAATATCCGTAAAATCGATGCTCTAATGTGAACATCATTGCGCCAGCTTCTTTCGCCAAATTCACCCAATATGATCGTGCCAAATGTGTCCAACGTTCAGATAGAGTTCCTTCACAGCCAATAAGAATAAATATCGGCCCACCAGGCTTGTAAAATGTTACATTCACACCATACCGTTGCAAATAAGTGTCATTATTGTTAGGGTCAAAATGATCAACTTTCTGGATAAAGGTAATCAGTGTGTCATTGATCTTTTTAGCTTCATCATCCGTAAGTCTGATGTGATCTAAACCGAACGAAAGACGAGGCCCGTCAAAGGAAAAGGCTTTTGAAGTTGACGTTGAAACAAAAACATAAAACAATACAACACCGAAGAGAAATTGAAGCATCGCTGAAACTGATGGAAAGCAACCAGCAACAAGCGGCAAACAGTAACAGCAAAAATTTTACATTTGAGTCATCGAGGATAGTAAAAAAGCCCGTTGCCACGTTAGCTTTCACAGGAAAAGCTAATTATTATTAATTGGCAGTCGTATCATCATAAAACACGTAATGCAATAACTCGCCATTATGACATTTTCAAATAAAGAATCATCGGATTTGACAATGAACAACAGCAACGTGTAAAAAAAATTGATTTCATACATTGATCCTTTTTTTGTACGTACATAATTTCAAAATACCAAACTTTTCTAAATTTGTTTTTGCAATTTGTGAATTGTTTATTTTCAACTTGATGAAAAAACAAGCAAGCGCAGCGCCGAAGTTTCGAATTATTCTTTAACCCATTTCAAAACAGTTTCATGAATCTTCTTCCGTGCTTCTCTGATTTCAGGTAAGTCGCCTTCGTTGTCAAGATACATATCCGCGCAATGGCCGGTGCCTTGAACCACAAAGGTTTCAATACCTTCGCGCGGTTCCAATATACTCAATGTGTGCCACGGATCGTTTTTGCCATTGACAAAGAGAACTCTTGTTCCGTAATACTTTTCTCGGCCATAAACGTTCGTTGATTCCACGTTTCTATAGACAGTGTTGTTGGAAAAGGTGTCTCCAAAAGTAGCTATGCAAGAATTAATGTAGGCGTCAACGGGAATGACGTCCGGAACAAAGTTATTGGCCACCTTCTTAGAGTCAGTGGTTACGTAGAAACCGAATTCGCTGCACGTTTGCCAAAACCATGTTCGATCTGAAAAACAGTACTTCGTTTGAAAAAGGATGATTGTTGCTAACTGACCATTTTTAATAAGATCAAAATTCCTGGATAGAAGGTATTTGGGATCCCTGAAAGCCGCATACATATAAGCTAACCCTTGCAAGGGGTCCTGTGCAAATGCACCTTCAAGTTCGCATATTTTTGTCAGTGTTGCATTGTAGCCACTGCCGCCATCACCATATTGCATGAATTCCAAAAATACTTCAAGAATTGCCCAATAAAGGCGAAATTCTGGATACGGGTCTGCCAAACTTTGGTTGAAGTCGAACATTCGCTGCAGTTTTTCTTGGCCTTCAGTTGTTTTGATTTCAGACAAAATAGCTGTAAAACCGTTGTGAATAGTTTTGGCACAGTCTTCATTAAATGAGTAAAAAACGTCGGAAACCACTTCCAAGTAGGCAGAAAAGTCGACCACCGCCTAGAAAATGGTCAACTTTTTCATGTTTTATCGCCTCAAACCAAACCTGCATTGGCGCCGATGACGCGACAGCCGCATAAATCGTATCCGGATACTTCATCCTTGCCCACGCACTCAAACTGCCGCCATAAGATCCGCCAAAAGTGATCCATTTCGGGTTAGTCAAATTTAAAAGAGCATTTTGAGCCAAAATGAATGCATTCAAATCGGCCAGAGCATATCTACTCGAGTAATATTTCAACGATTCTGGGCTCAAATCAGGTTTTGGCAATGAATATCCGTAAAAACGATGTTCCAACGTGAAAACCATTGCTCCCGCTTCTTGCGCCAAATTCACTAAATATGATTGTGCCAAATGTGCCCAACGTTCGGACACAGTTCCTTCACCGCCGATAAAGATAAATATCGGCCCCCCAGGCTTGTAAAATGTTACATTCACACCATACCGTTGCAAAAAAGTGTCATTATTGTTGGGATCAAAATGATCAACTTTCTGGGTAAAGGTAAGCAACGTGTCGTTAATCTTTTTAGCCTCATCGTCCGTTAGTTTGATGTGGTCTAGACCGAATTTAAGACGAGGCCAAAAGTAATAAGCGTTCGAAGTTGAAACACAAATGTAAAATAATACAACACCGAAGAGAAACTGACGCATCGCTGAAACTGATGCAAAGCAGCAGACAGCGAACAGTAGTCATCGAAGATGGTAGATATAGAAGTCCGTTGCCACGTTAGCTTTCACAGGAAAAGCTCATTATTATTAATTGATAGTCGTATCATCTTAAAAACATAATGCAATCACTCGTAATTATGACTTTTTCAAATAAAGAATCATTGGATTTGCTAATGATCGACTTTGCCACGTGTAAAAACATTAAATTTTATGTATTAATCTTTAATTTCTGTATGTCATTTCAAAATAACAAATCTTTCTAAACTTTTCTTTGCAAATTCGATCAAAATCTATCAATGAACTAAATCTTTGGCCATTCTCAAAACCCTTGTAGTCGTTTATTTTCAGCAATGTACTGAAAAGTTCTTTGTCTTTCACCTCGTGCTCGCATGCCCCACGCTTGTCATCAAATGTGACATATTTTGATATTTATCTTCGCGGCTGTTTGCACTGTGACAGTTGGCTATCTAATGAAGAAAGTGGAGAGTTCTTACGTGATACTTTTTTACTTTTGTGCACAATATAACAAAAAAAGAACTGCAAAGCTGACAAAACTGTCAAAATAAATAAACTTATTGATTGATTTTGTGAAAAATGACATCACTTAATGAAAACAATGCTTAATCTGATCTTTCTGTTAAGTTAGTTTATAGTGTGCCTTGGGATAATTGTCAAAAATCACCGAAACCAACCGAAAAGACTCTCTTCGAGCAAAGTAGCTTGCTGACAGGGAGGACGTCACCGCCTTTTTGCGAGCGTCACCGTCACCGTCATCTGTCATGATGACGAATGATGACGGCTTCGAGGCCTCTGCGCTCCGCTACCCGAAGAGGGCCTTCACAGTCTTGACGATAGATGCACCGTTTTGTTGGAGGAGTCACGCAGGCTCCATTTTCAGTTTACATTTTCGAGGAACACTTCTTCAGTCAGTCATCAATGGCATCACCATTCTGTTTTCTGTGTTTCAAATGGCTTCCCAAAAGTGTGGAATACAAATATTGTAAATTTCAAAGCTCATTTTACTGGTAAAACATCATAAACTGACTCTCACAATGGATAAAACACCCCATTTGTCACCCCAAAAAAGTATTCCGACAGTCCCTTTTGCAAAAAAAAGTCATGTTTCATAGTTCCCTACCCGTGTTTTATCATTGTCAGGGCATCATGGAAGTTGACTGAGGTGACTGTGTCTTTTTTTACCCTGTTGCGATTGATGTGACCTTTGTCTTACTTACCAGGGGTCTCATATCAGTTGGTGTCTTTGATTTTGGATGGGTTGACGGGAAATTGGTTTTTTGATCTTTGCCGTTTTGGCATTTCAATTTCGCCCCGATTTGTCTCAGTTTCAATGCAGTAAAACCGTTTTCAAAATTTGAAACAAAATTCCGTTCAACTGTGTCATCCGCGTCGCGCCCTGGCCGAAGTCGGGGGTCGTTGGCCCCGTCCTATACGTGTCCCCCTTTGTTTCCGCTATCGCGACGACGTCCGTTTTTTTAATCGCGCATTTCACTTCGGCGGCTGTCATTTGTTGTCATTGTCATTTCGGCGACTTGACGGTTTTTCGCTTACAACATTAGATACGTTGGGCCGAAAGAGCGCAATAAAGAAAAAGTGTCATGTCCAAAAGTTTGCCGATGACATGTTTGAAAATGTGACTTTGACTTTTAAAAACTGACTTGAAAAAAAAATTTTTTATAGAAAAAAGTGCGCTTTTGTCACAAACTAACACATGCACGGACAGGACCACGTACAATCTCGAGAGATATCACAGGAAGCCTCAGTCAAGTCGGTCGACGTGTTGGTGGGGGAAAAAGTGGGAAGCAACAACCCTCCTCCTCGTCGTCCGTGAAGATAGCAAAAGCACGGATGATGGCCAAGGGCAAACAGACTCACTGACACGCATGTGCACGTGTAAGTACGTGTGCCCTGATGTTTGGGGTTCATCGGGTGCTCCTCTCTGGAGGATGGCTTGCGCTCTCCGGGTCTCGGGGTTCTTTTGCTTGCTGCTTTTTTTCCAGTGTGCCAAACACACGCACACGCGTATGTGTATGTATGTTGATATATACACCCCAGCACACAAAACGTCAACAAGAAAATAGAAAGAAAAAAAGCAACGAAAAAAAAAGAGAGAAGGCGCTCAACTGCATGCATGGTGATGACGATGACAGGCAACGGAGAGCTCTCGGTCGTCGTCGTCGTTGTCGTCCCCCCTGGCCCCCCTACTCCTGTCATCATCGCTCCGAACCGAAACAACGTTGACAACGACGACGTTATTGCGTGGTAGTGGCGGTAGTCGTGACGGTAGTGGTGGTAGTGGTGTTGCAGGGCGCAGACTCTCGTGTCGCACCATCTTCTATCCATCCATCCATCCCTTCCATCAAGCCGTTTCCCCCCAACCGCTTCCACTTCCACCGGTAGTTCCCGGTTGGCTCCTCTCGACCTATCCCGACCTCGACAATGTCAATGCTAGTGACAGCCCTTCCCTCCCTTCGAGTCTCACTGATGACGACCCTGGATGATGATGATGGTGATGGTGGTGGCGATGATGGTGATGATGATGTTGGTAGTAGTGGGGTGACGGCGGCCGGCGGCAGCAGTGCGGACAGCAAAAAAATGAAAATGAACGTGTCAGTTTTGAGGGGAAGATTCGTGCAAATTGGAAAGTTGCGTGTTTGAGATTTGTCAAATTTCGTGTTCACAAACTTTGGAAATTCCATTTGGAGATAGCTTATCGTGGTTTTCCAGGTATGCCGCGTCGATCGGCTCCTCGATCGCCGGAGGAGGAAGAGGAGTATCGGCGGCGTCGACGGGAACGCAACACGGAGATTCAGCGTGAACGCCGACGGCGATTGAAGGTGATGCGCGATGGGGGGTTGACTTTGCCGCTGACTGGTTGGTTTTTTCAACTTTGACGTTCAATTTTTCACTAAAACTGTCTGATATCATGTCAAATGGGCGCTGAAACAGTTTTTTGGCTATTTTATGTAGGGACCGGCAGGGGACAAAAATTACGACTCGCGCATAGTGTTCCCCGGGGTACTGTAACAAGAATTTTTGTCGTATTTTCAAAAATGAATAGTTTTTTCGGACGTTTCATTACATTCCGAATCGAATGGTGCCATTAGTTTTTTGAAAAAGTTCTTGCAAAGTGCCAAAACGGCAATTTTAAACAGTTTTTTAAAAATTTCGGCATGCGCCCCTTCGCGCCCCTAGATGCCACTATTACCATTCGACTCAGCGTAAAAAGTTGCATATACGGTGAAACAGTGAAGACCCCAGAAGACCTCAGACTTTTGCTACATGCCGAAGAGTGATGATGCCGAAAATAAAAGTTGATCAATGAAACCAATTAGCACCTCTATACCCCCATTTTCATATGCGAGGAATCGATTGGCAATGTTAGTTTTGTCTTAAACGTACTGAAAAGTGCCAAAACTGTCGATTTCGACTACTCTTTCGACATTTTCGGCATGCGCCCCTTCGCGCCCCTAGATGGCATTATCACCGTTTGATTCAGCGTAAAAAGTTGCATAGGTAATGCAATTGTCAAGATCCCAGAAGACCTCAGACTTGCGCCACAAATTTTCAAATAAAAATGCCAAAAAAATTTTTTTTCAATTTGAACAATTTTTACGTTGATATACCCATTTTCATACACGAAAAATTGATTGGTGATACTCGGGATGTTCAAAATACAAAATAAAATGCCATAAATGACATTTAAAGTTTCATTTTGCACAAAAATTATATTATAAAAAAATAGTGTAAGAATTGTAGAAACGTTGATACTAACGTTGGTAATGTGCTATTAGATCGAAAAAACGTATTTCGGTAGCAATTAGCCAGTATTTTGGCATTTTTGAAAACAAAATATTGAGCGCTAATAACACGATTCAATTGATGTGCGCGTGCGAACGCATTTTTTGCGTTCGTGCATATCAATTGTGTCAATGCAAAAGTCGCGTTCAAAGTAAGCTTTGGCAAAGTGCGCTAAATGACAGGAGTTTTGGTCGACAAAATGCAGAAGTTCCCCGGACGAAAAATTTTGGATTTTGACGCTCGTTTTTTGACATTTTCGTGCCGTTAGGAATTTTTTAAAAATAAATTTCCTTTTCCAATCAAAATCTACGGTCGTTAGGCATCGAATAAGGCCAATATTAGCCGAATCGGTCGAAATATTTTTTAGCCTGCCGGTCCCTAATTTTATGGCTTTCTTTTGCAATTTCTGATCCAAATTTTCCCTTCAGGACCATCTTTCCTCACCTTCGAATCCACCTCCCACACTCTCGACTCCACGCCGTCCCCCGACACTGCCACCGAGTCTCCCGACGACCAACCACCACCACAGTCCTCCCCGGACACGATTGAAGCCGCCGATTCTCCGGTCCTCCAACTTCCAAACCTCGATTCCAACCCTCAAATTCAGCGTCGTCGCCGGATCCCACTCCTTCCAACTCGAAAGAAGCGCACTCCCGAGGAGGAAGCCGCCTACGCCGCCCATCGCCGTGCCCGTAACACCGAGATCCAACGTCGCCGTCGGCAAAGGATCAAAGAAGAATCCATGCTCTCCGCGACGACCTCCCCAACCTCATCCACCTCCTCCAGTGGCACTGATTCCGCGACGTCCTTCGACCAGAGTGCCCTGCTGACAGTCCTTCAATTCTGTCTGGCCCAAATGCAGACAGTCCAACCCTCGCTCGACGGCACTGCCACCTGCTCCACTAGTGGTAGTGCCACGGCAACTAGTGTCTCCACCTCTTAGCCCTTTCTTAACAGTATGTAGATCTTTTTTAAATTAAACACATAGGGAACCCTTAATACGTGCTAAAAAGTTCAAATATCATATCTGAAAACCACTGCTGACAAACATGTTTCTGTCTTAGGGATTGTTCTGATAATTCTTTTCTTTTCCAATCAATCAATATCGCCATTTTCTCGAAATTAGTTATCTCAAATCGAATCCAAATCCAAACCCTGCTCACTCTTTTTCTGGATTTAAGTCAGCTTTCCGTGTCTTATCCGTTGTTATGTTCGATCTCGTTTCTTTTTTTGTTTTATGGATTTTCCGTATCCGTATCGTAATATTGTTATAAAACTTCTTTTTTTCCAAAATGACGCGATTACACATGCCTACAGTCGTTCAAACCACATTCCAAGTAACACCTAATCAATGACTGTATGTCCATACATACCCACCATTACCACATCAAAATTAAAACCTATTACGTTATATAACTTTTAAGGGTTAAGGGTTTACACCACCAATATTACCAAATGGGGGTGTTCAAGAACCCCAACAGACCAAGAACACAAGTATAGCTTACATATGTCATGGAGACATTGCAGCCGGTAGCGGCGGCGACACATGTTAGCCTATGTAATTTGGTGTAATTTTTTTCTGTCCATTTAAATTATATGGATTTTGTAAACACGGAAGAATGTCAATGCCGACGTCGAGTAGCTTGGCGGATATGATAAGAGGAACTGAAAGTGTTTACGTAACCATAATGCAGACTTTGGGCGCGATCGGCACAGTCCTCACGGTATGGAATATATATTTGATTTTGAGGCATTCTACGGCACATATGGAGTATTATAAGTGGGTTTTGTTGAATCAGACTGTAAGTGGATTAGGTGGTGATTGGATTATGGAATTTTAGCGGTTCTTTTTGTTGTTTTGTGTACTCTAAGCTTGTCTGATGGCGTAAAAGCTAACAAAGTTAGAAAAATGCGTTATCAGATCACAAAAACTTCGATTCAAATTGCTTTAAAAACTTAATTATTGTCAATTTCCTTCTACATTTCACTGTTCGAAGAACATTTACAACAGAATTGACTTCAAATTTGACCCAAAATGACGCCACAATCATCAATAATTACCTAAAAATGCCGTTTTCAGTTCCTCGTCTCCTTCTTCGGCTTCCTGATGGGTCTTCTTTGGGTCCCTGTGCCCCTATTCCCCGTAATGTCCGGCTATATCCGTGGTCCACTATCATTCTTGTCCGAAAAAGGAAACCTCTGTATAATGGTAAGCCAAAACAAACCCACTTTTATCCTTCATAAATATTCGAAAAGTTCCCCCTTTCCACCTGGTGTGTTTTAGTCTTTAATGTCGGCCGCGGTGACGTCATTAACCATTAACCTCATGTATGCCACAATCATTCGATATGCGAGTATTGATCAACTCAAGCTCTACACATTATTGACGACAAAAGAATCCGCCTATGTCGTCGTCGGTTTCATGTTCATCTGCTTTTTCATTGCTTTTTTGTTAAACTTTTTGGCGGGGGTTTCGTCGGATGAGTTGATTGAGAGCGCTAAAGTGGTAAGTGTTGTTGGCTTTGGCATTTTAAGCATCAAAAGATGTGTTATTTTTTCAGAAATATCCAGAACTTGTGCCAATCTTTCGAACTGAAACCGTTTTCGGATTCGATTTAAGCATAAACAAATGGATGTATGCGTTCATCATTGTGTCTCTGAGCTTCTTTAGCATCTTTGGCATGCTGTCATCTTTCTTATTTTACAAACTTTTCTCGGCATTGAAACGCCATCGATCATCAATGAGCGTCAGTGTGTTTAAACTTGAATTGTCGCTGTTTTTCGCCATTGCCATGCAGGTGAGATTTTTTCGTTTTTTCAGACTCTATTAAACCAAAATATTGTAAAACTTTTGTAATAAGTACGTTTTATATATAATTATTTTGTCCGTTTGAAATTGCCTTCACCTGTTATCATGTCTGAACTCTATGCACTATAATTATTTTTTGACGAAATACAAACAAAAATCAATGCTATCGACCTTTTTTCAGTTTGTGATTCCCATGGTGTTCGGCGTGTTCCCTATTATATCCACGATAATATTGGTAATCGTCCGAAATGACAATATGACATTGCTGGGTGAAGTCGTCTTCTGCACGGCCAACGTTCATACGATCTTATTCAACCTTTCGACAACATTGATAATCAGGCCGTATCGTCGGGTTACATTTCTATGGTTAAGAAGGATTTATTGGATCACTGTGAAGCGACAAACGTTAAGCGTTACTATCTCTAGTGAAGCGATTTCGGCAAAAACGTGAGTGGTTTGGCACATATTCCTTCAATAAAATTGATTTTATCATACTTTTCAGTCAAATTGGAACACGATCACGGGTGCCTCCACCGTCGACGTTTACTCCGGTCTATTGAGAACTGTAAAATGATAAGTCACCGGTGCCTTTTACATTAGATCAGGAAATAGGTTTGAAATAAACTCAAGCTTTCAATGACGTGACAGTTTATAAAAATTACATTAAAAACAACAATTTACAAAAACAAAAGTGAAAAAGTAAACTTGCACAAAGAACAGATTAGTGTCTAGCTCTTCGTGAACGACATGACATCAACGCCAACGTGGAAGAGCGGATGGGGCTGAAAAACGCGTCATAAATAACAAATTGAATAGAAAACCGACCAAAACAAACCTGGAAGCAGACGAGACAAAAGTAATTGAAACAGTGTTTACAGAACACTTTTCCCAGCTGATAACATCCGGTAATCGAACATGGACAAATGCGAACAAAGGGATCAATTGTGATACGACGGCCAAACTTGCTGGTAACGACATCGACGGATCCCATGGCAACGGCTTTGCGACATGAATCCGTATCCGCGAATGTGACAGTCCCGCAACCAACAGGATAACGGTTATGATCACTCCGAAGATCAACGAAAGCCACTGGGCCGAAGCATTGCTCAAAGATCTCAGCGATGGCACGCGCGGTGAGAAGGGCATGAATGGCACCGATGAAGACCGTGTTGAAGGCTGTCTTCTTTCGGTCATTCGATTCGATGCGGAGATTGGTGTAGCTCAGATCTTCACAATACCATGGGATGACTTGGATGTGCTCAAGCTGAATATTTTTATATACAAATTTGTCAAGAAGATGGGTGAAATTACCTTGCCATCGAAGAAAAAGTCGAAATACAAGCCACCCTTGCGTTTGTGGGCACAATGAACCATCGCCTTGACGGAATCGACGTTCTCAAAAACGAGGAAACAATGATTCGAGTTGCCCTTGTTGTTGTCGTAGTATTCGTAGTGCCCAAACCGAGCAAAGGCATCCATCATGATGCCATGGGGCACGGCACGCGACCAACCGATGAAAATGCGACGGGACACTTCTTGGTTCACGAGTAAGCGCGGACGGATCTCGCCTTGCCATTTGGCGATGACATGTTGGTTGGGGGCAGCAGGAGCGACGATAGGGTTCTAAAAATGGGCACAATTTAGGAAATTTATATATAAAATGTGTGAAAAACAAACAATTTCGACGGCTTTCGACGAGGAACTCATTTCAAGGAAGATTGGAGCTGGAAAATTGGCGCCAAAATCGTGGAGAATGAGAAAACGGAGCGGTGGCAGATGTCATTTTCGTCGAAACGCATCGGCTTGAAACTTGGGAACGGTTTTTGTGAAATCGGCAAAATTTGGGAACGATGTGCGTGAATTCCCTTCAGGACCGCAAAGTGCGCACGCATTGAAACCCGCATGTGGTCTTTTGCCATTTTCAACGCAAATCAACTTTTTTATTCATTAAACACACTTTGTAATAGACAAAGACAAAAATAAATACAAACATATCACAGTTTTATGGCAGTAACCCGAAGGCAGCGGTATAGTATCGATCAATCGATAAAATGTAAACATTAACAAATAAATAATAACAATTAATCTTTCTGGTTTCGAAAAAAAGCATAAAACGTTAATACTTGGCAAACGGTAAGACATATCGACTAAGTTGGTGAATAATATTGAGCATTGATGGCACTTCTTGGGTAGTCACAGTGGTTGCAGATTGCAGGTAGCCTGCGGCATGATAAATCCAGACAAGAGCGTCGAAAGCGAGCTTTTGTACGGAATGGGACTCGATTTGGGAGAAGCAGGACGCGAGGACACCGTTGGCGATAACGGCACCCTCGACGGTCATCGGCGAATAGATGCCCTTTTCGATGCGACGCCCGACGGCAACGATGGGATCGAGTTCGAGGCCGCCGGTCGGGGTCACCGACACAACGCAATCACCGATGGCAGCGCGATGTGCAAACTTGGAAAGTTGCATGACGGCATCGACGGTTTCGGCGGCTTTTGCGAGCTCGGAGCACGATCCGAGCGGCAGGAGATGGAGGGCTGTGAGGCTGAGGGTCTTGCCGGAGGCCGTTTTGATTTGAACGAATTTGGCGACCGTCTCGGGCTCACGGTGATAGAACATTTCGACGCGTTCGAATTTGAGGGAATTGCCGGAGGCTGGGACGAGAACGAGGTCACCGACTTCGAGTTCATCCATGCGTTTGAGGCCGGAGACTGTCGTGACTTCGGTGTCGCCGCTGAAGCAGTTACGGGCGAGACCGCCACCACCACCACCGCCGCCAGAGGATCCGACGGACGCGGCATTGCTGGTTGGGCTCCTGGCTACCGAGCCAGATGAGCTGCTAGCGGCATCGGATTGGGTGGCATGGGTCGGGGCTGCCGCGGCACGAGCTGGGGCTGCTGCCTTGGCTGGGGCTGATGAGCCGGAGCTGGTTGATTTTACCGAGGCACCGGAACTGCTTGTTTTGACGGAGGCGGCAGAGTTGGTTAATTTGACGGATGAACCAGAGCTGCCAGCGCCGCTCGAGGCACCAGAGTTGCCACCGTTTGAACTCTTAGATAAAATTTCGAATTCGTCTGTTTCTGTGATGAAGGGCTTAACGCTGCTAGCGCCATTGGAATCAGTATCGGTGGTATGTTTGTCGGAACCGTCGCCCTTATCGATCGTATGTTTTTCGGAACCTTCACCAGTCTCGTCGACTTCAAGCTTTTCCAGTCTTGTCGGCGGTCTTGGTTGGCCTAGGTTTTCGAGATCGGCACCATCGTCTTCACCAGAGCCCTCACCGGATGATTCGATCGAATCTTCTTCACCGGTGTTAGAACCGTTGCCATTGGAGTCAGCATCACCATCACCGGCGCCGTTTCCATTACCATCAGAATCTCCGCCGTTTCCGGTTCCATCGCCGTTGCCATTTTCACCGGATGCACCAGCGCCAGCACCGGCACCGGCACCACCATTTCCATCAGAGGTGCCGTCACCAGTGTTACCAGAACCGTTGCCGTTTCCATTTCCATTACCGCTTCCATTGCCGTCTCCATTTCCATCGCCATCGCCGTTGCCGCTTCCATCTCCAGATCCGGCACCATTTCCATTTCCAGAGCCATCACCAGCGCCATTACCGGCACCGTCGCCTTCTCCGGAACCATTACCATTGTTGGAACCGTCGCCGTTGCCGTTGCCATTGCCGGCACCATCGCCATCGCCAGTGCCACTGCCATCATCAGTCTTCACTCCACTGATCTTATCAGTCTCAATCTTGACCGGTCCGGAAACCATTTTGTATTTTCCATTCTCATCGATTCCTTCAACTTGAGTGACGCCACCGTTGTTGCCTTTGTTGTTTCCATTGCCATCGCCATCACCGGCTCCTCCACCTGCGCCAGCGCCACTACCGGCACCATTGCCGATAGTTTCCTCTTCCTTTTTGGACAATTCTGAAAAACGCTTTTTTAAACTTTTCAGCTTCTCAAAATGCTTTTCATTTGCTTCTCAATAAATCGCCCCAATAACAATCAGCTCGACCCCGACTGTCAATTTATTGCTTTTTTTTGAATAGACACCGAAAATGGCAATCCTAACAATGGCCATTTTCATGCATGAAGCCGTCTCAATTCTGTTTTAAAACACTTCCCCCATCAAACTGTCCCGTTCACCTTAGAAACACCCCGTGATCACCATCCCCGATTTTGATCGGAAACGGCAACATCGTGCCGATAAACACGCTGGTTGCACGTTTTTCCCTTGTAAAAACGGATCTTTCTTTTTTTCGCGCCACACTTTTCCGGCGTTTTCCGATGGATGCATAGCCTAGACAGTCGTTAAGGCCCGATTTTGAAATGAAAAACGACACTTACCCTGTACGCCGCCATCGGGCTCCACCATCACTTCGGCACCTTTGTTGTGGCTTCCTTCTTCGCCGGAACGATCGGCAATTTCGTCGCTTTCCGTCGTGAAGGCTTTCTTTCCGCTGTCGGGGGAGTTGTTGCCAGCCTGAAAAAAGAGATGGTCGTTTAGTGTCTTGCCTTGCCTATGCCTTGCGATTGGGGGAAAGGCTTGCTTATTGCTCTTTTTGAAAGTTCCGGAAAGTGCGATCGGAAGTTTAGCATCATCTATGTTATGTTTGACGTCTTTTTAGGAATACATAAAGGTGATAATGGCCTGGCTCGACGAAAGTCACGTTTGTTTCCACTGATCAGTTTTTGTTTTTCTCTGAATTCCTGCGCACCCCGTCCTTGATAAACACCCTCCCTCCCTTTCGAAATGATTGACCAAACATGGAAAAACTTGAATGAATGAATGAAAAATTTGAGCCAAAGATTACTACATCCCACCTTGATGTGGTTGTATCAACTACGAACCCCTCAGGGCATGCAGGCTGCGTGTGTGTGACTCTCCTCACTCTCGCCCCCGCAAATTCCGGTTGAATTTCATCCCCCCACGTGACAAATTTTCACGTCAAACCTGTCCCCATGTTAAGTTGACTGAAATGTTGACTAATTGATAATCAAAATCAACTGATTCGAAGAACTCCGCCCTTTTTCGACCACGTTGCCGCAAAACGGTGAAGACCACAGAAAAGAGGAACCTGTTGATAAACCATTTTTCGAAAAACGCCCTTTTAAAGTTTGATTTATGTCTGTAAACCTATGTTTTGCCGTCAAAGTTGTGTTGCGGGTGTGCTACGTCCGGAAATACACACAAAAGATTAGAACCGCGCAAGGGCGTTTCTAATCCGGCCGGCGACCTTTTCCTTTTGAGCCACAACACAAGGATTGCCGGGTCAGTCGGCTGTTCGAGTGATCAGTGACCGATCCAATCCGGCAAAAGAGGTCGGCTTGTTCTTCTGCGCTGGCATTTTTCCATTTATATGTCCATTGACGTTGCATAGATCACTTCCAGCACCCAGCTCAGCGCAAAACTTGCAAAAACATCCCTTCCATGGAAATTTCCACCCAAAACTCCGCCCAATTAGCAAATATTTTCCATTTTTCCTTGTTTACGCGCTTGTTTTCACCAAAATATGCAAATTTAACCCTCAAATTTCCCAAAAGCACGCTGAATGCCATCTATAATCACGAAAATTAACGAATGCCCCGCCCTGGGCGCTCTTTCGTTCCGTCTGATTACAATAAGATTATTTGTGCCGTGCTCTGACGTCCGTCAATATTCCATTTCAGTGAATTATGTCGTCGGAAAAGGAGAAAGAGAAAACTGCCACCAAAACGGCATCCGATGAGAAGACCCACTCCGAGGAGAAGGTCCCATTGCCGCGTACTCGTAATGTCAGCGAGGGCGGCGAATCCACGACTTCGAATACGCACGTTCTGCCCAAGGGCAAAGTCACGGCGAACCTCCTCTGGACGATCGTTGTCAGTGTTTTCGGCAGTTCCTTCATCTTCGGCTACAGTATCGGGGCTGTCAATGCACCGCAGAGTGTTGGTTTTACAGTTTTCAACCAACTTTGGCACTTTTAAGTTGTTTCTTTTCAGCTGATCGAATCCTGGATTCGCGAAAACCACGAATCCATCTTCCATAAAGTTCCCACCAATGGCACGATAAACGTTATCTATCCGGCAGCCGTGTCCCTTTTCGCTGGGGGTGCCATGATCGGATCCCTGGTCAGTGCCATTCTGGCGGATCGTCTGGGCAGGAAGCTCTCCCTCCACATCAACAATGTTTTTGCCATCGTTGGCAGTGCCATGATGACGTTGGCGCCGATTGTCAAGTTCTATCCACTGTTCCATGTCGGGCGGTTCATCATTGGCCTGAATGCCGGCGTCGGAAGCAGTCTCGTGCCGTTGTTCCTGACGGAGATCGCGCCGGTCCACATGAGGGGTGCCATCGGCACCGTTCCGCAGTTCATGGTCACGACGTCGATTTTGGTTTCGCAGATCTTTGGGTTGCCACAGATTTTTGGCACTGAGAAGTTGTGGCCTTATATTTTTGGTGGGTTGCTGTTTTCGGACTTTGGCGTACCGAGCGTACCGGTACGGGGCCCATCGTACCGGAGCGTACCGGCACGACAAAAGACAAAGTTCAAACTTTTCTTATCACTGTCGAGTGCCATAGTGATGGTTTCTTTTCAGCCGTGCCCCTGATTCCGTCAATCTTCCAAACGATTGCCTTCTTTTTCGTCGTCGAATCCCCGAAGTTCACGCTTATCATCAAACATAACACCGAAAAGGCCACAAAAGACCTTGCCCACATTCGTGGTGTCCCTGTGGATGGTGTAGCGGCTGAGATTAAGGTCATTGATAAGGAAGCTCATGCCAATTCTGTAAGTTTACCCCCTTTCCGACGTCTATCATCTTGTGCCATTCCAGGACTCCCCCGCTCTCCGCTGGTACGATCTCTTCAAGCGTCCGCTCCTGTGGCCCCTCTTCCTGGCTTGCTTCCTGCAATGCTCGCAACAGCTGACCGGTATCAATGCTGCCATGTTCTACTCGACCCAAATCTTCAAATCCGCCGGACTCACCGGCAATTGGCCCGTCTACGCGACCCTGCTCATGGGTCTGGTCAATATCCTTCAGACCATCGTGTCCTTCTATCTGATCGATAGCCCACGCTTCGGACGTCGAAGCCTTCTCCTCATTGGCTACGTTGGCATGGTTTTCGCCATGGTCTTCTTGACGGTTGCGATCAATCTTTCGGTGGGTTTTGACAAACTTTGGAGTTCCGTAACTCGCCGAACATCCCCCACCTGACATTTAATCCAATTACCGGCCCAAATTTAATCACCAACAAACCACCCATGACGTAAGTCTCCCAAAATTAAAGATCACTCTTCCAGATGGGCAACTACTCGTCGTTCATCTCCTCCGCGGCCCCGAAAGCTGCCATCTTCTTCGTCCTCCTGTTCGTCATTGCCTTTGCCACGGGTCCCGGATCGATTCCGTTCTTCTATGTTTCGGAAGTCTTCGATTCGAATGCGCGTGCCTCGGCGTCAGCCTTGTCCACCGCGACCAATTGGACCTTCAATGTCCTCGTCGCACTCTGCTTCCCACCGATCAATGTGAGTTCCTTCTGTCTGGCTGTCTGATTTTGAGGGGGGAAAAAGGCATTCTTTGATCGAGCGAATTTCAAAGAAGCACGTTAGATGGCCTAATTTGCCCCTGTCTTGCCAGCCGCCAAGGACTATGTCATGTTGTACTCGTGTTAAGACATGGTCCTTTGAATTAATGGGTACACAAAAAGTGCGCGACGCTCACAAAATACTGATGAATAGAGTTCGAAAAAAAGGTGACAATTGACTTTTGTGGTCGCCAGGGGCCCGAACGTGTTTTTGGATGCGAACGGGGAAGTCCAAAAAGGGGTTCTTTGATTTTTGTCGTTAAAAAAGTTTGCTTTTTTCGGGCAAAAGTTGCGATATTTGGCTTCGAGTCATCAATTAAGATTGATCAATGATGCCGCAAAGGGACACAAATCACTTTTTGACAAACCTAACATGCCATAAATCAATATGTCTATTTTACCGTAACCCATTCCAGAGCGCAATCGGCGAATATGTTTTCCTTATTTTCGCCGGCTTCTTGCTCATCTCGATGGGCGTCATCGTCAAGTATCTCCCGGAAACGAAGGACAAGGATCTCGACGAAGTCCACGAGGAAATGAACAAAAAGAAGGCCCCTTGTTGCTAGATTTGACTGACTTCCATTCCACTGAGAAAATGAAGCACCCATGTTCACGCATTTTGTGCCTTTTATCATGTACCCATCTAACCGTAGTTACATTGTGTCGTCCTTTAACGGGTTTTTGAGCTGATAATCCGTAATCTTTTCCCTATCTTTTTGCTGTTTATTTGCCCAGACAAAACTTACATTATCACCGTTGCCGTTGTCGGTACCGTCTGAGGGGCCGGAATGGGATGTTTTGGGGTCTGAAAGTGTAATTATTTAATGGAATTTGGTTTTAATTGTAATAAAAATGTCATTGGACACACCTTTTCCATTGCCATCTCCATTTTTGCCAGCTCCGTCGCCGTCGGTGGCACCGTTTCCACCGTTTTTGGCTGCAACACCGGAATCCGGAGATGGTTTGCCGTTTCCGTCCCCACCGGCAGCTCCGACACCAACACCAGTGCCATTGGCGGCGGCTACGGAAGTTCCGCCACCTGGCGCGATGCCATGCACAGATCCTCCATGGCCTACACCGCCTTGGCCACCAGCTCCACCGGCGCCGCCCTCAGCCTTAACATTAAAGTTGTTTGTGACGCCATTGGCACCGGCACCACCATTGCCATCAGTGGCACCATCAGGGGATGTCGGGGGTCCGGCAGCGGACGCAGACGCTGAAGCAGTTTCACCTTCCACCGGGATGAGAGTCCGGTCGCCGCGAACGGCACCACGGCCCTTTGAGCCCGAAGCCGCGCCGGATTCGGATTCATCGCCGACGTAACGGGTTGTCGACCAAGAGGACCAACTGGAAGTTGAAAGTTGAATAGATTAATGTTAGATTGGATGGATGGGTTGAAAGTGAAATGGTGACTCACGTGCTACTACTCCACGATGACCAGGAAGCAGCGGCCCACTCCGCGGGGGATCGCACTTTTCCGTGTAAAATGTCACCGGATTTCGTGCTATCCGTCTTTTCTTTCGTGTTGACTTCGCCTTCGCGGTCAAAGTTGCCGCAGCGAGGACGGCAGATGGTGACGCGGTAGCCTTCGCTGCAAAATGAGAAGTTTTTATATATATATATATTTTTTTTTAAATCGTAAAATGCAAGGTTAAAATGATAACTCACGGTAATCTCTCAATAGCCTTGACAATCAACGATGGCGGCGACTTATTCCTCAACATGAACAGTCTCATGCGATACCCGACATTGCCACTAGCCGCAGAATCCACCTGTTCCGGAACCTGATTGATGTTTTGCAACACTGTCAGCTGCTCATTCCAATCAACACTGTGAGCCTTGCGATTCCGTGCCTTCTCACTGTCCGTGGAGCCATCCGGCAACTCATACACGAAGCAATCATTGCCGGCGTGGTTCGCGATTTCGGGGTCGTTATCGTGCTGTAGTTCGCAGCATGTGTGCGACACGCTGTAAATAATGTGGGATTGACATGAGGGTGGTGGTGGGGGTCGTTAACATTAGTAAAAAATAAGCTTTGATCGGATGAAGGGTGTGAAAGTTCGCGGAAAACTTCTAATTTTCTGAGCTTACGAAAGTTTTCGAAATCCATGAATTCAAGAAAAGTGCGAAAAACTCACGGCCCAGTCGCTGTAATCTGATTAACATGCGACACAAAGTTGTGCTTGCCGCCACAGGAGGGCTGTTCGCGATCGTAGTTGCATTTCTGGAAGAAAGGAAAGTTCAAAACTGTCACGCTGAATACTTTAATGACAGCCGTGTTCGGATCGGAAGTATCGGAAGTCGAAACAAACGGCTAAAAACCCACCAAATTCTTGAATCCACACAAGTTGAGTTTCTGACAATGCATCCGAATCGTGTCATTGCCGAAGCTCTGCACAATGAGAACCTGATCATTCTCACAGCGATACGAAATGGCTTCAACCACGGCGACCAGCGCCAACGCTGAGGCCCACCAACGCATCAGAGGATAGGCAGGGGGTCTCGAAGCGAAAAAAAGGAAGGATGGGGCGTTAGGCTGTAATTGAATGCCATGAAGAGGGTTGTAAAAAGGATAAGTTTACTACGAATTACGCACGCGATTCAATAGATATAGGACACGGAACCATTTAAGATCGCACGTAAACAAAGTTCGCAGCTGTTTTTAGACATTGTAAAGGGCGGAAAAAATGTTCTGTCGACCACGCTGACCTCCAGAGCTGTGTTGAAGTTCGCCCCGAAGAAGCGAAGGAGTGTATCATGACCGATTGACGCCAAATTGCATCAATCTGTCTGCGCTCTGATGGATCCACAGCTACAGCTACAGCAGAGCGTCCTCGGCTTTGAGGAAGTGTATATCTATCTTCCTTCCGGGCGGATGACTGCAGCGGTGTTGATCTCATTTATCCACGGTCAATTTAATGGTGGCGTTGGAGGTTAGCAAAATGGGGAAGATTCGCGGAGATAAATCTTGATCAGACTTTTACGACAGAGGTTTAAAATGCAATAAAAGCCAACATTAAGGCTCTAAATTACCTAATCAGTTATAAAAACTGCATTGATAAAAGTACAGTATACCAATTAGGCATACTGTAGAACCCCCAAGTCTACCCACACGCACCAAACCCATTAATAACGTCCCAATATGTTTTCATTTCAAATAGCGCCTAACCAGCTGGAAGACCCCCGATCAAAATCACAGGTAACAATCCAAAAAAAGCCCATGCTCGGAGCCACTTTTCAAGATGCACCGAAAAAAAGAAGGGGGAAAAGAATTGACTGCCCCCAGCCTTGTCGGTGCACCACAGTGACCTAATTTTTTTCTTGCCCCACACCGCTACTGCCTTCGGCACAGGAGATGGCGGAGAAAAAAAGTGCGCAGGAGCAACTACCGGCGTCAATGGTTTCTCGGAAGCGCCAAGGGGAGAGAGACAAAAAATGGGGGAAGAATCACGGACACAGAGACAGATGTCAGGAAGAGCGGAAGCACGGCGACGGCGATGGATAACAACAGGTAAGAAAAATGGTTGAGATGGACACAATGGAGCGCAGTAGAACATAAAGGGATGGAAGAAAGGTAAAGTAGCGTGAGTGATCCAAAAAATGAAGAATGGGGGTATGGTTTTTACGTGGGGTGGACTTCCGAGAAAACCGCCGATGTTACGTTTTGGAACGGGATGATGATGGTTTTCAAAACACTTGTGAGAATGCCGTGATGAATGGGGATGACGTCGCGCATAACTATTCCAAGTTTGATGAGGCTCGGAGAATCGGGGTAGCGGAGCAGGATGGATAAATGGACAAAAGACAGGTGAGTGAGGGCACTTGGAGGAATTTAAAGAAAATGTAGTTTCTAATGGTTCAAATTTTTTGATCACAGTTGTTGGTTTGATCATTCAAGGGGCACAGAACACATTTTCAACAAAATACAACAACAAAATACCGTAATAATGCCAATATCAGTCAAAAAGGTACATTACAGTACCCCAGACCCCCATAGAAACGCAAAACCCACCCAGACTACCCGCAAATTTGAAATCCTAACAAACAACTGCAACCTATATTCATCACCCCGCCCGATGACAACACTCATCACCCCCCGGAATCCATCCAATTCTAATCGCAATCCCGAAAGTCGTTTACATTTACCGCGAATCACCGAAAAACCGACCAAATCACATCCCAAGTAGCCCGCTTTTTTTGATCAGTCTAATGGATTCAGGATGCAATGATGAAAACGCCTTTCTTAACCGAGATGAGATTGCCCTTTACCACAAAACCCAGGAAACTCAGCCCATTAAAAAAATGTTTCCAACAGAAAACCCGCATCGCATCGCCTGCATGGTTTCCAGGTTGATCACCCAATTCAAAAATCCCGCATCGGACGCCCGCCTTTCGTCGCTTTCCCCCAACATGGAATAAAGTAATCATTCCTTGCGGTCAGTTGGTTGATTGCCACGCCCAAAAAAGGACTGTTGTACGGACGTGATTTCTACATCCATACATACTTTTACTGATGGCTATGGCTTTTCATTCTTTTACGGAGATCCGAACAGAACAGACAAAAAAACGGATAAACACATTTCAAAACCCCCTATCCGATCCAAAAACGTGCAAAACGATGATCAGAATCGAATCGGATCTCAGTTATCCAGTTGTTCGTTAGTCACTTTCCTCCGGCTACTGATGGGAATTCAGAAATGTTTTCGTCACCAAGTGCGTCTGTGAAGAAAGGAAGGGGAACTTCGATCGTTCTGTCTATATCCGTTCGACTTGACGGACTGGTTGGTCACTTTTGTTTTTTTCCATCTTTCCTGAAGCGTTTTCTCTTTTCCAAGTGTAAGAGAGGGCTAAAAATAAGGAAATAAAAAAGGGGGTCAATGAAGTGAAGCATGAACAGATTCTGTGTGAAAGTTGTTTTTCAAGGGAAGGGTTATCAGTTGCCCGCATCGAACCGAATCATCGACGAATGAATCATCATAAAAGAAGCCGGATTTCGTATCCTCTAACGAAAATATATCTATAAGTAAGAAAAACATTTGTAATGATTAATTTATCTGCAATCTCATAACAATATTTACAAAAAAAATGTTAAGCATCTACGTCAGTGTTTTTTATCCTTTGCAAGCATTTGTGAGATCATAGGCTGAAATGCCATTGTCAACTGGTATTTGGAAATTGAAGCGTGGCTGGTGGTGTCGAGAGAGAGATTTGTTTTACCCAAGAATGACGTATTCAACCGGTGCCGATGAACGCTTTATTCTGTTATCAGTCGAGTCATCTTCGTAGTTACGCACTAATTGAACGCTGAAATGGGGGAGGTTAAGTAAAAAAGAGGCACTTAGTCATGTTTGATACTGATCAAACACGATAATGAGACATTTTTGAGGTCATTTTTCATTTGTAAAAAATTATGTGCGTCATGACATTTGCACAATGTTTTCTGCGAACAGTGTGTGGGCATTTGCACCTGCGCGTGAATGCGTTATTGTTGCAAAGATTGCGTGCAAATGGTGCATATCACGTTGCAGGTTTTGGTTGTGCAAATGTAATGAAACCGTTTGCAAAAAAAAAGTAAAAATTTTGTAAAAACTTAAACTGTAATGTTTCCAAACCAAGTTTTTAGAAAAAAAATACAGCGTTGGTGTTATATATTCCCAGTAAAAAGTCAAAAAACCAACCCATCCAAATCCAGTGGCCGAATATTCTGAGAATTCAACTCCGCCAATGTCACCGAACTTTTCTTTGCTCGAAGTGCATGCTGAAGCCTGCCGATTCTCTCCAAATAGTCGTCCTCATCGCCATCATCCAACACTGACATGCTTCCTGGAAGCAACAATTCCGGCACAAACGGTGCACCCGAATGGGATCCCGCGACAACGGCATCAGGCATATCCACATCGCCCTGAAAGTGACACATTTTCATATTTTCTTTACACAAAAAACGTAAACAAGCTAATTATGGCATCCAATATGGCTACCAAACAGTCTACAATTCACAATTTTGACCGGTTTCATGGAAAAACATCACTTACAGGATACCCAAAATTTTCGTCATCAGCTGTAATGATGTAAAAACCATAGGAAATGGTGATAGCCACGGAGAATATAAAAAAGTGGGTCTGATTGAGCATGATGAATGTGTCTTGGAATCTGAAAATGCTTGACTGGAGGAATGTGATTGTAGGGGAAACACGAATATGAGCGGCGTGGTGTGATTTGGGGCATCGAAAGATGGGCAATGAGGGTGAGTGCCAAAAGGGCAATCTCGATGGGCCGGATTAATCGCATTTGAAACATGGCAGACGAACGGAGGGTGAATTTAGTCATGTGGAAATGAGACATTTTAAAAATTGCTACGCAATTCCGGATGTTTCTAATGTATTTATGGTTTGCTTTTGGGGATTGAACAAATTTGGGGCTTGGAAAATAAAATAAAATTGGGCGGGAGATTAGATCCGTAATTTTTGGCAAAAATTTTCTGTACGGCACGGGATAAAATCGTTCTGACAGTTTTTGAAACTTTGATGTTACATGGAACCCCATAAAAGCAGCACAACACAAACATGAGTACTAAAAATAAGCATGCCGCCTTCCCCGCGCTCCCAGATCACTCATAATTACCGTAATTTATGAAACACCCATTCATAATGTGACATCAGCATGCCGTCGTAAGAACTCCCCGTTATTTATATACATACACGTGTCGCTCGCCCGCGCCCTTCTGACTCTGCAAAAATGGCATCGTTTTGCGCTTTGCTGGGGTGAGCTTAGATGAGATGGACCTTCGGAAGGGCCGAAGTGTGCCAAAGGGGGGCGCAACATGTTTCCAGTGTTTTACGTTTTTGAAAGGGGTTTCGGACAGTCACGGTTGAGCCATGTCGTAAATTTAAATTCTGGCCCACGCCTCTTCTTTGCTGCTTCTTCGGTCGGTGGCTCGATGGCATCGGCGGAGGACTAAATGTCGGACGCAGTTATACCCGTCCCCGTCGGCATCGTCGACGGCGACGGCGGGCATCGCATCGCCATCGGCATGTGTCCAACGAGGAAGCCGACAGCTTCCAATTCCACGCTTTCGATGCAATGACAGCAATACACATAGTAATAGTCAATTTGTGAAAGATAAAATAAAAATAAGCGCGACGCCGCATGTTTGTGAGTGAGATGGGATGTCATGGAAGTGAAGTTGCACGAAGCGGCTTCTGGCCATTAAACTTTTGTACTTTGGAAAGATGAGTTTAATGCGGTTAATGGGGAGAGGGGAGGGGTAAAAAGTGTTTGGGTAAGTTTAAAGGGTTCAAAAAAGTTGTTTCAAACATTGTTTGTTCCAACTTTTTAACGAAAAATTTTAAAAGTTTTGGCATCATCTCAAAATTCCAGCATTATAAGCACTTCCAAAACACTATTAATAACCACAACACCCCAAAATAGTACACCTCCAAACTTGTACCCGTGAGAACTATACATCTATGTCCAAGGTGGCCCAAATCCGCCAAAGCCCTCACCAAAAGGCGCAATAAAATTAAGAAATAAAGCAAAGTTCACGCTCCTAGTCCAAATTGAAGCCACCTTACATGCGTGGGAGCCGCAAACTTAATGCAATTTGTCAGGTAATGCCTGAAAATGCGCACTCTATACACCTACTGACCGAATAGGTAACGAAGCTTACGTATATCAGCCTAGAACCCCAGCCTAAGTATGCAAAGCTCACCTTTTTCGAAGAGAAGCCAATTTACACCAGTCGGGACAAGTTGCATACGGAAGGGATTATACTAATACGCATCTCAAAGTGATGCTGATATAGGCTTCAGTCGACCACCGGAGGGTGGTAACATTTTGCATCTGGCTTTTGTAGTTGGCTACAATCCTCCGTGTCCTCCAAAATTAAGTGTCTTGCGGTTGCATTTTACATTTTTGTGAATCATACATCATGTTCAGCCACGAAGTATACAACAGTTCAGTAAGCACACATTTTTAAAAACCAAATTGGTAAATTAAGTCAACTCTGCCTTCATTATCAGAATGTGTCAGTCACCAGCTGTTTTTAATGCTCTTAGGGTAATTTATTGTTTGTCATGTTAATACAATTTGTGTGTGCTTAAAGGTCGCCAAAAACAATACACGGAAGGCAAACTCGTAAAATGCAAAAATGAGATTCTCAAACAAAAACTTAACGCATCAAAAGTGCGGTGAGGGTTAAATCAGTAATAGGGGGCACAATCCGTCAGGTAGACGTGAACGGCACGAGTGAGGCCGATAAGGTAGAACAGGCGGCAATAGGCTTTGATCCAAGTCGGCAAGGAGACGCCTAATTTGATGTTCATGCAAAGGCGATCGAAGCAACAGGTCGTGATGACGTCAAGGAGGAAGAGGAAGCACGTGAGAGCGGCAAAAACGAAGATCGGGTCAACGACAAAGTATTCTTGGCGGTTGTTGAATTCTTCATTGAGCTTGGCAACGAGGACTTCGACGGCTTTGGCCAATTCACCGGCACAACGGCGGAGATCGTCACTTATGTCGGGGATGTGGCGGTCCTTGGAGAGGGATATGAGCTTTTCGACGTCCTGGAAAGAGGGTGGTGTTAGTGGGAGGTCAAAAAATTTATATTGTATTGATCGGTTTCAAAAAACAGTTGTGCGCGGAGAAATTGACTCACAAAAGCTGTGCGCAAAAAATCGATAATGTATTGATTGCTTTCGAAATGCAACTGTGCGCAAAAAGTCGATAATGCATCGATCGGTAGCAAAAGTGACTGTGTGCGGAAATCAATACTGTATTGACTGGTTTCGAAATGCAACTGTGCGCAGACAAAAAACACTCGGAAAGCTGTGCGCGTAGAAAAAAACCGCATCGATCGACTTTGACGCAAAAACAAAGCAATCCAAACCCCAAAAACATAAAACAAAACTCACAATAGACTTTCTCATAATACTAAACGGCATCTGAGCATAGCACTCCTCCGACATCAACCCCGCTCGGGTCATCGATGTCTTCGGTGTGAAGTAGTAAACCGCCTGATGGGTAGCAATAACCGCAAACGTGATCAGCGTCAAAAACGCGATATACCCTCCAATCGACAAGAAAACGGCACAAATTGGCTTCCAGGGGTTTCTCTTGACTGTATCTTCGGGCATGAGACGTCGTTGCAGGCTGCCTTTCATCTCGACATCGTGGATGGGATACATTGAGGTGACCATTGTGACTGGAACACTATTATGAGATGATTAAACGGAAACCAAACCGACAAAACAGCAACAAAATGAAAGTGAAAGTGAAAACGATCGTCAATAAAAAACGGAACGGAAAAAAAGACGCTTTTTGCCTGTCCTGACTTGGGACTGAAGACCGCGCAGGACCTGGACAGAGAGCGGCGTCAAGGCTATCTATCGCTTGCTATTCGGGGGAGAAGAACGAACAAATGTGGAATGTGGCGATGACGACGGCGACTCAGGCCGACCGCCGCGTTAACCACAAAAATCGAATGCCGTCGGACGCACAGGGCTCGGGCGATCTGTGGAAAACCGTCTCGCCGCTTCGCGACTGCTTGGCAGTGTGCCGACCAGAGGGTGCTTCACTTCCTTCAACGCTTTGTTGGGTTTGCTATGACAAACGATGACTGGGGGCCCTTTTCTCGGGGCGATCGGGCGTCGTATTTGTAGCAGGTGCGCGGCTTGTGGGAGGAGTATCAAATGCCGCAGGATGGCTAGGTGCCGATGCGGGAAATTGCGGCTGGCTTTGATTGTGGGATATTTTTGAAGGGCACGCTTGTTGAAAGTTGTTATTTCGCCGATGGCGATTGGAAAAATTTTACAAAATTCAACAAACAGCGCCAAGATAATGCGATTTCAATCTTTTTTTTTGAAAACATCATCCGAAATTTGAAATATACATTTATACAAGTTCAAAATACATTTCAAACCATTATCAAATCTCCGAATTCCCAGCTTTCAACCCCCAAGCACACCCATTAGATCGTTTCACAAATTTCGGAAGCACTTGATGCGGTAAAACCGCACAGAGCCGATTCTCCGGAAGACATTCCATTCGATAAGGTCGCACGGCAATGTTGCAGTTTACATCCCTCGGCGGTATATTACAACTTGTTGCCGTCGTACAAGGAATTGTGAAAGTCGACATTTTTGGCTTTCTATACAAATCATGGAGGCGACCTTTGCAAACTTTGACCATTTCAGAGTAATCCAAGTCAGTGGGATGTGGGAGATCAGTGATTTTTTGTCGGGCTAGCTTGTAATCAACAATCGTTTGATCGCCAAATGATGAAATATCAATGAATTCTGATATATTTTTTGTCAATTCCGGCTGAAATTACTAACTTTTTATATAATCATTGTCCAAAAACAACTCACAGGAAATGGTGCATTATCATAAAAGTATTCCAAATGTGCCAATAAGCTATCATTTTGTGGAATACGCACAACTGGGGTCGCCTTTAAACTGGGCCAGTGAATCCATGGCGTTTCGGTGAATCTTGGATTGTAGATGGATTTTCCGGCAACGTCATAACTATCAGTGACTTTCATTGAGTTTAAAGTTTCTTTAACATTGAAAGCTGCGATTATAGAAGCTGTTGAAATGTAAGCATTTCGTCTGTCATACATGAATGCCGATGCCGTTGGGTGAAGATTTTTCCAATAGCTGAACTCGTCGTAGATCGTTTTTCCGTGAATTGGCACAAACAGATCATCAGCATCACCGACCATTACGAATTCGGCACTTTCACGATATCTAAAGTAACAGTCCTGGAGTGCCATGACTTGATGACGTGCTTCTGTGGCCTGGGCTGGATTGTAGCCAAGTTTTAGGGTTAAAGTTTTCCCGAAATCTGGGATATCGAGGCCTCTGAATTCCAGAAGCCCTCGATCCACCATCGGTTGTAGCAGTTTCATAAGATCGCCAACGACTGATTGAACATAGTGCACTTGGAGATCGACGCCCCATCCGGCATTCAGCTCATGCATCATTGAAATAACCTGCCATCGTTGCTCGTAGAACATTGGCGCATAGCAAGCGACAATGCCTCGGGGCTTTCGATCCGGCAATTCCAGCGGGATCGTGATTTTTGAAGTTGAATTTAAAACGGATAATTGAAACTGCGTCGGGTCCACAACCGTCGGACATGTTACAATATGCGTCATCCAATAACAATGTCCCGAAAAATTAGCGGCACGGCGTACCAAAGCCAACGAATCCAATGTATCCGTGCCGTTTTTCGTTGTACAGACCCAATCAGTCGAATTTTGCCTATGATCGGCATGGTAAATCAGCACAGCTGTGTTATTAGAATAACTGAAACCTTTTCATTATTCTTGTTAGCAGTTTCAAAACTCACTAAGTAGAAGTATTATAATAAAAACCCGTCTGAACGACTAAAAGCTCTTCCGCCGTCGCTGCTATATCAACAGATTCTAACTTTACAGATGATTTTTCACCAAAAAAATTTAATGCAACAACGACATAAGTGAAGAAAAACCACAATGTACCCAATACACATGGTTTTGCCAGCCGTTTGAATGAGTGAATGACCATCTGTTGGATCATTTTTAACGATATAAAAGTATATAAAAGTAACTAAAAGAGTGAAAAGAAAATCTTTGCTAGTCAAGTTGGTGACAAAATAAGAACTAAGAACTTGAGCAGACCTTGTGAGACTGGTGATAACATCTTTGACAAAACGAGCGCTTGTCTCGCCAAAAAAAGTAACAATTTAAACCGGAAAACTGGATTATTTATCTTTAAAGAATCAAATTTGGTGTGATTTGAGCGAGAGACCAGTATTAAAAGACTATTTAGTTATATTTGTTCGTGATCTGTTTGGATGTCAGATATGCTGATCCAGTTATCATGGTTTAAGTTTTTTTTGTTTATTTTATAACAACCATAAGTAAAAAATCACTAAATTTTCATGCCAATGCAAACGAGAGCTAAAACAACATAAATGTCTCCCTATTCGTTATGACTTTTTGCCATCTGGGAGAAAATCGACTTTGGATCTTTGAGCAGTGTTGCAGGTGTATCAAATTCAGCGATGATTCCATTGTTGAGGACCATGATTCGGTCGTAATCAACGATAGTATGCACCCGGTGTGCGATGGTTACGATTGTCGAGGTCGAAAATTTGTTTCGAATCGTTTTTTGAATGAGAGCATCCGTATGCTGATCAACGCTGGCAGTGGCTTCATCCAAGATTAGAATTTGTGTGTGGCGCAGGATGGCACGCGCGAGACAGACTAGTTGCCGTTGACCGACGCTAAAAAATGTATTTTAAGTGATTTTATGAGCTCAGAAAGCCATCGTCTTACCTGATGTTTTCACCGCCTTCGGAAACCATGAAAGACAACCCTTCCGGCTTGGTTTCCACGAATGCCTTCAAATGGGACTCCTCCAGTGCCATCCAAAGCTTACTGTCACTAAAGTTGCCGAAGGGGTCAAGATTGAAGCGAAGAGTGCCACTGAATAGGACCGGATCCTGGGGAATGATTGTAAGCCGGCTTCGGAGTTCATGTAAGCCGATCGTCGCAATGTCGATGTTATCAATGATGATTTTACCGCCAGCGGGTTCGACAATTCGGAACAGTGCCAATGTTAATGACGATTTTCCGGCCCCAGTTCGCCCTGCAATGCCAACTTTTTCCTTCGCTTGGATGTCAGCGTGCAGATTTCGAAGAGCCAAAGACAGTCCAGGGCGATAGCGAGTCGAATAGTTTTCAAAAGTGATTTTGCCCTCGGCCGGCCAGTTCTTCGGCGGCTTCGCGGATTCATCAACAGATTCCCATGCCGCTTCGGTTGGTGTCAGCGCGTATTCCTTGATTCGCTCCACAGCGACGATATTTGTTTCGACTTCACTGATTTGACGGATCAAAAAGTTCAACATCATGGTAATGTTGAAGGAGTACGATACACTGAGGCCCAAAACACCGGCCGTCATGCCACCCCAGCTTTTTGATAAGACTGCCAATAGGGCTGCGCTCAAAATAATCACATTGCCGATCAGTTCCAGTCGGATGCCGAGCCATCTCGCGGATATGAGACTGTGATATTTGCACATCAAGTTTTCATCGACAGTGTTACAAAAGTTGTCAAAGAATCGCTGGCTAGCTCGGAAAGCTCGAATCACAGCAGCGCCCTGGATGGTTTCACCGAATTGGGCATAGAGCGGGGAGCGAGTGATACTTGAAAGTCGCTGAAGCTGTCTCGATGACGAAATGAAGTATCGCAAAATGAAAATATAAAAGGCTGCCATGGGAATTGCGATTACGATGAATAGTGGCGTCGACAATGAGATGATGAAAATAGTTTGGAGGACATTGAAAAATGAGATAATCAAAAATCGGAAGGAACCAGTCAGCTTCAAATCGACGAGTTCCATGTCCTGAAGGGTTTGGGTTACTGTAGGTTACTGTAGGCCAAAAACGGAAAACTTACCTTTCCAACGCGATTCAAAACCCTTCCAAGAGGAGTGGTATCAAAAAATTGAAGCGGAGACTTCAGCAAATTCAAAATCAAAGGATTGTGCAGGTTGAAACTGGCATTGACGCCGCCCAGAATCAGGCAAATGTTGCCAACACCGAGGAATACCATTTCAAAAACACCGAGGAAGCCATAGACACCGAGTCGGGACCCGAGACTTTCACGGGCTTTTTCTTCGTCGACCAGAGTGGCATCTGACCATCCTGATAGCCAGAGGGACCGTAGAACTGAGAAAACAATGTTGAGCATGAAACCGCCGACAAAAGCGAAGAAAAGCGTCAAATTCATGGCTCGGAAATACGCATAATAAACGCTGGACGAAACCCTTCCAGTTAGCACCTGTTCGTCGAGAATCATTTTAGCGGATTCTTGCTTTTTGGTCGCGGAAGTTGTTGACGATTTTGATTTCTAAAATTTTTTAAATTTCGATTGACATTGAAATAAAAATTTCTTTTTTACCGAATAATCCCGCGACCGTGATGCCGTTCCACGTTTACTTATCCTCGATCGAATGGAACCCGGCTCGCTTGATGGATTCGAATCCGATTCCGCATCATTGTCGCCGCTTTGAGGCTGGGCTCCGGAGTCCTCATCTTCTTCGTCTTCCGAATCTTCGAGCGTTTTTAAAACATCAGCGACGTTGGGATCTTCAATGAGGTCGTCGAAGGCTCCGTAGTGGGTTATTTCGCCGTCTGGAAATGGTTTTGTAAAAAGTGGCACAAATGGTCTATGTTAATCAAACAAGAAAATGCAAAAAGTATTTGCCTCTGGCAGGGGTCGAACCTACGACCTTGGGCTTATTAGACCCACGCTCTAACCGACTGAGCTACAAAGGCAGTGCGTGCTAAGTGATAGGACCCAACCAGTATCGCATACATTTAACGTCCTTTTTCGTCGAAACAATCGATAAACCCACCTTTGACGACCAAAACTTTGTCACAAGCTTTCAAATATCCAAGGGAATGCGTAACCAGCAATCGTGTTTTGTTCTTCAGTAAGCCTCGAGGTCCGATAGCTTTGTCAAATAAGGCTTTTCCGACGATGGCATCAACGGCAGACAATGGATCATCCAAAAAGTAAATATCACTGTTTTGATAGATGGCCCGTGCCAAACTGACTCGTGCCTTCTGACCACCACTCAAGTTGATACCCTTTTCACCGATTTCTGTATAATCGCCGTGGGGGAGGATTTCCAAATCGCGTCGAAGTTCACAGGCTTCAATAATTTCTTGATATCTTTTTTGATCGTATTCATGGCCGAAAAGGATATTTTCGCGAAGGGATAAGTTTTGGATCCATGCTTGTTGAGAGGCGAATGCACATTGACCTCGGACACCGACGTAGCCTTGGAGTTTTTCCATTTCACCGAGAATGGCACTCAAGAGGGAGGATTTGCCGTTGCCGACTTTACCGACCTGGAAGATGTGTTTGGATGGCGATAATGGTATGAAAATAGGATAAATGGACTTACAACAGCGATGAGAGCGCCTTTTTCGACGGAAAAATCGATATTTCGAAGGGTTGGTTTCGGTTGATTGGCTTCCCAGGCGAATGATGCCATTTGGACTTCAATGCTTTTGGGGACTGGAATTTTAAACTTTCAAAGAGCGAAGATTGTTGAAAAACTTACAATTAGGATTGTTATCCCTCTGAACAGCCTCCAAATCCAGCTCTTCCTCAACGAAAAACTCCTTCAACCGTTTATGTGAAATCAGTGTTTGGACCGTCATGCCGATCAGCTCCGAAACCATAATCAGCGGATGCCTCAACTGACTGAACAACGTCAATGACACAAACGCAATTTGCGGTGTCATAGCGTGTTCCGTCGATGAATACATATAAGTGATAAAGGTTACGATGGCAACCAAAAACGGCGATCCGATATTGATTATATCCGCAAAAGTTTTAATAATGCTAGCCTTCCGGATTAACGCGAGCTCCCGTGAACGGATGTCGGAAATATTTTTTAACATCGGTTCCTCCCACGCATACAGCTTGATGACTTTGATGCCGTTGAGGACCTCATTGGTGACTTTTTGCCGTTCATCTTTAAGCCTCATCTGAAGTCCTTGCCATCGTTTCACTTTGATAGTGACAAACATGTTAAGCGGGATGACAAGCAACATGACGATGACCCCACCGATGAAACTGATCCCCATTGTTTGGTAGAGCAAGACTAGTGATAAGATGATTTGGAGCGGCGTGGACCAGTATTGTTGGGACATTTGGACGAGGGCTTGGAACCGTTCAACATCGATAGCCATCAGATTCACGATTTCACCGACTGTTCGACCCTTTCGGGCGCCATTTGACAAAGTTAGCGTTTTATGAAAGACGGCAGTGGTTAAGATTGATTGAATCTGAACACCGATGCGTGCCATTGTTTGGAAATAGTTGTTCAAAAACAGGGATCGAAGAATGCCCGCGAAAAACATCAAAAAGGCAATGGCAATCCCCTGCCATAAAGGCGCATTCGGATCTTCTGTGAAGGTCAACAACACACTAAGAAGCATCGGATTCACAAATTGAAGGACATCCGAACCGAGTTTGATCACAGATCCACCGAGGAATTGCCATTTGAACATGGAAAAAAGGAGTTTTCCGACGGATGGAATCGGCACAAGCTCCTTTGCTTCATCATTTTCAGCTTTCTGGGGCTCGGTTTTATCCGCCGTCGATCCATAGCCAATCTTAGCTTTATCCTTTTGGTGAATAAGCCCCTTCTCATCACCCAGAAGTGGCGTCGAATCCGAAACAGTGATAGTTTCATTGTAACTTTCATCGAGTGCCGCTTTTATCTTTGCTGATTTCAACGCTTCATGATACTCTTCGGCCAATGGCGTCCATCGTGCCTTCCATTTCTCAAACAAGGGGTTTGCCATCATATCAGTTTCGAGTCGGAAGAGATCGAATGGCTCCAAGGCTTTCTTATGCCCTGTGGCAACGATGGGGTTGAACCAGGTGAAAAACAGCGCGGAAAGGAAGGATACTGTGGATTCGGGGCAAACATTCTGAAAACTGTTGAAAGAAAACAGAAAAGGTGATCAAAAACTTACTTCATACATGGAATCCAAACTTTTTTCAGCAAAAACATGCAAGAATAACTGGATGACCGTCAGAGGGAACCAAATTAGAAATAGCAGGTAGCGGTAAAAGTCAACTGTTGCCACCATCTGGAAATTTTCGATAAAAACAATGTTTGAAAGTGAAAAACTTACATCTGGTCTAGTGCCATTAGTAAACCAACTGTAAAACTCTGGAATTCCGGTCAAAACGAACAACAACCATGTGCAGAAGATGATTCCAGAGGAGGTTATGCCACCTTCGCGGCATTTTGTGTTTAGTTTGAGTAGAGCGAGCTAAAACAATTTGAAAGTTGTAAAAGTTTATAAAATTTATCACAAAAAATCTCAATTTTAACCCACCAGTGCCAAAATATGCTCAAACGGATAAATATACTCGATTATCGGCACGTCTTCTTTCCCAAATATAGCCTGCCAGATCGTCCATAAAAATAACAACACTTTTACAACTAGCAATGCGATGGTGATAAGCTAAAACACTTCAATGACCCAAAAATTACAAAAACCCAACCCGAAACCCACAAATTTCATAGACGTCAACAAGTTCCACTTAATCGGCGGCAAATGGCTCATTTTCACTTGAAGGAACAAAACCGGCGTCATAATGAGCAAAAACAGTGGTGGCACAGCGGATAAAACCGTATGTTGGAAGCACCATGTCAAATGTGGCACATTGGATGGGCCCAATTCGTCATCGAACCAAAAAGGATCGCCACAAAAGGCGCCTCCGAGCTTGGTGCCATTGAGGGACATTGGGGGGATTCTGGAGATCCGGTAAAAGTGGCTATTGATTCCACCGAGAGACTTTTTTCGATTTGATTACACAAGACCGTTGAGTGCAGAAGGAATGGCTGTTTATCGTCAACACAAACATGTGCACTGGTAAGTGGTGCCCCAAAAGCCTGTGCTGAGGTCGAACATTGACGAAACACATCGGCAGCATCTGATTAGACCGTTTTTGGCCGTCTCTAAAAGCGGCGCAAACTGATAACGTGCGAATGTTGAGATATGAATGGGCACGTCCGCTGGGCGCCAGTTAAAAGGGCTGACCCTAATCTATGTGTTTTAAAGATGCTTCAACATGACATTTTGTTGCTACAAAATACAAATTACAAGCTTTTTGAGGTTGATTAACAGTTTATATACATTTTTGAGATGCTTAGTCATGACAAATATACAACTTTAACAAAAATTTTAAACTTTTGATTACTGTAATTACAAATTTGCAACACCTTTGGTAAGCTCATCAATGTCTGCGTCAGTCTTTTGTGTTTCGGGTTGTTTTGGCTTTGATAGTGGCAAAAGGCCTTTGTTTCGCAAATTTAAGATAGATTGAATGATAATCTTTGACGAATCTTCCGTATAGCCGCCACTTGTGACCATTACGATTGGAATCTTGAGATCAGCCGCCTTTTGGAACACACTTTCATCCCTCTTTACGATGCCGTCCTCATGGATACTCAGACAGCCGAGATAATCAGCATGGAATACGTCTGTTCCGGCATTATAGACAATCAAATCTGGTGTGAACTCATTGAAAGCTTTTCCTATGTTTGTTTTCAGCAGGGAAATGTATTCTGCATCTTCTGTGAAGCGTTGCAGCGGCACTGCGAGTTTGATTCCCTCTGAAATTGATAGATTTACCAAAACTACAGTTGCCAATGATGATATGGACTCACTTTTGGCTTCTTCATCCCTCGGAAAAGCATTCTTATTGAACATATCGAAAATGTAAACCTTCTCGTCACCGGTGAACGCCCTTTCATAGCCATTTCCTTGATGTGCATCCAAATCGATGATCATGGCCTTTTTGATGGATCCATCTTCAAATAGGAATCGAATCGCGACAGTCACATCATTGTAGAGACAAAATCCTTCGGCCTTTTCGGTGGAAGCATGATGGAAGCCTCCACCAATGTTGATAGCCCAGCCACGCTCCAGTGCGAGACCAGCCGCTGCTACAGTGCCACCGACTTGGTAGCGAAAAGGTTTCAGGACATAGGAATCGACAAAGTACGAGAAACCGGGGATAAATCTGACAAATGAGACTTCCATGGCCTTGGCAAGGGTTTTTGATTCTTTGAGGGTTTTGAGGTAGGCTGCTGTGTGAGCGAGGAGGAGATCTTCCTCGGTGGCTTCATTCGGGGTGACGTAGTTGTGGTCGGTGAGGAAGTTGGCATCTTTAACAGAGTGAAATGTTGTGTTCTTAGAAAATTTTGTCTATGAACGGTGAAACTACATTCGCACTACTAGAAATTTTAACGTCATTGCGGTCATTCGCACACGCAATTTCAAAGGAAACGCTGTTCGCGTTGAAGTGCAAATGCAAAATCACTGCAAAAAATAATAAAGTGCGAATGACATTTTCTCGTTCGATAAAAAATACTGCCGGAAGTTGTTGTCTGACTTCCGCGAAACTACAACTTCGCTGTCCGCAGTTCATCCCAATCTCGGTCAATGCCAAAACAGAAAAAAAACGTATCACCAACCTTTCAAAGCCCGAAACACCTTGCCCCACTTTTGTGAATCAAATGGGTGATACCGCTCCAACCCGTGTAATGTGATGTCATAGTGGCTCGAATACACGATCGAATACTGCTCCGGAGTAGCTTTAACTCGCAATTTACTATCACGAACACACCGTTTAAGTTTCAGTTGACTCATTTTCTGATCAATATTCCGATCACCATCGTCTGCCATCCTAAAAAGCAACATTGGTATCAGCCACAACCACGGAAGACCAAAGTTACTTCCAAATTGGATTCCAACCATGGCAACGCTTCGATGGTTTAGAATAAACAGATTTATGGGTAACTTTAACAAATTGGTTACACGAAGATATAATATAAATAAATTACAACACTTTTTTTAACTTTTGTAATTTAGACAATAACGACAAGAGCTGATCGTCCGAAATGGGACGTTCAAAGTGAAGGAGCTGCCGCACCACTAGCAAAGAGGGACCCGAAACAATGCGGACAGGCATTACAAAATAATAAAAAAAACGCTATATCGAGAAACAACATTTTTTTTCAATGTGATGGGACACAACGAAAACAGAGGAGGAGCGGGGTGTGGCGACCAATGGACAGCACATCTCGAGAGTTATTTTGTAATAAAAATAAATATAATTAGAAAAAAAGGTAAACAAAAATACGAATGAAGGGGCAGCGAGAAGCGGGACACCATCAATCAGGTTGGTTGGTTAGTTCTTTGAGTTTGTTGGGGAGAAAGGCACGTATTTAGCATCCGGAAGTAGGGAGATTCTTGGCACCATGTGAAGGAAACCGTTTATTTGGCTTTCTTGGATTCGGGCTTGGCCTCGGATTTGTTGGCGTCACCGTTCTTTTCGGCCTTGGATTTGCTGCTCTTCTTCTTTTCGGCAGCGGCACGAGCGGCAGCCTGAGCGGCGAGACCGGTCGGGAAGACGTAGTCGATAACGCAGACAATCAACTGAAAAAATTGGACAGTTTTATCGGTCAAATGAAGAGATAAGAAAAAAAACTCACGAATCCAAGAACACAGCCCAAAGCCAATGTGACAGTGGCGAAACCGGCATAGCTGGCCCAGGACGGCACACCGTGCTTCTCGACGAGGTTGTTGTGGAAGTCACGGACGGCCATGGACAGCTTGAAGAAGTAGGCAACGACGGTCATTTGGGGCGAGTTGGGGTGCTTGTAGCTCGGCAGAGGGTCAATGACGGACCAACGCTTGTCTTCGATGAAGGAGATGAAGTTGTTCTTGTCACGGGGGCCTTGGTATTGACGGAAGACGCCATCCTTGACGCTAAAAACAAAACATTAGCCTTCAAAAACGGAAAAATATATATAAACTTACTGGTAGATCGTCGGCAAAGCAGTAACAAGGAAACGGCCGCTAAGACCCGGGTTCGTCGTGACATCAACTTCGGCAACCTTGATGTTCAGGTCTTTTGACCAACCGGCGAATGCATTCCAGGCCTTTTGAAGGTCCTTGCAAGCTGGACACCAGGGAGCATGGCTGAAATTGGCAAAAATTAGCAACAAATTGGATAATTTCAGCGGAAAGACTCACAATTCAATCATCCACTCTCCAGTCAGCACATCCTCCCAGATTTCTTCATTCAAACTGATCAAAGAAGGTGATTTGGCGGCGCCAACGGCGAAACTGATACACAGGGCCAAGGAGAGTGCGGTGATTAGTCGCATGGTTAGTGGTTATCTGAAAGTTGAGGTTTTTTTCGATGTTTGAATGGATCGAACGCGAAACGGAAGTTAAATACGCGACAAAAGGGTTGGATGAAAGACGGGGAAGATGTCGAAAAAGCGTTAGTACACGTAAGCAAAAATCATGGGTCGCTTGTGTCGAAAAGAAATATAAAATTTTATAAAAAGCGGCGAAGCGGTCGCGAAAATGGTTTGAAGAATCACAGAATCTTCGTTTTACCTCAATAGTGACGTTTGCCAAGGATAAATAGAAGCAGAACCACTTATAAGATGGAGAAAAACAATTCAATGGCCAATTTCAAAACATTGACCGCTTCAAAGCGAAAAACAACAACAAAGCATCAACGCAACCAACCAAACAAAAAAATCCCAAAAATAACCGCAAAGTGGGAAAAACGCGTCCCCAAAGCTTTTCACACAAAACCCACAATAAAATGCCCATCAATGCCACCGTTACACAATTCCACTAATTTATACAATCACCGACTAACGGCCGCGTCAGTGATAGCTCCAGCGAGCGCCACGTCAGCCTTGCGCATGCGGAAGACGACGACGAAAAGGAGAGGGAACTGGACAAACTTGTTTTCCACGAAGACGAGCCCATGTCGTTGTCGTCGTCGCCAGTGGCGGTTCCTGCCTGACCGACACCCCCACCAACCCCAAACATGGAGCGGAGCGCCTTTGCAGTCTGAACTGAACCGAAGAAGGACTGTTCGATGACACGCGGCGGCCTGCCCCTGCAGCGGCGCCATCGGCAAAAGACGGAACGGAATCGAACCGATCTGCCTTTCTCATTTCGGTCGGTCTGCGCATAAGTAAGGTAAGGCGGCAAGTGCATGTGGCAGCGCCGATGAGAGACACTGTGATCGACCGGTCGGGATGGTGTGGCGCCTTTGACCTACATAGTCGCCCCGTAGACTGGCTGCAAAAATGAGAACAAAATCATCACGGAAAGCCTTTTCCGAGTATCCGATGGAATTGGTTGGATTCAATCAGGGACGGCTTGAAGACGGAGAAGATTCGAGAAGCTGTCGAGTGCGACGACAAAAAACATGCGGAGAAGAATTTGTTGCGGATTTGGAGAGGGGGCGGGCTTGTTTTGGAATGATAAACATTGACACTTGGGAGGGATTGATGGGTGGAAATTACGACATGCGTGGATGATTGTCATTGTGAAGTTGGAAAAGGAGTAATTACTTGAATTGAGGGAGAAGGGTGACTTGGAGCGACATTGCTTAGAAAGTTTATTTTTGATTTTCACGCCGGTTGATGAATCATAATTCTAAATTTTTTCAAAATAGAAAGTAACTTAATCAGTTTCAATCTTGGTAAAACAGTTTTTCAAAATCTAGCACTATCAACAAAAAATCAATAATTAAAAACCCACGTCAATGACGCATCCCCTCCGCAAAGCGCACACAGCCATCCTAAACGAAAAATTCAATTGAAAAGCTGAGTTAAACAAACTGAAATGCTTCATCCCGGCGACCGGATAACCCTCAAGCCCGACGAAACCAAAATCCAATCAAACGTGAACCCCACTTTGTCAAACAAAATCAACGGAAGATTCTGCAAAATGCGCGAGCAACCTGCGCAAAGGTCAACCTCACAATCGTCGGCCGCGATCGCCGGTCCTCGTTCTCGTCGTTTTTCGAGACACCGTTGTTTGTTATCTTTCGTCTTCGTGGCTCACACTTCCCCCGCCAACGACCTTCCCCAATGTCAAGCAACGGCCAAGCCAACGTGCACAAAGTTGCAGCAGCATGCTTCCCCCCGACAGCCACCGGCATGCTTACAAGATCGAAGTCCGTGGCTTGAACTGTCTCGACTCTCGCGTTATCGAGGGGCTTGCTTTTCCAAGTTTTTTCTTTGTCTTTGTCCACGGCTTGCTATTCCTTTCCAATGCCTTTGTTCGTGTTGATGAGACAATCAGTGCCCTCTGGAGGTGATTCAGCCGTTGAGGTGTGTCTGTGCGATCGGTCAAGGCGATGGGGAAAGGCACTTCTCGACGACCGAGCAACTGGCTGACGCTTCTTTCGAAATTGGAGGTGTTGCTGCGCGTTTGTTGAGGATCTTTTCCAATCAGTTTTGATTGCGTTTCGACATCGGTGAAAGGCTTCTGATTGTAATAGCACTGGCTAACATTACATTTTTGTTCGAATATCCCTTTTTGAATGGTTGAACCCCCGCGAACATGACTTTTTTATATATATTTTTCCATTTTCAATGATCATCCTTTCCAGACCATTCTCCCCCACGGGTAAGCTCGAGCCCCCATCCACCAGATGCGGAAGCTCGGCCAGAGTTACTCCGATGCTGATGCTGACCGACGATCTCGAAGCCAAGATGTAGGGCGACAGGCCTCATCTTCGGACGCGCCCATGAGGCGGGACTCTACCTTGGTATGTTTGTTTGTTCTTTCGTGTTATCACTAATTAGTCCTTATCTATATGAATATTTCAGCCCAGCTCATCTCGTCGGCGCCCCACATTCCAGTCCCACGGCACTTCCCGCCCCTCACGACAAATGTCAGCATCCGGTCTTGAGCGAAGCACGAGGTAGGCATTTATATCTTTTTGATAAAAATTTGCATTTTATACGTTTTTATGACCGCCGAGGGTTGGGGAGAAAGACGTCCCGAGCGTAAAGACGTCCCGGGAGACACACGGCTGAACAAGATGCAATGTGCGGCCACTTTGCTACGCACATTGCATCTGGTCCAGCCGTGTGTCTTCCGGGACGTCTTTACGCTCGGGACGTCTTTCTCCCCAACCTCAATTTGTCTGGTCCTTATTTGAATTCATTTTCAGCATAAAGGACCGTGCTTCGCAGTTCTTTGGTATCGGTGACACTGTCTCGGAGGACGATGTCGCCTGGCAGCGGCGTCGACTCCGTCATCTCCATCTGGCGTATGGAATCCGGCCGAACGAGGTCCCCGTCAATCCTGGAAGCAGTACCACCGTCAGTTCGAATCGGTCGAGGTCCAGATCCGCGTCAAATGCCAATCAAAGTGCTGATCCTCTTGGTGATATTGTTAATAATTTGCCGATTGTGAGTTTATCATTATAAAATTTAGATCAAATTTTAATTTTTTACTTTTAGGACAACCCGAAAACCGACACCGACAAAGCCCGCATCTTCCGAGCTTTTTCCATCGGGGCCAAAGGCGCTGAGCATCGTGATTCTGCGCTCAAAATCGCCGTGGATAATATCAATCGAATCGCGAGAGGTCAGCCATCGACATCCCAAGCCAACAGGGGCACTCTTTCTCGGTACCATGCGAATCGTCAATCCGGAAGTCTTTCAAGGAATCGGGGCTATTCATTTCTGCCAAATCCGTACATCGAAGCCGAATATATCCCATCACAGCCGCAACCGACGACACTTGGTCCCATTGCGGAGACAAGTTTTATCAGCAATGTGGCGACGGACCGTCCACATGGCGTTTCCGATCCAACCCCAATGGCAGTGCGATCTGTGTCGATGAGACGTGGGGTACGTAGCTTTTCGAAATTTTTTTCCTTTCACGCGGGTCCATGCGTTGCGCGGGGATCAAAACAACGGCATGTGCCGCCCCGCGCAAGTGTCGATCCCCCACGTAAAACTTCGTGCCATTTCACACCAGTTCGAACTGTAACGAAGCACATAATACCTCCCACTGCTCATCCGTGCTCATCAATCCACAGTCCAAGTTTCGGATCACCGTGATGAGCAGTCGAGTGCCTCATTTTCGATCTCAGTTTTACCGTCTTTTCGATTTGCAGAGTGTCGCCGAGCCATCACCACCTGTGCGACGAAGCCGAACGCGTCCAGATCGCCTTGATTTGATCGACGAATCGGAAATGACGCGTCTTCCGAGAGTGCGATTTGCCGGTGGGCGCGATTTTTATGAATTGGTATGTCTTCTTTCAGCTTTTTTTACAGATTCGATGGGAACTTTGAACCTTTTAGCAACCTCTGAGTCCCATCTTTGACGAAGCTACTCCAAGCGATGCCAATGAGACCTTCTTCTTTGTGAAACGGCAACCTCCTGAACCTCCTGAAGAGCCAACCGTCACCACTGATGGCGCTGCTACCCCACCATTTCCGCTCGTTTCCCCCTCGATCGAAGGCCCTTCAGAACCTCCAGCAATACCGCCGATGCCGACGAAGCCGATTAAAGAGCTACTCATATTGAAGGAAAGGACCGCTTCGGATGTGACTACTGCCGATGAGGTGTCGTGTTGGGAGTGTTTGAGGAAGACTATCAAGAATGTGCCGAAAAAAACCATATCTTTCTCAAAGGTATGTTCTTGAATCCTATTTTGAGTTTGAACTTAACTGACACTTTCAAAGAATTTTCAGTTGGTCCAGCATCGTCGGTCCCGAAGTGAGCAAAAGGAACTGCCGTTCGGTATTGAAATCGACAAAAAAAAGGAAGCCATTCTGAATAAGGCTTTGGAGGATCCAACGTTTGATTATCGGTAAGTTTTTTTTGTCCTTTTTACTTTGAAGTGTTGTAACATGACTTTTCTTCAGCCCCTTCTTCACCTACTGGATTACGACCATCCAAATCATCGTGACCATCCTATCGTTGATCCACTTTGGCTTCGCACCCGTCAATGTCGGCGTGACCCATCGCAGTGGCGACGTCATGGCAGCATCCCTGTCGGTTGTCCACATTGAAGTCATGGAACTCGCAAATTTTTGGCTCGGCCCTCGCTATGATGATTTGATCCGTATGGGCGCAAAGTATACTCCATGCATGCGACAAGATTTAACGATCATGAAGCAGATTGAAAGCGATCGAAGGCGGGAAGCCACGGATACGGGTTGTTGTTGGAGCCAGCAGCCGTCGTCGTCGAAGAGCAGTGGGGATTGCTATCAGACGAGTGACTGTCCAGTGAGTTATGGCATTTCCGTCTTGATCATAGTTGAAGTTTGTGTTTCAGACCCAAATTTCAAAGCAATTTATGTACGCCAACGAGTCTGCTGGAATCCGAGCTGTCTGTGGTCAGGATCCTCGCTATTGCCGGCATTCAGAGTCATGGGGAAAGGATATTTCCAAGTGGCCGCCGTGTGCCGCCCCGATCACCCAATACTCCCGCAACGATGTCCACATGACGTGCCGAATCCGTGGACGCCCTTGCTGCATCCAGCTTCACGGTCAATGCCGTATCACTACCCGGGAATACTGTACGTTTGTCCGTGGCACGTATCATGAAAATGCGACCCTCTGTTCCCAAGTATCGTGTTTGAACGACGTCTGTGGCATGGTGCCGTTCATTCGACCCGAGCATCCGGACCAAATTATTCGCTTCGTGACGCCATTGTTCATCCATGCTGGCCTGATCCAGCTTATGGTTACGGTGTGGCTGCAGTTATACTACTTGGCACCCTTTGAAAAGTTTATTGGCACTTCGCGCATCGTGTTGATCTACTTTAGCAGCGGTATTTGTGGGTATCTGGCCAGTGCGACATTTGTTCCTTACCTGGTTGGTCTTCACTTTTTGAAAGGGCTTTTTTGATAAGCTAATTTTCAGCCTCAAGTCGGACCCGCCGGTGCTCACAGTGGCATTCTCGGAGCCCTCACTGTCAACGTCATCTACAATTGGCAATACATCAAAAAGCCTGTCAAGGCCCTCGCACTTCACCTTACCATCGCTGGTGTCATGTTTCTCCTTGGCTTCTTGCCCTACATTGACAACGTTGGCCAAGTTGTCGGATTCCTCGTAGGATCCATGCTCGCGGGTGTCCTTTTCCCATACATTGGAGTTGATCGCAAAGTTCGTGTCCTCACTTTTGTCGCCTGCCTGCTTGGCATTGTTGCTATTTTCGCCATTCTAATAGCATTCTTTGTCATCAAAGATCCGTCCCAGCTCATCGACATTGGAAAACTTACGTGTTTCGAGATGTCGCTGACCGGCATCTGCGATCAGCAAAGCCTCAAGCTGCGTGATTGGCTCCCGATCTAGGTCTCTCCTCTCTTAACCTTTAAGATATCTATTACTTGCTCATAGCTTTCAAATATTTTTGTTCTAGTTTTTGATATCCTTTAAAACCGGTTGTTTTTTATTGTTCCTATCTGTGATTTTATCGTTTTTTGGTTGTAAATATTATGTCTCTCTCCCATGCTCACCTACTTTTCCTATGTGCCTTTCACAAGCAAAACCCACCACCTCACCTTTTAACTGCCTTAAGAGATTTTTATGTTTAGTTCGAAGTAAATTTATTCAAACATTCGCCTTCACAACGTTATTAAAAACAAGATTCGAAAATTAATACTTCCATCCATTTATTGAGATCCAAATCCAGCTGCTCGCTTGCCGTAATATCCATAGCCGGTGCTGTAGGGAATGCCGAAAGCGCCATAACTGCCGGGAGCATAGCCCGCACTGGGATACAGGAATTTGCCGTAATACTGTGCATCGGCGACGGCCAAAATACAGGCAACGGCGATGAGAACGCAGACAATAACCTTGGAAGCTGACATTGTTTCACTCAATTGATGATGATATCTGCGAGCTTTCACGCTCTTGGCTTTTATACGGATCGGCCAATGTTTGCATAAAAGTGACAAAATCGCGAAATTCCGCGAAACTACCGTCGATTATGTTTGCATTGGGCGCTGCCCTGACTTGATACCTATTTTTTGATACGAATAAAACCAACATTATCCCCGCTTTTGATTACAACGTTTTTGCATGTGCACGGGGATGTTCATATTCTGGTTATCACAAACCGCTTCTCTTCAAAGTTTCTATTTGTTGAAGACGGATTTTAGCGCATTGTACTAGTTTCGAGGGATTATCGTCATGGTTGTAGCTAACTGAGGGCTTGGTTTGTTTGAGGGGGGGATAAGCAGAGGTGTGGACAAAGTCAAGCATGTCGGTAATTGTGGGTTTGTTATCAATAACTATGGAAAAGTGAAGTTGTGTGGGAAAGAGGGCACTTTTAGGGGTTCAGGGATACTATGGTTAACTGTGCGCGGACCAGCTGTTGGTTCGCATTGATCGATAGCCAGTTGGCACACTTAGTGCAGCTTGTGTCTACGAAAGAGCCAATCTTGCCATTAACCGACCAAAGTGTGCCCTTCGCCAATATTCGCTCTTTTGCGCCTGTGCATTAGCGGTCAAACATGCCCTACCCGATCGAAACCCTTCCATTTCCATTCCAAACACGTTTGAGACACCTTCTTACTCCCGTTGAACTTCACCAACTCCAAATGGCAACACGTTATTCGAAAAACAACAAACATCTGCTGCCGCTTGTCAAATGTGACACTTTAAATGTTATACGTATGGAACCAAATGCCAACAATGCGACAACTCTACAATGGAAGAAAAACAATCCTGTTACATATAAAGAACTACAAAAGGGATCACATGTGGTGCAAGGAACTCGGTTAGATCTTCACAACTTCAATGAAGCACGTCTTCGTGATCCTATTTTTACTTACATTGTACTTCAACATGTCAAAGAATTATCGATTCAACTGCCTGAAATCTCAAAGAATTCTTTAATGAAACTAGCTCGGAAAATGTCAAAGCTGACCGAACTTCGCTTATATTTTACTCGTCAAAATGAAGTTGATGAACTTCGACTACCATTCTACTTCGACACATTTCCAACGGTGCAAACCTTTCATCTAACACCATACGCATATGCCGGATGGGTTAAAGACATTCTGGAGTATCAAAAAGTTGATCTTAAATTTCTGTTGATAGGGTCTCTCAGTTTTGAGAAATTGTTCAGTTTCACCCCTGAAGAGATTTGCCAACTTGTAAACGTAAGTTCATAAACAATAAAAATAAGATTGGCTATACGTATAGATCTAATTTTAGTCTCAACGCGGTCAATTTCGTCTACATATAATCTACTGGACTCGGGAAGATGTTTCGAAGGAAGCTCTCCGCGTATTACCATTATTCATTCCTCATTTTAGACAGTGTGAGATGGGAGAAAATTATGATATAATGTTGTGCATCGAAGATGCAATAACTGGTGATAACGATTGGGTGATTAAACTTAAACTACTTTCACCAAAAAAAGTAGAGCAAAGCTCTGCTGAGCAGTTATTGGATCAATTGATATCTAGTATGATGGATAACAATATAACTTCCACGTTTTATTAGTCCTGAAGTCTACATGATTAACGAAAGTTGTCTAAATATCTAACCTTATCAAACAAACAGCTACTTAATAAAATAAACTCAACAAATAACCTAATTTTGAGCTCCTTTTAACACAAAGATCTTGACATCCGTCGTTTGAGTTGTGTCAATGGCAATGCTATCAGTGTAAACTGCCGCAAATTTGGGATCACTTTTCTCAAAAGAGAATTTGCCAGTTTTGTTGGTCCAGGTGACAGTTTCGACGATGTCGACATTCTTTTCGGCGAGTTGTTCCAGAAAAGCAGCCAGGGTGGATTCATTGCGGACGGCACAACCGATGAAGGCAAAGATTGGACTTGATTTAGCATGAAGAAGAGTCGAAAGAGTGGCTGTGAGATGTGGCAGAATGGAAGGATCATAGACAAGGTCAGCGCCAATAATGACGTCTGGTATCGCGGCAGAGGGAATCTGACCAATCTCAAAGTCAATCCAATCCAGCGGTGCAACACTAACAGTCCCGGTGGCATCATTGTTTACAGCATTGGATTCCAACTGCTTCAAAACGTTGGCATCGCCATCAGTAAGCAGAAAATGGGTGTCCCGCATGAAGTTGCTCAAATAAATTCCCGTAAATCCGCATCCAGCACCGAGTTCCAAAACATTTTGAACATCCAAACGCGGCAACACTGATCGACAATAATTAGCCAAAATATATGAAGCTTGCCATGATGAAAGTCCTGTTGTACCTTGCGAAAGTTGATTCACATGTTCTTCGATGAAAACAGCATCAACCGGCTTGTCCCAAATCATAAAAACCCGTGTGAAGGAAGCCGTGGCATCGGATAACATTGCCCTTCGTTGGTAGAGAATCGGATAATCATAGAAATCGCGTTGTTCGAGTTCGTCAACCAATTGTTTGAAAATTCGTTTCTCATACGACGGTCGAGGGATGAAGTTAGCGCAGAGAAGGGGATCAAAGAGGGATTCAAGCTCGGAACGGACCACTAATCTTGTAACAAATGCATCGAAGATATGTTTTGGTGGAAGATAACCAGCAAGATAATAGGTGCAAAACTTTTTGACTTCCTGAAAACGAAAATTATATAAAATTGCATTTCAAAATCGTCTAAAAAGGCTTACCTCATCCTCGCTTCCAAACATTTCGTCCACCTTGCCAGCCAGATCCCTTAAGGCTCTTCTGGACAATTTTTCCTTTGTGAACTTGGACTCCATCGTAGATAGTCGCCGGGGGCAAGTATTCAGGACGTTCGTACGGGATTCGGTAATGTTCGCCGATGGCTATGCGCTTTTCGGTTGAAGCGATGAGTTTTTCGATCTGAGCGGGGTCGGTGATCTAAAACAAATATAATTTAGGCTTAGAAAAGGTAAAAATATATATAACTCACTTTAGCGTTTTCGCGAAACTTTGTAGCGGCTTCCTTCCGAATGTACTCCCTTTCAGCGGCGGTTTCCGTGGCAACGGTCGCCTCCCAGGTCTTGGCTAACTTCAGGATCCGTTTATAAAGAGCTAGCACTTGAGATCGCTGTGCCATAGAGGATAGTTGGGTGGATAGCAAGAGTGATAGCCAGGGGCAATCAAAGCTTGCAGAAAGATTTCGAAAAAAATCTCATTTTTGATAAACAACAAAAACAACGTTTCAGGACGTTTTGCCAAACGGCTTTGTTACAGCTTCAGCTCTTTCTTTATATATTTTTCTCGCTCAAATTAACCAATTCTACCGCTAATTCGACGCCATGTTTTCCTGGAACAGTCCCGACGTCCATGGCATGATCGACAGATATGTCAAAGCCACGTATCTTCCTCATCTTGGCATCAAAACGAAGCCACTCGAATCATCCGCCTCCGAGATTGCAGCTGTCATCAAAAAGCGCTATCACGTCGACTTCAGTCGTCATTCAGTTCGGCATCAGTTGGAGAAGCATCGTCGCAAGATTGCCTACGATGTGACAACCCCTGTCGTCACGCATAAACGCAAAGCGCTCGAGGCTGAGTCGCCGGGGACTTCGACTTCCCCAGAGCGGGAAAACAGTTTGAAATCCGAATCTGAAGAGCCACCATCCAAGATACCCAAAGAAGATACTCATTTCGAGACTCGCCGAATCACAGAGCGGATCATCCGTCAGTTTATGCATCACGGCATGCCCTTCATTCCGCGAGTTCATCATTTTGTGCCCGCGAGCGATTCGACCTGGAAAGTCGATCCAAATGTGTTCATTGAGAATACGGAATATGCGGAAACGGGTTATAATCAAAACAGTTACCCCTATCAGGATATTGATTACGTTGATCCAGATGATATTTTGCCATTTCACAAGTATTGAATGTAGTTTTATAATTTGATCAAGTTTACAGTTTTTAACCCGTTGTTGTTGTTGTTACCTTTCTTATTAACATTTTAATACAGTTTATAACTGTGGTAATCCAGTTTGTAATGATTTGTTGTTTGTTTTGTGCCGTTTTGAAATAAAAATGTCAGGTTTGAATTGGATACTCACTCAACCACAGAGCGCCTTTCCCACTGCCTTTGTAGCTCAGTCGGTTAGAGCGTGGGTCTAATAAGCCCAAGGTCGTAGGTTCGACCCCTGCCAGAGGCAAATACTTTTTGCTTTTTTTATCGCTATACTTTATTTCTCTCAAAGGTGTCAAACAGTCATAAGATCAATTACAAGTAGTCAAGACCAATCACAAACAACCCAATAACAATGACTTCCCATGGCATCCCAATGTTGCTGGATCGAGCGGCCAAAACGAATGCCGTAATTGTACGGAGCTCCACTTCTTCCCGCTGTGTCGTAGTCGTCACGGTGGTAGTCGTCGTGGTTTCTTCCGTGGTCGTGGGTCCACGGGTAGTCGGTTTTGGCGTTGTCACAGAATCATATGAAATCGGATTAGAATAGATTCTCGTGCCACTGGGGCAGATCTTATCCGTCGCAGCAGCACCCTTGCCAAAATGTTGCCTACAGCTGGCATCATTAACCTGATTCATGGTATCATATTCAGTGGCGTTTTGACTGATCTGTAGCACGGGCTCATCCGTCTTGCAAGCCATGTACTCGTAATCGTCGCAGGTTCGCCGGTAGCATCCGATTTCTTTGACATTGCTGTCAGCGAACAAGCGCACCGTGGAATCGATTTCCGGATCACCGGAATCAATAACCCCGTCCGGGATCATAATTTCATCGTACTTTGGCATTTCATGGAAAAACATGGCTGTCCGAGTTCCTTGTTGTTTGATCAGTTTTCGGCGCCAAACCCTTGGGGTTGAAGAGGCAGAAGCATCGTCACAGACGAATAAAACGTCTTTTTCGTAGTTACAGTTCCAACTCTGTAAGATTACAGATGAATGGAAAGATTCATCTAATGTAAGCCAAGCAGACTAACGATTTCACCAAAGAAGCCGGGTTGGGCTTTTTGCCCGCCGAACTTGCATTTATTGTTGATACTTCGTCGCATGTGGTTGAGCAGATCCAAAATGCTTTGCCGTTCCTTGTTACTCATCTCACTGCCATCAATATCAATTCCGTTACACAAGTCGTGCGGATCACTCATAGGTGGCGGAACCAGTTCATCACAAGGCCCAGGAATGCCGTTCACGAGCTCCGTCGGCCCGATAGTTAGAAAGACGAGGATCAACGCCGCGAAGGCGGTGTTAGTCACCCCTCGCATGGGTAGAGATTCCAGTCGTGTGCCGGATTCGGCTTTTTGGAGGGGGTTAGAGGGGTGTTTTGGTGGGAGAAATTTCCATCAGTGCCACTTTTCTCACCGTTTTTATATAAAATTTACTAAAATTGACTGATTACTGTAGCCCTTCAACCCCTTTCATACATCCACCCTCCAAAAAACTTTTCTTTTACTTATTACAGCCATCCTGGCTACATTTCCCCCACTGTCTGAGGGATTAACCATCCAATGTGATGTGACTTCGCACCAGCCAAGCTGCCAACAACTTCCACTTCGACTCATTTTCCAGCCAAAGCTACCCACAATGGATTTAAATGGCTTAAGTTTTTACGATTAAAAAAACGCGCTTCGCCACCTTTTTGCAGACTTTCAATCATTCTACCGATACCGTCGTCGGCGGCATGGCATCCCCGCCATTGCCAATTTACTTTTTTTCTTTCAGTATTATTGTTCATTGTGTGTTTTGTGCGCTTTGACTTTTTTAGCATAATAAAAATTCGGTTTTTTTGTTGTTTTTCGAAAAAGGCTAACATTAGTTTAGTCTCACCCATTGGGTCGTGCAAAAAGTGGGTCAAAGATGAACGACTTGACTTAAAATTTTGTTATTTGAGCGGCTAATGCGTTCTATGGTTTTATTTATAGTTTAGTGGGAGTTCCAGGCGTCTAATTTGGGTTCATCCGCGAAATGAAATTTAGTCAACTAATTTTACGTCATTTAAGTATTGTCCTTTAAAAAAGTGCCAAAACCAGACTGTTTTCATAAAAAGTGCCAAAAACACTCGTTTTTCGAATGGGTTTTCCATGTTTTACATCAATCAGAATACTAAATACAGTTAACAACATTTGTGTGGTTCTACAACTTCCTCAAAGATGCCATTAGTTAAGTTTTTAGTTTTCAGTTTTTAGACACCTGGGAAATGTCGTGCCGTTGATTATGGCAATGCCAAGGCCCTTGGCTCAAGGGCAATTATTTTCACATAATGATGTTTTGGATCACGCGAGTCGAAGTCGCTAAACTTTTTGGTCGTTACATTTATGTTTATTTGCATATTAATTGGTTGCGGCGAGGGTCTCGGGTATGTTTACAGACACAGACATTACATCATAGGATTGAAACAAACTTTTTATAACCCTGGAAATGCACGTCAGACCCAGGGCCCCCATTGTCGCAGCACAGGGATTTACTTTGGCTTTGGTTATCAATCATGTTGCTTTTGCTGCACCCATTGTTCGGAGCGGGAGTTAAAAACTTTTATTTATTGAAAAAAGGGTAGTGCGTTAGGCTATTAATCATGTTATAGGTCCATGTTCGGGTAGTGTTTTTGTGGACTTTTTGATGGAATTTACTGTATCACTCAATTTTTTGATAAGTTTTTCGAAAGAAAAACAAAAGGATATCGCAAAACCATTGGCATTTCGTCTCCACGTGGACATCTTTTTGCCAGTTTGTCATGTCTGTCTTTTTAACTAGCTCAAATCATTTTCATTGTCTCCCTGTCAAAATGCGTGTCATATCGCACGTCTCGGTGCCAAAAGTCCGTCTGGTCGGCCCCCCTTTTGTGTTGTCGGGCCATGAGCAGCTGTGAGCTGTTACAACTGTCTTCCGTCATCACTGTGTGGTGCCAAAAACATCAAAAAAGTTGGAGTTTTGTTCCCAGTGATGATGTCGTTGTCCTCAAAAGTTACTCTGTCAGTACATGCGGGTGGGGATTTTGTTTTTCGCATACTCTGTAGCTGCCGGCTGGCAACAACTGATTGTATTTTTTTATCGGCCCAGAAATTGGATGCCGCGCCGGTTAAATGTAATTATTTATGCGAAAATCGACAATGTCTCATTCAAGTTTACAAGAAAAAACCATTACAAATCACATTGTTGACATTTAATCGCAATTCGATACGGCATAGTATAGTATTAGTTCACGATGAATGTGTTTCACGCCTGCCGTGTCGTACTATGCCATTGAAGAAACAACTGTTGTTGTTTATCAGTTCTCGGGACATATATACGTAGTTTCACGAGTCAGTTGAAAGTTTAAGACTGATTTATTGGCTGTCAAGTAGGTCCCACTTGCCTTTATTGTGTTGTTTTTTGGCTATTTGGTGATAAACTTTGATCGCTGCCACGTGGTTCTGGCACTCGGAGCTATAATTAGTGTATGATAATAGCATTAGCATGCATTTTTCTCAACTTTGGAGGTTTCCAATTTGTTAAATAGCACTTTTGGTGCCAATCTTACTGTCTTCATTAAATCTGCGACCAAACTACAATAACTGTTTCAAAAAGGCACTCATTTGACGTTTTACAATTTTCCATCATCACCACCCCCGTTATACCCTTTCAAACACCCCTAATTCCATCAATGCCTACTTACACCCTTGAACCCAAGCAACCCCTGGCATAGACCACTTCCTTGAAGGAGGAACTAACACCCCGAAAATCCTATCTAACACCCTCCAGCAGCTTCCATAAACAAATTCTATTCTAATTGGGCGCGTCAGATTGATACATACCCCCAAAATCTGGTTTCAAAGAACAACTTTCCCCCGAATAAAGGGCCCCATGAAAACGGCACGGCACACATATTCATTTGATGCATCTGTCAATTATAGCTTTCGCGATGATAAGACAGTCGTGCCCCATCCAGCCGTGCCATTGAGGACATCAGTGTCCTTTTTCCGGGGCTAATTCGATTGTCACAAACATGAAGTATGCCTGCTCCCGTTATATGTTTGCACGACTTTTTTGCAGGCTTCTAACTACCCTGCCGGTTTGGCCCGTGTGCCATTTACGCACTATTTGATGGGATGCGGGTCAAGCCGGGGGGTACGGTAGATGCATGTTGTTTGACTTGTTGTTATGGGTGCTAAAATTGGTTTGGTGTCAAAATTGTTATGCGAGGCGACGACGGCACGACGATTTACAAGTGCCGCTGTAGTCGTATTTTTGTTTTTTTGATAGCCGGTGGGCTTTCGGGTTTTCGTTTTCCGGTTTAATGGAGGTCAATGCGATTATATTTTATATCTCAATTCTTAATAAGTTTAAAGCGTGAGAAAATGGATGCATGAAGGACGGCGGCAGGGGAACAACAATTTCGGTCAACTTGCTTTGCGATTCATCACATCACTTTGGCGAGGCGACAGACACCGCTGGAGGGGTGCCTGAAAAGTTTAGTTGGCAGGCGACGGTCGTCTGGCCGGTGCAATGCAATGCAATGGAGGGTTTGAGGGTGGAAATTATTTAAAATTAAGACTTCCTGAATTTGGAAAGCGGGGTTTTGGGAACGTAATTACCCGAAATAAGTAGCGACAGAAAAATTTACAGCAAGAATTTTGTTAATAATTCAGTGTTTTTGGGTGCCTATTGGTACGAAATTACGGTAGAATGCTATTTTCGGCATTTTATGTTTATTTTGGACTGTCTTTATTACCAGTCTTAACCAAGTTCAGTCAAATAAAAAGTACAAAACCCCCTCTAAGTCTGAATCAGCACCACCCACGCTCCTTCAAAACATCCAACCCCGCATCCAAAAGAAGGGTCGAAGGGTGGTATACACTCACCCCCTCCGGCATGGCATTCCGTTTTTGTTCCAACCCCTCCAAATTGCTTCCCCCACTACTCATTTTTGGAAGTCCAACCAGGAGGGGGATACGCAGAGTCTTCTCGATTGCCTAATACCATCCCAAACTACGTCTTTCCGGACTGTTTCGTTCGTTCGAACACGAGTGTCACAGAACCTATTACATATGAGACCTTTCTCTCCACGCGGCATCTCGACTTCTGCCATCGCTCCACCATCCCACCCAAAAACAAAGGCCGTGAAGTTTCATTTTTGAAACACTAAAGCATACGTTTCTTTCCTGGAATTACATTATGGTCCATGCCATGGCAGTTCGTTCTGCAGGGGAACAGGCAGGCGGGCTGCTTGAAACATTCTAATCTTCTCTTGAAAGACTTTCCATCCATAGGCCTTTCCTCTATCTATTAGTCATGTTTCAAGACTGTTTGAAGGTTGAAAGTTTAGACCGAACCACCTGTGACCCAATGTTCAAACAGTAAAAAACCCTTTTTGGCATTCTTAAAACATGCCACAAATGTCATTTTGCACCGATTAGATCAGTTGTATTTTTACCCGGTTTAACCCATTTATAAACAAGTTAAGTGTTTCCCGGGTTTGGTGAATTCAATTTACTCCTTTTCCATTACTGTAGAGCGTAAAAATACATTTTATTACTGTATTCATTTACGCTTTTGACTAATGTTATGTGACTGTACCTATATTTTTTGTTTTTATGTTCAGCTATTACAATCTTACACTTTTTTGAAGTCTCGTTTTTACAAACTTGCAATCTTTGATAGCCAAATGTGTGACTAATGTGACTCATGCCCCTTGTTATGAGTATTGTGGCACTTTGGCCAAGCTATGTGACACTTGTCATTTTTTGATACCCTCTTCCGTCAAAACTACTCGTCTGCACCAATTTGAGAGCCAAAAATTGCCTGCGCTTTTCCCTGCAAAAAAGGACTAACCGACTTCCGTGGAACATGCCAAAAAAAACAACGGCCCTAACTGACCATTACCAAAAAGTAAAGGCTTTTCGAACCAAATTAAGCCAAATTACAGTTTTGTGGGCGATGTTATAACTTTGTCATTTGAAAGTTTTAAGAATTTGGGCTAAATTTTTGAATGATGTAAGTTTTGGGGGGTTAATTTAGAAATTAAAAGTTTCAATTTGTATTTCCTCAATCGTGCTAAATGAGAGGGTTTGTATTTGTATTTGTGAATCCCCTCTCAAAAAAGGTCTGACGGCACTGCCTAAGATTAAGTATCAAAGCTCCTCTTTGTTGGCAGCCATGCCAAATGGATTCGTTTCGTATTTGCTTACTTTTAGCCGGTGAAACCGTAAAATTTCATTTTAAAAAACTTTACTTTTTCCTTAAATAAGTACCGAAGCTCACGGCGTGCCTGGTTAGATAAACGCCGGGGGCGATGGCTGGCAATGAATGAATGGCATTGAGTAAACGGAACTTTTATATTTTAATTTTAAAAAACTTCATAGTAAACGAGGGTTTTTTACTGAATGCATAAAATTAGTTTCAAGAAGCTCATAATTCTTGCAATTGCAACATGAGACGTGATGCTGTCCTGTACGTCATATGGAATTTGTTCTATGAGTTTGAAACACATATTCAAAAACGAAAAATGTAAAAAAATGAAAGCGTGATTGGTTTAGAACATCGAATAAGCCTAGGCCCTAGGGGTGCCCTTTTCAAACACCTTACGACTCTATCCATAATGTATTTAGACATAAACATGTTAACCTTATGACTTCCATGAAGTACTACACGCTGCTGTCTCTTAAATGTACATTTTAGTGGTGGTTTTTGTAATCCAACTGCCATTTCCAGTCTGCAATGCAATGGCGGTTCGGTTTTTGAGCACTTCTTTTACTCTGGCAAAACTTTTTTGGTCACACCATGCTTGTTTACGGTAGTTTTGTCTATTCTGTTGTGTCGCGAATCCAAAAATCGTCAGGATATCCACATTTTCGGGGGGCACAGAACACTACAAATGCCCTTCTCCACTCGACCGTAGCAAATTTGCAGGGCTGAGCTCATCCATCCCCTTTTTTTGTTTAATTTTATTGCAGTCGGCGCGGATTTTGTTTTCGACATGTGAGTTGGTCGACCTGATGTGAGGCTTGTCCATAGACAACGAACCTCACTAGTATTCCAATTTGTGTCATTCACCGAAAAAGAAAAGCCCTTGCTTTGCTTTTTGTTTTCGGCAGTGGTCTCTCTGGACTGTGCCGATACAAGGAATCGGAAAAAGTTTCATTTTGAATCCTTTATTTCGATTTGAAGTCGAATTTGAATTCGACTGCGACTTTGGTGTCGACGTTGTTTCGTTAGTCTAAACCCACCAACCCCCGTAAAACCCATATCCATTGACTGAAAAACTGTACGCAAAAAGGTCATTTTGTACATAGATATTGCCGTAGGCAGACTTATGTTACATCAGAAGGGGAGAAAAAAAAGTTAATTAGGAAATGGCTTTGGTGCTTTTTGTTGGCCTGGATGTTCGCTTTGGTCTTGAATGGATATTTCGATGTAGTGTTATTAGGCAAGAAAAACTACTTTTGGTTATGTTTAAACTTTTTTCGAAACTTAAAGTCTAACGTCTCTAACTACATTCCAAAATGTGTTCGTTTTTATTGATTTTAGTAAAACCCAAATTGGACCACCCACGACGTTTTTGAAAAATTTCAACTTTATATATTTTTTAACCCTACCTCATTTCCGTGATGCAAAACATCTCCCCCACCATCACCCAGACCCTCATTCACCATATCCACGTTAATCCACTCACTTTTGCTCGACTTTGTTCATCCATTTGTTTTTCGACCTCATTTACATTTTTTGTTTTCATCCCTGTAACAAATTTCACCAATATCCCATTCATTATTGTTGCCAAGGTCGGTAGACAGCTTTTTCTATGCTTACTGATAATGTCTAGTAAATTTTGACCCGCCCAGTCAGACGGATTTGTCATTATGAAATTCCGAAATGCCGAAATGGGATATTTGTTTTTTACTCTCACAGCTGCAAATTGCATCGGTTTTACCACATGGACACTTACAAAACTTGCCAACTTGTAAAATTTGTCACTTTTCCAACCCATTGATACAGTGTTACAGTGTCCAAATAGTAACTCACAGTATAAAATAGCATTTGTATGTGAATACATTTATGACTCCGCCCACTTTTTGGTTCGGGTCGCCAGGGCGCAGATTTTTCTGTAATTTCTATACTTCTATACATACTAGCCGTCAAAGGAGAGGTTTTGCACTTACCCGCGTACTTAGATTATCGTTTTCATGTTCATGGCCATGCCGACGGCACTTGAAATGGGAACCACTTGAGTTGCAATAAAATACTTCCATTTTTGGTGTGTTTTTACTTCCGTCTTTTTTTGTTTCAAACTTTTTTAACTAATGACATTTGCGTCTGTTTTGATGTTTGAAGTTTTTGTGATTTCCAAGCTTAGCCTTATCAGTTCATTGATCGGACATCAACTAAATGGGTGGAATAGCAATGTATGCGCGGGCTGGGCTGGGGTGGGCTACATGGTTATATATGACTCGTGTTTTTGATGCTTTTTGGCTTCATTTTTGTGTGCCATTGTGACGGGAATGCGTCATCTTGTGATTTTTCGTCATTAGTTTTTGCGTGTTTCGCTTTCGTCTTTAGCGATTTTAATTGAAAAATAAGTACTTTTCCAGCGGGATTTCATCTTCACAGCCCGCGTGCCACATTTTCACACCTCTTATCACTGATTCAAATCTGCACCACGCGGAGACCCTCCTCCCCTTCCGCACCAATGCCCAGTGATGTGGATGGTTGGAGCGCCGCCGACGCCGACGGCAATGCTCCGCCATCGTTCGAGGATACTCAGGGTTATGCCGTGCTCGCCAAAGGTCTTCCCGAAGCAAGCATGACCAATCTCACCGGGAAAGTCGTGTCTGCGGCAATTTCGAATGCCCTTTCGACTTCGACGGCACAATCTGACCTCGTTGAAGCTGGGAGTGATGAAGCTACAGTCGTTAGTGCCATGCTTGGTAAGTTAGGAACATTCAAAACCTCCAATGTAGGCTAATATGTAATTGTGTGCCTAATTTTATCACCAAAATGACACCCCGTCTGTCAAAAAGTGCCTCAGGGGGTTTATTCGCTTTATGAGCTTCGACGAGACATAAGTGCCGATTACTTTTCTTCAAAAAAACAGGGTTCTTAGAATGTCTTTGGGTTTTGAAACCAAAGGTTATCGTAAACTTAATCTAATCGTAGGCTGAACGATTTCCCTGAAAAAGGGACAGATATTACTTACTTTTTTGTAACACCAGGGCCACAAAAAATACAAAAACCACAAAATAGTATCTCCTTTTCAATCCAATGAATGTAACGAACCAATGTAATAATAATCTAAATACATTGACGCCAAACATTGTACCCTGATCCTGGGTCTATGGCACAGACATGCCACCGGGTGGCCAGACACATTGTCGCAATGGAAAATGAGACTATTAGTAATTTGAATTTGAATTACTAATAACATGTTCAATGTTTTCAGACGACGGAATGTTGTCATCGTTATCACTTCTTTTCACGTTTGTTATGATTATTATGTGTATTATTGGCACTATTAACAATATATTGTCGCTGATCATATTTACATCGAAATCGTTCCGGAAACGATCGATAAATATACTCTTGGCAGGGCTTAGTGCCAGTGATCTTGTTTTGCTCATCTTGGCGATACCGGTATTTTCGTTGAGTCAGATTCAGAAGTATATTCCAGGTGAGAAAGCTCAATTTGCTTTGAAACGACAAAAATTGACTTACACGCGTACACTAGTGTAAAAATCATTGCCCCAAAAAAGGTCCCACCACGAAAAGCGATAAATACGTCATTTTTATTGTTCTTCAACATTTGTATGTGTTTACAATGTTTCTATGACGTCATCTTTCAGGTTTTTCAATCAAAATGACAGCCCGACTTCTCGTCTACGCCTACCCAGTAACCCTAATGGCACAAACCATGTCCGTTTGGATGTTAGTCAGCATCACCATTGATCGTTATCTTGCTGTGTGTCATCCCTTCGCTGTTCGGATTTACTGTACAACGTTAGTTTCACTCTTTTCCACACACTTACGTCTACCGTAACATTTTCCCTCCAGGACCCGCGCCCTCACAACAATAGCCGTCATCGTAATCTTCTCCGTTGGCTACAACTTTGTCCGCTTCTGGGAATACACAATCAACCTTGACGATAACGTTCCCGAGGAAGAAGTCATTGTCGGTCGCCTGCGCCAAGATTATTGGTTCATGGTACTGTACCAAAACATTGCCACCCTCATCACGCAATTTGTATTGCCACTGCTCGTTTTGTGCGTTCTCAATCTCCAGGTAAGTGATAATTGACCTTTTAAGCTTAACAAGTCCATCAAATCTGTTTTTATTTATAGGTTGCCCGAACAATCCTGCGTGCCGGTGAAACCCGTCGCGAACTCGTTGCCTCCGAAAAACGCGAACACAGCACGGCAAAAATGATGCTATTCGTGGTCATTGGTGAGTAAAGAATCCCTTCTCCTCTTCATGTGACCCTTCTCTTTTCGGCATTTCGGGACCGAACCCACTCAATAACCCAATGTCTTTTTTTAGTCTTTCTTTTTTGTTACACGCTGTCATTCTGCCTAAATGTCATGGAGATGGTCGATCCTAACTTGTTCCAAACTCCCTTCGGCTTTCTGCTCAACGACATAAACAACATTTTGGTCGTGTTTAACTCGAGTTCGAGTTTTATTTTCTACACTAAATACTCATCACGGTAAGTTTTTGGGCTGTTTTCCGACAATCTTATCAATATTCAATCCTTCAACGATGACTTTTACAGCTACCGCGCCCAATTGCGCACAATGTACGGTATCCGTTACATTGTAGCTCGGTGTTGCTTCATTTCGGATCGAAACACGATGAACGGCAAATCGTCAAGAATAGATGAATACACAACACTGTCGGGATTCAGCACACGAAATACACTGTACTGTACCAATGCGACATCAAAGTCACAGAAGTCAGTGACATTTGAGCGCAAATATTAGAAACAGAAATACATCGTTATTGAAAATGAGCTTCATTGAAAGTTTTAAGTTTTGACTTATCCAATTAGTTGCAACATGGGTTGATTCCTCACTATGTGCCAAGTTTATGAAAATGCTGCATTTGCAGTTCTATTATCGATCTTATTGAATTGATCAGGCCATATCAGATTTGTATTGTGGTTTTTTTTTGTGCAAAATGTTATTTTTAATGGATTTGATCTCAGAATAAACAGATTTTTTCAAAAAAGTTAGCTTTTGCTGCCGTTCCTCAACATTTCAGAGCCAAATGATAATGCTATAACCGTGTGTCTAAACCAAATAGTTTATGTCAAAGCATACAATGAATATACGAACGACATTTTATCCATTTGTCAACAACGAAAATATATATTCCACCAAAAACGAGATTATTGTAAATAAGTATTCTGGCTGAGATCGATTCACAAAACAGGACTGAAGAAAGTGTGTATGTGTGACTATACAGTTAAGTGGCGAGAGAGCGTGGAGATGCATGTTTCAAACATTGGAATTCTTGTGATCACTGCGTGGGATGGGATCTGTTTGTTTGTATGTGTGCTGCATTACAATGAATAGATGATTGAAACATTAAGTTAACCATTTTTTCGAAGATCTGACTGAAGAAAGAAGTTGAAACTTTTAAACATAGTTGACCCAAGCATAGGGATTTCGTGCCCGTTTCACATCTGCCATCCAGGAATAGGGATTGCGGGATTTCTTGTCAAAAGTGGGGTAGTAGGCACGCTTGGATGCGGAATCTTCGGCAAGGGCTAACCAGGCATACGGGTTGCGACTGCGTTTTGACGGCTGAAAACTTGTTTTTGTTGGGGTAAGTTTTTTGTTTTTTTTGGGTGCTTACAATGTTGGTGGCCATCCATGAATATGGATTACGTGAAACCGTGCTGACTGGGCGCTTATTCAAGGCAAGTTCATCGGCATCGAATCCATTAAAGTTGTCGGGGATGCGTTTGAGCCAGGCTGGGCCTTGGTAGGGGGTACTGACTTCTAAAAAACGATGAAATGAAGGTTTTTAAGTGTTTTTTTTTTTGATAAATTTACCAGTTTTATCAGTTTCATCAACCGGAACATCAGCCATCACAGCGATCCCGCCAACGGCACTCGCGAAAATGAACAAAATCCAAGGTTGGGACAGCATTCTGATCTGACTTTTGGAAGAAATAAAGTATGAAATAAGCGGTCGAAAAACCTGCAAAATCACACGTAAGCCTTTGCAAAGTAACAAAACCGCCTGTCAACCACGTGTTTCCGCGTTCGAATATAGGCTATCTGATCAAAACAAAGAAACCTAATCCTATCACCCCTGGCATGCCAAGTCGACCTAACTAACTGACTAATCTATCACAAGGAAGAACAAGAACAACCTTATGCTCGCTCCATCAGATTGACTTGACTCCCCATGGCTTCATGACGTTACCGATACCTCTAATCACCATCCTCAAGTTTAGCCAACAGCGATGCCATTGCCGTTCTGTTCAAAAAAGTCAGGTTAACCCGCCACGCGGAAGACGGAACACAATGACGACGACAGTTGTCATCAATCTTGGACTTTGTGCTTTGAAGCAAGGCATAAGATCCGCAAATATTTTTTTTGTTTCGCTCACATCACCGAGCAAAAAGAGGAGGACCCAACCCAACTTCAACTCCAGCTCATAAACCCATTGCATCCTCATTTATCATTGGGGCAAAAAAAAAGTTGGGAAACTTTGGAGGAAATTGAACTGCAAGCAAAGTGTGAGTCCATGAAAACCGCTGTCGTCAATCCCAATAGGCCCAGAAGGAGTTCAGATGCCGTCAGTCACTCTGGCTCTCGCTCGCCTCGTCGTTTTCATGACTATGCCCCGTCGCAAGTGACATGGAAAAAAAACATTAGGGAAACAGTTGGCTTAACAGCTTAATGAAGGCTAAAATTAGCAATTGTCGGGGAAAGTGGAGCCTCAATGGAGGTGAAGAATCACACAGGAAGGGGTCGATGAGATTATACTGATAAGGGGCTTCCGGTATGGTTATAAACTATTTGGAATGAGGTCTTACATATGGTTTAATATGATTATCGTGGATAAACTTTGCAAAAAATATATAAAAAGTGGCAAAAATCACGCAAAGATTTGGCAAAGCCCCAACAGGCGTGTCTTCGATCCAGTCGTTGCTGATCGTATTCAAAGTGGCGTAACAGGCGCCAAATTATGGAAGGGATAAACTTCCCAGACCATTGACACTTACATTACGCAAGCGCTTCGATGGCTAAGATTGTCGGGTAATGTGAAATGTGCAGAAAAAAGTGTTCTTTACCATCAATGTGAGCACAGATCACAGTCATTCGAGCACCGAGAACGCGGAACTCGGCATAATTGATGTTTATGATGCATAATTTTTACTAGAACTACCAACACTCATAACAATTTTGCTCAAAATGTTGTTATAACGCAATAATATAAACCTAAAAGCCACAATTACAGTAACTTTACACACATTTCAGCCAATGACGCCACAACAATCTCATGCAAAGAAGCTTCAAATTTAGCTACAAGATCCAAGACTCAAGTATCACAAATAAAAAGACTCCAAGGACTGATATATGTGCCACTTTGGGGGGATCTCAATTGTGGGTAAATCCCCAAATGAATTCCCTGTCCGCCCTTTGTCGGTCGGAACCGGCAAACGGGAAATAAAACACGCCACTTTGGGCCGTTGGTGATGGCATTTTTGGTTGGGGCCTCCTTTTATCTTAGGTTTCGCCATCGCCATTTTGATGCCAATGAAGTTGAAGATGAATATGAAAGCAACTATGAAATTCTGATTCGGGAAAAATGGGCGCGCCCTATCTCATCTCGTGGCCCTCGAAACAGGCGGTTTTTATAAGTTGAAAGGAGTTCCGGAGCGACCAAAGCTCAATTAATGTAAGCCCAACAAGCTTGAAGTGGTTCTTATGCGCGTTCTTATGGCACTATCTCATAAGGGTCGATGGAAACAATGAAATTGGGACGATATTACGGTATTTGGAGGGGAAATGCGGAACACGAAAAACGACGTCACACAATCAGAAGTTTTCCCTCAAAGAAGCTGAAAAAAGTAAAGATGGAGCCCATTCACGGCTTAAATCCTCGTCGTTTGGCGTCCTTTGGGGTGCTTACATGCCAAAGATGACTCAAGGCACAAGGAGGAGGGCAATTGAGGGTTCCGGAACAGAGCCGAGTGGAGTCTGTCTTGGAAAAAGACGTTTGAACCGTTGGCGGATTACTTTGATGGACGGTGTGCCGTAACGCGACCCGAAGCCCGAGACTGATTACAGATTTTTAGGAGTTTTTGAAAGTTTTGAAACGACGCTCCGTAATTTACGGCTGTCTTTATTGGTTTTTTTGGGTCGTCCAATTTTTGGAACATGTTTGTCGTGACTGAAATAGCATTTGACACGAATTGTAGCCATTATTGATGATTCTATTGAACTCTATCAAAAATACGAACACGAAACATGATTTCATCTTTCAACTGTTATTAAATTTCAGTTTAGAACACTTTTTTTCAAAGGCAGTGTCACTGATGTTCCACTTTGACTGACATAAACACATTCCTCAATGTAGTTTATTTTTATTTGGCATTCGAAACAGCAACAAAGTTAAGCTTCCAAATGGCATTATATCGATGACGGACATAATAAGATAAAGTTGAATCCTTTATTTGCTCGCATTTCAATGGGATGAATAATGGCATTCATCCTGTTACAAACAAACAGCGATGTCATTTGTCAATGGCACCTTTAAACAAAAATCCGAAAATTAATACGTCCATCCATTTATTGAGATTCAAATCCAGCTGCTCGCTTGCCGTAGTATCCATAGCCGGTGCTGTAGGGAATACCGAAAGCGCCATAACTGCCGGGAGAATAGCCCGCACTGGGATACAGGAATTTGCCGTAATACTGGGCATCGGCGACGGCCAAAATACAGGCAATGGCGAGGAGAAGGCAGACAATAACCTTGGAAGCTGACATTGTTTCACTCAATTGATGATGATATCTGTGAGCTTCCACGCTCCTGGCTTTTATAGGGATCGGCCAATGTTTGCATAAAAGTGACAAAATCGCGAAATTCCGCGAAACTACCGTCGATTATGTTTGCATTAGGCGCTGCCCTGACTTGATACCTATTTTTTGATACGAATAAAACCAACATTATCCCCGCTTTTGATTACAACGTTTTTGCATGTGCACGGGGATGTTCATATTCTGGTTATCACAAACCGCTTCTCTTCAAAGTTTCTATTTGTTGAAGACGGATTTTAGCGCATTGTACTAGTTTCGAGGGATTATCGTCATGGTTGTAGCTAACTGAGGGCTTGGGTTGTTTGAGGTGGGATAAGCGGAGGTGTGGACAAAGGCAAGCGTGTTGGTAATTGGAGGTTTGAAGTCAATAACCATGCAACTGTTAAGTTACGCAAGAAAAACGACATTTTTTGAGTTCACGGATGGGGTAATGAGTGCGCGAACGGCTTAAGAAGAGGCTACGCATTGATCGATAGCCAGTTGGCACACTTACATTGGCGAAGTTCGTGTCTGCGAAAAAGCCAATCTAACCATTAGCCATCCACAGTGTGCCCTTCGCCAATATTCGCTCCCTCGCACCTGTGCACAGGCGGTCAACCATGCTCTACCCGATCGAAACCCTTCCATTTCCCTTCCAACACCGTTTGCGACAACTCCTAACTCCCGTCGAAATTCACCAACTTCAAACGGCAACCGGATGCCTAGAAAAGCATCCCTACCTTTTTCCAATTCAAAAACGGTTCAACTTCTCCTTTTTGAAATGCACATTTACCCTAGATGCGGTAGCTGGAATCAAGGTTGAAGTTGAAACTGTTTTTGGTGAATATAGCTCATTATATCTGGATGAAGCCGTGCTTGAAGCACCTGAATTGACTTTAGTTGATTTTCATGAAACCTATCTTCACGATTCTATTTTTAATTACATACTGCTTCCACGGAACGGTTCTGGCTTCAACAGTGTGTCATTACAAACGCGCTTTTAATGGATTTAGCCCGAAAATTACCAAAATTAACTGACTTGAAAGTATCATTGACCCACGAAAATGAAAATGACGCACGCCGGTTACCAGTTTACTTCGATGCGTTTCCTCCAGTACAATGTTTTTTCTTTGAACATAATGCATATGACGGATGGGTTAAAGATATTTTAAAATGCCGAAAATTTAACTTTCAAATTTTATCAATGATTTCACAAAGTTTTGATAAGTTGTTTAGTTTCACGCCTGAAGAAATTTGCCAACTTGTAGCCGTAAGTTTGAAAATATTATAGTAATATTAGAACTGTCTGTATGAGCAATTATTGTTTCAGAAACAACGCAACAAATTTCATATGCAGATAAGCTACTGCACTCTCGGCGACATTGATAATGAATTTAAACGTATCTTACCATTGTTTAATCCATACTTTCAAATCTCAAATCATTGTAGCTGCTTTGATATATTTTTGGTTATTACTGATAAGAATCAAAATAGTCGACGTAAATCCGTTTATTTAAAACTACGTTCACCTGTTGAACGCGTTATCAACAAACTTAAGTCCAAACTTTGGAGATAAAGATGAACTTTTTTACAAATTTTGTTAATGGCTATAATACGATGTAATAAACCTTTTTGATTATACGCTATCGTTGATTCGATTACAGAAATCTTGTTTGTGCACAGAGATGTTTACACACAAATCTTCAAAGTTTACATTTGTCAAAGACAGCGGGGCATGGAAAGGGTCAATCATGTAGTGTGCTCATTATCGCCCTACATGGGCCCGTCAGTCGGAGAAAAAGCACATGATCTAATGGGAGAGCTGACCCAATATATTGATGTGTTGTGCGATTTTGCGCAAGCGGTTAGTCGCCGAAAGTGTGCTCCCAACCAATACTTGCTTCTTCACCTCTCTGCTGTTCTAACTTTGTTATATATTTGCGCCTAATATTACAATTTAACCATGCCCTACCCCCTCCAAACCCTCCCATATCCATTCAATAAACGCTTGCGACATTTTCTCACTCCCGCAGAAGTACACCAACTTCAAATGGCCACAGGTCATTTGGAAAAGCATGGATACCTGTTGCCACTTCAAAAATGCATAAGTGGAACTTTTTTAACTTGCAAAACGTCTGTCAATGATAATGTAACGTTGAAATTGAAAGATTCTATTAACGGTTATACCATACACACCGTTTCAAAGAATGATCAACATGTAACTCAAGGAACTATGTTGCATATGGATGGCTTATTTGAAACTGACTTTGACGATCCTATTTTTGACCGTGTACTGCTCTGTGACATTCGAGAAATGTCAATTAACGGCCCTGACCTAACTAACGAATGGCTGACAGCGTTGGCCGCAAAAAGGCTAAACCTGACTAAACTCTATATAAATTTTGGGCATCAACTGGAAAAAAATAATGATATTCCTCAATTACCAGTTATTTTTAACGCATTTCCTAGGATGCGTTATTGTACATTTGTCAGATACGCATACGATGGTTGGATGCAAGACATTTTGGACTGTCAAAAATGTAATTTACGAATATTTTCGATTGAATCAGACGATTCTTTCAAGTTGTTTAGTTTTCGGCCTGAAGACTTGTGCCAACTTGTGAGCGTAAGTTTATACATAGATTGGCATTTAGCGTATTATATAAATGTTATAAATTATAATTTTAGTCTCAACACAGCAAATTTCGTCTGAATATACGGTGGAAGTACACTTCTCGTCGAGTTCTTCCTAGTCTACGTGATCGCCTTTTTTCATTATTTAAACCTTACTTTGAAAACGCAGACGTGTGCGATGATTGGGATATCAATTTGGAAATTGGAACCGCTAACTATCGTTATAAGTTACAACCTCTTATTCAACGGGCATATATACCGTTTTCTAAGAAACCCAAGAATCCTGTGGCCTTGAAATTTTAAAAATCATCCATGATTTCATTTTTTTATTACGCTCTTCTATTGCTATTTTTGAATTTAAATTTATGTTGAATTTCATAAACCTTTCCGTTTCCGTGTACTTTAATAACATCTCTACATTTCCAAACATCCTTCTTCCTACAAAATAACAAAAAAATACTGTCAGCAGAGCCAAAAAGACCATAACAAAGATGTAGCTGATGTTTAATGAATGAACCGTCTCATCGACACCCTCACTTCCGTCTACGCATTTGGATAGCCCTATGAATAAGTAAGTCGATGCGGCACATTACCGAAGCGTTCATTTGACCATTATTGTCAGACGTTATTAGTTTCCGTGCCAAAATGGGTGCATTTCGGGTTAAAAGTGTAAACAAACCCATTTTTGCGTGTTTTTTGTTTTGTCTGTGCGTAATTACCACTTTTAAAGCCCTTTATTACTCTGATAACTTAACAATGCAGAAAATATCTAACTTATGAACACTGCGACTTTGTTTATAAGAACATGTCTCTACCATAACGCCCCAAAAATATCCATGCAAACTTTATGAAGGTAGAAGTGACAACCATTGGGTCCAAAAAACGGTTGGCATCACAAAACAGGGAAAGTTTTTTGGTTTTATTAGGGTGTTGGGGGGATGTTTGAGGGTTTGATTTTGCTGTAGTTATGGTAAAATGCATCCATGGTGATTATAAGTTAACAGTGGTGTTCTAGGGTGTTATTAACAGTTTTTTGTTCATAATTGGCACAAAAGACCAACTTTTCACGGCAAATAACCCGTCTATCGTCGATTGTGTTGAGCTAATCGAATAAATTTCTGTTTTGTTCATGAAAATTTTTACGGTTTGTTAGCTCTGAATTATCCTACAAGCAGTCCGCATCGAGGAACGGCTGTTCTGTAACTGGTCCTGGTCTTTGTCCCTTGAGGCCATCAAAATAGTCCTTACATGAAATGAGAAAATTAAAACCCCTGACGCTATGGTTGTTTCGAAAAGCGAGAAGATACGGGTGACTCATAAAATAAATCACAGCCAAGAATGGCATCTTACTGTTTTCCGTGTTTGTAGTACCTCTTTTTTTCTATTTATATGATGCCATTCACGCCCATCGAATTTAACTGTGCTCTCATGCCGGATTTGCATTGACAATTGTCAGAGTCCATCAGCGTATGTATACCTTCTGATGGCACTGCAGCCTTTTTTTGTTTCGCGTAACAATTTTTGGTCCCATCTAATGTGTAGCAACGGCCATGGCACAAAAATAACGCAAAAAAAACTGACCTTTGTCATGTCCATTTTCGGTTGTGTTTCGTATGTCATGGCATGCCGTGGCACTTATCTGTTCTTCCCAGATATCCGTAGTTTCAGCTAATCTATCCGTGTTTGTTTTATCACGCCATGTATAAAAACCATTGCTGTGTTTTGTATATCCGCGGAAATGCAACCTAATCCCTCTTTCCGTCAGTCAGATGGGATACATGCATACAGTGTGCCCTCTGGAAACGGCACGGTGCCACAGGGATATAAAAACTGTTTCCATTTTTCATCCACAATCTGCAGAACAGCAGCTCATAAAAAAGTCATGCACTTGTGCCACGTTTTTTGAGAATGACACGACTGTCATTTACGGGAATGACGTTTTGATGCGCTGTCGGGGGGCTTTCGGCAAAGGTGAACAATGGCACCATGGTCTGTTTCGGGAAATGATTTTTGATATTGCTCTGTTTGCTGGGCGCTTTTCAAACCCTGCAAAGTGTATATTCTTTCCAGATCGCATGCGTTGTGCCGTCAAAAATGACATCAAAGAGCGCATGGAAATGAAATAAAACGTTTATTTTTTTCTTAATCAAGTAAAGATGTAAAAAAACACCTATAAAATGCCTCATAAAGCACATATGTGTTTCAAAGTGCAATAAGCGCACCTGACTGACCCTCCCTGACACATTTCAAACATTTAGATTCTAGACTTCCGGGAATTTCGACAATCCGTTGAACGCACAAATATCCATAGCAACTGTGTTCATAGCATTGTTGGGTGTCCTCATTTTTTGTTAAAATCTACAATAGAATCGTTTAACCCTGAATAATTTTCCCCCCAAAAGTCTCATCTCCATGGCCCTATACCGTTGCCATTGGCATTATTGCTCAAATGGTAATCAATGCAAATAGATTCAAACAGAACTTTTGGTTTCATTCACATTTCCAAAATTGTCAGTAGTCTTTGTCCATTTGCCACAGTTTCAACCAAAAAAGTGACGAGAATTAGCAACGGTCCACGGTGCCATCGGCCCGTCGCGAAGGGACGACCGACGGCTATGCTACAACACACCGGTCTGGTTTGGGCTAACTAAAACCCCTGTCGACCTCATAGTGCCGTTGGTCGACAGCGGTGTCGTCTTTCTCTCCTGGGGTGTTTTGTTTTTTTTCTGGTTTGCCCTGAGGGCATTTGAACAATGTTCAAATTGAAGTGCTTGAAAAAAGTCGGTCAATTTCAAAAGGGGATTTTGAACGGTGGAACTAAAAGTGCTTTCTCTAAAAATTTTAACTTTATTAACATCACTAATCAGTTATCAGTAATCAGTAAATATGTTCAAATTTCATGTTAACTTGTGCCATCAACCAGATTGCAGATTGCTGCCATCATCCGCTTACTTAATCCTTCTATATTTTTCATAGGACTGCCCCAGACGGCACCTATGACTATTCACTATTCAAACCCGGCATAGAAACAACTAATAAAACTCTTTTTTATGCGTATATTTACCCCGTTAACCCTGTTAAATATAATGGTTGACATGCTTAATGGATTTACCATTTTTTTGTTTGTTTCACAGCGCGGTTTGACATGTTCAATGTGTTGAGCGGATTAGCACCTCCTTTTTCAATGCATACAATCTTGGCTTTTGTTTGGGGAAATCCTTTATGCCCTGGGGAGCTGTTTGCGCGGGAATGAATGAATGATGATAAAAACGATGTTCAACACAATGAAAAAAGTTATTATCGCTGTTCTATATTCACATTTCAGCCAGATTTCCCCAATCCCACGTGTTACGTGAGCCCTATTGCCAGTGTTGCAAAACCACGGGTGAGGCGCTTCACGGCGCCAACCACACAACGATACTCGGTTCAAGATGATGCGAATTAAGGAAGCCATCCAGAGACGGAAACTCATTCAACAATTGAATGATGAGTACGCTCAGAATTATGGCGATGATGTTGATCGTGAGTTTTGGGTTTCAATTTTTATGAAATTCCAAGTCTATTGACGGCATTTCAGAGGTTTATCAAAACCCAAACAGTCCCATCAGCAAAAAACTCCCCGAAGTGCCATCAGATTCCTTCGCGAGTCAACATGCCAATGGCAGCGCGGGTCTTTTCCCCGAAGAACAGCGCCTCAAGCAATTCCGCGCCTTTGTTCGTGATATTTCGGCGAAACTCTCCTATCCGCAACGCCGTGCCCTCCGAGTCACTTGGAATCGCCTCAGTGAAGCCCCAAAAACTTCCGGCAGGGGCACCCTTCAGATAATGGAAAAAATATTCGATCGAATGATCGCCAAAGAAAGTGCCGTCATGACAGTATACTACCGTAGTGCTTTCATCAAATGTATTGAAGACCGAAAACTTCGATGCCAAGGACGGTCTGTTGTCACCCTCCGTGACCACGCCCATTTATTGATTGATTTTATTGACACAGTTTTGGCGATTATGTTTGATGAACCAGTGACGAAAGCCGTCTTCGATCCAACGACCATTGGCAGGGTTCATGCACCACTAATCCCGCTCGGTTTCGATCGAAACATGTGGATAACCCTCGGGGAATGCTTCGCGGAAGTCATGTTTTCCCAAGATGTTATCCGGGCCTATCCCCATGCCGCGGGAGCTTGGTCGCTATTAGCCGTGGCCTGCACGGACAAAATGTATTCGGCATGTAAGATGGCAGCCCTCCAACCACCACGAATGAAAACACCATCGAGTTTGCCGTCGAGTTCGAGCATCGCTCAATCGACAACATCGAAAAAGTCGCTGACCCATTCGGCAACATCGAATCAGATAGCAACATCGAAGGGTTCACCGACGGCAGTTTCTGCCAGTTGTCGAAGCCTGGATACCATCGGCCACAATGGAACAACGCCAGTGCCACCGAATACTGCGAGATCAGCGATAACGGGTGGACCATCGTCGCTGTCGAGCAGTATTTCATCACTTCCATTGGCTTGCCCTTTCGGAACACCACGAACATTGCCGACCGATCCGGGCTGTCGGCGACGACTGAAAAGTGCCAATTCAATGGCTGATGTCATGATGAATGTTTCGAGTCCGAAAGAGAAAACTGTTTTTTGATCGAAAGTTTATGTGGACAAAATGAGATTACCCAAATAAGCCTTATGTAGTCATTATGAATTGCCTTTGATCTCTTAACAGGGCCCTTTGCCGGTTGAAAAACTGTTTACCAGATGAGTCGTCATTAACAAACCCTGTTTTACATTAGCCAATTGTTGTTTTATGTATGCCAAAGAATGAAAATTACATGTACCATGCAGATGAAAAAAGTCGGTTAAAAAAGACAGCAGCTGTCAGCGACTGTCAGTCAAACTTTCGCACTAAGAGTTACTTTGGGGGGCTTGGCGGTACATTTGTGCGCGATTTTCTTTGCACCCTCATCGCCGGTCTTTTATCACGTGTTATCACTACTATCCTTGCCGTTTCATAGCTGTTTCCTCTTTCCAATCGATAAGAGAGATCCAGAGAACATTTTAGAAAGAAATTTGAGCAGCTTGGCACGAAGAAGGCCTCAATTTTTGACGTCTTCGGCTCTTTCCCGTCAATGTTCCTTTTTATATATCCTAATGTCGTATTCCTGGCTTTTATGTCATTATTTCATCTGTAAACACTACTAAAAGGTGTTCTGTATTGTTTGACGTGGTTACTGGAGCAGAGGAGAGTAATCGCTTGAAATCAGTTCCAACACTGTGGTGGCCACTGTTTCATCACGTAAAACTGCTCAAATTCCTTTGTAAAATGTTGCTAGGATCTCTCTTATCGATTAGAAAAAGAAAACAGCTATGAAACGGCAAGGATAGTAGTGATAACACGTGATAAAAGACCGGCGATGAGGGTGCAAAGAAAATCGCGCACAAATGTACCGCCAAGCCCCCCAAAGTAACTCTTAGTGCGAAAGTTTGACTGACAGTCGCTGACAGCTGCTGTCTTTTTTAACCGACTTTTTTCATCTGCATGGTATGTTGCTTATAATAAAATGTTTAAATTCCTCATTGAAACTAACTACAGTAACCGGCTACAGTATCCTTTGTCGATTTACAAATCAGCAGTCTTTTTCCAAATCGTTTTCAAGTTCGCGTTTTTCGCCGTTTTCGTATTGCATGCAAATTTCATTTTTGGCGAAATGCGACCAGCCGACTACGACCAAACGTCGTTTTTTCACGGACGCGTGACACGCTTGACCACCGACATTTCATTCATTCTTGAATCTCCTGAATTACGTTGAACTTCTTGATTCACTGCCCAACCCAACTCAAACCCCCTACATCTGTCGAAAGGTGATCATTTTCTTTTTAAATTTTCTCTACGGCGCCTTCGAATGCAGCAACATCAATGTTTCTATTCCATTTGTTTTTGTTTATCTTTGCCTCCCCCTTGTTCTGAAGATTACAATCTTTTCGCGCTGTTCAAAAAAGTGCATATTACTTTAGCCACGGCGCCATTTCACATTTTATTAGCATCCACAGAGCGCGGCGCTTTTCGCATTTCCGCAACCCCGGATGTGTTTTCCCATTTCCTGTTGTTTTCCCTTTTTCAATCGCGTTGTCTATTGATTCTTCGATCACAGTCATTTCCAAAGAAACTGAAAAGTCGTTTTTATGCGTAGCATTTGCCATTTTGTCGTCTACATAGTTGCCCGCGTCACCATTATTCGTATTTTGATTTGTTCGGCGACATTGACAAATGCGTAACCCGTTGCCGGTGGAGATCGTCCAATATCAGTTGCCAGTCTTTCCAGAGATGACCACCGACATGTTCTCTCCGCAATCTGGTCGTGTATTGAGGCATCATCCGGTTGGTTTTTTGCTTGTTTTGGCGGTTTGGTAATGATGCAAGGTTTGCAGATGTGGAAGCATTTCGACTCTGGCGATCAACCAAAGTGTAATCGATGTAGTGCGACTTTCTCGAAGAATGATAGTGTCAGCGTTTTTCTGAATCATATGAAAAAGAAACATCAAGAAGTCGATGTCAGCGATGTTACGGTTGTTTCAAGGCCAGCGCGCAGGGCACTGCGATCGTCGACTGCGAGGCCTATAAATTGTGAGTTTTGGGATGTCATGTTTCATGGATGGCGTGATTGCTGAAAACTTGTGATAACGAGATCCAAACCTTTCAGACGCCGAATCATCCCCACGATACAGCCGCAGTCGTTCATCCTCCGAATCCGAAGCAGCTGATCCCGACTACCTTGAATCCCAAGCAGCCGATCCCGACTACATTGAATCTCAGGCAACCGCCGTCACTACACCCCGAAGCACTCAAAACACTCCAATCACCATCATTACGCTAAGCAGTCAGCGTACTTCTACCCAGGGTACCGGGCGTAGTTATACTCCTGTTAAGCTGATTTCCGACGATGAAAGCGACAATGACGAAGTCCCCACCCGAACTGTTTCCCCAGCTCCACCGCCATCTTTTCGCGGTGAAGATTCTGAATCTGCAACTCCGCCACCGGCAAAAAAGCGGCGTCAAACAACCGGATCTCAAAATGATTTCACCGACTTTGACTCATGGGTCAAAGACAGCGGGTTCATGACTATGAAGGCCAACGAACTTCCTGGCGTCAACTTTGTGTTCGAAGATTCAACTTCATTTAAATTTGTAGAAGATGGAGGAAAACGGCTTGTTTTCAAAATTAAGTCGGACCATGTTGTCGTAAAGACCCTCGACAGTGATGGTGATCTTGAAAAACAATTTCAGTGGCCGAAGGGCGTCGGATTCATTGCTTTAGTTTTGGGCACGGTTGATTTGACGTTTAAATTTTGTTAGAATTTGTTATTCGATCTGTTTTATCGTTTGTCTAAGTGATGAATGTTATGAATCTCAATGTAATTAGTGTTCCCTTTTAAAATTGTATGTTTTTGTTGTTTATTGACGTTGTTTGTGCCGTGAGGCCATAATAAAGTAATAGGAAGAATAGTTGCAATTTATTAGAGCTTCAAAGCCATACTTACTCAATACTCATATTTTAATTGATTGGTTTGAAAAAAGAGCAAGTTATTACAGTAATACTAATAAAGAGAAAGGTCATTAAACGTTTGAAAAGTGGCATCGCATGTGATTGTCACTTGGTTATTGACAATGCCACCAATTCGTCGAAGTTCTTCGTGTGAGATAAGTTTTGGAAAGCCAGAAAGACTATCAGTCTCTACGATCATGTTGAACTTTTCTAAAAGTTTTCGTGGTTGAAAAATAACGTCAGTTATGACACTGGTGAAAACTAACTTTCAAAAGTCGTGCCGAGAATTCGAATCACACCACTCATAGTGACCGTTTTCTTTTCGGTTGTAGATGCTTCAACAAACAAGCTAACATGCTTCTTTCCCCCGAAGCTATCGCCAGCGGGGAAACATTTTAGTCGCCATTGGTGCGTGTCGGAATCCTTGACAAACTCTTTTGGAGTACTGTCAAACTCGCCAATGTCGTTGTCATCGAGTTGGCATTCCAGGAACGAAATGGTAATCAAATCTTTAATTTTTGTCGGTATGTTAGGTTTTTCTTTCGCAGGAACTTCAAAGGTCGGCTCGGAGGGTGTAAAAAATCTGATTTTGCAGACAATATCAATGATGTCGTTTTTGTGATGAGCATGTTTGACTAGTTTATGTGAAAAACTCTTGCTAACTCCGTCAAAGTCAATTTCGTCAAAGTTGGAGAAAAAAGCCACTGCAATTTTAAAAATTTATAAGTATAAGTGAGCGTCGTTGTTTGAAAAAGCACTTACGTTGACTTTGGGCACCATTAATTGACATTGCAGAGGATGCTTCCATCATTATCGGACCGCCAGTAATGGCAAAATACACGCTGACATAACCCTTTTCTTTCTCTGTTTCACCACAAGGGTAGTACAGACTCCACCACGTAATGCCGCCCACTGTTTGCTTTTGTTCAACAACTCTTTGCCCAGGTTGGTAAGTTTCAATCATTTTTCGATCAAATTTGATGGTATAACTGTCTTCAAATAGCTCTAGCTGAAACGGTACTGGTTAGTCATGTCGAAAAAAATGCATTCTTTTCAACCTTGCTCCAAGCATTTATTGTCGCCTTCGGAATTTTAAACTTTACATCAACTTTAATTGAGAAAATTCCATCTTTTATGATGTCACCACGTCGAAGTTTGTCATGGCTTATGACTTTTACCCATCCCTCGTTATCATTTTTGCTCCGAAACTCTGTATCTTGCTCTACAAATGCGTTAGTAATGTTTCAATTAATCAGTCAAAATCAAAAAATACCTTTCACATCAGATCGCAGCACTGTTACAGTTCTGGTTAATTCGAAGCCAATGGTTGAAGTATAAACACCGACAGAAACATTTTGATTTTCGTCATCCGTAACTCCATTAGGATAGCATTCAATCCACCAAAATAAGTTTTTACACCGTAGTACTGGTCGTCGGGGCGATGAAACGCCATCGGGTGGTTCAAATAGGTTCAACCAATCAGCGTCAATAGCCAAAGTTTCAGTGTCTTCAAATTCGTAAGACTAAAAAGTACAAAATTACGTTGAAAACATTTAAAAATTAAGTAATTTCGTTTACCATAGTTAACCGGCGCTCATCAATATTAAGTAAAATTGAAAGAATAGCAACGCAAAGCAACCGACCACTCTTATTAAAAAGCAGCAAGCAAGAATGAATCTATTTGCATCTTTTCCGTAGGTATAACGACCGCCTTAACCGTTCTTATCAGTGCATCAGGAGCATGTTGTCTTATGTACTAATGTAAAGGAATTTAGGGCGTGCACAGTCTGCATTTTTTTAAATGTGGACTAATAAGTTGAAGAAAAGTTGATAACGGTCTTACTCGTCATGAGACAATTGATGTAAGAAACCTTCCGTCTAGATAAGAGCAATAACGTTTGACAGAACTAAATACATAAACTTTAAATTTATCTATTTAAATCACACATACATATTGCTTTGCCTGATCTGTCAATGTACTATATCAGGTAAAATTGAATTACAAACAGTTCAATAATAACCTCGTCGTCCTCTTCCGAAACCATCCGCCGTCATGATCACCCCGACATAGCCGGCTGTCATCGGTCGAGCTGGGGTCATCGTATAAACTGGTGGCGGGGGAGCATAGTTTTGTCCACCGTACATTTTATTGTTCTCATACGGGTTGACTTGGCGTTGAGGTCGACTGCTACGGATGGCATCTGCGATGACTGACGTCAGACAAATGCCCTGGAAACGGGATTTTGTAATGCTGTCAGACATGTACTATGTTGAAACTTACGCAAAGACAACGCAAAAGACAGAAAACGATTAGCCAGAAAATGAAAAATGCCAAAATGGAAATGAGAATCCACAACCATGCCCAACGGCGACAATTATTGTTGCGGTTACGGTGATTTTTGTGGTTGTTGCCGTTCCAGCTGCAATTATTGTTGTTGTTTCCATTGTGGTTGTTATCAGGGTCATCGTAATAGTCATCGATTCCAAAAAAGGGCCAAGAAGTGGGGTCAGTGGTTCGATTTTTATGGCTGTGGTGGTGATGGGTTGTCGCGGTGGAGTTTGTGGGATGGGTGGTGAGGGTTGAATTTGTTGAGGGGGCTGGTGTGACGGTTGAAGTGTTGGTGCCAGTCGGGGTATTTGAAACTGTTGTATTAGTGTTTGAAGTTGGATCAGTTTGAACAGTCGTAGGGACCGCTATTGTCGTATTTGAAGGTTTTGTCGACGTTGAAGTTGGCTCAGAATCCGTCGAAATCACATTTTCATCTACTGTAGTTGCATTTTGACTTGTCTGAGTCGCCGTTGTACCACCTCCAGTACTTCCACCCCCATCGGTGGAACCATCCGTCTCCACCGTCGTCACTCCATCAGTTGAAACCGCTCCCGACGTCTGAGCAACCCCATTTGTACTCTGCGTCTGATTATTTGACGGCACTCCAGTCGTCAAATTGTCACCAACCACCGGTGCCACCGCCGCCGTTGTCGTCGTCGCCTCACTGCCCCCAACCGAAGTCGTCACATCTCCAATCACAGTGCCAACACTGCTTTGACCATTTGATTCATCACAATTCCAAACCACCGTAGCCACGAACACAAAATAAAAGCGGTTCATGACCTGATCAACACTCAAAAATGAGACAAAATCCGAAACTTGCTGAAAACACAAAGCAAAGTCATCCAAATCCCTCAAAAAATGCAACCCCTTCATGTCAACTGCCATGGCTGCTTAGCAACGGCATTTCCGTGATGGCACTCTTAACAAAACACCAATGTGCCTAGAGACAATAAAGGGAGTGCTTTTTGTGCCGCGTGTTCGTGCCTAAACCGCCCGAGAGGGAGGGTTTGCAGGCTTCAACAAAGACACACGGAAGCTGTTTCCAATTAAGTATGGATGGAGGTCAAAAGTTGGTCGACGTCAAATACAGTATGCCCGTGGAATCCGATGGATGAAAAAGTGAAGCAAAAATGAGAAAATTTCATGGCTCGAGGATGGTTAGATGCGTATTTCGCTGCGAGACCAATGTGATGACAATTTTTTGCAGTCGGTCAGTCGCATAGGGTGCAGCGTTGGTTGGACTCTCACTGTCGGAAATGCTAATTTTTGGTATCTTGGGGGCTTTACCAGTGAATGTTGTCCATTCTGATTCCCTTTTTCTGTTTTAGCTATCATCAAACGACTGTTGACTTGAATCATGGGTGTTTCGGAGAAGGAGAATGCGCCGGTCAAGGCTGAAGATTCGAAGGAAAAGCTGAAGTCCAGCAAGGATAAAAAGTCGAAGAAGGATGCCGCTTCAGAGATGGTTTGTCTTTTCGCACCTTTAAAACGCTTTTTCATACGATAATTTCAGACGGAGGAAGATAAGAAGCTCCAAGACGACCTCAATCTCCTCGTTGAACGTCTTTCGGTATATTTTATCCCCGTTTTCAATATTATAAACTTAATTTTAACTTCCAGGAGCCCAATGAACAACTCTATCCCCCCGCCCTTGAGATGATGAAGACCCTCATCCGTGCATCGACCACCTCCATGACTTCCGTTCCCAAACCGTTGAAGTTCATGCGCCCTCATTATCGCCGGATGAAAGAAATCCAGGAGAAGATGTCCCCAGGCCCGTGGAAGAAGTCCTGCGCTGATATCATCTCCGTTCTTTCCATGTGCTCCGACGAGACAAATGATTGCATCAACTATCGCCTGAAGGGCATGGCCGAACCCATCAGTGACTGGGGCCATGAATATGTGCGTCACTTGACGATGGGTCTCGCTTCGGAGTGGCGATTCGCTGATGCGCCGCGTCGAGAGGAGCTTCTGAAGTTGGTGAAGGACATTGTCGGCTACCATATGCGTCACAATGCCGAAGTCGAAGCATGTGATCTCCTTTTGGAGATCGAACAACTCGACATGTTGCTGAATTACGTCGAGGAAGTTGATCACAGCCGAGTTTGCATGTATCTGTTGAGCTCGGCACCATTGACGCCGGACCCTGATAACATGATTATCATTCGAACGGCAAAGGATATCTATTTGAAGTTTGAACGGCGATTGGAAGCGATGCGATGTGCGATTATGTTGAATAGTCCGGAGTTGATCAAGACTATCTTTAGTGAATGTAAAGATCCGTAAGTTTATGAACGGAGTTACTTCATTTGCACTTACTGTTTTATGAACGCGGTTTTTCCATCTGCACAAAACGGGTTATTGCTTTTGCGCGTTCATGCAACTGTGCAAATGTAATGTTGCGCGTTCATAAAAAGAAGAGTGCGAATGGACAGATCCTTATTTGCAACACTTATTTTGCACTCTTTTCAGCCTCATGAAAAACCAAATGGCCATCCTTCTCGGCCGTCACCAAAGCTTCTTTGACCTTCCTGGCGCCTCGAAGGAAGACACCGACCTCAATTCCAACATGTCTCTCACAAAGCATTTCCATTCCCTCGCCAAGGAGCTTGACATTATGGAGCCGAAAACGCCTGAGGGCATTTACAAATCTCACCTTGAACAGACCCGTAGGCACTATACTTCCTGTATTTTGACCATTTTGTTCTTCCAGGTCCCTTTTCCTCCGCCCTCAGCGAATCCAACCGCCTCAACATTGCCGCCTCATTCGTCAATGGCTTCGTCAACTGTGGCTTTGGCGTCGACAAAATCCTCCAAGACACCGAGACCGCGAACAAATTCTTCTACAAAAACCGTGAATTTGGAATCATGTCGGCTGTGGCTTCCCTCGGGCTGATCTATCGCTGGGACATTGACAATGGCCTTGCTCAAGTTGATCGTTTTCTTTATGCCAACGACGATTACATCCGTGCCGGATCACTCTTGGCTGTTGGAATCATTTCCTCCGGCGTCCAAGACCCATGTGACCCTGCTTCCGCCCTATTGATGGACCATGTTCACAGTGATCGCCCATGTATGCGGATTGGCTCCATCTTTGGATTGGGTTTGGCCTATGCCAACTCGAAGCGCGAAACCGTCGTCAAAGAAGAGGATGGTGGTGTCATCTTTGAATTGAAGAAGGTCCTGGCCGATCAGAAGCCATCAGCTACCAGTGAAGTGAAGGGTTTGGCCGGGATGTCGCTCGGATTTATCCTTGTCGGAACTGCCGACCATAAAGTCGCAATGGACATGCTTCATTTGTTGATGGATAAGTCGGAGGCCGAGTTGACGGACTATAATTGGAGTTTTGTGGCACTTGGGATCGCGTTGATCTTTTTGGGTGGGGATTTTCGGGATTTAAAGCTCGATTGTTGGCGTCTTTCCAGGAACCCAAGAAAAGTCCGAAGTCTTCGTCGAATCTCTGCGCTCTCTCCCGGACCCCTTCGGCAGCATGGTCTCTACGCTGGTCGACGTTTGTGCCTATGCTGGCACTGGCAATGTTCTCAAGATTCAGCGCCTTCTGCACATCTGCTCCGAGCACTATGAATCCGATCCCGATGCGAGTGAGAAGCGTAAATCCCAGAAGGACAACTCTTCCAAGTCGTCGGCCGATCCGAAGAAGGCGAAACCCAGTGAAACATCGCCATCCAAGCCGGCGACCCCGCCGGCCAAATCGCCAACCAAAACCGAAGCCCCCAAGCCGAAGGACCCCAAAGCCAAGGAAAAGGTCGATCTATCCCCCCAGCAAGCCGTTGCCGTCCTCGGAATCGGGCTCATTGCCATGGGCGAGGATATTGGCTCCCAAATGGCAATCCGCATGTTCGGGCATCTCATCCGCTATGGAGAGCCGCCAATTCGTCGAGCTGTGCCGCTCGCGCTTGCGTTGCTCAGCGTTTCCAACCCGCAGTTAAATCTGCTCGAAACCCTCTCCAAATTCACCCACGATGCCGATGTCGACACGGCTCGAAATGCCGTCTTTGCCCTTGGTCTCGTCGGAGCCGGCACCAATAATGCCCGCCTCGTCACGATGCTTCGCCAATTGTCAACCTTCCACTACAAGGATCCCGTCAGTTTGATGCTTGTTCGAATCGCTCAGGGCCTAGCACATCTCGGCAAAGGCACAATGACGTTGAATCCGTTCCATTCGGACCGTCAACTCATGTGTCCCACGGCGGTCGCGGCCATCTTTGCGACGTGTTTCAGCTTCTTGGATGCACCGACGTGTAAATTTGGATCACACTAATTTTTTTTTTTAGAGCTAATTTCAGGCGTCTTGAACAACCACCAACACTACCTCCTATACTCACTGGTCCTCGCCGTCCAGCCACGGCATCTCGTCACCCTTATCGAGGATGAACTCCACAAAGGCACCCTGAAATCCGTCAATGTTAGTGTTCGCGTCGGCCAAGCTGTCGATGTCGTCGCGCAGGCGGGTAAGCCGAAAACGATCACGGGCTTCCAGACGCATACGACACCGGTTTTGTTGGCCCATGGCGAACGTGCTGAATTGGCTACGGATGAATGTGAGGTTTATTGGGTTTTTCATTTGTAAAATAATCTTTTCAGACATTTCGCTGACGCCCTACCTCGAAGGCCTGGTCATCTTGAAGAAAGCTCCCGCAAGTACGGCGTCTGCCCGTTAAATATCGACTTTTATGAAACTAATTATTGTTCGATGCGATTTTCTACTGATTTTCTTTTCAAAAAATAAAAAAGTTACTTCTGTGACTGTTTGGTCGATAGATTATTTTTCTGATATCCGTTTCAGGGGCGTATTCAAAGGGCGAAATTTTTCGAGCAATTTTTGGAAAATCCTAAGGGGGGACCAAGGGAAAAATTTTTGCCAAACTCGTGAAAACCCGCCAAATCCCTTTGGTCCCCCCTTACCCTCTTTTTGACGGATCCGAGATATGGGGGGGCAGAACACCCCCTACCCCCCCCCCCCCCTAAATACGCGCCTGATCCGTTTTTCTCGCTATATGTGTTCTTTGTTGTAAAACCCTTGCACACTGATAAGAACACTAAAAATGGTCGTCATATGTATCGATCAACGCCCGAGTTCATTACAAAATGCTAACGGAAAGGCGTGCTACATTTGAAAGGAAAACTCAGTTCATTCTTGTTTGTTTCTTCTCAACAGGTCGGTCGTCTCGTTAGCAGTCGTATTTTTGTTAACCGTTATTTGGTAATTATGGTAAGTTATAACGTTTTTAAATACTTTCGTGAAGAACCTTCTTTTAGTCTTACGAGTTCGAAGACACTTATACTTTGGATGTCAAGGCAGATTGGTTTAATCTATATGAATTAGATGATTGTTTTGCATCGCCCCGACGACCAGTACCACGGTGTAAAAATTTATTTTGGGGGATTGAATGTTATCCTAATGGATTTCGGTGCATATCAGAGCAAAATATTATTGTGCGTGTTTATACTTCAACTGGTGGCTTCGAATTAACCACGATTGTGACAGTTCTGCGATCTGATGTGAAAGGTATTTTTTGATTTTGACTGAATAATTGAAACATAACTAACGCATTTGTAGAGCAAGATACAGACTTTCGGAACAAAAGTGGTTTCTATGGATGGATAGAAATCATAAGCCATGACAAACTTCGACTTTTCGACATCATAAAAGATGGAGTTTTCTCAATTAAAGTTGATGTAAAGTTCAAAATTCCGAAGGCAACAATAAATACTTTGAGCAAGGTTGAAAAGAATGCATTTTTTTCGACATGACTAACCAGTACCATTTCAGCTAGAATTATTTGATGACAGTTACATTGTCAAATTTGATCGAAAAATGATTGAAACTTACAAACTTGGACAAAAAATCGTCGAACAAAAACAAACAGTGGACGGCATTACGTGGTGGATTCAATACTACCCTTGTGGTGTAACTGAGGAAAATAAGGGTTATGTCAGCGTGTATTTTTACATTACTGGCGGTCCGATAAGGATGGAATATTCCTGTGCAATGATGATTGATGGTGTTCAAATTCAAAGTAAGTACTTTACAAATAATGATTGTAAGCCTCACTAATGAAATTGCAGAGACACAATGTCGAGATTTTAAGGATAATGATTATTGGGGTTTTCAATGTTTTTCACACAAACTAGTCAAACTCGCTGATCACAAAGACGGCATTATTGACATCGTGTGTAAAGTCAAATTTTTCAAACCAATTACTGACCGTCGGATTTCTGTGGAGCAAAACCCGACAGTAAGTTTATTTTATTATGCATGCACATCTGTACTTTATATATATGAGATTCTTTAAAGAAAACATTCGTCAATGATTCGATTGCTATCTCGGTCCTGGAATGCCAGCTCACCGACAATGAGATCGGTGAGTTTGACAGTACTCCAAAAGAGTTTGTCAAGGACTCCGACAAACACCAATGGCGACTAAAATGGTTCCCGGCTGGTGACAGCTTCGGGGGAAAAAGACACGTCAGTTTGTTTGTTGAAGCATCTACAACCGAAACAAAAACAGTCACTATGAGTGGTGTGATTCAAATCCTCGGCACGACTTTTGAAAGTTAGTTTATGCAGTGTCACGATGTTATTTCTAACCATAAAAACTTTTAGAAAAGTTCAACATGATCGTAGAGACCGACAGCCTTACTGGCTTTCCAAAACTCATCTCACACGAAGAACTTCGACGAATCGGTGGCATTGTCGATAACAAAGTGACAATCACATGCGAAGCTACTTTTCACACTTTTGATTATCTTTGTTTAAATTAAGTTGTTAGTTCGACTTTTAGTAAATCTATATGTGAACTTACACCAGTAATAACTTGTAACAGTCACTTAATGCTACGCCTTATCTCACCGAAAATTTAATCAATAAAGGTAACATTTATAACAAAAACAGTGCAAACAACAACAATGCAAATGACAACAATGCAAACATGAAACCCATTCTGCGAGCGTTTCGGTTACTTATCGCGATAAATCTTCCGTTGAGGGTAGTCGAATGTCAGCTTCTCGCCAGGTTGGATGTCGCGATTGGCGTAGAGAAACAGCTTCTTCTTCCCCTTTCGGCCACGGAGAATGTTATCCATGTTAAAGCTGCACGAGTGGTTGAGAACATTCAAACGAGACTTTGGATAATACTTCTTGCGACGAACATGGATTCGCATAATCAAACAAAGAACAACGACAGATGATTCGGATAATGAATTCACAAAACTAACAATACGATTTCGGAGAGTGAGAGCTCCAGCCTTCTTCTGCGTAGTTTGAGCGGACTTCTTGCGTTGAGCCATGGCGGGTACTTGGAAATCAATTGGAAAGATTGACAAATGACGGCACGAATAACTAGATATAACATAGGATTAAAAACGACACGGTTTCTCATGAAAAAAAGGAATACAAAAAGCAACGCTCGCGGCACAAAGGTGAGCGCATTCACTTGTCACAACGTTTATGGATTGTAATCAGGAAGATACGTAAGGATAATCAACCAGAAAAAACAAATGATGAAGCATCAAACTGTGGCTTTCATCGCAAACAACGACGACATCAGCTTTAGCTGATGTCGTCGTTGGAAATCAAACGTTGGCTGCCAGTTCGAAAAAAGAATTCGTTGTAAGAGTGAATTTGGGGCACTCAATTGCCATCGTTGTTATTGACACTGTTGGAGAAATTATCTTGGACGATCCGCTTCTCTGAATGTACAGTCCTCGGCGAATTTGCAGAATTGATAGTCGGCGAAGTCGGATTCATTGCAGGTGTCACTGTGTGATGTGATAACGGCGATTTCGAGACTTGTTGAACGTGATTAGCGGATTTGACTGCTGCAACAGACTTCTTTTTGGATCGAACACAAACGCAAATCACAGCAATGATAACTGCGAGAAGTCTGAAAGCGTAAGTATAATAGTATAGAAGTAATTCTTTGAATGTAACAAACACACACCAATAACAGCACAACACAAATGGCAATTATTATTTTGATGTTCAATGTGTTGCCTGAATCCTTCTTTTTTGGTAGTGATGCACCATTCTGAATCAAGAAGCAACATATGGGTAAAAAACAACCCCAGTCATGTTTGACTTACAACAATCACAGTACATCGTGGTATCTGGTTTATGGTAAAGTTCTGACGGCTATCAACAACGTGTCGAGGACAAAACGTATCACTGACTTCATCAGAAAACTCGAAATAACCGTCATCACCACGAGTTTCCGAAGACAATGCATGACCCCTCTTTCCGTTCAAAATAAATATAATGCATTGTCCCTTGGGGCATCTGTAGCTATGGTTCATGTACGTTACTCTTAAAAACTGAATTTATGATAAACTAGTGAAACATTAGCACTTGCTTATCGTTATTAACAGTAGTCTTGGCCGCATAACAGATTTGAAAATCATCAAAGCATGTCTCAGGATTTTTTACTGTAAAACTCAACTTTTCGGGCACGACAAGTTCAATGGATCCTAAACCAACTAGTTCGACGCCACCTTCGACTTCTCTCGCGATTTCAGCTGCATGAAAATGGCAAATCAACAAGAAACCAAAGACAACTACGGCAGTTTGAACAGTCAGCATTTTGAAGTTGGTTGACTCACACAAATTTGGCAGCATTCAACGACATAAACAGAAAGGAAAAACTGACTCAAAAATTTGTTACATTCAAATTTAATCACCATGTCAGCAATTTGTTCAATTTTATAAAAAAACAGAACCAAAATCCTAGTTGTTTTCTTTATTGCTGATACTGTTAAAGCAGCCGTCATGGGCATGTTGCTTTGCTGAAGCTGAGTGTACTGTAGATGGAAAACCACTGGATGATGCTGGTGAATTCATGGTTGGAGACGTCGGGTTCCTCGCAGGTGACATTGCGCGGTGTGACAGTGGCGATTTTGAGACCTGTTGAACCTGTTTAGCGGATTTTACTGGTGCATTAGGCTTCTTTTTGGATCGCACGCAAATGCAAATCACAGCAATGATAACGGCGAGAAGTCTGAAAGTATTGTTCATGTATTGCCTCCAACCACACAACCATACACTAATATTAGTACAACGCAAAAGAAAATGATTAGTTTTGTGTCCAATGTTTTGTCTGAACCCTCCTTTTTTGGCAGCGACGCGTCATTCTGGAATCAGTGTCATCAAGTAGATACAAAATTTTGGACTGTAGCTTACAACAATTACAACGCATTGTGGCAGCGCATTAATAGTAAAGTTTTGATGGCCGTTAACAACGTATCGAGGACAAAAAGAATCACTAATTTCATCGGAAAACTCGAAATAACCATCGTCGCCACGAGTTTCCGAAGACAATGCATGACCTATTCGTCCATCAAAAATAAACATAATGCATTGTCCCTTGGGGCATCTGTAGTTACTGTTGGAATACGTTCTTAAACACTGAAGTAAACATGAATTATTAGTAAGATAAAACAACTTGCTTGTTGTTTCTAATTGTTGTACTGGCGGCATAACATATTTGAAATTCTTTACTGCATGTTTCCGGATTTTTTACTGTAAAACTCAGTTGTTCTGGCAAGATGAGTTCAATGGGTCCTAAGCCAAGAAGTTCAACACCGTTTTCAACTTCTCTCGCAATTTCAGATGCTTGAAATGGACAAAACAACAATGTGCCAATGGTAATAACGGCGGCTTGCATTATAGGCATTTCAAAATAATGGACAATCTGACGGACATCAAAAATTTGAACAGAAAGAAAAACCTGAACCAAAAATTTGTAACATTCAAATTTGATCACCATGTCAGCGATTTGTTCATTTTTATAAGAGCATCAAAAATCTAGTTATCATTCTTATTGCTAATACTGTCGGAGCAGTCATCATGGTCACGTTGTTTTGCTGAAGCTGAATGCATTGTGAAGGGTAAACCTCTTGATGAACCTGTAGATTTGATGGTTGGAGAAGTCGGATTCATTACAGGGGACATTGGGCGCTGTGACAATGACGGTTTTGTGACCTGTTTAGCGGGTTTGGTTGGTGTCTTCTTTTTGAATCGCACGCAAACGCAAATCACGGCAATGGTAACGACAAGAAGCCTGAAAAGATGATATTTTTTGAAAACTCGCTTCAAAAGTAAAGTATAACAACATACACCAGGAATATGACGATACAAACGGCGATTATCACTTTTATGTTCAATTTGTTATTCGGATTTGTCTGTTTTGGTAACGAAGCGTCATTCGAAAAATCAAAAACCATTAATGAACACAAATTATGTGTACTTACAACGATCACTGGACATGGCAATTCTTTAACAGTAAAATTCATATGATTATTAACGACGTATCGAGGGCAAGACCAATCGTAAGACTCATCATATAACTGGAAATACGTGGAATCGCCCCGCATTTCTTCGGTAAAACCTTCGCCCCTTTTTCCATCCCTGATAGATATCCCGCATTGCCCTTCAGGGCATTTTGAAAGAGAGTTTGAGTAAGCATTCCTTGAACTTTTTTTATAGATTAATTTGGTGATTTTTATAACTTGCCTGTTTCTATTGACCGTCGTCACGGCAGTGTAACAAACATAAAATCGTCCTATGCACATTCCCGGATTTTTCATCGTAAAGCTTAATTTTTCTGGTACGATAAGCTCAATGGATCCTAAACCAACTAGTTCGACACCACCGTCAACTTCTCTCGCGACTTCAACAGCTTGAAGGGGACAAATCAACAAGATGCCAATGGCGATGACGGCAATATGAATGATATACATTTTCAAAATGTGGATTCACGTTAATATGGCAAGGTTCAACGATACAAAACGCAGAAAAAAACTGATAGGTCGATTGTAGATTTGCATGTTTTCTTCAAGCAATACCAGTGATCTTCAGAGAACGCCGCAGGCCATGTGCACACGCGTCACAAACGCACTCCCGACACGACTCTTGAACTGTCAGACAGCTGCATCCAAGCTTATCAGTTTTCTTCAGGCGTAATCGTTCTTTACATACGTGAATTGCTAATATTTGTGATATTAATAAATGTTTTGAACCCGTTTGGTACGTCGCGTGGCTCTTGTCCAAGTTGTAATACACATACTTGTGTTAATTTCTTCTTTTAAAGTTACTTTTTTAGATTAGCGTCGTCTTGCTCTACTATCAACAGACGCTCAAGCATGGTTTCCGCACAGATGCATCTCTTCATCTTTCTGCTCTTCTACGGCAGAATACTTCACTGCCATGCAGCTAAAATTGCCGAAGACACTGCCGACGGTGTGAAGCTCGTTTCAACTGGTAGTGTTGATCTGATCTATCGCGACAAGTTTACTTTCAAGGTTCGTAGTACATGTAAAGGCCGATTCACATTATGTTACTCCACGGAAGCATTGACTACGATTGACGGGTAGGTTGTAAAATGAGTTTCAAATAAAGTTTAATGCCTATTTCAGATACGCATTTGATAATGTTGCGAAGGATTGCCCTTCGGACCGTTGTCATGTTACCTTTACTCCTGACTTGGCAACCTACACAAAACTGTTAACTGTTGCGAAGCTGAATGATGAAACAACAGCTACTTTTGACATCAGCAATCTCCCTGTGGACTTCTGTCCCTTCAAGAAGACAAAAAATCGTCAAAGCTTCCAGATTCTTGAATTACCAAATTGTCCTGTATTCGTGGTTAGTTTTTATATATATTCTTTTCAAATAATATACTAAAACCACATCTTTTAGGTCAAGGCAAAGCTAGCACCAAGTGAAATGGAAGAAGACGGCGAGCAGGACGAGGATGAATCTGAGAAAGAGGCGAGCAGCGACCAGCCGACTGCGAAGACAGACACACGCTGGGTAATCGCGATCATTGCCGGTGTGATAGCTTCGTAAGTGTTTGCATATCAGTTATGACATGATTTCAACGTTGATAGTTTCAGTCTGGTTGGCCTTGGAGTTATTGCTGTCATCGCCTACAAAGTCCGCAAGGCTTACTGTGCCCGAAAAGCCGCTCATCAAGCCCAACAAGCCCCAAAGCCACAAATTGGTGCTTCGAAATCGCCAGCACCCACTTCTCCGATGACCCGTCAGCCGAAAACTCCTCCAGCTCCATCCACTCCACCGGTTCCGGCATCTCCAGCGCCTTCGACACCACCAGCCCCGTCTATCATGCCACCAACATCAACAATGCCGGCTACATCAATGGCATCTCGTCCCATCACGCCTCCGTTTTCGCCCTCCATTTGTTCACCGCCTTCCGATGGTCTGAGCCGAGCCCAGCGAATTCACAAGTTCAAGAAGACCCAAAAAATGGCCACAGCAACTTCCGGCAGCACAAAGACCTCCACGGCAAAATCCATCTCGCCGCCTTTCGAGATGGCTGTCAAAAGGGTTGAAGATGCCCCTCGCAACCTCAACCGAAACAAAATGTTGGTCATCGTCGGTATGGTCGTCTGTGGCATCGGATCTCAACTCGATGCCTTCCTGCAAAAGATATATGAGATCTTTGAGCCATTCCCGAAACGCCGCAACATCGCTGAGTGGGAATTGAGCTTCTTTTTGTCGATTGTGTCGGATGCGTTCCACGATGCCCCTGCCCTATTGTAAGTTTTGAATATAAATACTTACTTTACATCATAGATAACAACGGTTCTGCCATTTCAGGAAGAAAGCCCGCCAGGAGCTGTGTCGGCACGGCGCAGTCTACGACCACCGTCGGTTCGTTTCGTTCAACGAGCGAACCGACAAATACATCAAAAAGGTCACGACGCCAGGCTTTATTGCCTGGTACGCGTTTGCTACCAGGTATGGCGGCGGGATCAAGATCGAGGACGACGAAAACATGGATGCCACACTGAACCGACTCTCTGTTCCGGCACTGTTTGCAGTCTTCTGCCGCGAAGAACTCGACGTCGAAGTCCGCCGAAGCGCCTATCGCCGCATCCGATACCACATGACGCAGATTGTGTGCATGTATCCCAATCGCGAGTTGCTTGGCCTGCCTTATCCCATCTGTCTTATCCCTGCTCTTCTCGACAAAAACCGACGCTATTTCCATGAAGGAGCCAACGACCGTTCATACAGTACGCCGTATGAACAGCTGAGGCAGCTTCGGAAGTATGAGGCGACCGATGAAGCTGATATCACCGACGAAACGCAGGTGACATACTCCGATGGAAAACAGCGCGAAATCATCGGAAGTGTGGAGGTGCTTGGCACCAATCTTGATCCGTCAACGACCGTCGAAGAAGACTGGAGGCAGTAGAATGTCGACTGGATTGGCTGAGCCCGCTTATGATCTCTGTTTTGTTGTGAATTGATGGCAGTTCCGTGTTGTTATTTGACTTTTTGTACTTTTTTCCGTTTAGTAATGATTTAATAAACGTTGCTATAGTGCCAACAACTCTGACCATTGTGTTACTTTTATCGTAGACAACCGTTAAAACAAACATACCAAGTTTAAAACCATGTTTCAAATTGTAACAATCTTGCAAGTTCCATTTTGGCAACAAGACCCGGACCATCGGCAGTGACACCAGCATTGACGGCGATATCTCCTAATGCTGTTCGAACATCTTTGGGCATTTGGCCAGAGCTACCGGCGACATAAAAAGTAGCTGAAAAGAAAAAATTATACAAATCAATCGATAAACGACAACCCACCTCGATTTTGTGCGATAAACCTTCCCAAAAGTGCCGTATTTTCCCGTAAAACATCTTGAACATAGACTTTTTTTGATGAATCCCGACTGAACGCAGGTTGGACCACGGCATTCGAGTAGTTCGGCCATTCATCACCGAAGTAGTAATCCAATGTCCTTCCGCGACACCCAAAGAACAACATTATCGGCATGTGATCACCATTGGCATACGCTTCCGCTATCACAGACCGGAACGGTGCGACACCAGTGCCCGTGGCGATGCAAACTTTTGTAATGCCCTGAGGCGTGTCAAAGTCCATGGTACCTTCCTTGAAGCGAATAGCGACCCGTGTTCCGATGGAAAGTCTTGCCAAAAAGTTGGAACAGAGCCCGAACCGTGCTGGTAGTCGAAATTTACGCTTGAATTCGACCCGTGCCACGAGTAGTTGTAATGCCTCAGGCGATGCGGCATGACTGGAGGCAATTGAGAAGGAGCGAGTTCGAATGGTGGGGAACAGCTCGAATAAACGTGGAATCGGAATGATAGGGGCAGTCGCATGGAAATCGCGCAGAACTTCAGCCATGGAACGTCGAGGTTGCCGGGCATAGTCAAGGTAGTCGTCGAGATTCGACAAATCGGCTAATTCGGTAAGGCGTTCCTTTTCCATCGAATTTGTCGCTATTCTGGACAGAAGTTTGAAGAAAGCTCGATTGGGGATTCCTTGGATGTCGAAGAGACGATCGAAGCATTTTCGGAGGGTTGTTGGGTCTGAAAAGGGCGAAATCATGTCAACAGGCATAAACCGCATGCAAACAAACATTCAATAATGTGTGGTGGTGGCAACAATCCATGGGGGCTCGACTTTTCCAAATAGAATTCCCGGTCAAGAGTTTCAGCGTCGATTTTCAGGGCGCTTAGAACGAGATCAACACTTTCAGAAAGATTGACTGGCTGGACTTGAGCAACATCTCCAGGTCGGTAGGCATGGCCATCATTGGTGAAGGTTATCAGACGGGTGTCCTGAAGGCATTTTCATGAAACTTTTCGTAGAAAACTGTCAAACTAACTTGAAAATGACTCTCATCCGTAACCCGTTCATTTTCCTTCACTTCAAGGAAGAAGAAATCACTGCCATTTGAAGCCGCTTCAGCCGCTCTCCCTAATCCTTCCCTCTCTTCAGACGTCACTTCATCAACGTATCGAATCACATATTTCGGAGGTAACTGCTTCTCTGGATCGAATGCCACCATCTCTGGATACAATTTACTGGCCAACAAAGCTTCAATTACGGCAACTTTGAACTTTTCAATACCATCGTCTGCTCCATTTTGATGTTGATCATCACAAAGCACGATTGGCGTGAGTTCGGTGGCACCGAGCCCAAGCATACGACGATAGAACTTCTTTCCGGCAAAATTGAATTCCGAATAGGAAGAATCGCCGAGGGCAGCGATCGCGAATTGTGTCTACAATAGCTTCAATATTATGGGTTCCAAAATGAGGGAAACAAACTTTTGAGAAAAAATTATTCGGCAAATTCCTGGCTAACATCTTTCTCCAGAACTCTCGCATGTTTGAAGGGACTTGTCCTTGGCCCGATGTCGCCACAACACTGATAATGACATCCTCATCCGGCAGAGAGCGAAATTCAATTTCATCGAACCCGGATAATCGTGGATTGAGGTCGCAGATTCGGAGAGCTTCGACGAGAGCTTCCGCGGCATCTCGCGCTGTACCGGTTTCTGTGCCATAGAGAATCAGTGGCGTTGATGGCATCTGTTAACAAGACATTGAAACGGCTCTATTCAAAATGCCAAAATATTAGTAAAAGCGGTAATCAACTTGAAAGATGCCATGAAAACACCAAACTGGATAAAATTTATTCAAAACAATAACAAAACAAAAAACTCAACAAATTGAAAAACATAACAAACAACTCAATCATCATCCTCTTCCTCGGCATCCGCAGCAACCTCAAGGTCACCGTCTTCATCGCCATATTGGGGCGCTTCGTCTTCGTCGCCCTCATTTTCTTCGTCGTCTTCATCCTGTTGTTCCGGTTCAGGGTCACCAGCCTTCCTCGAAGCTGTTTCATCGTCCTCGTCTCCAGTTTCCTCATCGCTCGTATTGGCTTCGACAGCAGCTAATTGCTTTGGAGTCAGGATGGTATAGCCTTTGAGCGGGATTTTGTGCAGCTTTTTGATCGTGTATCGATGGACGTAGATAAGCATCAATGTCGGGGACAGGTCCAAACGCTGCTTCTTTCGGCACTTTTTAGCGATAAATTGGACCAAGCCAATCAGCTCAATGATGGAAATATCGGCCGGGAGGAGGCGAAGGAAATTATGCTTCCGAAGAGCGAGTAGAACGCGATTCATGGTGCGGAGGACGGTGGCTGCCGGGGTGAAGACGGTTCGGAAGGTGAGGTTGGCAGCGATTAGACTGAAAATGGTTGTTTGGCGGGTGAAAACGAAGTTGAAAGTCAAAAGCATACCGCTCCTCAAGCTCAGCCGTATCAATATCATATAGCTCCGTGATTTCCTGCTCCCTCGCCAACTCAAGCAACACTTTGAAGCATCGAGCAGCGATCCGAGCGCTGAAACGCTTCTGTTTCTCGAAAACAGATCCAAAGGCAGCGGCCTCGATGACATCGACCGGGATATTTGGGTCTTTTCCGGCGTCGCTCCAAGCTTTGCGAAGCTTTTCTTTCAACTCTTCCCAGACTTCTTTGCAATGCTCAACTGTATGATCGCCGTTGAACTTCCGAACGATCGTATTCCAACTGATGGCACGTTCTGATTCGACTCCGACCCCGGTGGCAATCAGCTGGACGGGGTGTACTTTCAATTCACTTTTGATGAATACTAAAAGTTTCAATCAATCAAAAACACCATCAAAGTGGGTCAAAAACTCACAATAAAGCACATCAATCTTCATCGGCCCTCGCTCAAAGAACTTCTTCGTCGGCTTGTAAAGACGGCCACCAATGTTCCTCGCATTTGGATCAGTCAGATAAGTGTAGCGTTTCTGGCATTCGAAACGGTTCCGCTTCAACTTCATTGCGATTTGTTGCCATTGTGGGCCATGGTTTTCATATTCCGCGAGCAGTTTCTCATCGTCTTCTTCCGTGAATGCGGGTCGAACACGACACAAACCAAATTCCTCATCCCTTGGGTCGAAGATACGATAGCATCGACGATAGACTTGATTCGCGGCACGATGCATCAGCCCTTGGCAAATGTACGGGAAGAACTTGGTCGTATCATTGAACTTTCGATTGGACATGGTCAACGAGCCCTTGTCCTCGAGATAGCGTTGCCACCCCATGTAAAGGGGCGCTTCATCGTAGGGGATTCCATGCATGGTGGAAAAACGCTTCCAATTCTCCAGGATAATACGATCTTCTTCGGGTGTGAATCTCGTTGTACGAATAACGACGCCATGAGCGAAGAGCCGACGAATATGGACTGCCTTCAAAGGGTAATTGAAGCGATGATGGAATGGAAGACCTTCAACAAGGATGCCCCGGAGCGGCATTTCCATCTCATCGTCTTGATCGTAGTCCTTTTCAGTGTCAATGTTGATGATGGGGGTGTTGATATCGCGGAGTTCCTTGGATTTGAGGCGTTTCACGGTTGAGGGGTCTGAAAAAGCTTCATCAGATATATCAGCAGAACAAAATGGCTTACATTGCTCTTCGACACGTTCAGCATGAGCATAATTGTACTCAATATCATCCAAAACATCGCTATCATCGTCATTTTTCTGCACAAACTTCACTTTCTTCTTCTTTGGGGACTCTTCTTCGACGGTTTCTTCCGCGGGCTCTTCGGCAGTGTGCTTCTTCTTCTTTTTCTCTTTCACAGGCGGTTCTTCATCAACTTCCATAGGCTCATCTGCATCTTCGACAGGTTCAACATGCTTGTTCTTCTTCGACTTTTTCACAGGGACGTCTTCCTGCTCGATTTCAGCATCCTCAGCCTGAGCTTTCTTCTTTTTCGACTTTTTGGCCGGCTTTTCGATGACCTCCTGAGGCGGCTCGTCATCCGAGGAATCGGTAAAGCGTTTCTTACCCATCTCTAGAACGGAAAACTTTCTACAACTCAACCAATAAATCATTCAAAAGGTAGCAAAGGTAAGAAACCAATATAGACTTCATAGCATCGATAAAAACACAAAAGATTTATTACTCTCCTTATTATGGCCATACTTTTAGCTCAAATCTGATCAAAAATGCAAAAACTGACAATGAGACTCGTTAAAGGTACAAAACAAAACTGTAAACATGGTAAGTGTACTGTAAGTCATGACTACAATAATGGTAATGGTTAATTCTTAGCACACGTAGATTTTTTGATTCATATTTACATTACTTCAAAATTGGAATACAAAGGTATTATGCGGCTTTGGTCTTTTCAGTGATTGCGGCTTGACGCTTTGCAGCTTCGGCACTGAGACGCTCGAATGCCTTGAGCATGTCGTTGCGGATGCGTTCGGTTAGGGCTGGGACGTCTTCTTGGGTCAGCTGAAAGGTGATGTCAGATAAAGTGAGCCATAGTGAGAGATAGATTGACTTACGCCCTTGGTTGGCACAGGCTCCAAAACTTCACCAACAATTTGCCCATTGGAGTCAAATCTTCGCTCCTTTTTGGAATAGAATGGAGAATAATCAGAAAAGACGACGGGAATGATGGGAATTTGGGCCTGGACGGCAATGTTGAAAGCGCCCTTCTTGAAGGGTAACATACCGGCCCCAGGGTTGCGAGTTCCTTCGGGGAAGACCCAGATTTTCAATTTTCGGCCAAGAATACAGTTGACCGCATTGTGGAGGGCTTCGGCTGCTTTGTCGCGCTTGAATCGTTCCACGAAGACCGTACAGGACAGAATGGCAGCAATATTGAAGAAGGGGACGTATTTCAGCGAATTCTTCATCATAACCGTGCATCGGTCCGGCCAAACTTTACCCATGCCAATGACATCCAATGATGATTGGTGATTCGACACGATGACAGCACTGCCTTCGACGTTGAGCCTTTCAGCATTCCGAATTTCAGCATCGACGTCAAGCCATCGTGTACAGGCTCGGAAGCACGCGAAACATGTATTGGCACCACAACCACGCAGATAGCCAGGTATCGCGACAAAGGAAGAAATAAACGCAGCAATAAGAATGCTGATGTTGTAGGCGAACATCCGGAAGAAATATCGGCTACGGGGTGAGATCATGTAGAAAATAGGCACTTGGAGGGCTAACAAAATGGCGAGAGCCAGGACAGGATGGCCATCCAAAGTGTCCGCCCACGTCATGGCTGAAACGGGGCGCTTAAGTTTGCGAAGGAAAGGGCTTCCGACAATCATATATATAATTTTCAGCGATATAAACGCATCAAAGTTAAAAACGGCTCCTACAACCTAAGATTCGCGATTCATTGGCAATCTGCATAAAATTTACATAAAATTTCAATAGATATTGTTCGATTTTCAGTGGGGGGAACAAAATAAGTTACTAGTTTGACCATCAAAGACAAGAAAGGCACTGTGGATTGCAATTTGCAAAAGGGAGGAGACAGAGATTCAAGGCATTTTCAGCAGCGCCTCATAGTCAACCTCGCCATCAGGCGTCATCGGGACGTGTTTGCTCTTGACGCCCATCTTGGAAAGGGCCATCTTCGCGAAATCGAGATTGTCACCCATGAACGACGTCACACTGCTCGTTAGGAGGTACATGATGAGTGCCTGGGTCACGACAACGCTCAATAGCATGTACATCTTGCGCTTACGGCCGCCATCGTAGACGTTGTACCCGCCGGACTGCATGTCTAGCACGAAGGACTTGAGCGAACGGGCCTGAAGGGGTCTTTGTTATATAGGGTTCAAAAATCATGTTTGAAAAGTTTGCAGAAACATACCAAGAAGATCGTGATAGCAAGAACCATATAAACAAGCGCGCAGTAGTAGATTGTGGTACCACCGAGAAGATAGAGGACCAGGCAAACAACAATCCTAAAGACAAAGTTTAATAAAAATGGACTTTGATCAGATACAAAAAGTCAACTCACCCCACAAATTTATATCCGGTAAAAGCAAGCGTGTGCCAGAGGCTCAAAGACTGGGAAATGTTGAGGACGTACTTTGTGATGAAGACAATCATATTCTCCAGAAATAGGTAGAACAGAGCATTCGTAGTCTGCATTCCGAGCTGTTCCGGGGTGAAGCGCTGTTGAACGCCGAAAACGAAGCCACTAATAAGGACATACGTTATGAAGGCCATCAATGGCACGTACAAATCCGGCGCATTGACATCCAATTTCGCTGGGACTGGCTTTCCATCACCACCGAATTGCGTTGACCAATCCCTCGGTGCGAAGGGGAACAACAAAATGCCGATTTTCTTTCCGACATAGTTTGTGTCCACGGCAAAGTAGTACTTCAAATTGAAGGACGAAATGTACTGCGACAGTGCTTGCTTCTGCTGCTCAGCAAATTGACCACCGAAAGTTTTAGCTGCATTGAACATAGGGTCAGCCATCAAGCCCTGGGCCGTCGCCGCGAATTGATTGTTGCCATAGGGGCCTGGAGCGCCATTGGCAAAATTGCCGGCTGGGACACCGCCGAAGCCTTGATCGTACGATGGAATAGACGCATTCGGGTCCCATTGAGAGTATGTCTGTTGGGTGGGGGGTCTGTAAGATGATCACGTGATCGAAAAGGACATCAATTAAAATTAAAGTACACAAAATACGTACACTGGAGCTTGTGGCGTCGGACCACCGCCGTAATAATCACTATGCTGCGGGGTCGACTGGGCCCAGCCTCCCTGTTGCCCCTGATGATGTGTCTGGGCGTTTTGGTCGGGTTGATAGCCCCAGTTCCAGTCTGGCTCCGTCATGATTCTGAAAAATGATTTAAAATGTTTTTATATATATTTTTCAATCAAAACAACAAATCACGGTAAAAAATTTCACCATTAACAGCTATGGACCTTTGTCTAAGCAAATAAAGGCAACAATGTCACGCGGAAAGCATTTTTAATAAAATAAAATATATAAAGTTAACAAATTTATAAAAAATTAAACTTTCGCAATAACTTTCCAAAACTGCCCCCTTCAGGAATCAATTTGTTATCAAAACCTGATCAATACTGACGTTAACAAAATCCGACAAGAAAAAGCGAAGAAGAAAGCCGAAATAACGAAGCAAAAGCAAACCTATTCCACGCGGCAGTGTACTTTGACAGCCGTTGGCGACGTCATTCCAAATGTCCCGCCAGTGCACTTCGCGGTGAGAGTTGCGTGCGTCCGGAATGCGCGCGCGTCCGTCCGTCGCCGAGAGGGAGACTTCAGTGCGTTGTAGCAGCTCCGCCTCCGCGATGAAGGGAGACTTCAAGCTGGCCGCAAGAGGGGCGCCTGCATGTTGGAAAAGGCGACGTGTGTACGAGTTTTCATTTACAAATATCTATGTTCTTATGCTGTTTTTTGCAATTCTGTTTTCTGGGCCTGATAAACGTTTTGAAATTTTTGTTTTGTGAAAAAGCAACGTGCATTTGGTTCGCTTTGTTCAAAATATTTAAAAATGTTTTGAACTTTGTAATATCGGGGACAAAAATTTTACTAATTTGAATTTACAAGCGTTATATCAGTTTTCAATGTCACTCAAAACTATTCCATAATGCTGATTTCGTTTATTTCTAACAATTATTGTCATAACGTAACAACACAGAAACTACAGTAGCAAAAAATAAGATTGACAAGAAATGGGCACACAAAAAAGACCTGTGCCGCCATTAACCGAATAAGATTAATTACCGAAAATGTGTCAAGTAAAAACAGATTAATAATAACAGGTAGATGAGGTGGGCCTCGAGCCGACGTCATTGCTGGCTTGCATCGAGGGTGTACAAGATTCAGCTCCAAAAATATAACAAGACACAACAAAGTTTCAAACATTCAATCCATAGGGTATGCGGGGGAAGAGGGACTGAAACAAAACTGTCGGGGTTGTATACAAAGTTAAGAATACAAAAGACACATCTCACAAACGTATGTAGACTATATTTGGTTGTCGATTGAGCGACCGGTCCTGCCACCGCGCAATGACACTTACAAAGTTGAGAAAATGGATCGAGTTAATCGATAACTGTAACCAGATTGAAGAAAAGTAACATGATTAGAAGCAAGTTTCGGATTAGCCTGGATGAATTTTGTGAATAAATACAGTTTACGCATCGCACATGGGTATATTGATTGGAAAGGGAGAAATAAATTTACAAAAAATGCGTGAAGATACATAAAAGTCGCGTCGCCTCAGGGCAGAGCGTGGTGGTCGTGGCGCGCGAGAACAGGAATTTTGCCGAACCGTTTTGTGCGGGGAATCGGCATTGAGCAATCCGACTTCACGAGCACCGCCGCTCTGCAGAGACCGAGGCATCGACGAACGAGTTTTGACTAAATGTAGGTTTTGGCCATCGGCGGAATACACAGAGTTGGTAAGATTAGAAGATACATAAGATTAGAATTACAAGCATCACAGAAAAACATTTTTGAACTTAAAGACAATTATCACGTATACGAAATGCATCTATGACCAGATATGGTTCTACACGGCATTACAAATTGGAAGTAAACATATTCGGCATTGTGTCTTCGCACGAAAATATGGAAGTAATGATGATCAAAAAAGAATATAAACCGTTTCAGTCCCAATAGTAGTTTCAATGCGATAATGATGGTAAATGGGGGTTATAAGCACCGGTCGAAGTCAACATCAACATCGGCTTCATTGAAAATGCAGAGCCGGCGAGGAGACCGAGGTCGCGAACGGCACATTCTCCGATTCGGTCACGATGGCAGCCGTTGGCGTGGATAAAAAAGGTGCCGCCGGGGATGTTGGGCCAGAACCGTTCATCATTTGCTGAAAACAACCAATTGTATATATTTTTGCAACTTTTTTTTCATCAAGGAAGCCATAGCGCCATAAATGGATATGACACGCGCCACACACATCGGTTGCGGAAGTAATTTTTACTATGAAAAACGTGTATTCATTCACACTGTGACGGAATATATCAAAAATTGGTTGTCTGCGGAGGCCTGTAGCCTCAAAAGAGAGAGGCTAGAGACAAACAGGACCGACGCTTTTCGCTTTGGTGAACTCGGAAAATTAAATTAGTGAAGACGGCTGGCGTCTATGTGTATGTTATAAGAGTACAGACACATATGCGTGCGCGCGCCGTTGTTGATTGCGCTGGCGATCGTTGCTGACAGGCCGTGGATGACAAATTGGTCATAGTCACGGTCACGCGCGTAATTATCGCCGTTTTGATTTATAAGGACATTGGGGTGCATAAAAAGTGGACAGTGGCAAATGCCAAAACAACGAACCTCACGCATTTTGTCGAAATCGAGGGATGGCCGTTCGCCACCTTTCCGTCCACGCTTCAAGCTCGGGTTGTTCGGCGGCGATTCGGACAGAATCCCGTTGGCTGCCGGGTCTTCGTCGTTAGGGGTGTAGAAGGTCGAAGCTGGTCGGCCACCGGGGATGGCCATCGGGTTGGAGCAGCGTTTCACCCCGGAAGATGGGTTCGGATCGTGGAAGAGGACTTTGACCCGGGTTCGACGGGCAACGAGCGTCGGACGGCTACCGTCGCTGAGCTCAGATGGCGAAGTCGCTCCAGCCATGGCACTTCGAGTCCGACTAGCAATCGGTGACGGATTTCCGGGCCATCGGCGCTTTTCCCCGATCGGCGTTGGCGAATCGGTCATCCTTGAGACAGGTTGAAACGCTCCAGCCCCGGATGCCGTTGTCGTGGCTGCCGTTGAGTCTAGCTCCGCTTTCAAGGCCGAAAAGTCGATACAGAATCCATTCGTCCTGAAATTCAAACCAATACATGAACTTTGCTCTCATGCCATCCCACCAATTCGCCCTAAAGCACTCTACAGTAACCGGAAATCCCCTCGAGACCCTTTCAAACCGCCGCGAAACCCACTAAATTCTTTTTTTTTCATCGACCAGCGCTCCAAAATGTATTCTAAAAAACGCCTGTGCCCCTATGGCAATTGCAATGGCAGTCCGCTAGCGTGTAGTGTGGTATCATTGCCAACGACGCAAGCCTTCCAAAGATATAACAGTTTCGACGTTTTGGTCATTTGAGAATTTCGCTTCACATTGCTGGCTGTTTTCAACCCCCCATTTTCCTATGGTAGCAAAAATGGCAGCATTTATAGCTGTTGTCTCCCCGCGGCCGGGTTGGAGTTGTTGGAAACTTCTGCATGCATACAACAAATGGCCGGATGGATGAATTGATACAAAAAACCAACAATTCACGTGGTTTTCTTTCTGCATGTCGTTTCCCGAAACGCAAAACAAATGCAATGGGGCTTTGCAATCTTTCAATCTGTCACAAAGCAAAGTGAGAAAAAAACAGAGAAACGAAGAAAAAAAACTTTGTCCGATTGGCGAGAACTCGGAGCGATGCATGGCGTTATCGGTGGGGGAAATCTTTTTTCGGGAGTTGCGCCTTTGCCGGGTTCGAGATTAGAGGGCATTGGGGTTTGGGACTTCCGGGATGGTTTTATGGCTTTGTTGGAAGAAAAAAGCAAGATTTGATAAACTTACCGATCAACAGGGGTCGTAGATTCCTCGGTGTCGTCGAGGAGGTCCGCATCACGGCTGAGATCGTCACGTTCGGCAGATTCTCGGAGTACGATGCCGGATTCGCAGCCAGTACTGTCCCAGCTGAAAGATGGATAGTGTTAGATTGAGTTTAAATGCGTTTTTTAGGTGCTTTGATCAATCTAGATTGCATTTTTTCCAACTTTAAAAGTGCAAATCCCTCTCCTGATCAACACTGACCATGCTATATCCCCGTCCAGTTGGCATTTAGTTGGTCCGGTTGCCGCCCCCTGGAAGTCAGTGCCCCAATTGTTAATGTTCATCTCGGACGACCCGAGAGTACATCATCGACCGGGACCGGGAGGGACGAACCGGGTCTTCGTTCGGTTCGCACCCCCGACCTCCGCGCTCTCTGGCTTTTCCCCCATTCCCTTCTTCCCCCTCCTGTTCGAGAGCTCGTGCTGGCACGCCGCCAGCTGGCAGTCATCCAGCAAAGCGCGCTTCGCTTCCGCCCTTCATGCTCTCGGGGCCCAAACAGCAGCCAGCCCGCTCCTTTTTTCTTCCCTTCTCGTTTCAATACACCGGGCCTCTGTTGTGTCTTTTTTTACTTCTTCTTCGCCTTCGTCGATGTGATGTCGTCGTCGTCGATGTTGTGTTTAGGACGGCAACAACGACAACGACGACACGCGTGGTGGTAGTAGTGGATGGTGGATGGTTGCAACCTCGAGTCGAGTCTGTATGTACATCATTCATTCTTGTTTTTCCTGCCTGCTCCACTCCAAATGAAACAGAATGCCAAATGACGTTGGTTTGGCGCGGTGCGGTTTGCGTGGGATCACAGGATCAGAAAGCTGGCCTTTGGCGTTGGCACTGGCGCAGGCCACACGCCACTCATGTGAGCCAGCGTTGCGTAGCGTAGCGTCCCACTTTGGACCGCTTACTCTTTATCAAATCCCTCAAAAGCGCTGCGCTTTTCCCGAAAGAGTTCCTGACGCCAGGCCGACTGGACTGTGCTCTAGGCCTTGGCCTTCCTGCCACACAGGTTACACTTTCCCCCTAGCCAGCCCCACTTTGCCCATGACTGTCCCCTACATCCATCCACTACGACCCCCGAACAATAATGTGGACCATAAACATGGCAATCAGCCATTTTTCAACTGCACCACAGTCCCTACCACCGCCACCGCCATCATCAACCCATTAATATATCGTTCTCTTTTTGGGACCCCAGAGTCGCCCCTCCAGCAAAGTAGTGATCAAAGTAATTCACCAACCAACTAACCAAAAACACGCTCTCTCCCCTTTTTTCAAAATGTCTTCTCCTCCGAAACATGGTAATGGTAAAAAATCACCACTACACCACGCCGGCAAATCCATCCTCACACCCACCGCCTCCACTCACGCGTTTGAATACATACGCCACCCGCGAAAAGCGAATAATCTAATTTTCGACCGTTTCTCGCATGGAAAAAGAAGAAAAAAAGTCGAAATGTTTAAGTGAAGCGAAAAAAAGAAGAAAGAAAAAAAACTTGCCTGTTAGTGTCAATTTCACTGGGCAGCATAGGGCGGCTCGTCAATGTAGGTGGCGATTGGCTGTACGCCGTCGTCATCATCATCTTCGCAACGTCGTCGTCTTCGTCCGCAAACAGCTCGCCCGTGGCATTCGACACTGGAAAGACGACTAATTTTACTTAATTCAAACAATTAACCACCCCGGAAAACATTTTTTCCTTGATTTATCACAACTTTCATCGAAAAAGGCTGTTTTTGACTGGTGAATTCAACCCTCCAAAATTACATCCTGCCAGCCCCTTTTGCAACAAACTTTTGCATGTTTCCATAACACTTTTGCTGATTATTGGTCAGTAACGACGACTTTTTTAGATACGCACCCGCGTGATTTGGGTCACAAAGTCGAGAAATGATAGTTGTTTTTTACGTTTTGTGCCGAAAAAGGGGCCTACAGTAAGCGCTACCGTAATACATGGGGTTACTGTAGACCTCTATTAGGGGAAGCGATGATCGGATGCAATTTCCACCTTCAAATGGTCCTCACGGCAAGGAATAAGAGCTCATTGTTTTGCAATTTCGGAATTTGAAAGCCTTGGAAACATATAGCTTTCATTTTGTTCGGCCATTTCCCTCCCGTAGGCCCGGTAAACAGTTTCAACTTTCCGGGCCCGCGGGACGGTCTCGACTTTCAGCTCTTGTTGCGTGTGCTTGCGTCAAATTTCGGGAGGGGATGGGATGCTGTCTGGACAACGGCATCCGAACGCAAACATATTGGGGTGGCATCGGCCGGGCCGGGCGGACAAAAACACATACTGTCCGAGGATAGGATAGGATGAGGATACGTGCGCTTTGAGGGGCATTTTGGAAAGTTTCAAAGAACGCGGGGGTTTTTTTCGGGGTTCAAATGTTTAAGATTGCAAGGAATTTGAAGGGGGTTTGATTAATCACAAAAGCAGGGCTTGGCCTTCTAGGGCTTTGTGTTTTGAGGCTTTGATGCCGGCCCGGCCGACGTCGGCCATAGCCACGAAACTGTTATACGGTCGATCGGGTCATTGTATGGTTTGCATTATGCTCGAAGAACACAATAACATTGAATTCAAGTATTGTGAGATCCAAGAATTCGCAAAAGCGGAAGAAATTGAAGGAAAAAATCGCAGACAGCCATTTTGACAATGAAAGTTGGTCTCGGCGCGAAAGTGTAAACAAAGAGTTACACCGCCGTTTACAAAAGGCCCCGAAAGGAGAAAGACGGCTTAGAGGAACTTACTTTCGTCGAGGTCGTCGTCGTCAGAATCCTCGAAGTTGACATATTTGCTGGTGTCGGGGCTCTGGAAGGTATATCAATCAATAATGCAAAAACAATCAATAAATTATTGATTTTCTTGAAAAACTGAAAAACCCGTAAAATTCGAAACTCACCGGAACCTGAAGCCCGGGATTAAGCCGTGGGCTCTTGCGTACGATGCCCTCGGTCGCGCAGTCGACGAGTGCCGGTGCCGAAACGACCGTACGCGGGCTGCCGCCGTCGTGGATCGACTGTCGCTTGAATTTATTGACCAGCTTGCCGAGCATCATGATGGCTTTGATTTAGATTGGTTGGAGATGGGTGGTGGCGGCGTCGTTGATACCCGTGTTCGTGCCACAACCCGTAGTTGGAATGGTTTCGGAGAGGGGAGAGGGGGGAGAAGGTCGATGTTCGTGACAGCGCTGCTGTTTCACGCTGACGCTTATGGACGTGGAGGGTGGTGGGGGGATGATGGAGATGGATGCAAAAGGGGGGGAATCTAGAAAAAGGATAGTCAGACCAGACTTAATTGAGAGATGTCTCTGAATTTGATTCATTCATTCGATTCGCGACTTCGCGACAGTTGGGTCGAACCACGTTAAGAGTTGGAGTTGGCGTACTGCCAAGCCCGGTGGGGTTGTGTGGTGCGGCCCATGGACGGGGGGCTACGGTAGACGCGTCACGGCTGTCCAGAGTGGATGGAAAGAGAAGGGGGGTCTCGACACTCCGAACATAGCTGATAAATGTAATAGCATCAGGTAAAAACTATCTGGGCCCCCCATACATAAACCTGATGCTTAACAACAGTGACGACGGCGGTGGTGGTGGTGGTGGAGGAGAACGAGGAAGCCTAATCGAAAAGGGGGAAGAAAGAAGCACACAACACAGACACACGATGTCGGCGTCCGCCAACTGTGACCCATGGTATGGGGATGAGGGACTCTATTGACACCTTATTTGGGATAACTATGCCGATCCATGGCAAGGGGGATCTAAATTGGCGGGACTCTCGCCGTTTTGGGTCGACATTGATCGCTTCAAAGTGGTCCCTTGGGTTTTGGGGGTCGATTTCACGGGGTTGAACGCACTTTTTTACGGGTTAAAAGCCATCGGGTAACAGTACAGTATCACTAGAGCCGGCAACCAGCTTGAAAAGCCTAAAATTCCCCCATTCTCGGCGGGTTTTTCTCGTCGAACCAACACAGTTTTCGACGAGACGACGAAAATCTTCCCCAGGAACACAGCAGGGAGGGGAGGCTACCCGACTCTCTCCCCCGAACCAGGAAAAAAGGGGGGAGGAGCACGACGGGGCTCGAGGGCGCCTTTTCTGACATGGGCGCTTCATAGGCTTGTGCGTATCCGCGGGGCGCCTCCTCGCGCCCAGCGGCGCGAACACACATCGCCCCACCATCCGAGATGGAGAGCTCTAGGCGGCCGGGCCGGTGGCGGCGAAGCAACCGCCGCCAACGGCGGGGAACACAGTGTTCCCTCTCACTCGGGGCTGCCCGGCCCGAACCACACCACACCACTGCCACCCACCCCCCTCAGCCCAAGCCAGGCGACCCCCCTGCCTGCACTTCGGAGGGCTTTCGTCGCAATCGATCGACGAAATGCGCGTGTCGGTCGCTGCTGCCCGGGGCTGTCCGTTCGAGAGCAGCACGAACCGAGGATAGCCTTGGGGAAGAGTCGGTGTGCTGTGACGGAGGCCGCGGCTGGCGCCGTGCCAATGCCCCACCCCTTGAAGTATGTCTCGGGTGAGGGGGACTTCGAGGGTTTGAGGGGGTGGAGCCGAGAGGGGTGCGCTGGAAAGTGTTGCGTTGTAACGGGATTTTCTGGGCTTTGAGCTTTGTTATGGCATTCAAGTGAAGTGTCAGGGTGTAGAGGAGAATTAGGGCTATCAGGTGGTATACTTTTTGAGGTCAATTTCGCAAATTTGTTTTTATTGATTTTTTGCGTCCTATCAATCGATATTTTACGGCAGGGAGTTTTTATATATATTTTTCCGTCCCTTTTGTTCAAACTACATGGAATAATATATTTTTGATGTCACAAAACACTTGCGGTTCAAAATCCATCTAATTTGACATCATTTTTCAAACTTTCCAAAACCCAACCCCAACCTTCCCCAAATCCCCTCAAACTTGACCACCTCATCCCCTTCCCTATTCCCAACTAATCTCTCCAACTTCCACGTGTCTACTACACTAACTACATACATTTATCTCGCTTGCAATCGTGTACACACTCAATGGACCTCTACGCGCATGAGCCCCGAGAGGCGAGGCCCTGTTGCCCCTGGCAGAAAGCAAAGGACGACAACGTCCAAGACTGGACAAAATTTAACTTCTCGCCTCGTTTTTTCCTCCTCCTCTCCTCTCTTCTCGGCCTCTGCTTTTGCTGTTCCGGGACAGAAACCATTGAAGGAGCGAAAAAAGTTTTGGTTCAAAGCTCTCCCCCCTCTGCTCGGGTCGGGGGTCCCGTCCCGTTTGGCAGGATGCCACAACAACCGGCCTCCGGTTGGGGGGCGACCCCTACAATTAGGGATGCGTGCCAAAATGATGATGGAGTATGTTGGGAGGTCGAGTTGACAGGAGGGAAGGGATGGTGAGGTTCAAACAACAGAGTGGGGGGAAACACGTTTGAGTGTTTTTTGTGGGTGCAATTAGACTGATTGTGTTATCAGTTTGACCGACCGTTTTCAACATTTGGTGGAAGGGGTACTGATATTTTCCGCGAATTAGGGGAAAACATTGATTGGTCAGTTTTAAATACCGATCTTATCCCAACGGATCGCAGAGACCCCCTCAACGGATCAATGACCAAAGCAGACCCAGACCCCAGCCGGTTGTCAGCAGAGATGTTCGAAATCTATCTAGCGCCTTGATCGCAGCCGAAAAGTGTACGCTGTATTTGGTGGTGGATGGTGGGGCAGCAGCAGCTCTGATGGGTTGGCGTCACGCCAGAGGGCTCGTAAAAAGCGAGACGTATACGCGCAAAAAGGCTGATCGAGGAAGGCCGACGACGACGATATGTGTTCGGCGCAATGGTAGTCGTGGTAGTGGTGTACTCGAGGCTCTGCTGTTGCTGCTACCAGCTCTCTGAGTGGGTCCTGATGACAACGACGACGACTACACTACCGGATCGCGGAAAGGAACCGAACCGAACCGTGTTTGCGTTGCGACTTGATGTGAGGTCGGATAGGGGCAGACTGTCGGCCCGGAGGCCCCGGACTACTGTCACTCCTCAATCCCAGAACACGATTTCGTGGCAGGACCAACCCATCTATCCATTCAAGCTCTCCACTCTTTGCCGTGGGGGTTGACCGACCCACCACCACCACCACCGCCCCAAGAACAACAACAACGATGGCTGAGTTAAAAAACGGAAATTTGAGACAAGGCTCCCGTGGCTCGCGACAACCAACTAAAGGACAAAGACCGCCGAGAGAGCTTAGCGTGGGCATTGTGAGGTAAGATGGGTCTCGTCGACAACGGAGTTATTTGGATCGTGTCTTCATCTACCCCCACTCTCCTTGATTCTAACCGGTAGCACGAACTTTCTGTACCAAACCTTTCTGTACCACGAAAGTTCTGTACCAAATTTATTTGTACCAGAGGCTTCTGTACCAGAACCTTCTGTACCAGCATTATGATTTCTGTACCAGAACTTTCTGTACCACGAAACTTGTGTACCACGAATATCTGTACCAGAATTTTCTGTACCAGTCTTTTCTGTACCACCAAAACTTTTTCTGTACCAGAAATATCTGTACCACGAAACTTCTGTACCAGAGACTTCTGTACCCGAAACTTCTGTACCAAGCAAGACTTGTACTTACCCCCAAAAATTCCCAAACTCAGAATTTTTCAAACTGAAAATTTTTCAAACTGAAAATTTCCCAAACTCAAAATTTTCCAAACTCAAAATTTTCCAAATTGAAAATTTCCCAAACTGAAAATTTTCCAAACTCAGAATTTTCCAAACTGAAAATATCCCAAACTCAAAATTTTTCAAACTCAAAATTTTCCAAACCGAAAATTTCTCAAACTGAAAATTTTCTAAACTCAGAATTTTTTAAACTCAAATATTTCTAAACTCAAATATTTCCAAAGTCAGAATTTTCCAAACTCAAAGAACTCAAAATTTTTTCTAGTTGAATTTTTTAAACATGGATTTCTTGCGTATACGGACGGAAAATCTAACTTAACCATGAACTTAGATTACTTAAGCTTAGTTTACTTAGACTTAGTACTTAGACTTAGTTCTTAGACTTAGACTTAGACTTAGTTCTTAGTTTTAGTTTATAAGATATGTTTTTAACGGTTACTGATTTTAAAAGTTTTAAGCCAAAAAAATTCTTAGTATCGAAACTAAAGAATTCTGAGTTTGGAAATTTCTAAGTTAGAAAAATTTTGAGTTTGGGAGTTTTTTCAGTTTTGAAAACTCTGAGTAATAGAAATTCTGAGTTTGGAAAATTTTCAGTTTGGGAAATTTTCAATTTGTAAAAATTTTGAGTTTGAAAAATTTTGAGTTTAGGAAATTTTCAGTTTGGAAAATTCTGAGTTTGGAAAATTTTCAGTTTGGGAAATTTTTAATTTGGAAAATTTTGAGTTTGGAAAATTTTCAGTTTGAAAAATTCTGAGTTTGGGAATTTTTGGGGGTAAGTACAAGTCTTGCTTGGTACAGAAGTTTCGGGTACAGAAGTCTCTGGTACAGAAGTTTCGTGGTACAGATATTTCTGGTACAGAAAAAGTTTTGGTGGTACAGAAAAGACTGGTACAGAAAATTCTGGTACAGATATTCGTGGTACACAAGTTTCGTGGTACAGAAAGTCCTGGTACAGAAATCATAATGCTGGTACAGAAGGTTCTGGTACAGAAGCCTCTGGTACAAATAAATTTGGTACAGAACTTTCGTGGTACAGAAAGGTTTGGTACAGAAAGTTCGTAGATCCTTCTAACCTCACTGTCATCCGTAACATGTACAATACAGTGCAGCATCTTCGCCGTCCCGTCCCGTCAAAACTTTGAAATATCAACAAAACAGACGCAAAATCAAAATAACAACCTTTTTGGGGGCTGGGCTGCCATTTTTGGTTGAATCGACACAATCGTTGTTGTTTGTCGAAAAAAAGCCAGAGACACAGCCCCGAGCAGTTTAATCACACCCGAGGCCCTAGGCATGGACGAACACTTGGTCAGGGCCTGGGCTCGTGCTCGGAGCCAAGCCCGCAGTCATGCATGACTGCCGCCGAATGCTGTCTTTTTCAGGAAAAATAGTGAACTATAATGTGGCAGCATGCACTTTAGCTTGAGAGGAGGCATCATCTGCAGGGTGAATTATGGAGATCGTTATGTGTTTCAGGAGGGATTGTGACTTTTTTCGGGGAGTTTGATTGGAATTGGGTTTTGGTTGTGGTTTTGGGGGGATTTTTGTTGCGAACGGGGGTGCGTCGTTTGCACTTTGCGTTTTTCGAACAGTAGAAACGCATTTGCACAGCGCATTTGTAAGATTTGTGCGTTCGGTGTTCTGTGCGAATTGTGTTTTTGTGTTGACAGTATGCTGTGTGCGAATGGGAAGTACGGTGTTAAAAAATGTTTGACTTCATCATAGCCAAATGAGCTAATTACCCAATAGAATCCCATTTACTGATCACAATTCAACGTCACTACCACCCAATTACTCAAAATCCGCCTCCCTACTAGCAGCCCCACCAACAAATTCAAATTGGCATCGTGACGATTCTTTCACGATTGACGTGAAGTCAATCAGGGAGGGGCCGCCGCCGTTGTCGTCGCCGCCACGGAGCCAATTTAACTCTAACCAATGAACCGACCACCACAACTATACCAAAAAAAGAGAGAATTTCGGACCATTTACCTCGAGGGGCGCAGCCACCGCAACAAAATTTTGGGATGGGTGTGGGTGGGGGTCGCGCAATGGCGATGGCGGCAGCCGGCTTTGCAATTACCGCCGGACGACAACGACCCCCGGCCCTCGGGGGCCGATGATGGCAACACCGGCGGCTCGGGGACCGTGTCTGTCGTCCTCTTCCGGTAAAAACTGCATGATTGTGTCCGAAATATCTGGCGTCAGGGGTTGGTTGTTGTAGGAAGTAAGTACAGCAACTCAGTGTCTCCAAGTTGCGCATGACAGCCGCGTAAAGAACAACATGAGGATGGGGGCAGGGGAAGGGCAAATGGAAAAGCAAAGCAACTGTGAACTCTTGGAAGGGAAAATACACACGTCAAAACACGATATTAGTTATTTCAAAGATCAGTGGATCCAAGCTATAAGACTGTTGACTAAAGACGGTCATGTCTTGGTGGGCCTGGCCTGGATAGAGATGTCCATCAAGGAAGCTGGCTGGCTGGGCTAGCTCTCCTTCGACCGACTGTCCTGTGATGGGTTTTTGGCGACTTCCGACTTTTGTTTACTTTTTCGCGGAGGAACATACCAAACATGGTGGAGGCCCCACTTCGGCCGGGGTGGAAGACAAGGCAAAAAGATCTCTTCCTTCCAAATAAGAGCACGGACAAAAAACCAGGGAAGGAAAGCGGAGAGAGACCGAAAAGATTGACACGGACCGTCGATCGCAACAAAAATAGATAGGCAAGCAGGCACACGTCGAAATGGTTGTTGGTGGCGCTGGTGTTAGATAGAGGTTTTTCCGTCACCCTCAGGGGATAGCCTCATAAACGATCACATAAATCTCGGATGGGATGAGATGGAGGCCCACGGGGCTATGGACGTGTCCCCCATTCCCCCACCATTGTCAACAACAAACCGTCTGAGGGTGTCGTGGAACGCTCCCTGCGAACATTGCCACAACAACGACGGACCTGGCACGGTGCCAAATGCCTCCAGGCCATGGAGAGCACACCTTTGAAGTGGTTTTAGTTGGACTATAGGGTTTCCGAAGGTTGTCCCTGACTTTGGGCAGTTATCCGTGGCCATGAAAACACAGAATTGTAAATTTCAAACAGCTACAGTAACCCAGGTATAAAAAAAGAGGGCCATAAACGAGGGCAGTAAAACTGTCATGTCCCAACTCATAACCGAGCTTTGTCGGAGCGGCTAATTGCATTTCTCCAGGCAAGAAGGGCCGGGCCGGGCCGGGCTGAAGACAAACTTCCATCTCCAAGTTTGGCCATAAACTAGGGATGGAACAAAGGCACCCGTGTGTTTCGAATGGCCTCTAAGACGACGCGTGCCGTCGTCGTTGTTGCGAGCACGGCACCGTCATTTGGATGGAAGGGGGTAGCAGCGCCGACGGCGGCAACGGCAAAAGTGCAGGCGCAGTCGCCGATGGCATTGTCGCCCTCGAGGGGGGGGAAGGGCGGCAGGGCGGAAAATGTCCCCAAAAATGAGGGGTGGTAACAAATATAGATACATGGTTTCTGACATATGGACTTGCGGGAAGGTTTGGAGCTACAAAATTGGCTTGGGAATGGGTTCTAAAGTGAGGCTGAAAGAAAAATGGTCTTGATTACGGTGTCATTTCGCTATCCTTATTAACATATTCCTGTTTGTGTAAAGTCGAAAACGAGAGAGGGTCCTGTTGATCACCCATCATCACCGTCGGGGGGTTGTGAAGCCGCGCGTCAATCCGCAAACAAAACATAGTTGATGATGACACGGACCTGCAAATCACACCATACCTGACCAAATAAGAGCTTGCTCGGCGACGGTCGCCGGCGGCAGCAGGCGGCAGACGCATCGTTATTCGTTCGTTTTCGGGTTTTTGTTTGGATGGGATGGGGGAACAATACAATAGCCAGACACAGCGGAGGCGAGAAGTCGTGAAGCGCATCCATCCCATCATCGTCGAAGCCAGAGGGACCAAGGTTGTTGTCAACATACAACATAGCCAGAGGAGAATAGGTGTTGTTACGTTTAATCAGGTGTCAGTTGGAGGGTTTTTGTCTCGCTTCAAGAGGTTCTAAGATGGTGTGGGTGCATGCTGTGTGTAAAGAGGTCAACGGCATTTCGCAATCTTACAACCTTCATCCGCTTTTGCAGAGGTAGAGGTGGACGGACATGACTAATATGACCACCATTTTACAATCATAATGTTCCCTCTATTTCGACATACAGCCAGCTTCCAGGGCCCCCAGGTGGAGCCATATTGTCTCAATTCCCCAATTTCACAACCAATAATCTCATCCCCAGCCCCCCTAAAGTTAACAGTACCCTCCAACCTCAACCAGTAACCAGTAAACAGCTCCTTTACGACTCACTGAACCATCCAAAGCACAACCCAATCTTGATTGACGCCAACCAGCGACTTCCAGCCTGCCAGCCTCCGATGACCTTCAAAAACAAAGCAAACTCACTCTCGATTGTTGTGTTTCGACAATGATAAAAGTGCACATGGTCATAAAACAGCTATCCTCCTCGACATGTGCAACTACGCTATCGACTTCCTCTTTCCACCCAATATAATGTAAGCTTAGGCAATTCCGCAGTTCCACTCGCCTTTTTTTCTGACCATTCAAGCCACGTCAACATGGGTGTTATTAACCTTTGCCCCTCGGCTGGCCTGGCATACGTCCCGGATAAAACAAAAAAAAAAGCTTAGAAAGTGCATCAATAATGAGCTTTTTGTCAATTCCGGGGCGCTGAAGAGGACAAAGATGAAGGAAATGTGGGTTGCCCGCGATCTCTGGGCTTTCTTCGCCCCCCGTGTTTATGGATAACTGTGAAAAGTGATAAATGAGGCGCCATGGGGGCACAGATGGAGGACCCCCGGATTTGTAATGGAATATTCATTTCGACAGACATGGGAAAAGGGCACTTTTGAATGGCATTCTTTAAAGTTTGGCAAAAAGTGTGGTGGAAATGATCAAGAATTCAGACAATTCTAGCTGCCTGTATTTGGAGAACGCGTTGTTACAACATTCCACGACAGACTGACAGTGACAGGTGTGTGTTTGGTAGAAAACCATACAGTTTTTTTCTTGTAATGCAATGTACACTATCACATGGAGCAATTTCTTAACGATCCATAACTTGTTAAGATGGGTTGAAAGAGTTCACCTTTTGAAAATGCCGCAGTCAAAGAAAACCCATTTGACGGTATCAATTCATAAATCTACAGTAACTTGAGACTAGTTTTAAGGGATTGTGAGTCGTAAATTCGTTTGTAAGGTAGAATGAATGAATTTTTTCATACTAAATAGTGTGTTGAGTTCAAGTTTATCTGTTACAAACACGAAAATTATTATAAAAATCTGTTGGAAAAAAGGTTTATAAAGTACTTGAAGACGCGACAGGAACGGTTGAATGTTTTTTTCGTATGTCATTAAAAGTGACTCGTTTGATAGCTTTGGGGTGTTCATAGGATCCACTGATTCTAAAAATTCAACGAAAATTCAATCGATTAACAAACCAACAGAAGCAACTTACTCTTCGAGACCGTAGATTGGTTGGCCATAATCCTTGTGGCCATAGTCGTAATAATCTTTCACTGTTTCCTCTGCAGTGGCAATCAGAATGAAAACAGCCAAAATCAACGTTAACTTCAGCATTTTGGCACCAATGAGTGATTGAAAATGATTTGAAGAGTCATATTTTACTGTTTTCATGTTTGGATTTTTTTATTTGCATAAATGCTGACCCGTAATTATTTAAAAAATTAGTTTGTTTAGTTATTTATCGCTGACATCACTGAAAAAAGTAATAACATCGACCAAAATAGTACATTAAACACTAACTTCTCTTGCAAACTGCCTTAAAATAAAACACAAATATGTAATCGTCAAAGTCGCTTGGAAAGGCAACAATTGTGGTTGAAAGCTCATCATATCGCATTTTGTAATTTCTTCGGGTGACCTTTTAAAAAAGTATTTTTCGATTAGCGTAGATGTGACGCCAACTTTACACTTTCTTCGATTCGATCGCTGTTCACTTTCTGCGCGCGAATTTCAACTTGCCCACATTGTTGTTTGTTTCGGGTCCCAAGCAGTCAAGCCGTTTCAATTGATTGTTTTCTTCGATTTTTGTCAACGTGGAACGTCCAATCCTATACATTTTACGCGATCAAAGAGACTCTATTGCGACTTTGTTTTCAGAAAGATGCCGACTTTGTTAGAAAAACTTATACTAAATCATCAAAAGATACTCATTGGCGCCGCAATACCGATTGTATGTGTATTTCGCAAAGTGATTCCTTTCAACATTACGGTTTCAGATTGTGCTAACCTTTTTCTCCTTCGGCTTTCTCGGTTATTGCTTCATTGTCGGCGTTAAAAATGGAGTAGTACCTGTCGCCGCCACGGCAATCGTGTTTCTCATGTATTTCTTAACTGTGTTCACGTTGATTGGCATATTTTATCAACTGTGGCATTATACCAAAGATGAGCCACTTTACAAACAGTTGAGTCAACAGCCGGCACCACACCAACAAGCCGATCCAAAGAATGCTTCTGAAACGCTACGTCTCCGAGAATCAGATTTGTAATTTATCCTACTTGTTGTGACATGTACTGTCTGAAGTGCAAGGCGATTTCCCATTGAGTTATTTTTGTTCTCCATTTACTGCCATTATGTTCAGTTTACCCAAAATACACATTTAAAATCAATTTCACATTAACATTCACATTTTAACTCGACAGTCGTAAAGTTCCGCATCTGTCGTTCTTCGCTATGTGCTTTTTTTTTCCTAAAAAACCTTTAGAAATGCTATTGTGCCTATTTCCCGTGTGTGCCTGGTTCCCCCTAACGCATGATGTGATCAACAACACAAAGACAGTCTTCAGGGGAGACGAGGGAAGTCTCGATACATTCAACCAGCGTTTGTAATAATGGTACTGGCATTGAATGTTTGGCGGCAACTTGAGCATCTGTATCTGAATAGAAAAATGTAAACAAACAACAAAGAGATGCGTAATTTTTATTATATTTGTATTTTTGAAGATGGTTGCTGTAATGTTATGTTGTTACTTTGGTGATTATTAGTTTGGTTAACTGTTTCAAGGTGTACATTGTTAGTGTTTTATGCGACTATGATATGGTTGGCAGAGGAAATAATGTTAAATTTTTAAAGAAAATTGCAAGTTTAAAACCCAGAAAACCTTTTTTTCGATCTTTTACGTCATCCCTGGATTCCAAATCCCCCGTTCTTCCGATCCACATGCACTTTCCAGACATCTCGTCCCTACGCCGATTCACAATTGCGTCCATCTCCAATAAAAAATGTATGAAAAAGCGGGGTGATGCGAATGCGCGAGCGGCGACATTGTCCACTCCAGTCAGGCGATGCATCAATTTTGATCATCAATGTAGAGTGCAATGTCGGCGGTTGCAACATTTCCAAAAATGCACCCTCCATAATTCCTTCCTGTCTTGTCTGCTCTGCCCTAAAGGGCCCTAAAAAGAACCGGTTGACAGACACACATACACACGCATACCGTAGTACCGATTTATGCCTTTGATTTTATGCGCAGAGCGGCCGAAGCTGGCGTTCATTTTCATTTCCTGTGGCCATTTTCATTATAACTGAATATTGAGAAGTGTGAAGAAGATGTGTTGATTCATATCAGATGGAAGAGTGGGCCCTTTTTAGCGGAATTGGATTGGATTGGGACAGCCTTGGCACCGTGCCAGAGAGCAACTTTATGCTTTATTCGGACATTGGCTGACCGACGGAGGAGAGATTCATTTCATTCTGGTTCATACGTAATAAATCAGAGTGCAGACGTAATGGATGGCTCGTGGTAGCCGCCGCCCGCCGTCAGCGGGAGTTGTTGCGATGCTGCGATGGCTGAAAAGTCTTGTTTTCGAAATGAGGCTTGTGTCAGCGAGATAGAAGTAATAGTTGTTGCACAATCGGATGAATGAGCTATCTCCACTCGCGGCTTGGCGGCGCTGGGATATAGACCGGTTTATGAGTGTGTTTGGGTTGAACAAACTGACCAACGCGATCAGGATTGACTCTTTTTTTGAAGGGTTTCAATGGTAGACGGGAAGTGCATCGGCTGTCTGGAGTTTGGAATTGTGTTAAGCAATGACTCAACAGTGACGTGGTGTCTGGTATTTTGAGATAAAAAGTTGCAAAAAGTTCAAATTGCGTTCTTTGAAATTGATTTATTGGCAAAAATTTTGCAAACGATATGCTTCTCCATCACCTAAAGACAGTATTCCCCCACTTTCCACCCAGCATGGCACCCTGCCAACCCCTCCCAGCTGACTGCCCCCATCATTCCCCTTCTCCTTGCCAAAAAACGAAGCCGCCGTTCGACTGACCTTGAACACCATCACCCGCACACCATCTGACGAGATGCATCACATTGAATCCGGTTTTTCTTCCTTCCCCCACCTCAGACGACGCCACGATGCCCTTTAACATGGCCTAAAAAACCTCGACCGACTAAAGAGAGGCACCCCATCGGCATGACCATGTTTTTGGTCGTTATTTTCGGTGATTCTTCTTTGTCAACCCATAGGCTGCAGCCAAACGTCATGTCGCTCTCCGCGGTTCTATTTTTTTTCGCGCAACAAAGCTCACGCGGTCGAAAACGGGCGTCGGCGTCAACGACCGACCCTCACGGACAATGAGGTATACATCTGCATGTAACAGAACAGGCTGGGCATTCTGAACATTGAAATTGAAACAAAGTATCGAAAAACCGCAAAATTGTTACCAGCTGACTCGGTCCAAATGTTATGCGGCCGTGACCATTTTTATGGCGGAAAAACAAAATGCATTGTCATTTCGTCTGGTTGACAAATTTGTAGTCTTTGAAGGTGGCGTGAAAATAAACAAATTAAAATTGATGTTGATGGGTTTAGGGGTCGGCGGAATTCAATTGAAATTGAAATTGAAAGGAATGTTGAAAGATGGTTTGCTTTTTTTGGAAGTTATTGAAGGAATTACGGAGTCTTTGTTTATAGTTTTCAAAATTAGGGTTATTCAAAGGGGTTTCCCCCCTCTTTTTTGTTATTATGCATTGCAATCGAGACTGCCAAGTGCCCCCCAAACCTCAAACAGACTGCAAAGAATGACCAAACAGCTAAAAAGTGCAACTTGAGGACGCTACTATGTGGCCAAATGAACCCCAAACTGATGTAGACGGACTTTTTCCATCTGATTGTTACAATTTGCAAAATAAAAATACATTACTCTATTCGGAAGTCTGAGTAAGTTTGTCTGCCCTTTCGACACTTTTAATCTGTCAAACTTTGGCTTTCCTAATCCTGAGAACAGCGTTGATAAACTGTGTCTTGCCATGAAAACAGTTCAAAACATAAGTTTGATAAATGTATAAATGCCATTCAGATTAAATTGGGGCCATTGTACATAGGCTAAGCCCATGTTAAACTCCTGGGTCACATGACAACACCCACGAGCTATATGTTATCCGCCCTCAAGCGCCAGGGCAGGGCTGAGCCTATGCTATGCATTCCGTTAAACTTCTCGGAGGGTCGTTAAACTTTTTTTTGTCTTTTCGTTTTACGCAAAATGTTTTAGCGAAGAGTAGAGTATGTACGGGACAAGGCCCCTGGAAGACTGGGAAATCTTAACGCTGTTTTACGGGGTTGTTTTGTCTGACTGACGGGTCTTGGCGCCATCGGCGGCCGGGCAGACCCATGGACATTGGGCCGGCCGTCGTCGTTCGTGTGGGAGTCTGGCGGGCTGGTGATCACTGATTGGAAGGGGTATTGCTTTGCTTTGCTTTGAAGTGCATTGCCTTGCTTCCTCCCCCGCTTTGAAGGTTTTGGGTTATTCTGAAAATGCCGCTGTGACCCCGGGAGATGTTTTTTTTTATTTTAATTTGTGTTTCAGTTTCAAAAACTAAACCATTTCAAAACCTTATCAACTTCCCATCTCAAACCCAAAACCAATCCCATTGCCAAACCCCCCGTCAGTCAGTCCATAACATAATCCATTCCCCCATCGCCACCCCCCTTCCGACCACCCGAGAAAGAACAGCTGAGTGCCGCTGTCCCGAGAACACTTTTTTTTAACACTTCACCACAAAAAAAGCAGCTACAAACCAATACAGAAAGCATACCCCTGGGTCCGGGCGCCGCGCCGCGCCCTGGGAAGGAAGGTGTTGCCCCGCCGAAGGCCCAAAGTGTCTGAACTGCCTGAATGCATGTAGCATTTTTTTGTCGTCCTCCGTTTTTTTGTTCGGTTTTATCTTTCTTGCCACTTCTCGCTCCTCGTCGGCAACAAGACAAACTCGGACCCCAGACGACACTACCCGAATTGCATGAACGTAGTACAGATGTATGTATCCCCAGCCATGCATTGCCTCCTCTACTTTTTTTGCCCATTCTTTGCTTTTTGAATGGTCATGGACGTCGTCGGCCGCCGCGGCGCTGCTATCAGACAAGAGCTCTCAGCTGACTGACAGCACGTGAGTCTGGAGCGTCCGATTCTCCATCCCTCCTAAAGTTGATCTGTTGTACGCTCCTTACCAAGTTTGGGAGTGTCCTTGTGCCTCCTGTGATGCGTCTGCCGTCGGTCCGTGGAACCAACCGGTTGGGGCTGGAGGGGATCGATTGCGAGGACAACATGAGGACGGATTACGACCATGGTCTGGTGGATTGGAAATATTTTAACTTTTGATGGAATTGGAACTCTTCCCTATTGCTCAATATGGACTTTGGCACTAACCATTGACTTCTAATTCTGATCCTTTTTATTGTTATTTAGTGCCCTAACACGTATAATTTGAACTATGGAATTTTGAAATTTAGACGGATTACGAAGCGTTCGATGGTGGGGAATTTGTTGTTTTATAATCCCCAGTAGGCTATAATTGGTTTTATGGATTAGTCTTAGTACGTCAAAAAAGGATTGATAGGGGTGGGAGGTGAACCATTGACCTCGTGCATGGTAAAATTGCGCCATAACCGATTGAGCAATGGCGGCAAAGCTGGTCGTCTGCGCGGTGATTTGAATTTTGAACTTTTTTTATTATCCGAAAAGACAAGGGTTCGATCCCCGTGAGTGGCAAACTTCTTGCCGCTTTTTTAAATGCAATGCCACAAGTTTCACAGTTGCCCACCCTCTCTCGAACCACTTTTTAATTAATAAAGAAGTCACTCAGCGGCAACTCCCGCCCACTTTGCCCTCGAGGCATGTGGTCTGGGGCTGTTGGGCCATCGTACTCTTCAATGATTGCCGCTCCGCGTGCATAGTTGAGCGGGTGAGAACTTTATTTTTGACCCTAGGGTGGGTAGATCGACTGCCGGTGTGGGCAGATGTGTGGGAATTCGGTTTTTTGATTTTTTGACTCATGTTTGGAATCGCGTTTTTGGTTAGATCCCTTTTTACCTGAATCATCGGAATCACTTTTTTCGCGGAAGAAGAATGCTACCTTCCATCATTCCATTCATCAGCCAGACCCCTAGGGCCCCCAGTCCAATCAAATATGCATCGATTGATCAGTCCCAAGCGGACATGACCAGCGTTTTTGAGTAGTCCGTAGGTACACCGCCAACGGCCATAGGAGCCTTTGCTTGCATTGCATTGCATCCCAGTTGCCCGGCTGATGATGGTGTCGTCAGAGCCTGTGAGCTCCAGGAACCGGAAGTGTTCAAACACATGCTCGCCTTGCCTGCGGCCATCAGCATCATCACCACTACCATCATCGACGTCGTCCGCAACAACTCGCGGAAATCGGATTTGTGAGCGCAGACGGCCTGGTCCCTGTGTCCACTCGGATCAGACCCCTCAGGCCTTTGGAGAGTAGAGTCCGTCGTCGTCCCCTGTGGGTGGATGGAATCAGCAAAAAAATGGCTGATGTGGGTGGTGAGACTGGCCAGAAGGGGCTTGATTGCTGAAACGTTCCGCGCGAGCGGCTACGCTTTTTTTCTCGGAATGTGTGTTTGTTCACGGAGAGCAAAAAAAAATCAAAAGAAATAAAGCTTCTCGCGCAGGGGAGATGACGTCATCCTGAAGGGTACTTGACGGGCTGTGGACGCGGACGCTCACCACCGTGTTGATCCAGGGTTTCCGGAAGGAGGGGAGAGGGACCCCCTCTGCCTGTTCCAGCTAACTACATTACACTGCAGACTGGAGGGGGGAAGTTTGGCAAACAAGAGTCCCGGCTGGCAAGCGCGAAGCACACACACAAAAAAGTGTTTTATGTGCGCAGAGGTCTGCCCAATCATGTGAAAAGAAACAATTTTTCAAAAATTTGAGACATGACGGTTTCGAGATGACGGACCACCGCCGGAATTTGGAGACTGAAACTTCCAAACATTGCAAATGGCGTAAGTGAATTACGGGTGCCATTGCCGAAAAGGCTCATTTCCGAACCGAAACTTCCGGCTTGATTGGAAGTGTGGGTTGGTTTGCGTGTGTGATTACTGTGCTGTGCTTAGTTGTGTAAGTTTAGTTTACTTTTCGGGGGTTTTAATCGACGTTTTGCATGTGTTAGTCGGCCTGAGGGCGCCCGCGTTAAAACAGCTGATTGAAAAGCGAACAAAAAGCGCGCTCCAACTCCATCCAGTTGCCTGTTCTGATCAATCGATGCCGGCACGCACCAGCTCCGCCGGCGGCAGGAGCGGTGGCTAGACAAGACAGCCTAGCCTGATGGCGGGTGTTGGCAACTGTCTTTGAAAACCTTTGAATGCGGAACATTGGGTCTTGGCTTTTGCATTTGGGAGAACGGCTAGCTATAGTTTTAGTTTAGTATGAATATCGAATCCGCTAGCTATGCTTGCCATCGACTTTTCGAACCTTGCTCGCCGTTCAGCTCAAATTTTCTAGCCCCCAAAAACCATAGAACACTGATTGCGCAAGGCGAGGCGACTTGAACCCATAAAAAACAACATCCTTCCTTATCTATCGCAATGTTGTCTCTCCTGTCTCCACAATCTCCAGTATTACCGCCAAGTGGGGCCCCGGGTCCCGTGTCAACAGTATGTATGTAATAGAATTTGTTGTGGCGTGGGGACCCTCCGTCCGTTCTACCGATATTTTCACAACACAACCCCTAGGCGCCTAGGCATCTTTTCCCCTGTCATCTGAAGTCACATGGGTGTCCCATAGCGTCCCCGCCTCGGCACACGAAGTCGAACTCGAACTCGAACAGGTATGTATCGGGGGACACCTACCAACCACATTCACATTCTTATTTGTTTGTTGGTGTTTTTTTACGTTCTCATTCGGCCTCTTTTTTTCGGCGAAAGGGGAGGAAAAAAGCATTTCCATCAACTTCCAGCCCGGAAAAAACGGCTAAAAGGACGCAAAAACAACAACAACCTTCAGCTTCTGTCGGCATTTCTGACGTAAAAACGCTAGCTATTCCTTGGGTCTGCACGCAGCTGAATACTATGTTCTTGTCTGCGGGGTGTTATTTTGAACTTATCTCTCTCCTCGCATGCATAATGGTCTTTCTGATATGTTCCGTTTTTCGTGCTTTCCCCGAACAAAAGTAAACTTGTGGCCCATCTGATTAGCGATTAGCGCGCCCATTTTTTACTCGCTTTCTGTGTTTGATAAATGCCCGCACGCAATGCAAAGTACACACGTACGTATGCAACATTATGTAACGTAGGTGGAGGTGGAGAATAGCGTCCGTGTAAACGGTTTTTTTTTCTATTTCTTTAGTTAGTCTGTCTGTGCAATCTGTGCTCTGTGGGTTCCGACGCCGAGGTGAGGTTCCGATGGCGCAGCTAACGTTTGAGTTTTTGATTCGAGACTGTCTCTTTTTTTCGCGCGCGCGCAAAAGTTAGATAGGCGTTTTGAGACAGAGAGAACTGTTTACCGTCGCTTCCAGGAGGGCCTCAGGGCCAGCCCTTCTTTCTCCATTCCTCGACGACTACCCCGGAAGAGAGACTGAGCAGCACTTCCTACATTGCATTGCGGTGCAGTTCCGCCAGCTGACTGACTGCCTGACTGTCGAGAGAAGGCTTTTCGTATTTCGTATTTTTCGCGCAGACTTACTTAAGCCCGCGTCGCCTGTTTTTTTATATTGTGATGGTTCTTCCTCTTCCGGGAGTCGAGGATCGAGAGGGAAGGACTCGATGGCCTGGTCGCCCTGGAACACACCTCATCGTAGAGCAGAGCATACCTGAAAGTGTCTGAAAGTTTGCAGCCGCCGGCTGTCAACGGGTTACTTACTTTACTTCGATCCTCGGTCCTCCCTTTTCCCATGAATCAAAAAGGCTTTTTGTTTGGTTGTTGCGTGTGTTGTGCGCGACGACGCTGACTATGAGGACACTGACGAAGGCGAAGAAGTGTGGAAGATAGGAGGCCCCTGTCTTCTTCCTTCCGCCTGTCTTTCTCCCTCTTGGCCCATAGGTTCTTCTTTGTTTATTGCGTCGTTCGTTCAGTTGTTGGGATGATGGTTGACGACATCGAGCAATCAACAGGCCTGTGCCTTCAGGAAGACAGAGACAGACGCTCTCCTCTTCTGAAGGCGGGTTGCGTTGCGTTACGTTGCGCATTGCTGTTTCAATCGGCGGCGCCCTTGAACGACGACACCATCGACATCGCCAGGACAAGGGGGTCTACATTGCCTGAGGCACACTCTCTGCACATCCATCTATCCATCCTCCCCCACAGCCCCACATCATTTTCTAAAAAAGCCTGTTTCGGACGATGGTTGCGTGATCGAGACGCAACCGCTTGAAGCCTCCCCCTCCCCCCTACCCCTGTCGCGATCGAAGTCGTCCGTGGTTGATGTCGATTAGATCTCGACGGCGAGCGACGATGGCCTCAGGCACTACGCCTTCCTAGAGACACGGCAGGCAGGGCCGGCCGTCGATTGGTGTCCCGTGTGGCTGCGCTGCTGGGGTAGAGTAGAGAGTAGGCAGGCAATGACGATGATGATGATCGGATGGAGCCTTCCCCATGCCCCCAACCGGTTTGACGCAGGCAGCAGCAGCCCCACGATGCGCAGACAAGGCCTCAAACGGCTCCACAAAGTGGAAGACGCTGACTGACTGGGGCTGCTGCTGCTGCCGAGCGAGTAGTCGTCGTCCCTGCTGGCTTCTGCGCACCTCGATTGAAGACAGAACGCTTTGTGTTTGTATCCGTTGCGTGTTTCATCCTGTCCCACACTTGAAAAAACACAATGCCATTGAAGTTATCGAGTCGTCTTGCACTTCCCCGTGATCTCTGTCCAGCTAACTAACAAAACTCTTGCCTTGCAAGTCTGTTCCAACTTTTTCGTGATGTGATTGCTTCTGTTTGTTACGCATATTGCCGCGATCAGCCCCAGACGCGACGATACTCCTCTCCCCCCTTCCCGAGACACTGCTGATTGCCGAGAGCCTCCGGCTGACGTGTGTGTAACATCGACAAGGCCCAGGCCCCGAACTATGCCACTATCTGCCCCCAGGGGCCCCGGTATACTACCCGTCGGCGATATTTATTACCTCTCGAGAGCCCCCATGTCCGTGTGGTGTGTACATCACCACCTGCACTTTGCATCAACTGTCAGCTGTTTCTTGTCACATTCTTTTCGCCCCTCTTCCCCCTTCCCGCCAGCCACCCCAGCCGAGCGCCCCTCAAGGCAAAAGCAGGCTTTCCCCCACCCGACCATCAGTCAGCTTTTTTTCGCCCCTGCCGTCGGTTCATCTCCAGCGTGTGCCTTCTTTTTACATTAGCGATAGATAAACTTTTTCCCCCCAACCACCCCATCCATCCGTTGCATGGATGTCCCTTGCAAGTTTGCATCAGCTAAACTTCATTAGCTGTGATGTTTCGGCGTGCAAATGTTATATATAACTGATTTTGGACTGATTGATCTCGGTCCCCGTGATTTCGTGCCCAAAGATTGATTGTTCGCGATTCATATTTACATTCACGACATATATCCATATATAAATCTGGTCACTTTAGTGGTCCTCAATCCCCCCTGATAACCGCCGCCACGGCCACCAGATCAAGTTAGCCCCCAAGGACCAGCACCATCCCGCCCGCGCTGAGATGGTGTCAGCACATCCACATGCCGGTGACACGGCCATCAGACAACCGCCCAAACTCGGCGACTTCTTCTCACCGTATCAGCCTCATGGCCAGGCCGCCGCCGCCCAACAGCAGCAGCACGTGTCTTCGCTGATTGAAGGTAGTTTTGATGAGCGGCAGCAAAGGCAGATGGCCAGGTGTGTTTTTTCGACTTTTCAATCAAGTGATAGCTGTTTTTTTCTTGGAATTTGCTGAAACTGTCCATTTTTGACAAAATTTTATCGAAATTTTTAGACAACCTCTGCATCGTCGATCTCCCCTAGCCAATTCCAACAACACCCATCTGAACCCCGTTTCGCGGCCTCAGACAGTCAGTTCCGGCAATAGTTCCCCCAATCAAGGTAACTTTTATCAAATTCAACGTCCACAAAGTTCAATCCATCGTTTTCAGAAAATTCCGGCTCCAATTCCCGTCTAAACTCCTCTAACAGCTCCCCCAAGAACCCCAAACTCTACAAAACTGAGCTGTGCCGTTCCTGGATGGACCATGGTCGCTGCAATTACGGCGAACGCTGTCAATATGCCCATGGTGAAACGGAAAAACGCCCGATTCCCCGTCATCCCAAATACAAGACCGAAGCGTGTCAGTCGTATCACAAGACTGGGTACTGTCCGTATGGCCCGCGTTGTCACTTCATCCACAATGAAGAACCCGCCATGCTCGCTCAGCTGATTGCCCAAAACGCCGCCGCCATGGCTACGGTTACGTCTGGGGGCGCTTCCGCCATCCAGCAACAACAACAGCGTCCCCGGAATTTGAATTTGACGGCATCCGCGCCCGTTTCGACCGTCGGCACCCCGGCCCAGCAATCACAGCAAAATCGTGTCTATTCGCCATCGATTTTGCCGATCGGATCACGCCCGACCCAGCAGCAACAGCAACAACAACAGTGCCGACAGACGAGTCGCTTCTTCCCGCGCCCGATTGGCTCCGATGGCGAATCGCCAGTGCCGTCGTCGACGGATTCTGGCTCGGAGTCCCCTCTCGGTTCCTTTTCGCCGGGTCTGGATCAACTCGATGACAGCCTTGCCCGTCTGAGCCCCATCTCCTTCCGACGCAGCCTCAGCCATGCCAACACGAACCATTGGAGTCCGACCAGCAGTGTCGGACCCTTTGGCGTCGACTTCTGGCAACCCGTTGAATCGCCCGCGTCGTCGCTCTCGGCTTTCGTCGGCCTAGGCTTCGAGGAACCCATGTCGACCTGGGATTCACCATCGACCACCACCACAACATCACCCCATCGGCTCCCTGTGTTCGAGCGTCTCAGCAACAACTTGGCTTAATTTATTTCAATTCAATTTTTCATTTTGAACAGTTTTCCAATCCTTTGTAGCGTTTCTTCCAACCCCCCTCGAAAGCCAGGGGTCTCACTCTCTCTCTTTCCCTCGAATCTGAACAACTGTGCCACCGTCTTTCAAATCACGACTTGCAACCTCAACAGCGACACCCCAAAAGTGTCTAAAAATCTGTACAACGTCTAATCTAACTTTATGAGTCTTACCAGTTTCACAAAAAGTCAAAAGTGCCTTTACCTTTATCTTGTTTATAATTATATCTGCCGGAGACCCCATTGTGCTTTCAAAAAACCTTAACTTAATCGTTCGTTTCGAATTTCACACCCTTAATGATAACCGTTCTTCTTTCACCTCCATTTTGGCCTTATTAACGCAATTGTTTAAGTTATCTTGTTGCTAATGTTTAATCCAACGTCATTCTAACCATAGCTGCCTTACCCCCAACGCGTTCAAGCGACTCATTTTTCAGCTGGAACAATGGTTCGCTTCATCGCGGTGTACGGTAACCCTTATCTTATTTCATAGAATTTTGTATCCACTTCTACCCAAAACCATCCCTACCGATGCATTGCATTTGACCCCTGAGGGCATTTGTATCATATTGAAACGAAAAAAACTGTACCATCAACATGTAATTTGGGCCATAATGAGCCCAATGTCACCTGTCACCCCGCGTGCTCTTATAAGTCTTTTTTTATATATAAAATGACGGTAGTTTCGTCGGAACTTCGCTAGATTGTAGATCCTCGCTAGTAGCTCTATTCTATTCTGTTCGAAAACAAACAACTTTGTATCGCTTTGTAGAGAAACCAAACCATCTTCTGTCCATAGTTATTGTATTCTTTATTCTTTGAGAGACAAAAAGCATTTACCCACCACCACCACTGCTAATCAGAAAGGCTGTTAATTGGAAAAAAATAATCTCTTTTCGATGTAAACTTTTTTGGAATCCATTCGAGCCCCGCGTGAAAAGAAATCTTTTAATTTATTATCGCCTTCCTTTTAAACAAAGTTTTACTTTATATTGTTTGAGTTATTCATCCACCCCAACCCCTTTGACGACTATTAGAAACTTGTGGAATTCCGCGACGTCCGTGACGCTTTCTTTCCAACATCAGAAAGCATGGAATTCCCAAAGTTACTTTAGTGTTTCCGACTGGCCTTCGATGCTGGCATCTTTCAACCTATATGAAAGTTGACTCGGCTCAGAGGTCAGATATAATCATCCTTATATATCGTTTATATTCATCTACGTATTGTTTATAATGAATTTATTTGATAATGAATGTTAACGAGTATTTTGTTGGTTGGACATTTGAATTACACACAAACAGAGAAAAATACACAGACATCAAGATTTCGTCTTATAAAAAAGATCAAGAATCAACCCTAGATTGTTTCTAGAGAAAATTATCAGTAAATTCTGTAAAATAGGGTGGAAAATAAGAATTATACGCAGTAAAATCTCAATCAAAAAATGCACCCAGCTTTTACCCCCAAAAAGTGTCTCACCACGAAAAACCCAAAATACGCATGCTTCCCCGGAAAATGCACGACTTCGCGAAGCAGATTTACCTCCCTTGTTTCCAGCTAATTTCTCCATTCAGAATGTCGGACTCTCTCGTCGATTCGATTGCCAACCTTCCCTGGAAGAAGATTGCTATTGCCAGTGCTGCTTCGTTCATCGGATATGCGATATATTTCGATTATAAGCGAACGCATGCGCCCGACTACCAGCAAAAGATCCGTGAAAGTGAGTTGCGATTTCTTTATTTGATTGCGTCATATATGCTTCTCATGTGAATCCACCTTTACTGTCCTTCCTTTCAGAGCGTCGCGGTGGTGGTGGCGCCGGCGGCTCGAGCACCCATACGCCACTTCCGGATATGAGCAACCCGCAAGCCGTGCAGGGCTTTTTCTTGCAAGAAGTTCAGATTGGTGAAGAGCTTATGGCTTCAGGTTGGCTTTTTGCTTGCTCTCTATGTTGGCTTACTTATTGAGCTACTTTCCAGGCAATCCTGCCCTTCTCAGCGAAGGCGCCGAACATCTCGCCAATGCCGTCCTCTTCTGCGGACAATCCGAGCAGCTTCTTGCTGTCTTCCAGCAAACCTTCCCGCCCGAGCACTTCCAGCTTGTGTTGTCGAAGCTGCCCGCAGCGAAAAGCCGTCTCGAAGCCCATGTCATGTCCCTTACTCGCGGCAGTGGCGGCGACAATTCGACGCCGAGCATTGTCCCCCTGGATGACGACGACCTCGAGTGATCTCCGCTCCGTTTTCTTTTTTGTTTTGTTATTCGTTGTTGTCACTGATTTCAATGGCTAATTTTTATTAATCAAAGTTAGTATAGGTTGCCAATAGCGAATGCCATTTTTCTTACAATAAGAAGTCTCGTGATAGTTGTTTTTCGTTGACTTTGTTACACATTGCCAGTCAGAGTGGCGTGATCAAAAGGGTTACATCCACAAGCCGTGGTCTGATTGTACTTGATGGTTCGGATGGAAACATCGGCTTCGGGGTGGCAGTCGGTTAAGGGTGCCGTGACGAGGGTTACTGCAGTCGGAACACAGGCTGTGTTATCGTTTTCATGGTTGGGGAAGATGTAGGTGCCTTTCTGAAGGATATTATATATAATAGAAGCGGTTAATGATGGACAAACCTCCGACGTTTTGCACAACCCCATGCAAACGGAAATCGGAATCAAGCCGGAACACTTCCGCCCCTCGAGATCCGTCTTGTTAACAGTAATCGATGTATGGTTCGCAATAACATTGCAGGAACTTCGCTCGCTCGGAGCACCCGATACAACGGCCAAAAACGTCTGAAAGCTCAAATCGGATATATAAAAACCGCCAAAAAAACAACCATCAAATCAATGAGACTCACAAAAAACCACAAAGCCGCAGCGATCTCCATTGATTTAGCTTACTGATAGTTACTTCCTGCTGGCATTAGCTGACCCAGTTGATTGATCAGTCTCCTGCCATGTAATTCGATCTTTTCGATGATCCGAGGGCCGGCGTTTACGCTATCCAAGCTTTGCGTTTTAAAAACAGCTTTCCTTTCACTTTTTGCAACCCCAGCATGCATTACAGCCTTCACCAATTCTGTGAAACATAAAATATCAAGATCAAAGACTAAAACGAACCAGCTGAGGTCGTAAAAGTAACCAAATTAGGAACGACGTTGAACTTTTGTTCCAAAATACATGCAACTTGTTCCTCGACAAAATGCGCATTTCGCACACCATTTCACCACCCTTGAGCATCATTCTATGTAGTCTTTAGCTTATCAATGATCTTGACGATCTTTATGTGTTATCAGAAGTGAGCTTTGAAGCCTCAAAATCGCCGCTAATGTAAAAACAGCCCATCGCCGGTGGCGGCGTTCATCGCGTGCGCACTTTTTGGGCTCATCCTGGAGCGATAGCCAAGCGACCTTCCGCATTGCAGATTGCTCGCATGCTTTTCCTCGACATCCTTCCTATTGCGTCAACTTTGCCTGCAGCAGCGTTCCATTTCCTTACAAATTACTGAGCGTTCTTTGCTCGTATCCAAATTCTATCCATTTCATTGATAATACACATGTGTTACCGTTGTTATTGATTAGAACAAATTTGGTCAGTTTTACGTGAGAAACTCGATTTTTGGAAAAGAAAAACGTGTGCGCCAATCAGACGATTTTTGATCTGTCTGAGTTTTATCGCGTCTGTTCTCAAGATTGCGTCACTGCCGACGGCTGTTTCCATTTATGAAATTTTGATAAGCTTATTGCGGAAGTTCGCGTTCTAAAACCCCATTCAAACTGACGACACACCAAAATCAATGCCAAGTGACGGTTTTATGTTGTTCTAACTGAAAAACGGTTTTGTTTTGCTTTTCGATCTCTTACATTTGCGTTTCCGACCCATTGAAAGTTGTTTACGTTTACGCGGTACTCAAAACCGACCATCGCGGCCCGTGACAATGATTACCATTGATGCGATAGTTTGAATATTCGTACAATAACGATCATTACAGCTTTCGTACAAGCGACATCGGGTTGACCCGTCGCAAGCAGCCATGCTCGCTGCCATCAGTGTCCCCTTACATTGCCTCAAGTGCGGGCTATTAAGTCTACCTACGACGAGTACTACTGCGAGGTTGGGTTTTTATCGTTTAGCACTCATTTTATGGAATTTTTATATATAAAATGTTGGTTTTCAGGACATTTTGTTCCCTCCCTCGTCAAAGTCTTCTCCATCGAGCCGCCCAGTTACGGATACGACGGCCAACGAAAGCCGAATTCAAACGGTTAGTCAGTAACACATCGGATAAACGTCCGGCGATCAAGCTTCGTGATGCTTCATGGACCGAGTTTATGCGGTTAGTTCGGTTGGCAGTGCCATATAAGGGCCGTATTGGACGTTAGTTTTTATATAATTTGTATTTCGGCGACGGTAAAGTTTGATTTTTAGTCGGTTTTGTGTTCCTCGGCCTTGGATCGTCAATTTTCCTATTAACACCGCACGTTTTGGGAAAGCTTATTGACGAATTCGACGACAGCAAAAAGAAGCGAGAAGCCGCAGAACAGGATAGAGCTTTGAAAGTTGCGAGATACTTCAAAGAACATCCTATTGCCCTTGTTGCACTGCTGGTTTGTGGAGCCGGTGCCATTTGCGGGCGTACTTATTGCATGCATACTGCTGGTGAGTAGTTTTGAATCAATTTGGAAAAAGGGATACATGACAGCAACTTTATTAATCGCAAAATCTGTACAAGTTTAAACACAAAATGCTCATTCTCGCTCAAAATTTTACAATCAAAAAGGCTAAAGTTGCCAGAAGCCGCTTCATCGCTTAAGAGCGTGCCTTGCGTTGACGATAGCCACCGGCAGCAGGGGCAGGACCAGCACCGGCCGAAGCAGTGCCTCCAGAGACGCCAGCATCGCCGGTACGTGGCGGGCAGGGACAGTAGGCGGCATCGGAACCAGGAACGCCGGGACCGCCAGGAGTACCGGGCTGTCCGTCGCCACCGGGCTGTCCAGGGCCACCAGGCGGGCCAGGGGGACCGGCAGAGCCAGGAGCGCCGGGAGGAGCAGGGTTGCCAGCATTGCCGGGAGCACCAGGGGGTCCAGCAGGGCCGGGAGGACCTTTCGGGCCAGGCAGAGGGGTCGAGCGTTGTCCGGGAGCACCGGGTTGGCCAGGAGGACCAGCGGGGCCAGGACCGGCAGGCGGACCAACATCTCCGGGAGGACCAGGGGGACCGGGAGTACCAGGATTGCCGGGGTTGCCAGGAGCACCGGGGTTTCCGTCAGGGCCAGCGGGACCAGGAGGACCGGTCGGGCCAACAGGGCCGGGAGGACCAGCTGGGCAGGAAATGCATCCACCGCCAGCGAGTTCGGGGTTACCAGCGGTAGCTTGACCGTCTTGGCCGGGTTGACCAGGCTCACCGGGGGTACCGGGTTCACCAGCTTGGCCAGGAGGCCCGGGAGGACCCGGAGGGCAGGATGAAGGTTGACGGCCGCAGTCTGTAGAATTCAAATTAGTCTTTTTCATTTGCAATTCAATCAAACTTACTGCATCCACCACCGCCGCCACCACCAGCCGTAGCTGAGCCACCGCTGACGCCAGCATCGTATTGACGCTTGACACGACCGAAGACCGCTTCAAAGCGAGATCGTGGCTTGCTGCCAACGTTGGCATAGTTGCGGTTGACCGTCATCATACCGGTCCAAGCATCGTTAGCGACCTCACGGAACTCCTTCATGTCATCGAGGACATCGTCGTAGAGGGTGTTGATCTCATTGACGAGGGATCCAACGATCATCAACGAAATTAGGATGGATACGGCGGCGCCGGCGGTCGTCACGCCGACGACAATGCGGCTGAGGGCAGTCATGGTTCGAGGAGAGAACACAAGAACTGCTTGGTGCTGCTTGGGAAGCGCCATCACGTCTTTATATAGTCTTCTATCCTCTGAAACGAATCCAAAAAACGAGTTGGCACTGTCGGCCGTACGGATTCGGTCATCGGTGTTGTTTTCCGAGGAGCAAAATAGCCGTAGGGCATTGCTACAGCGAAGTGACTGTAATTGCGGTCAAGCGTAGTGGAGGCGACCGGTTTAGCGGAAGCAAAACAGATTTGTTGTGCGCTGTTTTTTCACGGTTCTCCTTGAATGCGTTTTTGCAAAAATCGAAGATAAAAATCAGTGAAACGGTTTCACACAGTAACATTTGCAACAAATTTCAGGCCAATTGATCATCAATGATCTCCGAACGAAAGTTTTCGGCAAACTCCTTCAAAATGACATGACCTTCTTCGATAAGAACCGTGTCGGTGAAATCGTCAGTCGACTCAGCTCTGATGCCTTGGTCGTTGGTCAAGCGGTTTCCACAAATCTCAGTGATGGCCTCAGATCACTGGTGACGATATTTGGCAGTGCGGGACTCATGGTTTACACGTCCCCTGCCCTGTGTACTCCCGTCACAGTAGTGATTCCGATCATTGTTGGCACATTTTACGTGTTTGGCAAAATCCAACGGAAATTCACCGTCCAGATGCAGGAGGCCGTTGCCGGTGCCAACAACGTTGCCACAGAGCGTCTTTCCAACATGAAAACAGTGAGGATCCTTGTCGCGGAGAAGCGTGAATTGGAAGCCTACAAAGAGAAGATTCACGCGATCTGGGAGATTTGCCGGAAGGAAGGCATTTTCAAGGGCATTATGTTTGGATCGGTATGTTTGAAGTACCTTTTTGGCGCTTTTAACGATTTTGTTTTCAGTTCCAACTCACGGGTTACCTCGCGATCACCTCCGTCCTCTTCTACGGCACCACGCTCATCAGTCGCGGTCTTCTGACCTATGGCGAGCTGTCGTCGTTCTGCTTGTATGCCGCTCTTTGTGTCGGTGGTCTTTCCAGTTTGAGCATGTTCTACAATGAACTCATGAAAGGTCTCGGCGCATCACAGCGACTCTTCCAACTCGCTGCCGAGAAGCCGACCATCCCGCTCCATGGTGGCATCAAGCTCTCCGATGTCGCCCGTGACATTCGCTTTGAAGGCGTTGCTTTCAACTACATTGGACGTGATGCCATGTTCAACGATGTTTCGTTCAAGATTCCCGCCGGCAAGATCACAGCCATTGTCGGTCCTTCTGGTAGTGGTAAATCCACGGTTGCCCAACTACTACTTCGATTGTACAACCCTACTCAGGGCCGTATTTTGGTTGGTGATCACGATTTACGAGAACTCGACCCTTCACATTGGCGCCGAATGATTGGCACAGTGCCACAGGAACCGGTGTTGTTTTCGGCCTCCATCTGGGATAACATTGTTTACGGCGCTGAGGACCCGAAATCCATCACGAAGGAACAGGTGCTTCGTGCTGCTGAGCAATCAAACTCTCTCGAATTCATCAACTCTTTCCCTGATGGCTTCGATACTCTCGTCGGTGAATCGGGTCATTCCATGTTGAGCGGTGGCCAGAAGCAACGCATCGCGATTGCCCGTGCCCTCATTACTGATCCAAAGTTGTTGATTTTGGATGAAGCTACCTCTGCCCTCGATGCGACGAGCGAGTATCTCGTGCGAAAGGCGTTGAATGCCCTTCTCGAGCATAACAACAAGACGGTTGTTATCATTGCTCATCGGTAAGAATTGCTTTTACTCCTTCTTTGGCTGTTTTATCTGTTTGCTTTCAGGCTTTCAACGATTAAACACGCTGATCAGATCGTCGTTCTCGACAAGGGCTGCGTTGCCGAGCTCGGAAACTATGATGAACTCATGAGCATCCCGGATGGCGTCTTCCATAAGCTTGTGGAGAAGCAGGCCATCGGCTGGCAGGATAATTTTTAGGCCATTTTCACAGTTTAGTGTTTCCCTCCTTGAAGTTTTTATTTGTCGTTTTTTAACAACGTGCCTTTTCTTTTGTTTTTACATGACGTTTAGAGAGTTTTTTTGAAAGTTAATAATGAGTTTTTGCGGTAATAAAATAATGTTTTAAGTCACTTTTGGCCTTCCTTAACACTTGGCAGTTGCATCTATTTACAGCTGTTATGGAACGACCTTCACACGCCGATAGAAAAGTATCTATCGATCCATCTTCGTAGGCCCTATCGAATGTCTATTACAAAATGTAAACGCAACGGTGTGTCACATTATAAGAATACTCAGATCATTCGTTCTTGTTTGCTGCTCCATAGCAAGTCGTTTAGTTTGCAGCCGTTTTTATAACAATTCACTGATCATCATGGTAATTCATAAGATTCACAAACGCTTACATAGATAATCTTCTTTTAGTCTTACGTGTTCGAAGACACTTATACTTTGGATGTCAAGGCAGAGTGGTTGGATCTATTCGAACGATACGATTATTTTTCATCGCCCCGACGACAAGTGCCACACTGTAAAAACTTATTTTGGTGGATTAACTTCTTTTCTTATACGAACAACGGAAAGTACAATGTTTATATGAATGTTTGTACTTCAACTGTTAGCTGTTTAATCGAAACTGTGACAGTTCTCCTATCTGACGTAAAAAGTATTGTTTTGATTTCATCTGATTCATTGAAACCTAATTAACGCATTTGTAGATCAATATACAGAGTTTCGAAGTGAAAGTAGTCGTAATGGATGCTGCAGAATCATTAGCCTTATCAACCTTGAACTTGGTGACATCATAAAAGATGGAGTTTTCTCAGTTAAAGTTGATGTAAAGTTTACAATACCGACGGCAACAATAGATACTTTGAGCAAGGTTGAAACGAATGCACTTTCTCGACCTGACTAACCAGTACCGTTTCAGTTAGGGTTATTTGAAGACAGTTATACCATCAAACTTGATCGTAAAACGCTGGGAACATACAAACCTCGGAAGGTTGAACAAAAACAAAAAGTAGGTGGCATAACTTGGTGGATTGAACACTGCCCTAATCCGGACGTATACTTTCACATTACTGGCGGTCCGATAAGGATGGAATATTCCTGTGCCGCAACGATTGATGGTGTCCAAATTCAAAGCAAGTAATTTACAAATAATGATTGCAAGCATCATTAATGAATTTGCAGAGACATGTTGTGAAGATTTTAAGAATTTTGACAGGTGTTTAACTCTTCCACGCAAACTGATTCAACTCGCTGATCACAAAGACGGCATCATTGACACCGTCTGTAAAGTCAAATTTTTTAAACCAATTACCGAAGATCGGATTTATGGTGAGAAAAACCCAACCGTAAGTTTATATTTATTATGCATGCACATATGTACTTTATATATATAAGATTCTTTAAAGAAAACATCCGTCAATGATTCGATCACTATCTCGTTCCTGGAATGTCAGCTTGACGACAATGAGATCGGTGAATTTGACAGTACTCCAAAACAGTTTGTCAAGGACGCCGACAAACATCAATGGCGACTAAAATGTTTCCCCGCTGGCGATAGTTTCGGGGGGAAAAGGCATATTAGCTTGTTTGTTGAAGCATCTACAACCGAAACAAAAACAGTCACTATGAGTGGCGTGATTCGAATCCTCGGCACGAATTTCGAAAGTTAGTTTTCGCCAGTGTTATGATGCTATTATTTTGTTTTTAATTTTTAGAAAAGTTCAAAACAATCGTGGAAAACGACACTAGTTTGGCATTCTCAAAGCTAATTTTGCATGAAGAAGTTCGGCAAATTGGTGGCATTGTCGATAATCAAGTGACAATCATATGCGACGCCACGTTTCACACTTTTGATTTTCTTACTTTCGTCTAAATGTAACTCATTTTAGCGCACTGCGAACTTCCTATTTACTTCTTTTATACCTTTTTATTTTGTGAATTTCATTATAATTTTTGTTTTCGAGCAAGAATAAAAAAGCAAAAAATACTATTTGATTGATACGAAAATGCATTTAAAAAAAAGATCAGATCAATAAGCCAGAAAACAAAGTGGAAAGAGATTGACTTTTAGACCCAAGTCAAAGGCAGACAAAAAAGCAACAAATACAGAAGTCAACGGAAGTTGCATACAACTCAAATTACATAATAGTGAGGATTCTGTAAAGTTAGATTCCTGATAGAGCACAAACAGTGAGTAGGAGGTGGTTGTGATGGAAGGTTTGCCGGTGTCGAGGCGGTTTTAGGATTAGCGATGAGAAGATGGTAGAAAAGCTGAAAATATTTGAGTTTTTATTTGTCAAAATATAATTTGGACGGATATTTTGAGTCGCGTGCCAAAGGCAAACACTCGAGATTCGAGAGCAACGCCAGTTTTGTGACAATAATCGCAATGGGGCACGTGGCTCCGATGTCTTGGGGCCACCCGGCTGGAAGTGGTCGAAATTCAAGCCGTCTACAAGTGGCTTTTCGCACTTTCGCGATATTGGGGACATTGGCTTTACAAATATGGGCACTTTGGCACGGCTAATTTGATCACATTGACTCACCTTAATCGTCGTTATCAGCCAAGAATACCATCACAGCCAGTTTTTTGGTAAAAATAAAAACGAATATTGCATGTTTAGAATCATTAAAAACAAATAAAGAAAGCAAAAACGGCACGGCTTTTGTTTGAAGTTGGATGGATCGAGTAGACTATGATGAGATGACTGCTATCACACCTATCAGTACACCGCAATCAAAGCAAGCATGGTTGCTGCGAGACTCATGGCTGAAAAAGTGATTTCATTAAAGTGTGTTTTTTTATTAAATTTGAAATCAAAAGTCAAAAAATCTTTAGATTTTCGGCAGCATAGTGGTATCGCAACGTTTACAGTTTCATTATGTTTTATTGGCATCTAATAATAGCCCATTACACCTGATGTCGTTTTCGCAAAGCCCCTGTTAATCCGTGCATAGCCAACCGTTCGTTCGGTCATGTCAAGCATGATGGTTTTGATAGTTACATTTAAAAAGAACGCTGAAGAAAGGTCAGTCATGTGCTCGCATTAGCCAATGCCATCCATGTTCGGGGCGAACTGTCTTCACGACGGTGGGACACGATTAGTGACACCTGCCGTTCTGCGCGGAAGGGCTTTCCGGATGTTGCGGGGTTTTGGGATTGATACAAAGTGACAGGAGGCTGGGTATTGTTGCAAATTGGAGGCAGGTTTTGTAAAAAATGGATTTCGGCATGATTCTTGCAAAACTTTGACTCAAATGATGCGCAAACTTTAGGTTGTTCTTCAAAATGGCAAGTTTTCACTGTGATTTCATCGCGAATTTTTTGTCTAATGTGAGCAAACTGTCTTGTAACAACCTCTGAACCCATGCATTTACCATCTCCCTCGAATCTGGTAACCCTGTTATTAGCGATTGGCGACAACCACCCGAAATCGGAGGCGCTCGCCCACCTCCCCGTCTGGATGAATTTGATCAGGTGTCGGGGTCCCGCGGGATTTCGGACCATTCTCGTCATGTGCCAATGCCATCGACGACAGATGGCATTGCGCAATGCTTGAGATGGGTCACACGGGGTGCCGGTCGTGTCCACTTAGAGTGATGGGAGCGCTAAAGACTCAAAAACCCCAAAAAACCAAACCAAAAGAGTTTCCACAATTCAAAAAAACGCTTGCTTTTTGGCATCCTACATCAATCACTGAAATCAAATAATTGCCCTCAAACTACAATGGCCGAAAGGATTTATTGCTTTTTAACGCGATACGCATAGACTAGCTGAAGGCATTCATCTCCATCTTTGGAAAGAAGCTCTTTATCGGATAGGCTGTCCACTTCGGACTCGCGAAAGTCCCTGAGGGCCTTCGGTGTCCAACTCCAACGTCCGAACGACACTGAAAAAGACGAAGCGGACCCTCCTCAGCGACGACGATGTCCACGGCACAGACGCGTAAATGAATGACTAATCGAGCTTCTTGCGCTTCTAACTGACAGACAACTTGTAGCTAGGACATGTTGCCAATGGCACTGCCCAGTGGACATGGATATTTGTCAAAAAATAAGTAAAGCGCTTATATGAATGAGTCAAAAAATGATGTAAAACATGCCATGGCACGCGTTAACTTACCCGCAGATCCAGGCGCTACCGAACTCGGCGCACGAGTAGTCGTGGTCGTAGTCGTCGTGGATGTCGTGGTAACTTCAGCGGTACAGTTATGGGCCTTGCATTGAGACCATTCAATCCCAGTTGAAGCACTGTTCGCCGTGCAGCCGTTCTTGTGATCAGCATTTTGGCACCGATCACCATTCAAGGGGTTCAGGTAGTTGTTGGTCGAGCAGCACTTCCAGAAGACATCACAAGCTTTAGGACCAGCGAATTCAGCGAGTTCATTGCAGTTATTTGTGAAATCACGAGAGTTGGGATTGTACACTTCCTCATCGAAATCGTCGTCAACATCATTGGTGGGTGCGCATGTGATCATGGTTGCCAAAACTGCCAGGGAGAAGACGGCGTAGAATGTGAATCGTGACATGTTGAACTGACTGTAGTGAAGTATGTATGGCTTCCGTTGAGCGTCGTCGGGTCAAACCTGCAAAAAAAAGTATAATCCAGTGAGTGCGCCAAATTACGCGGAACATCTGCCCGCAGGCTGCGCGAACTTTAGACCATTCAACAATGCCACGGCACGAGATCGGTATGCATACATCTGTCTCCCCTCCATAGAATAGACGGCACGAAACCCGTTCCCTCCCAAAAAAGGGGAAGAGAAAACAATTTAATTTCAAAATTCGGTCATCATAGACCGAGTCAGCACGCTTCCGCGAAGAACGAAGGAAAGACACGACAAAAAGACAGCCCCCTGGAAGCAGGCATGTTTCATGGGTCCTCCTGTTTTCGGTCCTTTCTTCATGGCATGCCATGGGTCCGTTGTTTCTTCAAGAGGATGGTGGATGGAGCCGCTCCTTGCTGTAACAGTAGCGAAGAGAAGTAATTGAATTGGACCCCTCCCCTGAAGGCGAAACAACAAAAAAGTCTGGACTTTGCCGAAATTGGCATGGCAGTCCTCGAGAATCGACGCTCGAAATCGATGATTTGGGCGATCGAGCGTGGCAGCTCGATGTAAGCTCATGGCACTCCAGCTTCCAGAGTCTAGGCAACTTCCCCATAACCCAAAAAACCCCCCCAATGGCGCCATTAAACAAGGCTCTTGTCCCGCCCGTGCCAAAAAGGCAAGGGTCATTCGACGATGCCCATGAATTGCAATTTGCCCTTTTTTAGAGGGCAGTTAGCATAATACCAGTGATGGCTCGCAACAAATGGAAGGCCTTTTTTGACCTTAGAGCAGGCTTCTGGATGGGAATGGCATTTCAAAGCCCACAAAAAGAGGAGTTTAAAAACTGCCAAAAGTGACACAGTGAAGGGTTTGAAATCGAAAACGAAATCACAGCATTGAATGATGCCATTGTCAGATGTCTATCCCCATGAGAATGCCCCAATCGGCAGTATTTTGCCGTCAAAGGTGTCTAGCCTCTAGATTCAATGTTGCAATTGTGAAAGCATTGGAAATGCAGAATCCGGAGAAAATGGAAAATATTGCTAATCAAACATCAGTAAAGTGGCACTTGTCGTCCTTTTTTTCAGTTTTTTCATTCGATGGCACGGCACAGGCGTGCCTGACTGGCCATGGCGTTCCGGGGAGCAGGGGGTTTCCGGGCAGGCTGACAGGCCATAGATTAAGCTGCACTGATAAGACAAAATTTAGACTGAATGAAAGGGCTTTCGGCATTTTGGGACAGTGTAACACATTTTCGGGGCTGAACTTGAATTTAATGTAGAAAAAGATTCTTGAAATCTATCAAAACAAAAGCTCGAAAAACAAAAACAAGAATGCGACATATGTAAAAAGCCGCAAAGTCCCGGTCTCCCCCCCCCCCCCCAGTGAAGCGTGAAAAATGTGAAATCCGATGACAGAGAAGCGAAAGTGTCGCCCCTTCTCCATTCCATTGTCATCGGGTTGTCGGAACGGCGGGCCATCAAGTAAGTACGACAACAAGAATAGCCGTGGCTCTCTGGGCTGCTGCCTCCAAGGGTCGACGGTCGACATTGATGGTAGTCGTCTTCGGTCGGCGTCATAAGTGGATGGCAATGTGTTTGTTGGTTGTTGTTTTTGGGAAGGTAGTAGCTTGGAGCTCGTACTTTTCAAAGTTTTCACAAGGGGGCCGGATTTCACATGTCGGGCTGACTGAGGCACAGCGATATTTCAGGGCTGTGCTGTGTTTCAAGCACTGAGAAAAGGGGCCTCTGAGCTGAACTAAGCTAAGTATGGAAGGCAGTCAACTTCGGCTTTCTCGGGAGTGTTCCATTTTTGAACGGAACGGAAAGAACGACAAAAACGACATGCATATATGACAAATCTGAAAGTGAAAGTGTATGTCTCGAAACAGAAGCAAGAAAACGACGGCGCAGAAAACGCATTTGCAGGCTGAGGCACTTCCGGCGCATGGTCAAGAGTCCACTCATGGCACGGGATGTAAGAACAATGAAATTTGAAATGAAAAGAACAAGGGCAATTTACACTGGAAACTCGATTTTCGCCAAAATCGCACTTTTTTGCCATCAAAAAGCGATAAATCACAGCCTTTTCAAAGGTGCCATCGAACACACCCCATCAGAATACCTAATAACTCCCACACCTAGTATGGCACACCCTTTGACGCATCTATTAACCGACTTTGGGCTCTCCGTTTTGTCGTCCGTCATCGCCATTGCCATCGGCGCCGCCATTGCCATCGGAAGCCAAGCCACTCAACTGTGTCATGTCGTCATCATCGGATCGGCCAACCCAAGCCAACCCAAACCAGGTGAGTTAAAAAGAATACGGCACCCACCGCCGAAAAAGGGAACGCAAGACCATAGTGAGAGGCTTATCCCTTAATAGGTGCCGCAGAGCTTCCGTCCGTGCCGTCGGTCGCGCAACCGACCCTCTTTCTGCGCCCGTTCAAGTGACTGGGTTTGGTCCGATTTGAACCGATGTGGGGGTCCCAGGGTGTGCCATTGACCAGCCATCGGCCAGTTCATTCCATGTTGCCGAAGAGAGAGGGGAGAGGAAGGCGCTTCGAAATAATGCCGAACAAATCCGCTTTCTCGCACGCCGCAACGAACCGAACACGGCAGCTGTGGGCGGAGAGGGGAGGGGAAGGTTTGGATGAAGGCTTTAGGTCTCGGGGAAACCGGGGCTCGGTTCAAATGGACTTTATTTGGTGAGGGGGAGAAGCACGGGAAAAGATGGCCATCGTTGGCTTGTGCCGAGGGGGAGAGGAGGAAAAGCAACCCGATCAGGGCTGGGGTGCGCGCAATGCAATCAAGCAAACGTCCGGTAAGTTTAAAAGGGACGGGAAAGTGGGTAAATATAGGATAAATGATTGCCTTTTATGGGGTTTCGGTAATGGGGAGGGGGTTTTCGCATGAATTTTGGGGTGAAGGGGGTCGATTTGACGGGTTTTGATTGGTGTTTGAAATGGAAGACACCCATCATGGAGGGTTAGACACCGGTGTATGACATTCTAAACACCTTATCAAAATGCTTTAATCGAAAGTCTAACATCCAAAAAACCGGCACAAAACCCTCTAAACACCCCAAACAAACTCCCATCATTCATAATCCGCTCGAAAAAAACCCAGGTGGATCCATTCTCTCAAAACACAAAGCTGCCATTCCCGGATGATCCACCTCCCCGGATCGCCGTCTCGAGTAACAAAAGAATGCAAGAATACACGGATCGCGCAAGGTCGACGAAACACTAACCTAACCCCCCGCCGGTCGGTTGGTCGTCCGGCCGGATCCCCCGCCATCAGAACCCCCCATCATTTTGAGAAGGGATAATCTGCGACCTTTTCCATGTGCTCGGTTCTCATACTCGTCGTTTACCTCTTCACTGCTGCCTCTGCTTCCTTCCTCCGGGCGACAAATCCGATCTGAAATATGACAATGTGCCTGTCAAAAGCACGGCGACACGGCATAGCGGGCGTTGGGCGTTTTCCGGGGTTCTTCAAAGGCAAAGTTATCAACACATTTGTCAAGTCAAGCGCTGACCGATTCCGATTTCCGACAGTAAATGAGGGAAAGAAAAAGAACACAACGGCTAATGACGAAAACAAAGATTACAAAAGTGCCTAATTCCCGGGCTCCATGGAACATGGAACAACACGCCCACCGAAGCCGTAATAGCCAGGCTTAATGCGAGGAGTAAAACAGTATACAGTAGTGCCAATTAAGGATTGGGGCGAGACTGGCTGGTCGCAATGAAGAGCTGCATGCCACCTTCTGACCGGTCGCCTCGCCAGGGTTCAGCCCCCCATGGGAGGCGCGAGAGGGCTATTCGGAACGCTTGATTCGGTGGCATAAATGTCCGAAAATGGTGGTCCGAATTGGAATGAAGACTTCTCGGATGAGGCTGGATGGTGGGGTGGAGCATCGTGGTCAAAGTTAAATGCGCGAAAAGAGCCGGAAATGAGGGGGGAAATGGACGGATGGATGCAATTCGCCGGAGAATGGGAGGATGAAGTCATTGCGCCTGTCCGCGCGTAATTAGCGGTCTTGTTCGTCGAAGATTGAAATCCTGGAGTCTTTGGAGACGATGCAGAACGCAAAAAAATGGAGCCGGGGAGAGGTCGGCCTCGGCACGGGGTCGGATAACTGATGGGTGGGTTGACGGAAATCGTCTAATGTAACAGCTATGCATGTGCCGGAAATTGGCGGTTATGGGATACCTTGATCCATGGACTATGGTTGACCTTACATTAGTTGGTCGAATAGGCTGTAAACTGGTTTAATTGGTGCAGGATTACTGTAGTTGTGTAAAATTTTAATCAAAAACCCCAAAAAAAGTGATTCAAAAGTTAGAAAACACCTTCAAAGCCTGCCGATAGCTGACACCAGCTTACATTGGCCGAGTCTTCCGTGCCGTTTTGCCCCAAGTTTATGTAAAACAACCAAGCCAGCTGGCTTTGCCCTCTCGCGCGGGGGAGTGTGGGTCGACTTTAATTGTGCCTAAATTGGCCGTGTCGCAGACGAACCAGCCAAGTGTAGTAGTCGCAGGACCGCCGGAAGCCAACCAAACGGGAGGGCATTTTGTTTCACTTAGGCAAACGGTCTCTCGGACCCATGGTGTTACAAGAGCCTTCCCACTTCGAGCCGCGCCATCGCCGCCATCCGATGAGGAGGGCAGATGTCACTCATTTCACACACACACGGCACACATAACATGACCCTTTTTTGGTAGATAGAACAGAACAGAACATCAAGTCATGCTAAACCTTCTTCCTATTTACAAAGCTATCGAAAATGAACCGAGTGAAGGCTTCTTTTGTTTTTTCCACTGGCGTCAGTGACAAAAAATCGAATGGATAGACATGACCATCGACATTTTGACATCGAAAAAAACTGAAACGCTTGAAAAGCCACGACCACGACCACGGGCACATTAGGAGACAGTCGAGTCGGTAAACGCCAACGCCAACCATCGATGAACATATGAATGGCATGTCGAGCGAGGGTCATGGTTAATTAGCTGGCTTCTGACAGCTTCGGCCTTTGAAAATCGGGTGATAGATAAGGTCACACTATAGTGGGGGGCGAAGGTCGACCGACCGATGGATTGTAAGTCACACCTCGATGGACGCCGCCGAGCCGACATGCCGGAGCCCGCACGGCAGCATACTGATGGACACGGTTGATTCACATTTTTTTTCGGGTTCGGTTCACTCTAATTAGTGACTCCATATGGTTGTCATGCAGTTCGATGTATGGGGGACTTATCCGAGGTGAGATGAAGTCCCGTTCCGCTGGTCGAGTCAGAGCGGATCAGATCGGCGCCGGCGCCGGGGTCGGCATCGCTTTGGGAAAGGTGCGTAAAATGATCAACGGAAAAAAGTTATGAATGTGCCGAACTTCCGCGCAGTTCTGCGCACTGGGGGGTTAATGACAATAACGACAGTAAAAACGGTGACGATGGCAGATGTTTTCGCACTTTTTGGCACAGATAAAGTCGAAAGTGCTATCAGATGGCCATAAAAAGGCAAATGCCGCTCATCAGGGTTGCGAAGGTGATATCACCATCATTTCTCCCGGGTGATATCACCGGAGATCTCCGGTGATATCACCCGCTTTTTTGATTTCACCCGGGAGAATTCGCAACGAACTTCTCAAAAAGTTGCAAACTTTTGATCGATGGCATGTTAAACATGGACAAAAACTGTAAATTTCGTAAAATTTCAAACTTGACGTAAAAACGCTACAAACGATTACAGTTAATTAGTTGAACGCAATGCGTTGTTATTTTCTCATAAAGTCGATTTTTGCTAGCTGGGTGATATCACCGGAGAAATGGGGTGAAATCACCGGTGATATCACCCGAAATTCATTTCACCCGGGAGATTTCGCAACCCTGCCGCTCATTTAGCTGCCATCGAAAAGCAGTTCGTTAGCCTAAGAGTGAATTGGGATATTGTTTGCACGGGCTTAAGCCCCGATCCGCCAATGTTTGCCCAAGGACGGCATTGTGAACCGATCCGATGGCCCGATTTTTTTTCTTCTTCTTGGTCAACGAGCTCAGGTGGGGATAATAAACTGTTGCCAGGTTGAGTTGAGGTCGTCGTTGACACTGGGAAGTGCTGCCATCGCTGGGAGGCTAATGAGTGGAAGGAGATCGGCTTTTGGGGCTTACTTTACTTTACTTAATCGCTAAACTGGGGCGCCGTACTCATTGGAGGGTCAATTTTTTTCAATTCAAACATCAAACAGTACTTATGAGGGGCGAAAACGTGCGCGCCATCGCCATCGCCATCGCAATTCAATTCACCCACCACGGAGGGAAGCCATCTGACGCATCACGAATTCGAAGTCAAAATCGGCCCATCATTCACACCTTTTATTCGACACACCGATAGTTACTGACCCCACCTATGATGGGTTGGTATTTGAATAACAGTCATCATGATGACAGCAATATCGAGGTAGGCAGAGGCATGGAAAGCGAGCGTCGAGCCAAACACCTTCATTAGCATGCAGACAATACCCGAACCCTTGGGTCCCAACATCCCTGGGAAACTGGCGAGGTGGCGATGGCGGTGGCGCCGGCGACTGGTAACAGAGGGTACGACGAGGAGGGAGAAGACGAAGACCATTGAAATAGTATCTTTCGGCATCATGACTCAAGAGGGGGAAGGCGCGCAACATTCGAAGCACGCAAAGAGCTCAATCACCTCAGGTGTTTGCGAGCGAAAACTGACGCCCGCCCATGACGTGGCACGGGCTACCAGGTGTTTCAAAATATAATATTTTTCGAACCCGATGGGGGAATCCGGGAAATAGGAACGTCTTTTCAAAGGTTAGTAGTACAGAGATGCGTAATTTATAATGAAAACACTGAAATGTTGGAATTTTCAGCGCTCTGAAAACCAGAAATGCGTTGAAGCATGTTTCGAGGTCGAGCCGAAACCGAATGATGCCTCAATTTGGCACGAAAATTGAAAGGTCCAAAATTAATTGAACTCACGATGCAACTGCGTAATGAAGCAAGCAACGCATTGCGCGAGTGAGCATGCTTGTGGACCCACTTTAGACCAGTGCCTCGAGGCCATCTTCAGATGACACTTCGACACGCAAGGCTACCGACGGCAAAACCATCCCATGTGCGGGCTCCCACGCGATTTGCCGCAACCACCAATGCCTTGCAGAGTTTATTGCGCAGATTCTTTCTCCTCATTTTGCCATGCCATCCGTAAGGGACTCAAAACCACTAAAAGCTTAACCGAAGTCTAGTTGGCCTCGGTCGTCGCGTGTCTACAGTTCCGCTCCATCGGGCCATCAGAACCCTCCCTTGCGATGTCTGCTCATGCAGGGCTGCCCTCATCGAGTTCATGATTATTATTCCTCGTATGTCGCTACGGCTGCCCTGCCCGGAAGGGGTCATCTGTCCATGGATGCAAAAGTGTCAATCAATCATTTACCCAACCCAACTCAACCCAATAGAGCTATGAAATTCCAACCCTTCCGACGGCCCTGATGAAAGTTCAATGAACCGTTTTCAGTGTTTTGAGGGAATTGAAATAATCGCCTCAGGCTATTTAGCGTTTGAATGGTCACATAAGTGCCAATTTTTTTTATTAAGCAAATATCAAATTCAAAACAAACAAAACTCAATTTTTATCATTCAATTTTAAAATGCATCAAAAACACAAAAAAACCCATAAAATCACGGAATATCCCAAGGATATTTCAGTTCCAATACAGTCTTCTCATAGGCTTCGATATCATAGGTTTTCTTTCTATTGAACGCATCATCGTTACTGAAACACCAAAAACACGTGAATAACATTGTCTAAAACGTGTTACGCAACAAAAAGAACAAAAAAAACCCCAAAAAACTGTTTTGTTGAAACAACATTTACGTGTTTCTTTTCGGCACCAATGTTTTCAACCGTAAAAACAAAAAATTGCCCAAAATAAAAAACACTTACAAATTGTTAACCCTAAGGCACATAGGTCCGATTATTGTGTAATACGTCAAAAATGGAGGACCACAGCGTTCTGAAACGACCCAAGTTCAAATGTCTTTCTGGATTACGATAACTTACTCATCAATACGTAACTCATCCTATAACCTTTTTCCAAATTGAGGGAACCTTGAGTAACATCTCTTATATTACATGACACTGTGCCAACTGAAAGGAGAAATAGAAACAGGATTGCCGAAATGGAGGGCATTTTGATCAATCTTCATGAAAATAGGAAGATCCGGCAAATTTGTAATTGAAAGAGGTCTAAATATCGATTTGGCAAAATTTGAATGATCGGCGGCTATGACTTGGTAATATCATTATCTTAAATGTTATTTTGTTGCTTTTTATGCACTTGTTTACGGCATTTGTTGCCATGTCTGTTTTACTGTTGCCAAAAACAGCAAAAGAGTGATTTAAGGAATAACAAAATACATAAAAGTGCGATGTAAGGGGGTAAAACATAACTTTTCACAGAATAAAGATTAATGGCATACTTTGTGCCTATGTTAACCTGGTTTTAGCAACATAATTCTATGATAAAATCCACTAACGTAATACACTTTAACTTAAGGACACCCACAGAGGCATTATTAAATTACGTCCGCACTTGTTTGTAGTATGTTCTGTCTTTTTTTACATACATACATGTTCGCTCACAGCACACGAGATTTATGACATTTAGGACTATTTGCATGGCCAATTTGATTCGGCATTCTCATAAAGGTGACTATTCTTGCTGACTGGGTCGACATTGGCATTAATTTTGGAATTTTTATCCATTTTTCATAAAAGTGCCATGACAGACATCTTTGGATTATCATCGACACCAGCACCTCAACGTGCTGTTGATTATCTTACCGATGGCCCGACTCGGGTTGTTGGTTCTGTTTTGACGTATTTTGTTGTCGGTACAAGCTTTGGTGGTACTGTATTTGAAGGGTTGTCGATAGTGTTTTTGGCAGTTCAGTTCTACCGGCGATACAAATACGTCTGTTCAGCCTACTTTTACATCGCATTTGCCGGGTATTTTGTCGATTTCACAGCGAGTTTCTTGTATTGTGTCACTTTTTTCGTGCCAAATTTGTACGGTGTGAACCTTATCAGCACATTGATTCAGTGGTATGTTGAATTTTACATGAGTCCATGGAATATAGCGTTATCATTGAATCGATTTACGGCAGTTGTGTATTTCAATCGACAAAAACATCTATGGTCGACGAAATCAACAGCTAGTGTCATAATTTTGCTGTTTCTGGGCCCATTTATTATCAGTGGCTACTCATTTTATGATCCCTATTGTCGCAGTATTGTCTATGATGTCGCTTGTGAGAAGTATCAATCCGATTCGAGAATCGTTGAACTTGTATCAAATTTGATTTCCTGTTGTATTAGCTCCGTGTTAACGCTAATCTCAATATATCAGCTAAAACCCGACAATCAACATGTATCACTGCGAAGCACAGCCTTCGAAAAACGATTACTAATTCAATGTGCCGTGTCTACAGTACTATTCATTTTTCACAATACTTTCTTGTTTTTCTACAACATTATGAGACCGCATCGATCGGATAGTCAAATGTCAGCGTTTATTTACGTTGTTTGTGTGAATTTGACCAATTTGACCTACAATGCTTATCATTATTTGAATGTGGTATTGCTTGTTTTTGTCAGGTGGGATAACATTAGACATTTCAGAGTTTTGATAGTTGTCATTTCAGTCCAAACGTGCGAATACCGTTTCTTCAATTCATCGGTTTCTACAACTGCTTCTGCCTTTCACAACCGATGAAAAAACCACCTGGTATTTCGGGCTCTGTGGCCCCTGTAAAATCATAATTTACAACTGCGACATCAACAAAAAGGAACACTTGTCGTAGTTTATGTATTCAAAAGCTGTTGATTTAGGAAGTTGTAAATTTGAGCAGGGTTTATTAGGTCCATATTCAAAAAGTCACAAACCAGTGCAATTGGCACAGAACATTTAAAATGGCATGATGATGCGTGACCTACTGGCGTGCCATTGAGATGTTGCTAACCGTTGACAACTTTGCGATGACGTAATAAAAGATGTTTATAAATAGTAACAAATAAGGGCTTAAATAAATCATTACCAAAAACAAACAAAACGACTGTCCGCCTCCATACTACATTTGGAAATGTGATCATTCAAGAGATGTCAAAACCCTGAAATGTAAATTTTCTTGCAAAACAACCAGTTTGAGTTAAATCCCATCAGACATTAATTTTATGTCATGCTGTTTGCCAAAAAGGAAGTTACATGCAGTTTAGTGACCCCAAAGAACTCACTTAGGCATTTATTATTTTTGTGAAGTTAAACCATAGTTATGTGACACCTGTCTACGAATTTCAGTTTTAGTTAGTTATAATTTATGTAAAACACTGCTAATCAGTTTTGGTTACGTTGAAGCCGTGACAGACACTACATGTAATTGTTTTCGATACGTAAGACTGTTGAAACTGCGTTGATCTACTTTTATTTGTTTTTGTTGACACACATTTTCACGTTTAATATCGACTAAAACAATGGAGACCAACGAATCAATAACAACCACGACACTACCCCCTCAACGTGCCATGGACTACCTTCACACTGGCCCGGCAAGAATCGCTGGCGTCATTATATCGAACATTGTAAATGCCACAGGATTTGGCGGTGCTGTTTTAGAAGCTGTGGCGATTGTCTTTTTTATTAACCAATTTTATCAGCGAAACAAATACGTAACTTCGGCTTACTTTTACATCGCATTTGCCGGATATTTGGTCGATTTTACCGCCATTTCCTTGTTTGTTATTACGTTTTGGCTACCTGATCTGTACACATTGGGGATAATAAGCGTCATTGATCAATGGTATGTCGGATTTTACAATGGACCTTGGAATGTTGCGCTTTCTCTGAACAGATTTACGGCAATTGTCTTTTTTAACAAACATACACGACTTTGGTCATCTAGAAACACGTTTTTCTTTGTATTTTTACTGTTCATGATGCCATTTATTATCAGTGGATACTCACTCTATGATCCGTATTGCCGAAGCCATGTCTATGATCCTAGTTGTGAAGCTTATCAATCCCAATCACGGATTGTTGAAATTTCATCAAATTTGGTTTCATGTTTTATCAGTGCCGTGCTAACAATAGTTTCAATCTATCATTTGAAGCCGGATACGTCGACTTGGACAAGCTCATCACGAAATTCATCCTTTGAGCGACGATTGTTTATCCAATGTGCTGTGTCGACAGTGTTGTTTATTTTTAATAACATGTTTTTGCTGACGTATAATCTTACCAGACCGCACAGAACGGAGAGTCAAATATTGGCTTTTATCTATGTCCTTTCTGTCAATCTTACAAATTTGGCTTATAATATTTATCATTACATGAACATTATTTTGCTTATTTTTGTCAGGTGAGTACAGTAATCAAAAAAAGTTGAAATACAGTTTTTGAAATGTTTCAGTCCACATATTCGGGTTCCATTCTTGCATTTCATCCGATTTGACAAATTTTGTTGTCTTCGCAAGGCAGGATTAACGCCAGTGTCATCTACTTTCAAATAACATCGCCTGGGAACAAAACAATAGTTCATATCATTAAAGTCATTCTTTTGTTTTAGAATGACAACCGCAAATAATAAATACACAAATTACTTAACTGTTGCGTCTTGTTTCTTAGACAAAAAGCAATCATTCATACTTTGGGGTCAGAAAAAAATTGATTTTTAGCCAAGCGAACGCTACCCCAGTCTCATTCATTCATCATTGCGTGCTTATCTTTCACAATTTTCCATTACAAAAGGGTCTGGGTTTTTAAAAGAAAAGCTGCATACAAGGAACTGACCTTCAATTCAGTTTTCATTCAACAGGTCATCAAACGATTACAAAATGGTGAGTGCTTTTAAAATTTTTTATTTACATACATAATAGCTTTTAGGCATTAGAATTCGAAGACACTGAAACAATTGTGATGAATGCCGATATGTTAAGCTTAAGCAGGTCAGGGCAGTATTTTGAAACTGCAAAGAAACGGACAAATTGCAAGAAACTTTTTTGGTGGTTACGTTGTTATCCCAATGGTAACAGCAAAGATGGTTATGTTAGCGTTTTGATCCGCACATCTTTGGCGGGAGGTTTTGGGGTACATTCGACGATGACAATTGACCGATCGGACATTAAAAGTGAGTTTTGACAACGATATAATTTTACCGATTAGAATTTTTGTAGAAGAAAGTGGAGGATTAAATCATAGATATTATATAAAGTTAGCGACTCATGCAGAAATTCTGTCTGGTACAATTATTCAAAATGATGTATTCGTCATTCGCTGTAAGGTCAACTTTAAAATAGATCTGGATAGACTTTATGAGCATTCATACATCGAAGACAGTTGTGTCATCAAGCTTGATCATAAGAATTTGGAAACCTACGAACAGGGGCATCGACTCATTGGAGAAAACCAAACGATTGATGGTGTATCATGGCGCATAGAACATTACCCAAATGGCGAAAAAAAGGATGACGATGGATACTTCCGAGTGTATTTTTGCACCTCTTCGAAGCTAACATGGATGGACTGTTCTTGTGCCATATCAATTGATGGTGTCATGTTTCATAGTGCGGACCTTCGGTACGGTAGTCAAAAAGGAAACATTTACTTCACTCATAAACAGCTCCAGCTTGCTGATCACAAAAACGGCATTTTTGATGTCGTATTCAAAGTTATATTTCCGCCTATCCACAAAATTCGCATGAATTCTGTAGAATTTACGATCTTGGAGTGCCAATTAGAAGACAACGAAGTTGGAGAGTTTGATAGTACGGATAAAAAATTTGCCGAAGGATCAGACAAGCACCAATGGCGGCTTTTGTACTTTCCGGCTGGTGATTCAATTCGATCAAAGGGACATATTAGCTTGATTGTGGAGGCTTCAACGACCGAAACTAAACCCGTTATTATGAGCGGTGTGATTAAGATTATCGGAACATCGTTTGAAAGTAAGCATTCTTTGCCTTCGTACAATGTTAAAATGAAAGCAATGCATTTTAGAAAAGTTCAACATGTTGGTCGAAGAAGACAGTAACCGTTCATTTTCGAAACTCATTTCACACGAAGAGCTCCATCGCATTGGTGGCATCATTAACTCAAAAATAACAATCACATGTGATGCTTCTTTCAAAGCAAAATGAGCAGTTTTACAAGTTCTTGTAACACTACAAAATTTCTTTTTACATTTTTTGCACATTTGAAAAACACCATTATCAGAATGTCAAAATTACATATTTACTTTTACGACCCCGCATTTTCCACTTAGTTTCTGACTATGCCGTCAAAATAACATAGTTGGATAAAGCACCATTTCCGTTATAAATTAATGTGTTAATGTTAATTTTAGGCTTACTATTCGAATAAACCGGTTGATACTTGGCTGATTTCAGTTTTAGTTGACACAAAACTTTGATGAACGGATTTTCCAATGAAACCATTCAACTGATTGGAGAGGTTCTAACAAGGTTCTTTTTAATTGCTTGTTTCATTGGAGCCGCCTTTGAAGCATTGGCAATTGTGTTTTTCTCAATCCAATTCCACCGACAAAAGAAATACATTTCATCCGCGTATTTCTATATCGCATTTGCTGGATACGTTGTTGATTTTGCCGCAAGTTTTGTTTTTTGTTTTCAACTTTATGCACCTGAGTATGAACTCATAATTGCCGTTGGCACATTAATCAATTGGTATTCCTCATTTTACATCGGTGCTTGGAACATTGCTCTATCACTGAACAGATTCACTGCGGTCGTATGTTTCAGCAAACATGACCAAATTTGGTCAACTCGATCTACTGCAATGGTTATTATATTACTGTTTTTATGCCCCTTTATTATCAGCGGTTATTCCTTTTACAATCCCCATTGTCGGATGCATTCTTCTTTGATAATGTGCGACGAGTATGAAGCAACGTCTAAGATTTTTGAAATTTCCTCGAATCTTGTTTCATGTTTCATCAGTGCCGGGCTTACAATTGCTTCAATAGTTCGAATTAAGCTAAACAACAAAAACAAAGTACAGAGAACGGTATCCCACAACGCTACGTTCGAGCGCAGACTACTAATTCAATGTGTCATTTCGACAACCATTTTTATAATTCACAACTCGTTTATCGTTACTTATCAAATAATCAGGCCATACCGAAGTGAAAGTGAAACAATATTCTTTATTTATCTTATGCTCCTTCATGCGGCTAACTTGAGTTATTATGCTTATAATTTTTTCAATGTGTTTTTGCTGATTTTTGTCAGGTAAGTTTCCAAAAAATTGGTTTCACTTTACAAGGGATTGTTTCAGCCCAAAAGTCCGTGTGCCATTTCTGCAGTTCATTGGGTTCTACAGCATATTTAAATGTCAATAAACAAGTGCATTTTTTCAAAACTTTATTGTTACTACGACAAAATAACTACTTGTTAACTATGAATCATACAACATTAACCGCGTACAAACAAAATTGGTGACTTAGTTTCACATTAGTAAAGTTAAAAACCACTTACAAAGCGGGCCGTTTCTGTTTCGAAGGCGATGTGACAGCTTTCCACGGTTTATCACCCTTTCGCGGCGGGGTATCTGCTAAAACGGCGGGATCCTCGGCCGGTTTGAGTAGACTGTCTTCAACAATAGTGACCTCTGCTTCTGATTCTTCTGGGATGACAGAACTGTCGCTGAACAACACTGGTGATAGCATCGTTGACGGAGAACTTTTTCGGGATTTCTTTACCGGATTTGGGTTTTTGGGCGTTGAAGAAACGACTCCACGCTTCGCAAAAAAACTAGCAATCGCGGATAATCGGCGTTTTGGTGGTTTGAAACTGACAGCGGAGGTGGGGGTTTCCTTGAAGACTTCCTTGACGAATTCAATGTCGTCGGAATCGGATTCCGGCTTGTTTTCATCGTTTGTGGGCGACACGATTTGGATATCGTCGTCGTCATCTTCAATGGTTTCTGTTGCTCGAATACCCCCATGAATCACTTTCGATGAATTCAAGGCTGCAGCGATACGGTCATCGAAGGAACTTGAGAAAAAGCTGTCGATTGCAGCCTGTTTCGGGCTTGTTGCCGTGGATGGTGGCTTTTTCGGAGGAGCGGCTGCTGGCGATGCCGATAAAAGTGCTGCAGCAATTTCTCGATCCATTTGCGATGAAAAGAAGCTATCATCATCCTGGTTGATGGTCGTCGAAGCATTGGCTTTTGGCGGAGCGAAGGATACTCTTGATGGCAGTGGTGCGGCACCATTCGGCTTTGGCATGGCCGTGGCAACATTTGGCTTCGGTGCCATTGTCGCTGGAACTAATGGACCCGCCGTTCCGCCCTTCAATCCATTCAACTGCGATTCAAACATGTTCGGATTATTGCCGTGTCGAGTCGCTCTGGCCATGGCGGACTGTTCTTTGTGATATTGAGAGCTGTGGAATGAGTTGTTCAATCGCTGCTTCCTGACTTCCGCCGGCGTTGAAGGAGCAATCGAATCAGGTTTAAAAACGGTGTCAATCCTCGGTTCAATGGCATCCATGACACGTCGCGGGATTTGGACAAAATGTGAAATGAAATTCCGGCAATCGTAGTCGAAACATCGCTGGAACATCCATTCTCGCTCCAAGACGACGGTCCAGTATACGTTGTTGGACTTGTGCTCACGGCCCATCCGGAGGCAATAGCGGCAGTTGTTGAACTGAAATCGAGAGTGATGTTAATCAGTGAGGAAAATGCCAAAGACAAACCTGATAAGAAACCCGCATCGATCGATTAACCTTCACAAACAACAAGGACCACATCCGAATCTCGACATTCGGCACGTATTGCGAATTGAATTCGGCCACATACTCGTCCAGCTCGGGAAATGGAGACTTTCCGAATCCGCTTTCAATGACTTCAACATCGAAATCGGCTTTCAACGCGGCACCATTCGGTCGGGCAACGAAAACGTTTGGGGCATCTTGTCTCGTTCGTTTGAGCACTCGGCCTTTAGTTTCGACGATTTTCAGCGTCTTTAGAGATTGGTAGTTTGCTGGGATGGTGATTGAATCGAGGAAGATTTGGCGATCGTCTTTTGGAACGGTTTCTGAAAGCATCACTTTATATATAATCCAAAACGCAATAAGGCCAAACCAACCATAAAACTTGCAACCAGTCCGATACTTTAGCACCGTCGGCTTATTAACCTTTGAGCTATGCAAAATCCGAAATGACCTATTCTTCGTGTAGACAGCCGGATCACATATAAACGTTTCTTCACTGCCCTTCTTAACAATCCCGATGCCGGTCGTACTCATCCGATCCGTCAAAGCTGCGATGAACTCCCTCATGGCAACATTGTTAGGAAAAAGGATATCCCCAGGCAGATGGACCGTCGCATGCGTCGAAAACTTTTCAGGCGTCGTTGAATCCAGCAAAAGGAAGGCCCTTTCATCAATATCCAACCCGTACTCTTCGCGGATCATTGTGCAGACCAGGTCGAAGAACTCGTTCAATATAGTTTCCTCTTCAACCTCCGGATTGTCGGCCTTGTAATATTCGAGATCAAAATATAGTCGACAGGGATAATTTTCCTGGATAATTTCATAAAAGTGCCGCGGGCAGTTGTACTGATATCGGTACCAAACCCAGAACTTTGTGAGATCAGCGACTATGAATTTGCGACGTCCTGAAAGAATAAATATATATAAAATTCGATGGAAAAGACGTCAAACCTTGAGTCATATAGGGATTGGGCATTTCAAACGAAAACATTCGAGCATTTTTCTGTTTTGCTTGAGCTTCAAAGGCAAAAACCTGCTTCGGATACACCGTGAATGTTTTCCCGACTTCACGTTCAATATCGGCACACATGATCGATGGTTAGAAGGGGTAGATGGAGCAAATGTTGGATGAAACCGTCGGAAGGAAAGTGTGGATTTATTTGCGCGCTCAATATATTTTTGAAAAAAGCGTTGTGGCATTGTGTTCCAACAAGTTTTACACGGTTTTCAAACTTTATTGCGTTTTTTGAAACTTTGACGAAATTATCTTAATCTTTACTATTCATAAATAGGCTTATCAAATGTCGGATTGAAAAAAAGCAAAATGTACAGCTTCTATGCCAATATCGTTGTCTTCTATCAACTGACATTCCATCATTTCAATACGTAGTGATGGAGTCTTTTGTCTGTGCCCTCGCTTCAGCAGGCATCATTTGCCTCAATGGCGGCGTAGGATCCATTGGAACAGGTTGAATGAACTTTACTTTGCACACAAGGTCGATAACATCGTTTTTATGATCCGCGAGTTCGCATTGTTTGTGCGAAAAGCACTTGATAATGCCTCGGTTACTTGTTTTCCCGGCGTCATTGTACCGCGACTCTACAAGTTAAGACTACATAAAAGCGGAAAAGCAATTATTGTTATCAAAATGCACTCACTTTGAATGAGGACACCATCAATTGACAGGGCATAGGTATGCTCAACCATAACAGGGCCTCCAGAGATGTAACACTTGACACTGATAAAGTCGCGGTGTTTAGCGGTTTTACCACAAAGATAGTACTCAATCTGCCATGTTATTCCGTCTTTGACTCTTTTTTCGGTGATTGTTTTCTGTCCTGGTTTAAAGGACTTCAAAGAGTTTCGATTGAACTGAATAAGACAACTATCTTCGGTGATTGTAGTCTAAAATTATGAATTAGTGTAAAAGTTCAAAAAAATCTTCATTTACCACATTGCTGTTAAGCGACAGTTTATCCAAATCCATTTTGAAGTTTACTTTACACCGAATGACGAACACACCATTTTGGATCATTGGTCCAGACAAAATTTCCGAGTGTTTTGCCAAATTTGGACATCCATGCTCCATGGCATCCTCAAAGTAGTCTACTCCTTCTGCTAGAAAAAGTCAACATGGTTTTATGAAGTCTGGCGACAAGAAACGTGCCTTTAATGTCGGACCGGTCAATGGTAAAAACTCGCTCTGCTTCAAAACCACCAAGAGATGTGTGAAGGAACACACCCACATAACCCTCATCATTAATGGCATTCCCATTCGGATAACACCGTAACCACCAAAAGAAATTTTTGTGACTCGTCGGCCGCTTTGGGGTTTCAATGTATTGCCGGAGTAAACACAGACTTAACAAATCGGAATTTACCACAATGATTTCACTGTCCGTGTAAACTTCGGTCTAAAACACATGTGTTTGACAAAACTGCAAATTAAAAAATTGAAACTTATCATTGTTAAACTGTGAGGCACAAAAAGCCGTTGCATACAAACAACAAAGAGTCCGTTGTAGGTTGATGTTTCATTAATACTCTTTTTTTGCCTTTTGTAACGAAGTGGGCGGACTCGCGAGTTTGTGATAACAGTGATGTCACGAAAAGGCTATTTGCACAGTTATCTTTCACTTTTTGTTGTTGTACTCGTGCTTCTATATTGAACATTACCAATAAAAAATATGCATTACAAACTGGCTGGGAATCGAATATTTTTATCTTTCGATTTTTTGAATTTTGTTGATGCTCTATTTTTACAAATTTCGTGACTTTATACTCATCAGCTGTCAACATAATTTTTAAAAAAAGTAAACATTTACGTAAACAAAATGTATGACAAAACACTAACGTAAAGCTCGCAGTATTTTAGTGACGGTTTATAAATAAATGAAGTATGTTTCAGAACATTTTCCAACACTAACACTGCGTGCGCACTCATAAGCGCACCCAACGGTCTCGTTTGGAAAGACCCCCCGAACTCAAAAAACGGACAATGTCCAAAAAACACCACAGATTCCTGGAATCCGTTACGGCTTAATCAAAGCCCATTCATTTCCTTGATCTGGCATCAGGATGCGGTTTCCGGTGCCTCGGGCTATCAAAGTCCTGTCGCTGGACGCCATGGACACATTGATCGGGGTTAAAGAGCCTCCAGGCACGACATACGCGCGATTTGCGAAGGACTTTGGAATCCAAGCAGATGCCGCTGCACTCCAAGCTCGCTTCAAACTTGGTTTCAAGAAGCTTGACAAAGAGTTTCCGTGTTATGGATTTGAGAACATTGGAGCAGCAGAATGGTGGACTGGGTTGGTAAAATTCTGCTTCGCTGAGGTCGGTTTTTTGTGTTTATCTTTGGGGAAGTTTTTATATATATTTTTCAGACGCCAGGCATTTCTAAAAAAGACGAAACCCTTGATATACTCGGCAGACGACTCTTCGACTACTACGGCACTATTGAGCCTTGGAAGTTGCTTGAAGACGATGTAAGTTTTTTTTTGGCACATTCGTTAAAGTTGTTTGTTTGTGTCTTCCAGGCGCCTCACCACATCGCCAACATTCAAGCCGAATACGACATCGGCATTTGCATCACGTCAAACTTTGATTCACGCCTTCGCAGTGTTTTGAGGCAGTTTGGCATCCTCCAGTGTATCGATTTCATCGTGCTTTCCGGGGAAGTCGGAATGGCCAAACCCCACGCCGAGATCTTTGCCGAAATTGTCGATTACTTTTCACTTCGAAGCCCGTCCCAAGTCCTGCATGTCGGGAACGACCTCGAGAAGGATGTCCATGGCGCTCAGAGCTTTGGAGCCATCGGATGTCTGTATGGTGTGCAGAAGGATATCCCGTCAAACGTGCCACATGTAAACACGCTGCTTGAGCTGGACTTCAAAGAGAAGGCGTACCATTAGATTCTTTCTTTGTCGATATTTTGTATGTTTCCAAGTTTATATTGCCATGCACAATCTTCAGCTTTTTAGATATAGTTATAATAAAGAGGCGTAGGCGGGATTTTGGTTTTTGTTTTGAGTTGATTGGTTGGACGGCCATTATATTTTTTTTGAAAGCTTTGAGAGAATAGATTTGATGTCGAAGTTTTCAGCCATGTCAGGTCGCAGATCCGGGTCGTCAAAGCTCTTCTTCGAGCCGGTTATTGACAACCAAGTGATTGAATACAGCTATGATGGCACGGAAAAACATGCCCCGAAAGCCACTCTCAATGAAACTACTGCCGAAATGGCGCGGAGAATCGATTGGAGGACGATCATTGGGCCCGATGACACCCTGGAGCCGCTGTACAGTCTTCGGAATTTGAAAATCAAAGATGAAGAAAGGAAGAAAGAAGAGGCGAAAACATCGGAAGAAAAGGATGCCGAACATGCTGAAAAGGTGAAAGATATGCTGGAACCAGATGCAGGGCCGTGGGCTAGTGTTGCCAAGCAGCTGCAGTAAGTTTTGACGGCATTTTGATCAGCTCTAATGCCCCTTTTGCAGCACCGCTCTCGCCGAAGTCAACAACTTGCTTGACGTCGTTCGCATCGCCAAGGATGGAAGTGGCATCAAAGTCGCTAGTGTTGCGCCACAGATGGAGAATGCGGCTAAAGCGAGTGAAGATGCGGCTGCTGCGAAGATTTTTACCTGGACGGCTAATCGGAGGGTTGGTTTCTTCCTTATATTTGAAAAAGTTCAACAATTGAATCTATTTCAGGCTATTTTGGAATCCAAAAAAGTATTCAAAACTTTTCTCGATTCCCGCCAGGAAGTCTCTGATCTGGAGCTCTTCTACAGGGAATTACGCGAAATCAGGAAGTTCTATGTCGTCCGGAAGAATGGCGAAAGTCTCGTTGGCGATCTCGGGTACCGTACCTACGGCAACAAATGGAATCCCCCCGAATCATTTGACATCTTTCGAGTTGAGGAATGCGTGCGATCGAAGGGGATCAAGCACAACGATGAACGGGTATCCACGATGGTTGAGGTTGATGTTCCGAGGCATTTGGCTGTGAGGACGAGTTTGTTTGTAACGATTGTCTTTGGTGAGTCTTTTTATGCCTAAAATGAGCCATTTTGAGTCACTTTGTGTTCAGACGGAAGCGGCGACGACCTCTTCAAAAAGCGCGACATCCGAATGATCAAGAAACAACCCAAAAAGCCCGCCAATAGCGATGAACCTGCCACATCTCCCGACGTCAATGAGGAAATGCTGGAAGAGATGGAATCCAACGGCGAAAAGCCAAATCTCAGTCGAATGGCATATTGGGCCAATGCGTTACGATGGGCTCGGGAGACCCTCGTCTATCGGGATCTCTTCACTCAATTGACCCGAGAATGTGCTTCACTAGTCGGTCGAAGCTGCTCCATCAAGGACAACATCATCGTTATCAATCTTTTTGAAAATGTCATGCTGAAGATTGAAAAGTGTGAATCTCCGTTTGTCGTATGTTTTTCCTTCTTTTGAATGCCTTCCAAGTCAAATCTTTCCAGGACGGTGAGCTAGCCGAACACGGCGATGCCTTCCTCAAAGGCGTCCTCAAAGCCTACTTCTACGATGAACTTCGAACTCCACCCTACAAGCCGTCCGTCTTCGTATCATTACCGAATCACCGCATGGACCTTCCGGATGCCATGTTGGGTCCCTTTGCGACAGAAGCCTGCAACATTGAGAAGCGTTGTATCAAACCGAAGCAACTTGTTGTAAAGATTCTTGCCGTAGCATCGCATTACTTCCTCGTCAAAAAGGTCGTCAATGATATCCTGGAATTCCAGCGAAACTATGGTGATCCTGTCTTGAGTTGGAGATGGCAACGGGTCACAACGGAGAATTCTTTGATCTATGCCAACTTTTATTTGCGGGGACAGGATGCATTGTGAGTTTTTTCAACTTTTTGCGTCAGAAGTGAGTTGAATTTGGATGTTTCCAGGACCAGCACCCAGTTTACGATCAAAATCAACACCGACGACGTCGAAGTCATCCCTCGCGACGGGCATCCAATCTCCTGTGGCCGCGATAATGTGCCGTTCTTCATGAATTTGCATCTCCAGCGTGCCAACTTCCTTCTCGCGATGACAGTGACGATTCTCAACCGAATGAACTACAAAATGTTGCAGCTGAACATGAATCAGCAGGGTGAGGATGGTCGACCGGCGCCGACGATTTGGGTTTTGAATGCCAATGCCACGAGGTTTGTCGTTTTTATCCGATTTTAACGACTAAAATCAACCAATGTTTCAGACAAGTCTTCATCCAATTCTTCACTAACGGCAAGATCCCATCGCTTGCCACCCGTGAAGTCTTGGACTACATCCAAGATGAAAACGACGATTTGGATCTAAAGGAAGCCGATTTCACGCCGATCGACCTCGATCGAATTCCAGGCTCGTCCTTCATCAAACAGGTTGAAAACTTCTTGGCTTTCTTGAGTTATTGAACCATGTGATCTCTGGGTTGTTTCTTGTTGTGCAAAGTTTTATTTATTAACACTATTGTAAATATAATAGCAGTTTCATGTGATAGGTAAAGTCCCCGTCCTTATTCCTCTCTGCGCTAGACTGGTCTGAATGAACACCTTGGCAGGCCGCCGAACAAGGCAGACATAAAAGCGAAGGTTGATAATGAGCCCATAGCTAACGTACAAGACTCGATAAATGGGCCCCACAAACGTTTGAAAGTTAATGCCCAGCTGTAAACACGTTAGTAATGCCCGTTTTTATGTAATGCAATGCAATTTGCAAAACTTACCCAATGGGTCGTTACAACAACGAGAATTTGCGGAACCACGTTAAAATAGAGATCTAATATGATGGTGAACCGAATGATCTGTTGCATTGATGTTTGTTCATGCTCATTGGAGGAATGAGTCGCTCGCGTTTTGTAAAAAAGAAACAGGCTCCACAGGGAGCAGAAAAAGGAGGACACTACGATGGCATTGATGAAGTTCATGGCAATGAGGTAGCTGTAGGACTCGAAAATGCAGGAAATGAACCAGCAAAAGGGTTCTGAAAGTGTGAAACATTGAAACAGTCTAATTCATTGATTTTGAAAGTCTGAAAGTTTCAAAATACCGTACCCCTTTTTGTCATTAGAAAGCGCGTGATAAAAAGTGCCAACATGCCACTATCGATGATAATACAGAACAATGTGCATAGAACATTCAACCAGCACCGATAATTGTGCCATAAATTAATGACAAAGATGCATTCTAGGGTCAAAAACCATCGGGAAATAAACACTGAGTAGAGGGTACTGTAGGCGGGGGCCGCGAGTACAAATAGGACAACGCTGTTGTAATTGTTGGCTAAAAACAAGATTTTATTACCAGAAAGTTTGAAACATGCTTACAGTATCTCCAAAACGCAACATCATACCCATAAAATGCCGTCCACAACATCGAATCAATCATCCACGACCCAATATAGAAAATCAAAATGTAGCCAGCCTTGGCAGGGCCATGTTTCCATCGATACAATGCCCATAAAATACGAATGTTTATCAATGAAATTGATGAAAAACCAACAAAAAGTATAGCCGAATGACCAAGGTTAATGTAACGATTGAGGTCAGACGTGGCATCGACCCCAGACATCACGTTGGCACATTGGACCCTTTAATGCATAGTGCCCTAGTCCGACGGCATTCCATAACAACCCTCACGGGCATATACCTATTTGTGGGGCTTTGACTAATTGAATGCTCATTTTGCGTTTTTCTTGCCTTTATGATGCTTATGCCTATACATTCCCAAATTCTAGTCACGTATGATTTATGGGGGTCTACAATTGTAAAAATATACTTATAAGTTAAGGGTACACGTGGTGGGGTGTTCTACTATTTTGGAACTGCATTTCCTTGATTCAATTTCAGACATTTAGACATAGTTGGTATATTTTTATTTACAGTAATGTACAAAGTGTGAAAAATCGTAACATTGGAATCCTTCGATTCCAAATTTTATGTTACTGCATTTTATCCGCCAGTTTTTGGTTACGGAAGTCTGAAAATATGGATTTAAAAGTTTTGTTAGTTTATTCGATTCGTCAACGTCGGTGTCGGGCTTGAGACAAATGCGTAAGTTTTTATTTTGAACCTAAATGAAGCATTTCAATACTGTAAATATAGGTTAAATAGACTTACATGAAGCAGCTGATACATTTCCCTTGCCGTGAAACTAAACAGACTCTCAACATCTCCCGCCAATTCAATAAAAAACAAATCGGTTTTACCAGATTTTTGTATGTCAGCCACCCATCCTTTATGAGCTAAAGTTGTGCGAAAAATTGGCCCATTTAATTCCCAGGGTTCAGGTAACAGTCTAACCACAATGATAATTACATGAGGTAAGATCTCCAACAGAGTGCCAAATGTGACATCGGCGAAAAAAGTTGTACCTCGAACAGCAAATCTTGTGACTGGCTTGACGTGGGCAGCAGCAAGTTTTCGAAGTAGATCGGCGTTCACTGGGTAACTATCCCTGAGTCTAATTTCAGTTGCATCACGGACAATGAGACGGTCTAACACTGGATCATCAGAACTAAGCAAGCCACTAATCATTGCCACTCGATCAACGATAAACAGCTCATCCGTTGTTTCCATTTCATGTAAATTGAATATATGAGTACCATTACCCAATGTTCCCCTTCTACAAAATATAACTTTTTGAAGGGGTTGTATGCAACGAGGTTCGTTGCCGCCGGCAATTTGAAGATCCCATCGTTCCAGCGGAGTAGCGAGTTTATGGAGACGTCGTCGAAGGCCATATGTAAGAGAAGTCAGAGGATAGGGCATCGTTTGAATCAAAATAAACTGAAAATAGAGTTTACAGAGAGAAAAGAGAAACCGATGGGGCCCACACATGGATGTTGAAAAGCGCGGGTTGTGGGTCCCAGCACGACTTTCTGAGGACATGATACAAACAATGTAGTGGTTGCGTGAAGCCCGATGTCCATTCTCTGGCAATGCCTTAAGAGCAAAAGGGACTTCTGTACCTCTAACCGAGCATGTGCGTTTGCTTTTTTTTGCGTTTTGGTTGGATGTTCGGCTATTTTTGTATTGCATTTTTTGATTCAATTCTTACATAGGTTTATTTACAGTAATGTGCAAAGTGTAAAACATGTTTCAAACTACCGAATTGGTGAAACCGTAATCACCGGAATCTTGGGTTTCGTAAAGTGGTCATTTTTCGACGAAGTTGTAGCCGACGGTGTAACGGCATTGTTTGTAACTAAGCATTTGTAGAATCGATAATTAAGATAAACACCGTAAATCACGAAACATATACGGTACGAGGGACCAAATAAAGATTGAGTGTCGACGCCCATCTAAAAACTTCGACTGTAAAATTGAAACAAACTCAAATCTGAAGAATCCTTACCCATTCCAATGAAAAAACCAAAATCTGAGGCAACACATTCAAGTGCAGATCCAGTGTCATGCTCATTCGAAGGATACGTTGAAGTGTGCTTTGTCCACCATGCTTGTTTGAAGCTTTTTGGGATTTCCAAAAGAGATACAAACAAAACAGGGACAAGATGAACGTGATTACAGTAGTGGATTGGATGAAGAGATTCGTAATGTTGTAATTGTATCTGCCAAAGACGCATGGAAGGTTCCAGCATTCGGTTTCTAAAACTTTTTGTAATTTAAAAAACGTGAAAAAGAAGGTTGGCAATAAACTCACGTTCACTTTCAGCGTGCAATGCCAAAAACACACCAACGACAATCGTAATGCCGAGACAAAACACCCAACAGAAATGGTTGAGATAGTCATTTCGCCATTGTTTAATCACAAAAACACAGTCCAGAGTCAAGCAAAAGCGAGAAGCGTAGACGGCAAACAGTGATGCGAATCTTGGCACTCCGAGGATAAAGTACACTTGTTGGTTGTAGTTGTACGCTGAAACGAGACTATTCAATTTGGAAATGTAATACAAAAAATTTGCTTACATAGTCGCCAAAAGAATGCCAAATACAAATTTAAGATCAATCCAGTCAACGAAGCAATATACCACACAACAATGTGAACAATGAGACAAAACCGAACATTGTTACGTGTATTGACTTTTCGGATTGTCAAAGTATACAAAAGCATTGAGTTTATCACCAAAATGATGATAAACAGAATAGATAAGATGATGGCATCTGCCAGAAGGATGTACTTCGAGAAGGTTTCCATTGTTGGATTCTTGGTTGAAGTTGAAGTTGAATAAGGTCAATGTCGATGTATTGGTTGAAAAATGCGCTTGCACCCATTATTATATAGCTTATTCGAAAGGAACTAAACACCCAGTTCACACGCATTAACGTGTCATTTTGTATCTTCACACAATGTGCCGACAGGCGTAATGTTTACGTTGGCATGGTTTGGGTTGTTTAGAAGTGGGGGGATCTATGTCTGTCTCTGTCGGGGTTAGAGAACGGTCTTTTGTTGTTTCATGGTTTGATTGGAGATCGGTTTGGCTAGAACTTCCTTATTTTTTGTTTATCTAGGCAAAAACAATAATAATTTTTATTAAGAAAACGATTTTCTGTAACTACACAGCCCTTATCAGCTCCCTTTCGAAGAGTGCCTTTGCTTCCGGCGGAAATTCAAAGTCAAACAAAACATAGTCGTAATAATACATGGCAATGAATATTTTCAGCAATTTTGGATCATTTAAAATTTGTGCTTTCACTTCGGATGTCTTATCGATTGGCGGTGGCTCATCGGCTGAAGGATCTTCGTCCACAATGTGATCATTAACGAATGTCTTTTCACTTTGCGTGACATTAGCCTTCTCCAACACCTCATTAACGACGCTCCTGAACTTATCTCTCGAATTTGATGCCTGTCGGTAAATCCGGAAATCATTCAAGTATTCTCCGAAGTTGCAAAACCACGACTGTGGGAATGTATGTTGGTCCTCGTACCCCACGCGACCGAGACCGCCGGCGGCATAGGACTTTGCCCGAATGAACTGTTTACGCAGGAAGCAGGCGGCGTCAGCTTGGCACCCGTAACAGAGTTCAGCGCCGCCATAGAGAAGGGGGTCTAGCGTGAGTTTGAGGCGTTCACTAAAGGTTTACGGGTTGGTTGACAGAGATCATGGTGGGACTGTTAAGACACAAACTTGACACATTTGTTGTTGAAGGCACTGGCGAAACGGTCTAGTGGATTTCGGACCGACACTAAGAGTTGCCAATGGGCTCTGAGGTCTTCATCGGTTGTGTGGGTATTGTGCTTGAAGGTAGTCATGCTGTCGTAGTCGTTTTCGTGGTGAGTTGCGCTTTAAAATGTTGTTTTTAGTGATTGTTTTCAAAAATTTTACGATATATTTTTTGCGAAAATGTGCAAATGTAAAATTGCTACAAAATTTATGTGCGAATGGGAAAACGCCGTTCGCACAGAAAAACGCACACACAAAAAGTCCCATTCGCACAAAATCCACGAACGTGATTTTCGCATTTGCAACAATTTTTCAAAAAAAGTGGCACAAAAAATCAATAATCACTCACCTCTTTTTCTGCCCCTTCCATGTATACCCCAAATACTTTTCCCGATCATACAAATAACTAAATATCCTGGTCGTCGTGGTGCTCATGCACTTTGGCAGGATACAACTAAGCATTTTATACTTCGGCACGACGACGACTTTCCGTACAAATGGCTCATTCAAATCCAAAAACGCCGGTAAACAAAGACTATTTTCGACGCTACAGAATTTCGCAATACCATTACTCGTGTCATTGATTGAAGTTCCTTCAGTTGCCGGAAGTGGCTCCACAAGGGCATCATCGAGCATGGATTCATCGAAATACGTCGCTGACTGCCTCACTGTCGATACATCGTAATAACAAACCGTGAAAAATGTCAACAAAAGTATTGATACCCATGGCGGAGAGGAAGAAGAAACTACGCCGACAGCTGTCATGGTCAAGTCAAGTCAAAAAGTGAAATCAAAGTGAGTCGAGGGTCAAGAACTTCGACTTCGGCGAGGATGAGCTGATGGATGCATCCGTAGAAAGAACTGATAAGGCGTATGCCGGTAGGACTAGACGTTATTAGATGCTATCAGTAATCCATCCAGTTAAACGGAAACCGAGTGACGAGTCACACAGAGCCGGACGGCATTGAGAAACCGGTTCCGCCGAGACTCATCCCGAAAATAGCACGTACTCGAAAAAACAAGTTTTACCACCCGTATTAATTCAAACGATGCTTATCAGAATTAAGCGAATCCCGAAAGGCACTAGCACGCTTTTCTAAGATCAAGTGTCTACTGACCAGCAACAAAACACAATTTTTGCAGAATTCTTTATTTTGTTTCGCGATTTTGAGGCTTGATGACCCTTTTCTCCGGTGGTGCCCTCATATTACTGTTTTGGTAGAAGCGTTGAAGTAGTTCAACAGCTTTGCCACCCATAAAACCTCTTACAATGTCCATTTTAGGCGGGTCAGCCTCGTAATCAAATACATTCCCGACACTGAAGATGCCGCCAAAACGATCATTCACAGCACCAAAGAAGATACGCGGAATTCGAAGTTGTTGAAGTGCACTGGCACACATCATACAGGGCTCGAGATTGACGTAGAGGGTGCATTCGGAGAAGACTTTGAGGGGGTCGAGGCCACGGGATCGGCAGTGCTTCATGATTTGGGCTATGGCGACGATTTCGGCGTGGAGGGTTGGGTCACGGGATCTGAAATGGGCGAAATGAAGGGTTTGCGGGTTGAAACTGTCTAAAAAGGCTTACTCATTCACATTATTACGCCCAGAGCCTATGATTTCACCATCATGGACGAAGACACAGCCAACAGGAACTTCAAAATGGGTCAACGCTTCCTCTGCTTGGGAAAAGGCTGCCGTCATGAACTTGTCAAGATTCTTGAAAGCGGTTTCGTAGTCTTCATCGACTTCGCCTGGTGGTGCTCTTCTCGAAATGACGACAATCGTATCTTCAGACAGCTCAGAATTCGAGGATGAAGGGTCGGACATCGGAAACGGCATCATTAAAAGATTGACATTTGAGCTTTCACAGATATGATTTCGAGTGATAACGACTAAATAGATGAAAAATGTAATCACAGGATAATATCTTCATTTAGTCACATAAAATATATCATATATCACACGTATAACAAGTTTTACAAAGGCACATTACAAAACAAATATCACCAAATTCAACAAGATTAGCAATTCAAAACAATTATAAAATAAACAAAGTTACATAATGTTATGCTTGGGAACACCCTTACTCCTCGGCCTATTGGGCAAAGGGTTTTCGGCACCATTAGCTTGAGCATCACCGGCAGCGCCACCGTTCGGAACATCGTTAACATCGAGCAACAGCAGTCGATAACATATGTCATCGGCATTTTCGTACTTCTCTTCAAGTTTAGCAATATGAGAGCCAAATTGAAAAGCTTTCTTGGTCTTCGTATACAGTCTTTCCGGGGCACCAAGCAGCTTCAAAGCATTCCGAAGTACAATCTTTACGCCTTCACCGGGCGGCCTGCCGTAGATAATTTTCTGTGAAAGAGGGAATGCGTTGACGAATTGGACGAAAGCTTCATCCATGAAGGGGATTAGCAATGTGCGCTTGTTGCTTAGAGCAACACGATCATCACGGCCAAAGTTTCTGTTACCAATGTCCCGAAGAAGTCGTTCGAGTTCAGCTTTCTGAGCAGCGGCTGTCTTGAACTGCTCAGTAAAAAATTTGTGATAACCCGCAAGAAGTTCATCGCTGCCACTACCGACGAGGAAATATTTGGCGTCATCGTAGCTGAAATGGACAAATTAAACCAGATTCAACATTTGAAATCAAAAGCAAACTCACGAAACATCGTGCTCAACACCATCGTCATCCACGACAATACCCTTACCACGGGTGGCGAACCAAAACGCGCAACCGAGACTGTCGTCAAGTACCGTATAGTTAGGCGTAATCGCATAAGCAATTTTGCTTCGCCGTTCAGCTTGAAGTTCGTCTTTGGGGACATTGACTCGAACAAACGTGAACTTCATTTCGGGATACTGCTTGACAAGCCAGTTGTAGGCATAGAGGCCTCCGATGCGATCGGAACCTTCTTCAAATTCCCTGGGCGCTTTGCCGTTATCCTTGACATCATTGGCTTGCTCGGTCTTTTCTGAATCCTTGTCAAATGCGTTTTTTCCAAAGGCCACATTGAACAGGACAAACTCCGACCCCTTGGGAAACGTCCTCGCAGCCATGGCAACCACAAAAAGACTGTCGACACCACCGGAAAACAGGAAGAAGTACTGTTTCGTGTCCTTTGGCAACTGGTATCTCGCCGTTAGGATTTGACCAAAGGTAGACACAAATTCTTCGTCAAACTTCCTTTCGGAATCTTCTTCTTTAGGATCGATACGCTCAGACACCTGAAAGTCGGCATTATAAATCTTTGAAGATAAGAAGATTAAGATCACCTACAAGAAGCAAATTCAAAGCACGATTCTGAATACGCTTGTCCGTAATATTGATGTGATGTGTTTTAACATTAGCTTCGGGTACAAACTTCTTCACCCGCTTCAAAAAATCGTCCCATTCGATATTCTTACTGAAGAAATAAATATCCCATGTACACTTTTTGAAATCGTTGAAATGGTAAGTCCCATCCGTTTTGGCTTCATCTTTGATGGATTCCTTGACGATTTCACCATCTTTTGTGGCTCGAATGACGACAATGACGCCGGAGGGGACTTCGTTCCACACTCTGTTATTTCTGTTATTGACGACTTCTGGGCTGATCTCCCGCGGCATCCGCTTGATGCTAAGAAGATTCTCAGTAATCTTGTAGCACTGGGAAACTTTGCCAAAAACGTCCCGACCGAACAGAATTGACGTTGGATACGTGATGGAAATTTCTGGCATGTGAATCGTGCCTCCCTCGATGAAAGTGTTGAAGCTTCTACCAGGATGGGGTGATATCAAATGTTCGCGAAGATGCTCTATTGTCTCTTCGACGGAGTACATTTTCAGCCATTTTGGAATATCTGCTTCTGCCATCTATAAAATTAGGAGATAGAAAAAGGAAAGTTTAATGAAAGAGGTAAGAATCGATCGAAACAAATCAAAACCACCACACACAAAGTTTAACATCAAAAGTTTATTTTCATCAAGTATCAGTAGAGACAAAACATGGCAAAACGAAAACCCTATTTGAGATCGTCCAACTTCTGGAGTGTGTCGTCGGCACCCGAAACGCCGGAAACATGCGATGCAACGTCGTCGTAGCCGTACTGAAACGTGACAATTATGAATAAAGAGCAGAAAGCATGATTACCCACGTCATTGTCGTCGATGTCTTCGACGTCGCATCGTGTATTTTGATCATTGCATTCGGCTTCACGACGTTCATCCGCGGCTTTCGCAACTTTGGCCGCCGATTTCGTGGCGCCCTTTTTGCCATGTTTGACAGCCTCTTCCCAGTCTAGTGGTGCACTAAAGTCAAGACGGTTCTTCGTGACGGCAGCGGATATTGAATCGCGGATGAGTAGGTAATCTGGAAAACAATGATTTTAAAAAGAGCAAAACAATAAGATTTTGGGTACCTGGTGTCTTTAGATAGTTTAACTTCCGCAAATGCTTCACTATAGGCAAGAATTCACGCGGCATGAGCTTCCGAAACTCTTCATCGCAGTTTTCCTTGGTGACTTCAGCTTTTCGACGGTCCATGCCTTTCCAGGGGAGGGAGCCGGAGTACATCTCGACCAACATGTAAAGCATACTGTAACAAGAAATTTTATAATGACATAAAGTCGCAAAAGGTAGAACAAACCTCCAAAGATCATCATGCCGCCCGTATTCCTCAAACCGATGTACATTCAACGAGCAATATCGAACGGTGCCTTTGAAGGGAACTGTTTTGCGTGGATCGCGAAGCTTTTCTTTTCCGTTTTCGACAATCTAAAAGTGCAACAGTTTGCACCGAATCAAGCAAAAATAATGACAAAAACCAACCAAAATCTGTCTTGCCAACCCAAAATCATACATGTACAAATTCCGTGCTTGATTCTTCTTTCGACCTATCGCAAAATTCGACGGTTTGATATCCCGATGCACGAAACCGACCTTATGCAATTCTTCGATAGCCTCAAGGCACTCCAAGCCGATATGAACCACCGTTCCTCGACTGAAGATCATATTGGGCACATCACGGCGAAGATCACTCAATGACTTTCCAAGTAATGTCATGACGATGAAATTGTATTTCGGGGTCTTGCCGGTGGCGAACAACTTCGTCGAGTGTTTCGACTTTGACATTGCTTTCAGCACATGGGCTTCCATCTTGAGGACTTCGTCATCCTTAAAGGAGCCGAAGGGCTCCGCCTTAAGGGCACCCATTTGGTTCGGGTTGCGCAGGTTTTTGACTTCATAGACTGCGCCAAATCCGCCCTCGCCGAGCTTTTTGACTATCTGGAAATCATGATTATATGTTTTCCACCAAAAGGCAACAAAAAAGGCGTAGTACGTTTTTAAAAATATAAAGCTAACCAACCTGCCACTGATTACAAACGATGGCGCCAGTTGAGATCGGCAGCGCCTTGATGTCTTGTACTCGCGACATGATGACGGCGCGACCTTGCTGATCGCCCTGTCAATGTCACGGATCCACCGTCGTCGCGTCTCACCGTCATGACTCCTCGGCACCGTGACTGGCGTGAATGCAGGCACCGAGATAGGATGCAAATTCAGAAGGAAACGTCGAAAATGGCGTCAGAAACTGTCAGAAACGAGGGACACGCTGAGGTCCACCTGCGAGATGGACTGTTGGCTCGCTGCCAAAATGCGGTCTCGCCACGAATGAGAGAGGGTCGTTCGGTTGCAACTTGCAAGCGCAACTTTTGCAAAACAACAAAACCGTCATTATTACCAGTTTTCCAACGGTTTTACCAGTTTACCAACAACCTTTACCTACTGACGACCATGGCCATGCCTTAATCAACAAAAATTATATATAACTTTACCGTCTAAAAGCGTTTTTTTTCGCTTTTACAATGGGAAATTATATAATCTAGTGTTTTTCTGGTTTCTTCTCAACAACCTCAAATCTTCTTCACCAATTTACACCTCAACGTTATATCTAATCTACTTTATTCATTCCCCATAGGGGCTAATCATACACAACAGTACACATTTACAATTTCACATCAACAGTTTATAAATTACTTATGTCCGTAGAAAGCCTCAAATGCAGCCTTCGCAAAAGTAGCGACTGCAATAGCTCCCGGATCCGGACGGTGTTGCTCTTCAGCATTAGTATAGCTAGCACGTCCCGATTTGGCTTCCATTTTGGCCGTATCTTCAGCAGCTTTCTCAATGGCTTCAACCACAGTTTTCCAATCTGATTCGCCCCTTGGGCTTTTCACGGCTTCCGCGGCAGCATGCAACGGATCAACGAGAGTTCGATGACCGGGCTTAGCATGCCCGTACTTCATGATGGCATCAAGGCCACGCTTCAGAGCCTCGTGGAAAGTCGCGGCATCGGTTGATTGTTCGTAAAGAACGCTACCGGCAGTGAAGAACATTGCGTAAATCTGAAAAAGTAAAATTTATATATAATTTTAATGGTATGAGGCAGCTTACAGCGCCAGTCGTTCCACCAACGGACTTCTCAAAGATTCGAGCGATCTGTGTCAATGCAGTTTGAGGATGCTCGAAGTCAACCTTGCCAGCAGAAAGCGATTGTTTGACAGCTTTGGAAGCTGTCTTTAGGGTGGTTCCACAGTCGCCGTCGCCACATCCATCGAGCTTGTTGAGCAAATCTTCCTTAGCTTCGATCGCATCGGCAGCGGCTTTGATGGCAGCTTCGAAAGCTTTAGCAGTTTCTTTCGGAATCGATTTTCCCAATGTTTGAACGTCGGATTCATCAGCTTCTTTAGAGAAGTTGAGTCGATCAAGGTTAAGCACCGGCTTGGAGATTTGGAGATGGGTAGATACGGCAGAATGATGGTCTGAAGATTTTGCTTTGGTTTTATTGCGGCAGTTTCAAACATACCGAAAGCATCAACCCAGGCCTTATCCTGAACCTTGACAATAGTCAAGCTGAATCCATGCGCATCGATCGACGTCATGACAGTTCCGACGGCAAATTTCTTGATGTTTTTGTAGCCTTGTTCAGCAAGCCATTTGAGCGTTTCGCCTTCGAGAATTCCAAGTTCGATTTGACTAGTCGCACCCAAATTGTTCAACAACACGATGCAGTCGTCGTCCTTAGCCAGTTGGAGGCGCTTAGATTTAGTCAATCGCTCCAAGGCAGTGGCAACAACAGATTTGGCTTCGGCAATCTTGGTACGTTCGCAACCCGGTTCACCATGAATTCCAAGTCCGAGTTCCATCTTGTCCGAGTCGAGTTCGAACATGCGAGGCTTGCCGGGAATGGCACATGGCTTTAGGGAGGCGCCGAAGGTTGCTGTAATAATCATTAGTTAGAGTTGACTAGCTGTTTAAAATAGTAGCTTACCCGAGTTAGCCACAATTTTTCTCGAAGTTTCCAACAATTCGTCGAATTTGACATTTTTGACTTCAGCCAAGTAACCCACAATTTGAAACAGCGTCGCGGCGCCAGCTAAACCGCGGCCACCGACAGTGTTTGTCTTAGCTTCTAGACTGACGTCATCGTCGATGTACACAAGGTCGACATTTTGTTGTTTGCTGACTGCTTTGAAACGTTCTACAGCCATGCCGAAGTTGAGGCGATCACCGGTATAGTTGATAACGTAGACAATAGTGCCATCCTTCTTTGTCACAGCCTGTAGGGCATTAAAGACAGCTTCAGATGAGGGCGACGCGAAAACATCACCGGAGACGGCACCAGTGAGACCATTAGTTCCGACGAAACCTGCGAGTTACGAGAAATTAGATTCGGTGTTATTGGAAGTTTAACAATACCTGCAGCATAGGGCTCGTGGCCAGAACCGCCACCAGCAATCAACGCCACAGCACCTTCAGGCTGCTTTGTGCGGAGAACGACGCGCCAGTTGTGCTGTAATTGTATCCTTTGACTTCCTCAAAACGTGACAATGGGTATACAAACCGGATGGAACTTCAATTCCTCATTTCCGAGAACCAATCCTTTGAGGCCATCGATGACGGTTTCTTCTGGATGGTTGATAAACTTGTTCACGACGGTTTCGGGCATAGTTTTAGGTTGGCAATTGTAATGAAAGCGCTAAAAGTAGAAAGATCAAATAATGTTTTATCGGTGTTTTGAAGCCTTTCACGTAGTCCACGTAAACACAACCAACAAAAACAGGACAGTGAACATTGCAATAGGAACTGTGTTGGCGGTAGCGATGAAGGGTAATCAAAGAGGTTGGGCCACTGTCGCCTAGGGGAGTTGTATGATAGACAAACAATCATAACAAAGGCAGAGATTAGTGAGACTGTGTGTGCCCCTTTGATGAGGCCAACTGACAGAATGATCTTTGAAGGTTGTCAGAAAATATCACAAATAGTGTTCTTTGATACCAGTTCATTAGGGTTACTCACAATCATCATGTGCGAGAAATGTGTGCAATTTATCATAAGCACAATGATTGGTAAAGTTGTAGGGTAGATGGGTTGACCAAAATGGCGTCATTTTGGTTTTGGGGGTTTGTTGATGGTCTTTTGAGCTTGTTTGGGGGTTTGATGAAGTAACAATGGATTCCGAATGCCATAAAATGTTGTGTTTTGAAAGAGGAGGGATACTTTAAGATGAGCAAAGGATGACCTGACTCAAAGGTGCACGAACGCAACCGACAATCTGAACGAATGGTCAAAACATCACGCGAAGCTATATATTCAGCTTTCTGGAAACTTCTGTATGCAAAACTTTGAGCAATGAATTCCACAAACTCAAAAGAAGTATCGGAATGACCCCGTGCATGACAAAAGAACAATCCCTATTCGTTTGTCCGTGCATTCCTTGGCATAACGTGCGCTTCACTCACAAATCCTCCCACTTTACCATCGTGATCGCTTTGCGTTGTTTTCCACAAATTTGCATATCTGTTCTCCAACTTTTCCCATTCACTTTTTTCCTCCTATCCGTGCCGCATTTTGACATTTGGTTTCACCGGTTTTAACCTTGACTTTAACCCACTTTACCTGGGGGCAATTACTTTTCTAATCTTTTTTTCTTTTTTGATACACTTCCGTTAGCATGGGTAAAACACGGAAACCCCAGAAGAATCATAATCCCCAGAATAACGGGTATCCTGAGCCACCAGCACCCAAAAAACCTGTTTTCAAGCGAAAGTGGAAGCAACCCGGGGGGAATAATCGATTTAACCATCCGCAGTATGCTTTTGATCCCCGGAAACGCGGAACGTATAACCAGCAATATGAGAACGGTTATGGAGGTGTCCTTTCTGATGAGGAGCTTTACTCTGGGCCCATTGACTTTTTAACGAAAGCTAATCCACGTAAAGTTTTGAAAAAGCGTCGATCGAGGTTGGTTTCGGAGTTTTGATCTTTTTCCGCCGTAAAAGGCACATTTTATATATATTTTGTTTTACAAAACTTTCCAGCGCTGCGGTTACCCTCAAACTTCCAAGTTTCGGAGTTTTGCCGGTCTCTCAAAACGATCAATGGGATGATTTGGACACATCGAATGTCTTCGCTGTCGCGGCTCGTCGAGCTCTGTGCCCTGACTATGTGGAACCGGCACCCCCAGCTGCTCCGGTCAACCCTGAGGTTGCACGTTCGTCGTCCGCTTCGTCATCTGGAGGGTCGACATCGTCGTCGTCGAGTTTGAAGAAATCTCGAAAACGACGTCTCAATGTATCCGTCAAATCGGAGCGTGAAGAAGGCGAGATAACCGTTGACGATGATTCCTCCTCCCCCATTAATACCGACGGACGCGAAGTGACTTCTGAGGGTGTTGACACGAAAGCGAATGTTGATTCCTCGGAATCGTTTGGTTCCTCGAGTGGGGTGTCGACAGGGTCACACGTCGATGTCATTACACTTGATGGGGCATATCCGAAGGGCAAGGACAATGTTGCTAACGTTTCATTGCCGGTGATTGAACTTTCCGATAACGACGACGAAGACGAGGGTATTTTGAGCAGTGACGGAGATGACATTATTTGCGTTGGAGAGTTTGGTGAGTTTTTTTGCGAATCATAAAACTTTGTCGTTTGTCCTGACAACCTATGCAAACATTATCTCAGCTTCACCGGCAAGAAAAAGGCTCCGAGGCGCTATACGTGTTCCAGCCCTCGCCTTTCAACCACCGTCGTTATTGTCCTTACCTGCTGATAAGCCTGTACGTCGGTTTGTACTTGTTTTTCAGTTTAATTGATTACACGTTTTTCAGCCGTCATTGGCGTTTCGACCTTTAATTCCATACATGGATAATCTTTCGTTTAATATGTGGAACCTGCATAAGATACATTTGCGAGAATGGCAGCCATTGGTGGGTTTTTTTCATTTTTATGGCCGATGATATCGAATTCTTCCAGACATTGGATCAGAATTTGCTCTTCTCACGAGACAACTTCCGCTTCGTCACATATAACATTCTCTGCCAGACTGCGATGGACTTGCACCCTCATCTGTATCCCCATTTGAAGCCATTATGCAGAACGTGGGACTACCGTTGCCCGAGGCTGCTCAGTGAATTCCGCAGGTTGGGTGCTGATATTATGTGTCTTCAGGAAGTGAACATGGCTCACTATGAGAACGATTTGCGGTTTACCTTGACCGGCGATCTCCATTTCAAGGATGTGTGCCATTGGCGTCCACCAAAGCCTGATGGCTGTGTCACTTTGTTCAATCCGGCCAAGTTTGAGTACGTTGCTCAGTACAATCTGGACATGAATTACAAAGTTGATACGCTCAACGACACAAACATTGCCACCTATGTCCGGCTGAAGCGGAAGTCGAACAACAAGACTCTTGTCGTTGTCAATACCCATTTGGTATTCAATCCCCGACGGGGTGACGTCAAGTTGAACCAGATTGGACTGATATTGGCGAGATTACATAAGGTTCGGGTTTTACTTTTAAGAATTTATGCATTTTTTATTGTTTCAGTTCCGTCTGTCCAAGACTGAGCCTGTCATCTTCGCTGGTGACTTCAACCTTCACCCTGGATCACATCTCTATTGGTTCCTCGTTTCCGGAGAGCTTGATGCGTCACGAATTCCAAATTTCAACCACAAATTCGCTTCCGGCCAACGCGAACAAACCAACTTCGACCGAGCTGTGCCGTTTGAAGGGTCATTGGCGCTGCCGGAAAAGACCCGCATCGGCCATAACTGCACCTTCCAGAAACCTGATTGGATTCACAGTCCGACGACACGGTTGACGCATACTTTTAAGTTTGCCCCGGCTTATCAGGTCAATTGCAGTTTGTAAGTTTTCTTGACATTATTGTCGACTTCGAAGATTGTAATTTCATTGTTTTCAGTGCTCCCCACCTCGAAACCCAAATGCGTGAACTTGTTTCGACCCATCACGTGGAGTATGGCAACCCGGACCACATTTTGTACACTGTCGCCGAAAAGAGCTATGTAAGTCTCCTGGTTTCAGTTTACTCTCATTTATATTGTAACTTCAATTTTGCAGCCCGAATCCTACCTCCGAGTCCGTGAACAGAATCTACGATTGGTCCGCCGACTTACCTTGCCCAACATCAAACATTTGAAGCGCTACATGCCTCCCTTACCCAATGACTTCTGCGGAAGTGATCACATACCATTGGTTGCTGAGTTTAATCTTTCCTAGTAACTTTTTTTCCGATGCATTTTGACACCGATGTTGAAAATTTTTTGACTTTAACGCACGGGTTTACTTAGCGCTTTCCACTTAACTTTTGATTTAAGACCAACCTCTACTGATTTTAAGGGTTTTTTTTACCATAATCACGATGTTTTGCCTGATATTTTTTGCCTTTTGATTGATAATTTGGAATAGTTATTCTTTGTTAAGTTTGTGACCAATGTGAATAGAATAATTTATTTTCAATCGAAATGTTTTTCAAAATTAAAGTTTGTACTCTCAAGTCCGGAAAGGCAATACTTTTTCCTTCCGTACTGTTTGCGCAACGGGTCGTCCAGCAAAGTTACCAGCGGCCATGACCGAACGCCAAACAACACGTCTACAAGCCACTGGCATCTTGATTGATTGGACGAGTCTATCCGTAGCGGGGGATCCGGCACCGAGCCAATGTTCGATTCCAAGAAGCATTTGGGCGCCGGCCAATTCATTGTAGAGTTCTGCGAGGGCTTCGGTGTTTTCGGGGGAAGAAAGTTCCTCGGGACCATCGTCGGCACATTCTGAGATTTGTTGATTCACGCAACGTGAGATACACGTCGAAATGGCACAATGCATGGGGCTATTGCTTTTGGAGTAAAGGGAATCGCCGCCGGCATAGTCACGGCTAAGGCAAGCGTAATGGCACGATGGATACATGCGATTAGCCATGTCGGCGATGCATTCCGAATGGGCGGTGATAGCGGTATACTTTACACGGCACAGGGTTTCGAGGAATGCGACGACACCGAATTTGTGGACGAACGCCTTCGGAGCAGGGCAATCAGCGAAACTCGGCTTCAGAGAGTGATAGTCACTGGAATTAGGGATTCGATTAAGTCTATTAAGGTCAAAAATGTGTTAATTACCTGCAAATCTTCTCCAATTGCCGCTGATTCCGAATGACAGTTGAAATGTTCTTCCGGAAGTCGACGCCAAGGTCATCCAAACTTTGCTCCATGATGGCAGCAATCTGGTTCTCGCATTTCGTCGATGGCACTGGGGGAGTCGCACTTTTCAGTGAACTCTGAGCGATAATGGCCCCGGTTTCGAAGGCATTGAAGCTCGGAAGTGCCAATGGGGCAGCTGCCGATGAAATGGATGAAATTCCGACGAGAAAAATGAAGCTCGACAACAGCATGATCAGCGCTGTTAACTATGTGATGGATGACACGCAGAAAAAAACTTTATCCGTACAACTTTAGGGATGGAGCGAAAGCTGGCTGCAGCTGCTGCGCGACACGCTATCTATCAACTCTCGTTTCTTTTTCGTGGCGCGGTTTTTCCCGGAAGCGATTCTGTTTTTTTATAAGTGAAGTTTTTATGCGGCGCGCTCCGCCTTTCTTCTTCGCTGCCGTCCATCCTGCACGTGTTGTTCTCGGTCAATGGGGAAGGATGATCTTGATGAGTGTCATTCTGGTTCGTTTGTCTTTCACATGAATCCTATAATTCATGTTTGATGGGAGTCCGTCCTGACGAGGAGCGGAAGACACTACCGGAGGACAGGTGTACTTTCTCAATGGGAGCCGCCACTCCAGGCTCCCATTGAGAAAGTAGTGGCCTTGGATCGGACCAAATTCCGAGACTAGACGGAACAAATTCTTACGTGGGATGCGCACTTTGAAGTTTGAACACATTTTATGGATGTGTTCAAACTTCAATAGACCTTCCTTCGATAGACTTGAAAGTGCATCCATTTCCGGAGCCAAAAGACTACTCCACTTTACACACGGAACTAATTAGTATTAACAACTTTGGACTTCTTCGACTGTCAACCTGCAACATGGTTAACATCAATTGCAATTGTGATCGTGTCATAATCAGGTTTTACCCCATGGGGCAGTGGTTCTTTTCGAAGGGAACTGTCTTTCTTCGGTGTGCACTTCCGCACAGTTTAGTTAGGGGCTTCGAAGCTGGTGGACATGGACAAATGTATTCTTTTCACGTCAATCGGTGACGATGATTACAGCAAGAGTCGGGGGCTCTTGGCATAATCATCGTTACCTGTCAGACTTGATCGTCTTCACTCATTCGAATTGCAGACTTAATGGCACCACTGGGGGAAAAAAGATGGAAAGAACTGTTCTTGCAATGATGGTCACATGGATTGTCGGGTTCTTCTTGCAGGGTTGTGTCATTTGGAAGATGCGTACAGTTTGAGGGGCCTTTTGGACTGTCGATTTGCGTAATTAGGGTTTTGGTAAGACTGTTTTGCTGACATGAGTCATGCAATACGTTAGAAACGTTGAAAATCGAAAAAGCATTGCAAGTATGATAAAGAATCACTTGATGGGGTGAAAGTATTGAGTTTTTTTTGTACTTCGAATTGCTCTGACTACAACTAAATCAAAAGATAACACAGCTCAACTGTGTATCCTTCACACTTTTCATTACAAAATAGACCTGGCAGACTTACAACCATAAAAACATAGCTTCATTGCGTATCGCAGCGATTAGAAAGAAACTTTTGTTTGAACGGCCTAACTTTCTTTACAATCAAAATGGTAGGTGTACACATCCTTAATCGTTATTATTTTTGTTTTCAGGCGCATGTTTTTAAAGACATGGAAACCATTGTGGTGAATGCTGATTTGTTATCTTCGTGTGAACCGTTTCAACACATTGATACTCCGAAAAGACGGACAAGCTGCAAAAATTTGTTTTGGTGGTTACGTTACTACCCGAATGGTCGGAATGTGCGAAGCAGAGGTTATATGAGTGTATTCATTCATACATCTGTTGGTAGATTTGACGCGGGGTGGGTCATGACAGTTGACCGGTCGGACATTAGAGGTAAACTTCAAAAGTTTTGTAACAGTTCGATACCGCCAAATGTTTATAGAAGAATATCATGGGTTTTATAAAAATGCATTAAAAGATGGATGCTCAAAACTAGCAAGCCATGCAGAAATTCACACTGGATCGATCATCCAAAATGGTGTGTTTGTAATTCGTTGTAAGATTAACTTTTACGTGAATTTGGACACACTTCCGAACACCATTGCCTCAGTAAGTCACACTTTATTGTCTTTTTTGCGGTATGTATTTTAAAATAACAGAGTTTAGTCCACTGAAGACACTTGCATCATAAAGTTTGATCGACGGTTACTGGAAACTTACGAACCTGGACAGCAAGTTGAGATAAAACGAATGCTGGGTGATGTAATGTGGTGCATTACATACTACCCTTGTGGATCAGCGAAGGAATACAAAAGATACATCAGTGTGTTTTTTCACATCATTGGAGACCCGGTAAATGTTGAGTATTCCTGTGCCATGCCTATCTGTGGTGCTTTAGTTCAGCGTAAGTGCTTTTTTTCAGTTTTGTTGTTTTCATTTGGCTAAACATTGCAGTGTCTGGTCATAGGGATTCTAAAGAATCTCAATTTTTTGGATATGACGACTGGTTTTCACGAAGGCAATGCCAAATTGCTGATCACGATAATGGTATCGTCGATCTCGTGTGCAAAGTAAAATTTAATAAACCTGCCGTTGCTGTTCCAGCCCCGCTTTCTGTCTGTCAAACAAATTTGGTGGAAAAAAGGAGAGTGAGTTAGCATCAATAATGTTCTTATTTCATTTTGTTTTACCTTCAATTGTTCAGAAATCTGCCGTCAGAGACTCTGCTACGCTAACCATTTTCGAATGTCAATTAGAAGGCAATGAAATTGGCGATTTTGATAGCACTGTTAAAAAGTTTGCCGAAGGATCGAAACACCAATGGCGCCTTTTATGCTATCCTAATGGTGCAACGCCACATTCTACCGGGCATGTTAGCTTGATTGTGGAAGCTTCGACGACCGAAACTGAAACTGTCATTTTGAGTGGTGTCATTAAGATCGATGGAACACCGTTTGAAAGTAAGAATACCACGTCGCACAAAACATTAAAATTAGATAAAATTTCAGAAAAGTTCAACATGTTTGTCGAAAAAGACAGTAATCTAGCATTTCCAAAGCTTATCTCGCATGAAGAGCTCCGTCGCATTGTTGGCATCATTGACTCACAAATAACGATTACATGCCACGCTTGTTTTGAGACACAACTTTTCATAATCTGACAAAAAAGTTACTTTTTGTCATACTATACTCACACAATTTCAATATTTTGTCATTTTTGTTTTTATATGTGCAGTTTCTTACATTTGACAACGATTAACTGCCGTAATAAAACTGTACATAGATAATAACAACTTCGGTTGGGAAGCAATCAAATGTGAAGGCGGACAATAGTATGCGCTTTTGTTCAAAAATTACAAAGTTGTGTTTTGGTTTCAATGTTTCTTATTACAAAATGATTAGGAGGAGTCAAATTCATCGATTATGTTGGTGTGTGAAGAATCAATTGGGTTGTTTTCACGCCGAGGCTCAAATGCAACCCTCTTTCCTCACTTCATTACAAAATGGATGAATCAGCACAGTGATATAAATACTGAGGTGGCCATCGCAAAGATCGCAGTCTTTGCTTGAAACAACAACTTTTGCTTAAATATTGTAAACCTCTTCACGAATACAATGGTAAGTGTATACATTATTAATAGCAGTTATTTTATGTTGCTTTAGGCGTACGAATTCAAAGATATGGAAACCATTGTGGTGAATGCCGATTTGTTAACCTTGTGTGAGCCGGATCAGTTTATTGAGACTCCAAAGAGACAAACGGGATTCAAAAACCTTTTGTGGTGGCTACGTTGCTACCCCAACGGCAACACCGAAAAAGAGAAGGACCATGTCAGCGTATTCATTTGTACATCTACGGGTGGCATTTTTGCAGCCTGGGCTATGACAATTGACCGATCCAACATTGAGTGTTTTTCAAAGTTTTGTACAATAGTTCGACAAAACCGAGTAATTATGGATGAACAGTATGAATTTTTTGACCAACCTATGAACAACGGAAGTCCAAAGTTGGCGAGTCATGCTGAACTTCAATCTGGATCAATCATCGAAAATGGGGTATTTGTAATTCGCTGCAAAGTCAACTTCAAAGTAAATTTGGACGAAATATCAAACGATATTTTGGTAAGTCACATGCACAATTAAAATAAATTCATTACGTTTAATATGATGATTTTAGACTGTTGAAGACACTTGCATCATCAAGCTCAAACGTAAGAGCATAGAAACGTGCCAACCAGGGCAGGATAAAGTTACAAATAAACAAAAACTTGACGACACAACGTGGTGGATTCAATACTACCCTGGAGGATATAGAGATGATCACAAAGACTACATCAGCGTATACTTTTACACCATTGGAGCCCCGATAAAGATAAAGTATTCCTGTGGAATGTCAATTGGTGGCACTCTTATTCAAAGTTTGTGTTTTTACTAAAGTATACATATATACCTATTTATTTTGTATAACATTATAGAGTATTCTATCGGAGATGCGGATCCTCATGGCTTGGGGATTGGCAAATGGTTTTCCCACAAGCAATGCCAATCCGCTGACCACAATGACGGCACCATAAGTCTTGTGTGCAAAGTTGAATTAATCAAATCAGTCGAAACCATTCCTCCAACTTTAAATTTGGATGAAACTGATTTTGTGGATTCAGGGAGAGTAAGTTGGTTCAAAACTCTTGCTTTGCATGTTTCGTTCAATGCCATTTTTAGAAAATTAGAGCCACAGATTCAGCCGCACTGACAATCTTGGAGTGCCAATTGGAAATGAACGAAGTTGGCGACTTTGATAGTACTGATAAAAAGTTTGTCGAAGAATCCGGGAAACACCAATGGCGTCTAATAATCCATCCTAACGGCGATACACAACGTTCATTCGGACACATAAGCTTGATTGTGGACGCTTCAACGACCGAAACTGAACCTGTCATTCTGAGTGGTGTGATTAAGATTGACGGAACACCATTCGAAAGTAAGCATGCCGTGCCACTCTGAAATTTTTAAATATGAGTATCAAATTTCAGAAAAGTTCAACATGTTCGTCGAAAAAGACAGTAATCTTGCATTTGCAAAGCTTATCTCGCATGAAGAGCTCCGTCGCATTGGTGGCATCATTGACTCACAAATAACGATTACATGTGATGCTTGTTTTGAGACACAGCTTTTCGTAATCTGATTAGAGAGTTACAATCTCCGATACAATCTATCACCTTCTCAGTTACAATGTTCTTGCCATTTTAGTTTTCAGTTTCACAATTTGCAATCAATAATCATAATTGTGTCAAAGTTCTTCATCAAAATACACAAAATGGTCGATTTTCAAAGTTTTTGATTAAATTAGTTAGGTATCAAACGCAAAAAAAGCGCCATAATAGTGTCCTATCATCACATCCAAAAGAAACAAGTTTTACTAACTAAAAATGTACAAATGACTAAGTCACAACAACGAATTATAATCAAAACTAACATGGCACAACACAAAATCAACAATTTACAACATGGTTTACATCAAAATGCATCCATTGATGGCATATTACATCTGATTGCAACCAGTAGGGTCCTCCCCCTCATCATCACTGTCTTCGACGAACTCCTCATCGCTGTCACTCTCATCGTACATGTCTTCTTCGTCTATCTCATTCAGTTCGGCACTAGGATGGCAGTTTTCGTCAAGGAAGAGAGACAGCTTCACAAAGCGATGAGCTGACGTACTGAATTTGAAGGTCTTGACCGGTGTCGTATCATACTTGTTATCCATAGTGACCTAAACATATAGCCATTGTATAGGTATATAAAAGTATTTATCAAACCAAGCTTACATTGACCCGTGAAACATGCCCGATATTGAGCTTGACAGAATTTGCCCAGGGAATGACATCCATGCGCACCGGAGCAAAGATGAGCTCGTTGCCGAAAGCAATTTTGAATTCACTACGAACATCCATTGTGACCAGATTGCCTCCGAATTTGTCGCCATCAACGAGACTCCAAAGATAGGAGCGCATTTTAAGGGAAGTCGGAGCGAAAGTGACATGAAGTGGGGCATAGCCGGCGGAAATTCGGCGTTTCGGGCCGTTGGGGAGCTTTATGGGAGAGTCGACAATGACTTTGGTGAGCTGCGGGAATGTCTTCGAGAGTTGAGCGGGGTTCTGAAGATGGAGCAATGTAAAATTATATAACAAAGAGCAAAAACCCACCGACAAAGTTCGAACAAACTCATAGCCATCGGCAGTCTTTCGAAAAACCTTCAACAATCGCTGATCACCGCCGCCATTGCCGATGCTTTCAATGCAAACGAGCTCCCCCTCTTTGCATCGGATCTTTGAACAAGCCAGAGCCATTGAATATTGAAATGGCAATGTGTCGAAAACACGGACATCGGTGTAGCCGACTGCCTTCAAGACGCGGGTCATCTCCTTCCGGTTGAACGAATCATCGATGTTGTCATCAGTGTGGGGGATGATGAAGACACCACGGACACGATCGGCTGGGACGGCTTTCAGCAAGGCACGGGCAGCACCTTCGAGGGTCGATGCGGTTCGGATAACACTCGATTCCGAGGTTCGAGTGTACAGCTTTCCTTCGCAGGAAACATCGAGTGTGATGATTGCTTCAGAGGCCATGGAGAAAGGCGACGGCATAAATAGGAACTGAAAAGAATGAAGCTGAAAGCTGTTATTACGTGTTTGCGATAGTTCGTGCCACCAATCATACACTTTTTTTTAAACTTTTTGTGTGAAAACCCCTTAGGTGCTGGTCGTGCTGTAGATGATTCTAAACATCTTCTAGCGCAGTGGCATCAGGATAGACCCCTGATTTGCGGCCCAAATCGTGATCTACGAAAAAGGGTCTCACCATACTAGGTCTTGGTTTCACCGCTCCGGGAGCACTCAAAACACTTCCTATTGATTTTAATTGATTGTAAAAGCCATATAGTCTTCTCTAGAAACCCGATGATCCGTTTGGTAGCGAGAGAAGAGCTCATTTGCAGGTTTTACAAAGTGCCGCTTCGTAGGGTGTCTTTGTGAGCAAAAATATGAAGATGTAAGCACGCTAGCGCTCTAGTCAAACGTGGCAAAAATAAGTTTAGGTACAGTCTATACCATCTTTGAATGACACCAAAAACGGCTTGAATCAAACAAAGTTACGTGGTTTCAAAAAAACGGCACGAACTATCGCAAACACCTAATATAAAGACATCGCAAAACACGACGAGCACGAAACGAATGAAAATCGCCAATCAAAAAACCGTCGACAGCTTTGATTTCGCAAGTTTATCAACAATCTTCGACAACAGTCAGTCTGGACGTGGAAGGCTAAAGACGCGATTCGGCAAAACAATGCTAAAAACAAATCTGAAATCGGAAGAGTTCGAGCAGTTTCATCAGGATTCTACATCGAGGTGAAGGCAGTCCGCTGCAAAGTTCGCGTGAAAATGGAGCTCTGATAGTTGGTTTCCATAGTCAAAATAATGCCGGTTTCAGTAGTCAAGGCCACAGTGTATTTGGAGGGGACAGGGGAATCAGCTGGGTTCCAAAAAATGTAAAAAAGAACGACCCGAATCAGAAAACTGTGAAATCTTTTTATTTTGTTTTGTGCGCGCGTAAATTGAGGAGGTCGACTCATGCCTCGAGAGTTCGATGGTTGCGCGGTTGATTCAAAAGTGACGACTTTTATGATTCAAAATCCGGCAGTTTGATTTCGATTTGTCTTTTGTATTTCCATGTTTTTTTACAGTTTGTAAACACTTATTTGAGAAACCATTTTTCATGAATCAAATCGGTGTTGCAATTTTGCTGCTTCGTGGCAGTCTGCTTTTTTCACAATTTTTATATATTTTTTCCGTCAAAGTTGCTTCTTTCTCCCGTTTTCTGACCTTTTGTCTTGTAAACAATCAAGCAAGCAAAGAAAGTTGACATTGCATTGCTCCTTGAGGGCCCAAGACACCGTTGCAGCGAACTTTCATCAAACCTGCAAAAAACGAACACTCAGCCAACGAGCTTTCGGTCCATTCTCCCCATTAGGTGATCACTGATTAATCTACAAACTTTTTAGTCTTTCTGAAAACCACCCCAACAAACAATCGCCGTCGGCCATCGATTTCTGCAGTCGCGACGACGTTTGCCACCGCCCATCATCGATGTCAACGCAGACAGTGCGTTGTCGCTATCGCCGCTGGCTGTCGCACTGACCGACCGCGACGCGACGCGCAGGCATCCCAACCACCGCCGGTGGCAGTCGGGCAACCACGTCGAGGCGATGACGACGACTCTCCGTCTGACCTCTGTTTGTCCGTTGCCGGCGGCGACGAAGCAGGAGGCCCCCGTCGATATGCGCCTGTGTGCCGCACTCGCCCGCAGTCTGACTACACATTTGTTTGGCGGTCACACGTTATTTCGCTGCTTGCCCGGGGCTCGGAGCGGGTTTTATTTCTTATTTCTCTCTATTTCCAACATAGGCTTCCGTACGTTTGAATGCAACTAACAGGGATGTATTTCATTACGTTTTTCCCGGAAACGCGGCACTGGACCGTCCTGGAAGCTGCCAGTCTTGGCCCAAATGCAGAAAACTGTAAAGCCGGGACGAAAATTAACCTTGTCTATCCAGTGAGACGTCAGCCATTTGAAGCTGTTATCCGTGGGATTTCGGAAAAGGCGGATGATGCGGAGAAATTGTTGGAGGAGTTGGCCGGGGGCTGCACTGATGAATTGCCGCCGCAATCGAATGAAAGTGAGTTTTTTCGATACATTTTATATATTTTTTCTTATCAATTTCCCTTCCAGAGTCTACTCCAGTCACCGCCGACCTGTTTACAAACTACATGTCCCAAATTCTTCAAAGTTTGAAAGAAATTTCCCTCAACTCAAGCGAAAATCTCAATGCTTGCGTCAAGGAAATGTCAAAGATCCATGAAGCAGTCAGCCGTGATAAGGACACTGGTTCGGCCGAGACGTATTACTCTGTCGATTCCCCCGATATGGCGATAACCCAGACAGTCCGAAATGTGTCAACCAAAGTTCAACAAGCCCAGAAAGCAGCTTCAACTGTGCCAACCATGCAGATGCAGACTTCTCGATGGGCCCCAACTTCGAGCATCGTGCCACCGGCCCCATCTGTCCCGGAAGAAGAAATTGGTCGACCAACATGGGAATTCGCATCGAAGGAAAAGGTTGACGAAGTTTTCGAGGACAGTGATAACTACAAGATCTTCGCTCGAAAGATTAGTTATGCCATCTTCGACGAACACGAGCAGAAGCTGAAGATCAATGAGCGTAATAAGAAGAAAGTCAGCGAGCTCAGGAAGATTATCAAGCTGAAATATGGCAGTGATCGGTGGGTTTTAACCAAATGACAGCTTTCGGAATGATCAAATGACACATTTCAGGCGTGAATTCGATGATATGATCTGGCGGACCTGCAAAAACGCCGTCAACAACACGACCTACAACGAAGCAAAGCGCCGAAAACGACATCCAGAACTGGCTTCAACCACTGGAAACGGCGAAAATTGTGTGTTTTCTCGTCCGAATGCGGTTTTGACCGATAATGGTAGCGGTGCGTCTTCTTCAATGGATAATAGTGGATCGGGTCCAAGCGCTAAAAAGACGCTCTACGCGGATAATTCGGCACCGATAACTGTGACGACAGATGCTCCTCTAGCTTTGAGGTTAAAGTCTGAGCCGATGTCTGAAGTTTCTTATGGCTATCGTGATTTTTGAAATTGTTTTTTTGTTAAGTTTATTGCTTTTTGTATTTAAAATAAATCATAAGCCACTGATAAACAAATACATCACAGTTATCAACGTTTTCGTATCGATTGAGATACGGAAACGAGTTACCGTATCGGCCCATAAATTAGGTAAGTCGGTTTCCCATTTCCAGTGCCACCGGAAACGGCAAATCTCTGACCATCTGTTGGCACCGTACTGTTGGCGTTCAAAGAGCCTTGCAATAGTTGTTGTTTGATTTTGTCGCCGTCATTGGCACCGAAACTAGCGCCACCGCCGCCGAAAAGGTTGTTTGCATCGATTATTGTGATCTGAAACACGTCTTTTGTATTCTTCTTTCATTGAATGTTTGCCAAAGTGTATACTCACATCGCTGTCCTCGACTACTGGCATCGGGGTCGCATAAGCCAGAAAATACTTTCCGTCAATTTCAACTTTACAATTCAAATCACCGCTGAATCTTGATTTTGCCACAAAATCTTTGTGGGCAGCCAAAGTTTCAAAGGATGTTTTAAAGGCGGTTTCAGCGGCTTCCTGAATGACGGAGGCCATCTTGTGGACGTTGCAAAAGCTGTAGCGAGGGTTTTTCTTGAAGGATTGATAGGCTTCTGTTATGACGCGCTCAAGGGTGGCATTGCAGCACAAATAGCCGGAGGGGTTGGTGTAACACTTCGGGCCGGCTAAAAAAAATGTTTTGAAAAGGTGCCTTTCAAGGGTCAAAACAACAACTCCAAAAAAATTGTTTTGCGTCGTTTTTTACGGCCACCTTGGTGGTAAAATTATTAATATCAAAAACTCACGTGGTGGTGGCGGTGGCGGAGGAAGCACAATCGGCACAGGCACAAAGTAAGGTGCACCAAACCGTGCAATGGCATTTCCAAAGCTTCCACTAACTGGCTGTTTGTAATTCAAGAAATTACGGAACAAATCGGGTCCGAATGAAAAGGCTGATGCTCTCTGCTGAGCCAGGACCGAATCTTCAAGGCTTCTGGGGATTTCGTCATGATGTTTGATAGCATTGAAAAACGCAGACCCATGATAGTTTTCGCTCCGATTATCAACAGCGATATTTGATAAAGTTGAAGTCACAGTTGTTTCTTCTGTTGTCGGTGATGCTGGGGTGGTGTCTGTTGATTCTGGCTTCGTAACTGAAACAATTTTCACAGGCGCCGAAGAAGCAGAATATTTCGGAGCCGGAGCAGGTACAATATGAGGACGTGATGTCTGCGCTGACACAAATCGTGCAGTTCGACCATAGTCATTGCCAACGGCGGCATTTCGTCGATTTCCAATTCGTACACCTTCAAAATGATGTGAATTTGGAGTGTACTGTAGCGTTGAAAGCGATGTTTGGGCACAGACTTCCAGAGTCAGTAGACAGACCGCGACGATCCCGTGTGGAACCATTTTGTTTTCACTAAACTGAAGCATTTCACCTCCAATAACTTTCGAAGCTGTCATAATTCATGTTTTGGGGCGGGAAGCATCCTTTATTAGCTTCTTTGCAGTCGTCTGGTCAGTTTGTTTTTGTTTTCCTTTCATTCTTTTTCAAATTTTTATGATTTTTTGGTAATTTTTAAATTCGATAATTATTTTTTGCAGACAATCACAAAAGTGGGCTAATTTGACAGTTCTGGTATCCGAACAGTTAAGCGAGATGGATTGTTTTTTCCGGTGACAATTGGAAGTTACATTTTTTTTAGAATTTTTTTCAAAGAATTTAAAATAGGCAAAGTTGCAACATTCGTGTCCAAACAAGACAATTTGAAACCAATTTCTGAAGGCCGTAACCTTGCGAATGGTCATTACATTAAAGCCCAACACCCCAGAGGATGCATCATCGAAAGAACGGCAATCACTTTGTTCCGTAAATTAGTGCCATTAGCGATTGGTGGCGCCCATTAAGACACAGACACGTTCGCTGACCAAATTTGGAATGTTTTTCCCTTTCCGTGAGTTTGTCGTCATTGCTCATGTTGTCAGATCGTCGATTGCGACTATCGTGGCGGCGTTTTTACGGCTAAATCAAGCGTGAATCATTGGCCGACGGCATGCATACATGCATCTATGGGCACGACGGCAATACAACATACATTCATGTTGATAGGCAAGAAACTGACTTGAAGAGAGAGGACGTTTTCGACCACGTTATGGACGCCGTCTGATCGAACATCGAGGAAAAAGACAGATGACGCAGCTTGGGATCCTGGTATTTGATGTTGGCTTATGCTATCAGTCGAAGAGTGAGGCAAATGTTGTAACATAGAAGGAAAGTTTGGTGTTTGAAAAAGGGGCGGAAATTAAAAGTTCCGGAAATGGGAATGAAGACATTGTTGTTTTTGTTGAAAGTTGGAGGGAAACGGTTTCAATTTGGCGGCGGTGGCGCTTTTTCTAATGGTACTGCTTTGACCTCTGCTTGTCGTCGGTCGGCGGCGTCGTTTATCATGTTTTACAACCCGCTTTAACGACGGGACACCGACCCCATCCTTGATTGACGTATACGCGTACCCATGTATGGGGTGCACCGATCGCGCTTCTCCCTCGCAGCATGTCTTCTGTCGTCGGCATCTATCGGGTTCAGTTTCATGCATAGCTACATGTAACATGGCTTAAAAAGATGGTTTCAGCTATAAAAAGAGCCAAACCCTATGGTAATGTATACATTATAAAGCATCAAAGGTACCGTCAAGGCTGGCCTACCCTCTCCAGCTGCCTGTCTACCCCTCCTGAATTCATTAACATATGTAATTATGCATGTTTAATGGACACTTGCCACTTTCCCCGACCATATTGACCCCCATCGCTTTCTTCTTCGCGCAGGGCAGGCGTTCAAGACGGAACCAAAATAAGTCGTTGTTCGTGAGTCTGTGGTCGGAAAAGATCGCGCCAATCGGCAATGTTATTCGTATTCGTGTCTATCGGAACGTTTTTGCCGTTTCCTTGTTTCGGCAAACATGAACAACGGTCAAAAATGGTGCGCAAAGCGGGCCCTTCGAGTCCGTTCGCCACCACCTGGACACGGCGGATCCGCATTGATTGCCTTATGCCCTTTCAAGGAGCCCCTCTGTGCATGCTTTCCCGTTTATATATTTTTAGTTTTTGACTGTTTTTATTTACAGTTCTTCAATCAAAACTGTCTTTTAACCCCCACATTCCGACGTTTGACCCCTATTTACTTGTCCGCCACCCCTCCCTTAACACCCCAACAAACCTTAGGTTCTTATCAGTAACCCCGAAAAACGACGAGAAAAACTGCTTAGGCTATCTGTTTTGTTTGCCCATATCGACCCTCATCAGCTTCGTTCCCCTCTCGTCAATGGTCAGTCCAGCTAGTCAGCAAGAAATAGTTTGGTTCGATTCCGATGGCCATGGCCGTCATGACCTATGCCTATGCCTATGCCCCCCTTTCCAAAATGACAGCCCCACCACCGAAAATGGTCCGTTTTTTGGCGGTCTTATTGGCTTCGATGATGAAGACTGGCGGCATTGATTCCAATTTCCTCCCTTTCCGTGACTCTTGGTACCCTTCTTTCAACTTTGACGACTCTAATCTGTCACTTTTTTCACGTTTTATGTCATTTTTTTAACATTCGCGTCTTTCAAAACCAAAAAAAACTTGCCTATTATCACCAGTGGCCAGTCATTTTTTACAACCTATGCATCTGTCTGGCTTCCGATAAGAATCGCCCTTTCCAGGTCTCATTAACCAACACTGTTGAGCGTCCACCAGATGCGCTCCCTCATCTTGAGCCCCCTGATTGGGGCGCTCTGTTTCGTCTGTGGCATTGCCGCTGGCACTTTGTTGTCGTATGGCGACCAAGCTGGTGATCAACAAATTCCTTTCTCACATTCTTCCAGTAGTGCTTTCGCGCTATCAGTGCCAGTGCCCTACTATGAAGAACCTCAATCAGAAGTTTTTATTTCATCCAAGGGTGCCGTTTCTTTCGGAAAGCCGCTCCCAAGTGCCGTGACCGATCTCGAATCCGAAGCGGTGTCTGCAATTGCCGTTCTCTACGCTGCCGCGAACAATGGCCTTGTTTATTACCGTAAAGAGCCCAAAAACAGTGATACTGCGTTAAGGATCGCGGAGAAGATTCAGCGACACTTCCCGGATGTTGAACATTTCGAGCCGAAAGTTGTGATTGTTATCACTTGGGACCGATTGACATCGTCAGATGCCCCTGGAGAGAATGCCTTCCAGCTTGTCCTTCTCAGCGATGCTCGTACGAGTTACGCTTTGCTCAATTTCGATCGAATTGAATGGACAAAGGCAAATAATCAGTACGCCCAGAGCGGATTCTACTTCAAGGATGGCCGGAATCAGAAGAACGTCAATGCTGGCACCGATACAGTTAGCGACCTTGTCCGTATGACGAATCACAACTCTGAGGGATCTTTCATTTTCCGAATTTCTGGGCCTTTCACAGTCGATCCTCGTGAAAATGCCGCCCAGGACGACGAATACGAATATGAAGCCGCTCCCGACTATGACCAAGACTTTGCCGCCGGTGGCAATGGTGATTGCCCGCCGAATCCTTTCCATGGCAATTGCCCTGGTCATTGCCAGGAAATCAGTGATGATCGTAACTGCAAACTTTGCATCTGCCCTGATCGGGAACCTACTCAACGTGATGTCGACAATGAACTTGGCGATGAAGTTGCCCTTCCTGACAAGGAACCCATCGATGAATCCCCATTGAATGTCCGTCCTCCCGAGCAGCCTGTTGTTGATCTGCCGAAGGAGCCTGAATTGAATGATGTCACCAATGAGGAACTTCCACCATACCAGCCACCTTCGAACAATGCCGATGTTCCGCAAGCACCGGCCGATGGTGAATTTTTGCCGGAAGAGCGTGGTGATGAGATTCCGCCACCGGCACCAGAGGAACCTTATGAGCCTGAACAGCCCCAGCAACCTGAGGTATGTTGATTTGATCAATTTATCTAACTTTTACATACGCCTTAAAATGTGCACATACATTACTTAAAAGTACCGTTTACGATATTTTAAAGTGCACATACACTAACAAAGTTTATGCAAACTTTATGAAAATGTGCACATACAGCACAATAAAAGTTGCCGTAATCACAGTTTTGATCAAAATCTTAATCTCAACAATTTCAGCCTCTCGGCAACCCCACCCGCCCTGTCAACGGTTCCTGTGCCTCCGTCGCCTCCTCTCCCATCCCAGCATGCAATCGTTTCGCCATCTGCCAGGATTTCGATACCGGATTCTGCTGCCACTGCTCGGCTGATTTCATTGGAAATGGTATTGATTGCATCAAGGCCAATGATCCTGTCCGTGTTCTCGGTACCTTCGAAGGCGCCATCAACGGTCAACCCATCGAAAAATCCGACTTCCACGCTTTTGTCCAAACCAAAGACGGCCAACAACATACTGGCGTTGCTCGTGTGCCATTAGCCATCGCTCCTAGTTTGCTGTATCTCGATTCCATCGGCAACATCATTGGTTGGTTGTTCGCAACCCAGGGCAGTGAAAACGCGTACAATGGATTTGATTTGACTGGTGGTGTGTTGAATCGGACGGTTACCATCCATCTCGGCGATCGATATGCCCTTCTGATCAAACAGGATTTCCTTGGCCGCAAGGATGGTCAGGATTTCATCACAGCTAATGTTTTTGTCAGTGGCACTTTGCCGGAAATCAGCCCGGATGGCCAGATCGAGTATGCCAACTTTTTGGACACCTATCGGCGTGAACGACCCGGATTCTTGCGAGCCTACACGGAGCGCGAGATTACGGTCCGTGAAAATGGCGCAGAACGGAAGCTTCGTGTTACTGTTGATCAACAGATTCATTACACCGAATGCAAGCATAATGTCAACGACAAATCGGAAGTTTTGAAGATTCGTGTCAGTCGCGCGAGTGCTCAATACGACAAGGAACAGAACGTCGTCCGATTCGCGTCCCAAAATGCCGCTGTCGATCCAAATGATGAGCCAGCTGGTGCTGCACAACGTGGCCCCATCGCTGCTGGCACTCCTAACCAGCCCGGAAGCGCCGTCAACGTTGACCAAGGAGTCTGTGCCACTGGCACTCATCTCTGCACGGAAGAACACATGTTGTGCCAACCTGCCGAACAATCCTATCGTTGCATTTGTGAAGATGGATTCCACCCCCAAAATGACGAATCCGTCATCCTGAAGTTCCGCTGCGTGCCAGCACCCGTCCATCCCAACGTGCCTGCCCCAGTTAGTGCCGCTGAAACCCCGATTGGTCCCGGATTCTGTACCTCGCACAGTGAATGCCATCAATGGGGTGAATGTGTCTTCGTTCCCGGTGGCAAAGGCGGAAGTTGCAAGTGCCGTGGTTGGTATGTCGGTGATGGTGTTTCCCATTGCGGACCCCCAGAACCCGAACAACCTCAAGTTCCTCAACATCCTCAACAGCCCCCGCAATACCAGCCTCAAATCCCTCAACACGTCGACACCTCTCCCGTCGTTGGCACCGTTTGCCGTGCCCATTCGGAATGCAGTGAACACGGAAACTGTGTCTACAGTCAGACTCTTGGATATTACACATGCGAATGTGTCGCACCATACAAAGGTGACGGCATTCAGTGCTATGCCGATTCAGAAGGTGGTTCTATTGTTCAACGTGAGTTCTTTACTTTATACAAAAACAATACACTGCACAGAGTTAACGAAAACTTCCCAGTTCCATCAGAGCGTTGTGACATAAATCACAATTGCCACGAAGATGCGGAATGTGTCTTTGAATACGGTAGTGGAGGCACCATCAATGCCGTTTGCCAATGTAGAGAAGGATTCTCAGGGGATGGAGTTCGAAAGTGTTTGCCGTTTTTTGGAGCATTTGATGAGGGTTAGAGTTCAAACAGCATTTTTCGCTTCGAGATTATTTTGCTACTTTCGTTTCGAGACCATAACTAACTTTTCGTATGCAACACTGCTAACTTGACCAATGGCATTCTGAAGTATATATTTTTAGTTTTTGCGTCAAAAAACAGTTTTTACTTTTTTTCGTGCCGGGACCACTAATGTCGAAAATGGGCTCTAATTGCACTCAAACTCACTACTCAGTTCTTGTGTTTCCTTACAGTACTAACACTTGCACAAGCTAACACATTATACATCTAAACTAATCGATCAATATCATATCAACTTTCAGCTGTCGCCCCCGTCCAGCCCTACCAACCCCAAGAACCCATTGTCCGCCCACCAAGTGCCACGACCGAATGTACTGATCAACGCGATTGCCACACCGATGCTCATTGCATCAAGGCAGATGCCACTGATCGTTACTTCTGCGAATGCCTCGATGGATTCAACGGCGATGGTGTCCGTCAGTGCGTGCCTTCCGATCGTTGTGACCCATCTACACCCAACTCGTGCCCAGCCTTCTCAGAATGCACATATGGCGCGATTGAGCAGTCTTACGTCTGTAAATGTATCCAAGGCTACACTGGCGATGGCCAAGTTTGCATCATCCAGCCGCCTGTCACTCCGAATGGTTGTGATCGTGATCCGAGCCAGTGCCACGCAAATGCTCAATGTGAATTCGATTTGAAACTTGCCCGATATGAGTGCCAATGCAAGCCAGGATCGACTGGCGATGGTTATCGCAGCTGTGTTTTGGATTCGGGATGCTTTGAAAACCGTGACATTTGTGATCGGAATGCGCAATGCTTGCCCGGCGAAAGTGGTCGATATGTTTGTAATTGCAACTTTGGATTCCATGGAAACGGTCTTGTGTGTCATCGTAAGTTTTTTAATTTTGTAAACAATACAAATGATAGTACATTACACTTTGGTGTTGTATACGCGATACAAAAGGTAACGTTGGTGTTACCAAAACTGTGTCGTATGCACACTAAAACGTAGCGTTGTGTTCATTAACAAAATTTCAACAAAAAAAGGAAAAATCTAAAAAAAATGTTTCAGCGGACACTGATCAACGCCCCGACACCCTCCTCATCGGCCGCGGCATGTCAGTCATCCAGAGATCCACTGCCCGTGAAATCATGGGCCGTCAACTGGTCGTCGTCCCGCATCAAGTCGTCGTTGATCTCGATTATGACTGCACGTCCGAACGCATTTACTGGTCTGACATCTCTGGCCACGCTATCCGCAGTGCCACCATCAACGGCACCGATGTTACAACATATTTCGTCCAAGATTTGTCAAGCCCCGAGGGTATTGCTATCGATTGGTCTTCCCGAAACTTGTACTACGTTGACAGTGGCAAAAACGCTCACATCGGTGTCGCTTCTCTCGATGGTCGTTTCCGTCGTACGCTCTTGAAGGAGGGTTTGACCAACCCCCGTGCCCTTGAGATTGACCCTGTCGAACGGAAACTGTACTACAGTGATTGGAACCGCAACAATCCGCACATTGGTCGCGTTGACTTGGATGGCCGTAACAATGAAGTCTTCATTAACACTGATGTCCATTTACCGAATGGATTGGCCATTATCCAAGCTACCCGTGAACTTTGCTGGGTCGATGCCGGCTCGCAAAGATTGAGTTGCATTGGCTTAGAACACCGGAATCGACGCCTCGTCTATGCTCCATTGGAATATCCTTTCGGTTTAGCCATCCGAAACGACGAACGCTTCTATTGGACAGACTGGAAGGACCACCAAATCCACACAGTCAGCATCAGTGGCCAAGGATATGCCAGCTTTTCCCCAACCATGGGTGGTGGCGGCAAGGTCTACGGTATCATTAGTGTGCCGAAAAAATGTACTGGAGGTTAGTCATGCTTTTCATTTCTGCTAAAATTCCGCTTACCCCATTCTAATCACAGTACCCCATTCTAATCACCATTTCCAAAACTTTCCAAAAACATTCCCAACGCACTTATGCCATTCCAATTTGTACCCTACATCTCCATCGTTACAGGAACCACCCCATGTGCCGTAAATAACGGCGGCTGTGACTACTTGTGCCTTCCGTCTGCTCGTGATTCTGTGGACTGCGTCTGTCCGGATAACACCATTGGCCTCGATGGCTGCTAAGCATGTTGAATACACAAAATACAAAAAGCCGTCAAACGTATCTATTTTCACGTTTGTAAAAAATTATCAGTTATGATTACTCTGTAATTTACTTCTCTACAGTTTTTCGCACGTTTCGTAGTTTACGTTTTTGGCACTTCAAAATGACTGTCTTTTTTTTCATTACCTGACTCAATTCTCACACAGACAAACTTGGTCAAATTCTATCACGCTATTACGACTCGGATCACAATTTTAATGTCAACATGTTTCTCATACTTGGTTACAGTAATCTTGCCATTGCTCAGTTTCGATGCATCAACTAATTACAAGTTGTTGAAATAGCTGCCATTTTTCCACATTTTTATGGTTTATATTTTATTTTTTGTGTTGATAAGTTTATAAAAGTACAAAAAGTGTAATCAATGAGGGTGTAAAATGAAAGAGAAAGATTCCTGGCATTGTGTGACCAATGACAAATAATGCTTGGCATTGTGTCCTGAACGTCAAAAATTGATAAAACCGGCATTTATCGAACGGAGGGAAATGCAGAGGCTCTCGTAGTGTGTGTATTTGGTGAAACTGTAGGTTGTTGAGGGTTTGTGGAAGTTGTTTGACCAACAAGGGTGCCGACTTTGAAGGTGTTTCGGTAAAAGGAGGCACAAATGGCACATTCTACTGATCCAATGACGGATGAATAGGGGCCGGCGTAATCTCCGAGGTTGAATTGGAAGATCTGAACAACTTTTTTTTTATTTTGAATGTAAAAAAATATAAAAATGTGCTAACCTGGTAAGCTATAGTAGACACCAAATGGGGTAAAAGGTCAAACGTAAACGTAATAACAATGGTGGACAAAGCTATTCTAGACGACTGAAACAATGACGTAAAACATGTTTATGATCATCTTTGTCACTCCCAACACTCACCTTAACCGTGTACTTGCTCAAAATTGTCATCCGTTTCAACAAGACCGCTAATGTAATCCCAACTACAAAGTTAATCCCGCTCGCTGAACATCGTAGTACATAATATACAATATTTTGAAAGTACGTCAACAAACATCCAAAGTTTTCACATTGCCTTTTTGATTCCGGATCCCTTGGATATGCCGGGATGATCCTCATGCTAAAGTTGATCACCATCCAGAAAAATACAGTCACCGTAAACATGGCAAGTGGAATATAATGATACTTTTTTGTCGGAAATTTAACAACTAAACAACGATCAACACCAAGGGCACCGACTGCCAAAGACGAAATAATGAATAAAGTCGTTTGTACAGTACCCGTGTAATACAACCAGTATGGATCATAGATAGTGTCATTGATTCGCCACAGCAAAGCTAAATATACGAAATAGACAATAGCCGATATTGCCAAAATGATCTCAATAAAAGCGTATATCTGCATCGGTTTGCTGAATTTTTGAGCTGAATTGTGGCTTCTTAACGTTGCCAAGAGCATGCCACTGAAGATAAACAACGTGTAAAAGTTGCAAAGAGTCGAAATAACATATTCGGACAATATGAGGATGGCTATCATGGGTTGTTTTTGCATGCTTTCCAACCCGAAGGAACTTATAACAATGGTAATTTCATTGAATTGAGGCGTCTAGAGTCTGGCTGGCTAGATACCGATGTTTGAGCAATGGAATTAAATTGAATTGAATGCGGTGCGGAAGAGGTCGATTTGGTGCCCTTTGTTTTGTCTTTGGTGCCAGAAGTACCAAAATAAGATAATGGCTCAGGGCAGGCGAGATGTATCTTCCGCTTTCTTCAACAATTGTGACGACTTTGGGCCAGTTTTAGTGTCATCAAAGCCGCGTGGGTCTGAATTTTGATGAGAAACTACGTATTCAGACAATGAATAAGAAAGTCCAATGGGTCTGAAATGGAATATGTTTAAAGATGGGATTAAGAGTGAGCATAGTTTATTTTAGAAAAGTTTTCGATTCAAAAGTTTGAAACAAACGAGTAAAACGCAAAAATTAACTTCAAGAAACGTCGCACGCTTTGCAAAACGCATTTTTCAAGTAAAAAAACAGCCAAAAACTGTCATTAACATCTGCAGTTATCCTTATTCGAGTGTTCGAGTGATAAGGCTCAGCAATTTTTCAATTATTCATCCAGGATGCCATGGCTCTCGCCTTTTAGAGGAACTAGAAACTAATGCAACCCATATTGTATTTTGGGGGCGGCGTGAGAATTCGCACAAAAACTCGGGCGAAAACAATTGTAAAATGCATGTTGGATAGTATTTTACTGTTTTGAACGTGCAAAGATCAACTTCGGGACAACGTGGATTTAATTAAAAAGTTTTTACAGCCCACCCCCTCTGAGTATGACAAGTACATCCAGACGTGGATTTGGGTAAGTAAATTTTTGGCCATTTTGGCGCCTTGAAATTGAGACAAGGTTATTTTGTTGCCCTTTTCAAAGTACGCTCACAAAGAAGTTCAACGGGTAGTCATACAATTACTTTTTTGGGTCATTTGTTAAACGCGTGATGGTCTGAGGGAATTCATATGAAAAACTTGAGAAACTTAAAGTTTAAGCTTTTAACTACTGTAAATTGTTTTAAGTTTAGTGACGCCATTTGAAATGTCAAGGCTCAAGGCCCAAGTGCACAAGCTTCCCATTTCAGGGTGGTTCTGCACGTTGTTATTATTTGTAGGTGTTTATTATTGCGATTCATTCAAACTTGGCATCAAACTATGACTTAACAAAAACAGGAAATAAAAAAGTGAACTTCTATGCCGAAAAAACACGCCGTGTGCTATTAATCATAACAGTGGGCGTTGAAGCTGCTTGGTGTGGGGTGGACGAGGTCGTTTGACCCAGAACGGCACCAATTTTAAATGTACTTCGATAGAGGAATGCACAAACGGCATTTTCGAGTGCACCGAAAATGGTGGAATAGGGGCCAACGTAGTCACCAAAGTTTATTCGGAATACCTGAAATCACAATTTAACATTTACATTTGCACTGTGAGTCAGAAATGCAGATGAACCCTACATACCTCGTACAGGATGATGCTCAAAAAGTGTGGTAGCAAATCAAAGGTCAACGTGGCTATTATTGCGTATAGTGTCGTTTTTGAGGACTGGAAATTGTTGTAAATTTAGACTTTACAATGAACGTCATGCCATAGCATGCATGTTGGACTCACTTTAATTGTATGTTTGCTAATAATAGGCATGCGTTTTAACAACACAGTCAGCATGATTCCGACTGCAAAGTTTATGCCACTGGCGACGAATCGCAGAAAATAATATACAATGTTGGTGTAGTATGATCCTAGGCATCCGAAATTTTCGCAATCCTTCTTGTCGATGGCGTTTTTCGGATAGACAGGGACCATTCGCATTGAAATGTTGACCACGGACCAGATTGTCACCATCAAAGCGAAAATTATCAATGGAATGATGGTCAAATTTGTCCTTGGAAATCGAACTAATAGGCATCGATCGATTCCTAGCACACATACAGTCAGCGATGAAATGATGTGGAAAGTGTTTTGAATGCCACCGGTCCAATATATCCAAAATATATCATAGACCGGATTCTGGAGACGCCACAACACGGAAAGATACCCGAGATAAATGATGCTGAGTGCCGCTTGAATGATTTGAAAAGTGGCATAAATTTTCATTGACCAATTAAATTTGTTTGACTTTGAGTTCAGCAACATCCCAGTGAAGATAAACAATGCATAGCAGCAGCAAGCAATGGATACAATGCATTCGAAGAGGATAATAAGGGATACGAATTCTGGTTTTTGCATCTGAAACGAAAAATTATCAATTTCAACAAAATTTGGTCCTTTTCGAGTGAACTAATTAGAATTCTGAAATGTGTTTTTATCGTTTGGGAGCTCCTTGGCAAATGTAGCATGGTTATAAAGCATTTTAGACGAACTGATAAAAGACAGAGATTAGTACAGTACAATTCTAGTTTTTTTGTATACTTTCACGTGTAAGAAGCAATATAAGAACGCAGACAGGAAGTTTTGAAGTTCTAGAGTTCTGAATAGCTTTGTCTTATAAAAACCACTTACTGTTTTAATGAGTAATCACGTACACGCTTGATGCAACTTTTGATGTAGCAATGGAGCGAATCTGAATCTGATGTGTGTTATCATTATTTTTGGATTTGGCATGCGACAGTTCCATGGTTATTATGGTTGTGGCTATGGCTATGGCCCACTACAACGTCAATTGTAGCAACATTTGTGGTTGCTTGCGGTGACACAATCATTGGTGACAAGCACCTCCTGTTCAACTTGAAAGTATTTCGATAACACAGTGCACAAACTGCTGCTTCAACGGCACCGATGACGGAGGAATACGGGCCGGTGTAGTCACCGAGATTTACTTGAAATGCCTGTAAACAGTGATTTTGATGAGAATGCCATGGATGGTGGGAAAATTGCTACCTGATAAATAACTATCATTAGTAAATGGGGCAGTAAGTCGAACACAAACGTCATGATAATCGTCATAAGTGCAATTTTAGATGACTGAAAACAATCGATATATCACTGACAAATTTTCGAAACCAACCTTCGTTATAAACGTGTTATGAAGTTTAGTCTGTTTCAACAAAATAGCCAACACAATGCCAACTGTAATATTCATCCCACCCGTACAGAAGCGCAGTATGCCATACACTCCATTCGTTTGATAAGTTCCTAAACAACCAAAGTTGCCACAATCACGTTTGTCAATTAAATTTTTTGGATAAACTGGAATCATTCGAAACGCAACATTCACTCCTGACCAAATGATAGCCATGACAATGAACATAATCAGCGGTATAAATGCAAGGTGCTTTGTTGGATATTTCACGAGAAGACATCTGTCAACTCCAAGCGTACAAACAGCCAACGATGTGATGATGAGAAAACTATTTTGAATGCCACCAGTAAAGTACAACCAGTATGGATTGTAGATAGAATGGCCGAAGCGCCACAAAACAGACAAATACATCATGTAAAACATGGTCAATATGGCTAGGATGATCTGAAGGGCTGCATAGATCTGCATTGATAGACTGAATTTGAGTGATTTCGATGATTTTGAGTAGAGTGATGCAAACATCATTCCGGTAAAGATGAACAATGTGTAGCAGCTGCAGAGAATGGCAGTAGGGCATTCGATTAAAGTGATGATGGATAGGATAGTTGTTCTTTCCATTTTGATAGATAAACAAAATGTTTCAAAAGATAGCGGCAGAAGAAGATTCAACTGCGTAGAACAAGTTGAACAGTTTTTAGTGGCATTGCGGACATGCTACAGACAGTGATAATAAGATAAGAAAGAAAAGGGCATATTCAATTCTTATAAACTTGCGTTGGTTAATTGTGAATACAAATACAGTAACTTGAGTTCATTGTATTTTCATAGTATTTCCTAGTTTTGTTTTTCTGTGTCTAAGCTATCGTTTTTGTGACTGTTGACGACAACTGTATTATTATTACGCTTTGTGAAAAGGAATGTTCAAAATATATACACTTTGACTATCTACTTTTCACTTTTCACTTTCCATGTCACAAGTGAAACTGTCGTTAGCACTTTCTCACATTTTTATCGCCGTCAGCGCCCCCATCGTCCATCGGCATGTGTAGACACCCTCCGATTCTCATTATGCACGGTCAATTGACCTCATCGGCGGTTGGTGGCTCCACTGGTCACTATCGTTAGCATTTTGCCGCGTTCCCCGCTCTCACGTTGCCTTTTTTCTGCATTCATTCATTCAGCGTTCTCGATGTTATCGTAGACCGATGCCGCCGAGGTCAGGTGTTCACCGTTGGAGGTCGAAGGTAAAACAAACATGGAGTTGGTGCAAGCGAGGACAGCCAAATGACCAGTCCGTCGCCGCCAACCAGCCAGCCGACTTTCGCTATGACCACTTACTCACCAGCGGCAGCCAGTTGCCCGGCTAGCTGGCTGGTTAGCGGTTTTCTTCATGCCAATAAGCATGACAACCATGACCACCGACCAAGTCGGTAGTCTTTGGACCCGAGACAATATGGTTGGGAGCCAAAAAATGAAAAGCATTTTGAAACTTTGAATTTTTGGAAACTTTTTGTATCACTCATTCCGCTATGCCACCAGTGCACCCCGGCGGGGATTGGTTAGTGACCTCAGGGGCTGATTCATCGTTCGTATAGCCCTCTAGCACGTATTGTAGATTCCATGTCAGAAAACTTTCAAAAGTTCGAAGCATGACTCACGTTTTTAATCTTTTGCTGTATTTTTTCCACCCCAGGCGAGTCATCATTGACTTGCTTGTGAGAACTTCCGGGAACTGGTCGAGTTGCGATTTTGCGCGAGGCCTAGCCTAGCCTAGGCTACCGAGGTAAGGTAAAAAAGCAAGACGCTTGTTCGTTTGTTCAAAATTTTGTATGTATTCATTCGGTCGAAAGAATGGGGGAGAAAAAAACAGTATACTCATTGCTTGTCGTTGTCGTTCTTCGTTCTCGTCGTCCCTCTCGGCTTGAGAGAGGAGTTCTGAATGTTCCGATTGTTTCGCTTCCGTCCCGACAAACGAACGTGCTGGGATTTTCTGTCTCGATGGATTTGAATTTGATCCCTCTTTTCATTCATGCATGCCTTCGGTTATCCGGGGGATAGGTATTTCGCGCAGGAATTTCGGAAAACGATCGATCGGCACATATGTCCTATGCAAATTAGGGGTGCCATTCGGCATTCATTCATACATTCATTCAGCATGTTGGGAACTGAGCCCTCGGTTGAAGGTCAAAGCATGTCGCCAGCCAGCCGGCGGTCCTCTAACCCATCAAAACGGTGATCCTTCTGTTCTTTCCGCGCGAAAAAAACGAAATCCCTCCTTAGCCGAAGCCCGCTTGACCCATTCCCTGCCCACTCTGCCTTCCCGCCAGCCAGCCTGACCACCCCGAACCCCATGATCTTGTAAACACATTCTTATTTGACCAGATTGCCGGCCATAGCCCCCCATCCCTTCTCCCTCCAGCTGTCTGTAACCAACCCCAACCCCGCCGAACCACCCAATCAAAAAAGCATCAAAAACCAAAATGCATTTTCATATTATTTCCTTTTCATCAAAAAAAACGCTTCATATTTCAATACTTCTTATTCAAGACTGTCTGCCTTCACGCCATTGCCCTGCTTGGCGTCTCCCTTTGCCTCTGCCCTCCAAAAACCGACAAAAAAGTTCTATTGTTCTACGTTCCAAGTCATATCAAAGCAAGCAGAGAAGAAAAGCCATAAAAATGCTCCCTCCGTTCCTTGATTCAATGCTTTTTCCACATTTTTGTAGGACGACGTTCGCTGATTCAACCCGCTGACAACGGTACTGTACTATTGCTGCCGTTTTGAGAGCGTTTTTTTCTGGCTTCTTTTTACGATCCTACAAATGTGGTTATAAACACATTTTTAAAAAATGATAGCTTTAATGTTTTTTTGAAAATTTTGACAGTTTTGATGCACTTTTTACGATTGAGTCAGTTTCTATGATCTTGATGGGTAAACAGTTGCAAGGTGGGGGGAACCTGTTTTGATTGGGGGTGACTTTGTTTTGAAAAACGGCCAATTAGGAAAAATTCTGATTAGTGATAGTTGATCTTGGCTTCTTTGTCAAAAGAAAGTCGCAGAAAGCTTCGAAACTATATTTTTTGAACCTAAGCCTCGCGGAATTCCATCATTTTGTTGACAACTTTCACTTTCTACTCTTCCTTTTTTCCGACCCTTCTTAATTTAAACCCATTTTCACGCAATCTTGTTACCCACTGCCCACCCCGACAACAATTTGTTTGAACACTTACTTTTTATATCCCCATCCTTTACCTCTAAATGTACATAAATGGCCACCGCCAGTTAGTTACTTACATCCCTAATGTGTAAGTGGACTTCTATCACCACCACCGCCTCAACCACGACCACGGTTGTGATCGAAAGGGGGGACCAAGGCGAGACTTAAAAACAAAGATAATTCTGGGAGCACCACCGAAAATCTCGCGCATCTCGCCCTGCGCGGGGCAAGGGTAACCCCCAGGTGGACGGGGGTCCTTCTTCCTGCCCCCTAGGCAGCCGGGTCGGCTTCCTCGATGATCACCACCATCGTGGTCGTCGTCGTCTTGTCCGTACATACAGCCAGCCTCTCGCGCCCCCCTCGGCCCGTGACGCGGCAATCAACAAGTGCTCGCGGAATTCGAAACACGTTTGTTTGCGATGACTGCGCAGTCGCCGCCGTTGCCACCACCACCACCGCTACCGCCACAGAAGCAACAAGCAAGTCGTCGTCATTTTGGTTGTTCGACCAGAGGAGCCTTGCGATCACCATATAACATCATCCCGGAGACCCAGGGCGACCCGATGGATGGAAGGTGGAGTAACCCTTGCCCTAGGGGGCTTCCGAACATCGAGTTGATCTTCGTCGAGACCTCTGGGCCTAGCTATGTTTGTTATTGGTATCACGAAGCCATTTTTGATTTCAAATTTCTCCAAAATGCAAGCCTAACTTAACAATCTGCACCAATTAGAGCCAATTAACACAGTATTTCATCATAACAATCTTTGAAAACCCTAACCCAAAGCCAAAACAAACATTCGTTCCAAAACCAAACCCAAATCCGCCAACCTTCCCCCCTTAAGCCTGATAAAGTCGATCAGTAGATCGCTTCCGTTAAGCAGTTTAGCTGTTTTCTACCCTCCACCTACCCTTACCCCCAAAGCCATGATCGTATCGTCCTTCCTGATTACCGCTTTTCATTCTTTGCATTTTTGTTCCGTTTATTTTGACTGTGCTATTCATAGCGTCTCCAAAATTCCGACAGACCAAAAAAAACCAGTTGCTTCACCTTTTCCACCATCCGACGATCATCGTCTGACTCTGATATGACTCTGACCCCAAAGGGCGCAGCGCATCGGCATCCGACCTTTGCGGATTCTCCACTTTGATGAACCGTGTCTCCCCTTCTTCCTTTCTCCTGTTGTTTAGGCGCAAAAAACCCGCGACGACGACACCAGTGACGCCGACTTGAAGGCAGAACAGCAGCAAAAACCTGCAAATGAGCAGTAATGTGTTCATTGCGGTGGCGGCAGTCGGCTCTGCGCAATGGAGACGCCAACGGATGTTCATCGATTGATTTGGGGGTTGAGTAAGGGGGGTGTCAGATGGGTTGGGGTGGCGCCGTTGCCAGCGGGAAAGGGGGGTAATTGTTTTGTAGCAAATTGATCATGACCTATGCATACACACTTTTTTGACCATAAAATGTGGTTTAAGATCGTTTTTCTTAAAAAATGACTTTTTTACGTGTTTTTACTTAACCGATGTTATCAGTATTCGCGTCATTATCGCAGTTTTTTAGGTTCTGATCAATTTGAAAACCTAATGTTCCAATGTTTCAGGTAAAACCTTCCCCTCTTCAATGTAATCAACTTTCCCACTCCGTCGAATCCAAAGTTTCAAACCTCCCTTCACTTCTCCGAACTTTTGCCATATTTCGACAAATTCAGTTACCTATGCTTATCTAAACCTAAACCCATCAAATCACCTTCCCAAAATGATGCGTATATTCTGGGGCAAACGCAGTGGCCAATATGAACTCTCCCAAGACATCTATGTCCTTGCCGTCTATGTCGGCGACATTCAACTCGTCCAATGCACCCTAAATGTTGATTCCACCGCAGCCGACTGTCTTGATTACCTTCGACATAAGCTGGATTTCCGACAAAGCGAAGTTTTCGGACTCCGATACCAGATGCGATGTAATGATCCCGATAATCGAATGTGGCGCTGGGTCGAAGCCGAAAAGCCCCTTCGAAAACAGCTCGATAAATATGCGTGTAAGCCGAGACAGGTCCATCTCGGGATTCTGTTCCACACTCCGAATATTTTCGCACTCCAGGACGATATGGCACGATCTTTGTATTACACTTTGCTCAAGGCTAAAGTCCTTGGGGGCGTTTATCTGATCGAAATCGATAAATACGTCAAATTGGCAGCTCTAAGTTTGCAGGTCGAATTTGGAGACTACGAACCGACGATTCATTCGTTGGACTTTTTGAGGGCACAAATGTTGCTTCCTGTGGTGAGTGGGGGTCTTGAAGGGAAAAGTGGTCTCACAGCGAAAGTTGAAATTTGTGTTTTCAGCCACTTTCTCGATCAATACAGTTCCTCGATGACTTTTTATTGAGAATTTTGACGGCCTATGAACGGCACTGTGGAAAAGATGCGTCTATTGCAGCGATAGAATACATTGTTGAAGTTATGCAGGCCGAAAACTATGGCGAAGAGCTCTTTACCGCGAAAGATGACGAATCTACAGAAGTTCGGGTTGGCTACCGACCAGAGGGGGTCATCGTGAAGCGATTCCATGGCCAAACGCTATTGTACAAGTTTGATGAGATCAAAGAATTCACCTCATCGAAGCGAAATGTCACTGTGAAATGCTTCGATGGCACTAACGCTGTCTTCAGTCTCGAGAATGCAGATATGGCAACCTATGTTTGCCATTTACTACGATGGCAGTTAAAATTTGCTATGACGGATGCGATTATGCATAAATCAGTGCCACATACGATATTCAATCCGAACGGCAGTGGGAAAACGTTTGGAGCTGTGAATTCGAGGGCGTTGCCGAGGATGACCAGTGTTGAGGTAACTTTTTGATGGTTTTATCAGCTGTTTCCGATCAATGATGTCTTTTTTAGCCACCATCAACACGAACAACCAATTCCCTCGATATGGGCGCCTCTATTTGCTCCAGCGATCCACCATGTTCATCGAACAGCCTTCTAGCCCGTGCTATTTCGAACCCCTTTGTGAATCATTCCTCACTCCAGGGATCAACATCCATCAATGCCGCAGCCCTGGGATCAACCATGCATATGCCGCCATCCGTTTCAACCCCGTCTATCCCTCATCATTTCGTCGCCGCGCCCGCAGCGATTCAGACCCCCTTCGAGATGCGTGATGTCGAACATCGGATTCTCCGACAGCTATTATCCGAAAAACGTGCCGCGAGAAAGATTGGCTCCAGCCCCGAAATTCACACTATCAATGCCCGCTACACATCCCATGCCAGCAATATCGGGCGAACAACAGCACTAAGCGGTGTTGGTCGTCGATTGAATCTCAATGGACGGACTTCCGGCATGGGCACCACATCCCTATCGACGCCGGATCTATTCTTAAAGTGTGCATCCACCCCGAATCTCGGCCCATTCAGCCAAGGCCGAGTCGTTTCAAGTGCTACCGGTACACGTGCCCCCGGGCAATGCATAACCTATCCCGTGCCGCTTCCAAGCAATCCTGGAAGCACTCATAGGCTCCAAAAGGGCCCCTCTCCGCCGCCATTAGAAAATCTTCAAAGCATTTTGGCCCGGCTTCGACCACCGCTAGAATCTCCGATGAATCTATCACCATGTGATACCACGCGGACACAATCTATTGACGAGGTAAGTTTTCTGTTCCGTTCCTATTGTACGTGTGATGTTACTGTTTCTTGACTCTGACTTTCTGAACTCTTCAAACAAAGCCTCCAACCTGCTAGGAGCACGCGATTATCTTTTTCGATTACGTAAAGACAAGCGCATGCTTAACGCAAGTAAATACCTTGTTTCTGTTCTCGTCGGTTTTTTCTCCAACAATGTTGACAATGCGAATTATTTAGTAGCAGGACCCCCAGGGCCAGCAGCCCCAAAGCCTACAGCGGTCCCGGCCCCGTCGGCTCTGTAAAAACTTTTTTTCCGTCCAGACTAGCGTCCAGTTTCGTTGTATCTATCCATCCATCCCTTCACCCCTCAGGCATGCGTGTGCATCGTATAGCCGTCCGTGACCGTGGTCAATCAAAATCGACACTAATGCACGTTCCGTTCCGATTATTGACCATGGTCATTCCCCTCAAAAAAAGCCTAAGACGGTATTTAGCCGGATTATTTCTGTTTTTCGGCGATCGTATAGCTCAGACACGTGCCTAAACCGCTTCGAAACGACTCCTTCGACTTCAACGAAGTCGTAAGCCCTTTCAAAGCCCATCATAAACAAACTTCGCCCCTTCCCAAACATTTGACAAACGCCTCTGCAAGTTTTTTGAACCTAAATGTAAACACTTGTATATTTCCGTTTTCGCGTCACTTGGAATCGCAATTGGAAGTTGGCCCCTGTCAGGTTCTTTTCGGAGCTATGTATAGTGATGCATGTAAGCTTGAAACTGTAAAGCATACTAGTAGCTGTCATAAGACGGTTTTTTATAGTTCGCGATAAGGCCGAAAACGCCTAATTTCTTTCTTCAAGTTATTTGGGGCACCCTTATCAGTTCTCCATAAAAAGGGAAACCGTCAATGACTCCAAAGTCAAAAATCCTGTGGTTACGGCTAAGAATTTTTCGTTGAGTCATTGCCCCCACGGCAGGGCGCAGTCACAAAACTCATATTTTTGTATTTCAAAACCGTGCAAATTGCAAGGAGAGGCGCAAAACCCTACTTCGACCCCTGATTGTTGATGCCCGTTTGATCACTCTCTCGTGAACTTTGGCTATGCTTTGTGTTGAAGCTGCCTGGTAGCTTTGAGCAATGCGACCTTTCCTTTCATTAGTGGCTTTTCATCCATTCATTTTTGTAAGAATTGAAATATTGTTTTGTTTTGTTTTTCAAGCGTCTGTCATTGTCGTTGGGGTATTGCCGCACCCCTTACGGTGGCACTCCCCTTTGATGCATTGCGTTGCGTGAATCTATGTAAATGGAAACATCATTTCTATCAACTTTGATTCCAAAAACCCTCTAGCAACATGAAAAACTTGCGATCGCCGCCCTAATCTCCCCACAATTCATAGTTTTTTGCCCGTATTTCCCGCTAAGTCGACGGCTTATCTATCCTCCCTTCCTTGCCTCCGGCGTATTATGACTTTTTCACACGGACTACCGGTATCGCTTGTATGCCAAAAGCAGTAGCGAAGCAGCGATCGCGATCGCGCAATTCGGTTTGTATGTCCATCGACAAGCTAGTATTTCCTTTCCGACACATTTGCTCTTGAAGTTACCTATTCTAGCGACCGACCAATAAGCTCAACAACCCAGTAGATACTCAAAAAGTCGAAGATGCGCAACTCTTTTCGAAAAGTGCACCCGTACTGACAGCTGTAAGAATGTAACGACTGTCAGTACCCCCCGGCAATATCAAAGTTTTCCCTGCGAAAAGCTCTTCAGATCACCTGTGATTCCTCATTCTCGATTCTCGAAAAAAAGTGCAAACTGTATTGAGCACTTCAAACTTTTTGCATACTTAAACTTGTTTTTAACTATGCAAAAAGTTTGAAATGTTTCGTCACGCATAGTTTAATTCCGTGACGAAAAACATCCATAATCGCCTTATGGATGCACTTGGTATTGGAATCGGAATTGTACTTCCGTCGAGTTGAAAGTCCATCTATACGTTACGCCAATTTGCGAATCGACAGTCTCCAGTCTCCATTGGCGGCGCGCAAGCCTGTTTTTACGATCCTCGAGCGCGTAGAGATCGTTCCGTTTACACGTGAACGTGAATGTGAAAGTGAAACCCCACAATGGAATGTGTCTATCGGCTATCGGCCTACTTCGGCGCGGTCGACTGGCACTAAAGGCAGTTTTGAAACAGTTTCAGTTGGTTTGTGGGCTGGAGATCGTTGCACTTTGGTGAGGTAACCAGCTGGGGAAACCGGCATTGGAACTATTGTTGTTAGAATTCCAACAATAGTCCAAATCCTGGTATATCCTATCATAGCTTTGCGAAAAGCCTAGATACACGTATTGGACAACATTCCAATACGTGTACATATGTCGCATACCGAGGATAAGATGTTTTACGGACGCAAAACATCCCTATCCTCATAGCCTGTTTCAAGAGTCACGTAATGACTATCCTCGACGCTTGCTCGCGCAAGGCTAACGCGTTCCGTTCCTTCCAAGATCCCTATCTCGATAATTTTGTCTGTTCCGCTCGTTAAACACAACATTCGTTGCTTCATCTATCCGACTTTCAGAACTACTCCCCCGTCAGCACGCCTTCCTCGGCAGGTCTGCCCGATCGACCACCACTCTCCTTCGACAGTGATACACCGGATAGTTTCACGAAGATGCCGCCAGCATCCGCGGCATCGCGCCATGTCCTACTCAATGGTGTCATCCTGAATGATCGCCCGGATTTCCTGGATCCTCGGCATTGCCATGGATTCGGCAGTGAAAATGCGACAGATATCGCGTCTCGACTGACTGATGACACGACAAAACTATTCGGGCACAAACTAGCCAATCCTAGTTTGATCGATATGGAATTTGCTGGAATTCCTCAAAAACGCCTATCAGCTGGAGCATCTACGAGTCAAAGCATCGAAAATGTGAACCGAAACAGACCGAAGGCAGTTCTGCCCTATGAGGATACTCGTGTTATGCTTCATCCGACTCGGAAGAACACTGATGGCTACATCAATGCGTCAAATGTTCAAGTGCCGATTGGAGACAAGTTGTTCCGCTATGTTTTGACTCAAGCTCCGATGAAACACACGTTGGAAGACTTCTGGCAGATGATCTGGGAAAGCGGGGCTCGCATTGTTGTTGCGATGAACTCCAGACCAGATGACGCGGGTGTTATCTATTGGCCGACGCGTACCGGTTCAAAAATATCTATCGGTGATTACTCGATTCGTCATAGTCACACTACGGTGACACGGAGCTTGATAACGACGATCCTGACGGTGAAGAGCCTGTCTAGCGGGGAGAAACGAACGATCTATCGACTCGATTTTACTGGATTCGGACGAGATGAGGGTGTTCCGGTGAATACGGAAGTCTTTTTGGGTTGGTTTCAGTTTCGGTTTGAACATCTTCTAATCTAATGTTTTCAGACTTCATCGACACGGTCAACTCCGTCAAACGCCACATCGAAAACGAAATCCAACGCGACGCAGATTCCGGTGTCTTCGTGACCTCATCCCGGAACAATTCGCGCTCCCGGAGCCGATCAACCAACCGATCCTCCCTCCTCGACGTCACGAACAAACTTCGAAGCCACTCCGTCGAACACAATTCATCCTCCTTATGGCGTCGCAAGCTTCAACCCCGTGGCGCTCAACTATCCTCAACGAGTTCCTCGACCCACAGTGACGCATCGACCGGATCCTCCTCCAACGATGCCCATTCCCGACCGAGTGGCCCAGGATTTCGTCTCGACGTCACCCTTGACGCCCAGCCCGCCATCCTGGTACACTGTTCCGACGGTAGCGGTGACAGTGGGGTCTTTGTCCTCGTCGAGGCTATCATTCATTGCATCGAAAATAACGTCGCTGTCGACGTCGCCAAACTGTTGAAGCTGCTTCGGAAACAACGAGCATGCCTAGTGCGTTCAGCGGGACAATATAGATTCGTCTATGAATCGGTCTTGGCCTATTTACAGCGGTCAAGACTTATTTGAAAAAAACTACGAAACAAAAATGCAGAAATGCCATAGAACTATAATAACATTGTGACATTCCCGTATACCCAGATATATCTATTTTTTTAATGTTTTAACGCAAAACAAACGTGACTTAATACGCACAAATTATGAAAACTATGACTATTTGCTCACTCAGTTATTCGTGAAAATGACATGATTATTTTGATAGACTACTTATTAGATTTTGATTGAAAAATAAAACGATTTATGATGAAAAATTAACAAAATATCTACAAATCCTATTGGAAAGAACGTACATTAATCGTCCCTGGGTGTTCGACGTGCCTTTAAGATACCAGCGACATCGGTTTCGATTCCTTGGAGGGGCTTGTTGAGACGGATGGCACGCTGGAAAGGGTCGAAAAGTGAGAAAAAAAGGATAAAAGATTGACTTACCTCGATTTCATGGACCATTTTAATCTCGTGTTCGGCCCGAACAAACGATGTTACACGTCCACGAGGACGGTGTTTTGTATTGCATCGGCCAACACGTCCGACACGATGAACGTAATCCACGAGATGTCGAGGAAAGTCGTAGTTGATCACGTGGGCCAGGTCAGGGAGGTCGAGGCCGCGGGAACCTGCATCGGTGGAAATAAGGAAGCGCACGTCTCCGACGACGTGGCTTCGGCCTTTGCTGATGGTGGCACATTCAACGCCGGCAGCACGGAGTTTGGCAGCGGTAAGGGCGACGCGACGGGCATCCTGAAGATATTTTTGATCAAAATATTGATGACTTATAGACGACAATCAAGACTTTCAAACCGATTTAAAAAATAGTTTCAAAAACAGTTTTCACAAAAATGAACTTGGTCTGCACTTTGCAAGAAAAAACATGCATCTGATCTCCCGTCCCAAGTGCAAACATCAAAAAACTAACCCTACAAAAAACCAAAGTCTGCCCAGAGCTGGCATTCTGAATTTCATCCTCAACGAGATCCAAAAACAAGTTCCAACGCGACGGAATCGTGATTCGGACAAACTTTTGCTCAACATTCGGCAACAATCGATGCAGCTGCTTCGATTTTACGTAAATGAGATGCTTTTCGGAAACAATTCCTTCCACAAGGTCTTGAAGTTCGTGGGGACACGTCGCCGACGAGAAAATAACCTTCGGACCGACGGCACTTCCTGCATCGATGACACTGTGTTGAACCGGCATCACCGCGAGGAAATCAGTCATTGATTCGACGAAACTTTCATCCATAATGACATCGGCTTCATCCATAACAACCGTTGAAACTGCTTCGGTCAACTTTTCAGTCGGGAATTGCTTCAAAATGGCAGCAACTCGGGCAGGGGTGCCGACCAGGACGTCAAAGTCATTTAGAGATTCAAAAACTGTGTTTTTCTTGCATTCGACGAGATTCAGAGAAGTGCCATGAGAAATGTCGTTAAGAAAGTTGGCAGTTTGGGTGCGGAGATAGGAATTGATAACCAGGACAATGGCTGAAATTGGCATTTGAACAAAATGGTATCATTGTTGGGAAATGCCAAACCTTTCTTCGTTCCTTTCGACTTCAAAATCTCTGACAACATTGGTGCACCATAGGCAATGGTCTTTCCAGAGCCAGTTTCCCCAGCAATGAACAAATGCATGGGCAATTCGTATTGCTGTAACACTTGATCTTGAATCTTGGTCGGTGTCTTCAAATTCAGGACATCTGTGATATTGCGAAGGATGGAATAGTCGATAATGTTGCCAAAGAGATTCCAATCACGTTCCTCGGGTTGTAAGATTGATGGAGCGAGCTAAAACATAAAAATGACGGAAATTTTATATAAAAAATCGCTGAACCAACCTTTGAACTCCGTTTCAAAACAAAATAATCCCCAGAATACTTCTTGTTCTCCCAAAACTCTGATACTAGCGGTATATCTTTGGCTGATGGATATCTCTGTCCTTCGTAATGGTTGTATTCTGGTCGTTTGCAATCTGAAAATATAAATTTAACTTTGCTCAACAAAAGTGAAAAAAATAAAACCAACCAATGATAACATGGGCATTTCGCTTATCCACCCCATATTTCCGTTGATACTCGGCCATAAGTGCCTTCTTCTCAACCATTTTAGCTTGCTTTTTGTTTGAAATCGTCGCCGGTTGTGTGATTTCTTTAACCCTCGACCGATGCGACTTTTCCTTGACTTGAACCTTGTTGACCACCTTTTCACGATCGACAAAGCCTTCAATCCATCGACTACTTTTCAGCTTTTCAGTCTGTGGAGCAAATCCTTTTCCAATGATACCGAACTGAAAGAGCTCAAAGTTAATTTGAATCAACATCGAAAGTAAAGAAAACCTCAAACCTGATCAGCTGGATCTTTCCGTCTTCGTTCAGCAACCTGTCTCATTACACTTTGATCAGCTGCACGGCTACATGACGCGGATATTGATCGGATGGCAGTAAATCGCAACATTGTGGATAAAATACGGGCAGAGAAGGCGATCAAAACCGGGTTGAAACTGTCAAAAATAACGAGTAAACTCAGGGAACACTATGTACTTTGTAAAGTGCAAAACAGGATACAAAGTGTTCCCTACTGTTAAGCAGACCCATTTTCGCATGTAAGTAATGTACTAAATTTCCTTATTGCGTAATTGCCATTAAATTATTTATACTTCCGATTAAAGAAAATTTAGTTCCCAAGTAAGGGCCGTCATTTGATATACGACTTGAAGACGACATATGAATCTGATGCCGTTGTAGCGGTTCCCACGTTTTTTAGTGTCACTCTTTCGAGGAGAATTTAGCCATTTAAAGGAAGTTCATGTTTAAAAAACGACTTGCTGGATTGGTCGGTGCTATTATTTTTAAAGTTTTGTTGAAATTCTGTCCCCGTGATGTGCTTCAGTAGACTGTATTTTTATGATAGCAGTACAAAAAAATCTACGGTTCGATTTCTGTGAACAATCTTTTGTTCTTTTTTGGTTTATCGATAGTTTTGAAAAACATTGTCTGTGAGAAATCGTGTATTTCGTAGATTCGTAAGAGCGTCTGAAGTTGTATCCGGCAACATTAGAGCAACTCACTCAATCCGTATGCCCCCACAAGCGTGACGTTTATACAAGGCATTCTTCACGACATCTTTATCTAGTATCGAAAAAGTTGAAATGCCTCAGGGTGTCGCGAAATGCGGTTAGATTCACTTTTGACAAAAGCCAAGTAAGAACGCATGTAAAAAGTAAATTCAATCATGTTGGACAACTCCCGGGATGTGTGTTTATGTGCTTCTTCGAGTTTGATGAGGTCTCTACTCTTTGCATTGCTTTTTTTCGAGGTTCGATAAAAACACTTTTTATAGAAAAAAGATGAAGACGCTATTAACTTAGTTTACACGTTCTAGGATGCTTACTGAGGTTGCCCGAATGTAACATTTTTGAAACCATTTTTCGATTTACACGCTATTGTTTCAACTTTTTTAACAATTAAACCGCTACCATTCACAACTATCCCTTTCTTGTTTTAAACTATCAATGACCCTGTCACTAGACGGATTAATCTTTAAATTATGGCACCTGAGGCGTCTGTCAAGATGTTACGAACATCATTAATCATCGCGACGCGACAGTCGTTGCAAATGTTCATGTTCGCGAAAGTTTGCAAATTGCAACTTCAGCTCGTTCCAAACGCATGTGTCATCAAAGTGACCAAATATCCATAAAATAATAACTTCCACATTGCATTTTTGATAGTCGATAGTTGAAAAAGTTGAACATTAGGAAGTTCGAGTCAGCCGCCGCCGTTAATGTCTATGAATTTTGACCATGTGGCCATGGTCCATGGCCATGGTCGCGGCTGTAGTAGGGCATCTCGCATGGTTCCTCAACGAATCTTCCACACTTTGGAGTTTCATGGGGTCGTCATTTATTCATTATTCCCTTAACTGTTGGAACACGGCCTTCTTCGGATGAAAACGGGCGCTCTTGCCTCTGGCCGTGTGAATGCATGTCAACATGGAGGTCGTCTTCGTTGTTGCTTTTGGGACTGTGTTATCGAAGTTTGGAAATGTCTATTTTGAACTTCGTGAGATTTGAATAATGGTTTTTTTAAAGAAAATTTGTTCAAAATAAGTTCATTTTGTTGTTTTTCATCAATGTCCCCAACTTTGATCAGTCATCAATGCCCTTTCCCAAACCCTTTAGACTCTTTTCCGCTTTATGTAGTTCAATTTCGCACCTCACGGCACACTTGTTAACGCCGTTTTGCAGTTGTCCAAGTACACACATATGCCGTCGAACCCCGAACCCCCCACCTCCTTCATCGGCATCTTGCAGTCCTTTTTTATGGCCGTGTACATTGGCCAATGTGCTCTGCTCTGCTCTGCTCGGGCTCCACCGTCTTTGCATGTAAATTTATGCCGAGCCGCCGTAGCCGTCAACGCCCGCGGGAGCCTGACGTCACCTTTTTCGACTTCAAAAGTGCTAATAACTTTTAAAATAACTTAAATTCTGTTTTTTCCTGTCACCATAGTCATCCTATCTTGTAACCGTAGCCCCATCCATCCATTCTTCACATTGAAGGGCTATGTATCTTTTTTTAAGGATTATCGGTGCCAAAAAATGAGCAAAGAAAAGATTAAAGACGAGTCTCCTTTTCAAATTCGACCTTTTTCGGCGCCAGATTGTGTTTCAATTCAATGGTCTATCGTCGTAGAAGTAGTGAACCGTGCCATCGATGTTTGTGTAAAGTTTTTTTCAAAAATTTTTTGTTTAGTTGGTCTTGACAGCCCTATCGTCTGTGGAGGAAATGTAGAAGTTGAAGTTTATACTGTATGTAGGCGTGGAACGAACATTCTTTGCGGTTCCATGGAATCAATCGATACTTTTGTGGTTAGTTAAACATAAGTCATTTAGCATTGAAAAATGTGGCACTTTTCCAATTAAACATTCACCATAAAGAGGGCAAAGACCCTCCATCCGAAATTATACGTGCCGTTTTTATGAATTTTTATTTGGGACTCTTTTAAACACGTGCCATCCTGGTTTTTATGAAGATTGGCACATGGTTTTGAAGTTCCGGATATTGGAAGTTCGATAAAAGATGTTTTTTTCTTAAAGCAAGTCTTTGGCCTTACAACCCATATGCCATTCATTTAACACCCCTTTATAACCTTATAATATCCCCATGTAGTTCCTTATGTCTAAAATCGGCACAAAAAACGCACTTTTTTAAAGAATAACCCAATTCCTGGAACTTTTTTCATCAAAAATCTTGAAATTGCCCTTCCTTCTTTCATCTTTCAACCATTTATGATTCCAAAACACGATGAAACACGTCTCAAAGTTTCACTTCCCCATCCACTTTACCCATTCTTCGACCCTTGACAATGTACTATATTTTACAGGTCATTCGCCCTTTTGTTATGCCGTTTCACATCCCCCTTGAGCTCACCAAAGCTCGCTACAACAATCTTGGCGCGCTTTCATCCCCGTCTGCTATTACACTCGCTGTCCTATGGCCCTGGAAGGAGAAGGGCATTGTCTGATGTGAGGTTCTGAGCTGAGACCCTTGAAAACGACGACGATGGCGTTCGCCTTCGTGTTCCTCCACTTTTTTGATACGCGGGTAGGCTCCACCCACTTTCTCGCTTTATTTGTCTTGTCGGGAACGAAATCAAAGCTGAAATGTGTTGCTATTCCGCGACGTTTTATGTCATCTTATTTTCGATTCGAAGGGGCACATGGCCCATCTGTTGACATGTTGTTGTCGGAGGTGGAAGGTCCCGAGGGGATCGGTTTTGACGGCGGGGTTAATCAGGGCAAATTGAAGGGGCGTTTTGGAAGTGCAGGGGGTGGATCAGGTGGTCGGATCAAAGATTTCTTGGGTTTTTTTTTTGTTTTTGCAAAGATAGGATTCAGCACGCGATGGTTTTCGGCATTTTGTAGGGTTACGTGATATGCGTTATCACGAAATAACCTTTTGTGCAAATTGTTTGGGTTCAAACCGGCAAATTTGTAGTCGTTAGCAAAACAGTTTTGGTAAATTTTTAGTCACAAAAGTTTATTTTAAGTTCGATAACTTCATTTTCAAAGAATTCTTGGTTTTTGCCATTTCAAAGAACCACCAAAATCAAAAATCACATCACCTCGAACCACTCCAAAGTTTGCCGATCTCTAAAAATTTTTTGTCATACATATACAAGTCATCAAAAATGTAAATTTCACAAACCACATTACTTCACTCTCTTTCATCCTTTCATCGCCCCTCCAGTTGAAAGACCAATTTGCCATCCTTCGAATCGTCAAAGTTGACGTTTTTAGGTTTTTTACCGCCGTCACTTACGTTAACCGCTGTTTTCCGCCCGCGCTCTCCCGTCTTGTGTGACTCTTCGGCATAATTTTAAAGTTGCCTAAAAAGTTGCCTGTGCCATCCCCTTAAAAACGGCATGTCGCGAACGTCGCCCCCACTCTTTATTCGACTCGACTATGGCTATACCCTATCCGTAATGAGCCTCTTGGGGTACAAACTTGAGTTATTATGCGTTATTTATACTGTCTTTATAAGGAGTTCGCGGCGCGTTCTCGGTTCAATGTATTTGAACATCTTTTACATTATGTTAGTTGGGGGAGTGGAAAAAGGCGGAACTTTGTAATTTAATTTAATCACTAACAAGTCTAGATTCTTGAAATAACTTATTTTTTGCTTTGATTGAGTCTGGTAGAAAAAATGGTGAAGGTCTTGACGCGATTTGCTATGTGGTAGTTATAATGTACGTCACGTGAAGTCAATGAATGTTTTGATTGTTTCCAAATTGAAGGGCTATGTCTGATAAGTACAAATTTCAGGTTTCTGACGTTAATCACTACAAATTGAACAGATTGTCTACACCAAAATTCAAACCAAACATCATCGTGCCGTGAATAGTCGTTCATCAAAATGCGTGGAATGCGAAGTGGAAAACGCTTCAGCTATAGCTCGGCTGAAGTGCAACCTGATGAACCGATGTATTTACCTGTAAGTTTATCCCTTTCTTATCAAAGATGACGTAGGTATTCAAAACAAACCAAACACAAGTCAAAAATGCCAAAAACCCAAAGTTCAAAGACAACCCAAAAAAATAGCAACGCATGATCAACTTAAAATATTATGTACCTCCACGCTTTTTGAACACATTTGCCATGAAAAACAGGGTCTCAAGTCAGCTGCGACGAACCTGTCAACCAAAATTATCAATGAGAACCCTTTCATGCCGAACGCATGTAATGTACTGATCATCCTATGCCGACGGGCAACGGCACACTTTGCATGGGGTCGTGGCTTTGAGGTCTTTGTTTTTTGATGTAACTTTATCAGAATCAGACGATGTAGGGGTACTCTGCTGTTTTGACATATCTAAAGTACAATATTATTGTGCCATAAGCAAATGCCGTTTGACAATAGTCGTTGCCCTATCCTTTCTGACAGTCCCTGCTCAGTGTCTTATTGTATGCACATTTTGGTTGGCATTCCATGGATATATGCCACAAATAGCTAGCTATTCTAATAATGCCTTCCCAGTGCGATTACTGTCGTTTGTGGTTTTTACCCTTCCTTTATCGTGACATCATCATCATCATTGCCATCCATGAAAGTGTGTCTTTAGTCCCTCTAGTTCCTTGGTTACCGGCAACGGCACTTGCAAAGTGTCCTGTATTGCCCTGCAGCTCACATCAGCTCTATTTTGAATTGTGTCCCCCATTAGGAAGGACCTCACCAGAGGGCACGCTGCCGTTGCATGGCATCCGTATTTTGTTATTTATAAACCGCTCTATCGTTAAGTGTTCTTGTTAGTTGGGCCGAAGGGACTGATGTAAGGGTCATCATTAAGCCGGCATTTGTACTTTGGGGGTTTTCCCGGGTTCTCCGGGTTTTCTTGTAATCAGCTTTCCACAGACTAGAGGTATTCATCCAACTTATGCACCACTTTAACGTATGTAAACTACGCATTACACGGTTTTCGTAAATAGTACCTATGCCACAATTTTAAAGGGCACGTTTTCATTCAGTATACCTTGGCACATGTTTGAAATTTCCGTGTTTCACATTCTTCCAAAAGGTGTATAGTTTGTAACTACGGCATTTATTTAGCAAAAATTTAACAAAACTATGGTAAGTTGCGTCTTTTTGGTTGCCATTCTCTTTCATCTTCACTTTTTGCATGGTCTCGCAACGAAAATTTTACTTTTTTGTCTCTTTTTCATTAATCTATCTTTTGTAAATCCTAAACTTGTTTGTTATTTGCACTTTTTTCTTGTCTAAAGACTGAACCAAAGTCCGTCATGCCGTGCATCAACATCCTCTTTGATGTTTGTAGTTGAACCATTTTTGATTGCTTATTTGCGCTAGGCCTTCCATTCAGGGAACCCTTTTCCGGGTATTTTTAAAGGTTGCCGTTCTACGTAATTGTTTGATATTTACCCCGCATATGAATTTACGCCCCTGGGAATCCGTCTTTTTCGCTCAGTTACCCGTGTTTTTACTTTTACCCTCTTTGAAAACAGAGGTGTGAGCCATACGGCTAAATGACGAAAAATTAACCCAGATTTTGTAGTTTCGCATGTCTGGCGACACGGAACTCAATGGCTTTACCTTTTTTTAATCGCTTTATGTTATAATTAATAAAGAAAGTGTTGTCATTGTGTTTGTTAGCTTGGGCATTTTGAACGAACCGGTTCAGTCCAAACATCACTATCCATGCCATGGCACTGTCGAAACTCGGCATAGCATGGCTATCAGCTTAATTGTCGATCCTCAAACGACTTCCGGAAGGCAGTCGACTTAATTGGACCACACATCCGGCATTATCACCTTTGAGTCTCGGCCAGGCCAGGCCGTAACCCCATTGAAAGGTCAATGTCTCACACGTCCACCAATTGCCCTGAGGGCATTGGCATTGCACTTTATATTTCGTTTGTACTTGGCTCCCTTGCGCTTGCAACTACGTTCAATGTTGAATATGGCTATGGCTACGGCATTCATTCTGGAAAGCGGAGGGAGTCACTTACCCCCGTTTTTCTGGACATTGTTCATCAATCAAGTCTATTTGGGCTCCGTGTTTTAGTCAATTTACACATTTACAAGACAGGGTTCTCATGCTCATGCCATGGCCCCGCTAATGTCTAATGTCTAATTTCGTATTTTTCGTAGACAATTTCACGTATATAAGATTTTCCATTTCCAAATACAGTGCCGGCCAGTGAAGTGTGCGTTTTTACATTTTCGGCTCTAACTCCCTTTTAACTCGACCTTTTGGGCTGAAATTTAGACTGCGGGTAGCCTAACTAGTTGCCCACACATCCTTAATTTATGATAGGTATAGTGATCTCACAACGAAATTTATGATAGGATGACCACGTTGACTTGCAACGCACATTTGCAGTTTTGACGAATTTTCGACTTTAAGTCGTGGTTTTACGTCACTATTGCGGTTTTAACACATTTTCAACATTTTTAAGTGTTTTAACATGTCTTTGTTTTATAGCAGCGAGACCCGACCTCGTTGAAGCCGATTCCGCTCATGGTGGTTTGAGGCCTTTGAAGCGCACTTCATCTCGAAGTTGCACATCGAATCTGATGAATCACAGTATACAATCGGTTTCTAGATATTATTAAAAGCATATTTGAAACAATTTAAGTGAAACATTGCATGTATCAGGGTCTGAAAGTCCACTTTCCTGGTCTTGGGGTATAGGACGAGACAACGAGGTTCATTGTTCGGTCAAACAAGTTCTTAAACAATTTTATATTACGACTACGTAGTAACGAAAATACTGCCACGACCTTTAGTTAGTAGTTGGCATGTCATACCTACCCAGAAAAAAAATTTGAGGCCTTTGTAATGCGTAATTACAAATGCTAAACGAAAGATGATGCCCCGGCATGATGACAAACGCTATGTGATCTCAGCAATCTCATAGTTAGACACCACATTGAACATTTTTAAGCTTATTAATGTTAAAAAAAATTATTTCTGTAAAATTGCGCACCAGATCGTTGCTTTCCAGCATTTAGGATCAATATTCAAACCCACAGTGTTCGATGATCGACTCGTTCCACATTTGAAGCGCCGATAGAGATCAGCTAACCCTTTACTATGACCCATTTGCATTTAAAATGATAGCTATGCATAACTACATTAGTTTTTTGTTACAAACCCAGGCTAGGAAGTCTAGTTGCTTCTTGTTTTGACCGAACAATGAACCTCGTTGTCCCGTCCTTATACCCCAAGACCAGGAAAGTGGACTTTCAGACCCTGATACATGCAATGTTTCACTTAAATTGTTTCAAATATGCTTTTAATAATATCTAGAAACCGATTGTATACTGTGATTCATCAGATTCGATGTGCAACTTCGAGATGAAGTACGCTTCAAAGGCCTCAAACCACCATGAGCGGAATCGGCTTCAACGAGGTCGGGTCTCGCTGCTATAAAACAAAGACATGTTAAAACACTTAAAAATGTTGAAAATGTGTTAAAACCGCAATAGTGACGTAAAACCACGACTTAAAGTCGAAAATTCGTCAAAACTGCAAATGTGCGTTGCAAGTCAACGTGGTCATCCTATCATAAATTTCGTTGTGAGATCACTATACCTATCATAAATTAAGGATGTGTGGGCAACTAGTTAGGCTACCCGCAGTCTAAATTTCAGCCCAAAAGGTCGAGTTAAAAGGGAGTTAGAGCCGAAAATGTAAAAACGCACACTTCACTGGCCGGCACTGTATGTACATTTTCACTGGGCCCCGTGTTGAGGTATGTGTTTAATGGCGGGCTCCCCTGAAAAGTGTTAGTTACATTTATTTTTCGATGAGGAATACAATCTTCCTCGGCCATAGCCATAGGTCTAGGCCATGTCTATGTCTATGAAAATAGTATGCCTACAGCTGGCAGACGAACGCTCATGGATTGGATGTCGCCACTCGGATGTGAACATCTTTGGCTGTGGTTTTGGTTGGGTTATTCTTTCATCTTTTTTTTTATCTCTGACGTAATTGTATTATCAATTGGGGGATAGATTTGGCATAGTTTGTGACCTAGGTGTGGCCAAAATGTTATCTATACCTATGAGGGGCGGTTTTTAACTTCCTACAGTATACCTGAGTCATGTTACGATACAATCAAATGTATTCCGCCTCGTTTGGCACCCCGAAACATGTTTGTACTCTGAGCTTAAGGGGTTAAATTAAGCCTACAAACTGGTAGGCACGAGTTTATTGGCCATGGTGCACAATTATCTTCCCATTTTTTCCATCTTGTCCTTTTTGCCTCACGCCTTATTTAACCTGTTCCACTTTCGGCACTTTTCATGTTTTTGGATTCCCACTTTTCCGACTTTTTCAATCAGTCAGCTTCTTACTCCCGCAAAAAACACTCCTTCGTGTTTACACCATCTTGAATTTCTGAGTGCCCTACTCTCGGCTAAAGTTTAGTTTATTTAAAGATGATTCCCCGAGTACGTTCACACTACATCAATGCCAAGAAACTTGAAATGCTCAAGGCACAGGTAAGCCTATACCCATATCCATGCCCATTTGCTGATCCTTTTCGAAATGCTTGCCCAAAATTATAACCGCGCATGGCATAACACAACTTTTATGTTTCTACCAAAATACAACACAACGAACACAACACAGTATTCCAAATAGAAATACATACAAAATTGAGAAACTTTTCCATTTTAGTGGTTCAAAAAGCAGAATGCATTTAGCATTTGTGGCATTTGTAGTTTGAATTATTAAGAATGTGATAATTAAAACATGCAGACATGTGTTTTGGCTTTGAATAATACTATCTTATAATAACTTTTTTAACCACTTTTTAATCGATATGATGTGCGTGATGGCTAATCCCTGGCTTTTTGCAGATAGCGATTAGTGAGATGAAGCAACCGCTTAACGGTGACGTTGTCAATGGTGGAACGGCACTCGTGTTGAACATGGAGAAGACAGAGATCCTCAAAATCAATGTTGGAGGGAGATCGGCACAGTTGAATTCGCAATTGGTGAGTTTTGGTGGTTTTTTGGGTGATAGCATCTGTCAATTGTCGTTTTTTTAGCTCCAGGAAAGATTGCCTTCCGGCAGGCTATCAACTTTCGCCCAGAAATCCCACATTGAAAGATTGACAGAGTGCGATTCATACTTTGAGCACAGCGAGGAATACTATTTTGAAAGGTCTCCGATTATTTTTGAGTATATTATTGATTTTTACATTACTGGTACGCTTTTTTAACTTTTAAATCCATTTAGTCGAATCTAATCGATATTTTAAGGTCGACTTCACCGCCCAATGGACGTTTGCCCTATCCGCCTTCGATATGAACTCGATTTTTGGAGAATCCCAGTGACAATGATGTCGGTTTGCTGTCGTTTTGAGGACGGCAAAAAAGCCCATGGACTTCACGGAGGCGGAGGACAGAATGATCAGGTCTATATTGAAGTCAGTTGTCCGCCAAAACTTTTCGAAAAAGTTTGGATGGGCAAAGAACGCCTTATTGCTTGGACTTTTTTCGAAAATCCGCGAAGTAGCACCTATGCCAAAGCCTTATCAATCGTATCTGCCGTCTTTGTACTTGCTTCCCTAGCCGGGCTCATATTGAGCTCCATGCCAGAGTTTCAACAAAAAGACAAAGATATGGCACCGCATTGGGTATTGCAGGTTTTGGAAATTTGGTTAGTTTTTTTCAATTCCAACAACTTCCAACCACATTCTAAACTTACAGTTGTATGCTATGGTTCTCCCTCGAGTATATCTGCCGGTTTATCATTCATCCATGCAAGTGTGATTTCGTCAAACAACCTCTCAATGTCATCGATTTGATGACGATTGTGCCTTTTGCCGTTGAAGAATGTATGCCAAGTTTTGATTCCATGGAGTCACTTCGAAATCTGCGCGGTGCCATGGTTGTGATAAGGGTGCTCCGATTAGCAAGAGTGGCGCGGATATTCAAATTGGCTCGATACAGTATCGGTCTGCGGGCATTTGGTGAAACTATGAAAAAGTCAGCGGCAGAACTGAGCATGCTCGGCATGTTCCTGCTGACTGGAATCATGTTGTTCTCGACGGCAATATACTTTTTCGAACGGGATGAACCGAATTCGAAGTTTTATTCGATTCCGTCGGCTTGTTGGTGGTGCATGTGAGTGGCTTTTTCGATTTTTTTTACAAACGGGCTTGATACATTCGCACAGACTTGACACTGAACGGATATTTTTACATTTGCACCTTGCATGAATGGGATAAACGCGTTCAGTCAAGTGTGCAAATGTGACATACACTGTTTCGTTCAAAAGTGTGCGAATGGATGAATCGTTTAAACATGCACATTTTGTAATTTCTCAAAAATAAGTTCAATTTCATTATTTTCAGCGTAACCATGACAACAGTAGGGTACGGTGACCTCGTCCCAGTCACTGCCGGCGGCAAAGTAGTCGCTGCCATGGCCTCTGTCTGCGGTATCATCGTTCTCGCCTTTCCGATCAGTATGATTATCGACAAATTTGCCGAAAGCACCGGTGAATGGTACGGTGATGATCTCGTCATGAACATGCAACATCACCGTCGGAATGACCCCAAATTTAAATCGGTTCGTCAAAAATCCAAGCGTTACTTGTTTTAAACCGTGATTGTCCACCCTATTGTTGTCATTGCACTGTCACACCCTCCTAATTTGCTTGTTCGGCTTCCTGGGCTTCTCAAACTGTTTCTTTCATAATTTCATAATGCTTTGACTGCTGTGACTTACCTACTGTAGATTACACTACTTGACCATACCCATTTTCTCGTGTGAGCTGCTTAAGTTTCTCATGATTTGTGTGCATTCTGTCACCGATTCGCTTACCTAGCATCTATTTAGTAGTGCCGGCCTCAAAATAGCTTTGACCACATCCACATTGCACAAAGCATGCTAAACCACAACTTTTGCTGTCAATCCACCCTGCTATTGTCTCGTACCACCCTCTTATCCCCTTTCTGTTGAACCATAATCGTAAAGCAAAACCACAGAGGCCATTTATTTTAGGAATTATCCCCCTCCGAAAAAAGCGACAATTACGGTCTATTGGAAGCCGCTTCATAACCAACTGCGGCAAATCCATCACGAAACACGTCTTTACATTCTAAGAACCTTGCCTTGTTGCTCAAACAGCGCATGTAATATAATATTTATATTGTATATTTTATGTTTTAAATATAACCAATGCGGGTATTTCTGATCCCCGTGATGACATTGTGATGCAAGCCAGTTTAATCTCGACACTCTCGACTTTCGACTTTCGTATGATCTGTGTTTTCTCAATTGATGTTTAACCGAAAGTATATTGATGAATAAATAGTACAAACTGATCGCGATCAGATCACATTTTGGGATTGAACTCTTCAATGAAAAAAACGAAAAAAGCGAACCTTTCAATCAAGTCCAAGTGCATTTGTTTATGGTGTTCGGTAGTTATTTTTTGCGATTGCACGCAGACAACGATCCGTATCTTTCATAAACTTGTTTAGAGAATGTTTCTGTTTTTGGGTGGGGGGAAGTGGAGATTCATTATGAAACGACAGAAGGCTTTTGTGATTATAATTGGCGCGTGATTTGGGTGAGACTACATGTATTCATTTAGCGTGGCGGTTACTATAATGAAGAAAGTTGCATCATGGTTGTTGATATTTGTGATCTTTTTGTGCTTTTGGGGGGTGATGGCATTGTCTATGATAATGGTTTTCCCATTTTGGGGGATCCTTAATGTGAATCATTTGATTTAGCAATGACTTCCGAGACTGTCTGACTGAAATGATCAATGACCATCCCATTCCGTCTCGCCAAGACAAGAAAGATGCCTCTATTAGCATAACTGTTCCACCCCAACCCTCTCAAAAGCAAATTTTTTATATTCACCCCCGACATTCGAGGCTATCATTTCCGGTCGCGCCGTTCTGCAACCACGTGATGGAGGCCAATTTGGTCGTGCCCCCCGGGCGTCCCCCGCGGTCCGATCGTTGTTCCTTCATCGGCGGCCACAGACACAGGGTCCAACAACAACGACAACGCTGACGACGGGTTTCCCCCACCACCAACAATCGCATGTATACACACAGATCGTAGTCCTTTCCTCATTCGTGTCGTCTTCGGGTGGGTCGTCGTCTGTCATCGAGCAGCTTCAAGACGCCAACGCCGACGACGCTAAAAGAGGCGTTCCCCTTCGGACGGACCGTGAGCCGACGAGTTGACCCCCCAATGTGTCGTCCTTCATCGTCATCGTCACAAGCCCCCATAGATCGGCAGCGCATCTTGTGGTCCTGGGCAACTCGTCCTCACCTTGTGCACTGACCATTTGGGTCATTTTGGGTTTGGTAGTGCTTTTATATTTCCGGTTTTGGGCGAAAGTGAACTTGGTGGTGTGGTTTCATTTGGTTTAGTACGTCTCTACGGAATTCTAGTCTCTATAAACATATAGTTCAATATGAATCTCCCAAATGTCGAACCCCTGAAACCGAAAAAATCAGATTCCACGGAAGTTATCGTCGATGAAGTTGAACTGGAACCGACAACACCACCTGAAAGGATCACAAATTTCGGTGATTATCTAATTTTTGGCCGATATTCTGCGTTTATTTGCTTGGTGCACTTGTTCGATGTTATCCAACTTTCATCGACTTATACATATTCAACTTTTTCAAGTAAGTTTTCATCCATTTCTTTGCCTACCGTAATCATAATCCCAATTCTTCAGACTTCCTCCCCGAAATTACATCCTGTGGCCCTCTAACCTTCGACAATGGCACCACAATGCGCGAAAAATGTTCCCAAATCGCTCATGGAAGCCATCCGACATGTGAACCGACCTATGATCTTGTCTTTGCTTCCATGCCATCGGATTTTGGATATTACTGTGCCACCGAAATCGATGTAAAGACGGCTTTATCCATCCAGATGATAGCTCTAATCGCTGGTGCAGCGGCTTTTGGACAGTTTTCGGATCTTTATGGCCGTAAAAAGGCACTTGTTATTGGATCTTCGGGAACGGCACTGTTCAATTTGCTTACCAGCTTTACGAATACGCTTTTTTGGTTCACGGCGGGACAGTTTGTTGCGCTGTTCTTTGCTGGGGGTGTCGTTACGTAAGTTTTGTTGGTAGTTTTATCGGTAAAGTGGTTCAATGGCATTTTTAGAGTGCTATCAGTCTTCATGATGGAAACCCTGCCGAAAAACCACAGACTCTGGGTCACTATGGCCTTCAGTGACTCACCGGTTTTCATTATGTACTCTGCCGTCGCGTATTTCTGTAATGATTGGCGCACATTAGCTCGTGCCACGGCAGCTTTGGCAGTTCCACACATCATCATGCAAGCATTGGCATTTGAGTCTCCGCGATGGCTGATTCAACGAGGCGATTTGGATGAAGCTAAGCGAGTCTATTTGGCTATGGACAAACTCAATGGCACTGATACCGTCGAACGGAGGGAAGTTTTGGAACAACTTCTTGAAAAGGAGCGTGAAAAGACAAGATTGACGACTAAAAAGGCGAAAAAGTATTATCTCTGGCATGCTTTTTGCACAAAGACGATGATCCTGCATAATTTGACCACGTCTTTCAATTTGTGAGTTACCGTACTTTTAGAATTCATAAATCATTGACTATTTCCAGCTGTGCCATGGCCCTCGTCTATTACGCCCTCATGTTCAACATGGAAACGGTCTCCGGCTCGGTCTATCTCAACGTTGCCACTATGGGTGCCATCAGCTACCTATTCAACCTAACTTATGGCATTCTCGACTTTGCCATTCCATCCATTGGTCGCCGCCCGGCCTACATGACCCCCATTGTCGTCGTTATCGGTCTCGTCGGCACTGTCGCCAGCCTCAAATACTACGCCATCTCGATGCCATGGCTTGAAACTTCCGCCCTACTCATCTCGACTGCCATTGTCTCCCAACAAATGTGTATCGTACCCCTCATTGGTGGCGAACTCTTCCCAACACCTGTCCGCAATGCTGCTCAAAGTTTCCAACAGTTTTTCACTCGGTTGGGTGTTGTCATGGCCCCGCAGTTCTTCGTTATCTTGAAGTTTTGGCCCCCCTTGCCCTATTTGGCCATGGGTGGGTTGATGTTGGCCGCGTTGATCACATTTGGCTGCTTCATCCCGGAAACAAAGAACACGCCGTTGTGTGATCACATGCCCCCGAAAACTGACCACATCTGGAAGTACAAACGGATGGCTTCGAAAACATCCGATTCTACGACTAAACCGTCGGATCTTGTTTGACGGTGTTATTGTTGTTGTATATTTTGTACATTGGGCGCGCATCATATTGATGTTATTGACAAAGTTTTCGTATTTTATAAAGACATTTTAAATGTACGTTTAATTGTTTGTTAAAAAAAGAAATTTTTTTGTGCAAAAAAGGGAATGTTGAGTCTTGGTTCCCCAAAAATGGGGTTAAGCCGTTTCACCGCGTCAAGGTGCCCAACTTCGAAACGGGTGTACACAAGATATTCTACTTCTTCTTTATTGACGCGCCACCGCGTGGACATAAACAATATTCATACAAATGACAGGTAATATTTACAAAAAAGTTTTTTTTTTTATTTTTAAAAATTTTATATGTGTTTTTTTGGGGTTTTTTATTTTTTGGTAACTGAAACTTTAAAAGTCCAGTTCGGAAAGATCCTCGCATGAAGCCATCGGGGCCATTGGGGGTTGATCATTGTCATCGTTGTTCGGAAGCCGGTCGTAGTTGAAGGTGATGTGTTTGTATAAGCGATAGACGATGATCAACCCAAGAATAATGCCATGGACGCCTACGAGGCACTTTATCTTCGGGTAGCTATCGACGTCAATGGTGTTTTGATGGCCCAAATACGTGAAGGGATAACAAAAGGAGGTCAATAAGCCTGCCCATAGGCTCCAATCACAAGAGTCTTCGAGTTCTGTATCATGTAAAAGTATTTTGAAGCCTCTAGAAAAAAAACTGGCGTAGGCAATTCCAATACCGATTGAGCAAAAAAGTTGGGCCAGTAGATCAGTGACATTAAAGTTGGTTACTAACACAATATTTAGGAGATAATGTAATAGACAGATGAAGAGTGCCCACACTAGGTTTTGATTTGTGTACTTGGAGCCGAAGGTGAAGAGCCGGACGCCGCATCCAACCGCGAGACCTTCGGGTATCGTTCCAAATACAAACTTGGTCCAAAGTACAACGTGAACTTCGTCGGGGTCAGCAGCAACCACTATTCGTAATAGAATAAAAGATTGGAGTAAAATAAGCAGTGCACGGTAGCTTGACATTATTGCAACAAACAATGAGATACATCATGTTGCTTTTATATCAGTTTTTCTCAGGTATTGGAGTATCGTATATGTTATTGATTGTCGAAAGGTGGGAACATCCTTGGAAGGTGTAACGCCGCATGCTTGTTTGCCCTAATGGCACACAGTATGCCAGTTTTGCGCACCGTTTCTGGTGGGCTTACGCCTTCTAGGAATGTTCTCATTTTTCGACAAACAAGTACTTTCAATGATGCCAAACTACCGTACTCAGCTTACCTACGTCACCGCCATCCTGTTGATAAGGTTGCAACTGCTGCACCCGACAAACTTCATGATGTGAACGGGAAAAGTTTCTATTGGGAACTTTATTTGAAGGAATCGCGGCAAGATGTGGCGTGCGAATCCATTATGTTGTAAATATGCTATTTGTTGCCAATTGGGCTGCTTTGATATGTTAAATTAGTTGTTCTACTCATTAGCCATCTGTATAGACTTTGCAAGATTTATATCAAAGTGCCCCAAAATTTTACGATACACTGAACTTGAAGAAAATGCTTGTGATTGGAGCCTTTAGACGGGTTTATTAACATCATTTGTATACCCTTTTACGTATTTGGGTCATCATAATACAATTGACGCCGATAGTTGGCCTATTTCTGAAAACTGTCAATGAGTTAACTCAAAATTATGAAGATAGATCCTTCAAATTAAAGTTAGTCCACCACGAGGAAGTCGATGAAAACCTTGGAGATGCCGAAGTTGAGCGTTGTTTGAATGCGCTGAAACACAGTGAAGCAAGAAGAATTCTATTGTACAGCACATCAGTTCGCGTTAGGAAACTATTTGCCGTCGCTGAACGTCTGGGATTACTGTCGGAAAAGTATCTCTGGATAGGGACACAATCGGTTAAGGGTAGTATGCACACGGTGACACCACCAATCCAACATGGCATGCTCACTGTGAACTTTCACACTGTTAGCAATGCCATGTTTCCGCCGGCGGACGATGTTTTGCCCTTGATTATTGGATTGGCGCCAAAGGTTGGATAACGGATACAATAAGGAAAAAATGGCATCTTAAATTTTGATATTTCAGTTGTTTGGAACAGCTTTATCAAAGTTAGATTACAACGAAACAGTATCCCTTCAATCAACATCAAGCTGCACTTCTGATAATGAAAATGTGACCTGGCCACTTGGAAAAGCAATCTATGAGTACGTTTTTATCTCCATAAATGTGTAAAAGTATTGATTGAAACTTTTTAGCCAAATGAAAGCATCCTTTTTAAAAGGAAACCCCTACCATGCCAAAGATGGTCAAGACTCATTCTTCTATCAATTTAATGACGATGGAAAATTGAAAGAATCATATTTGACCATTTCGAATCTACGGAAAACACGGAAAGGGAAGGAAGGCTATTACTGGGATAAGGTACTTCTTTTTAGGTTATTCTTACCATCTTTGATGTTGAAAATTGTCCTCTAGGTCGGTGAATTCACGGGCAATGAACTCCGAATGGCAGACATTGAATGGCCCGGCGGCAAAGCAAACCCGCCTCAGGGCACGCCTGACAAATTCCATGTGCGCGTTGTCACCTTGAATGAGCTACCTTTTGTCATTGTCAGTGATTTACTTACACTTTGTACAAAGTTAGGGATGACAAAGGGGGGCTACGATCTGTAGCATCTTTGAGAAAGTGTACCATTGAACTGGAAAGCGTCCTTGTAGGAAAAAGGCTGGAATGGCTTAATCCAAGACCTCATCACTCATAAAGCCGATATGTGCGTCACGTCATTGAAGCTAAACTCTGAAAGGGCACGCGATATCGACTTTTCAATCTCGTTTCTTGATACTGGAATTTCGATTATTGTCAAAATTAGGAGCGGAGTGTTGTCACCGAGTGGTCATAGGACGGCCTATCCCACGGACTAAACGTGCACGTAAACAAGCATCAATTTTATCCCTATTCTGGTTTCTTGTTCGCCGGTTTTGTACCTTTTCTACGTTGCCTATACAACCGCAAGCCCATATCAGTGATAAGACGGATCAAACGAAACGGAAACGACGAGTACCGAATCTGACGTTCAAAACGCTTATCCGAGGGCAATTTCGAATTTCGCGGGATGGTCACATAACTTTGGACGGCGTTTTCTCCTTGATTCTGGCTCCAATCCTGGCACTATCGGTGTCCATCGATAGCGATAGGCAAAATTCATCGTGCACGCACGGGCGGGTAATACCAGCTGTTTTCAGTTAACGTTTCTATTTAAGTCATTAAAACTTTATTTTTGCTTTTAATCGGTTATAAAGAACTTATTATAAGCAGATATAAAAAGAAACAAGTTGAAAAACACAAAGCATGTTATAGGCACTTTTCTAAATGGCTTTTCAATCATAGTGTCCATTGGAATCCACATCCGAGCCAGGAAACAACAAGATATGCAATATGAAGCAAAGCCATTTAAGTATATGACTGGCCAAAATATTTTGACATCAAACCATGAAACAAAACGGTTGAACACCCACAACATGACAAGATAACACGCGAAAACACTACATAGACATAACTTACTGTTATATTTATGTTCAACACTCTTATATTTCTGTCCTTTTTCGGACTTATAAGTAATCAATGCATAAACGTCACTTTTTTTACATGCATTTGATAGTTTTGCGGAAAACTGTGGATGCATTTCTGGATTGTAATATGTAAACCTTAAACATAACGGTTAGTTTGTTATATAATTGCTTATTCAAAAGTTTAAACGTACCTGTAACCAAAACCATATGCATGTTCCATTATAAAAGTAATAAATTCATTGTATTCCGTTGATTGCATTTCAATTTTAGCATTGACGCGAATTTTTTTAACACCAGGACGTATTAATTGTTTAAGTTGTTTCCATGAAATGTTTCCATGCAACGTAAGTTTTTTATAAGGCCCAAAGATAAATGGAATAATATTCTGGTAGCTTTCGGCAGTTTGGAAGTTTAAGATAAGAGTGTCTTTTACGTAAATACGGGTTTTTCCATATATAATTTCATTAGCACGCAAAACACTCTGCCATGTCGACTCTATGATTATGAATTGATCTATAACAAACTTTAACAATGGACATTTGTACAACAGCTTAAATATTTGAAAGAAAATAGTATTATTAGAAGCCCAGCAATACACTTTTTCATCATCGGTGATAAACACCTCATTAAAAGTTTTAGAAGAACAAATGCTTCTATTAGCATCTGAATAAATGTTGCGTAAGATACACATGTCGTATAGCGACAGCAATTAGTTTTCAATAACTTGGAATCTTTTCTGGAAACAGTATAAATAAATGTATCACACACGATCGCTATTCACGCGCAATCGCAACCCAGTTCATAGTGTTTGGGCCACGGTTTTTCTGCTCTCAGCAAGCACACTACCAAACTTTTTGAATGCCATGTGTCGCGGGGAAATCAATCCAGACAAGAACTGTGTACCTATGCTTATAGATGACACAACGCTTTTTTGTGTGCGCATTGCTTTTGGGAAAGGTTTATGTACCCCATATAAGTTTACTATCCTTATATATTCTAGATAGTGTAGGATGTTGCGTGAAGTGGCAAAACCTGGAATGTGTGATAGGCTCTTACATACAGATTTAGACATTTATGCATTCAAATCAGAAGTGGTTATCGAAAGTTAATTCGGGAACAATGCAAAGTAGCAACGTACATTATGAAGGTAAATACATGATTTGAAAGAAGAAAACATAACTTTTGTATGTACTTCGTAACCTTATCCTGTTCATTAACATAGCGTTTCTTTGATTGTTGGTGGTGGAGGCTGACTTTCACTTCTGAAATGTGAAATTGAAAATGTGTACCGTTTTAGCAGTCACTCACCGTTGCCGAACTTTTGGGCCACTATTAAAGCTAAAGATGCTCCAGTTACTATCGACACTCTTTCGAACCCCTTGACGGGACAAACTCGGACTGGCACGTGCTTGAAATTGCCAATCACGAACTCGACCAACGGCTTCGGTGAAACTCAGTGATCGTCCCATCGACATGCTCAAAACGGCACACCAACCATCTTTATCGAACTTCTGGAGCGTTTTACGGAACTGCTTGCAGTAAATGTACTCTAGGGATAGGCAGAGGATGGCAGCCAGCTAAATGATGCATTTTTAAAAAACACAGATACCGAAAATTGAATGAACTCACAATGCCCATGCCCAGCAACACAAAGGCACTCATAAAGTTTTCAATCCCGAGCGGTGCACTCGTATTCTGACTGTTACTTGCTGGCACACATGCCCCCGTCAACCAGAAGTTTTGAAGTCGTTCCAAATCGCCTTTCTGTTGATACTGTAGCATTAGTTGGTTAACTCTTTGAACGTGGGGCGAGTTTTTAGGAAAACCAATGCCATAGCCCGTCATAGCCGACCACTTTCCGACAGTGAGAAGCTCACAGTTTGCATCTTTGCCGGCTTGATAATCGAGGACGACGGCATCGTAGATAAAGGCGTCGAGTTGTCTGAAATCAAGATTTATGGGATTTACAAAATATTGTTATCCGTGTAAACATACTCTCGCCGAACAGCCTCAACTCCAGCAGCAACATTTTCGCTGAAAAAGTTATTACTGGTAACGTATTCATGCATTCGCTTCCAATTGCGTTTCATTGTTTCATGGGTATTGCCGCCTTCAATTGTGCCATAGCGGAAAGGTGGTTTTTGGTCCGCGGCATTGACAATCTAAATATAATCCTTCATTTTGTTCATGATCGTCAAAAAGCAGACCATGTTATCATCGATCCCGGATAAATCGTAAAACTGCACACGGGTAATCATAAAAGCGGCTAAATTAGCCGTATAGACTGCCAAGAAAGTCAATCCAAAAGCGGCCCAGACAAGAGACATGAATCTTGAAACGGTGGATCGGGGGACGTCTGTAGTTTACTGAATGTTTACAAAACTGCAAACATTTGTGTATATATATATTACCTGTACTGACACTTGCACTGAAAAGAGTTGCCCAAACAAGCCAATAGGAACGGCACAGTGAGAATTTATGGCCTTAAAGTTGGTTAATTATGCACTATCCGCCCTGTTATCAGAATATTCTTACCAGGAGGTGGATATTTCTTCATGTTAAAACTACTCGGTGAAACCCATTCAAATATAAAGATGGACAATGCCGCTCCTTGGATGGAAATAAGCAATATCACTGCCCAGGTTGAGTATTCAAAGGGTTCTGTAATCTGTGGATATAAAAGGTGTTTGCGTAAGCATTCAAACCTAAAAAGGCAGTCGGTGATAACACTCCGCTCCGGATTTTGACAATAATCGAAATCCCAGTATCGAGAAACGGAATCGAAAAGTCAATATCACGTGCCCTTTCAGAATTCAGCTTCAACGACGTGACGCACATATCGGCTTTGTGTGTAATTAGGTCTTGGATTAAACCATTCCAGCCTTTTTCCTACAAGAATACTTTACACTTCAATGGTGCACTTTCTCAAAGATGCTTACAGATCGTAGTCCCCATTTGCCATCCCTAACTTTGTACAAAGTATACGTAAACCCGATATCATCCGCCAGTTTGTTCAGCAAATCAACACAATATCCAGTACAACATTTGTAGTTTGTCTTGTTTCTGCAAAGCGGCCAATCTAATCTATAGCCTATCGATTACCAACAAAAAAACTTACACCATGGTTCCATTTTCTTCCACAGTAATTTCACCCCAATTGCAAACAAAACCCTGATTACCTGGACAGGCGCCCGTATCCGCGTCCAAGTCACTGACAATGACAAAAGGTGGCTCATTCAAGGTGACAACGCGCACATGGAACTTATCAGGCGTGCCCTGAGGCGGATTTGCTTTGCCGCCAGGCCATTCAATGTCCGCCATTCGGAGTTCATTGCCCGTGAATTCACCGACCTAGGGGACAATTTAAATCATCAAAAATAGTAAGAATGCCATAAAAAAGAGCACCTTATCCCAGTAATAGCCTTCCTTCCCTTTCCGTGTTTTCCGTAGATTCGAAATGGTCAAATATGATTCTTTCAATTTTCCATCGTCATTAAATTGATAGAAAAATGAGTCTTGACCATCTTTGGCATGGTAGGGGTTTCCTTTTAGAAATGATGCTTTCATTTGGCTGTAAAGTTTCGATCAATACTTTTTTACATGTTAGAGAAAAAACGTACTCATAAATTGCTTTTCCCAATGGCCAGGTCACATTTTCGTTATCAGAAGTGCAGCTTGATGTTGATTGAAGTGAGACTGTTTCGTTGTAATCTAACTTTGATAAAGCTGTCCCGAACAACTGAAATTTCAAAACTTTGAAATATGAAATTTTTCTTTGTCCATCTGTTATCTAACCTTCGGCGCCAATCCAATAATCAACGGCAAAACATCATCCGCCGGCGGAAACATGGCATTGCTAACAGTGTGAAAGTTCACAGTTAGCATGCCATGTTGGATTGGTGGTGTCACTGTGTGCATGCTACCCTTGACCGACTGTGTTCCTATCCAGAGATACTTTTCCGACAATAATCCCAGGCGTTCGGCAACGGCAAAAAGTTTCCTCACACGGACTGAGGTACTATACAACAAAATGATCCTTGCTTCACTGTGTTTTAGCGCATTCAAACAACGCTCAACCTCGGCATCTCCAAGGTTTTCATCGACTTCTTCATGGTGGACTAACTTCAATTTGAAAGATCTATCTTCATAAGTTTGAGTCAACTCATTGACAGTTTTCAAAAACTGCTTGCTTCCAGCCATTTTCGATGTGACAACCCCGAAACGCGACCAGTTGTACCGCTTCAATATGGCCATCATGGCACGGATTTGGTGCTCGATTGGTGGAGCCATTTGGACGACGCGGAATTCGGACATCAACTAAATGCCAAAACTGACATTTTTGAAATGTTAGCAAAGCTCACCTTCGTAAATGTGAACCCACTATTATCAGCATTCCACGAAATTATCGGAATCCCAGTCTGTGATGCCATGTGTAGAAAATACTGTCCGGCACTCGTGGATTCGTCGAAATCTTCTGTCGCCGTTACGAAAACGATGAGCGCCACTTTGTTGGCAATCATTTTGTTGCACAGACAATCGAGAACATCACTTGGATAGAATTTGCCTTTTGGCAATATGCAATCAATCGGCGCAAGTGTGTATTTTGAGGCCATTTTTCTCACAGTTCTACAACAAATTTTGAAATTCCGTAAAAGGAAAAACAAAACTCACGAAATGGATTGTTTCATGTTGATATTTCGAATACTTTCTTTAAACGCCTTATCATAGACTTTTGACCGAGCATAATTCTGATAAGCCAGGCCTATGTTTACCTGTTGTTTTGTCGGAACGGCAGCTTTTACCATCAAAACATTCAAAAGATGTAGGAATATTATTGAGAACATCCTCACTTGAGTTAAGTTAAACGATTAACCAAAACGGCACAGCCAAGGGGGGACGAATATGCGTAATGGGTTTTCGGCGCGGGCGTACTTTCTTCGATGACATGCAACTCCATGGAGCTTCGTTTTCGGTGGAAGCGAGACTCAATTACATTTGAGCCAGGAAAACATGGGTCGCTATGAGTGGCACTAAACTTTGTTCTTCAAAGATCTTATTTTGTTCTATTCGAGCGGCAATGCACTCTGTATTTGAAATTTTTGCCAATCATAACCCAGTTTCAATAATAGTTTTATTTGTTTTAAATAACTTAAAAATGCATTGCACATTAAAGGCTAATAGTGTGTTATCAAAACATGTAAAAATAAAATTTTGAGAATACAACTGGAATGTGGTGGTTGTGGGTTGGCAAAACGAAACACGAAAACGAAACATCGAGAAAGGCACTTCCGAGAAAACTTTCTTATCTAATGTGAGCAGACTTGCTGGAAGAGATAATACACGATATCATGCCGAAGAAGATATTATAGATTGAGGCGGAAATGGGTTTACAATTCCATGGGGGGATTCGTCTTTTTGGGGAGTGTTTGCCGTGGGGGTTGGGAATGAAAGATCTGGCGCTACGGTGTGTTACAGGCACAAAAAAGTAAGTGATTTTAAACAGAGAGATTTATTTTTATTAAGTAAATTAACAATAGGCTTATCCGCTGAGTTGAGGTACACTGGCTAGGATGGATGGACAGATTATGCCACGATCTGAAAAAGTTACGGCCATTATGGTCTCGGAGCGAAAGTTGACATTTTGGGTCTTGGAACGAAAAGTGGTCCCGACTGGAAAATGGGTATTTTAACGAACCTTGCAAACACGCTCACACGCGGCGAGAGATTCAAATCGATTAGCGTTGCCACCGCAGCCGCGATGGAAGAACAATTTGCATCGTTGGTCCCGCACGGAATAGTAGTACTGCAGATTGGTCATGGGCATTTCCTCGTCTTCACGGCATCGTCGGCCTTCGCTGGGTCGAAGCTGGCAGATGGATGCATCAGTTGTGGGCTTGGGTCGCGGACGAGCAGCATGCTCCAACTCGAAGGGATCTTCGTTGGAGGCGCCGTTGATCTTGATGGCACCCGGCTCGGGACCGGCCTTGTTCAACGTGCTTTCGACGGCGAGCTGATGAACACGGTTTACACGCTCAAGTGGCTTCAACATCATGTGAGCGTAGGGGTGTTCATGACCACCAGCTGTTGGCATGGGCGCAGCGGCGACTTCGGCGGCATCGAGCGGGGTGGGGGTTTCCTCGATGGCGACTTCGACGGGCTTGCTGTCGGATTGGTCGCTGGTTTCGATGGGTTCGGGAGCGGCTTCCTCAGGGTAAGCGGGAGCGGCGCCAGCGTCTTCCGATTCAGAACCACCCGCGACGACTTCTTCCTCGACAGGGGCTTCAGCGGCTTGGTCTTCCTCCTCGCTAGCGTATTGGCCAGTCTTGGGCTTCGGGGTGCTCAACCTCGGTGGCTTCGGGTCGGATGGGAGGGATCCACGGTCCAGGACCTCGCCAGGGTTGGCACGACGGTGACCAAAGTAGGGAGCAATGACGGGTGGCGGGGGAATGTTGCTACCCTGGATGCCGAAGGCACAGCAGAGACGAGTGTTACGGTCAGGGTCGATGGAGCAGTAGTAGCCTTTCGGGGCAAGTTCGAAGCCATCGAAGCCGGAACCGCAAGGGACAGGCTTGCCGGAGTCATCGAGCAGGGCATCTGAGCCATCAGGGCACATGGTATCCGGAATCGGGGCATGGATCGGGTTCACAGTGGTCGAAGCAACGACTGTCTCGGCAGAGCTGGCAGGCGCCTCGGTGGCAGGAGCAGCTTCAGGAGCCGGTGCGGCAGGGGCAGCAGCGGGAACGGATTCAGCAGAGGCTTCAGCAGCAGCGGGAGCAGGGGCAGCTGGCTCTTCGCCAATTGGTGCCGGAGCTTCAGGCTCGTCGGTAGTGACAGCCTCTTCCGGCTCAGCCGCAGCTGGGGCATCGATAGCCTCAGCAGCTTCGCCATTGGCTTCAACGCCGGAGACGGCACCATCATAGGCGGCATTAGCGACGCCCTGGGCAATGTGGTGGTGGTCATGCTCGAAGTGATGATGGTCGTGTTCATGGTGATGATGGTCATGGCCACCATCGAATCGGTTCGCGGCACTGATGAAGGGCTTGCGACGGATTTCACGTCCACGGGTAGCCGACAGGATGTTCTCCAAGGCCGGGGTATCATTGGCATCACTGGGGCAGCAGACATCCGGAGGACCGGCACGGCAGTAGTAACCACGCGGGCAGCCGATGGAGTCAGTCTGGTCACCGCACAGGACTGGGGCATTATCGCCGAGGGGCATCTTACCACCAGGGCAACGTCCCGGAGGCACAGGAGCTGCTGTGGTCGTGATAACCACACCAAGCTTGCAGCGTTGTTCGCAGCTGGCTTGGGTCATGAAGTTGTTAGCATTACCGCCACAACCAGAGTAGTAGAACAGACGGCACGAGTCGGATTTGATGTCGTAGAAGTAGCGGAGATGGGCATCACTGCAGAGACCTTTCTCGACATCCTGTGTACACGGGTTTATGCGAAGACTAGCGAGGCCGGCACGGGAGATCTGCTGGACGGGCTTGTCATCGAAGCGGAGGGGTCGAGTCACGGAATCGATGGAGAATGCCGTCTGGCGACGAGTACGGGTTCCGGAGGATCGGAGCGATCGGATGTTCAACATAGCCGGGTTGGACTTGTAGCCGTGCTTGACCTCTTCGCCATCATAGCCACCGAAGACATGCTTATCGTACGGATCATCAGCATTAGGACAGCAGAAGAAGTCCATGCCGTTGAAGTAGCAAACACTGTTGACGGGGCATTGATCTTTGCCGGGCAAGCACATGACAGGTCGGCCATCGGCATAGGCCATGGCATCAAGACCGTTCGGGCAGGTCGGGATACGTTGAGTCGTGGATTCTTCATCGTCTTGGGGCTCGGCACCGATGTTGGTGAGAAGGTCAAAGTCTTGCTTGTCTTCAGGAACGACAACACCACCGAAGCCAAAGTCCTTGTCGATGGCAGTTGGAACACCGCTGGCCTTGACGTCATTGTCGAGACGCTTGCCAGTGCTGTAGTCGATGGTTGCCTTCGGGGACGGGGCAAGGATGGGCTGGTTGGAGTCGGCCGTGGGCTTGAGTTTGTCAGCAGCGGGCTCGGCATGGTAGCCAGGGGCTGAGGCCGGGCCGGCAGCGACGGAGTTGGATGAAGCGACTTCTTCGGAGGCAGTTGGTGGCACTTCGGGTGCGTTGTCAACGTCTTCGGGACCATAGCCAGGGGATTCGACTGATGAGGGTCCAGCCGGTTGAGGAGCTACAGGGGCTTCATCGGTGTTGGAAGCAGTGCCGTGAGTGATTTCGGAGACGGTTTCCTGGGCGGTTTCACCGGCTTCAGGAGCTGGAGCAGCAGAGTCTTCAGTGGCTTCGATGGGGGTTGACTCGGGGGTTTCGGTAGCTTCAGCGGAAGCTGGGGCAGCTGGTGCCGGGGCAGAGGTAGCCTCGGCAGAGGCAGGAGCTGGGGCAGCAACGGGTGTGGGTTCAGAGCCTGGAGCGGAGCCAGAAGACGAAGACGATGAGCCAGAGGCGGAACCTGAAGCAGGTCCAGCCGGAGCCGGCGCAGCTTCCTCTTCACCCTCTCCTTCATAGGCACCAGGACCAGCAGGCGAGACACCAATCTGTTCGCGACCCTGTCCACGACCAACTGGAGCAACAGTTTCTTCTTCAGGGGCAACGGTAGCACCCTGGGGTGGAATGTATGGCGAAGGTGTGTTACCTGGGAGCTCTTCAACAGGGCTCGGCAGACCAGCATTTCCGTAACCATCTTCAACCTGGACATTGGATGCACCCTTGGCGTGTGTTGGGAGGACCTTCTTATCCGATTCCTTGTGAATCTTGCGGTGAGGACCACGGACACCAGAGAATCCAATACCAGCGACCGGCTTGCAGGAACGTTCACAATCAGCGGCATGGCTGAACTGATTGTCGTTACCGCCTTGGCCTTGGTAGACCATCTGTTCACAGCGGAGGTTGCGAGCGTTGAAGTAGTACTTGGGGTAGTAGCCATTGCCGGTACCTTCATCCTTGGGTCGAAGGCAACGTTCGGGAAGGGCAACATTGACAGGCAAGGTCGACAAGCACTTGGCTTCACAGGCAGCTTGGTCACGGAAGTTGTTGGCGTTACCGCCGCAAGAGCCGTAGGCGAACTCTTGGCAGGCACCAGCTTCAGCGTTGAAGAAGTAGCGAGGCTCGAAGTTGTTGCAACGGCCGGCATCAGGCGGGAGGACACAGGTTTCATCATCGACTGATGGGGTACGGGGAGGACCGAAGACTTCGATTTCCTCATTGATGGTGGTCTTTTGCATCGGGCCTTCAGGGAGAGGCACATTCACGGCCGGACGAGCGACAGGACGCGGAGTGAAGGCGGTCGGTGTCGTGGGTTCGGGTGATGAGGATTCAGCTGAAAAGGGATGATTGAATGGTTGGGTGAAAAGTGTGCGAAAACGGAAAAGGAAAACCACTGCAAACTGGTACGGCAGATCCATCACCAGGGCGAACCCAAAAAGATAAAGCGAAAAGAAAAGACTAGACTAGACCTTGTGGGCCTTCCATGGACATGTCCTCCGAGATTGGATGGAACTCGTCCTCGTCAGGCATGGAGAGTGCAACTGGCTGACGGCCAACGGGTGCGGATGTGCTTGATGAGGGGTGCAAGCGGCTGGCACGAGTGGTTGGTGCCGAGGGTGGCGAAGTGACCGACGGTTCCGAGGAGACTGACGGTTCCGACGGTACCGAAGAAGTTTCCAACGGTGCCGAAGTTTCCGACGATGCCAAAGGTTCCGACGACCTCGGAGGTTCCAACGGTGCCGAGGAAGTTCCCGATGGTGCCGAAGTTTTCGACGATGCCAAAGTTCCCAATGGTGCTGAGGATGAAGTAGTGGTCGAACTTGGCTCGGATGAAGGCGAAGGTGAAGCAGTGGAAGAAGAAGTGATAGAAGCTTCTCCGTCGACGCGATCTTCTACCGCGACAGCTTCAGTGGTGGTTGTGGGTGTTGAAACAGAGGATTTAGGCGTGGGCACGGTTGCGGATCTCGAAGCGGAAGGTTCAGAGGGTCGTCGTTCACCACCGGTGCGTACATAATAGTAGGTACGTCGGGGATGACCGGGGCCGAGCTCTGTGGACTTCGAAGATTCACGGGTTTCATCGACTGTGGATTCCGACTTCTCAACAACATCAACCTTAGCAGTCAATATTGTCGAAGTGGCAGGGACTTCCTCATCGACCGAGTTGTCAACAACTCCCGGAGCCACGGATGAAGCAGTCGGTAGCGGTTTTACAACGATAGATGGGCGTACACCTTCAAAGGATCGATCAACGACCAACGTTGACAAAGGCAACGTAGTGGTCGTCGACTTCAGAACCTCATGCTTAACCTCATCTTTGCCGTTGGAAGACACACCAACAACGCTAACCGTAGCCTCGGTGGTCGAAGAAGAACCCAATCCAACAGTAACGACTTCACCTTCATCAACAGAATCCGTGCCAGAGTCCGAATCCACCGTAACCAAGACCGTGGCAGGTGTCGAAGCCTCTCCCTTAACAAGCTCCCCATCTTCCGATGATCCTACAACAACATTTGTGCTCGATGGTGCAGTGCGAGGCAAAATCGTGGTAGCCACACTTGAAGCCGAGGCAACAACCGAGCTCGGGGCCGAGCTTTCAGCCGTTATCAACTCAAGAGATGATGATTTACCTGTGTGTGGAGGTGCGATAGCGGGCTGAATGTTGGACTTCTCGCCGAAGACGCGGTATTCCGGCTGGGAAGGCGAAGGTGGGGGTGGAGGTGGAGGTTGTGTAGAAGGTGCGGGTGGTGACGGCAAAGATGCAACAATCGACTTGGCCTGGGACTCCTCGCCATAGCCTGGTCCCGAGATGGATTCAGTTTCAGTGATTTCGGGGCCTGAAGGACTGGCAATGTCGATGGTACTCGGTGCTGGAGGTGCGGATGAAGACGCAGTCGTGGTGGTGGGTGCAGATGTTTGGGGCACAGTTGACGTGGGAGCAGATTTAGAGACTGTAGACGACGGTGCGGAAGGTGCTGATGTGGCTACTGGGGTAGAAGGTGCATCAGTGCCAACAGGAGCACTGGTAGCTTCGTAGGGGGATCCAGCCTCGGAAGCAGCAGCAGGTGCAACAGTGGAAGTGGTAGTGATCGTAGGCTCTGCAACGAATTCAGCGACCTCTTCACTACTAACATCAGTGACCTTGGAGTGAATCGGCTGAATCTTGATGAGACCCTTGCCAGGGACGACAGGGGCCTCCTCAGTGACTGCCGGTGAAGGTGCGGCAGTAGTGACCGTGGTTGGTGCAGAAGTGACTGGTGCGGCGGTCGTCGTAGAAGAAGCAACAGGGGCAGATGTCGATGCTGAAGAAGTTTCAGGTGCTGAGGTCGATACAGAAGCCTCTGGTACAACGGGTACGACAGTGGCTTCTGGAACAACTGGTGCAAGTGTGGCAACAGGTGCAATCGGTGCCGAAGTGACTACGGGTTCAACAGGTCCAAGCGAGGCACCTGCGGGTGCCGGCGTTTCGACGGGTGCAATCGGTGCGGAAGTGACAACTGCCGGTGCAACAGTGCCGGTGGAAGCGGATACCGTACCCGAAGGTTGAACCGAACCGGATTCAGTGCCGTAGCCATCGCCAGAGTCGGGAGCGTAAGGTTCATCGGGGACAGTCGAAGCGGGTACAACTTTAGGTGCAAGTGTTTCGGAAACAATAGCCGGTGCAACGGAACCAGCTGTCGAAGGTGCAGCTGTCTCAGCCGGTGCAGGTGCAGCCGTACTCGGTGCCTCAGTCGAAACCGGAGCAGGAGGTGCAGGAGCAGCGACAGTCGGTGCTGGTGCCGGTGGAGGAATAGCAGTCGGTGCAACTCGTACCGACGGTACAGGAGCCGGTGCGGGTGCAACAGTCTGAACCTGAACTGCCGGAGGTGCCGGAGCTCGAATAGTAGTCGTGCTGGGTGACTTAGTCTGTGCAGAACCCTCTACCTCCGTAACTTCGTTACCTGGTGCGGGTTCCTGATAACCATTATCAACAGTATTACCAGCAGGGCCAGCCGGAACGGGGATCTCGATCCGTGGCCCAGCAGGAACCTGGACATGGCCACCATCCGGGGTAGGCCGAATGGCTTGCATGCCGTAGCTGCCGCCAGTAGGCTTGAACGTGTTACCAGGCCAGACATCAGTAGGGTTAATGGTAGGCTTGGGAGCCGGTGGCACGGCAGTGTAGTCAGGGCGAGTAGCAGGTGATGGTGGAACGTAAGGATTCTTAACTTCAGGCAATTGAACGTGTTTCTCGAGAGCATTGTGATCAAAGGTTGGTTGCGCGAACTGACGCCCAGGTGCGACGAGGGTCGGCTCTTTTGGGGGTAGTTCAGGAATGTGCTGAGGATGGACACGTGGGATCGGTGCCAGAGGGACGGCACGATCCGCGGGTGCTGCAATGGATGGTGGTTCAATGCGTGCCGGTGGCGTTGGAGAAGGCTGTGGCGGTGGCGGTGTGGTGGAAGCAAGCGTGGTGCTTGGAACTGTAAAAGTGACAGTGTGAGTTGGCACGGGGCCGTGGTACGGTGTTGGTGAGTAAGTGGTAGTGGTTGGTACAACCGTGCGAGTGTTATAGGGTGCAAAAGTAGTGCTGGGTGCAGGTGTCGGCTGAGGTACGACTTCCGGTACGCGTACCGGTACGCGTGCTGGAGCCCGAGGTGTTTCAACCGGTACAAAACTGCGTTGGGGAGGTGGTGGCAGATCAACCATCTCATGCCGAACAGCCGGGAACTCCGAAACCGGGCGTTGCTGCAACACCGGGCGTACCGGTGCCGGCGGCGGTGGCGCACTGCTTTCCGGGATCTGCGGTGCTTTGAAAGCAATGTTATGGAACAACACAGGTGCTTGGGGTGTGGTTACGGGTTCAGAAGCTGGCGGAGTGAATCTCTCGTAGTTCTGAACCCTGTGAATCGGTGGGACTTGTGCAAAAGTGTTTTCGTGCTGGGACACATGTGAAACATCAAACGAACTTTCTGGCGCTCTCGGCACGAAAGCAGGTTGTGGTTGTGGTACTGGACGAGGGTTAATACGAGGCTCTTGGACGGCCGGTGCACTCGGACGAGGGAAAGGCGTCTGCGTGGGTAGACGCCTTGGCACGAACGGCACATTGGTAGTAGGTACGTGTTCGGGTACGAACGGTGCAGTGGTTGTTACAGGTTCAGGTGCGTGGGTGGGTCGTGGTCGGGGCCTGTGAGCCTCATAACGGATCAAAGGCTGTTCGGGCTCAGGTGGCGCGAGCGTAGCCGCTGCCAACCACTCCGGCGAGGGTTGCTTGCTTCGTGGGGCAGCGGTCGGTCGGCTCGGAGCTTCGAAGACAGGCTTCTGGACCCGTGGCCGTGGTGGTGGTGGTGGCACATCGACATTGGGTGCACGCTGGGGTGGTGGTGGTGCCTCCACGATCGGGGCACGTGGTGCCGGTGGCGGCGGCGGAGGTGGTGGTGCAGTGGTAACAACACGAGGGACAGAAGGAGGAGAAACAAACGACTCAGTACTTGTTGGCACAGAGGGGCGTCGGAAGACAACGGGATCAATGGACGCGGCCGGGCGCACACCTGTAAGTAAAGTTAGGGGTTACAGGCGCCCGGGTTGTTAGGGACAAATTTCAAGTTTTACTGTAGGATTACTGTAGTATTAAATTTTGTGAATTTAGTCAAGAAATGGTTTTTGATAATTAGAACTTTTCGTGCTCATGTTTTAGTTTTGTCAATTATATCGAAAATGCCAAACTTACGAGAGAAGCGAGCACAGTGGATCTCGCATTCCTTGCGGGCAAAGAAGTGGTTGCGGTTACCAGCACAGCCACCATATTGGAAAGGCTCGCATTCGCCACGTTGCTGGTTGAAGTGCCAACGTTCGACAAAGTTCTTACACGGTCCAGGGTCCACAGCTTGGGTGCATTTCTCGCCGAGGTCAGCGATGGTGGCACGAGGACGGGAACTGGGTGGTGGTGGGATAGGGCGTTCTTGTTCGACGCTGTTCGCGACGCCTTGAAGGACGGGCTGGGTGATTTCATTAGCTGAAAAAGTTATCACTGATAAGACAATGTCGTAGATCAAAGCTTAACTCACTCGAAACATGGTTAATCGCAGGCGGTGCCGGAGGTGCGGGAGCAGCCGGCGGAGCTGGGGCAGCTGGTGGGGCGACGAAGACTGGTCGTGGAAGTACTTGCGGTTCATCGACATGCGGAGCTGGAGGTGCTGGCGGTGCCGGAGCACGTTCGATCGGGCGCGGAATGCTGACTTCTGGAGCTGGGGGTGCCGGCGGGGCTGGAGCACGGACCGGAGGCAGGACAGGCGGCAAGACTGGTGGGATGACAGGGCCTTGGCCGGGCATGACCGGGCAGACGCATTCCTTGCAGCCACGACGGTTCGAGAAGATGATGCAGGGCTCGACGCAGAGGGCAACATTGAGTTGAGGGCAGGCCGGGTTCTGGTTGAAGGTTGGCACCATCGGGGGATGAACCGGTGGTGGGCAACTGCAGAAGGGACAGCCTCGGGAGTCATTGACAATCTGGCACCGGTTGGTGTCGCAGTTGGGGGCCGGAGGGCATTGCACACGGTTGCAAGCGGTGCGGCATTCAGCAATAGTGGCAAAGTTGTTGCCATTACCGCCACATCCGCCGTACTCGAAGGGTCGGCACTCATTGGCATCAGCGTCGTAGGCGAAGCGCTGGAAGATGCCGGTACACTCGCCAGCTTCGATAGGGTGCTCGCAAATGTTGTTGGACAGAGTTGTTTCTAAAAACATTGACTTTAGAATCTGTCAAATTCAAAAAAATCGATAAATTAGGATTGCCAAAGCGAGCAACTCATAAACTCAAAAGTCAAAACAAAGGACAAAAGCAATTTACGCAATTCAACGGTGAGCGATTCGGTGACTTCCGGAAGCGGCACAGGCGTCGTAGCAGGCAACTCAAGCTCTTCTGTACCTTTACGCGGGTTACAACGACGACGGCACTCAAGGAGAGTGGCAAAGTTGTTGCCATTACCGCCACAGCCACCATATTGGAATTGACGGCAGTCATTGGCCTTTTTGTCAAAGGCGTAGCGCATGAAGAAGCCAGTGCACTCTCCGACGTCGATGTCGGAATCGCAGACGTTGTTGAGGTCGACTTCGACTTCGGATTTGGCCTTGACGACTGAAAAGTTGGCATTTAATTATGGTGATAAAGGTGGAGATAGTTACCTTCAATGTGGCACAGGCTCAAACATTCCTCTTGCGTGGCGAAATTGTTGCCATTACCACCACAGCCAGTGTAAGTGAAAGTTTCACACTTGCGAAGGTTGTGGTTCCAGCTCCAACGGACGAATTGGCCACCACAGTTGCCACCATCCAGAGGATGCAGGCAACGGTTGGTCGGAAGTTCGACGGTAGTAGTAGTGGGTGCCGGGGTTGTGGTAGTTGGAGGCTGAGTGGGACGGGTACGGACTGGGCGAGTTTGGGAAATCGTTGTAGGGGCTTCGGTGGTCGTTGTTGTCTCTTCAACCGTAGTAGCTTCGGTGACTTCCTCGGTAGTGGTAGTCGGTGCCTCAGTAGTCGTGGTCGTAGTCGGAGCCTCGGTAGTAGTCGTCGGCTTCGTCGCCTCAACACGTTCCGCCGAGCTCGGCGTGGCTGGGACTTCGCTCGAGGTCGAGCTGCCCTTAGTCACTCCGCAAGTCTGCTCACAATCCTCAACCCGGTTGAAGTTGTTATCATTACCCTCGCAACCGCCGTAGAAGAAGTATTTGCACTCGTTGAGTTCCTTGTTGTAGTAGAAACGCAGCTCATAGCGATCACAGGGACCACGCTCCTTCGGCAAGGCACACGCGGCAGCTCCGACGCCACTGGGAAGGGCACCGGCGAGACTCTTTTCAAGATCCGGGCAGCAGATGGAGCTAACACCGACGACATTGCACTTGTAACCAGCAGGGCAGTCAGTTTTGGCACAGTTGACGACACGGCCTTGGGCAGTACGGAGGGGATCCTTGCCCTTGGCACATTTGCCGGCTTCCTTGGCCGGAGCACAACGATGAAGGCAAGCAGCCTCGGTGGGGTAGTTGTTGCCATTACCACCGCAGCCAGAGTAGTAGAACTGTTTGCAGGTCTGGGTTTCTTCATTGAAGAACCAACGAGGGATGGATGAACGGCATGGGCCGATATCGGAACCACCAACACATTCATTGGTACGCGCCGGCGCGGCAGCGATGATTTCCTCGCAGTTGGGCTTGGCATCACCAGGCTTGGTTCTCGAGTTATCGATTTCAATGCCCTCGGCATTGACGCAGAAGCACTCCGACTTGTCTTGCTCACATTGAAGTTGCTGGAATTCGCCGTTGGGGCTGCATTCCGGCACGAAACCACCCTTGATGAGACCCTGGCCCCGAGCATCACGTTGGCGTTGGCACTCGGTCTTCGGGACATCATAGTTGTTGCCAGGGGTGGTGGCTTCATCAGCAGCGGCCGTGGCATACGTGTATTCACCGGAAACATGAGGCTGAAGGGTATCAGCTTCGATTTCCTCGGCAACCGTGGGCTCAACGACGAGGAAGTCGCCTTCCTTCTCGGGGGTCGTTGTCTTCTCAGTTGTCGTGGTCGTTGTGGGCGCTTTGCCGCCGACACAGGCATCTTCACACTCCTCCTTGTAACGGAAGAGCTTCGGCTCGTTCTCATCATCGGTACAATGGCCATACGGGTAGGAGACGCATTCGCCGGCACGGAGATAGTACCGAAGGACGAATTGGGATCGCATCTGTGGGGCGCCATTGACGCTGGGGCATCGGCCACGGAAGGCCTGGCGTTTGCAGGGATCGACATTATCCGCTAAAAGAGGGAACGTAAAAGTGCCAAAATAGGTGATAAGGTAAGCTTACCCGTCAATGCCGCGCCGATCAGGCACAGCGCGACGGCAACGGTCGCCATCCACCGCCTCAACATGATGTGTGAAGGCAAAGTGTGGTGGAAGTGGCGAAATTAGAAAAGTCGAGCGATGACTGAAATGTGAAAGTTGTGAATGACGTTCTGATTAGCCCCGCTAATTACGCAAAGTCTACGCGGATTTAGTGAAGTTTCGGATTCCGGCAGTCAAAAAACACACGCAAACAGCCGGTTGATCTGTCGGCTGACTCTCATCCGACGACCCTAACGTAATCACAGTGCCTCGAGCTCGACGTCAGCCCCTCCGATCGCTCCGCCAAAAAAAAGAAGAGGGGGGATCTTCTCGTATAAGACAGCAGCAGCCACCGTCCGACGGACCGGACCGGCTCGGCTGCCCGTGGCGATCAAGGGGGAGAGCCTCTGACCCAGAAAGGCACTCACACGCGATTTCGCATGGGGGCGATCGTCGTCACAGTCACAGGTATAGACGACGATACGCTACGCGCCGCCTTTACTCTCTCGCGTCTGTTGATGGCTTTTTTGTAATCAACGAAAAGCAAAGCAGTGAGATTCCGATGGTTGTTCTTTCCGATGCGGCGGGGAAAGGCACACAAAAAATCGGGGGTGATGACACCCTGGAGCATGATTCAATCGACTTGCTTTCGGGCGTGGAATGCGTGTTTCGAGCGTTTGAGACGCGCAAAAAACGGGGTTTGTGGATTTTCGATTTTGGAACAAAGCAAACCGTGACCGAGATAGACTGGCGGCGCGCCTTCAGGATACAAAGATGTTTCCGGAAAAATGCCTCTAATGTTTCTTTTTACACATGGGAGAACAGGCATAACAGCTAATCAAACGAAAATGAGTCAACGTTCTCAGCCTGGATTCTCTCTGGTTACTGTAGAAAGTCAAATTTCGAAAAAAAAAGTGAAAACAAATTGTGACAGTCGTCGTTAACACACTTCAGAAACCCCGTGGAAACGCATGAACCGGAAAGAAGTTGCTCGTTCACTTCACGCCGACGTTCTCAGTCTGGGATCAAAAGATACATCTATCCACTTATGTAAATGTTTGCCGTTTTCGGGCGGTTGCCCGATTTCCGCCGATTTCCGTGTTTTGGAATGAATGGATAGATAGATGTTGGGCATAATTGACGTGTGCGATGAGCGAAACTTTCGCTGTTGCGCGCGAAAACGGCGAAATGACAAATGAGGGGCCTGGGGTTGGGATTGGCATTCGGCGCGGCGGAGGCAGAAAGAGATATCGAAGACACGGAGACCTGCGTGAAGACATGAAAAATGGTCCAGCAGTCTGTCTCTGTCGGCAGGCAAAAGTGGTTTATCCGCAGTAATCTCATTTTGAGTGCATGCGCGAAAGATGGTACGGCACCGATTTGGTTGGCATTTACAGCCGATTGATGGCAGAAGGGATGTCGATGGTTGGAGACAGGCGGCGAAGTCACAAAAAAGGTAAGACAAACATGAATCAAGGTCGACGGTGATCGGGTATTGCATTTGAATCGGATTTGGGGGATGGAATGTCGGATCTATCGAATCAAGGGATCAATGAAGGGTGGCATTTTGCATTTTTGAAATCCGATAATGTATAATTCGATTTGGGGTATGCTTATGAAAGTTAGACCGTGAAGAAGCGTAAAATTTAAAAATTGAACAACGTATAAGTCAACAAAGATAAACATGATCAAACATTGGCAGTCAAAGTTTCAAAACCCCCAAAAAGGGCACGTCAATCAAAGCCGAATCGAATTTGATTTCAAAATCGAAGCTAATGTGCATCTGCCAGTCAGTCACCCCAACTACCGACTTCCTTGAAAGTCAAAAAGCACTTCATGAAAAGATCGGGTGTGCCTTCCATGCATGGCGCGCCTACGACCGGGCAGACCGGCCCCCTTTTTCGAAAAACCCCGAAGGCAACACCGAACCGAACCCGCGCCGAGCTCACCACCCTCCTCCGGTCAGTGACCGTGACCTACAACTCCCGAGACACGGAATCCGGTCGCCCCTGACGGCAGCCTGACCGACACTCCCAAAGAAGGCGAGGGGCACACCGGCGACACCACCGGGGGCAGATCGCCTTTATCTGGCACTGATCACGCCGCTTTGCCCTGGACCGGAGCGGGAGAACGAAGAGGTCGTCACGACCATGTACGGACGACGACGGGGACGGATCTGTGCCAGAGGGGTGGAGTGGGGGCATGTGCCTGCAGACTTGACTTGGGAGTTGGAAGTCGAAAATGGGCAGTGGATGGATACGATCAATGTCTCGGGACTAGGAATACTTATGTACCTACCTGGGAGGAGCGGGGGAAAGTCGAACTCGAACTTTTGGAAAAAAGGCAATGAATGCGTCGGGAATGGAATAGGATAGGATAGATTTGTGGAATAGGGTTGACTAATTGACACAGCATGAAGTTGCAGTGAAGGACATTGGGGGAAGAAAAAAGAAAAGGGGTAAAAAACAGTGATTTGACACGGTTAAACTAATTGGATCGTTTTTTTAGGTGAAATTTTTGAATTTGATGGACACTTTGGAGCTTCTATCCTTGTAAAGTGTCTTCATAACATTGTTGTCGACCATTTTGGCACAAAAGTAAAGATTGCCATAAATTCAAACCCCGCGCAAGCCTGGCATTCTGTGCATAATGCAAAGTTGAAAATGTGCGCTGTGTAGGTCAGACAAGACCCCCCTAGTTAGTCGACCGACCCAGGCCACCGACAATCCACTACCTCACTAACTTACTAGCATAACTTGTTATTTTGACTTATAATATTTTACCGCCAAAATGAAAACCTACATTGCCGTAACCAACTCCCTCGAACTTCGAGCCTCTGCCAAACTCGCTGAAACTATCAAAGCCCTAGTTGATCGGCTACTGACAAAGGAACATGTTCTCGTCACATTGGTAAGTTTAACATATAAAAATCAACTTAAAATTTACCATTTTACAACTTATAGCTCGGCATCGAATCCAAAGTCAAAGTCCTTCAAAGCTTTTCCGCGTCCCCGACGGAGGAAACCATCAAAACGTCTATAACCAGGTAAGCCCCGCTTTTTTCAAACCTGTTTTCTTATATAATCCCTTCCCGATCTTCGACTTGCAGCTTATCCGTAACCCCGGCCCCAAAGCTATCCGCCTTGGCCGATTACTTCGATCTCCATGATCACAAAATGGAAGATGGCCACTGCTGGGTCTTCCTGGACATTAACCAATTGCTTCCACGGACCTTCATTTCCCGAGTCCAGCTTAGCTATGTGCTTTTCACCGATTTGAGCGTCTATCCGACGCATTATGCGAAACCGAATTGGAGTCCGTTTGGTGAATCACCTGCGTCACCGTCAAATGTCGACATCGTCGTGGATAATTGTGTATCCGATCTCAAACTAGTGACAACAATCATGATCTCGATGACGAAAGGCTTCGGTTTCGTCGTACACCCGTTTCCGCGCCTACCCCAACGGCTCTTGTTCGATGATCCACAGTTCATGTATCCGGCGAAGCTGAGTCTGATCCCGGAAACGAAGGGTAGCAGTACGATAACAGCGTTACAGTTTATTGCTTTCTTCCCGGATACGGTTTTGAGCACGCTGCAAGCCCGTGGATGTACATATTTTTTGCAGAAAAGTGAGCTAAACTGCCTAAATCAAACTTAAATTTTCATAATTTCGATTTCAGAGGATGATAAAATCGACCAGGAATCCTACAATAACCTCGTTAACCATCTGATAACCAAACAAAAAGTTGCAATCTTCCGTCGAAGTGTGGGTGATTATTTCGTCATGAGACCCTTCAGACGCCCAAACTTGCCTGAATCGGAATTCTTTTTACTTATTGAGTATATCTCGACTTCATCCATCAAATTTGTGGAGTCACAAAACAAGGCAAAACAACTCCCGCAACGAAAGTTCCGGAAACATGTCTTTTCCTACGATACCCATACATCGTTTTCCAACACGGAAAGGACAGAATTAGCCTTAAATCGTGTTGGGAGAATGATCCGACGCGAAACTGATGAAACTATTTTGAAGCGTGAATTGCTTCTTGCCGGTCGACACATGGCAGTTAGCTGCCATAAGGAATTGGGTCTAGCTTTGGCGGGTATGTTGAAGGATTATCTCGAAGCGGGTGGATTCTCGCTAGAAATTCAGCACTTATTTACGGCGCTTTTATCGAAGTTAAACCAGGAAAATGGGATTAAGCACATGGTTGACTACTTGGAGACTATCGTGTCCCAGAGCCGGATCAAAGTTGGAAAATATTGATTGATTTTTGTCATTTTTGTATCTTACAACTTTTTGAATCACTTTTTTCTCCGCATTGTTTGTATCTATTGTAAATCACGTGTGACGGTGTAACATGCATTGCGAGATAAATGGAATCCCATAAAACACGCAACCATCAATGGATGATCTCGAAAAAAAGTAACAATGTCTACCCCTACCGCCCCCGATGAATGTCATTACCTTTTTTTCAACCCATGAATGCATGTTCTTAATGGTTTTGAAACATTTGATCCTTCGCGGCACACACCAGATGACGATGCGATGCCACAATGGTATAACCCTTCGGATCGGATTCGATATGACGGACGCTCGTTTACATTTACACATTACATTCCTGAGCGATTTGTGTGCAGCAATAAAAAAAACCGACGACACCAACGCCAACCGTGCGGTGCTCGGGCTTCAAAATGTCAGCAATCGGTGGCTGCCCGAGTGACCTAGTTCGGCACACTTCTGACGCCTTGAGCTCTGATGCAAACGGGGGCCCCTAAGGGGAAGGGGAAAGACAAAAAAAAAGGAAGAAAGCGGAAAAGAACACCTAAGGCGGGCACGGGACGCGTCCGTAACAGGGTCAATTTGCGCAATCGAGATGGAACTGGGGGCGACCTTCAGGGGGTTTTGACTTGACTTCTGGATTCGGAGGGATGGGTGTCCAAAATGTTGAAGTTTTTTGGTTGGATTTTGCAACTATTCAAAAATCAGTTGTTTATAACTATTATAATCACGACGAAAACATGCGAAAAGACATTCCAGTCGATCACGGCTATCAATCTCCGACAAATCCGACTGCCTATAAGTTAGTCATGACTGCAGTAAGGAAAAACAATCCCTCATCGCTGACGTAGCAGATGGCAGATGCCTTATCAAACGGCCGTGACCTTTTTGCGGGAGTTCGAATAGCACAATAAGTGTGATGGAAGCTGGAATGCCGTATCTAATCTGTACTTTTCGGCAAGTTCCTATATGTCGAGGAATAACATTGTTATTGACAGCCGATTTATTGAGATCCGATTTACTGATTCACATGTGCTTGTCATGATTGATGCCTATATACAAATCGCACTGTTTATTTGAAAGTTTTAACATCTACAAAACTCACGACATTATGATGTTTAAGAAAGATTACAGTAACCAATGTTTAAAGAACAACAACTTGAGTGAAAGAGTGTGTAGGTTTTTGCAAGTCCAATCAATAAATGCAAAATGTGTGTTTAAATTGCACCATGCGCGCTTTTTCATAGGTTCAGTGTGTGCTATTGTTTTTCGACACTATCGACTATTCGGGCACAGTAAACGCAGCTCTAAATAACAAGCTTTCCATCTCATGCGGCGGGAAAACTAACAAAAGTCCCATCTTGTTTATCCTTGTTTCATTACCAAGCATCTCAACCATGCCGTATCCCATCCCCACTCTACCGTACCCCTTCCAAAAACGCCTCCGCAAATTGCTAAAACCTTTCGAAGCATTTACTCTCCAGCTTGCTGCAGGACATTTAGAAGACAACGATTATCTACTTCCAGTTATTTTCTATCGGACAAAGCATCTAACTTTCCGGAAACAAAACAACACTATTGAATTGAAACACACTCATAACGAATTGGATCATAATGGTTCAGATGTGTTTCAACCATTTATCGCATCCTTTTATCACTTGAACATATTAGATCTTTCGCATGAATCCTTCGGTTATGTAAACTTGAAAAACGTGTTCATGTTATTAATCAGAGACTGCATTGCCACTGCCGATTTTCTGAAAACTTTGTCACAGAAAAAGTTAAATCCGACTGATTTGTGCATATATCATTCCGAATTCAATGAACAAAGTGTCAAATGTTCGGAAGTTTTTAAACTTTTTCCGAATGTTCGTATTTGCTGTTTTGATTACTTTAAAGCCCCTGGATGGGTTAAGGATATGGTGGATTACGGTAAAACTATGCTAAAAAGTTGGACTCTTATAAGTGATGATTTTGACAGTTTATTTAGTTTTCAGCCAGAGGAATTGTATCAATTTGTTTGCGTAAGTTAGTTTTTTAGCCAAAGCTGGCTTACACTTTCATTTTCAGGCTCAAAATGAAAACTTCCACATGTGTATATACTATCATGAGAACGGTCAAACTGACGTTTCTGTGATAGAATCTAAAGTATTGCCACTATTTAAAAGATATTTTAGAGAATGTACAAATAGAAAACCATCAATTGTGTTGAATATTGAAAAGAATGGCTTGCATCAATCTACTCATGCTTTTGTTGTGGCATTCAAACAAGTATATCCAACAATAAAATAATAACTTTAATAAAATTTTATTTTCACAGACTTCAAGCATTGGCAAACACTTTCCCCCGTCCCCAGAGCCACTCATTTTGACTAGGCATTTTGTCATCCAATGGCACCCCCTTTGTTTCAGGCACAAACATGTGGAAAAGCATCAAAGCAATGGCAAATAGGGTTCCCATCAGAATATATGCTGCCGGTGGATAGAAGGTGAACGCATGGAAAAATAATGGGGCTATAATCAGTCCAATTCGACCGAATACATGCACTAGGCCGATGGCACCGTTTCGAACTGGAGTCGGAAATACTTCACCAGCGACGACGCCAACAATGATAAAAACGTGGGATGAGAGAGATCCGATGGCTATGACGGCTGCTGTGTGGATTGCTGTTGGTCGGATGTCTGGAAAAAGGAAATATTGGCACTTTGGCTTCTTCGAAAATGGCTGAAACTTCAATCTTACCCCACATAGCGATCAAACTAAAAATAATAGTCAAAACAATAATCAAAAAAGTAGCCGGCTTTCTCCCCACATTCTTATAGTTTATATCCACAACGCCATAAACAATGTTGATAATCCATCGTGACGCACCAATGATAGCCGTATTGATGAAAATATTCCCCGGCAACAACTCCATATTAAACACCACGGCATAATAGCCCAGATAGAAAACCGTGTACATGAAGCACATCGTTAAAATTTGTTTTATCATGGTTGTTGTCAAGAAAACATGATAAAAGTAAAACTTTTTCTTTGATTGTGGGCTCTTTTGATACTCCAGAAATCTTTCATAGTCGTTTTGCATTTCTTCAAGTTCAGCAATATTCAACTCGTCATACTTTTCTATGGTCAAAGTTCGATTCCATCTATGAATTCGCTTGACTACATTGAACGCCTCAACCACTCGACGCTTCTGGAGAAGCCATCGAGGACTTTCCGGGCACCAGATCTGCATGATCAACAGTGCTCCCGTGATGCCAGCACACACTCGGGCCAATGTTCGAAAATCGTGACTTAGCCATGCCAGACCCGCGAAAAGAATGACATTTGGCGAGAAACCAATGAACATGAATCCCCAGATGACGTGTTTCTGGGGGACCATTTCAACAAAGTATGCCGTGTCTACGCTGAAATGTCGATTGGAGTTTGAAAAGGGGGAATTCCGATGACCTTTGTGAAGTTATGAGATTGGAATTTTGGAAATGTGACTTACGTGACTAAATACGACGAAAAAACAGACATAAAAAACATAGCAACAGAATACCAAACCAAATCAGTCGTGAAACTGACCCCTAACAAGCTTCCAAACATGGCAATAATCCCAGCAATCAGGATTTTCTTCCTTCCAAACATATCTGATAACTGGCCCGCAACACATTCACCCACGAATTGACCGATCATCTGAATGGTTGTTGCTCGTTTAACAATGTAAGCAGTGTCACAGTAATAGTTTAATTCTTGTGGCAGTGATACAAAATCGTCATCAAACACAGGTGCGCAGGTGCTTCCATTGTCTTGGAGATATTTTAGGTGTTTGCATTGTTTCGTTGGATGAACATTTTCAAAGGATTCCGGCCCACAAGAGGTTATTCCAGGTAAACGGGCTGAAACTTGGCCAAAGTTTGATTCAAAACAATGATTTAAGAACCAAAATTTGATTAATTACAACGATACAAAAACAAGTTGTTACAAAGTACAACTTGACTCACCGCCAAAAGTTGTGAAGAGAAAGGACGCTGTCAAAACCAGAACCATTAATTGTTGATAAAACATAAAAGGAATGTAAAAGTAGCCAAAATTGATAGTTTCATCGAGGATAGCTTTCTTCTGTGGGGTGTCTGGGGAGTCTGAGGGGTCTGATTTGGGCATTTTGGGGAATGTAAACTTTCTTCGAAATTCACTGTGGCTTTTTATACTTAATATTGACATCTGACATTCAGAACGGCAATGATTCAAAGAAAAATAACTTTCTTATGATTGTATGGGATACTTTTTGATGGAATTTGTTTGCGTAGTTTGTTAGTTTAGAAATTTTGACAGCATTTTTGTGGATTTTTTTGGAGTTTTAATGTTATAATAGAATTTGGCATTTGAAGTTCGAAATTTGGTGAATGGAGCCCTAAAACTTGATTCATGCTCCACCTTCTGCCATAAAGTGATCTTTACTTTCACCCATTTATACGTATTTACGTGCACTTCGATCATTAGACACCTCTATCAAGGCCGACCGGGTCGGGGTTGGCCCCGCTTCTCGTAAAACAATCATCCGCCTTGTCATTCGAAGCCCAAAAATCACGCGTCTCGACGACTGGACTGGCTGACGGCGGCCGTAGGTTTACACTACTCGAGCATGTCTCGCCGACAGGGTTGATTCCTCTCAAGATATATATATAATAGGCATCGGTATGGTATGGGCAAAGCTTGGTTGGGTATGCTGACCCCAGGCCGGTGAGGAGACTGATATTGCGCAGGCGGACCTACTACCCATTCTTTTCCAAGTAACGATCGCCACCGCCACCGTGCATCTATCCGTCCAAAAAGTGAACGCGTACAGTGTCTGGTGTAATCGAAAATTGACTTGACTACCTACTACCGATTTAGTTACTACTACTACTACCCCCATGGATAAGGGTCGCTTTTTTGGCTAGTGTGTTCGATTCATTCCATTCTTTGATCGCGGTTAATAGACTTTTCTGTTGGGTTTTTGTACATTGCCGCCATCATGGTCGAAGAAATCCCGCCACCAGTGCCAGAAACCCTACCCCCAGATGAGGACACTGAAACAGTCTCAATCAACCTCGATGATCCCCCAATCTTCAAAGAACCGCTCCCAGAATCCTCAGAAGCCCCGAAAACTCCGAAAAACCTGGGAGATTACCTTGTTTTCGGATGGTACACAGTTTTTATTTGTGTCATGCATGAATTTGATGTATTGTCTCAGGCTGGTGCATTCACCTATATGGCTCTTGCCGGTTGGTTCATGACCTTCGAAATTAGGTTGAACAACAATTAAAACAATGATCGATTTCAGGACTGTTTCCGGATATTTCCCAATGCGGAAGTCTAAATCTCACAGGGATTGGTCCCGAAGCGAGTTGTGAGGCCATTGAGGCATCGGCAAATGTTTGTGTTCCGCATTATGCCGCGGACAGTTTCAAATCAATGCCGTTGGAAGTATGTTTTTTACGGTTTAGACTTCATTTAAGTAAATTTTGTTTAGTTTGGCTATTATTGTGCCACCAAAAGCCACGTCAAACTCGCAGTATCCTTCCAAATGATTGGCATGCTCCTGGGTGCCACATCCTTCGGCCAATTCAGTGATATGTTCGGGCGCCGACGCTTGCTTCTGATCGGTAGTGCCGGAACAGCCGTCTTCAGCTTGGCTACTTCATTCACACCTAATCTAATGTGGTTTTCCATCACTCAATTCTGCACACTTTTCTTTGCCGGTGGCGTCGGCACTGTCCATACAGTTTTCCTGATGGAAACAGTCCCGAAAGACCACCGATTCTGGATTCATTTGGTCATTGGATTCTCGCCGAATATGATTATTTTCGCCTTTTTGGCATATTTAGCTGGTGATTGGCGCTGGACGGCACGAGTTATCTCAGCCTTGTGTGTGCCACATATCATCTTGCAGTGGATTGGCTTCGAAAGCCCCCGATGGCTTGTTCAGAGCGGTCAATTAGATAAGGCTACAGAGATTTATGAAAAAATCGAAAAATACAATGGCACAGCATCGCCGGAACGAAGCAAATTGTTGAATGAGCTCATCGATGAGGAGCGGATTAAATTAAGTGAGCGAAAAACGGCCAAAAAGTATTACGTTTGGCATACTTTCTACACAAAAGCTATGATTGGCGAAAATTTGACGATGGCATACTGCTTGTGAGTTTCTTTGGTCAAAAAATTGGTTAAAATAGTGAAATTTTACAGACTTGTGTCGGCAATCCTCTACTACGGTCTCGTTTTCAACATGGAGGAACTAGTCGGCTCAGTTTACGCCAACATTGCTTTGCTAGGATTGCTCCGAACCATCTTCGGCTGTATCCTTGGCGCACTTGACTATCTCTGGCCTAAACTTGGTCGAAAGCCGATTTGCATCACTTTTTTGGTTGCCATTTTGGTGGCACTTGCCATTGTTATCCCAGAAAAGCTTGGATGTAAGTTTTCCCACGTTTTTGACCCAAAATACATTCACTTTTTCCAGTCTACACAAACAAGCTAATCCTCAACATCTCCATGCTCAGCGTGACAGCCATGATATCCCAGATCTTTGTCATCGGCTTCCTCGTGACCGGTGAACTCTTCCCAACGCCGATTCGAAATGTTGCCACGAGCTTCCAACAGGTTTTCTCCCGTTTGGGGGTCGTTTTCGCGGCACAATTCTTCGTCATTTTTAACTTCAATCCAGCTGCGCCATACTTTGCCATGGCAGCCCTTGTTATTGGTTTCCTTATCGCATTCGGGACATTTATCCCGGAAACGAAAGGCACACCGCTATCCGATCACATGCCGCCGAAAAGCGCAAAAGCTTGGCACTGGCATAGTGGCAAAACTGCACCGCAGAAGGATGTGGAGAGTTCATTATAATGGGTATTTGCTTATAATATTACGCTTTTTATTAATTTTAATAAACTTTAAACAGTAAAAAATGATGATAAGATCAAACAACCGGTTGAGATAACTTTTTCGAACTCTTGAAAGAATTGCGAAAGATCCGTTCAGACTTGTGTGGCATGTGATCCACGAGAGGGGTCCCTTTTGTTTCGGGAATGAAATGACCAAACAAGATCAATGAAATGACTGTCAAAACAGTGAGAGCAATGTACGGTGCCCCAGGGTAAAACCCGAACAGAAGGAAGAACTGGGGAGCAATGACGACACCGATTCGGGTGAAAAGTTGCTGGAAACTTCCGGCTGAGTTTCGGATTGGCGTTGGAAACAGTTCCCCCGTGATAAGAAAGGCTGTGGGGAAGAGATGGGCCGTCGTGGCACTGCCGAGGATGACGGTCCAGCGTTTTAGGGTCGGGTAGTCGAGGCCTGGAACAAAAATTCTTACATCAGAGTTATGAAATTTCAAAACTTACGAAAAACATCAATCGAAACAACCACAAAAAGCCCGATAGTTATAAAAATCAGGCACCCAATATACCCAATCCGTCTCCCCAGGCTCTGAATCTTGTAATCAGCGACACAAAAAACAATATTGATGAAGTATCGAATACAGCCCAGCACAGCAATATTGACGTAAACACTTCCGACAACCTGTTCAGTGTTGAAGATCAGTGTGTAATACAGAATTGTCGTTGCCAATCTGGAATTTTATCGCTCAATTTTCACTTAATTTGTAAAAAATGGCACCCACAAGCAGTATCCCATGGTCAAATTCTGCAAAACCATTGATTTCGTGTAAAAAGTATGCCAGACATAATACTTTTTGACCTTTGCTTGTTCTTCCAACTTTTTGCGCTCCTCATCAATCAACCCAACCAGTAGAACCTTGCGCTCGTCTGATGCTGTCCCATTAAATTTGTCAATTTTCTCATAGACATTTGTGGCTTCTTCCAGTTTCCCATGTTGGACGAGCCATCGTGGGCTTTCGTGCCCGATAAACTGCAATATAAAATGTGGCACGGATAGAAGGGATATCGCGCGAGCAGTCCATCGCCAATCACCGCACAGATAAGCGATGAAAGCAAAGATTATCATGTTCGGCGAGAATCCAATGGCAATGACGCTCCAGTAGCGGTGCTTTTTTGGCATGCATTCCATGAAGAAGGTTACGTAGATTCTGAAATTGAATGTATTGATTGAATTGACCGCACGGGTGGTATTGATTGTATTCATTGATGAAAGTATAAAACATAGGGTTGAAAAGTGACTTACGCGCCAGTGCCACCGGCAAAAAACAGTGTGCAAAACTGTGCAGCAGCAAAATGATACAAATCATGCGTAAAACTGGTGATAAAACTAAAAATACAGGCCCCAACGGCACCAATAAGCAAAAATCGACGGCGGCCAAACATGTCAGAAAGCTGTCCAAATGATGTGGCCCCAAGCAACATGCCGATCATTTGAAAACTGATAGCTAGTTTTACGTGGCTTTTTGTCGAACAATAGTACCCAAATTCCATCGGCATCGATCGAAATGTGTTCTCAGCGTATTCAGGCACGCAAACATTTCTCGCTGCTTCAACGATATCACAGGTACTCGATGGGGATAATCCTTCCAAATTCATGTTTCCACATTTTGTTATCGACGGAAATAGGCCTGAAATTTGACATAAAACATTTTTTGGGTTTGTATTTCGTAAAATAAGAAAAAAACAAACCAGCAAAAGCCATAAAAGTGTACATCGACGTCATCGGCAGCACATCCAACTCATGTAGTAAGCACATCAGTATTGAATATCGTCCAAATAACAAGTAATCCCCGAGATTACCAATTTTTGAATTCGAATTCGAATTCGAATTTTCTGGACGTTCTTTAGATTTATTCCCATCATTGTCATTATTAGGTACGAGCGACTCCGACTGATTGGTAGACATGCTGAACTTGTTGAATGCGGTTTTAGGCCGTTTGGACCAGCATCCCCCTGCACCAAGACAGGTTGCACTGCAGTTCGAAAAGATGAATTATTGCACTCATTACGTCCGTGGGTATCTTGTTAACCTTCATTTATTCTTACTCGAATCATGTTGAACGAAAAAAAGTGATATATTTTGCTGTTTGTTAACTGATTGACTGTCAATGGTGATCAGTGTCAAATAAATTTGAAACGCGTGATGTCGGTTTGGTTGGATTTGCATTTTACATTGTTACTGTAATGTTTTTACAAAATTTACATATTTTTGGTAAGTTAGATTCAGATGGACAGATGGAGGTGATTCTGATGTTCGAATGTTTCTACACGGATCTCCTGAGTCCGTCAAACCATGAAAATCTACACTTTATTATTGATATTATCATTTATTGGTATTATTTTTTGTGAACAAAAAAATCGATGTCCCTGCTTCGCTGAGGATACCGAATGCCCAAACGTTGAGCATGGCTGGCTTTGTGTCTACACTTTCCAACACACCTTTAATGTCACTTTTCAAGCCAAGGCTGACCCTGCCTTGTCGATGATGATATTGGAGCGTATTTACGGTTGGGACAATGGTGTTGCTTCATTGCAAGACGATTATTTATTGCTTAGTGGAAAGGATGATTTTATTGAAGTATCGTTTTTCGATATTCACGTATGATTTATAATTTTTATTTTTGGCATTTTAGCGCAATGCGGAACTCGTTTATGTTTGTTCAGAATGTGATGAACTCCACAAATTGAATCCGTTTACTGTGGAGCGGTTCCGTGCCCACATCTTAAGCAAGTACATTGTGCGAACGCCATCCTTTTTCATTCAAACAATGCGTTACGACAGGGAAACTGGCATTGAATTTTATCCTATCATGAAGAATGACTCAGCAGTAAGATTTTACGATACAACCGATGGATGTTATGGCAAATACGCATCTAAGGTACGAATTTACTAATTTTTGGCACTAAAAACCGCCCCCTTTTAGCCCCGCCTCTTCTATCGGCCCAGTTTTAAAAATCAGACCGTCTGTCTCATCGAATATACGATGAGAATGTGGGAAGGCGAAGTTTTTACGCACTTTGAACACATCAACGATGGTCTACTCTCCAAAGAACCAAGCTATGGCATTTCACACATGTTGAAGTATGGTCCCAGATGTCGGGCCATTATAAATGGCGCTTATGAAAATTTGATAGTAGTTATCAGTTGCGTTTGCACGACACGTGCTTGTGTTGAAATGTTTGATGAAAAACAAGAAGGATTCTTTTGTCTCAATGGAGCCGTGTTTGATTTTGATGCCAATGGTAACATAACCGCGTATGTACGTGAGGAATGGCTTGTAAGTTTGATGTTTTTTTAAAGCTACGCCCTTTTTGAAACCACGCCCTTTTTTGAAACCACGCCCTTTTTGAAACCACGCCCTTTTTTGAAACCACGCCCTTTTTTAAAACCACGCCCTTTTTGAAGCCACGCCCTTTTTGAAGCCACGCCTTTTTTAAAGCCACGCCCTTTTTTGAAACCACGCCTTTTTTAAAACCACGCCCTTTTTAAAGCCACGCCCTTTTTTGAAACCACGCCTTTTTTGAAATCACGCCCTTTTTTGAAACCACGCCCTTTTTTGAAACCACGCCCTTTTTTGAAACCACGCCCTTTTTTGAAACCACGCCCTATTTGAAACCACGCCCTTTTTGAAGCCACGCCCTTTTTCGAAGTCACGCTTTTTTACCACTTTTTCATGGTTTCTTTTTATCATGACACTATTATCGTCTTTGTTTCCAGAAAGCCGCCGATACCAAACGTTGCGTAGTTCAAGTGATTGCCACCCCCCAAAACAAAACTGTAATATTCAGCGCACTTCCTCAGCCTCAGTTTCCATCATCTGATGAGGCTTATGTTAACATAACTTCAACCAACACTGCGACGCTTGATGATGATGATCCACCAAAATTGGATGGCAATGTGACAATGACTTTTTATGAAGATGAGCAACATGATTTGAGGCATGTGTACGATGTTGTTGTAAGTTGCTGAATATGCGTTTTTTGTCCGTTTTCAATGAACGAAACTTCCAGCATTTCGCCTTGGTAAATGAGTATCTCGGTGAATTCATTTCCACGAACACCTGTGCATACGAGAACTTTCTCCAGGGTGAACGATTTGCTCATGATTATGTGAATGATTTTCCGTGTTTTTACTACTTCTCCATTTTCGCTAAGAAGCTTATGTACCCGGTTCCAACGCTCAATGCCTACCCGGTGCGATTCGTTACGGTGGATAATATTAATGTTACTGTTTTCGTCGACGCTGAACGACTGCCAGAACATGTTAGTCGTGAATACGGTGTTTATGCCGCGATTGAGTCTAAACAGCGTTGGGATAACACTACAATGCCAACAGAAGAGACACTGGATCGATTGAAGAGGTTTTTCTCCCTCTGTCCGAAGAACATCAACGAGACGCATATTGAATTGAACCATCCGAGTAGCATCTATATTTGTGGCATTTTCATTCAGGGAATTACGTGGAAAGGAAAGGGTGTGAATCTTGGATGGCGACCGAATAAGGTTTATTTCAAGCCATTGGAGCAGAAAGTAAGTTTTAACTGGGCCAACCAATGTCATCAATGATAAAAACAAGAAATTTAGGACCTCTATGAGTGGAATCTGGACCATAAAGTAAACCGAGTCCAATGTGCCTTCAACAAGGAAAAAATCCTAACAATGTGCACCTGCGCGGCGGAATTGGGTGACTGTCACGAGTATGAGTATTTCGCGAGGCTTCATATTGCCAGATATTCAACTTTGAATGTAAGCTTCACCCATTTTGCTACCAAAAACCGAATAACTTTCAGGAAAACATCCCACAATCACGACATTCTTGGGGCTTCGATCACCTGCGTGCCTGGAAGCGTAAATATTTCAAAGAAGACCGACTGAAGACAGTACTAGACTGATGTGAATTTATATATAATATGCGCTTTTACTGTTTACTTTTTCGTTAGAATCTAAATATTTGAGTCCAAAAAGTGTTTATCAAACAATCTCCACCCTTTTCAACGCGCATTTGTTTCCCTTTCTTCCCCTTTTTTTTCGTGGACTGGTGACACACTATTTTTGTATTGTCGCCCAACGTCACTCACAATCATTTATAGATTACACCTTGCAAAAGGCGATCAAATGAACCCCACCCCATTTTGAAGTGATGATTTCACATTCATATCATTGACCTCGCCTGGTCAATCGCTTTTTTATTTTTTTTTTTCAATGATGTCAAATATCCGAAATATAGATCAGGATAAAGGGGATCTGATCTGTCATTCGCGCGATATTATTTGTTCCCTTCCCATCGTTGTCGTGACAGTCATTTTTTATATTTTTATGGGGTGTTTGATGTCATTCAATATTGTCACCACGAGTTACACGATCGCCGATGAAATCCAACTTGTTTAATGTGCTTCACGGTTCGTCGCGACGATTCGGGGCCGCCAGGTTGGGAAAGTTTTGTACTTAAGTTGGCCTCGAAGCGTGTCACAGGTAGTCGGAATGGGTGTAATCTACGATCGCGACGAGGACCTTCGGGGGTGTCAGTCGATCTCGATCTTACTGGGCTGGAGGCCGAAACATTGAAGCGGTGAAGCTTTTCGGGCGGCGGTTGCTTTGCCTTGTTTTGGTCCGTCTCGTCAAAACAGACGTGTCGTCGTGTTTATTGACATTTGGAAGGGGACGTGTTTTGTTTGTGGTCAATCAGATGGACATTCTGGTCATCTGATAAGGATTTTATGGGGTTATGTCTTTGTAACTACGTCAGTCAATTCGATAGTCGATAATGTCAAGCGTGATTCATTGTGTAAGTAAGCTGTAAGCCAGTCAATGTGAAGTGTTTCCATGACAAAATGTCTGTGGTCCATGCTGGAATGAGTAAGCTTACGTTTCGTTTCAAATTTCATAAGCTTTTGTTTCGAAATGTGAAACCGTGAAACACCTTGTCTAGAACAACCAAACGTGTTGCCATGGCTCGTGATTCTCTTCCGGTTCCGGAACCAAACAGCCGATGCGATTGTTGAACCCCAGAGGCCCTCGAAAAACCGAAGCGAGGTGCAACCCGACGTAAAGCTTGCTGTCATGAATGTGTACATAAGCTTTAACAGTGGGGAAGCCAACCTGCGCCAGCCAGCTGACTAGACGGCCGATCTATTCTTCCTTGCCCACCACACCTGTATTACTACTACCCAGGTTAGCCGTGACAGTGACATTGTGTCGCTCTTGCCGACGGTTATGTCTTTGCGCAGGCAGCCCAGCATGCGGAAGCGCGCCTCACCTTCCTTCCGACCACACACAAAACATACATGCACCAAAGTAACAGCCATCCCATGTGGCAAACGACAGCCGAAAGTCCGCCAGCGATGTGGATGGAGGGTGGAAAAAAGAGCAATACAGCCAGCCCCAGTCGCCCCAGGGTGTTCTCGGCAGCCGCCAGCCCCAGCGCAATCTATATGTAGACATTCGTGACTCAACCCCCCACCCTCCTCGCCGACCACGTTCATTTTCATTTCGTTTCATTTCGATGTTGTCTAGAAACAGCCCATCCGAACGAACGTATGGATTCACTTTTCGACGGTCTTGAAGCCATGGCGACTCTATGCTTCAAAGTTTGCATTTATTTAGAGCCTTTTTGACACGGAACGACTGCCTCTGTTTATCCCCCATCCATCAAATCCATCCCCACACATCCAGCGCATATTGATCGAAAGCCCCATCGAGCTGCCCCTCCGTGTTTCGATATCCATCCCCACTTCGCGCAACTTATATTTATTCACCCCAAATCCAATTTCCAGCCAAATGAACTTGACTACGGGTGCCCTGCAATGGGCTTGTCGATACTGCACCTATCAAAACACAGCCTCGACGGCACAATGCCAAGCTTGTGGCGGTGAAAATCGACGAATGAAGCCAAAGAGTGGTGTTTTCTCGAAACGTGAGCACTTTTACTCCAAATTTGACCTTTCTTATCAGCCCTATTTTCAGTTCAACAACTTTCCCTCTCCAACGCTGCCCATTTTATCGACCAAGCCGTGGATGCCTTCAAACCCCGTCCAGAACCCGTCCGTACCGTGGTTCAACTCTCTTCGGAGTGGCTGTGCCCCACCTGTCAGCGACCCAACCCTTCCGATTATCATTTTTGCGCCAATTGTGGAGGCGATAAGATCATAGGTGCGTTTTTTGTGCACTTTGTCTCGCAATAGGCCTCCATCTTCCCGACTATCCCTACTCGGTCGCAACATTGCTCAGCACGTGCCTCATTGGCTCAGTGGCAGAGCGTCTGTCTAGTAAACAGAAGGTCGCTGGTTCGATTCCAGCATGAGGCAGCATAACTTTTTGACTTTTTTGATGAATGTTATCAGTTTTTTAGATTCTCGGTTATCCGGAAGCACTTGGCAATGCCATCGATGCCAACTTCAACAACCCTCAGCTCCGTTTGATTTTATTTGTCCCCTATGCCGGAAGAAATCGCCCCAGGCAATGTACATGCCAACATCGATCAGTGCCCCCGCCATTGCTCCAACAACAACAGCAACAGCACCAGGGCTACCAGTTTCCGATGATGCGAAAACCATCGACGCAGCTTACAATCGCGTCATGGAATATTGCCGAGCGCACAATCAACCCTTCATCGATGATTCATTCCCGCATTCAGCCCGAAGCATTGGTGATTTTTCACGGCTCGAACGCAAGGATGTCCAGATTGTTTGGCTACGTCCCGCCGAGATCTACACAAAAGATGGCCGTGTTTCGCCGTGGAAAGTGTTCGCGAATCCGAAACCGACCGACATTGAACAGGGGCTGCTCGGCAATTGTTGGTTGCTATCAGCACTGGCCGTGATAGCGGAACGGACCGAAATATTGGAACGAATTGTGCTAACGAAAACCTACAACCATCACGGCGTGTATAAAATACGACTTTGCGTCGATGGCTTGTGGCAAACCGTCCTCGTCGATGACTTCTTCCCGTGCCATAAGCGGTCCAAGTCAATGGTTTTCGCGGTGGGACGCAATAATCAACTTTGGGTTTCATTGATTGAAAAGGCATTGGCAAAGATTTATGGAAATTATGCGGCACTGAAGGCTGGAAGAACTTATGAGGGGCTAGCTACATTGACAGGAGCCCCATGTGAGCACATTGACCTCGAAGTCGATTTGAATAACTCAACCGAAGCAACGGCACAGGCATTGGATCTAATCTGGGGGCGGTTGTTGAGTGCCAAAGAAGCGAACTTTCTCATGGGTGGATCGTGTGGAGCTGGACGGCGGCAAGTTAGTGATGAAGAATACACCCGAGTTGGACTCATGACACGGCACGCTTATTCGATTCTCGATGTTCGGCAACATGGCCCACATAAGCTGCTCCGATTACGAAATCCATGGGGCACGTTCACCTGGAAAGGTGAATGGAGTCTCGGATGGCCGGGTTGGAATGATTCATTGAAGATGGCACTTGGGTATGAAGCGACTCGGCGACAAACTGGCACTTTTTGGATGCCGTTCGAGAGATTTGTTCAGTTTTTCGATAGTGTGGAGCTGGCCCATGTCAAGGATGGCTTTGGTTGGACGAGTCAGCGATTTCCGTTGGATCTTTCATGGATTTCGCCGAAGGTTGTTACTTTTACGGTGACGGAATCGACGGAAATTTGTTTCACACTTTTCCAACGACTCGCGAGAACGTCCGTTGATCAGGCTGATATCGTGTTGCTTGTCCACCGGATTGATCCCGCTACTGGCCTGCCCGGTGAACTTGTGATTCGATCGGGACGGCGATGTTTGCCATCGGTGAGGACGGAGGATCATTTCTTTGAAACGGGGCAATACATGGTTGTTGCGATGTCACTTGCCGGTTTTGTCGATGCAAAAGTACTTCCGGCTACTATTGTGATTCATAGTGGGAAGCGTCTTGTATGCCAGATGGAGCCAATCGTGCCGGAAGCGTTACGAGTTTCATTGGTCCAGATGAGCCTGAAGGAAGGCACTGCAATCGAGTACCTGCCGAACGTGAAGCTCTATCAAATCAGTCATAACTTCAGCGGGTTGCTTTTGATGATTGATAATTTGCACCATCATCAGTGTGTTCAGGTTAGTGTTTGATACATTGTCGTACCGATCGTACCGTACTCGTCGTGCCGGTACGAGATTGTACTCCGTACCGGTACGGTACAGTACACAAAGGTGTCCAAACACATCCTAATATAACTGATAGTCATCAATCACCGTTTTCAGGTCAAAGCCGACTGCCACAAATCGGAAAACGTCCTCAGTTCCCGAGGCGATCTCGTCGTCGCGGATTGCATCCCTCCCCTACATCGACAAATCGTTCTCGTCCTCACTCATTGTGAACCATCCCAACCCTTCGTCGTTCAGCATCAACTCAATCAACGGTTAACAAAAACGGCGAAACTCGGCGATTTTGCCCTGTTTTCGCCGGATTCACAAAATTGGCCCCTTATCAATGCTGCCCAGGCGGCAACACTACATGGACCACGTGCGCTTTATCTGTGATTTTTGAACATTAGAACTTTCAGCTACTGTAAGCATAACGGGTTGTATCATACATACTTTGGTGATATGAATAAACAGCATTTTCGATTTGAACAGGATGTCACGTCACGGGCATTGTTTTCATTAGCGGCCGAACAAAACACATATCGGGGATAAAGCGCTTTGCCAAGTGATTTGGAGATACTTTTATCTCGCCATGCAGTTGCATTTGTTTCAGTTCTTTCTTATTCTTTTGTCTTTCAACTTCGGAAGTGCCCATTTCCCAGAATTCCGCGCAGATGCCGCTTCAGTCGACGTCGAAACGTTGATCGATGCCATTGGACTTCAGAAATGTGTCCGAACTTGCGTCAATCCTCTCATCGACGAAATTCACAATGCCATGGCCATGGAAAACACGGTTGACAACTATCCAAACTTGTGTGCCGTCTTTATCAATGCATCAAGTTGCATTGAAGCGGCTAAATGCTCTGGTGCCGCTCGGATTTATCGAATTGTGACGAGTGGAATTGAAAATCTATGTACGCGGAAACAAAATTTCTTTGAGAGGCATCACGACTGTTTGAAGACTCATATCGATGAAAAGGCTAACTGTAAACCTCCATCTTTGATCTAAATCTTCAAAGTAAGTTTACAATTTCAGATTGTGATGCCAAATGTAACTTTATCAGCTCCATCGCCAAGGTTTCCAAAAATCTTGAAGTCAAATTCTATGCCAAGATTGGTGGTCGACCGCTACCAATGTTACTAAAGATTGGTGGCATCTGTGAAGCCGCTCACTGCTTTTTACCGTGCTTCAGGGATGCTATGAATAATGTTTGCAAGCGATCTGGCGGCATGATTGTTGTAAGTTTTTGCTGTGATAGTTATGCAGAATTTGACAGAAAGTCAGTTTTAGGACGGTCTTCTTCGCCCCTTCCACTATCTCGCCGCATTTCTCGATGAAAGTGGACCGGTCGTGCAGCGAATGCTGCAAAACAGCATGCCGAAAACGTGCACCTTTTTGACAGACGAAGCTATTTTGAAGCAGATTCGAAAAGGAGAAAAACCAGCAGGGTCAAAAGATATGAATTCAATGGTTCGAATGGTCCAACCAATTCTTTGATAAAAACCAAAAAAACATTTGTAAAGTTAAATTTATTCTGTTTTTACGACATTCAATAAACAACCATGAGAATCTGATTCGGAGTGAAGTTCAATTTTCGGTTCAACTGCCGATGGCGGTTGGCCTTTACCCGGAGTGGAAGCACTCATTTTCTTAACTCGCGCTTGAGCTGCATTTGTCGCTCTCTGCGAATATTGTTCAGCTTTCTGATATCGGTCTTGCCATACTTTCTTCATTCTTTTTCTGAAAAGAAGTGAAAATTAATAAAATGAGGCAATAAGAAGGTTGAAACGTACGATTTCTCGGGATCAACGATTTGCTTGGGCTTGCCTTGGCTTGCTTTCGGTGGCGGTGGGGGCGACGCAGCTTTAGCTTCGAGTCTAGCCTTCTTCAACTGTTTGCACCATTTTCGTCGGCCAGCTTGCATCTTTTTGATGGTCTCTTCGGAAGGTCTCTCTCGAGTTCGCTTCGTTCTCGGCATAGTTGATGGATATAACGATTGAAGTTAAAACACTTTGAAGAGTGCCCGAAAGGCGTGAAGTTTTACGATGTTGAACAGTTTCGTCAAAAATGTGCGCGAAGTGAAGAAAAAAGGTGTTGGCATTTGTAACACAACATCCACAAACACTCGGTCAACGTTATCGAAGTGTGCAACTTTTATATATATTTTTTCGACATTTCCGCTTTGATTGTTGTCATTTTCGCGACAACGTTGCCTGTTTATGAAGCTTTCAAGATGATACCTCTCCCAAACCGTCCCATTAGCCGCCACTATCGTTACAATCACTTTTCAGATCCTCCACCGTCATGTCATTCTCCTTCCGATCTCTAACAGCTGATCTCCAATACCGCCTCCGTGAACTGTGTTCTCCAACCGAAGCCTTTCATCTCCAAATCGCTGCCGCTGGTATCAATAATTACGTGCTTCCACTTCAAAAAGTGACATTCCTCGTGAAACTTTTTGCCGGAACTGACGACGTGTATTACACAGGCGAAGACATATTCTTCAACTACACCCCCGACAAAGAGCATATGATTGAAGTCGACCTTGTGCCAAACGAAATTGTTGAAGTCACATCTACTTTTACATTGTATAGAGCAGAGCAGGTGGATATGTTTCAATTTTGGGACGACTTGATTATCAAAGCGACAATCTTCGAAATAGAGGAAACCAATGTATCTTTGGATATTCTTGAACAAGCTGTTTGTCAGTTTAAAAAGCCAATCACCACATTCCGTGCCCATGACTGCACCTTTTATCCTACTTTTATCCAACTGTTTGATGTTATGCCCCACCTGGAGAAAATCTACTTCTGGCAGACGCCAATCAACTCGGACTGGGAGAACGATATGGTGAAGCTTGGCAAAACTGATCTTCGAATCCTTAATGTTTCAGTTTCATCGGCTGTTGGTCTTCGCGATTTAAAGTATGATGTTATCAAGAAGCTTTTTGAAGTAAGTTTCGTTCATTATCTTTTCTGTCGACATAAATAATGAACATTATTTCAGATCCAAGGCTCCAGTTTTCTGTGCCTTATTATGTGCGAAACTTATATTACGTACCATGATGGATTTTTCGATTTTGTGAAGCCTTATTTTGTTCAAAAAGAGACTTCTGCGTTGGAAAACGAACTTCTGTTTCGGACAACATCGGGACATTTTTATTTTAGCCCTTCTCAGGATGATGGTGTCGTGCAGTAAGGCTGGACCTTCATCTGTGTTTATCTGTTATGTTTTCTGTTCATGTTTGTTGAGTTTGTTGATTTGACACCCAAATACCCGTTTATTGCAGTTATCATAAATGTTTACAATCATTCACCACATTCAGCTTTCTCTTTCAACTTTCTACTGATTGGAATCGGCATTGAGTGTGCCGGGACGATCCAATCCGCTTGGCATATCAACATTTGACGTGATTCGAATAACTCTGCGACGTGGGAGGTGAAAAGGGCATCGACCCGGTTGATATCGTCGTCCTGGATGAATAAACTTCCACCAATTACGACTGTGCCCATTCCGGGAACGTTTTTGGCGATGACCGACACGGAATCGGTCGTCGGTCCGGGGGTTGACACTAATACCGTATTCGAACTGCAGAGAATCATCTCACGTCGATGCCTGATGGCATTATCACTGATTTGGTTGCCATCAACGGTCCAAGCGCCTATGATCAGTGAAGTTGTGGGGAATAGAGCGAGGTTGCCGATAAATTGTGGCTGTAATGACGTGACAACTGTATAATTGAAGGTTGTATCGGAGATGGATTTTTGTTGGAGAGCAGCTCGGAGTTCCGAATGTTGCGACGGCAATCCAGTGTTAACAACAATACTGCATGGGCCATCTTGGAGATGAACCACTGTAGCCGGCGCGGAGTAAGTTATAGATTTGCCGAAGTTTGGCAGAAAGTGCCCTGAGGCGAGTAAGGATAAAACTGGGCCATTGGCAGTGATGATGGGAGAATTTTGGGGTTTGTTGAGAATGGATTTATGCTTTGACTTTGCGACGACGATGATTGATCTTGATGGGCCGGGCTTGTAGACTTTTGGCGGTTTTGGGTATGCCATTGTTGGTGGAAGTGTCGTTGACTCCGTTGATGGAGGCGTTGATGGAACCGTTGATGGACGGGTCGCGAACTGTGACGACGCAGGTTTCAAATCAACATTATTTACCGACTTGATAAGCTTCATCGGTGGCAATGTGACCGGAAGCTTTTCTTCATATTCCAAATCCTCATAAGCAGCATCATCCGCTTCAAAAAACGCTGATAACGGCGTAGTCCGCTTATCTTCCTCCATTTTTTCATACAATTTTGCAAATTTAGCCAAATCGTTATGCAATTTTTGCCAATGGGTTAATATCGGTGGGGCTCCAGTCAATATTTCATACAGTAACTCCGGAGTGCCACAACAAACGAAAAAGCCATTTTCCATGGGTTGACATTTAGCGCTATGACCACCGGCTAGGCGTTGACACGGGTCTGGTGTGCCCTGAAACTACCAATTTACAGAATTTTCAAAAACAATAAAGTGCCTACATAAGGCCCGAGAAGGCAATACATCAAATCCAGCGACTGTCGATACCGTAACTGCGTCAATCCACGGTCACATGCTTGTATGCCATTGTCAAAAACGATGAAAGCCATCAACAAAAGTGTAAATTTCTTCATAGCAACCTTAAATTTTCAAACTTCTAAAAAACAGGAATTCACTTTCAACTTTTAAAAGTGCAATCCAAAGATGCGCATAGCCAAAACGCCCGATGTTCTAAAACAACCGGAAAGAAAAAAAAGGACAGATCGGACACCCCTAACATTGAAACAATGTTTGGACAACGAGAAGCGCTTCATTCGATTCAAGGGGTACATAAAGCTGGAGGGTGTCACCCCTCCCCTCATTCGATCGAATGAATGAATGAAACAAGCCGTGTTGACACCCGGGAGGCGGAAAAGCGCGATCGAAAGAAGGCGCAAAACAAAGGAAATATGAATGTGTGGGATTTGGCGGCTTTGCGGAAACACGAAACATAAGCGGGGGATCAAAGGCTTCAATTGGAACTTTATTGAAGCCGGGTAACTCTTTCCGGTTGAGTTTTCGTGTCGTGGATACTTTTTTGGGTAAAAATGCTCAAAGTAGCCAACAAAGATTGAAAAAGTAAACCATCGCAAACCTATCCATACCCAACTCTTCGAAATCACTGCTTATCCGCCCACTTGAGAGCCCCTATCGACCACAATTCAATCTTGTTTTTTGGCCCATTGTATCGGTACCCCCTCTCGAGGAGAGACAAATCCGATAGCCCCTAACAATACACGTGCGTCTAAGCTAGTGTCGTTTGCACGATGTTTCACGTAAAGCCATTTTCAATCTTTGTGATGACCAAAGTTTGAATCCCGTCCCGAATGCCCTAAAGGCACAGTAGGTTTCATCAAAGCAACAAAAGCAAAGCAAGTACATTCATTGAATGCAAGCGCAAGCTTTCGGGAGGGGTGACTGACTAACAGTAACAAAACCCAAAGTCCATCACATAAACACACATAAAAAACGGGTTGTTCTACCTTGTCTCGGATAGCCCCTGAGGGGGACCGACGAGAAGAAGCGTTTTTTTCGGCTTCGAGGGAGACATTGCGCACGCGTAGCAAAGGTTTGAAGCTAACTCTCAACGAAATTCGATAGGTGGAAGTCCTTAGGGGATTGCGTGTCGAAAATGTTGGAGTAGGAACCGGTACAGGTAAACGGGGGGGCTTCCGGCTAATGTCGACACAATGAGCTTTGTCAGTCATGTAAGCCTGATAAAGGGTGCTTTATTTATAAATAGGGAAGCTCATTTAATCGAATCGTGATGAGATAAATGAGATTATCTGATTGGGGATCCATTGCAAAACATTCATTACAAAAATTCGTTAATTACTTCGCAAAGAAGTGGAACCTGGGGTAATGGGCTTCTTTGGGGGCTTTTCTTTCTTCTGTTGTTCGAGCTTCTTCCATTCGTGGGCCTTCATTTGTTCCAGTTCTGGGAGGTAGCCGAGAAGTTCAGCCAGTTTGCGGCATCCGTCATCGGCACTGCTTTGGTAGAAGACGTCACTGAAAAGAAAACCTTCAAAAAACTATTTGAAGAAAGTAAACCGTACCGTTTATTGCCATTCTTCTTGTGATACCGCAAATGCTTCCCACCAACCGGTTCCAAATTTATCAACAGCCTTGGGATATGCTTCTTCACAGCCTCGACAACCCCGGCAACCGGATAAACAACCAGCGATGTACCCATAATGATAAGCAAATCACAGGCATCGAAATCACTGCCAACATTCTCGTAAAACGCCAATGGTAAATTCTCGCCGAAGAAGACGATATCCGGCTTGACGACACCGGTCTTGCATTTGGGGCACATTGCGACGAGGTCTGTGGCTTTGTAGAAGTGATCTGGAAAGACATTACAGTTAATGATAAATTAGTAGTCACAAAATCTCACCAATCATCCACTGCTGATCATACTTCGCCCGGCAAAGGGCATTTTGACACGTATTTGTGTAATGTGATCCATGAGCCGTGATAACCTTATCCGGCGGCGTTCCGGCCAAATATTCCAGAGTATCAATATTTTGGGTGTAAATCCGTCGAACATGGCCTTTTTCAGTCATGAGGCGCATAAAATAATGGGCAAGCGTCGGTTTGGCATCGGAGAGAAACAGATCTTTGGCCAGATCAAAAAATGGAATCGGATCTTCCTTGAAAAGGTCGATACTGAAGATCATTTCGGGCGCAGGGAGATTATACTTGGCAAGGTTGTCATAGAGGCCGGTTCCTGGAATTCAAAGATTGCAGTTAACAAATTAAAAAATATATAAAAACATACCAGGTGTTCGAAAATCTGGAATCCCAGCTGAGGTAGAAATGCCAGCACCGACCATAAAGATAACATTCTTCGGATTGTAGGTCTGGATGTAGTCGGCAATGCCATCAATAGAGAATGATTTGAGTCCACCAACTAAAAAACGTGAAGATTTTTAACATGAATAATTTTTTTAATAAAAAATATATAAAAATACCTCTCCGGTTTCGATTCCTCCTCCTTCGTTTTTTAATTTTAAAAAGCTGCGAAATAATATCAAAGTTTAAAATGGATCTCGGGCCAGCTGTTAACAGTAAGCCTTGGACGAGTCTCTCGCAAGATGCCGACGTTGAAGGGATCATTGCCGGTGGCAATACTTGCGCGAAAGAAAAAAGTGCGAGCCAGCGGTTGCAAGAAAAGCGAAAGCGACGGGGGAGTTCTTACAACGAAATAAGCAAACATCAGCGATGTAAATTTGCGCAGCCGAAGACATTTCATTTCATGCCCATCGACTTTATATATTTTTAGCCAATTTTGCCGTGAAATTTTATCAAAAAGATTGCAAAAGCAACTTACTAGGCTTCGGGGACACATCATCTTTCAAAGCTGCCTCAAAACTCGAAACAAGCCGGCTATAAACGTCGTCAGATCGTGAATCCGACAATGTTTCGCTTTTCGGAGGTGACTTGGATGGTTTCGACGGTGATGGCTTTGACGACGATGGCTTGGATGTTGAAGGGGCTTCGGCCGCTGGTTTCTCTTGCACTTCTGGAGCAGGTGCTGACGACGACGATTGGGTCGGTTCGGTCGGAGACGCCGGCTTCACGTCGTCCTTCTTCGCGTCGTCTTTCTTTGATGATTTCGACTTGTTGTGGTTGTTCTTTTTCGACATGGCTGAAATTGGTCGAGATGCTTGAGATCGATGTAAGCACATAGATAACGCGAAAGGACAGTTTGAAGAAAACGGAATTTGGATAGAACAAAACGTGTTCCCACAAACAATGCGTAAAACCGTTTAGAAAAACAAGTTTTGCATGTTAACGCTTTGAATGCATATCAAATGAGTCAGCTGATAGGTCCGCTATTAGACGATGCATGACAGTTACGTGCCGAAAGTTGTCAAAGGTCAAACATGCTGTTGCAAGGGTCACGCTTCACACGTGATCCGTGTAACATTGTTGTTGTTGACTTTGTCAACTTACTGACCGTTCGCGGCGAGAGTTCATTTGGGACAATAAAGTTCGCACTTTTTTGATTCCAAAAATTTTGCATAACCAGTTGTTGAACTCATTTTGAAGTACAAAAACAAAGCCTCTCTCTCACAGTAACAGAGGACACAGCCACAAAGATGTCCTTCAAAGTCGCGATTCTGATGTGCGCCCTCATCGGATTCACAGTATCCGCGCCGGTTCAAACAACACCTGGACTTTACGAGAGTGGCACATGGGGTTTCAACATTTCCCGCGGATACATTACATCGGTCAATGGTGCTCGACTGTCGGAGGCTGTGGATCAAGTACTTCGTCAACATCTTCATGTAGAGTAGCCTTCAGATACACATTTTTACTACAGTTTTATTGCTTGTATTGAAATTATAAAAATATTATACATTTTAACGAAACTCTAATACACAACGTGACCTTTTACATTCGATCATGATCACTGAACTGTTCGTGTAACAAAATATTACAGTTTGGGGGGTTTATTCACAAAAGCATGAATGACAGTAAACAGTTTTTGTTATTTTCACTAAATAAGCATTCAAAATAGTCATAATTCAGTTATTTTAAGAATGCCCCAGTTCAAAGCCAATTAGTTGCAAAACACACGGAAACATGCATCCAAAAATACATGACCACCGCTCAGCTGTCAACGACGTTGATAACCTTGTCGAAGCGTGAGAAAAACAGTGTTCTCGCGGGTACTTTGCAGCCATTGACAATGTTGAGAGGCCATAAAACTCAGGAGATGTCCATTTTTGAACCTTGAATCTGCATACCGAGTACACGAGAACCGTTATCAACCAAAATCACGACAAGATGCATTAGAGCATTAGAATCGGATTGGTTGGTACCAATGAACTTTGCTACCTGATCACTTTGGGTGTTTTTGGGTCTTACAGTACTTTTACGCGTGTACATGGCACATGTTAGAGGCAAATTTCAATGAAAACATAGGTATAATAGTAATCATGAGTCAATATGAATGTACTCTGCTGTTTCTGTTTAGCTTGTTACATTGTAAACTTTGCCAGTTCCAGCTATTTGTTGGCATTCCCAATGCCATATGACAAGTTTATAAGTGAAACTACCCCCCCCCCCCCCCACTTCCAGGTCAAAAAGCCATAAAAACGACTCAATGCACTTTCCAAACTTGGCCTTGGCCCCACTAATGCATGCTTTGCAGTTTCCTGAATTTCAACGCTTTCGCCTAGTTCCTGTCGGTAGCACCTTTGCCACCGCTCATCCCCGGCTTATCAGCACCCCCTTTCTGCAAACAACTGCTGCCTGTCTCGACCGACGGTCAGGCTCGTAGTCCTTGGGGCCGTTTTCGCTTGTAACCGAAAGTGCGATAAATCAGCTTGTACGTGCTTGTCGTTGTCGTCGTCCAGCCAGCGTCTGATGTCTGTGGTGGGCGCCACCGGACCGACCGACACTACGACCCCATGCCACGGGGACTGCTGCTGTGATTTGATTCGGAAAGGGCGGTTCCACCAAAAACAAAACACCTCTAAAAAGCGCTTCCCATCGCTAAACACATTATTTTGCGGAGCCACTGGCTTTCGATTTGCCATTTGATTCGACCAGTGGGGGCTGGTTTGTCGCTTTTGTTGGGAGAAATCGATTAGGAATTTGATTTTCTGTAAAAATAAGTGTTGAAATATGGCAGATTGGAGGACAATATCTGTGGTCGGTGTACTTCTTACTGTATTTGTGACCTCAGGGGTTTGGATTGGCGTAAGTTTTGCTCTTTTCAAATCGAAATGCTCAAAATTAGTTTTCAGGCATATTACGTCGGCATTAAGCCCAAAAACACCGACACAGTAACCTATTATAACAACACTATCATCACTAATCCCGATTCCCCCGGAAATTCCGACCCAGAATGCACAGATTCCTGCGAGTAAGTCAAAATCCACAGTACTTCCCCCATTTTTAAAGAAACAGAAGCCCAAATCTGTCAATCATCCTTTTCACCCATTTCAATGCTTCCGAAAACTGATAAGCGCCGGCCGTCTTTGTCTCCCTCCGCCAATCTCCCCTGTTTGACATGCATAATCCCCTCTATTCTACAGTTATTTTTGATACATGCCCCCACGTGTTCAGTCCTTCTTATCACACTGATGTTGATCAACGGTTGCCTTGTTGCAGTTTCCGTTGCCCCCTTAAAACGTGTGCATTCTTATTTGGGGGAGATAACAAAACAATTAAAATCACTCACATTCACGGATATGGTATTTGGCAATGGCGAGAGTTTACGAGCAACATAGTTTAGCCTTTGCTCTGTTTGCTTTGGCTACTACGCGCAAAGTTCAATTGTGCAAGGCGGAGACGTCAATTTAGCCGCGCCTACGCCTTTTCGGGTGCATGTCGGCGCTTATCAGCTTGTCAAATCGCTTAATCAAGTTGCTACTGATTGTCTGAATCATGTATTGTCTGATATAACTGAAAACTAATTTTTTCAGTTTCCACATTGCTGAAAGCATTCCATGGGGTTTGACCTACAAAAACGGCAAAGTCCACAATGCGACACATTTGTTATGGCTGGAAATGATCAACAATGCCAAAGAAAGCATCCACATCGCAAATTATTACTGGTCTTTGAATTATACTGACACTGGAGACGGTTTTGATGTGAATGATCCGTCAGTTGAGCCGGGACTTGCCGTGTTTAGGGCACTCATTGCCGCAGGGCAGAGAAATGTGAGCATTAAAATCGCTCAAAATGCGCAGTACGGTGGCTATGCGGAATCACTCTATCTGGAACAGAATGCCGGCGCTGAAGTTCGGTCGCTAAACTTTTCGAACTGGTACAATGGCGGCGTTTTGCACACAAAGGCTATCATTGTCGATGGGAAGCATTACTATGTTGGAAGTGCCAATATTGATTGGAGGTCGTTGACTCAGGTTTGTCGAATTCTTTAATTTTGATAACTTTGATGCCAATTTCGGCGTTTCAGGTCAAAGAACTCGGTGCCGCCGTCTTCAACTGCCCATGCCTCACCGCCGATATCGACAAAATCTTCCAAGTCTACTGGCACATGGGTGTCCCTCACCAACCCATCCCATCCTCCTGGCCATCATCCTTTGCCACGAGCTTCAATTCCGGCAATCCTCAAATTGCCAAACTCAACAATGAACCAAACATGGCATATTTCTCTGTTTCTCCTCCAGGCTTCTTAGCCCAAGGCCGTGAAGGCGACATTGAAGCCCTGATCCGCGTCATTGACACTGCCAAAACTTTCGTCAACATTGCCGTCATGGACTATGCCCCGACAACCCTCTACAGTAAGCCCAATCACTACTGGCCCATCATCGATGACGCATTCCGTCGGGCGGCCTTCGATCGTGGCGTCCATGTCAAACTGCTCATGTCTCGATGGAATCATACTTACACTGAATTCTATTCCTACCTCTATTCCCTCCAAAGTCTTAATGCCAGTCTATCCCATGGATCTATCGACGTGAAGTTGTTCGTCGTCCCAGAATACAATATCAGCGTGCCATACAGTCGGGTCAATCACAACAAATACATGGTATCCGACACTACGGCGTTCATCGGCACAAGCAACTGGTCCGGTGATTACTTCATTAGTACGGCGGGGATCAGTATGATCATCCAGGGCACTGATGCCACGACGAAATCTAAAGTTGTCACCGATATACAGAACGTGTTTTGGCGGGATTGGGACAGTGAACATAGTCATTCCATCTATGAATATGACATTCGGGGGAATCCAAGGCCGACATAATGCGCCTTTCTTGTAAATAAACTTGTTTGATTTTGTTTTCGAAGCGATTTATTTATCGTCGGAACTAAGTAAAAAAGCTATGAAATCGAATTGATTTGAATCGATCGATGGTGGTTTTTGGATTAGAAACGAGATGTTTTTGAGATCTTTGGGTTGGTTGGATGTTGTTGGTGTTGGTTGGTTGATGTTTCGCGGGAGAGCGAGCAATGTTGTTGAATGCTATGTTGTTATGAGACGGATCTGCAGTAGCTTTGGGGGAGAGATAACGCAGAAGCAGTCTGGACTAGCTGGAGTTTAGAGAAAAGAAGGCTTTTCGTTGTAAAGCGGGATGGTTTGGACAGATTTTGGAAGAAAGGATGGATGGAAGTTAGTATTCCTCGCCCTCTTCGGCATTTTCTTCCATCGAATCAACGCCGACCTCTTCGTAATCCTTCTCAAGAGCGGCAAGATCTTCGCGAGCTTCGCTGAATTCACCTTCTTCCATGCCTTCACCGACGTACCAGTGGACGAAGGCGCGCTTAGCGTACATGAGATCGAATCTGGAAACATGTGGATTCAAAAAAGTTTCAAAAAATGCTAAAAATCGATAATTTTAAGAATTGAACCAAATTTTTTTTAATCTTTGTGCAAAATTTTGGATGAAGATTATTTGATCATAAAAGAAAAACTCACTTATGATCCAATCGAGCCCAAGCCTCAGCAATGGCCGTCGTATTGCTCAACATGCAGACAGCCCGTGGCACTTTGGCCAAATCACCGCCAGGAACCACGGTCGGAGGCTGATAGTTGATGCCAACCTTGAAACCGGTCGGACACCAGTCGACGAATTGGATCGAACGCTTGGTCTTGATGCTGGCAATGGCAGCGTTGACATCCTTTGGCACGACATCGCCACGGAAGAGCAAGCAGACGGCCATGTATTTACCATGGCGGGGGTCGCATTTGACCATCTGGTTGTTTGGCTCGAAGCACATGTTGGTAATCTCGCCAACACTGAGTTGTTCATGGTAGGCCTTTTCGGCGGAAATAACGGGGGAGAATGTGGCCAAGGGGAAGTGGATACGCGGATATGGGACCAAATTGGTTTGGAACTCGGTCAAATCGACGTTGAGGGCGCCATCGAAGCGAAGGGATGCCGTGATGGAGCTGACGATTTGGCCGATGAGTCGGTTCAAGTTGGTGTAGCTCGGGCGTTCGATGTCGAGATTACGGCGGCAAATGTCGTAGATGGCTTCATTGTCGACCATGAAGCTGCAATCGGAGTGCTCCAAGGTCGTGTGAGTGGTCAGGATGGAGTTGTACGGCTCGACGACGGCAGTCGAGACTTGGGGAGCGGGGTAGACGCTGAATTCGAGCTTGGCTTTCTTGCCGTAATCGACGGAAAGACGTTCCATCAAGAGGGACGTGAATCCGGAGCCAGTGCCACCACCAAATGAGTGGAAGACCAAGAAGCCCTGCAGGCCAGTGCAGTTATCAGCGAGACGACGGACACGGTCAAGGGTGATGTCGATGATCTCTTTGCCGATGGTGTAATGCCCTCGGGCATAGTTGTTTGCGGCATCTTCCTTGCCGGTGATGAGTTGTTCCGGATGGAAGAGGCTGCGATAAGTGCCGGTTCGGATCTCATCTAAAAACACAAATTTGCTTATTTTGCACTTTTAAATCCTCAAAAAACAAGTTTTATGCCACTTTTAAAGTGCCAATCTCCCACGACAAAGCCCCAAATAGACCCCATGTTGCGCTCTAACCCTCACTTTTACGATTGTGCCCTGCAGGCTTCACGGCCCCCACCTCGGGGGTTAAATTGGAAAACCCATTGCAAGCCATAGACATCCCTTTTGCAGATGCACTTCCCCTCCGACCCAAAATGCCGAAATGGTCACCCTCGGCCATGGCAGGGCGGACGGTCGGCAGAAGCAACCCAAAAACCAATGAATGACAAAGCGCCTTTGAAAGGGATGCGGAAAATGCTGCCCGTCCCCGATGAGCCTCAAGGCTCATCTCATCGTATCGCGTGCCATGCGCGACTTTCACTGACTGAAATAGTGAAAGAGCGTCTGTCTGCCCATGTTTGGGGTGATGGTGGCATTAAGCCCCTATACCAAGGACTGTCGGCACTGTTGAAGGCCCAGACATAATGCATTTTAAATTGTGCCGAAGAAAGGCAAAAAACGAAGGAGCTATTATCGAAAAAAATGGGGTTGGAGGGGGTCAAAAAGTTGCTGGCTTCTTCAAAAGTGCCAAAAGTTGCAAAAAATTTACCGATAACAGTGGGCTCCAAATCAATCATGACGGCACGCGGCACGTGGCGACCATTTCCGGTTTCGGAGAAGAACGTCGTGAAGGAGTCATCGCCGCCACCGAGTGACTTGTCCGATGGCATCTGACCATCGGGTTGGATGCCGTGCTCCAGGCAGTAGAGCTCCCAACAGGCATTTCCTAAAAATAGACAATTTTCGTTGTGAGACAACTTTTTTTGAAAATTGTTTACCGATTTGGACGCCAGCCTGGCCGATGTGGATTGAAATGACTTCACGCTAAAAAAAAATTCATTATCAGAACTATTCCAGACAGAAATAGCCATCTAAGCATACCATTTCGAAACAGTTTTACTCAGCCGAGGAAGAAGGCTAGCTAGCAGGCAGTAATGAATCCCTCTCTCCGCAGCAGCTGCGGCGCAATGACCTAAAAATTGAACTCGCTGTTTATAAGACTGTCTCGGAAGGCAAAGGCAGGCAGCCTCGGTTTGCCGATAACAGGCTAGCTAGGCTGCAGTGCCCTTTGGCTCCAGGCTCTCCACGAAACAAAGAACATGATGCCATCAACAAAGAGGGGAACGAACAGAACAACCAACCCGACTTGACTGACTGTGCAGTCTGCAGCAAGCATCCGACGAGACTGCCGAAATGGCACGGCCAAGTATGGATGGAAGGCGGAGACGACCCCCAGGCCTTGAAGGCTGGTGGCTCCTCCCGGGAACTGACGGGGGGCACTTTCGGAAGGACCGTTTTCGTTGTCGTTCCCCTTGTTCGATAGATAGATATATATGGCCGGCGGGACTGCACTGGGCCGACGTAAAATTGAGGCAAGAGAGAGGGTCGGCTCGGTTCGGCATGGATGAGCCAAGCTCTCTCCGGGTGGGGCACATTCTCGATTCTCAGTGACAGTGAAAGTTTTTTCGTTTTCCTCGGCGCTTTTATTTCGACTGTAATATGTTGGGAATTGAGGGATGAATAAGCAATGCTGTGACAATGGCCTTCATGTCAAAGGGCCAGTGATAAAAGTTGGATTTGACTACACTTTGGATAATTGGCAGCACCTACAGTACCATAGTTATCGTTTTTAAGTGTTTTTCGTTGTTTCACAGTTGCAAATTCCCTCAAAAACAACACAATCCCTAAAAATAAGGTTGCCTCAACGCAAATAGGCAGCCCGAAGAATCCATCAACGATAAGCAGCTTTCTTTTTCGCGCGCGCCGAGGACCGAGAATCTCGCACGCGTGTCCATCGATGACCCCAGGCCCTGGGTTGCGCAACCATCACCTTCATCAACCTCATCATCATCACCGAGAGGAAGCATGAGTACTCGGGTCTCCACCGCCGCCGGCTGGCTCCTACCTAGAGTCTGCAGTGCGTTTGTTTTATTTTTATGGTCAAAGGCCCTGAGGCAAGCAACACTGTGATGATGAGTTTTCCATCCAGGGAGCCCAAGCCTAGGCCTAGGGGCGCCCCGCGTTTTTGCGAGCCGTTTTCGCAATGAAGCAAGGCAAGCACAAGCAAACAAAACAAATTAGTGTGTCTCAACTACTTAACCCTCCCATTTTCGGGTCGTCGTCATCGTCATCGTCACCAAGATAGGTAAAGATTTTCGAAAAAGGTATCTTCAAGAGGGGTAGAGACGACTGATGGCTGCGATTGACGATTAGGGTGAGACTGCAAATGTCCAAAGATAGTGACACTCAGAAGCCCCTGAGTGATCAGATCATCCGGGGGACGCCAGGCAGGAGGGGATGGATTTACGCACGGATTTGGGTTGACAGGGAGAAGCCGAGGGTTAACGTGTCGAAAGATGAGGGTGATCATCGTCTGAAGAAGGATTGAGTAATGAAAGTGATCAATCTGAATCCGATGGGGTGGATTTTTGGATCAAAAAGAACAAAAAATTAGCAAAAGAGTTTCTACAGTATGCCTGGGTCCCTGGGGTCCTCGAAACTGCGAAATTCCAATCTTTAAAGAAGGACTACATCATTAAGTACCCGTGTTTCGCAAAGTTACACTCATCCATGTTCCTTGGGATACTTCAAGTTCAAAATTCCGATTGGAATGTCCCTTTTTGACTTTTGTCACTTTTGAAAAGCTACTTGTACCGCTACCCCTCAAGGCTTAACGGATATGCACCTCAAACCCCAAGACGACTTCCATTGTTGCAAACTGAATCCTCATTTCAATCAACACAAACAACAAGCCCCCAGTAAGCCAGTGCAATCCGTTTTTCAACCATGACCATGAACTGTCGCTTCTTTTTCGCATACTTTATTCGGAAGGTATCACATACAATAAAAACTAACCTTCATCCCATCCTGCGCGGGTCTCCCGAGACAGTCGGCTGAATTAAAGCCCGCGATTTCGGAAGCGGCGTCGGAACCCGCGACCCTGAACTTCATGAACGGGACGGATGACGAATCAGTCCCTTTTTTAAGGCTATTGTACATTCTTTTTCCACTTTTGTGTCTGTTGTCTCTATTTTGAACCTTAATCAAAAGTATGAATCTCTTCGATAAATTTATTCAAAGCGGGAGAGGAAGCTAATCCGTCTACCCTTTTGACGATTCGCACCCATGGATGCAAGCCAACAAGCCCGATGGAATCTTTATTTCATTCCCCTCCACAATGAAAGATTTGGAACACAAAATCGCATGGAAGTCGTCGTCGGGTTGCCTTGAGGCTATTGTATTGTCATGTTGTGCTCGCCTCCTTTGCATTTGGGGGTCAAAAAAGCGCGACCGATGACCGGAGGTAACTTACCCATTGTGTTGCAATCACGAGAGCCGGGAAAGAAAGCAAAGAAAGCCCGCAAAAGAATAAGTATTGCAAGGGAGGATAAAAAATGAACGGTATTGGGATGCGGAAAAAGGAGAACCGGGAACATCCAGAAGTTCAAGGGTTGATTTCAGACAGAGGGTAACTGGATTATGATGCATCATGAATTCATGGGTTGAAAGGAGACAGAAAGTCAAAGATAACTTGAAAAGGATGATGAATTTTGATGTCTTAAAAGTGTTTACAGTGGTCGGAGACTATAAACAATTTCTCTGTTTTGGTGTTGAAGGTCCAAATTAGAATTTTTGAAAACGTGGGTCTCGGCACGAAAACAATGATTTGTTGGAAAACTGTGCTTTTCGTGATTAGTCATTGTAAAACTGTTTCAAATGTGTTCAGTTTTGCTATAACTTTCAGAATATCTGACACATTACGCAATTTGAGGTCTTGCAACGAAAATTGCGTAAATTTGGAAAAACAAAAAAAAATTCGATTTCTCAAAGTTGAAAATGTGTGACAAGAAACCTCAAAAATAATTTTCAAGCGAAGTCTGGGTGAATCGTTTTCACTGTTTCTCGAACTTCCTGAAATCCCCTTTCAAAATCACTCCTCAAAATCCCCCTGCGTCATCCACATTCCTTCCCCCCTCTCGTCCAGACACCCCATCATGATTCAGAATCAACCTGCCCTCTCATGTAGATGTGCTAGAAGCCTTAATTGCCCCTGAGATAAGTACGCAGACACTCGTTCAGCTCAGTTATTTCTTACTTAGTTAGAGCCTTGAGGCGAGGCTTTACCCGTGCTTGTCCCCCTCCACCTTTCTCTCCACTTGGGTCTCACTTTTTTTGTGCGTGCGCAAGCCGCAGGCCCTGGGGCGATCTCCCCCTTTTTTGGGGAACAAGGGAAGACGAACGACCAAGGAGCCTAGGAGAATGTGGGGACGGACGGGGGCTTACTTCATTCTCGATTCTCGAATCAGACGAACGAAAGTGGGTTGGCCTTGGCCCCTCCGGGCTCGTGGCGGCGCCGCAGGACCTTCTGAACGTCACTCATTTTTTTTTTGTTCAGTAGATCGGTTTCCAGCCCCGACGACCGGGGGGCTGGCAACAAGGGGGAGCCCTGGAGGGGGGAGGGAGGGTGAGGTATATAAGCTGTGTGATCATGGTTCAACGAAATTAGTCCAATCACAAATTACTTCGGCTTCGACTTCAGCTTCGGGTCGAGGTGATTCGAGTGGTTTGGGGTTGTCTGGGTTGTTGAGGTTGTTCGTTATCGGTTTTGGGTTCTGTTACAGTATACCTTTATAGGTTTACTGTAGTTTCAGTTGATCATGTTTTGAAAATTTAACTTTTTGTACGATTGCGATTGTATAATGACCTAGCCTTTACGCAATATCGCATTTCACATGTTACAGCTTTGTTGAAATCGGCTTTTTCGCCCGAGTTGATACCCCCACTCCCGTTGCCCCCCGCGCTCATCCTACATCTACAGTGTATGCGTATCGGCGCTCAGTTTCAACTAATCAGTCAACCCTCGCGAGTTTCCCTCGCAAAACCCCCCTCCTATAAAGGAATTAAGCCGTTTAAGCGCCCTCTGCGTGTATTTCGCTTTTTCTATCTTTCATCTATCCAAGCCACCTCGAGGCAAAGACGCTGCTGATCCCGCCTCACTACGATCACCACCAAAGGCAGGAGAAGGAGAGGGGGGACGCTGCTTGCGTGCTTGCTTCTTCGCCGGGGTCCGATCAGCCGGTGGCTAACCAGCCCAGCCACCTAGCCCAGCCACTTTACATACCTTAACGGGAGCGTCCAGCGCATTTTGACGGGCGCGTCTCCAACCCACACGGCGCTACAGCTACAGGCAGCCGTCAGTAGAGACCCCCTTAGGCCTTGTTTTACCTATTTTCAAGTGTGGTCAAGTCGAACCTACACACTCCTTAACCCATAGTATGCTTGCGCACCCCCTTTGAGCTCTTGTCCGGTGTGTGTACATGTTGTAAATGTGTTGTCGATGAGAGTGAAGAGCCTCCACCAACTAACCCGACGACTGGCCGGTGGTCATCTTCTTCCAGTGGTCAGTCAAGTCAGTCTTTCTTCGATCCCGCTTTCCTGGGAGCCTCGTGGCTACCTCTTTTTTCCGTTTATCCCCCACAAACAACACACAGATCCGATCCGCGATGACACGAGACGAGACCAAAAACAAGCTTCTATACATACCATACATGCTCACCTCACCCGTCTTCAAAAGGACTAACCCCTCCTTGCTCATGCGAAGTAGCAAGTAGCAGTTTTTTGGGCTGACTATCTACCCCTCGAGGGGGCAGACTGATCTGATCCTTGTCCTCTGTCCTCCCATCTTCCTTCGCGACGACCCTTCTCCCTTTTCAAGAGACAAGATTATCGGGATTTGTGTTCTCGGAGGAGCCACCTAAAAAAGTGCTGTCGACCTCCACCTCCGAACTTGCTTACTATTGCCATTGGAACAATCTCCATTGAATCCGTTCCCCCATTGCAGAGCTCTCTTGCTGGGTTCACTTCACTGTATCCAGCCGACGAACCATCCTTCGGCGCTCCATCAAGCTTCCATCAGTACAACTTTCCTACAGATATGCGTTGCCTCGGGCTATTCGTTGTTGGGCTTCTGGCCATTGCCAATGCCGTCGCGGAGGATCCTGCCACGACTGAAGCGCCAGCTACAACTACCACTACAGCTCAGGTAATCGATAGTTTGCTGCTTTTTCGGTTTTGTAGTCCTAATTGAGGAATTTGACCATCCACTCGCAGCACTTTTTACGCATTTACTTTTTTCGAGCAAAAGTGCGTGTGGATGCAAAATGATGAGAGCGGCTTCGATGCGCGTGATAAATCCGCTCTGCGCAAGCACGTATGCTAACAAACAACACTCCCGTCCGTTAGCGAAAGACAATAGACTAAAAAATGATTGTGACTTTGAAGTTAAAAAAGTCAATTTTCAGCCCGACGAAGCTACAACCAACTCCAGCAAGGTTCTAATCCGTGCCAAGCGTCAATGCTGCTACCAAGCTCAGACTTCGTGCTGCCCGCAGGTTGTCCAACAACAACAGCGTCCTATTATCGTCCAGCAGCCCCAGCAGATCATCCAACAACAGCCTCAACAGAGCCAATGCAACTGCAATGCGCTCCAGAATCAGGTCGCTCAATGCGATTGTGCCGGTATTCGTCAGAGCCAGTGCGGTTGTGCCCCGGCTGCGACTGGCTGTAACTGTCCTGCCTTGCAGCAACAGTACTCTTCCTGTGGTTGTGGCGCTCTCACCTATCAGGTCACCTGCAGCACTTGCAATGGCCAACAGGTTTCGCAGCCTCAAGTTCTTCAGAACGGACAGCAATTGCAGTTCCTCCTGGTCCCTCAACAGGCCCAGCAGCAGCAAAACAGCAACTGTGCCCCGGCATGCCAGCCTTCATGCTCGCCTTCCTGCACTAACAACAACAACCAGCAGCAGCAAGTCATGATCGTCCAGCCCCAACAGCAACAGCAGCAATGTGCTCAGCAGTGCATGCCCGCCTGCCAACCCAGCTGTGTCAAGCAGGCTTGCCAGAGCTCGTGCCAACCTATGTGCTCCCCTAGCTGCACCAACAGCGGTAACAACAACAACAACAACCGTGTTGTCGTGATCCAGCCTAACCGTATCCGCCAGCAGATGAACAATAACAACAACAACAACCAGAAGCAATGCACCCAGCAATGCATGCCTGCCTGCCAACCCAGCTGCATCCAACAAGCTTGCCCTCAGGCCTGCCAGCCCATGTGCACCCCACAATGCGTCCAACAACAGCAGCAACAGATCGTCGTGATGCCGAACCAACAGCCTCAACAACCCCAACAACAATGCGCTCAACAGTGCATGCCGGCGTGCCAGGATAGCTGTGTCCAGCAAGCCTGTGTTCCGGCCTGCCAGCCATTGTGTGATAATCAGTGCGTTTCGCAGCAACAGGTAAGACCCTAGAGTACTCGAACTATCTAACGAATCGGATTCAGGTCGTCGTCGCCCCTCAGCAAGACAACTGCCCCAGCGCCTGCCAACCCGCTTGCACTCCATCATGCACCCAGCAGTATTCCGTCTGCCAACAAGCTTGCCAGCCTTCGTGCCAGAGCACCTGCAACAGCGAACCTCAATGCACTCAATCCTGCCAATCCAGCTGTGAATCCACTTGCCTCCAGCAAGCTCAACCCGCCATCATCGTGAACACGCCGGCTCCGATCCAGCAGAACTGTGCCCCGGTCTGCCAGCCTACCTGCACTCCTCAATGCACCCAACAACAGCAGATCTGTGCTGCCGCTTGTGAGCCTTCGTGCCAGACGTCCTGCCAGAACAATGTTCAATGCGTGAAGTTGTGCCAGCCCAGCTGTGAATCTAGCTGCATGCAGCAGGCTCAGCAGGTGAGTTGATCATCTTCACCTTCACGAAGCCTAGATTCCTAAAAATGCCATTTCAGCAAGTCGTTGTCGTCAAGCAGAACAGCAACAACAACTGCCCTCAGGCCTGCCAACCCCAATGCACCCCTCAATGCACGCAACAACAGAACATCTGCGTCCAAGCCTGCCAGCCTGCGTGCCAATCTAGCTGCAACTCTAATGCTCAGTGCTATCAGTCGTGCCAGAACTCCTGCGAGCAGTCTTGTGCCCAACAGGCCCAACAAGCTCAGATCCAAATCCAAATCACGGCCCAGCAGATCCCTACCCAGCAGCAACCGCAACAGATTGGCCAGGGATGTGGATCGCCATGCGCTGTAAGTTGCTTTCAAGACTTACAGCTACGGTAAATCCCTAATCGATCAACTTTCAGCCCGCTCAAACCGTCTCCCAATGCGTCCCGCAATGCCAGCCCAGCTGCCAGCCCTCATGCACGAACCGCTACCGCAGCTACGTCCAGCCCGCAGCGATCACCTTCTGCCCGCAACAGAACACGTGCGCTTGCGGGTCCGGCTACACCCAGTGCATGCAAGGCATCTGTTGCCTGCGTAAGCGTCATCGTGTCGCTCGTACCCTCAAGATGAACGATGATGCCGAAGAGGTCGTCGCTTCGACCACCACTTCCGCCGCGCCGAGCTCCACTGAAGCCGCCACCACCATCGCCGCCTCTACCGACGCTGCCCCGACCACTGAAGCCGCCGCCGCCACCTCCACTGCCGCGGCATCCTCCTCGACCGAAGCTGCTCCTACTTCAACCTCATCCTCAACGACCACTTCGGACTAATCACTTCCGATTCCCGACTCTTTGCCGTGTACTGTCGGCACTCCCAAAACAACAAAAACACTGCCATAGATTCCAGAGCAATGTCCTCTCTCTCTAATCCTCTCTCATAACTAATTATATGCCCGGTCGGCCCCCAGAAATCATTGCTCCAGATTGGTTATTAACTTAACTTTCTCAACCTAATTTATTAATTTATACGAAATTCTCTAAAAACCCAGAACCCTTCCAAGAAACGGTAGTAATTTCTTGGCGTCGTCTCAGTCATGCAAGTCTATACAGTTACTCGGCCTCTGTGGGGGTACTCTTACAAACGTCTTTCAGTGATTATAAGTTATTATTTGCGATGAATGTCAAATTCAAAGCGTGGTTGTTAATAAAATTGAAATGAGTTCAAACTGGGTTTCTGCGGAAAAAGCAAAATGATGAAAAACTGATCCAAGCTGTTTTTGACTGAAGAACAAAAACTATAACAGGCTTGAATGTTACAACACCGTCCCTGTGAAATGTACAACGTAGGTTAAAGTCATTTTTAGCTTTTTTTAAAAGCAATTAACGCAATTCGAAATCAAAAACCGATGCGTTGAATGCTGCGTCAAAAGCAGAGTAACCCGTGTAAAAACTGAACCACACTTAGTGCCAACTGAAGCACACTGTAACTGTCACCAATGATAGTAAATATTTTGGAGAACTGAACCAAAAACCGATGAGATCTTCGGCGTCAAAGCGGATAAGCTTCAAAGATCACAAAGTTCGAGAATGCAGCAAAGTGCAAGGAAAACCAGCTCTCCTTCAATGGTGCGCCATGGCTCGTTCGTGTCAAAACCATTGACTCGCACAATACATCTTACTATCAACGTGTGCGTCATTCTTCAAAAGCCAAACCATTGGCTATCGTCCATTGAATTCTCTCTTCACAGCTACCTAAAAGATCAAACGTTCGTAGTTTGTTTCCAGACGTTTTTCACGGACTTCAATGATTTCAACACAGTCTTTTCGACTGCCCCACCAGTCAGTCCTCATTGATTGTCGATCAAAATGTTGCGAAGTAAATTCAAGAGGATCTTCGCCGGTGTTTCGGTCACTCTTACGACGGGAATCGCCGGGACATCGTTGTATTTTCTCCACAAAAATGACTACGACATCCAGCATTTTGGGGCTGTCCGATTTGCTCGGGCTGGACTGACTGTAAGATTTTGAATTTTACCTTTTCAAAGTTAATGAGATTCTTTCAGGCCGGTGAAATCATCGTCGACTACAAATGGAATCTTATGGGACTCACTTCTGGCTCCCAAGAATATGCCAAAGCCATGAAAGCGGCTCATCAACGCGGAGCCGATCGGATACTGGATTTGTGCAAAGCTAATGGGGGCGTTTTTATCAAGGTTTGTTACATTTATAAGAACGTTGGCATCGTTAAAGTTGGAAATTCCAGGTCGGACAGCATGTCGCAGCTTTGCAGTATCTCCTACCCGATGAATACACATCAACACTGTCCGTTTTGCATTCAAAAGCGCCGGAATCGGATTTAGATGAGGTGAAAGGTGTTGTGAGGGATAGTTTAGGGAAAGATGTAAGTCAATTTTAATTTTTCTTTAAATTTTATATATAAAATCCTTCAGCTCGACGAAATCTTCTCCTCCTTCGACCCTCAACCCGTCGGTGTCGCTTCCCTGGCTCAAGTCCACCCAGCTATCCTTCGGTCAACCGGTGAGAAAGTCGCTGTCAAAATCCAGCACCCCAGAGTGAAAGCCCGATCCATTGTCGACATTGCCACCATGGAATTCTTCGTTCGAGTTGCCGCTGCTGTCTTCCCCGACTTCAAGCTCATGTGGCTCGTCGATGAAGTCAAACGCAATCTCCCCATCGAATTGGATTTCATCCATGAAGCGTCCAATGCCGATCGAGTCCGTCGAATGTTCGATCATCTACCCTACCTCAAAGTACCGACCATCTATTCCGACTACTGCAGCGACAAAGTTTTAACGATGGAATTCCTGGAAGGGGCTCAAGTCAATGATTTGGAGTACTACCATCAAAATGGAATCGACCCTGTCGATGTGTGCCGTAAACTAGGACGCCTATACTCCGAAATGATCTTCATCAATGGGTATGTCCATTGTGATCCACATCCAGGCAATGTTCTCGTCCGCAAGGACCCAAAAACATCAAACACCGAGATAGTGTTGCTAGATCACGGGTTGTACTCAACACTTCCTGATGACTTCCGCATTGATTACTGCAATCTGTGGAACGCGTTGTTGAAGCCCGACAAGGCAGAGATCAAAGTGAGTTATCATTTTTATTACCCTACATAACTCTCACCTCTCAAACTGTCAACTCGACCGTTCCCACCTTCAGAGGCGGATGAAAAACTATAAACCGTCTATCATTTTCCAGCGAATCTGCACCAAGATGAATGTCGGTGAGCTTTACGATCTCTTCGCTTGTATTGTAACATCGCGATCCTGGGAATCCGTCACCGAAGGCGTCCATCGTGTCAAGCAGACGAAACAAGAAGTGACGCACATCCAGGAATTTGCTGCTTCTCTAATCCCTCAAATTAGCCAAGTTCTCGATCGAATGCCGAGACACATGCTTCTGATTTTGAAAACTAATGACTTGCTTCGTGCCATTGAGCGAAGTCTCGGCGCTTCAACCCGGAAAGAATCCTTCCTCGAAATGGCACGCTGCTGTGCGTGGGCACGATACCGCTTCAAGGAACATCTAAACAAAAGCTTTACTGCCCATATCTTCCACACTTTCCGGTTATACTGGACCCTGTTGAAAATTAAGCTTGCAACGTGGTATTACACTGTTCAAGCGATTTTGGTCCCTGAAGTGCCATCTAGAGAGAGAATTCTGTCTTAAAAGTGCAATTAGCTTAATTAAATAAAAGAGATTTGTCATTTATGAAGTTATTCTCGACCAGATTATCAAATTTGAAAGCTTATTTACAGTAATTAAAGGAGGAATCAGTGTCAGTTGAAGAAGACAGTTACATGGTTGCTGGCACCTTCGGCAATCCGAATTCATCGACGAGAACATCGTTGCTGACCTTATCCTTGGCACCGGGTTCGCGGCTCGGGATGCCGGGCGTGCTGAGAGCTTCATCCAGGAAGCTGCTATCGTTATCCATGACGAGTTCATCGCCAAGAGCATTGAGTTCAGCTTCGAGATCGGTTTCATCGATGTCAGGAGTGTCGTATTGTCGGGACAATGCATCCTGGACTTCGTTGTTGAGGTCAAGCATGTCTTCCATCTCGTCTTGGAGCTGGTCAATCTTGTCAATGTCGAGCTTCTTGTATTCGGTTTTCATGGTTTTGAGGCCGTGCTTCATCGCCGCAACCGTGTCCTGCAGATTTCGAAATACAAATTTGCTTTACAAAAGAAAAAAGCAAAACAAACCTGATTATCCTTCATTCCCTGAATGGCAAAGTGGGTCTGTTCCATGTTAAAGCACTGGTTCATAATCTGCTCACGTTGGCCTTCATATTGACGTTTTTGCTTGAGAATACTGAAAACAAAATATATAAAAAATCATTACAAAATCGATTGCAAAACTTACCGAAGAGCCTTCTGTTTGACGATATTCTTCGACGGGCCTTCACGCATTTTTTTCATCTGGTCCTTCAAGCCGATCAGCTCGGCATCAAGCTTTTGGATCTTCTTTTCGATGGATTCCGCGCGGCCTTCGATCGTGGTGATCGTGTCGCCGAGATTTGGTGGAGGCGCTTTCGGGGCACCGGATCCGAAAAGGCGACGCATTTTGGGTGGTTATTGATGGAAGTGGCTAAAAAAGAGCGAGTTGAAAGGAAGCTGGGAGGTTTATATGCGGAAACACGGAGGGCGTGATGTCAGAAAAGTATGAGTCATCGGTTGATTTTGAAATGCGTTGATAAAAGCGGTGAAAATATATAAAAAGGAGAGATTTTGGAGGTTTGGGGGACACAATCGATACTGGTGATATCTTCTGGTGAGATAAGAATGGCGAAAAAGGGGCGGAAATGCCGAGGAAAGCCAGAAATGAAGTAAACAACAACGGTTTCAAAGTTGTTTTTTTCAGTGCATCCCGCACCGCCCGCGGCGACCCCGTCACCCAATCGAATTTCCCGCCACTTCCCTTACGGTAAAATCGACGTTGTGCACACTTTGCCAAGTCGCCTGTGGTCGTGACGTTTTTGCGCGCGTTCGTTTCGTGCGCAAGCGAGCTGGCCGGCTCGAGCCGTGTCGTCATCGACGTCGGTTTCACTACTTTGCTTGGCTCGCTTTTTCGCGCCCTCAAATGCCGTGATTCCCCCTGGCCATAGCCCCCATCATCCTCGTCACGGCATGACCAACATGGTTCAGCAATACTGGCGTCGAGACCAGCCGCTTTTCAGCCACCAACGACGAGCTTTTCGTGCGACTTCCAAAACCCCGTGGCGAAACGCTCGCTTGCCTGCGGTCGCGCCCGGCGCCCCTATTGATTTGCCCTCTTTCGGAGCGCGGTGTTATTTTTTGCATATACCACCGCTTCGACGACACCGGTGTAGCGGCGAGATGCGGGGAGATGCGACGACGAGCTTTCCATTAACGGTTTCGATGCACATTTCAACATTTTTTCGTCGTGAACAGAGAACACTTTTCGCGCATCATGCATCACGTGCACTTTTGCAATCGCCTTTTCTTCCCTTCGTTATTAGACATTCCGCGACATCTTGATCAACAATTTTTTATATATATTTATATCGTGTCACTGTTTTTGTTTCCATCTGTGCCGTCTCACAATTCATATTTCTTCCAGGTCTCACCAACCTCTGAGGAATGTCCCACTGAACTCAGTGATCGGATCCCCTTTGTTAACTTATTTAGCCTAGCATGGCCCAACTCCCTCCTGACAATCTCGACGTGACCCCCGAGCCCCAGCAGCCACCCACGGAAGAAGCAACAGCAGCTCCTCCACCTCCCCTGGCTATTCCATCACCAATCGATGAGGAACGGAATAGCCTCAATCTCGCGAATGAAGAAGCTGTCGACAAAGCGACCAGCGAAAGTCCGACAGAATTGACCTTTGCGACCGTTGCCGATGTGGAATCCGTGCTGGGGCCTCCGGAGGTCGACAACAAAGAGAATTCCAAGGATACACCCAGCACCTCTGATGCCGCCACAGGTGAAGAGGATGATGGACCAACTCTGAGCAATATTGCCATTGATAAGGTAGGTTCTTTTGAGGGTTCGGATTTCCATATATAAATTAACATTTTCCCTACAGGCTGCCGCCAACCGCGTCAAGCTTTACGTTCTGTGCGAACAGAAAGCTTGGGACGACAAGGGCACAGGTCATGTTGCATGCGTTCGAGTGCCAAGGAATCCAATTGAATGGTCATTGATTGTTCGCCTTGAGCAAGAAGATCGCAACATACTCGAATCGAAAATCACTGAAACCACAGTTTATCAACGTCAACAGGGAACCCTCATTGTGTGGACGGAGAACGAAAACTGTGATCTCGCCCTGAGCTTCCAGGAGAAACAGGGCTGCGAAGACGTGTGGTACCAGTTGCGGCGAATTCAAGTGAGTTTTGGCCTTTTACATTCAGAAGATATAGTTTTTGCTACAAGACGTCTAACCTTTCCTTCAGCCACTGTTGTTTCAGCGTCGCGAGGTATCCCCAATGGAAGAGGATGTAGAAAGTGATTCGAGCGAAAGTCAAGTCAGCTCATGGCCGTCATCATCGCTGACTTTACCCCCGGTCGAAATGGGACATATCTCGGATCTGGAGAACATGCTCTCCTCGAGTTTGAGCTCCAACTCGAATCGAGAGTTGATGGCACATGCGTTGCTTCGATCAAAGTAAGTTTTCACCCGTTTGACGTCCTTCTGATTCTAAATGCTTCGTTACAGCTACCTCACATCTCTCTGTGACCTCTTCGAAACCGCGGAATCCTTGGATGAAACCATTGTCCTGCAATCGATGGCATCCATCGCCAAGGACATGTTCCTCCTCAACAACGAAAGCCTTCTAACCGAGATGATCAGTGAGCGGCATTTTCGACCCATTGTCGGTATGCTCGAGTATGACAACACCATGAAAGGCGAAAACAAGAAGCATCGGGAGTTTCTCTTCGATCGATCCCACTTCCGTGAAGTTTTGCCCATTACAAATCACGAGCTCAGGAATAAGATAACTGAGACATTCCGATTGCAATACGTTTTGGATGTTTGTCTGCCGGCGCCGAGCTTATTCGAGGAGAATCTGATGACTACAATTAGCAGTACGATCTTCTTCCATCGAGTAAAGATTGTCTCGACTCTTATGGTAAGCTTTGTGGATGCTTTGGATTGTCTAAAGATACGTTTTTAGAACGACAAAGAACTCCTTCGTCAACTCTTCGCCGAACTCAAACAGAAGGATCTCAACATCGCACGCCAAAAAGATCTCACCAACTTCTTGAAGGAATTCTGCGTCTTTGCCCAAGCTCTCCAGCCGAATTCCCCGCAAGGCCGTGAACAGTTCTTCAAGATGTTGCTGACCTATGACGTCTTCCAAATCCTCGATCCCTGCATTTCTAGTCCGCTGCACGCGACTCAAATCATGATTGTCGATCTGCTCGTCCAAATCGTCGACTTCACGCTGAACAACTTCCGAGAGTTCCTCCGAATGCAGGATGTTGCCGAGGACGAACAACTGCTCCTCGTGAAAATGCTCCAATACATGATCAACGACAAGGATCCCGAGTTCACCAACTCCCACAACATGGCTGAAGTCTTGCGAGTATTGCTGGACTCGGAGGCTGGTATCCGTAGCGAATGCGAGCCGTTCTTGAAGTTCTTCTACGCGAGAGCCATCACCTTTCTGGTCAAACCCCTCCTCGAGCTTACCGCAGGCGGTCAGCTGGCCCGGGACGATTACTACACCTGCCGGCAGGTGTGTGCCATTCTGTCGACCGTGATTTTCTGTGTGAAGAATCACGAGCTTTTCGCCCGGCGGTTTATCATTGAGCGTGACTTGTTGACCCATGTTGCCGTGCTCCTGAAGTCGAAGCATCACTTGGTGGCGCTGAAAGCCGTTCGCCTGTTCCGGCGGATTGTCGACATTCGGGATGACGACTACTACAAGTACATGGTCGGCCGTGAAATCCTGACCCCAATCGTGGAGGCATTCCTTGCCAATGGATCTCGATACAACCTGCTGAATTCGTGCTTTTTGGATCTCTTTGAATTTATCATTCATGTAAGTTTGATGCCATTATCTGTGTTTGCAATTCTGAATGCTATATTTTCAGGAAGACATTGCTCTTCTCGTAGACTACCTCTACAACCATCATCTCGCTGATCTCGAAACCATCACTTACGTAAAAACTTTCTCCACGATTAAATCCAGGTATCTCAGACGTCACGAAGAGGAATCCAGCGTCGGGTCATCTCAACCGTCTTCGGCACCGAGCACACCTGTCAAAGCCCTGCCGGAAACGATGGCAGCACAGTTTGAAAAAGAGCGCCGTCATGAGGAGGATGATGCCTTCTTCAGTGATGACAACGAAGACAATGGCAAACTCGATGCGGACTCGGAGAATGCTTCCGGTGATGGCAAGAAACCGATGCGAAAGTCTGGCTTCGAACCCATGTTCCCGTCGATGCCGAAACGGAAAGCCAACGAGGAAGAAGGTGTCGCGAGCATCTTTGGTGGAAATGCCGCTACCCCCAACTTGGCTCCCTCCAATGGCAATAACAAGGTCAAGCTGACTTTCAATATTGCCGGTGCGAAAACAGTGCCTATTGCTGAGAAGCCGAAAAGTACTGCCGTACAGTCTATTCCGGCGAACGCTCGGTATCGCCGACTCTCGCTCGTGAGCTACGATGACAGCGACAGCGATTCGGATGAAGAAAACGCTACTCAAAGTGCGCCGCCATCCGTCTGCATGTCGCCCGTGAAGCCGATTGAAACTGATCCACAGCCGACTACATCCACTGAAAACACGGAGAACTGTGACACGAACATGGAATTCGCTGCCGAGTCGAAGGACAGTTCCACCAGTCTGAGCCCGTCGGTCAATGGTGAATCCCGGAAACGACGACGACCATCCGATGAGGGTGAGGATGAAAACGGCAGCAGAACCGACGACATTGAACGACGTTCCGAGAAGCGGCAACGTAGCGATAGTCCGAAGCGACATGATTTCCGACACCTCAATGGCCATAGTAACGTAACTTCCCTTGATGATTCGCCGGTATCACCGATCCCGGTAAAGTCGCCCCAAAGCTGTGGCATCGAAGCCGCGAACGATTCCCGGAGTGCCAGCAGCCAACGGATATACGACGGCACACAGTCCCCGACTGAGGAAACACCTGCAACCAATGGCGAAATCAATCATAACTCGACGCCGTCCAGTCCGGCAACGACAGTATGAAGTGAGTTTGATTGGTTTTTTTTACCGTTTTACGTAACTGATTTGATGAAGTTTCAGTTCTGTCAGTTGTCGACTCTCACCATGCTTCCTTGATTCGTCCCGGTGTCCCCCAAAGCGCCTTCGAAACCTTGATCGAGCTTGTTGTTATTGTTACCCATGTAGGAGAGCCCATTTGAACGTTGTCGGCCATGTCCATTTATTAATTGTTTTCTCTCCCTTCCTACTTTAACCGTTTCCATTAAGAACGGCAAAAAAACATAAAGAGCCTTATTCCGTACAATTGATTGTCGCTATTCGTGATTTTGCAGTATGCTAACACGCGTGTAACAAAGCAGCTTACTAAGTATGGCACTTGTTGCTCGTTGTTTAGCGAAGTATCTCGTATCCCTTTCCATTCTTACCGCTTATCAACAATCCTCTATTCTACGGTGACGATCAACTGGCTATATCCGTGTTGGTCGTTGCGACCCAAAGCTTCAGATGCATTTGTTCCAGTCTCTTTCATTGATGTGTTGCCTCCTCCTTCGTTGCCCCCTCTCCTCGTCTCTTATCATTTTCCTTTTTTATGTTGTACAACGCGTTATTTTGACAAAGTTTTAGTAATTTGTGCTGCTCACAACACTTGTGTTGTTGTTTTTTTTGTTTTTTCCCACTTTTAATTTTGTTTTGGAAAAGATTGTTTCTAAAAAAGACACTTTTATTCTTTCTTTGTATCCGTCTTTGGAAGACTTTGCTTTTGTACACATCTCTCTTCTTCGAAGAATAAAAATTGATGGATATGACGGGCTGGCGTTGACGTTGGTGATGGCCTTGTTTTGCTCTTTTGAATCGTATTGGGAGGACGTGAATATGGGGCAGGTGTGACGATGCGCGGGGGATATTGGATATGAGATATCGGGACGACCTAGTTATGAAAGTGCGTGGGTGGCGGCGGATGAGATGAGTCGAGTTGAATGAAGTAACTGATTGACTTGGATAGTCAGTAGGGTGTCTGTGTGGATGCCAAAGATGGCGACCATGGAAGAACACCGTGAATGGCAGAATTGCCGGTATGAGCGATCGATGCTGATGTTCAAAGCTGGCGCTGTGGCCTCGGCTGCCTTGATTCTGATGGCATTCTTTGCCCAATTCCACATGCCATTGAGGGTTGGATCGATTCGGAGGGAAGCCATGACGAATGCGCAGACCTTCAAGATTCGGAATGATATCATTTTTGAGCGATTGTTGGAGCTTCAAGCCGGATATGGCGTCTATGACCCGACTGGGCGTAGCTATCGTGCCGCGCTGGATCCCTTCGCGCAGATCATGGCTAAATGCAATCGTAAGACAGTTTTTATCACTTTGATGCCAAATTGAACCAAATTCACTCTAGAATGCACCCGTCTCGCGTGCCCATCCGGCCCGGTCGGATCCGTCGGCAATCCCGGTGCTGATGGCACTCCCGGCACCCCAGGCCAAGCTGGTGCCCCTGGATCCGATGGCGCTGATGTCATTCCTGATCCGTCGCCCTTCGAACCGCCCTGTGTCATCTGTCCGGCCGGACCCCCAGGTCTTCGTGGTGCCCAAGGCGAACGTGGTCGTACCGGATCCGCTGGCGGTAAAGGCGCTTCCGGCCCGCCCGGCAATCCTGGCTACGATGGCCCTGAAGGTGACCCAGGTGCCGTCGGCCATGCTGGAAAGAAGGGTCTCCAAGGTCCCAAGGGCCCTCAAGGTGATACAGCCATCTCGGGTGTCGGAATCAAAGGTCCCAAAGGCCCTCAAGGCTCCGCTGGTGCCACTGGACCCCCAGGTGTACCTGGTCGACCATCGAATCAACCCGGTCCTCCTGGCAAGCAGGGTCCGATCGGGCCTCCCGGAAAGCCTGGAAACGTAAGTCACTGTTTTTCGTAGTGATAGTAGACTAATTTGATGTTTCAGTACGGTGCCCACGGCATTCAGGGCGGTTGGGGCCCTCCCGGTGAACCTGGCATGCCATCGACCTACTGTCTTTCTGACTGCGGTGTTTCCAAGATTCTGGCTCCTGTTCCGCGCACTGCTCCAAGTGCTTCGCCTGAAGATGCCTTCAGCAAGGGATCCAATGACAATGAGAACTATTAAAGTGTCGCTTTGGCACATTGTTAATTAATAATAAATGCTAATAAACGTGTTTGATGCAATGTAATAATTGAAAAAAAGCAATTTTATACGTTTCAATCTCTGAAGCTATTATAAAAAATCATATCAGGAAGTGAAACATCTCGTCAGTCAACTTCATCAGAATCTAAAGACAATCCAGATCCTCGCCGTTTAGTACAATCACCTAACAATGCTGAAAGGTCCAAGCTAGAAGAAGAGGATTGACGCGAGATCATAGTTTCCAATGCGTTTTCAATTCGAGCATTCTGCGCTCTGATGATTTCCATTTCCACAAAAATTTTGACGGGCAAATTCGTCAAATCGTTTCACAAAGTCGGCATTACAGTTTTCGGCACTTTTTAATACGTCGTCAACGTTTCGTTTTGATCGACTGTTCGATTTTGTGGGGGCCATGTTGACATATATGAAAATAGGTCTGAACAGAAAACAGAACGAATAGAATAACAAAATTGGAACCGCAAATACGATAGAAATAATATATCGAAGATAGTTGGGCATTTTGCCGGAACTGGAACTGGAAATAACTAACATTTGAAAGCTAAAAAGCGATCACAGTCGTTGACAGAGGTCAGTCGGCGAAAGAAAGCGTTGTTGACTGAACGAACAGCTGACCGCGCAAATGAGGACTGGAACAATTGACCCTAGCTTATTGGGTTACTAACGGCTTTGGGGCATCTTTAACGGTGAGTTGAATAGTGCAAAGACTATTATAACAGCATCAACTTTTGTAATATCAGTTGAAAGCGACGAATTTTGTAATTGAAGTCGATGTTAAAATTCGAAATGTCCATGATAATTGTTGGCCTTGTGTCCCGACTGCAAAAAGCAACTTCATTTTCAACCACCCCATCTGCGCGGACTTCTTGCTTGATTCCATCCATCTCTCATCGATTCCTTCTTCCCAACGCTTCAGACTCACCGTATTACCTCATCTACAGTTCTACGAGGCCGTCAACCCGTAGTCAACGTTGTCTGGTATGTCTCACTCCCGCGAAACGACCCCTCTCGCAGCGATGGAAGAATACCAAAGAAGCATGCTTACCAACCAGAATCCGCCTTCCGATCCGGCTACCATCATTGAAAATAACATCAAGGCGTTAATGGAGACGTTATCGAGTATTGTCGGCGACATTTCAAAGGATAAACAGGTCAGGATTATCTTTTTGTTTTGAATTATATAAAGTCAATGTTGGCGTTTCAGATCTCTAACAAAAAGATGGAAGAAATCAACAGCCATCTCAAATGTCTTGGCGACATTGATGCCCGCTTGACTGAGCAACTTGACATCATGCAAGAGTGTCTCCTCTCCGCGGATTTCAATGCCTGTCGACCGTTGAATGACCACGAAGCCGAGACGTATAGCGAAATGGAAACATCTCTCATGGCGCAGATTCGGGATATTACCAACCAAAAAAGCTATGTACCACTGTTCTCTCAAGCCCAGCAGGCCGCCAATGAAGAAGTCAATGCCGCTGGGCCACTCTACGACGAGGATGGCGGTCCGAGTATTTTGAAGCAACATCAGGATGCTACGACTTCGGAAATCGATACATCCATGCATCAAGTCACGTTTGACGACATTGCGGAGGAGCGTGTCATCGATGAATACGAAAATTTGGTGATACCGAGCGACGAACCAGTGGGAAGTTCCGACGAGCTCCGTGTTTACAGCAAAGAAGAAGGCCGCAAAGTGAAGAACGTGTTGAGAGCGCTCCAAAACGAAGGTTGGGTTCTCAACGAGACGGAGCAGCAGTGGCTAGAGCGAGATGACGACGAGGATGCTGATTCCGATGAAGACGCTCCCATTCCTGGCTTCGAGGATGTTACCCGTCTCTTGGAACGTCTCATCCGCGATGGCAAAGATAAATTCAAAATCGCCGACAGCAACTACAAATTTGCGAGTAGCTTCACGGATGCCCGACGTGATGAAGACAAGCTCGGTGTGCTGTTTGCCGAGCGGAAGCGAATCAAGGTTCTCTTAAAGAATGCCATTGCCGTCCGGAATGAAATCTACAATCGCAGTGAAGACGATATCAAAGCCCGGCGGAAGGAGAAGATGCGAATGAAACTCGAAAGAGGTAAACAGCGAGCCGAGGAAGAAATCCATCGAGTCCAGATGCAAGCTCAAGGCCGTCCTGGCTTCAGCGATGTTCTGTCGAATCCGTCGCCGCCACCAGCTGATGATGCTGAAATGGGTGACTATGAAGATGACAACGATGCCGAGGATGAATCGGAGGAAGAAATTGAAGATAACTTTGTCGCGGATGGCATTGAATACACTTATGGGAAGGAGGTCAAGTCCGAGGCCCCTGGCGAGTCATTGAATCCGAATGTGGCGAACCCTGCCGAAGCTGCTCCAGAAGGCGCTGATATCCAACCAGAAGCCCAGCCATCAACATCTGGTGCTCCAGCTGCGCCAAGTTCCTCGGCGCCAGCTGAGTCCATGGAAACTGACTGATTTATTTTGACTCTTGTTATGAAATTTAACTAAACTTTATTAGTTTTTTAACCTCTGTCGTTAATATAAATAAATTATTACCTTTGAATGCAAATTTTCCAAATCTGTAAAGTGATTCTTTGTGAACAAACCCACAAACTTCAGAATCAGAACCCACAATGCCGGTTGTCGCGATAGGCGCCTTGGATGACTGTCGCACTCGGGGTAGTGACAGTCATCGGAGTCATCGAAAACGTCGATCATGTTACCCGAAAAGTGAGATCGTGAAACAGCTCTCCGCTATCACAGCCCTGACCCAAGTCCTCTTCGGTGCCATGTTGACCATTCTCGGTTTGGCCGGCATGCCCGCAGATTTGACCGTCGCCATAAAGATTTTGAGTGTCGGCCTCGTTCAAGCGATCATCGCAACGCCTGGAGTCGTTGCCTGGAAACATAATGTCGATCGACTGTGGCTTCTCTACGGCACGCTTCAGCTGACTATCGGCGTCGCGGAAATTTGTTGGATGGTTGAGGCTATTTTGTTGAAGAACATTGTTTCGGCGGTTGTGCTGGCATTTTTGGCCGTGATACAGGTTTGGGGCTTACAATTTATGAGAAAAGATAGGAAGATAACCGTTTTACAGATCTGGAGCACAGTAGTCACTGTTTTCCGACTTCGAATCGACGGATGCTCACATTTGTCGAGGATTGCGAGAGGCGAAACCCAGAAATCATCCAGTGGCACAAAGACTTTCATCGTGGCCCCAAGGCAGTATGAGAGTTACAGCCACTCGCCGGGACTGAGGTCGCCACATCGGAAGTCGTCGGTTTCAAAATCGTCGAAAGCGGGCTCAAAGGCATCTGGTTCAATGAGACAGCAAAGTTCGGCTTCGGGGAAGAAGAGTAGTCGGCATGAACAGGTTTCGTTTTTTGATTTTATCGACTTTTTAAAACTTTATTGACTTTTTTACAGTTATTGATTGATTTTTTGATCCATTTCAGATAACCCTCAAACGCTATCAACGAGCCAGTGCCCGCCTAAACAAGCTCGTCAACAAGAAGGCCAACAAGAACCAAAGCTCCATGCGCGAAAGTGAAGCCAGCGTTGCCGACCGAATGAAATCGGTTCCCGAAGCGAAAACGCCCCCACTTTCGACGTCTGAATATGATTCCTCCAAAAAGGTGCGTAAAGTCAAAGTCAATTACAAGAAGCCCCGGCGGTTTTACTTCTCAGAGGTCAGTTTGAAACTGTTTTCTTCGAGATTCTTTTGCTTTTTCATCAACTTTTTGCTTGGTTTATGTACTTTGAACCTTTTTATCTTTTATCCTGGCTTGCAAAACCTCTGAACTTTCGTAGAAACAGTGTTACTTTTCACACTGACAATGAGCAAGGGGAAGGGGAACTGCTACGTCAGGTAGAATAGACGGATCCATGTATCAACAAAAGCTCCCGATGCATCCGATCTATCCCGCATCACTAAAGAGAGGGAAAAGATACACTTACTCGCACATAGCTAGCTACACCTAGGCCCGTTGCTGCGAGCTTCCGGATATCTTGAATAAGTGACGCCTCGCAAACATACATACATACATCTATCCATACATCAAATCCATGCACGTGTTACAGTCCCTGTTTTACTGTTCCTTTCCATTGGGGCTTGTCTTGGCCGTGGCCGTGGTGCTTGGCCCCTGCGTGAGAGGCTCGGCTTTCGCGTTTGCTTCTGTATCTCTTTTGTTGCAAAAAGAAGTTCCGCAAGTCATCGCGGATCGCCGAAATTTTTTGCATTTCGACCCGACCCAACCCAGCGCGCCATCGCATTCGCATTCGCGACTTTTTCCTGGGATCGGAAGTTGAAGTTGAAGAAGGTTGTAGCAAAACATTCATGTCCGCCGCGGCGGTCTTTTCCGTGTTTATATCAACGTTTTGTTGCAGCCAGCTAGCAAGACAAAAAAACGAAAAGCGCTGACAATAGCAAACCGTTGAATGGTAAGAGCCCCACGTTTAAGAGCGTAAATACCTATCGGCATAAACTTATGTATGGTATTTACAATTAGGGGGCGCGCGAGGGGGTTTGTGCAAAAAAGAAAACGTTTTTGAGATTGTTTGAGTGCCACTCAAAGGGCTGGGTTATTTTGGAATTGGCCAATGATCAAAACCAATAAGAACCTAAAAGCAATAATGTTTTTTCGATGTTTAATGAAGCGATTCAGAAGCAATTACAGTATGATGACGTGAATTCGCTTTCGGATCCGGACCCAGAAGAATCGAGCAAGCATCCATCGAGCCAGGCACAACTCGGCACTCGACGCTGTATTTATGTGCCACGATCGCGTGGAGTGATTGCTTTGGAGGTTCATACGCCGCCGAGTTCGGACAGTGGCGCCAGTCCGGTGCCATCTCACCAGCCTGAAGCGCCGCCACTGTCGATTCAGGCTGATCCGGTGCTTCCGGTTGCACCGAAAACGGCACCGCCACCGGCACCTGCACCTTCACCAAAACCATCACCGCGCAAGAAACCCAGTTCCAGTGCCATCGGGTCGCTCATTGTTACGACTCCTCCACATGAACCTCCAAGCAGTTCCGTGAAGAAAACTCCATAAGATACTTTATTTTTGTGATTTCCATGTATTTATCCAAGCTCCGCCCACTAATTTATTAATTTGCCAGCAAATAAAGATAACTTTCAAACCCTTGTCCTTTCTGCCCCTTAACGGCTTCCGAGAATCCCTGGCGCCCCGCCAACCCTTCCAAGCCTCCCACGAAAGTACACTTACTCTCGCACTTTCACTTTTTAGCTCGAATCATCATCATCCCCGAGGAAGAAAAAAAGATCAAAGCCACCGACCACGCCTTTTCTTCGATCCTAGCTACCCCAAAGGACCCAGGCTTCCGGGAGGCCCGTAGATCCGAGATCTGCTGCGAGATGTAGACTCGCGGTGAAGGCTTAAGTTAAACAGAGTCGGGATAAAAACCACCAAAAACATTATGAATGGAAAGGGTGAATCTTCTTTTTTGTTACTTCTGATTAAACATCACGTTGGTCGCGGTCGCGTGGGTTTTTTGCGTGAATTCTTTCTTTCAAATTTTATTTTAAATTTTGTCACTTGCATTCGACATTTTGATAAATCCAAACTAACCGCTAGCACGTGTGTTTTTCTACAATGTCAAGAAAACGGAGAAGCTCAATGTACGCCCATCAGCTGACAATTCGAGTGTCACCGAAGGGGGGGGGGGGGGGGGGGGGGGATCTCGTCGGATGTGGAAAGTGTGAATGGAGTGCGCAAACAATAATTAGTAGTTACCGGTCGTTGTGTATTTTGTGGTCTTTTTTGTCTTGTTATTGTTTTAAAGTCATATGGTTAACTTATCTATGCATTTGGGATGGTTTTTATCGATTTTTGTGTTTTCGTGGTGGGACCACTTTTATCCGAAATTGCTATATTTGACTTTATTTTGCTGTTTTTGGGTTCTTCAAACTTTTGGGATATTGTTGTCAGTGCATAGAAGTGATATCTGATGTTTCCTGGCAGTTTTTTCAATTTTCGTGCTGAGACCACTTCGATCACAAAACCCCCTCAAATCAAACATTTCCGATCCCAAAGCTCTTCTCGATAGTTAATCCAGTCAGGCACTCTATCCCCGGAATGTGCAGTAGTCATCCGCCGTGTACAATCTCCCCGAGAATCAGGTACTGACTTACTACGACTACGACGACTGCCACCCCTTACGCAAACAGTAATATCCTCCCTCGCGTCTTGTGCTGCCGCCGCCGCCGGATCCTCCCTCTCTTTCTATCCGCTCCGTCAAGCTGTTCTGTAAGCCCTCTGGGGCCCGGATCCAGTCGGGTCGAAAGAGAAAAAGCTTTTCCTATGTCATATCCTGCTTTTTCTCTCTTATCTCTCTCACTCTCGAGGCCTAGGCCACCTAGTCCCGAGCTTCGAGCTCCAGGAGCCCCCGCATACTTGCGCATCGCCCTGGGATCAGCGGCCGTCGTCGGTGTGTTGTCGAAGGAAGGAATGCGCGGCGTTGCTGCCACCCACTCATGGGTTAGCCTAGCTACCAGCCAGCCGACGGCGGCGGATAGCAAGGGTCCGTCAATCAAGCCCAAGCCCCGAGACACTGGATGCGTTTGAGCCGAGCGCGAGAGAGAGGCGCTTTCAAGCTTTACTTTCCTCTTCTCGGCGGACCTGGACCCACCTGCAAAGCTTTGCGTCGTCTCCGGGGGGGGGGGATCTTCGAGCTTTGCGCAGCTCTAAATTGCCCGTGGCGTTTCCTCCACCCTTACTCTGTGTGTGTTTTTTGTTACAAAGTCTCTTACCCAGCCATCTTGAAAGGTTTTCCTCGATCCACTCCATGCAGTCCCAGGGCTGGCTGGATATGCCCTCAGGTGTTTTACGCTCTTTATTTTATGGGCTTATTTCGCGCATTTTTGTGTTTTTATCAGTTTTACCGCGTTGTACCGTAATTTTATCACTTTTAAAGCTAAAATCCCGCATCTTCAGGGTTTGATTGTCAGCTCCCAACGCAAAGTGTGTGTGTCTTTGCGGAATCCGTGTCAGCAGCTCCCGTCGATAGCTGCTGCCTGATTCAATTCTGGCAATCAACATCAAATTTTAAAACAACGATCGTCTGATTACATTTCGATTAATTTTGGCATCCCAACCTGCTAAAAAATAACTTGTTGCCATCATGGACTACATGAATGATCCTGGATGGCCATTCTTGCGCCAATCTCCGGAACAGGTAAGGCTTTAACCCTTTTGGTATACTGTACTTTTAAAAGCCCCCCCCTTTTTAAAAATCAAAAAAAAACATCTGTCATCCAATTCGATTCGCGTAGGAAACCCCCACTGTCATAAAAATGATCATCTATTGACGGAAAAGATTCAATTGAACCGTTCCCCCGGCCGGCTGACTGGATTGACGTTTTGACGGGTGCGCATTGTCGAAAGCCGAAAAACATTGCCCCATTTCAAAACGAAAATCAAAGTCGGCCCAGACAATCGGATCAGATTTCCATTTCCGCAATATTTTCACAAAGCCATTTCCAAGGCGATTGACAGACGGGAAAAACAACTCAATTTGTGGTTAAAAAACGGTTTATTGAATGGGTATTTTTCCAGATCGTCGCGAACACCACGAAAAAGTTCGACTCCAAGAAGAATGTGTGGATCGCCGATCCCGAGGAGGGCTTCATCGAGGCTGAAATCAAGTCGGCTAAGGGTGATCAATTGGTCATTATCACGTCGAAGGGCACTGAGGTATGTTTTGATACAAAAAGTTACAGTATGCCAATTAAAGGGCCAATTTGCAGAAAACGATCAAAAAAGATGACACCCAACAAATGAATCCCCCGAAATACGAAAAAACCGAAGACATGGCCAACTTGACTTTCTTGAATGATGCCTCTGTGCTGCATAACCTTCGTCAACGGTACTATTCGATGATGATCTATGTAAGTTTTGAAAAATGCCATCATAGAAGATCAATTTTGGCGTTTAGACCTACTCCGGCCTCTTCTGCGTTGTCATCAACCCCTATAAGCGTCTCCCGATCTACACCGAATCCGTCTGCAAAATGTACATTGGCAAGCGCCGTAACGAAATGCCACCCCATCTGTTTGCCGTTTCCGACGAAGCCTACCGTAACATGGTCAACGATCACGAAAATCAGTCCATGTTGATCACCGGTGAATCTGGCGCGGGTAAAACCGAAAACACGAAAAAAGTTATCGCCTATTTCGCGTCCGTCGGTGCCTCCCAGAGCAAGAAGACCGATGCCAAGAGCTCCGGATCCCTGGAAGATCAAATCGTCCGAACCAACCCTGTTTTGGAGGCTTTCGGTAATGCCAAGACCGTCCGTAACAACAATTCCTCTCGTTTCGGCAAGTTTATCCGTATCCATTTCAACACTGCTGGTAAGCTGGCTGGTGGTGATATTGAGCATTGTAAGTTTTTGCGTTTTCATTTTTGGGTGTAAAAAATGCCATTCCAGACCTCCTCGAAAAGTCCCGTGTCATCAAGCAAGCAGCTGGCGAGCGTTCTTACCACATTTTCTACCAAATCATGTCTGGTGCCATCAAGGGCCTGAAGGAAAAGCTTTTCCTGACCAAGGGCATCCGTGATTATCACTTTGTCTCCCAGGCTGAGGTCACCATTGACGGCATTGACGATGTTGAGGAAATGAACATCACTGATGAGTCTTTTGACATCATGCACTTCACGGCTGAGGAGAAGTTCGATCTCTATTCGCTTAGTGCCGCGATTATGCACCTCGGTGGCATGAAATTCAAGCAACGTCCACGTGAAGAACAGGCCGAATGCGAGGATCAAGCCGAGGGTGAGCTGGCCTGCAAGCTCTTCAAAGTCGATGTCACTCAATTCGTGACAGCCTTACTTAAACCTAAAGTCAAAGTCGGCACTGAATGGGTCTCCAAGGGCCAGAATCTCGACCAAGTCAACTGGGCCATCGGAGCCCTGAGCAAGGCACTCTTCGCCCGCATGTTCACCTGGCTCATCAAGCGTTGCAACAAGACCCTCGACGCTCAAACGCTTTCCCGTGACTTCTTCATCGGTGTCCTCGATATCGCCGGTTTCGAAATCTTCGATTTGAACTCCTTCGAGCAGTTGTGGATCAATTTCGTCAATGAAAAGCTCCAACAATACTTTAACCATCACATGTTTGTCCTGGAGCAGGAAGAGTACCAACGCGAAGGCATCAAGTGGGAGTTTATCGATTTCGGTCTCGATCTTCAGGCTTGTATCGAGCTTATCGAGAAACCACTTGGCATTGTTTCGATGTTGGATGAGGAATGCATCGTCCCGAAGGCCACCGATGCCACCTTGGCGTCGAAGTTGGTCGACCAGCATCTCGGCAAGCATCCGAACTTCCAAAAGGCCAAACCGCCAAAGGGCAAACAAGCCGAAGCTCACTTTGCGTTGGTCCATTATGCCGGAACTGTCCGATACAATGTTAAGGGCTGGTTGGAGAAGAACAAGGATCCCCTCAACGATACTGCCGTCGCTGTGCTCAAGCACAATGATAAGATGCAGCTTTTGAATGAGATTTGGGCTGATTATCAGACTCAGGTAGAGTGCCACGCACACACACAAAAGATTTTGACTTTGCACTCACATATGAGGGCAAAGTGCAAAAGAACTTACCCATGAGACACTTTGCACTTAAATGTGAGACACACACTCACATAGCAGGGCAAAGTGCCCTCATATTTGAGGGTGCCTGGTTTTTTGAGTGCTTTTCCTCTGTGCGTTTCGTTAAATTTTCTAAATGCCATTTCCAACTTCAGGAAGAAGCCTCGCTCTCCAAGGTCAAGGTCACCGGCAAGAAGAAGGGCAAATCCGCTGCCTTCGCCACAGTCTCCATGCTGTACCGTGAATCCCTGAACAAACTCATGACCATGCTCCACCAAACCCATCCCCACTTCATTCGTTGCATCATTCCGAACGAACAAAAGAAGGCCGGCGTCATCGATGCCAATTTGGTGCTCAATCAGCTCACTTGCAATGGTGTCCTTGAGGGTATCCGTATCTGCCGTAAGGGTTACCCTAACCGAGTCGTCTACAAGGATTTCAAGCAACGGTAAGTCTCTTAACGGCACTTTTTCAGCGAAACAAACCCAAATCTCATTAAATTGAATCTCAGATATGCCATCCTGGCAGCAAAAGAAGCCTCAGCTAAAGACCCCAAAACCGCGGGTGAGGCCATGTGTGCTGCCATGGAAAAAGCGGGCAAACTTAAGAGTGAAGAATTCAAAGTGGGCCACACAAAGGTTAGAATTGTGTGGAAACTGCACAATTTTCGTGGTGGGAGCACATTTGGGGAACGGGGCCTTCTACTTTCGCTATAGGACCACACACTCGTCACAATTTTTGCCTTTCACACTTTACACGCTGTATGCCACCTCACTTGCACGAATCACTCCCCATTTTAGGTATGCTATCCTTGATGGCACTGCTGCGGCTTCTGGCGCCGATGAAAAGGAAGCGGGAACTGCCATTTTGGCGGCACTCGCCAAGAAGGGCGATTTGAAGACGGAGGAGTACCAATGCGGCTTGACAAAGGTTTTTATTCACTTTTTTGCACTTTGGAGTGGTCACTTCACGTTTCGAAGCACAAATAACACGAACCCTTCCAGGTCTTCTTCAAAGCCGGCGTTCTCGCCCATCTTGAAGAACTCCGTGATGAAGCCCTGACCGTCATCATCCTCAAGTTCCAACGTGCCGTCCGCCACTACCTGGCTCAATGCGAGTATCAACGCAGGAAGACCCAGGCGCTTGGATGCAAGGTTGTCCAGCGGAATGTGCGCAAATGGTAAGAAACACATTTCGAGATTCCAGATTACTGTAATGCCAATAATTTCAGGTGCACCCTTCGCACTTGGGAATGGTTCAAACTCTTCGGTCGCGTCAAGCCCCTCATCAAGGGCAGCAAGAAGGACGAGGAGATCGAAGGCCTCGAAAAGCGTCTCAAGGAACTCGAAGAAGCCATCAACAAGGAGGAAGTCACCCGAAAGGATGCCGAATCCGTCAATGTTAAGCTCACCGCTGAGAAGCAACAACTTTCTCTGCAACTTGAACAGGAGCGTGAGGCTCTTGCCGAGTCGGAAGAGCGTTCTGCCAAGCTTCTTTCCCAGAAGAGTGACCTGGAGCGTCAGTTGAACGACCTGAACGATCAGCTCGGTGACCAGGAAGACCGTTACGGCAGCCTTAACAAACAGAAGAAGAAGGCCGAAGCTGATAACGACGCTCTCAAGAAGACCGTTGGCGACCTTGAGTTGACCATCAAGAAGCAAGAGACCGAAAAGCAGGCCAAAGACCACCAAATCCGATCGATCCAGGAGGAACTCGCCGCCCAGGATGAGACCATCGCTAAACTCGGCAAGGAAAAGAAGGCCCAGGAAGAGATCAACCGAAAACTTCTCGATGACCTCCATGCTGAGGAGGACAAGGCTGCCCATCTGAACAAGGTTAAATCCAAGCTTGAAAGCCAGCTTGATGAGTTGGAGGATTCCCTCGAGCGCGAAAAGCGTGTCCGTGGCGATCTCGAGAAGGCGAAGCGTAAGACGGAAGGCGAGTTGAAGGTCGCCCAAGAGACCATCGATGAGCTTACCCGCCAGAAGCTTGACTTTGAAAATGCTCTCAAAAAGAAGGAAGCCGAACTTGTCGCCATTTCGGGACGCGTTGAAGATGAGCAAGGACTCGTTTCCAAGCTCCAGCGCCAAATCAAGGAGCTCCTCGGCAAGATCACAGAATTGGAGGAGGAACTCGATGCCGAACGTACTGCCCGTAGCAAGGCTGAGAAGTCCCGCAACGAAATGCAACATGAACTGGAGGAACTTGGAGATCGTCTGGATGAGGCCGGTGGAGCCACACAGGCCCAACTTGAACTCAACAAAAAGCGTGAAGCCGAGCTGGCCAAGCTCCGCCGTGACTTAGAAGAAAGCACCATCAACTCGGAGAATGCCATGGCTGCCCTTCGCAAGAAGCACACTGATGCCATTGCCGAGTTGAGCGACCAAGTCGACACTGTTCAAAAGCTTCGCACCAAAGTCGAAAAAGAAAAGTCAGCATTGCAGCGTGAAGTTGATGAACTTCAAAATGGCGTGGACCAAGAAGCCAAGCAGCGTCAGAATCTTGAGCGTTTGACGAAACAACTCGAAGCACAGCTCACTGAAGTGCAGCTCAAATCCGATGACCAGGCTCGCCACATTCAGGAGCTTTTGGCCTTCAAGACCCGTGCAACATCCGAAACTTCGGAATTGAACCGTCAACTCGAAGATGCCGAAAGCCAAGTCAACACGCTCAACCGCATCAAGACCCAGTTGGCCCAACAGATTGAAGAGCTCCGTCGCCAGTTGGATTCAGAATCCCGTGATCGTGCCACTCTAGCTTCTCAAGTTTCAAACTACCAAATGGAGTGCCAACAATTGCGTGATGCCCTGGAAGAAGAGCAGGACAGCAAGACCGAGCTCCAACGCCTGATTTCAAAGGCCAATGCCGAGGCTCAACAATGGCGCACTCGCTATGAATCTGAGGGACTTGGTCGTTCGGAAGAGTTGGAAGAAGCACGTCGTCGCTTGACTGCCAAGATTCAAGAAATGCAAGAACAACTCGACCAATCTGCCGCGAAACAAGCATCTGCTGACAAGGCTCGCCAACGCCTGCAACAAGAGCTCGAAGACGCTCAAGTCGATGCCGACCGCGCCAATGCCGCTGCCGCATCCTTCGAGAAGAAGCAAAAGGGCTTCGACAAGGTCATCGATGAGTGGAAGCGCAAGTGTGATGCACTGGCCAGCGAGCTTGAAGCCAGCCAACGCGAAACACGCAACGTCAGCACTGAGACCTTCCGTCTCCGTAACGCTCTTGAAGAACAGTCCGAACAGCTCGAAGCCGCTCGCCGTGAAGCCAAGAACTACGCCCAGGAGCTTAAGGATGTCACTGATCAACTCGGAGAAGGCGGAAAATCCGTCCATGACCTTCAAAAGATCCGCCGACGCCTGGAAATCGAGAAAGACGAGCTCCAGCAGGCCCTTGAAGATGCTGAAGGTGCCCTTGAAGCCGAAGAAAACAAAGTCCTCCGATCACAGATTGAAATTACGCAGATTCGCTCCGAAATCGAGAAGCGACTCCAAGAAAAGGAGGAGGAATTCGAAAACACCCGAAAGAACCATGCCCGAACCATTGAATCCATGCAGGCTTCGCTCGAAACTGAATCACGCGGTCGTGCTGAGTTGTTGCGCATGAAGAAGAAGCTTGAATCCGATATTAATGAGTTGGAAATTGGCTTGGATCATGCTAACAAGGCTAATACCGATGCCCAGAAGAACATTAAGCGTTATCAGGAAGCCGTTCGTGAACTCCAGCAACAAGTCGAGGATGAACAACGCATCCGTGAAGACCTCCGCGACCAGCTCAGTGTTGCCGAGCGTCGTGCCCAGATTCTCCAATCCGAAAAGGAAGACCTTGTCAACAGTCTCGAGCAATCTGAACGAACCCGTCGCCAGCTGGAGATCGAAAACATCGACGCCAAAGAAACTGCCAACGCTCTCGACAACCAAGTCATCGCTCTCGCCGCGACAAAACGCAAGCTCGAAACGGAGCTTGGCCAACTTCACAGCGAGATCAATGAAACCCTCGGTGAGCTCAAGCACGCCGAAGAACGCGGAAAGAAGGCCGCACTTGATGCTGCTCGCCTGGCTGAGGAACTTCGTGCCGAACAGGAGCACTCCCAGAGCCTTGATCGCCAGCGTAAGAGTCTCGAGCTCAGCTTGAAGGACATTCAATCCCGTCTGGATGATGCCGAGGCCCATGGCCTCAAGGGTGGACGTAAAGTTATTTCCAAGTTGGAGGCACGTGTCCGTGATTTGGAACAGGAATTGGATGGTGAATGCCGACGCCACAATGACACCCAGAAGAACCTTCGAAACAAGGATCGTCGCTCGCGCGAATTGCAATTCCAGGTCGATGAGGACAAGAAGAGCAATGAACGCTTGTACGATTTGGTTGAGAAGTTGCAGGGCAAGATTAAGACTTATAAGCGACAGGTTGAAGAAGCTGTGAGTTTTTTTTAAGAAAAATCAATAAGTTTGCAAAAAATCGATAAATCGATAAAAAATTAATAAATCGATGAAAAAATTAATAAATCGATAAAAAATCAATAAATCGATAAATCGATTTTTCAGGAACAACTAGCCACAGTCAACTTGAGCAAGTATCGCCAGCTCCAACTCATGCTGGAAGAAGCGGAGGAGCGTGCCGACACAGCCGAAAACTCCTTGGCCAAGATGCGTGCCAAGAACCGTGGAATCAACCTTGGTCGCGGCCTATCTCACTCGGTATGTCTTTCTTCTTTCAAAAACGTTCAAAACTAACTGTAAACACTTCCAGATGTCGAGCACGGCCATTCGCTCAGCTTCGCGTGCCCGAGTTGTTGATTACGACGAAGAATAAACGAAAATAAAAATCCTTCCTTATTTTTGCCGCTGTGCAGTTTACCTCCGACGACCCACCATTACCATGTTAAAAAGAATCGCTTTTTTTGTTATGCTTCAATTTTCACTTGCACTACGCTTTTGTTTTAAACTATGCAATCGACGACATTCAAAATTACACATCAATTTGTAATACCAACACACACACATACACACACACTCTTCACTTTCTTATAATCGACGAACACTTTTTTTTGGTTTTTGCGATTGATTAGTTTAGCTTTCTTACGTTCAAATATACAAAATTAACTGATGCATAACAACATCTATGCCGTTTTATGTACGATTTTACCAGTTTTCAAAATAAAGAATTTGTAATTCAAGGCAACATGGATTTGATCATCTTTTGGAGGCAATATAACGTATTTTAAGGCTGTTTTCAACTTGGTCTTTACTCACGTGACAGTTTTACACTACAGACGACAATTTCAAACTATACAGGCATTGTGAAATGATGATTTACATAGTTATACCAAATGTATTAAATCATCAGACCGTAAACCCGTAAAAATGCCCCACCTCACAGCTCAATGAGACTACAACTCATTTGGATGTACTTTGTGGAGGTCACAATGAAGAATAGACATTCATTTTAAACTTCCTTTATCAAAAGTCTGACCCAACCGGCATCCTCAGAAGAAGCTATTGTTAGATGCACCGTAAAAGTCCGTGTCTTTCAAGTGACTTCCGTGTTTCCCATTTTTAAACAACCCATAAATTAGGTCCTTACTGGCATGTGTCAGACGTCTTATAAGTTTGCCATTACCACGTTAACCCTAAACTAAGGTAACATAACCCCAGTAGCCATAAACGTGTTATATTTTTTTTCAAGCAAAACTTATGCCTTTTTTCATAATGCTACAACCATGAGCAAAGCACCCGTTTGGATTGACGCCACCCCCGGTTCAATTCATTTACCATCATTTTAGGGGGGCTACTTTTTGCGCGGAATGTCTGGGGTGCCGGGGCATGGGGGGGTGGCGACGGGTAAAAAGATACTTATGCTTATGCGTTACTAAACACTGGAAACCTAATTGCGTCTTTTTTGCTTTTGGCAAATTCGTGATGATGTGACTTGTTATATTATACATTTTATGTCAGCTTTTCAGAAAAACCACAGTTTCATTCATAACATCATAATTTGCGTTTTCCGCCATTGCAACCACTGCAAAACAGCAAAATGGCAGTTTTCGGGACTACAGCCGATGATCGAAACTTTAAATTTTGGAATGGCATTTTGGCAGCCTGTGTTGGTGTGCCTTTAAACTTATTGTTACTGTATGCCGTTGTAATGAGATCGCCGAAGTGGCTGAGACCGTATACTAAAATTTTCTATTTGGAGATATTTGTAAACATTGGATATTCTCTTTTGAACACTTTTGTGACGACGATTTACTTCAGCGCTGTAATGTGAGTTTATCGATTGATTTTGGCAGTTTTGAAGTAAAAAATTTTAGTGACGGTCACTTTTACTACTTCCACGTTGTGAATGGCATCATCCACGAACCTCCGCAACCCTTCACAACCCTCTGCGTTTTGCCATTGGTATTTTTCCTAAATTGGAACATTACCGTAGTCCCTGTGAATTTCATCTATCGCTATCTAGCCGTTTGCCACAAATATGAAATGTCAACGTTAACATTCCTCGGCACAATAGCCTTATCAACAATTGGCCCTCTTATCTATGTGATAGCCATCGCTATTGGCGAATTCCGTGACGACCATCTTCGCCCATCCATAGCCAACAAATTTGACGCGACAGATTGGATCGATGCCTCAGGCCAACCACCAAACTTCTCCCTCATGGTTGCCGATGGCATAACCCTGCACACCGTCGTCATTCCCATTGCCACAGTATTCACCTACGTGGTTGTCATCGCGTGTACCATCGAAATTTACCGCAAAGTCCGTAAGCTGCGCGAAATCCAAGGAAAAAACCAAAGCGGCAAAAACTTCCAACTCAATCTCGTCCTAGTCTGCAATGCAGTCGTGCCATTCATCGTGTCAGCCATCCCGTCTGGTGGCGTTCAGACAGCCAAGATTATGGACCTCAAAGTGCCCTACATCATCAGCCAAATCGCCCTTCTAACACCCTGGAGCGCTGTGACATCCCCTGCCATGGCCCTTATCATTGTTAGCCCATTTCGAAACTTCCTATTTCGTCCTATCACAAAGTGGATCTGCACTACAAAGAAAACCGGAAGATTGTTCAGTGTGAACACCAGCAACGAAAATCCGATTCGATCCATTGCACCAAAGGCGCAAATGACAACCGTTTAGTTATATTCAGTTTATTTTATGGCACATTAACCATATCAGGGGCAACTTTTTAAACGTGTATGCACTCAAGGTTCATTATATTTACGACTACGAGGGCCCCTAACCCTAATAAGGTGTTTGATCTATGGATTTTTGTTGGGTTTGGACAATTCGTCAACTTGGTTGGGTCAGGCGACTTATTTGTTTCTACAAAAGCATCGCTGTTCTTTGGTTTTGAGCTGTTTGAACTTTTGATATTCCAATTTTTGATGTAAATAAACTTATAGACTTTCTAATTTTGTACAAAGGTTAGGAATTGTTTTTCGATTTCGTCGATTGAAAGCAATCTGAAGCATTCCATTGTTTCATAAACATACAAAACAAAAAAAGAAAATGTTAAGAAAAATGTTTAGAAAACTGCAAAGCTCTCATTAGTAATCATTTTGAGAAAGAAAATCGTGGAGCTGATTCACAAAAATGTGAAGAAAATGGTGTTTGTTGCTTTTTGCGACTCATCGAATGGATTCAAGCCGACAGCGGAGAAATGTTATATAAGATCGGCGTTTTGAAGGGCTGGGGCACCGGTGTTTCCATTTTTGGAAGTCATGCATTTGAAGCTTGTGATTCTCGCGAGCGTTTGCTTCGTCGCGGCGGCGAAGACGCTGTCGTTTTCGGGCAGCGTCAAGTGTTGTATTGATAGGGACCGTACTGACGATTCTGGGCAACATGTAGGATTGAATGAGTTAAAAAATGAGAATTTTGAGCTAATGAAACCGTTTTCAGGTCCCCCTTGGAAATGGAGTATTGATTGAAGGCGGCAAGGGTGGCTACAAGGGCGGTCATGATCAGCAACAACAAGGCCAGTATGGCAATGTTAAGGTTGTCGAGAAGAACGTGCGTGCCAAGCGCGAACAATGGCAGCGAGGTGGTGACTGGGAAGGCTACGGTACCGGTAAGGGTGGCCAACAACAGCAGCAACAACAACAACAGCAACAGCAGCAAGAAGTTCGCCCCCAACAGCAACAAGGTTCCTGGAACGACGAATACGGCACCTATGGAAAGGGCGGCAAGGGCCAACAGACCCAGGAAACCCAGCAACAACAACAACACCAACAGCAGCAAGGCCGTGAATGGGAGAAGTACGGTAACGTCAAGGGTGGTGAACAGAAGGGTCAACAAAAATATGGCGGCTGGAACGAGGAATACGGAAACTATGGAAAAGGAGGCAAGGGCCAACAGACCCAGCAACAAACCCAACAACAACAACAACAACAACAACAAGGCCGCCCTAAGCGTTCCAACTATGATGAAGAGTATTGCTATCCTGCGCAGACTTGGATCGTTGACCTCTACGACCATTATAAAATTGGTAAGTAATCACAGTCTTGGAAAATAATAGATAATGATTGTTTGTTTAGGCTTCAATGAGCATCTTTCGACGTTCACTGGAGTAAATGGCAGATTCGACATTAACTATCAAAGCACCCGCCTCTTCGGCTTGGACCCCCTTATCAAAGTTACGGCTCACTGCGACGGATTCAGCTCTAAATCCGATGAGATTTTCATCACTGATGAGGGTACCCATAATCTGGAGATTGTTGCTCGACCTGAGAAACAGTAAATTTTGTCCACACCATCAATTTGATGAAATTTTAATGAAAAGTTGAAGAAATAAAGCTTTTTTAAAGTGCACAAATTTGCATTGACTAGCGCGCACAAAGCTATATCTCTGAAAACTAGACTGAAATTAGCATAAACACGAAAATATTGCCTCTCCAAACGGACCCCTCAAAACCCATATAAAAGGTCTCGACTTTTCCAGAAATCTCCAGTGCATCTGTCTCATCAGCTGCCCTCTCCAATCCTCTCTCTACCTTCAACATGGCCTCCGTCGCTCCCGGTGATATCGGCACCCAGCCCGGCACCAAGATCGTCTTCAACGCTCCCTATGATGACAAGCACACCTACCACATCAAGGTGAGCTCCCTTTTGGCACATGTCCTGAGGGCATTTGGATGACATGCCCCGGCTTTCAGATCACCAACTCTGGCGGTCGCCGTATCGGATGGGCCATCAAGACGACCAACATGAAGCGTCTCGGCGTCGACCCCCCGTGCGGTGTCCTCGACCCCAAGGAAAACGTCCTCATGGCCGTTTCGTGCGATGCCTTCCAGTTCGGCCAGGAAGACACCAACAACGACCGTATCACCATCGAATGGACCAACACCCCCGACGGTGCCGCCAAGACCTTCCGTCGCGAATGGTTCCAGGGTGACGGCATGGTCCGCCGCAAGAACTTGCCCATCGAATACAACCCTTAAGTTTGTGCGAGGATACTGTAGATGTGAATAAAAACATGATTTATGTACTTTGGCTTGGCACTGTGATTACAACTTAAAACACGCAAAGCTATCTTTCTAGTCAAAAGTGATAAAAGAAGTATGCTGCTTCTCCATGTACGGATTCAAAAGTTTGATATAGCCAAGATAATACGTCCAATAAATAAAGTTAAAGATGCAAAAGCTCAATGGAAAGTATTGACGGCTAGCTCGGTCTAATTCCTCCGGGTCGCACCATTTCCTGAAACCTCCCTATTTACAAGGGCATTTTAAGTGCCAACTTACGATTTCCACCTCCGAAACTTTAATTTCGTTTCCAACACCCTTGCTTTCAACGGTAAACTCGTTCGAAATGGATTAGCGCGCACATTGGGCATGTCCTCCATTTCCGAAATCAATTTTTGAGTTGCATCCTCCTGTGACGCCGTTTGTGTCATCATCGTTTCACAGTTATACCCATTGCCATTCATGTAGACCGTTTCAAAGTTGGCGAAACCGTCCATGTCAAAGGAGCTCGCGGAACGGGACATTTTGGGTTTTCTGTATTTTCGCATTGATAGCCGTCTCTGACGCTCGAGAAATCCAACGATTGCGGTTTCGATGAGGGACAGGAAGACGTAGCCGACTGATGCGAATACCCAGATGTCGACGGCCTTCAAATTGTTAGATGAAAAGTTGAAAATGTGTTTTTGGCTTACTTTAATGTAAGAAACCCTCGGCAATGTCTTCACAATAGCTCCATACTGGAAGCTGAGGGCCATCATGGCACTCACGCCAAGGGTTATCCTTGCTGGAAGTGCTCTGGAGTCCAAGTAGAAGCTTATCCACGATATGAAGATGCTTGTTTGTAGTGGTAAGTAGATTTGTAATATGTGAAAAGCGAATTGTCGTGTCAAGACAAAGTTGACTGTCAGTTGGTCCCATTGACCTGAAACAATGTCATAAACTTCTTTTAGAACATCTTTAAAAGTAATAAAACGCACCAGCAGCATAGATAAACGTGTTTTTATCCCAGTAAATCTCGCTCAACATGTAATCAGGCAGCACTGTAGACGAGCTATATGAGAAAACAGGGTCCCAATCTCGCCACTTCAACCTAACTTTGGCAGTGTTGTACGCATAGGATTCAAGTACCAACCCTAAAAATAAACCATTTCTTAGAGCCAGGATAAGCAAAACGAACCACAAGTTTGCACATCCATCGGATAATGCCGGAAAGACCTATCCATAAAGCATGGTCCTTCAACACGCAATCGATAGTTCACCCAAATTGTGCCATTCGGATAGATTAGAACAAACGTATTCGGTGTCGGCGATGAATGTAACTCGCTTTTTTTACTGTTAACAAAGTTGACAAAAGGCTGCCATATTTTGTTTGTTATCGCATAACTGAGCGATAAATTTTGGATGCACCGAGTGTGGTGGTCAAACCGAAGGCGATAGTCGTGCCAAATTTGACTAAAAATTGTCATTTTGCTAAATTTCGTCCGATAAATCTATGAATACCTCAACAAAACATCGGCAGTAAAGCTGGCACTAATCTCACTAATATCATAGAACGTTTGCAGTGCCAATTCAACACTGACAAGAACACCCTTGGAGTCTGGAACCAACTGTGCATCGTAGTGCTCGTTTAGCATGTTTTTCAGGATTTGTTGGGAATGACGGGTAATGTCGATCTTCGCGCATTCTAAACAGACTATTTTATTGAAAAAATTATATGTAAGCAACGAACCTGGATGGTCGGGAGGCAAAAATTCCGTGAAATTATCAACGATACCAGATGCTGAAGCAGTTTCATGCCCCGCAAGCGTGTGATTCCCAATAATATTCACAATTTGAGCAACATTTAACAAATTGGGCAACATGTTTTTCACAATCATCTTGATGACGTAACAATATTTGTCTAGAAATGACTGGCATTCTCAAAACCGCATTCTAAGCCGAAAACAAAGGGAGAAAAAAGGGAACGCCGCGAAAAACAATAAAATTTCAATTCTAATGCTTCAATTCAATTCGAAGTTGTAACCTTGTTTGGCAGAAAAAATCAAAGAAAGTGCGTTGACAGCTATTTTTTGGACCGAGGTGGTCCAAAAAATGTGAGTTTGAAATCATGACAACCCATTTTGCACCCAAAAAAGTTGCAACAAAAAGAAGTACCAACTTGAAAAGCTGAGAAAATTCTAATAATGAGTTGCGTGAGTACAACACATGTTTCAAACTGAATGAGTTACTGAACTTTGAATTGCACTTGTTTTTTGTTAATAGTGAAGGGCGGAATACTTGAAGCGGTCAACGACTACATGGTGACACATTTATGAATAAACAACAACGGAGAGTATCAAATTCACACAGAAAGTAATCATGTTGTGGCATAAGATGGCATAGTGGACATGCATCATGATATTGAAATGTTCTTTTTTGTGTTTTTACGGTTTTGATAACAAAAATTGTTTAACTCAGATATTGAAACTATTTGGCAAATAAAAAATGTAACAAGATAGTGCAAAGGTCAAAACTTGAGAAAAAATATTATCAACTTTGCCAATTGGCTACAATCAAAAACTTCCTTCCAGCCCCAAGATTTGTCAGTTAGTCAGCACAGCACGTATGCCAAAAGACAATTACGACTGACTTCCTTGAACTCTGCTACTCACACAAAACTGTTGTCAAGGCTAATTCGGTTCGTCAAATGGCCAAGTACATCCTGACTGCGCAAAGCCGGGCAAGCAGGACAACCCAGCATCCGCCATTGACGCACACTCGGGTAAATGCTATTTCCAGCTGTGAAGTTTAGCGGGGTTAACAAGTTTCGGGAATGTCTTACTTTAAGCCTGATTTTATTTTGGAGGTTACACACTTTTGACAATGTTTCTCAAACTTGTAACAGTGTCCTAGGGGTCACTTTTAAACATTGTTGTGGCATGAAATGTTTATTCGATTAAAGGAAACATAAACCATGATAGCAGGCACATAGTGCTTGCTATTGCAAATATCAAAAGTTACACAACTTAACCAGAAATAGCGCTGAGGGCCTTTTCTTTTGCGTATGAGTTCTGAATGAGATAGTATGTCCAGTAAAATGTGTTGAACAGGATGAAAGCACCGGGAAAAAGCTTTCGACACATTGAGTCTATCATGTCGCCGGTCCATCGGGTTGGGGGCTCCATTTCGGTTTCACTGCCTTCCACTGAAAGTTTCAGATTCAAATTATTGATTAAAACCGAGAAAGTGGGTAAACCCAAACCTCCAAGACCGGCAGTCAGTGCCGCAAGCGCTTGCAAGGGATCCAGCATCGGACTTTTGGCTCGTGTCGAATACAAATTGTTGTACGAACATTTGCGATTATTCGGTTGACCATTACTTTCCTCGACAAATAATACATCATTGTTTCGAAATCTCGCAGATTCATACTCGTTTTCGCCGAATAGGGGAAGGCTTTGCCCAATGGCACCGTAGTTTGGTTGGAAGGAGACTGTTGGTTGTTCGGGCTTGGCAGCGTTTTTTCGTTTGTTTCCTCTAAAACAACATTGGATTTATAACTTTTGGGCAAAATGCCATCGGGGAACGCACTCCATCGACTTGGATAACCGCCGATACTGCTCCGCCTTGCGCACTCTCCTTTCCGCCTCTTTGTGTCGTCTTTTCACTGATAAAGTATGTTCGACGAAGCAAACTATGGCTACTTCAATCATGGATAGAAAAATAAAACTGAAAATATTTTCATGGTCATCGCTATATTTGCAAAAACACGAACCCCGTGGTTATAACCATGTAAACATCGATTGATTTGACGTAGCCTACTTTTGGCAACGATTTTGCAACATTGCCATATTGAAAAGTCAATCTGTAATGCCGAAGTTTCATAACAAAGCAACGAAAAATGATATACTAACGCCATCAACGAGCTAACACCCAAAGTAACTCGTGCCGGCAAGCTTTTCATCCAAAATGAAATGAATGAAATCAAGACGGATGCATACGTTGGCACATACATCTGCAATACGTAGAATCCATAAGCTCGGCTGAACGTTAATGACACAGTCAACTGGTCCCATTGACCGGCAGCATAGTCAAAGTTATTTTTTGTCCATTGTATGCCGTAGAGAGTGTAATCGGCAAGTTTTGACTTGGCTATTGAAAATACCTATAACGTTCATATGGTTATGAAAAACCCGAGCGATCGACATAGTTGATAGACAGCAATTGATAAACAAAAAAAACGCAGCAATCAAAAAAACTTACTGGATTCCATTCTCTCCAGTTTAACTGCACTTTGGCGGCGTTATAAGCGTAAGATTCAAGTACTAAAAACGTTACAATTCATCAACAAGTTATGCACCTTAAAACAAACCGAGAGAACAACTTTGGACATCCATCGGAAACAGTTCCAAGTTCATGTCACACGGCCCTTGAACTTGCAGGCGATAGTTAACCCAGACAGTGCCGTTGGGGTAAAGCATGAGGAAAATGTTGAGTGTCGGACTACTGTGGATTTCAGTGCGCTTTGAATTGACAAAACATACCTGAAGTGTTATTGTATAAGAAGTGACGAAACAAAATTGTGAAAAAATTACATTCGGAGTCCAAAGTTTGTCAATAACAGCATGACCAAGTGTGAGGTTTGTCAAACATGACGTTATGTGGTCAAATCTTAATCGTGGATCGTGCCAAATTTGACTGAAATCAACATGTTTGCATTTTCTCACTTTTTTACAATTCAATCAATCGATATGTAAGAGTGAATCGATGTCACCAAAACCCACCTAAACAACAAATCTAAGGTAATACTCGACGTAATTTCCGAAACCTGAGCAATACTCTGAATGACAAACTCAATTGTAACCGCGGTGGGGCCGCGTTTGGACGGCACCGTATTTTTGTTGTACTCATCATTAAAAATAGTTTTCAAAACATATTGGGATATTGTATCATTTGTTTCATCACTAAAATCACCACTTCAGAAACCATACTTTCACAAACCAGAAGCACTCACCATTCATCAAAAAAGTTAACATCCTGCGTCGGAAGTACCACTTCAGCCGACGCAAATTTATGACTCATTACGGCAACTTCATGCGAGATGCCAAATATGACCGAAAACAGGCTTAGTCCGTGCATCAGTGCCGTGACATTGGCTGAAGGCATCATGGTAGTCGTCGGTGGCGCATCCCTGGAATTGGAGTCACTTCAGAAGGCCGTAAAAAGTGACTGCGTTTTGGGATTCAGTGAAAAGTGAAGGGCAACTACGTTAACTTTTTAAGCAAAAAATGCATCGATAAAAGCTTCACAATGTTAGCATAGTCCAAGGCGAAGACGAACAGGAGGGCCATAGAGCGACATTAGCATACAAATTGGTTCTTTGCTGCCTTCAAGGGGGCCACTATTGTTGGATGTAGTGGATGAATACCACTATAGCGTCAACTACGGCATTTAACAGACCCAAAACAACCACCTATAAGCATCTCCCCCCAAAAACGGTCAAAATCGAACATAAAAAGGGGTGTCACAGTGTATTAGCCTAATTTGGGACCATCTTTGAAGCCCACATTCCAAAGATGCCCGAGAACAATGACGCCTTTCTCGGACGACCGATTAGTTAGTGCTGTTAAGCCGAGAACAATGGGTAAGTAAAACGTCGTCGATCTCATGGCATTGTTTTTTCGGGGCTTGTTTCTTTGGTTAAAAGTGTCACACGATGTATTCAGTCGGGTGAAGCTAGCTCTTCCAAAACGAAGGAGGCTCCAAGAGAGCCTCTTGAGTGTGAAGGTCCACTGAAAACTGCCGCCGCCATCACCCTAAACATGGTTTCCGGATGTTCGCAGAGTCGAAGAAAAAAAGATTTGACGACAGAGGACAAAGTTGGCAGAATTCACGGGACCGAGGGGACTAATTTTTATCATCTTTGGCACCGGCTATGACGAATGTGAATTGGTGGCACAACTAGAAAACTACAATACGGATATGTCATTGATCAAAACAATGCATAAAATGCGGCAAACTTATAAAAAGTGTCAATCGAAACGATGACTAACTTTGTTGTCGATGATGCCGTTGATAGATTGCAGTTCTTTAATGGGAATAAATTTTGGAAAATAAAACGTAATATTGTTTGTTAACTTTGATAACGCCAACGACCTCAACTGCGTTGGTTTCCGTTGTTGACAGATTCAAACTCAATCCCACAAATCCTTCTTTTTCACAGGTCGACAGACGGTGAAGTCGCCATTGATGTTTATCGAATCTTTTCACTGATTGGAGGGAGTTAGCATCAACGTCACACAAAATGTACCCTCAGTATTTTAACGTCACACAATTTAATTTAAAAAAAACACATTAGCTGATCTGATAGTTGCGGTTTACCATCAAAAACTAACGAAAAGAACTGGAAGCTCGATTACAGAGCTGTGAAGTATTGCATTAATCCGAGTTTGCACACAAGATCAACGTTATCATTCGTTTCTTCCGCAAGTTGAAGTTGTTTGTGGATAAACAGCTTCGGAATGTCCTTGCCACCACTCTGGATTTGACAATCACTAAGAATCACAGACGATGTAAATGTACATAAACCTCATTGTGATTGGGCCATTTAAGATGAAAGAACAAGCTATGTAGGGTTAGGTTTATGACGAGGTAGCGATATCAGGACATTTTTGCTGTCTCATAACAATGCGGTAGTAGTTTAGTTTTTGTTTACAGCGGCTGTAAACCTAGCAAATTCCTTCCAAGTTATATTGATTTGTGAATGTGGACAGACATCACTTTTATTTATATTTGGAATAGACTCATAGACGCAACGAACAACATTTTTGGCACCTCCCAATCAGTACTTCAAAAGTTATAGATCACTTTCGTTATCACAGTCCAAGTAGTCCGTCTATGTATTTTACGATGTTGTTCCCTTCCAATCACGTTTTCATCTTTGGTTTATCAACCGTGTTTCTTAAAAGTTATCATACCACAGAAACAGAAAGTATAAATATTTGCCTCTATCACCACCCATTTTTATTTGATTGCTTTTTGCTTGGAAACATGCCAAGCTGTGAAAACCAAAATTACTTTTTCTGTTTATCTTGGCGGAAACTCGCGATCGAAATCTAATAAATATTTTTATATTATACCCCCTGGCTATAATGGACATAGTTTTCCATGATTGCACGTTTTGTTTTCACATATTTTAAAACTCGTCATTTTGTTCCATGCCATTGGAATGTTGAAGTGTAGCGGGGTTTAGAAAGACATAAATGTGCCATCGTTTACGACTGTGAGACAATGGCACGGCAATTTTGTTCCGCCATCGGACTAAAGACCGCCGAAGAGCGCTTATTATCGAGATAATTTTGTGCCGTTTGACGATTTCGAGTCGAGTTCAAGAGGTCACTTCGCTTTGTTCAATGCCGGCCCGGCCGGGTAGTTAGTTTCAACGCAGGAAGTGTCCAAATATAGGTTTATGGTTAAAATTACACACGTACATCAGCATCACAATCATTGGCGAGCATCCAATTGCCTAACTTAACCCATGTCCAGCAAGTGCCAAAAAAAGGCATCATGTTTAAGTTTTTTCGTGCATCGCTTTATGAAAATTCTCATTTGGGGTTGGCTACTACCATCGCCTGAGGCATTCGCGCCCATTAACATCGTCGAGCCCCCGCAAATATAGGCCATTTTTGAGTGTCGTTATTTGAAGCTCAAGTTGTATCTAGCAATGCCATGGCTGCAGTCCGAACGTAATTTCGGTATCCTGAAAGGCGACGCCGTCCATAATGACGGTCATTTGGGAGGGAGGTAAAGTCGTGCCATTGGCCGGACAAATTGCAGGTATTTTGCTTGAAATTGGCATTTTTATTGTCTATGGGCATTGGATAGGAGCGAGAATGGTGTAGACTGTCTCGTGATAACTAAGATTTGTGTAATAAAAGTCCAGGCGTGTTGGAATTGATAAATTTTTTTCAATTGCGTTTTCGATTATCGTGTTTTCCGCAGTTTTGGTATACTGTAGGTCCTTTATGCGATGAAACTTGAAATTAAAAGCAAATTTAATCCCATTTTGAATGCGTAGGTGCCAGAAATCTCAAGTTTATTAAACTTCAACGCCCCCAAATTAGTCTGGTTAGTCATTTTCTGGCATGTGCCCAAATTGAACAATTTTGAAATCTCAAGTGCCCGCAGGCGTTTGGTTTCGCCAGGAAATGCGAAAAGACGTTATAAAAGTGATGTCATCGAGTTCCAAATGACTTTATGATTGCTTTTGAAACCTTGCACCCTCTAATTTTCGATTTTTTTGACTCCTACTTCCAGGGGGTGGACGTCATTCACACGTTTGACCACCCATGGAAACAAAAAGCTTTCTCCCCCATTATCGCTTCCTCCCTTCAATCTCCCAGGCGTCTGAAATGCCATTCACGACGACCGCCCAGCCCAGGGTTCTCATATTGCTTGCCCCCTTATATAGTTTACTATTTATAGCCTTTTTGCTTTACGAAAAACATAACATATAGTTGATCTGTATGATGCTCTTTTCTGAATTTCAAAACAACAGTATGTATATTTTTATGTTTCCATCTATGTTTTTGACTGTCCTTCTACGTTGTTATGTGAATTTCGATGACAAATTCGCTCTCCTGCAAACATTGCACGGCACCACGACCCTCGGGACACAAAATTTCCGCACTTCCGACCTGCCTTGATGGCCATCGTTAAAATCTGCATTTCCTTCTGGGCCAATTTCGGATAGATTTTGATGCCATAAAAAGTGCTATGCCGTGTCATCAAGTCTCGCCTACATTCATGGATGCCATGCCATGCCATGGTCGAAAATGTTACAATTTTGGTCACCGGTTTCGTGATGCCCCGCGCGCATCATAAATAATTTCACATTGGTGCCGACCCCCCGGAATGCCTAAAACGTCGAAAAAAAGCATATTCGCGCGTTTCATTCAGGCTTTGGACCTCCTTTCCCGCAAATCTTATCACTATTTTCACCTTAAAAATACATTTTCAAAAACCCAAGCATTCAAAATGCATGCCTTATCCGCATAATAAAATGTTTACCGACCCCGTTCTACCTGAAATTTGAAATTCGACCAATTCAATCGAGTCAAAACGCACCCCCTCGTGTTTGTTGCCACCAAACTGTGCCATATATGCTAGTTTTGCATATGAAATGACTTTAACTTTGTTCGGAGTGCATGTTTGCGCCCGCCTGACCCGCTTTCCGAACATGATTGCTCGGTCAAAGCCCATCCTGGCGTCATTCCCTTTTTTGATGTGAGAAAAAATTACATAAAACATGGAATAACGGTGCCATTTTTGATGTTTACAACATCAACTGTGCCTTTTCCATTTCTATGATCAATGTAAACCCAACTTTCGGCGAAATGGTGCCAGTTCCACCGGTTCCGACAATCCCATTCATTCAAAACCGCTTTAAAAGTTGCAAATTAGCCATCCACGGAATCCCAAAAACAAAGCAACAAAAGAATCCGCCATCCCCCGTCTCCAGCCACACCTTCATCTTCCATGATTATGTGATTGCTCACGCTTAAAGAATTTCGAAAAGAATCTCACCCACAATGTTTTTTGACTTGGTTTTTTTCCGTCTGACGTGCATTTTACCACCATTAAATGTGTCCAAAAATGTGTCAATGTAAATAGTTCGGTGAAAAAAGTGGATTCCACCATTGCGAAGGAGGTCACCGCGCCAGCAACGACGTAATTGACGTGGTCCACAGTCGCCTCAGGACATTGCGGAATTCCCACGGTCTAAGGGTGCAGTCCTGTTTCTGGGAAGTTTCACAGTGCCATTGAATATAAACTGTTCGTACTTCTGGAAAGTGGTTTTTAAATGAGTGTTCTGCAATTAGGGCAGGGAGGGGTGCCATTCATAGGTTTTGAGAGTTCCGCTTTCACGTAAGGGTTATTAATGTTGCAGTTTTAATGCCCATTGTACTCAGGATTTTGTGGCGCTTATTTTTGGATACAGTTTTATCAGCCGTGTATCGAAACTTTAAACTTTTGCTTTTTTAAACTTTCGATTACCGTTTTTCTACCAAAATATGATTTCAACACATCAATTTTGGCATTTGCAGAAACATGTTTTTGCAAATAGCCAATTTTAACCAAATTATTGTATATCCACACGTGTCAGACACAATATCATCAAAATTACTGCTCTAAACCTTCGATCACGCTATATTTTCCATATTTTTGGTGTTTATTAACGACTTTGTGTAGGCGCAGGTGCAATTTTCCGTAAAATTAACAAATATCTACGATATTAGCCTCCCATTACGATACCGCCCCCATGACTTCTGGTCCCACCCCTTTTTAAATTCGTATTAAAACAGATCAACCTATGGTTATACCCCTCAGTTTTCCGTAATTTCGTCAAATTTAAATCCCAGCTTTCCGAGATCGACGCCATCTTTCAAGGTCAAGGAAACTTTGACCTCCCGAATGTCGTTTTTCCTGCATCTTGCCGGGTTTCACATTTCAGCTCAAATGATGAATAGCCCGCGGGTCCGGGCTTGCTTCCTTCCGTGGCATTTGATATGTTGCTATGTATCTGTTGGAATGTTTCATTTCATTCCACTCATTTTTCCTTCCAAAAACGGCATTTAAACTTTATCCTGCAGACTGCAGAAGGCGTGAGGGCATGTATCTTCCCTCACTTCCTGCGGCGATGACGACCCTCCGGAATCTTCGGTTTCTCGAGATTCGCAAAATAAATAGCCTCAAGCGGTGTGGCATTTGAAACGAATCTGGCACCAGTCTCCCAGCCAGGGTTGAAAGGTCATCAGATTCTCAGATTTTTTGCATTGTTGTCCATTAATTTTGAGATGTAACGGTTCCAAGTATTGTTTTTTGATTGAAAACGTCTATTTATATCATTCAATTGATGGATAAGCGTTGTTTGGAGCCTTGAAATCTTGAAATCCTGACTGAAATCTTGAAATTCTGTAAACACCCACTTTCCCCTATCCCGTGCCGACCCGAAACAACGAAAGCAAAGGTTTATAATCCACAATTTTATAGTATAAAAACCCCTAAAATCTGGATATAAAAATCCTCGAGAGACCCCATTTGACTTGATGGAATTGCCGCCTACAACCAAAAAAAACTTCAATGGTTATGCCACTTTTTGGTCGCGGTGTCCTTCCTGACATCCCTGACTGACTGACTGTCGTGGGAGTCGAGCTATGTGGCACATGTATTCCAAATGCCGTTGGTACCATCGTAGGAAGGACGTCATTCACCGGTTGATATGGATGTAGTGCCGGATGGCCCCCCACTCTCCCAGAGTTTGCGTCGGAGGAATAATCACACCATTCACCACTCACTTGAACCCTCTTATCCAAGATTTATCAAAATGCGACATCATTTACGGGTCTTAGACGGATCATTTCGACAAAAGGGGCTTGTCTGTCGGGAACGGCACTGTTGTTGTTGCAAAAATGATTTGAGCTGTTATGTCGTGACCTGTTTTGAGTTTGTGTTTGATGACATTTTCCTATCTGAAGTGTATAAATTGATGTCATTCGTTTCAATTTGTAAACCCATTTATTACGAATTTCGATTTGTGACAAGGCCCATCAGTCTCTTCCGGCGCTTCACATTCCACGTTCTTCTCCTCGAAAACCAATACGTGTGCCAATCTCAGAGGTTCTTCTCGCAAGACAAGATGCTCTGTGTTTGACAGGCGATGGAGTGCCGCGCCTGCGGCTGCGCTTCCGATGGCATCTTGACTCGTCAAGAGGGCACGGCACAGGCAATACAACGGTCGAAATAAGCGCGGAATAAGATGAGCTTTCTCTGCGCCTACCTCCCCCGCCTCCTTTTTGGTAGAATCTGCTCTCCGTTTTCCGCAACCTCGACTGCTTGATGGGTTGGGAAAGAAATTTCATTCATTTCATTCATCCAGTTGACGGAAGGCATCAGTACTCCTCATAAGTTTATAAATGGGAGGTCCGACCGGTCCGCCTTCTCAAGAACATTCAAAAAACACCCATGCCCTCGGGGCAGTTTGACTTTTTGGCGTGGCGCGAGGATTCTGAGTTTATCCAACCTAAATAAGTTGGCTTTCAGACTCGCTTCTCACTACGGGACAAACTTCCTGAAGTGTTACACCTTCCAATTTAAGCAAACATGACCTCCAGAATCGCCCAATTCTCCTGTCTGACAGTTTTGGCCGCCATCATTTTGGGATGTAGTGCTCAGACTTATTGTAAGTTTAAAGTTTAACCAAATTCTGAGCTTTGACGCAGTAGATTCATAAATAAATAAAAAACATGAATTGCAGATGGTGCCAACGAGGACAAGCGCAACTTTAACCGGGAATTTATGCACTTTGGCAAGCGTAATGCCGAGGAATTCCGAGTGTTCCGACCTGTTGAGATCTATGATAAGCGGGCTGATGTGGGTTTACTTTCCTTATGTAGATAATGCCATTCATGACAAAAAGTCGTTTCAGTTCGATCGTAACTTCATGCCATTCGGCAAACGCGACTACGACCAACCAATGGAGAAGAAACAGTTCAACCGGGAATTCATGCATTTCGGCAAGCGCAGTGCCCCTTTTGACGGTTCGCTAGTTTTGGTATTCAGCTATTGTGTTTTCAATAGCCATAAAACCTGCCTTAACTCAACATGAACCCTTTTCAGATGCGATTGTAAACTAACAACCTTCAAAAAGTTGTGAAAATGTAGCTTCCAAACCAGCCATCTGAACCACCAAAGTGACGCAAAACACAGTCTACTAGACCCAGAAAACCCTCCCTGTGAACAGCGATCCCTCCAGTTTCATCTCATTCTCCAGTCCTCCTCGTACTGCTGCTACCGTACTCCCTCCCTTTTGCAATGTGTGTGTATTGGCGTTGACGATTGACGATCCCTACTGTAACTGTAACTGTACCTGTGTCTCCTCCAACTTGTATGATACCCCTGTGCAATGTGTTTTCATCATCTTCTTCGTGCCGCGTTTTGAATTTTGACTTTTGAATACTTTTATCACAGAATACAAATATATATACTGCTAAAAATATTTACAATGTAATGTCAGTCTCAGATTTTACCCGATTTGTGTATCACTTCGGCGCAAGTTTTGGTATAAAGTTTAAACTTGTTTTTCGAGACGGATGAGCATTGTTGAAATAAATAACGTAGGAAAAGATCAATAAATGTTTGAAATGACTATTTGGGTAGTTTTAATGGCAAAATTAAACATAAATACAGTAATAATAAGTTGGAAAAGATAGAAGAAAGCATCAGTCTTGTTTCTTAGCATTCGTCGAAGGCGGAATCGACAGCGATCCCCAAGGCCCAGCCGCAACCCCGGCCGGACGTGCAGATTCGCCATTCGGTCGCGACGAATCAAACGGCCGTGATGATGCCGGCGGCGTTGCCGGCTGAACGGATCCATCGTTCGCGACCAGCATAACTCCGACATTGGGCGGCGTCGTCGCTGCGTTCTCCGGGTTCTGAGATGCCGCGGCAGCCTTGGCTTTCTGCATTTTGTCGCGTTGGGCTTCTTCCTCCTTCTTGGCCTTCAAGTCATGGGACATGGTCTTGATCATGGTGCTGTTGGTTAGGCCATCGCCAGGACGCTCGGAATTCGGCTTCGATACCGCTGGCTTGCCTTGTTGTTCGAGTTTACGCTTCCGTCGGAGGGATGACACGTTCATTCCGAGTTTGTAGGCTTCATCTTCGTCTTTTTCGAGGTCCTTCTTGTAGAGTTCGATGGCTTGGGGCCGTTTGGAGAGTTTGACGCCCTTGGAGGTCCAATCGAAGGAGTTTTCAACACTGAAAACAACCTCCGTCCGCGGAATTTTTCACGAAATTCACCACAACCACTCCAAACCAAAAGCGTCAACGCCACACAAGGCCCCAACGATTGTGAAAACAACCTATCTACATACAAAAATAGCACAAAAAAGTCTTACGGTTCGGTGACAGACTGCAAACTGCAAACAGAGCCATTACTGGATTCCTTTCTCTTCGGAGTGGGCCACTTATCAACTGGCTTGGCAGCGGGCTTGGCTGATGGTGGCTTTGTTTTTGGCTTCTGAAATCAGACCCACGCTTACAAAAGTTCCCAAAAAGGGGGGAAACATACATCAGAAGCAAAAAGATCCTTCTCCAAAGGCAATGGGATAATCTTAGATCCCTGAGGGATCTTTTCATCGCTGTCACTGTGATGCTTCTTGTGATGATGATGGGATTTACGGCTTCGGCTGCTGCTACTCGATTTCGACTTTCTCTTCCTTCGTCGCTTCTTTGGAGAGTTGACGCTGAAAATCGATTGTCAATTTTTATAATTTTCCAGTTTCAAAACCTTGAAAACCCGTACCTTTCGATCTTTTTGATAATTTCAACCTTCTTAACCTTTGATTTCTTTCTCTTCGGTTTTGCCAGCTTGGACAATTTTTCAAGCTTCTCCACATAGCAGGAAACGACAAACTTCTCAACTTCAGATCGACAGGACTCGTACCGATAGTACTGGCACGCTTTGATGGTCATGATGATGATGCAAATGATGATGGTCAAGCCAGCGACTATGATTTCGGCGATGATGGCCCAGAAGTAGTGGTGGGACACGTGTCTGAAACCAATTTTGTTTTTATTTTGGCGGTAGTCATGTAAAATTTGACTCACTTGGTAGCCGCCACCTGAAACTCGCCATCCTCCATGAAATTGTTCAAATCCACGGCCTCAGTGCCGAGAACAAGTCTAATTTGAAACAATAGAGCGTTGGTTCCATGGGATTCAGCGAAACAGGCTCCAGGGTGGGCTTCATTGTTGTGACGGATGTAGTAGTGGACTTCGCTTCGACCCTGGAGGCAATTGATAACAAAAACCGTCCGAAAAGTTGGCAAAACTCACAGATTTAGTATTATTCGAGCTCATGTGATGCAACAACAACGAGTGATAGTGGCTCGTCCATCGGCCCCGGGGCGCTTGCCAATTAGTGTGAAGCGATGACGGCGAATAATGGTAAAAGTAAAAGTTGCCTTTCGTCACATCGAGTTTGGTGGCAGTGCCAGCCTTGAGGTCGAGAATCTCGAAATACGGTTCCGGATAACGGGAGATAAATTTGATCTCGAAGAGATCTACAGGGCAGACTTTTCTGATCTTGTTGCCGACGTTATCGAAGCGATGGTTAAACTGAAAATGTTTTCTTTGTAAGGCCAGTAAAATTGTGCCAACACTCACGTAGTCAAAAAGCATCTCCGCGGCCGGATATTCATCAATATTAAAGAAGAAAAACAAGCAATCAAACGTCAATCCATATGCGTATCGATGCTTGTACCCCTTCGTCGCGATGTACAAATTCGCTGTGGTACAGTAATCTTTGTAATCAACATTAATTTTCGACGGATCTAATCTCGAAGCTGCAGGGTCATCGTCGGCTTCACCACTATCGTCACTGACCAGCCCAAGGGTGCCATTTTTGAATTTTGTAGAGTTCCTTGAGTTTGTTGAATTCCTTGAAACCTTTGGAATTTCAAAGATTTCTTGACCGACAACAGTCACAACAAAAAGGACCCCCAAAAGGGCCGCAATTTTTACGGCAACACGTCGATACCGTCCTGCGGCCATCGTCTGAGACCTGACGGTTTTGGAATTTTGGTTTTTGTGTATCGTTTTTTGGATTGAGAATTTGAATATTGATTTTTGTTGTTTGGTTATGATTTTTATGAAAATAGTAAAAAGTACAGTATACCAACATCAAAACCTTCATTTATCTCACAAAACACGTGTAATCTATGAGTTTGAAACAACTTCTGCAAAGTATCAGCAATAATAATCCGATTTTGGTGCCACATTCTCGGCAGATGGTCTTGCTGCTGGCGCCTGGCCTCCGATCGGAGGCGGTACGGCCGGTGAATTGACGGGAGTGCCATTGGGAGAGCCCTCGCCAGTATGTTGAGGTGTGCCGGGCATGTTTTCGTGAGAGCCGGGTTTCCCTGTTGCCGGAATCGGTGAATGAACATCTTTTGGCTGGGGACTTGTGGGTGTTGGTGAAGAAGCCGGCATAGCCCCAGCGATCGGTGGCACTCCGAAGTTTCCCGGGGGCGGAGCTGGTTTGGCAGGTGCAGCCTTGAGGCGGTCATTGATGAGTTGATCGTATTCTTTTACGAATTGCTTTGTCCGTGCTTCTAATTCAGGTTGATTCCGCATGACGCCACAGACTTCGGCATAGGCTATCAGGCAGCGGTACATGTAGACGAGCTGGAAAAGGTGGCAAAGTTAGTGACTGGCGAAATTTGAGAGAAAAAGTACCTGTAAATCAGTCTGCACACAATGCATCCGTTTCATCCTTAACTCCTGGACGACTTGTGTCATGTTGCACGGCTTTGAAGACAAAATGTGCTGGAGGGCACATTCGATTCCAATGACGGCACCTGTTCGACCAACACCGGCACTACAGTGGATTACGGTAGGGGTTTTGCTTACTCGGGCTACTTTTAGCATTCGGAAGGGGGCGAGAATGCTTTGGGGGACTGATCTGTCGGGCCTGAAAGAAAACAGTCGATAAATTATTGATTTTTACCACGAACGTGAATAACGCATTTGCACTTTTTATACTGCGAACGTAAAATGAACATTCGCACAAATGCACGAACACATAAACGTTGGAAATTGCGTGTGCGAATTTAAGAAAAGCGTTCAAAAACGAAAGTGTGCAAATGCACTGCCACCGTTCGTAATAAAAACTCACCAATTCTGCCAATGCCAATGTTTCACAACCAACGGCTTTTCCAAATTCGGTGACGTTACATGCAATGTGCTAATAATATTCGTATTATCAGTCGTTTTATCCACCTCAACCGTTTTGATGGTCACATCTTTGAAGGTCATCGCGCACCCCTTATCTTTAGGCCAATATTGATGGCACTTTTCCTTGTCCATTTCGACCGTTTGGCACAACATGAATATCAGCTGTGATCGTTCATTGACCACCATCCTCCAGAATTCATACGTTGTTGAATGCAATGGCCCTTGAGTGGCAATAAATCGATTGCTCAGAATATCATGATCAACATAATTGGCATGGATGTAATCAGTTTCGCCCGGTTTCCCGCCCCGTAGAATGACCCTCGTGGCATCGAGACAAATCACGTCTTTGTATCTGTTTTTATCCGTGTTCGCTTGGAAGGACTTTGATGTGGCACCGGGAGGGACGTACGCTTTTAGGAAGTCGTTGAATTGTTTGATTATGCCTTGGACACCGACATTGCATGTTTCCTGTAACGAAAATTAGAAAAATTGGTTAAAAAGTGCCAGCAAACCCGTAAAAACTGCTGATAATTATCCAATTGTGCCGAACTCGTCGGTGTATGCCGAACTCGGCGCCCTCGATGGCTGTTTGTTTCAGTTTCACAGGTTGGCGCTTCCTCCGTCCGTGTTCGATTGCCTTTCCTCCTTTGAAAACCCGGTTTTTTCCGTGCATTCTTACTCGTGCCAAGATCTCCACCTTTTTTTTTCTTCCCTGAACATTCGACGGTCACGTCCCTCGGTTCATCGTCGGATCCCTTATCCTTGCCCTTCTTGCTTTCTTTTATGTTTTTGGCTGTACCGCCACCCTGAAACCCTGTGCATGTCTGTCTCTAAAGGTCTTTCTTTTTCACTCATTTTACGACTACTTCCAGATTTTTATACTTTACCCTCCCGTGCGCGCTCGATGAATTTTGTCCCCCCAAGTCACCGCAAGTCGGGGATCAAAAACTTTGGCAGCCTCTGGCTCGCCCTGTGGCGACTATATTTTGATAAGTTTTAAACTGGAGCTGGGACTTCCTCGGGACTATCGATAAACCCCAAGGGTGCCAGGATTGGGACCCGTATCGAGGAGAAAATGCCGTTTGAAGTTAAGAGATCACCCGCGAAATTTGAAATTTTGGTTCTGTCCCAGATTTTTTCTCCTTCAATCAGCTTTGTTTGACTCTTCTGTTGCTACAAAAAGTTGCCTTATGAGGCAAGGGTGATGATGGGAACGAAGAAACGGCAAGAATCAACACAGCGGATGAGATTTTAACAAATCCAGATTCTTTCGAGTGGTCATCGGAAGGATTGTTCCAGGGACAAAACGTCCACGTAAACAAGCAGCAATTTTACCCTATTCTTGTTTATTTTTCCCCGGTTTCGTACCTTTTCTACGTTGCCTACACCACCGCAGAGCCATATCAGTGATAAAACGGATCAAATAAAATGGAAATCAGAGAGCGAGTGCCAGATCTTGACGCTCAAGACTTTTTGCCAAGGGAAATTTTGAAAATCGCGGGGTGGTCTCTTAACTTTGGACGGCATTTTCGCCTCGGTTCGGACTCCAATCCTGGCACCCTTGGGGTCTATCGATAGCCCCGAGGAAGTCCCAGCTTCAGTTCAGAATTCATTAAAATTGAGCTGCCATAGGGAGAGCCAGGGATTGCCCAAGTTTTTGATCCCCGACTTGCGGTGACTTGGGGGGACAAAATTCATCGTGCACGCACGGGAGGGTACCCATAAAGTTAATCCTCTTTATAAGTTTTCTCAATGTCAGCGACTATTTTATCCCAAAGTCAACTTTCGTGTCGAGACCATAAAACGATTTATAAAATGTTTTATGGGTCTCGACACGAAAGTTGATGATGCTAAAAGCCTACCGTATCATCCGATTTTTCTTTTTTCGCAGTTTTGTCCGTTTTGTTGGTCTGGTCTTTCGTCGATTTGGTCGGCTTCGTGGTATTCTTCTTGGGGGCCATGTCGGTGTTGTTGTTGTCAGCAGGATCCAGGCGCCACGGATCGTAGTTGAGTCCTGTTGGCGTGGCGGGGCTCCGACGACGCACGCGAGCCCACAGGAAACTGGGGCCATCTGGAGGGGGCATTTTTCCAAGATTCATTTCGATAAATTTGCATGTTTCAACTTTTTGAAAAACCCCAAAAAGGAAAAAAATAAAAACGCCATCGGTGTAACTATGACAAAAGAATTGCGCTCATTCTTGGTAGTCGCGCATTCGGCATCGTCATCGGCAGGGACTCGAACCATCGACCTCGAGTGTCAGCATGTTGCGCCGTACACGCCGGAGCCACGTGATCAAGGGCAAGGATTGTGTCATTGTGGGGCCTGATTGGTGCGCATATGATTTTCATGGGTTTCAAAAAGGGGCACAGCTGTATTTTCACGGGTTGGGAAAGACATTTTTTGATGCATTGTATCGTTTGATCGTTTTCCCGACTGTCTCTCCCCCACCTGTCAGCAAGTTTACCCCGAATCGATGCAGGTTTTCATTACCGATTTTCACTTTTTAACGGTTTCTGCACCAGTTGAACACCCTCGAAATCAATCAACCTTGTCGATCTTTCTTCATCTCCATTTTGCATGATTATAGCCCCCCATAAGTTTGGGGCCACGTGCTTTCCAGTCGAATTTGCCCTGAGGCGGATCACATCATTTACGGCCCGGAGGCGATGTTTTGTTTTTCTCTTTTTTTTTTCGATTCGACCATCAATCCGATAAGTTTTCAGGGCAAAGATGGATGTATGGTCACCCTCTCCTTACTACTGGCCACCGACTGGCTATGCTACAGCCCATGTTCGATCTTTCGCGAAAGCAGCTTCCGAAACAAAAGCGAAAACTTGCCCCCTCACGCTGTTCAGACCCATATTATCTGACAATCCCAAAGCCCATAGAATCAGAATCAAAGCCCCTTTCTAACGTGCAGTGTGAACCTGACAATCCAAATATCAGTAGTTCGAATCACGGACACGAGGTGGAGGTGGATGAAACAGGCTTGTCGGCCGGCAGCTTGTGTCCATCCCCTTGCGCAACACATGGAAAGCATTATGCAATCGGTGGTCACGGATGAGTTGATTTCGTGTTATCTCGTTTTTTTGAAAGGAAGGGAGAAGCCCAGAAGGTTGGAAAACGGCGGTCGAGGACACACGTGATGACCGGTTTTTGGGAGCGGCCTTGAGGGAGGAGCATTGTGGAGGTCACTCGATCGGGGGCTGATCAAGGCTAAGATGAGTGGTGGCTTAAAAGCGGGCTTCCGGGGTGGATTTTGGGTGGGTTTGATGGCATTAGCACACGCTGGGGCTGCTATGGATACCTTTTTAGCGTTTTTAATAGACGCCAAGCGCAAAAAGACAACTTTCAGCCCCAAAAAGTGCCCTCAAAATCCGTCTGTCTTCAAACCCCCGCCTGTTTCCGACCTTCAAATCCTCTTTCCAACAATCTAACCCCCGTCTGACTTTTGAAAAACACCAATGTTTGCAAGATACCTGCCGTCATTGAAGTATTAGATTTATTTGTTTTTCCAACAACCATTGTTATTTCCACTTCCCTGACAATGAACACCCCTTTCCAACTTTTCCAGCCATCCAGTCATCCAAACTTTCATTCTTGTCCATCTTCAACCCCTTTGAACACCGACCAATCGACCAATTTTCTATACTTTTCGCCAGCTCATGAACCCAACAACCTTGCCTCATGACAAGATCGCCACAAAGCGCATGCGAACCACACCGATACTTGTCCTGCGCAATGGGGTCCCATTTGACAGCAATTCTCGGGGGGACTCTCACCTTTTGTATGCTTTCTTTTAGCCTTTTTTTCGGCTGTTTATACTTAAACAATGTGAATAGTAGTACTTTTTGACGGACTCTATACTCTTAAAATTTAAAGTTTAAGTGACTTTGAATTGTGGATTTTGATTGGGATAAACTGTTATCTCAAGTCTAGGTAAACGTGGGGTAACGGACCACATGCTAAACGACCCCCTAGAATGTGAGCGGAACCATTAAGCATGTGGTCGATGCTCGCAATGTTCGCGTTTCCTATGCCTAATGACGTCGGCCAGCCATGCTTGCTCGGGGGGCTCGAGCTTGAGGATAGTCGGCTGCGACGACGGCCATCGACCGGGGCCCGGCGGGCTCTTGGCCGCTGCCGAGGTTCCTTGTTCACGCGGAACGCGGCGGATAGACAAACCAGCGAGTTGCGCGCCGCTATTACTACATTTTGCTTGGCCTAGGCCCTCGCCGCAGGTCTATAAACCAGCCAGATGGAAGCCAAGATAACCCCTATCGTCAATATGTGTTTTCGATATTGATCAAAGCCAACCCAATCCCATCCATCGCCTTAGATCAGTTCCCGGGGGTGCCATTTGCACGTTTTTTGTTGCCGGCAAAGTAGCCCCCGGGATTGCATATTGCGATCATCTGGGACAACATGGGTGTTTTTTGCTCTTTTCATTGCTTTAATGCGAGAAAAACTAAAGAAAACTTTTCATTTAAAAAGTGCAAATAGTACGTGTAGTTCCTCAAAAACGCGTGTGTACCAATCCTTGTACCCCTCGCTTTTTCTTATCAGCCCAACAATGCCAATAGACAATGAGGATTGATCATTACCAGATAGACGACAAGACAAAGTACAATTGCACCGAACCGATATAGTTTCTTCGTGGAATTGCTTCATCATCTTTTCCAAATGATCAGATTGCACTTTAGGGGTACTGTAATCAATAATTTCTTGCTAAAAATGTTATCACGAGACTTTTTCCTGCAAAATTGTTGTGATTTTTGTTGTTTTTGTTTGTAGGTATCAAATTACAGTAATTTTTGGTATATTTTTCTGCGGCAATGTCCTTATTTTCATCTTTGAACGATGCTCCGCCCCCTTTTGATTATCACTCCTCCCCCAATACTACGATTTCAAAAAACTGAAGACTGAAACCCAAGGCTCCGAGGGGACCGATCAAACAAAACCCACCCCATCCAGACCCTCAGGGCAGTATAACCGTGTCCCCACGACCATCCATCAGTCAGCAGGTTTGTGACTTATGACGAGCTTCGCGTCGTTTCACGTTTCTACGTTGCCTAAGCGTTCCGATTGTTCGTTCCCCCCTTCCTTCTTGCCTGATGTGAGTTTTTTCTCGTCGGCGATCGGCCGCCCTTGACGAAAGACCATGCTTGACGCAAACATTGGAATGGAAATAAAAGAACAAAATAACAACAGGTGTGGTTACCGCGCTTGTCTCCACCGCCACCGTCGCTATCCCTTCAGGGGGTTATTGCCCACCCCTCGTGGGGTGTCGGCTGGCTTATCAACCCGCACGTGGTGCCCCCTTCTTCTCGCTATTTCCAGATATTGTTGTCCTTGGCGACATCATTGGCCATCGTCGTCATGGAGATAGATCACCCGGGGGGCTCCGTGCTGTTCGTGATAACCGAGAGTGTTTGTTATCAGACATCACAGCGAGGTAAATGTGTTATTACCTGCTGCCTGCTGCGTGTCTTGGCATTGACTTTCGTTGTTCGTCGCCAGTGTCGCCTGCCGGCGTCAACGTGGTGATCAGAGTCTAATGGTCAGTGCTCGCGGCCCTTCTTTCCACACGCATTCGATTCGATAGATTGGACTTTGTTCGGCCTACGGGTCTCTACCTTGTGTGTCAAATATGTCTTTATAGGTCCGAGGGGTTCCATGCCCCATGCCCCGTGTTGCCCGTGTTATTATAAAAGGCCCCTCCCCCTCGAGGGGGGTTACCTAAAGGTTGACATTGACAGCCGTGTTGAAAGTTGGCCTCCACCTTGGGGCGGTGGTACTTTGTAGACTATATTATTGGGGCCAGGGGTTATGGGAAGTTCCATTTTGCCAGCAAACCCAACCCAAATCAACAAGGTGGCTCTAATTAGATCACTTGGTCGATTCCTTGTTTATCAGAACTTCCCACCACGTGGTTGATGTTGTCTTTTTTCGGTTGTTTTCCACAATCTTCCCGCAAAATGTGGCCAATATGCCTTCGCGACCCTATAAATACCTCAAAAACTTCAACTTTCACAAATTTGTTTCAGAAACAATCCAAAAAAACACAATGTGGTGGACAATTCATCTCGATGGCGGTCCCCGTCGCGTGAACCACGCTGCCGTAACCCTCGGCGATGCGATCTATTCCTTTGGGGGCTACTGTTCAGGTCCCAACTATGATTCCGACAAAGATATCGACGTCTTCCTCCTTGATACAGGTTTGTCAGCTTCTATTGTACATTTTTTGGCTAAAAATCACGAAAACCCGAACCCATCCAGCCAGACTAGACTGTTCACATTGCAATAGCAATTGCGACAGTCACTTTTTTTTCGAATTCGAGTTCCCCTAAACCATGTGACTCCCCCCCCAAACTATCGAAACAATATTTACGACCCTCCATTCTCTCCATCTGATGTCTCAAAGTGTACCTTTTTTTCAGTCACGTATCGATGGTACCAAATCACACCCCGAAAAGTGCGACGTAATATGATTGGAGCCGCGAGTGCGAGTAAACTTCCATCGCTGGATCAGCATAGTCCACCGAGTGGATATGATTCCGATGAGGATCATCCATACACTATTGCAGCGGAACGGTCGCCAACATGTAAAAATGTGCCGTATCAACGGTATGGGCACACAGTAGTGGCATATAATGGGAAAGCATATCTGTGGGGCGGCCGCAATGATAACTATGGATCGAGTAGTGCGTTGCATGAGTATGATCCAGGTATGTTTTGACTTTTAAGTTGATTTTATTTCGAAAAACTACCTGTAAAAGCATCGCCCTTTGCCCGACACCTCGTGCTCGGTTCAAAAAGCACGTCTTTCTTGTATTTTGTCCTCCCTCGGGGTCCGGGAATGCATGCTTATTACTGATAAACAGCCACGCGGGGTGATTGTCCAGACTGACGTGCAAAAAAAGAGTTCTATTGATCGATTTGATTTGACTTTCTTCAACAGCTGTAATAACACTTTCTTTTCTGGCTTGAAATTGATAGGTTCAATGACCATCTGATCTAAATCTAAAAATCTGAAAAGCAATCAAATTCGATCGAAAAAAATTTGGATAAGATTTGAACATTTAGCGATTGCATAATGAGCTAATGTTGTATCATCATGTAATAATGTTCAAACATAGGGTTCATAAACAGGTTTTCGGGGCGCCGTTTCGCAATCGAAATCGAGTCATGAACCGGATCAGCTCAACTCAGCTGAATCAATGAATCAATCCAAAAAGCTAAATCAAATCGCCATATATGTCCTCTATACTTTCACTACCAATGCCTCGAGGCCATATTAGTCAGTTTTTATCCGACATCTGGGCCCCTTTGACTCGCCGTAGCGACAGGTTTATATGAATCACATTAGTCACTCGGTCAGTTCCCCCACATGGACGAAAGTGAAGTCAAAATTAACGCAGATGGTACAACAGCCCTATTCCGTGAGCCCCTAGGGCGGCTGTGACCGATCATTGCGAATACGCTTGCGATTGCGATCTAATCGAAAGCGCCGAAAAAAACCGAAAACCCATTGCGCAATTTTCACTTCACTTCAGCCTTTCATTCGAAAAACAGACTACTATTAGGTCGTCCAATGAGTTTTTTCCCACTTTTTATTTCAACTATGAGCAAACAAACTCCAATTCTGTTTTAACTATATATTAGGTCAATGCATAAGTTTTCTACAAAAAAAATGAGACGGCACAGCGGTGCCTTATAAAGGAGTTAGGTCCCCAAAAGCACAGGGCGCCAAAAGTGCACTTCGAAAATGGCCCTGGCATTTTCGCAAAAGGCGGGGTAAAAAATCAGTTACTAATCTAAACTAATCAAGGGTATATCAGGATGCACTATACAACGTGGCAACCGAACCCGCCGTTGTGTAGTGCCGTTATAGCCACCAGATGCCAAAATCCGGTTCACAACCTTCGAGAATCGATCTGTTCTAGAAACTTCTGGAAGTCATTCGAGTAGCCCTTCTAATCTTTTATGTGAGATAACATCGCTAACCGATGCCGTTTAGCTGGCGAAAGTTGCATAAAACACGGAAATGAGGCACCGCGCACAGCTCGAACACCCCCAAAATCACGAAAATCGGGCATAAAAAATTGGAGGATCCTGCTTCGGCAATCGGATCCTACTTTGACGATACCCTAAGATGTGCCCTCTCTGATGATCACTTAGACTGGATCCTGCGGGCTCACCTTAGCGAGAGAGCCGATGACAAAGTAGACCACCTCATAGGCGAAAGTGTTCTACTTGTTCGGACCGTAGATCGCTTCTGCGTGGGTTAGAAACCTAGGGCTTCAACCTGTCAAATGACAATATGTTGTCGATAGTTATGGTAATTATGCCACCCATCCAGAAGAAACCCAAAAAATTATAAAAAATATAGTGTCGGTTCGTCCCGGGTGGGAAAAAACTCATTGGACGACCTAATACATTCAAAAATCACCCAAAAACACCAACTTTTAACCCATCAATTACCATTGATCACATTTACAGTAACCCGGAAATGGACTTCCCTACCCGTCAAGGGCCAAATCCCGCCAGCACGTGATGGTCATACGGCGGTAACCTACGGTGATAAAATGTACATATTTGGCGGTTTTGAAAACAGCCATCGACTATATTCGAATTCCGTTTACGCGTATTCCTTCACAACAAACACGTGGCAACATGTAATGCCAAACGGCCCGGCGCCGTCAAATCGCGATTTCCATGCTAGCTGCGTCCTGGGAAACAAGATGTATGTTTTCGGTGGTCGCGGCGATGAGCAGGTCACTTATCAGGAAATCTTGGATACATACTGTGACAAGCTTTATGCCCTGGATTTGGACACAAATCAGTGGGAAGAAGTGAAAACCGAAGGAGATCGACCATCTGGGCGCCGATCTCACTCAATATGGACGTACAAGGGGGAATTGTACCTGTTTGCTGGCTATGATTCTTTGAATGAGAGGCATTTCAACGACTTTTATGTTTTCAATCCCGAAACGAAGCGATGGACGAAACGGACACCCGTCGGACAGCAGCCATCACCTCGTCGACGACAATGTAGTGCTGTCGTTAAGGATCGGGTATTCATTTTTGGTGGAACAGCGTGAGTTTTCACTTTTACAACTTTTAGTTTTCGTTTTATGGCGTATTTTATCGAAAAGGCCTCCCAGTGCACACTGAAGTGGTCCAATTTTTGCGTTCTTCTCTCACTGCCTTTGTAGCTCAGTCGGTTAGAGCGTGGGTCTAATAAGCCCAAGGTCGTAGGTTCGACCCCTGCCAGAGGCAAATACTTTTTGCTTTTTTTCTACTTTTCCATAAATGACTGAAAACACATTCAAAGTTATTTTTGAACACTGGAAGGCCCTTTCCTTTTCTGGAAACAATCTTTACCCCCTTCCTTCCGCAAATTAATCAACACCTTTCCGCCATTAATAAAATTATTCTATTTTCAGCCCCGAAAAAGAAAGCAACGGTAAACTCGTCGATCTGGCCGACATGTACGTTCTCGACTACTCCGTATCACTAAAAACACTCGCTGCCAAACGTGTTCTCGAAGTGTATCCCAAAGGTGTCGATTCCCTACCGTACCTCGGATTTCGCATGAACGAGTACCTTGTCAACATTGCTCGTCCAAACACAATCACGTCGACATCTAAACGAGCGGAAGCTTGAAACTAATCGATGAAAAATCAACAAAATATGCAATTTACGAGTCCTTCTTCTCATTGTAACAGCTTTCTGTACACACTTTTTGCCGGTTGAACACGGCTATGCCCCCAAATTACGGTTACTTCTTATCAAAATGCATACTTTCTTCTTTCCTTTACTTTATTTTCGTTATGTTCTTCGTAGTTTGTACTCCTTTAATGATGATTTTGTCTCTTAACTTTTGTTGACGTAGTTAGTAGTTAGCTTGTTTTGAAATATTGTCCTCAAAACAAATGATATCAGACATCAATTTTAAGAAATCGTTATTTGGTTGAATTGAATTAAATTGAAAATGAAAGTTCGATGAGAAATGCAGGAAATAAAATAACGAGTAAATCGATGCTTTGGTTCGATGTTGAAACTTTGCACTGTGGCTGCGGCCGCGGTTCTGCGGTCTTTAAAGATACACATATTGATAACCTTGAACAAAGACATGAACTGTTAACAGTTGGAATGCCGCAGGACGCACGTAATGTCGTAAAAACATGTGGCCAGTGCACCCAGACGCGTGTCAATTAGCGTCATCGGTGATCGTGTTGATTTAGGGGGACGGCAACTGACGCGGGAGACGTATGTAATTGCAGAAAAAACTGAAGGGGTGAAAGACGTTGAAATGGGTGGCATTGCGATCTGCGATGCGATCAAAAGTCGTGATCTCATTGGACACATACGTTTTGGTGCGGGAAATGAAAATGAGAACGAAAGTACCACAAGTCAGGGTCGATCAATGTGAAACTGATTGATTGGGAGTTTTTTGATCGGTTTTTGGACTGTAGTAAACGCATATTTCATTTTAAGAAGTCAGTTAGGATACGAAAATTTAATTTCAAAAAAGCAAAAAAAACACCAATCTGTCTGGCCATTGTCCATTCGGTGACGAATAACATCGAAAAACGTCGATTCAACAGATTTGATTAAATTTCCACCTATAAAAGCCCCCCACCACCGTCCAGCTAACCACATTCAATCCACCCAGCTCAATCCAGTGCTCACCATGAACTCCTTCGTCCACTTTGCCCTTCTGGCTTGCATCCTTGTCACCATTGACGCCTGTTCACCAGCCCCCGCCACAAACGCGACAGCAACGTATGGCCGTAAGAAGCGCGAACTTGGATTCTCTGTTGATAGCGAAACACTCCTGAGTGACGCTCCAGCTTCGGTTGCATTCACGATTGTCAATTTGGCAGAAATCCAAGAACTTTTGGGTGTCCTTAAACCTGCTCTTGTCAATAACGTAACAACTCATCCCGGTTTTGGCAAATGTTAATCGTAAAGGTTTCAGGTTGACACCGCAGCCCTAAAAGAAACCCTACAAACTGCTCTCGATGAAACCCCTGTGACAGACTCTCGCCATAAGACGCAAATTTACTTCTTGGGCCGTTCACTTACCGAAGCAGAATGCACTGACTTGACACAAGCTTCGACAAGCATTTTCTCGTCGAATCTTCTCTCGATCAGAGTCAAGTGCTGAAATGGGCCTGTGCCATGGCATCTGTCAGCTTGGCAAAAACATTGCAACTCAATTTTGTAGTTTAAGATTAGAAACATTGCAAATTATTTTTGATCTTAAAATAAAAAATCAAAAAAAGATGACAAAAATTGATCGAAAACAGAATTCATGCAAAATTAAACAAATTTCTTGGATCCGTTCACTGTCTTCTCTCAAGTCTGTTCAGGGGCCAGCCTTCTGAACTTTGGTATAAACTGGGGGCTTCGGATTGAATCGAATGACGACCCAGTTCATCGATCGCCCCAGCGAAGCCCAAGATGCCGGAGACACCTGTGTCGTATGTTTTTTATGGCCCTAAACAGCTGAGACTAACTTTTGTCTTTAAAGATCACCGAGGTGATGAACATCTCGGGCGGTGGATTAGCCCAACTTCGACTCGTCGAGAAAAACGACCAACGTGCTGTAATCAAAACCTATGAAGAACACGAGCACAATATGCGCGAGATCACCATTCTCAAGACACTACAGTATGCATTTGCAATACAAAATCACTCAAAAATAGTGTTTCTATTGTTTCCAGATACCACAAAAACATTGTCAAACTGCTGGATCTATCGTTTATCCCTCCAAATGACGAAGGGCACGTAATAGGGATCCCGTTGGAATACATTGAGGGAAAGATGTTATGGGACCTGATTTACAATAGCGATAAACGTTTGGAGCAAATCTCCATCGGGAAATATGTATTTCTCCTGAGTGAAGCCCTTGATCACTGCCACAAGCTCGGCGTTATCCACCGCGATGTGAAGGCAGAGAATGTCATGATCACGAAAACGGATTCGGTCAAACTTATCGATTTCGGGATGTCACACTCGAAAACAGTGGAACCTATTCCCGGTCGTGCTGGGACACCCATCTACATGGCACCTGAAATATTGCGAGAAGAGCCACCCGGGCCGGGGGTCGATATTTGGGCATTGGGGATCATCATGTTTGAATGTTTCACGAAGCAAATGCCCTTCGGCACTTATGACTGTGAAGAGATGAGGCATAACATTCTCAGTGGTCGATTTCAAACACCTTTGACGACGGTTCCGTTGGGGCCGAGGGCGCTTCTCAAAAGGGTTGGTAACATTGTAAGAAGGGGCTGATGTTGATTCGAAAAAGTTGCAGCTCCTCGAAGTAGACATCAAAAAACGCATATCCCTGAAGAATCTCGCGTCATCTCAGTGGATCATGCAGATGCGAAGCAAGCTTTTGCAGATGAGACGGACTACGATCGTTCGTTTACAACAGGAGCAGCAACAATCCCCAAAGAAAGTTTCGACCCCTCCCGTGCGCCCCCTTGTGCTGAAACCACCGCCAACGGCACTCCAACGACGGCCACATCTTCCAAAATCGCCACCCAAACCGCCAGTGGTGGAGCGAGCCAGCAATGAATCGGATAAGACGATCTCGACGTCTCGATGCAATTCAAACTTTTCGATTAGAACTGAATCGACTCAAATCGCAACGCCACCGATGAAAGATGTCAAACCGAGGTTCAAAGCAAAACCAATGCCGAAATTCAAAGCGCCAAAACCGAAAGATTCTGATTTCGTTCATACTGATTTGACGAGACAGCCGATTCATAAGCGTGCCAATAGATTTCAAACAAGTCCGACCAAAGCTTCAAAACGTCCTGCTTGGAAGTTCTGACATTGGAATGCCATCGATTTCTGATTAATCTTATTTATTGTTGGAATGGGAAAAAATAAATACATGCAAATTTGGCATTTCAACGTGTAAAAGTGTCCTCTCTCATGCCATGGGCTCTTTTTGGTGGGTCAGCGGAGTTGCGCAGCGTGAGGCTCTTATCACCTATTGATCGTTTTTCCTGTTTTCTCCATGAGTAACGAGTATGGAATTGGAGCAAAGAAGAGGTAGGTATAACCTTTGTCTTATTATTGATGCCTGATAATTTAAAAATGGGTTGAAGGTCGTTTTGAAACATTTTTTTTGACAATAAAATTGATACCTAGATCATCATTTCTTCATTTTCAGTCAAAGCGAAGATAATAAACCCCCCGTACCCGGAGCGGCTCGCCCAGCAGGCAAGGGTAGCGGTCTCGGCTACGGCGACACATTTCCGGCACATTTCCTCCAGGAACACACCTTCGAAATACGGTATAAGGAGAAGGCACGAAAAGTGGGCATCATTATTTCAAGGTCACTACTGGTCATCAACCTGTATTCATCAGCTTTTCTCGGGAAGATTACAATGGGTGACTTTATTTTAAAGGTTAATGATAAACATGTGGTGAGGAAGGATGTTTTCTATGAACAGGTTGAGACGTTTCTAAAGTCACATGAAAAGGTGGGTTGAAACTGCATCAATTTAGGTTGAAATAGTCAAAAAATGCGCGTTTCAGTTCACAATAACAGTAAAAAGACCGAAATGGCTTACGCCTACAACTGTCGTCCCAAAAGGATACGATATTGCCCCTGGCTATGAGTATTTTAGCGGGTTACTAGTGTTGTATCCGAATAGTACGGTCGGTTTGAATGTGAAAACATTTAATAGTCGAGTGAGTTTGTTACAGTACACTTTTGTCAGCAAATTTTATCGTAATTGCTGTCTATATTGTAATATACCGTATCCAACAGAAAATTGTAAAATACAAATTGAATCTTTGCAGGTCTATGTGGTCCGTGTCGAAGGAGACAGTATCGCCGTGAACACCTGCATGGTCGGAGACTGTATCGTCGATGTCGACGGAGTGCCAGTGACTACCGTAACCGATTGTAGTGAAAAGATTGTCAAGGCCCTGAAGGACAAGAAATACGTCCAATTAACCATCGAAAGAGCAGCGACGCCGCTAACCATCAGAGCCGTACGATGTGCTCTTTTCGCTGAGAAGACAACCCCCATGGATCCGAGAATGGCCACCGATACGACCAAATTCGGCGAAGAAGAAGCTGCCAGAATCAAAGCCAGTCGAGTACCGGAAGCGCCTAAGGGGATTTTGAAGGAATCTGGCCAGGGGGTCACCGGGGTCAGCATTTATGGATCCGAGTGAGTTTATCTGCCATGGCAACTTCAAAGTGATAAAACTAAAAACTGGGTCTCCAGAAAGCCCCACATCGGTGTCCGCCCCACCTCCGAGGAAGTAACCATCGGCTGTGAGCCCTACAATCCCCTATTCTTCCACAAAGTCAAATCAAAAACGGCCGGCTACGATACCGGCTCCGGAATCACTGACAAAGCAGCGAAATCGAATTCAAACGACAAGGACACCGTTTCCAATGATTCTAATAATAATCAATCCCAAGAAAAACTATCCGCGGATAAGATTGTCACCCCACCCGGATTAGTCGCCTCCGATGGTGCCATCCATACCCGACGACCTGCTTCTCCCCGAAATATGACAGCAAGAAGGGCGGAAGAGGCTGATGCCAGTCGAAAACGGGCAAAAACGGATCAAAAAGAAGACGATGTCCCAGCCCATGCCCCCAAGGTCGATAAAACCATCAAGTCACTCATGGTGACACCGACCACATCGCCGAGCAATCCAACCGGGACCCCGATAGACGGGAATAAAGCCAAAGTCCAGGCGGATAGTGATTCGAGTAAAAAGAATCAAAATCTCGGAAGGACGGTCAAAACAATGACGATGTTACGGAAAAAGTTATCCAAGGACAAGAAATCTTGATTGTTGTTTAAATTTGTATTCTGTGTTTTTATAAAATTTGAAATATTTATTTTTACACACTATCCCCACCATATATGAATGCACCATTATCAGTTTTCGCTATATACCTCTCCAAATCAGATACTGTCAAATATCCCTTTTGACGAATGTCAATTTCAATGAATAACTTTTTAGCCCTGGCCCATGCCGCTTTAATGATGTCATTAGGGACTGGCGGCTCGGGAAGACCCGATTCTCGACGAACACAGCCGTATGTGTAATTTTTGCTGAGAAGAAATATGCATTTGATGAATTCGGCTAGCTCCTGCAAGATTTTTCACATTTTTCATTGTTTTTTGTTGCAAAATGCCTAATAGAAAAAAGAAAAACAACGAACAGCAGGTGTAATCCGATCGCCCGTCCTCGGATGGATCAGCCTCATTGACCATTGTGCCATTGCTCGAGGGTTCGGTTCAGAGATGAGAGATGCGGCTTCCATGAAATCTTTGAAGGTTAGTCTGTCTCGACTGAAACTGCTGTAACACATTGCGCGGAAGACCCGTTCGAGGTAGGCATCACTGATGCGTTCTGGTGCGATGAAGCCCATGACACGTTTGAAGTCGGCAAAATTCATGCGACCGGAGGGGCATTCCTGGAATTTTGGGTATGATGGGTTGGTGTTGTTGGCTTTTGGGGAAGAACTGACACTTTTAAACCGAGAATACATGTATTTGATCCATTCTGGGGGCAGATTTGTCTTTGCTACAAGGGCTGCGAGGGGAGGCGGCTTTTCGGGTTGTTCATAATTTATGAGATCACTTACGTCGATATCGGTTTCTGAAAACGTAACTTTGGCCATTGGATGTTTGAATCGATTTTTTGTTTTTAATTGGAAAGTTTAACTTTGAGAAATACAAATTTTTCAAAACTTACTGCTGAACAACAATCCCCACAGCCGTCGACCCAACATCAAACATTCAATCTATCGTATTTACGTGTTTACTTTTCAAAACCACAGCCGAATCTTTCATAAAGTCTTTCCAGACGTATCGCAATGCTTGGAACTATATCAGTTTTCTCGACAGTCATAAAAACACAGCCGTTTCACATAAAAAACCCCCTTTTTCAATTCAGGCTATTGTTGAAATAACAAAGAATAGGGCAAAGAATAAGGACAAACTTTAGCTTTGGCCACAGGCACCGGCATTTGAAACTGATGTGAGGTTTGCTCGTTAGTTTATCTTAGCTTTATGGTGGTTGCGGTTAGGAGAAGCTATCCCACCACCAAATGAAACTTTTTCGATGATGATGACCCGAGACTCGAGACTCAAAACTCACCGTCGTCTTTGTAGAAAATCTTGAATTGAGCATTGCGAAGACACCAGTAGAGTCGAACCCACAGCTGGTCCAGGGTCCGATTGACGAAGAGGGCATGCGGCGGCCCAAACACCCGATGAATCGTGCGTTCATACTGGAAAATATGATTAGCATTCTATCTAATTGTAAAAAAGGGCTAATTTTTTGATTTTTAGTGTAAAACACAACAATTTTTTTTGAATTTTAGCGTAAAAACATAATTTGTTTACCGAATTTGAGCAGTCGCTAATAGTTTCAACACTAGACGCAAAAATCGTAAAGTTAAACAATCCCGTCGCATTAAACTTCGAAAAATTGAGTGATAAACCAAAAGGCATTGTCTTTCGCAAACGCAAACGAATGCATTACCTGCGAATGCACGGCTCCCATAAAGAAAACAAAAGTGCAAATGCACGCACCCCCAATCCGTGACACAACACACAGCACAGGTGACAAAAACATAAACTAAATACCTCAGATTGCCGTCGATCCCGTTGTTGCACAGATGTTTTATTCCCCGTCGTAGTCCGTGTGACGTAGACCGATTTGCCGGTGAACATGATCTATCTACAACGTTTTTGATAAATAATATGTAGTACAGATCTACAAACGTTCGATGAATAAATATTGAAACGTAAGGGCAAAACACAAAACGGCACCAAAAAAGGCTAAACCACATAACTCAAGAATTATTCTCGCATCAAACTATGCCTTTTTTGCAGTTCTGCAGACTATGGATGTATATAAAATTCAGGACGCCGAAGAAAGGAAGGATAAACAGACAAAAAAGGGCCCAAAAGTTCAAATACGCAGTGCCGTGCCGGCGAGAAGTCTTTTCCGGATTAACAATCGCGGCCGCCGTGACTTTCACAAAGCAGTTTACCAGTAATTTGATATTGTTTGGTGATGGTAGGGATGGTGGCTTTGGTATAGTTGGTGATATTTTGTGCAAATTGGGGAAAAATTTAACAAATTTTATTCAAAAAACGGTATTGCGCAAAAAAACAAACTAAAATTTGCTAATCAAAATCTAATAGACCACAAAATGCCAACTCTGTCATCGATAAAAACGTAAAAACATGAATTTCATCGCCGCAAAGTGAGAACATAGCAAAATCGAGTTCGTTCATCAAATAAAACCCCCGCGAAAAGTAGATTTACTCGTTGAACATCGCGACGGCACAGACATCACCCAATTTGACGTGATGAAAAAAAAGAACTCTCAAAAAGTCAAGCAACTACAGCGATGCGCCACAGGGCACATTGACAGGGCCAATGGCATCTTTTTCGAAGGTTTTTTTTTCTTGTGTTCGGAAAAAATTCGTTTACATTTTAAATGGTTACATTCCGGGTACCTCGGGAACAAGTGCCAAAAATGATCATTTGTCATGCCTAAATATGGTTAGTTTAAACTTTGAAGTTCGATTCGTCAAGGTTTGGCACCGTTTTTCATAGACTAGATGGGCAAACGTAAGAATAGTCGGCGTAATGACCCCCTCGGGGATCACTGCCCTCAAGGCAAACGGCATTTAGCAAAAAAATGGGTACATCCCATGCGCAGTGGAGGGCCTTGGGGCAAACAATGTCGTCTCAAGATGGCTGTGAGCCTCGGCCAGGAGACGCTCGACCGAGAACGGCACTCGAAAGGGGCCAAACAACATGGACCAATATGTAATATTGTCAAAGTGCCGTCACGTAGCGCGGCAATTTGCAATAAAATCTGTCACGCAGCACCGTAATGGGGCTTGTTTCGGTTTTTTAAGAAGGGCTTTTTTAACTGATAATGAACCTAGGCCACCAATTTCAAGACCAATGTCAATGATGGATATATTTTTTGAACGCATATCAATGCCAGGGCCCCCAATACTTGACAATGACGCCACCAGTTGTTGTTCAAAGTTTTTACTACAAGAGGGGCTTAAAAGAAGCGTCAAGTGTGCCTTGAGGACACAGGGCACCGGGGCCCGAATGGCCCGTTATTATAAGCTTTGAAGAGGGGAATGAAATTGAAAACGAAAACGGACGACAGATCGACGAGTCAGTGGCTTTGTTATGCTCATATCAAGCTCAAGCTTCGCACCCCCTTGTCAAACAAATGACGGATGCCCGGGCTTGAGGGATGTGTTCAAAAGGGCCAAATTTATTAAAGAAAAGCTTCCACAGGGTTCACAGAGCTTTTTATCAAATAAAAACATTGTTGACAGATGGGTTCTGGCACTTTTTATTGAAACTGTGCCGTTAATCAATTCGACGCTTCTACAAACTCTACAAGCGGCGAAAAAAGCTTTTATAATTTCACTCCAAACCAGTTTGCATGTAACTTTTTCGTCTTTGTAGTTCCCCTTTTACGACTAATGTAGCCTCTTTTTTCGATTCTAATTACATTGCCTTCGTTTTTGAAAATCGTCATATTTGAGGTCCCATAGACTGGAACACTTTTCAATCATCGCGCTCGACCCTGGCTCCCTTGCTTCAGGGGTACTTGGCCTGGTGACAGTCGTGATGACATGCGAAGCAACAAAATACTGGTGTAGTCTGGTGGCGCAGAGGCACGAGGGAACTCGTTTTCGATTTGCCCGCGGTTTCTGACGAAAGGGAAAACGAGAGGAGTGATGGAACAAGTGGCTTTGGATTCAAGGTGCTTCTTAAGGGGGGCCAGAAGGCGTTTACTACACCTTGGCCGGTTTCCTCGGTCGTTCGTGCCGACGATAAGTCTATTCATACGACGATTGATTCTCATTCTGCGGTGACGTCTCAAAGACTTGGGGGGTTAGCGTCATTGTAGTCTTTGGGTGCTTTGAAGGTCAATTCGATTTTTTGAGGTTGAACTTTTTTGTATAAATTTTCGACTACCCGGAAGTTTCGCCCTTATATATCAATTCTACCCTTGTATGATGTCCCAAATTTGATGAAATGATAAAATTCGCTGCACTGCTTCTCCTTTTTCAAGGATGTTTTGCCGTTTGTAAGTTTATCCACCCCACCCCCATCTAATCAAACTTCTAATCCCCAAATTACAGCCCTCAAAAACTGTCCCATGCCAACCGTCCGTCCGATCATTGACCGAGCCTTTGTAACAGCCGGAATGGATGCCCCGCTCCAGATGCAAGTCAGTTTCACCCCAACTATCCCATTTTAACTGATAAAGCCCCCTCTCCAAATTCCAGGTGATAAGACGCATCATGGAGGACATTTACGGCGGCAGCTGGGGCGTCATTATAATCAAGGACCCGGCTTTAGTCTCCTCCAGCGTGCATTGGACTATTCCCGACCATAAACACAAGGATGGATCATCGGCATTCTGTCTGTACGTCAAAAACTCATGGCAATACAATGTGTTCAAAACGGGCGATGTTGACACTGAAAATCGGTTGAGCATCGAGGAAGTTGTTGACAGGTTAGTGAAACTGTGGTCTTCCATCATTGAACGTTTAAACTGATTGGTTTTTTTAGGCTACGAAATGGCAAAGCTCGGCCGGAGCGACTTTCTGTGACGGAATTTGATCGACGGATAACCGAGGCCATCAGAAAACGACGGAGACTCAAGTCGAACACTTGAAGTGGTTTTGTTGGTTGTTATTGATGTAATTATGGTCAATATTTGATTACGAATTGTACAATGAAGCATTTTTGGCTTGAAAGTCAAGGATTTTCAGCGTGAAAAATGTGACGATATTCACCCTTAACTGACGGGCTTATTTGTCACGAAAAATCGTAAAAAGCAACTCAAACGGATTCCCCATTTTGTGGGCTATCGATTGAAACCGAAAATAACAAAAAATAATGGATAAAAAAGCCAGAAATAATGGGAAACGAAATCTTGAGCTTTCTGTTTTGACGCAAATGTACTTTTGCGCTTTCGAGCTGTTTGTCTTTGTTTTCGTTATAGGATTACTTTTGGGGGCAAAGGGGGATCCTCATGACACCAAACAAAGCCACACATTTCATGAAATTTGGCTTTTAATTTTAGCTTAAACTTGTCTTACTACTTGATACAATCATGCTTTATGGTATAAAAACAAGAAATATCATAATAACGGACAATAAAGCCCCAAAAATAAGCCAAAGAATCCCCGAGCAAAAAAAGTGTACGCGTGCATGGTCCTGGCGAAACGCGCCCAAATTTCTGCGACGCCTGTTTGTCGACTTGGGGAAAAAAATGAGCAAAGAACGAACTCGTTGATCTTTCACGTCTCTGTCTATCTTTTCTGACGTACTCTCCCATTTCCCGATGTCACAAGTGGTTGCTCGGCTTGATCCCCGCGAACTTTGATAACTTCTTCGATGAATCGATACCCATTTCATTGTGTTTCATCGATTTGAAACAAGTTTTCCCCCGAAAACAAGCTTTTCCGCTGCTATTTCACGCGATCAGTTTTCTTTTCCTCATTGCTTCATTGATTTTTACTCAATCCTATTTGCAGGTAGTGGTAAGATGCTCGGTCCTCGGGTTGCCACGCGCTTGGCCGCTTCAGCACGGCGGATTGCCGCTCCGGTAAGCTTTATATATTTTTCAACGGCATTTCACATTCAATTGTCTCTTTTTAAGGCCGCATCCATTCGCCAGCTTGCCCTGGTTGTTCCTCGTCGTGGGGTGCTCCTTTTGGAGCCGCAGAGCCTTGCCCCGAGCGCTCGCTTCCTTCATTCGAGCCGTGTGATGTTTGCCGAAATTGTCGAAGTCGAGGGTCCCGCATTCGCTGAATCCATCTCCGAGGGCGATATCCGCTGGATCAAGCAAAAGGGCGATTTCGTCAATGAGGATGAACTCGTCGCTGAGATCGAAACCGACAAGACTAGCGTCGAAGTGCCAGCCCAATACTCTGGTACCATCGTCGAGCTTTTGGTTCCCGACGGCGAGAAGGTTGTGGCGAAGCAAAAGTTGTACAAGCTCGAAAAGGGTGCCGGTGGCGCTGCTCCGCCTCCGCAACCCAAGGCTGATCCCTCCAAGCCGGCTCCATTGGAAAATACTGGTGCCCCACCGCCGCCACCGCCCCCACCACCGACGGCGCAATCAAAGCCCGCTGAAATCCCGAAACAACAACCTAAACCAACCCCACCACCATCGGCACCGATTTCAAGTCAACCCGTGGTCAATGTCCAGGCTAAGCCGTTGGCTGTCCCCAAGGGAGTGCCCGTTGAACAGGCGATTACCGGAAGCCGGAGCGAGACTCGGGTCAAGACGAACCGCATGCGTCAACGTATCGCCCAACGACTGAAGGATGCTCAGAATACTTATGCCATGTTGACTACTTTCAATGAGATTGATATGAGGTTGGTTTTGGGGAGGTTTTATATATAAAACTTTCTAAAAATTGGGTTTTAGCAACGTCATTGAAATGCGCAAGCAGTATCAGAAGGATTTCATCAAGAAGCACGGCATTAAGCTCGGTCTCATGTCCCCCTTCGTTCGCGCGACTGCCTACGCTCTCACTGATCAACCCATTGTCAATGCTGGTATGTCTTACTTCAAATTTGGCTCAAAAATGCCGATCTCAAACCCAAATTTTCAGTCCTCGACGAAAACGAAATCGTCTACCGCCAATACGTCGACATCTCCGTCGCTGTCGCTACCCCGAAGGGTCTCGTCGTCCCGGTCCTCCGCAACGTCGAGGGCCAAGACTACGCCCAAATCGAGCAGAATCTCGCTGCCCTCGGCGAAAAGGCCCGTGACGGCAAGCTCGCGATCGAAGACATGGAAGGCGGCACCTTCACCATCTCCAATGGCGGCGTCTTCGGCTCCGTGTTCGGCACACCCATCATCAACCCGCCCCAATCGGCCATCCTCGGCATGCACGGCATCTTTGATCGCCCGGTAGCTGTCAATGGCAAGGTCGAGATCCGCCCCATCATGACGGTCGCCCTGACATACGATCATCGCCTCATCGATGGCCGAGAAGCCGTGACTTTCCTGAAGAAGATCAAGACGGCCGTCGAGGACCCGCGTACGATCCTGATGAACCTTTAAAGAGTAGTATATCCGTTTAGGCTAACGCGACGAGACACGAAATTCTTTTTTTGGTTATACCCTCCCGTGCGTGCACGATGAATTTTGTCCCCCCAAGTCACCGCAAGTCGGGGATCAAAAACTTGGGCAATCCCTGGCTCTCCCTATGGCAGCTCAATTTTAATGAATTCTGAACTGAAGCTGGGACTTCCTCGGGGCTATCGATAGACCCCAAGGGTGCCAGGATTGGAGTCCGAACCGAGGCGAAAATGCCGTCCAAAGTTAAGAGACCACCCCGCGATTTTCAAAATTTCCCTTGGCAAAAAGTCTTGAGCGTCAAGATCTGGCACTCGCTCTCTGATTTCCATTTTATTTGATCCGTTTTATCACTGATATGGCTCTGCGGTGGTGTAGGCAACGTAGAAAAGGTACGAAACCGGGGAAAAATAAACAAGAATAGGGTAAAATTGCTGCTTGTTTACGTGGACGTTTTGTCCCTGGAACAATCCTTCCGATGACCACTCGAAAGAATCTGGATTTGTTAAAATCTCATCCGCTGTGTTGATTCTTGCCGTTTCTTCGTTCCCATCATCACCCTTGCCTCATAAGGCAACTTTTTGTAGCAACAGAAGAGTCAAACAAAGCTGATTGAAGGAGAAAAAATCTGGGACAGAACCAAAATTTCAAATTTCGCGGGTGATCTCTTAACTTCAAACGGCATTTTCTCCTCGATACGGGTCCCAATCCTGGCACCCTTGGGGTTTATCGATAGTCCCGAGGAAGTCCCAGCTCCAGTTTAAAACTTATCAAAATATAGTCGCCACAGGGCGAGCCAGAGGCTGCCAAAGTTTTTGATCCCCGACTTGCGGTGACTTGGGGGGACAAAATTCATCGAGCGCGCACGGGAGGGTACATAACAAAATAAACTGATTGATAATATCAATAAGCACCTTTTTAATGCACGAATATTAAGATTGATGTTGATAAGGTTGTCCGTCGTTCGTGAGTGTTTGAAAATGTGTATTGTTGTTAGATGCCATTTGAGATAGTAAAGGGCTTTTGGAACGAAAAGGAGGTTGTGAAATATTGGATGCGGTGTTGCGTTGTGTTTTTGAGCGCTGAAATATATATCTGTTGAAATCTGCAGGTTGTGCTTTATGGTAATTGGCGCCGTCTGCTTTCAGAATTGTGCCATTGAAGTCGAAATACAGTCGCCATGGCCGCCAACGGTCGAGAATCGCCTCCGGCTTTCTACATGCTGCGTCCGGGCCAGATCCAAACGATGGTTTTCATGGATTTTGAAGCGACTGATTTGATCCCACGAAATCGGAGTGTGGACAAACTTCCGACACCCGGGGATACGAAGCGTAGCATTGCGCAATCAGTTACAGTTGCTGCGACTACAGCCGACTGCAAGATCACCATGCCCCAGATCACTGAGCTCAGCTTCCTCGCCGTTCCGCGCCAAGTGTTCCAACGCAAAGCCGATGAACTCCACGACGAGCTTGAATTCTCTGATGAGGGCCAAGCCTTGACGACCACTGTCCCTGCCAATGCTTACTATGCCCAAGTGAAGCCCCAATTGACCGCCCAACAATGGGATCAGTATGAGAAGCTTCGACGGCACGTGGCTGCGATGCATTTGAGCTTTGAGGATATGCGATACAAGCACTACTTCTCCGAGGAATGGCCTATCGTTCACGCGTTTTTGTCAAGGTTGAAGAAACCCGCCGTCCTTATCGCTCACAATGGTGCCAATTTCGACTTCCGGTTATTGTATGCTGAAATGGTGAAAAACAAAATGATGAAGGATTACCCGATGCCGGATGAGATTTACTTTTTGGATTCATACATGGCTTTCTTGGATATTGAACGCGGGCATTTCGATGACTTGGCTGTAACGACTAACACGATAAACTGGGCTAAAGGTGAGGCTTTCTTCGCATAACGGTGTTGCACTCGTATATAACTGCGCTTGGGGCATGTTAAAATATGTATATCCCAGACGTTCCAGTGACTGAAGCTGTCGTAATCGCCCGTGAATTGTCGCAAGAGCGTTCCAGAGCGGCCGGAGATCAGCAAGACACTGTAGTTGTCAAGGAAGAAATCGTTCCAGACTCGTTGGAAGTCGCTGGTACCTCCGAGCTTGAAGCCAATCTTGACGTTGACGCCGCCACCATAAATGCCGTCCTAGCTCCACCACAGAAAGCCATCGCCGCTGGCATGCATACCCCGCCACGGAAGCGTCCACCGACTGAAGCCGAGGAATCGCTTATCAAAAGGTATATATCTATCCCATCTTTTTGATCATTCCCATAAACCGTATCAGTTCTTCCAGGTCGCGCAACCTCTTCCCAGAGAATGAAGTCATGCCGATGACCTTCCTAAACACGGCAAATTGGTCCCCAGCGAAGCGTCGTCGCACGAGTAACAATCTCTTCGAAGAAGCCGTGGATGGCAATTGGACGTTCAACGAGACCAATGCTAAAAAGTATTTCTTCGGCGGAAACTTTAAGCTCGAGAATCTCTATAAACAGGTCACGAAAAAGACCTACGCTGCCCACCATGCTCACGATGACTGTGAGGCATTGCTTCAAGTTGCTTTGTATTATGGTGCCGACTTTTTGAAGTACATGGATAACCGTCGCGAGAAGATTCCTATCTTTCATGAACGAAGTGATTGAACCGTCTTCAGTTGTTGTTGTTGTTACTGATATCCTGCGGGGAATTTGTACTTTTGTAATTTTCATTTTGCCATTTGAACATGTCACTACATATTAGCTTTACCTGTGTGAATCTCATTCCTTGCCTAGTGTATCCCATTCCACTAACCTAATTATTATAATAATTGCTCACCTTTGTTTTTGTTTTGTTGATAATTGTTTGAGAAATAAACTAATTGTTTTGAAATTTGCATGTTAATTTACAAATGTTATGGTAACGACGGAAAAGGATCAGTTTGTCGATGTATTGGCATCTGCTTTGATTGACTGACTTATAATGCCGCCGGAAAGGGATCTTCGAAGACAAGGATCAAATGGTCGATTCTTGAATGGACGAAAGTTGACAGAGTACGAGAATTATGCCAAGAAAGTGACCCAACTTGGAGCTCACCATTATAAGGCCGAAATCAGCTTGGGGCACATACTGGATGATGATGGAGTCATTGTGGAAGAGAATTATTTGGTCAAGCAGACGGCGGAACCTCATTTACAGTACATGATGCATGTTATTGAGTTGAATGATGAAAATGCCGTTTTCAACACAGTAGGTTCTGGTTTACAGTTTTTATCACAGTTTACAACCGAAATGTTCAAAAAAAGTTTAATCTTAGTGTTTTTGAACTCCAACTATGTTTTTCGAGGATAAAAACCAAACTTCAAGATTGCCGCTCATGTAATAAGTTTTAGCTCCGCGAAATCAGCCTCCTCAAGCAGCTCGGTTCCGAAAGTAAATACATCATGACCTATTTTGGCCATTTCCGTCATCGCCAATACGTTTGCATACTGCATCCACCATTCGTCCCAATTCGTAATTACCTCGATTCCCAAATGCAATTCCGAGAATCTAGGGGTGCCACTGCAGGGGACAGAGCCCATCAACACGAATTGAACGACGCGGACACGAATCGGAACCGCGCCAAAAACAAACGTGAAATTCTCGAACGAGTCGGCCTGTTTACTCGGAATACTGTGGCCTACGTTTTGAGGAAAGTTATCAAAGGCGTAAATTACATCCATTCGAAGGGATATGCCCACACGGAGCTATGTGCGCATAACGTCTTCCTTGACAGTGTTTCCAATGTGAAGGTCGGGGGATTCCTCCATTTGAAGAAGCTTGGCTCAACGTAAGTATCCTTTCGAAAAAGAAAAACAAAACAGACTCAGCATGGGATGTATCGCTCATTATGGTTCAGAGCCCAGTGCTCCCATGGTTATCATCAAAGTCAATTTGGTTTGCTAGCGGCATCGAACCTCTGACGTTTAGCGTCGTAACGCTGCGCCGTAATCCACTGCGCTATGCGTGCAGAGTGTGAAAACATGCTAGAATGAAGTATGGTTTCACCGTGAAAATAAGTCAAAATTTTTCCAGAAGCTGGAAACTGACGAGTGATCCGAACTGCCGCCCCCTAGAAGCCTTCGACGATCAAACAGTTGGTCGTAAAGTCGAAGAATCAGTTGATTACTGGGCTCTGGGCTTGTTAACCCTCGAATTGATCACCGGGAAGCGACATTATTTGAACGAGGATAAAGCCAAGAAACTCGCGATGGAATATCTTTCGGGGACACGTCCACTTCCAACCCTCGGAAGCATCGACACTTCAACCATCGTTGACGGTGTTCAACGCTATGACCCCACGGTTGATGACTTTGTGGCACATTTGCTCGACCCCGAACCAAAGAATCGATTGAACTTTGAAAAAGTCATGCAACATCCGTTCATTCATAAGCCGATTGATCTCATAAGAGCCTATCGTGAACTCAAAAGTATGCCCACCTCTGTCTAATCGAAGTTTCATCCCAAAATTTCAGTCGCCGTCGCTGTCTTCCCCGCCGATCACAAAGACAATCGTAACCTCTTCCATGAAATGGTTCTCGCCCAAGGCAGACGCCATGACCTTAACGAAGACCTTCTCAACAACGTCATCCAAGCCATCCAACACGTCAAAAACAAGGAATACTTTTCATTCCAAAAGCCCGATGACCACACCCTCTTCAAGCAATACATCGGCATCGAGGCCTCGGCGGCCGTACCGTATGACGATGCCAATTGGTCACGTGAGGTATTGGACGTGAGCAATCGGTCACTCAATGGGGTCTCGCCTCAAAACATCGAATTCCAAGGGACCATCGAAAAGCCGAGCAATGAGTCGGACAAGTATGAATACGATTATTGGGATTTCGTCGACGGCAAAAATTACTGTAACCAAGTAACGAGCGTGCCAGCTGCTGAGACCCGAGTCAAGACGCTCCATCCGGCCGTTAATAAAAACTACAACCGGCACGAAATTGTGTTCTTTGTGAAGAAGTGCTGGGGCAAAACGGAGCGACAGGTGTTTATTGGGATGCAGTTTGCGCGGTGGTATGATGCTGGCGTTATTCAGTGAGTTTTTTTCACGAAAAGTATTTAAAATCACAAAATTTGATCAAAAATTGATTCAAAAACATATAGCGAATTGTCATTAGAACGCCAAAATATAAGTGCCAAAAACGTTACACTAACCGTTATAGTCCATTTCAGTTTCACGGATCTCATCCGCCTCGTCGATGAAGTCGACGAAATCATCGATGACTATGCCATCAAAAAAACTCGTATCACCGTTAAAAGGGGCCCAGATTCCGTCTATTTTGCTTCTCCTCGCCGTGATTTCAAAGTTTTCGAGCGTGACTTTAAACTCGGGCGAAAACACAGCTATCTTGCTCATGTTTACGTCGATGTTGCTCTCAGCGCCAGCATTAACAAAACGAAATTCAAAAAGTTCAACAACCTTCTCGAAGATGACACTTCCGACTTCCCCGATAACATGACCTCGCTTCAAGCGTCAGTGTGCTTCCAGGACGTAGATCCGAAAAAGTTTGAATTGTTGGAAGCCGAAATGCTCGGTCAAATCAAGGTTGCCGACTGGGAGATTGACGACAAGCAGCAATCTAAGAATACAAAGTTGCCTGAGGATAGTCTTTAGTGGGTTACAGTATACAGTGATTGCAGTATAATCGAAAGTTGATTTCAGTGGTTTTATCTGTGAACGTCGACTTATCGAAGAAGAACCAGACCAGGATCAACTAGACGTCGAAAGTGACATCAAGCGTGAAAAACTGAATTGTGACTATGCACGGCACTATTTGTACAAGGTGGACACATGGGCCACGCCATACAAAGTAAGTTTCCAAATCACTTCTTTTTGATACATAATTGCATCAATTGTTTTCCTTCAGCAAAAGAGAGAGCTCACCGACGTCCTCTACGGCAACCCGTTCCGAAGCGAAGATGAAATCAAGGCCACCGCCAAGGAAGCCGTGGACCCTGCCAAGGAAGACATCGGCACCCAACTCGCTCGAACAAAAACTAAACAAGAGCAGGATGAATACGTCCCATACAAGAAGATTTCCGACGTTGATGTCCGACGTCAAGCAGCCGAACGCTACAAGAAGGAATACACGGGCCAACCGGACTATCACAAATTGACGAACCAAATTGCTCGAAGTTCTGCGGCCCAGCGACGGGAAAGGGACTACCTTGCAACGCCGGAAAAAGTTAACAGCAAATGGACAAAGTACAACCACTAAATTTAAAATTTGTTAATACTGTAATTGTTTACTGATAAAGATGAAGCAACAGAAAAAAGATAGGGCCCACCCGGAGTTGAACCGGGGACCTATCGGACTGCAGCCGATTGCTCTGCCACTGAGCTATAGACCCATTGGAAAAGGTCATTTCTCGACTGTGTAGCCTGCAGTGAAGAAGGGGCGAAGGTCATGTTTGCTTACTGGACACAGGCGACCACGTTGGTGGGTCTTTTGTAGCGGTGAGAGGGAAACAGGGACATTTTGGAAAACTTGTACCGATCTTGACGATGGTATGTTAATATTTTGTAATTTGTGAGTTGCTAGGTTGTTCTATTTCCGCCAAACACGTTTATTTTTAACACAAAAACCAAAAAAAACGGTTTATTCAAACAGAACTTTCTGAAGTTACAGCATCATACTGTTTATGTGTCTTCCTAACATCATTATCACTATCATTTTGAAAGTTTCCATTAGAATAAGCCCCCATGTAGAAAAGAAGCAACACCAACAGTGCCACAGAAGTCACAAAGTACGGCAGCAGTGCCACGAATAGATTCCATTCTTGCAACATGTGTTTGAACGTGGTTGTTCTAAAAGTTTAACCCTACTAATTCGATTCAACTTGCAAATAAACTCACTCGACGGTCGACAAAAACCATAGCAGCAATCTTCCCTTCGCAAGTGCCATAATTTGTGTTTCCCGATCCGGAAACTGCTCCGTCACGAAGCAAAATGCCGTATTACACGGAATAGAAGTGATGACACTAAACAGCAAAAACAATACGGCTGCCGTTTTAGGGGTCATTGAGTTTGTTTCAATGCCTTGGATCGACATAAGAAAACAGAATTGAAGCGTTAGAGCCGCCATGTAGCCTCCTAGAATGAGTGACCGTCGAGATGGCATCGATGATGGAAGTCGGAAGGCTCCAAGTAAAGTGAGTTGAACGAGGGGATAGAAAATGGAAAGACGAGCAGATTGGGTTGGTGAAATGCCACAGGCGGTAAAAATGAGAGTTGAAAACGCCATAATTATCGGGACTCCGATAGTCTGTAACAACAGTAATAACATTTAAAGGAAGTCTTGATAAGTTAAACTTACAGCATTCAAGGCCATGAGAACATAGGTCACTGTCATGGGCGCAAATAGACCACGTTTCGCTTTCAAGAGGTCCTTTTCGGCGATAGTTAATGGTTCTAATGGGAAGCATAAACGATCAATAAAAAGTTGCCGGTCACGGAAGTATGACAAACCTGTAATTTATAATCATAATGAACCCCTTTATGTGCCCCAACCAACCAGCAAGAACCGACGGTGCATTGATAACAACAATGGCCCAAAAGTACCCAGAATTCGCAACCAGATCGACACAAAAGTTGGAATAAAGTGCAGCGCCGCCGAAAAATATAGCTCCAATGAAAAATGCTGATGGCCGTTTATCGAATGAATAAAATTCAGTCGTGACAACCGAAGCCAACACAAATCCACATCCGACACCTATGCCAATGATAAATCGGCCGAGAGCCAGGAAGAATGTGACGGGGATCAGGGAGAAGATGGTCCCTACGAGAAGGCAGATCTGAAATTCCATTTTTGGAAAAGCACAACGGTGGGGAAGGCATTTAAAACCTACAGCATTCAAATCCAGTCCAGCCAACAGCGAATACCGTCGACAAAGCCCATTAACAATGGCAGTGCCAAGAATTTTCCCAGCCGGAAAGGCTCCAGCCACGAAACTAAAAGTCAATCCATCAAGGGGCTGACCTCCGGCAAATCCAGCCGACGAAAACGCGTTAATAATTGTTTGGTGATGGATCTGCAGGGCGGATAGCAGCGACAAAATGATAGCCACCTTCATGGTTGCCGTTTCTGCCTTACCAGTGCCACCAGACGACGAAACTGACGCAGATTCACGGCTTTCACCCCGCCGTCGTCGAAACCCGTGCATTTTATGAACCCCATATCCCCCACATCCATGCCAAAGCCTTCATTCCAACTGTCAGTTCCAGACCCCTGTCATCTCCATCTCCATCCAACTGTCTATTTTTCAAAACTTCTTCCTTTTCATTACATGCACCAACGTAAAATCGATCAATTATCAGTTCTTAACATTTTTTAGACACAATTATCCAGCCAAAATAGCACACAAACGCGGTATAGCGTTGTCAGAAAGAAAGTAGGTCGAAAATATTGTAAACCTGCTTTTGATTAAACTTAAGAGACGAATGATTACAGTTATTTTTATATAGTACACAAAACAAACACTCTATCAGTAAAAATTAAATTAAGATTCTGCAGAATGAGTAAATTTGGACAAAAAAAGAACAGTGGTAATTATAATAAACAGACAGAAGTTAGTTAGATTAGCAATTATGAACGAATAAAAATAGGTAGATGATTGGCTCCAAAACATGGGTAGAAATTGTGCCCGTTCAAGGGGGGATTTATGAGGCAAAACAAGAGTGGGGGAAGGAGGGGGGTTGGTGGTGGTAGTCCAGTCAGCTTGCTTGTTGAAAGAGACCTCGAATGCGTACAAGAATGGAGACGGGCTGGCGGGCAATGCGGGATATCAGTCAGATTCGGGACTAGCTGGAGCATCGCCGCCATTCAGTTGTTGGGCCGTCGCTTCACCGTTTTCAATTCGCTTCAACTTGAGGTCGATAAGGGTGCGAGCGAGGTGGAGGCCTCCGGGAAGGGGCAATTCTCCGAAGCCTTCACGCCTCAGCATCGACATGACGAGATCAGCGTCGGCTTGGTTGGGTTCGAGGCCTTGCATGATGCCTGAAAATACAAAATTACGACTGATAAAACCACAAAACGGCAGAAAAACCCACCTTCAAGCTTCTCATCAGCTTCCCTGAGCCATTCCGCCTCCTGTTCAGCCTTAGCGGGGTCAAATGTCGGCGCCGCATCGAATAGCACCAAAATCATTGTCATATTATCGCGAGATCCCATGCTGAGGCAAACATCAAGAATCTGATTCGTCGCCTGCTTTAAGTCCTCCGTCGCTTGCAACCGCGATCGAACCAATTCACATAATTTGTCATTTTCAAGGACATCGTAAATGCCATCACAGGCCAGGATTAAGAATTCATCAGTTGTCTTGTTTCTGTTCAAAACGTACACGTCAGGTTCAGGGCTGACGAGTTGCTCCGTCGGGCAGAGCCCCGGGACGCTTTTGTATTCGTAATCGCCGAGAGCGCGCGAAACGGCCAAACTGCCTGCAAAAAACAACAATAAACATCCATCAGTCTATCCAAACAACACGAAAAACGCACCATTGACTCTCTGAATCATAACACTGCCACCAGCTTTGAGAATACGCTCACGCTCCTTCTCGAGATACGGCTTATGGTCTTCAGTGGCGAAGATATCATTGTCTGTGCGGGAGATGACGCCTCGTGAATCACCCAGATTGGCAACAAAAATATTATCCGGCGTCATGATGGCGCAGATGGCCGTCGTGCCACTGCGTTCCTTTTCGTCGGAGTTGGATTCGTCCATGGCAGCATCGAGTTGAAGGAAACCGGTGCGCATGCCGTCCTTGATGTATTGTTGGCACTTTTCGGTCATTTCATGGCCATTGGAATTGAGTTCGGCAGAGAGCTGAAATATTACCATGAATTTAGCTTATTTCGAATAAGAATGACTCAACCAACCTTTTGAAACTCATCTGTTTCAAGAATCGTTTGCAGAAGGTTCTCCGCGGAGTGAAACGCGGCACGCCGACCAGCATGTCCATCAAAAACGGCGAAAAAGCTCCACTTCTCGAACGGAGGACTATTTGTAATCTGAATTTCAACAGTATGGGCATCTTCCATATCGATGCGCCAGCCTTGCATAGATGCAACTACATATCTGTAATCCTGAAACTTGAAAGCGTTAAATAAGTTCATTTTATATATAAAAAAGTGTAACTAACCCTTCCATTTCCAATGTGATTAGTTTTCTCGGTCTTCGGCTTGTCAAGAAAGGCCCCCATGTTTATGAATGCTGCAAAAAGAAAGAAAGATGAAAATTAAATCAATGTCAATATGTAATGAACGAACGATCACGCAAAGGCAATCGAAAGCAGTGGTTTTAGCGGTACACGGAGGCAGTTGTGGGCAACACGATCAACACTCCAAAGCACGTCAGGCGAACAACCAGAAAGCGGGGTAAGAGTGGTGGTGGTGGGGGAAACGTGACCGCAGGAAAAGGGTTGCGAAAGTTTCCTTCTTAAATTTACATGTGGTTTTATAGGAAATGAAATGAAGATGGGCTGATATTGCACGCAGATGCTAGGAATAACGGTTTTTGGATATTTGGAGCGCAACAAGCTTGGTTTGCGGTTTGCTGCGAGGCGGGAAAAAACAACGCGTTGGTGGCGGTGCTGCAGGGACGGAATTTTCGGCTGGGATGCAGAGAACACAAACCGAACGAGAAAAAAACCTCGGGTCGTCGGAAAGACGCGCGGCGATGCGGGCCCCGAACGCACGCGGGCACTCTTTTTGTATTGGTTGTGGACTTTGGTTGGTTGTTGGAAGCAGCTTTTTCACCCCTATGGACGGGTGGCCAAGCTTGGCCGATGGCAACTTGGGAGATGTGGGGGTGGAACGCGGGAATGGCGGATGACTTTATGAGAGGGGGAGATAAAAGCTATATAAAGTTGGATACAATCAGTGTTTTTGTGTATACGCACGTCCGCACGCACACGCGGGAGCCATTGAACTTTTGCTAACACTCAGCGTTGCTTCCATGTGGCGTCAAAAGTGGCATCGATTAGTATCAAATACGTAAAAACTGAGTCCCCAGACATAGGCAAACCCTCAGGCAATATATTAATGGAAAAAAGTGGTAAAAATGGTTGCAAAATGTTGAAATTTGATGCAAATTAGGTCGCTATCACATGGTCTTCGTTAAGGATGCGCGCGCGGTCTAAATTGTGTCTCGCCGCGATTTGACAAGTGCTGTTCACACTTTGCCAATGTTATGCTCTTCGCTGTAAACCGTCGAAATATATATTTTTTCAAAGATCCCCAAAATCCGCCACCAAAAACATGTCCGAAATCATTATGAACGCAAATCGTGGCTGGATATTCACGCCAGATGAAATCCACAACTCTCCGTCACGTCGAGACGGCATAAGCGCGGAACAGGAGCAAGATTTACGGCGTCAAGGATGCGGGATATTAGTGCAGGTTGGAAGATCGCTGAAATTGTAAGTTCCAGTCTTCTTTAGCTCTTTCACGTCCTTCCACTTTCTCCGGTGACGCATGCCACTGTGACCCTTGATTTCACAATCGGCCAAAATGTAATATCGTGTATTCCAGGACTGAACAGCCAACCCTCTCCACGGCTTGCTCATTCTTCCATCGTTTCTACATGTTCCATTCATTCAAAGAGTATCCTTCAGAAGTGAGTCAGATTGTTTTCCCTTGTCATCTTATTACACTGATAACTGTTTGTTTTACAGCGCGCTGCCCTGGGTTGTCTTTTTCTTGCCGGCAAGGTCGAGGAAACCCCTAAGAAGTGCAAAGACATTGTCAATGCTGCTATTCAACTTTTTCCGGATGATTATAGCGACAACTTTAACTACTTGACGGTATGTCTCGTTATCAGGATGCTTGTTTTGAGACAACTTTTTTTCAGAACGCCGTTTACAATTTTGAACGTATACTCCTGGCAACACTCGGCTTTGACCTCCATTTGGAAAACCCATACACCTTTCTCATCCAATATGCCAAGATATTTGACTTGAAACACGACGAATTGCGTGAAGTTGTTCAGTTTGCGTGGACGTTTTTGAACACTTGTGCTGGGATGACTTTATGTTTGGAATATGAACCTGAGGTTGGTTTTTGTTTTCTAATTAGTCCGAGATCAGATGGAGAAGTCAATTGTACCATCTTTTTAGGTTATCGCCATCGCAATCCTTCAACTCGCTCTCAAATTCTACGAAATCGACATGGACACACTTCATTGGCAGGATAAGGAGCCCGGTGAACCGTGGTGGACCCAGTTTGTTATCGGGCTCACAAACAAGATGATCGACGAATTATGCCATCGAGCAATGGACTTTTATCAAACCAATCTATGATGAAAAGTTATGGTTTTCTTTTACTGGTTTTGTATATACCTTGATTGTTACTACTCGAAGAGAACAATAGAATGATGTGCTTAATAAACACAAATGTACAGCGAAATAAAGGAAGAAAGTGAAAAGAGTTCAGTTCTGTTGATTGTTTCCACAGTTGTATGAGTATTGTGTCTCAGCACGATTCGACAAACGTTGTTCACACTTTGCCAATTGTCTTCTCTTCGCTGAAAATCGTCCAAATATATATTTTTCCACAGCTTCCCGAAAGCCACCACCAAAACCATGTCTGAAATCGTTATGAACGCGAATCGTGGCTGGATTTTCACGCCAAAGGAAATCAGCAACTCTCCGTCACGTCGGGAAGGAATGAGCGCTGAACAGGAACAAGATTTGCGGCGTCAAGGATGCGGAATATTATGGCAGGTTGGAATCTCAATGAAATTGTAAGTTCTTGCTTTCTTTCTATTTTTGATTCTCTTTCAACGTCACTTGCTGATCCTTGTCGACGATTTCACAGTATATCAAAATGAAGTTTACGTGTTTTAGGACCGAACAGCCAACCCTCTCGACAGCATGCTCATTCTTCCATCGTTTCTACATGTTCCATTCATTCAAAGAATACCCTTCAGAAGTGAGTCGGATTTGTTTTTTACTTGTTGCATTAATACCCATTTGCTTTACAGCTTGCGGCCCTTGGTTGTCTCTTTCTTGCCGGCAAGGTCGAGGAAACCCCTAAGAAGTGCAAAGATATTGTCAGTGTTGCTATGCAAGTTTTCCCGGAGAAGTTTGGCGACTTTCCTAACTTGACGGTATGTTTTTTTCAGTTTTAGTTAGCGATATAAATATATATGTAAAAGTTCTTCAGGCGGACGTTTTCAACTTTGAACGCATACTCCTCGCCACGCTCGGCTTTGATGTCTATCTGGAAAATCCATACACTTTTCTTGTTCAATATGCCAAGATATTCGACTTGGAACTCGACAAAATGCGTGAAATTGTTCAGTTTGCATGGACGTTTTTGAATGATTGTGCTGGGATGACCTTATGCTTGGAGTATGATCCTGAGGTTGGTTTTTGTTTTCTACTTTATCTCGGACACGATCCAAAAGCCTCAATGGTCAAAATGATTGGACTTTCTCGATACTTCGTTCGTTTCGAACCTCAATGCAGTCTTTCGATGGTTTTTTCGATCATTGTGAATCCACTGATTTTGCAATTTGCTAATCAAATCCGTTTTCAGATTATCGCCATCGCAATCCTCCAACTCGCTCTCAAGTTCTACGAAATCGACATGGACAAACTTCATTGGCAAGAGAAAGAGCCCAATGAGCCGTGGTGGACACAGTTTGTGACTGGGCTTACAAACAAAATGATCGACGAATTGTGTCATCGAGCATTAGATTACTATGAGAAGCACACGAACAGCAACACAGCGCATCATATTGGTGCCTAATCAATCCACGATGATAAGTTATGATTTGCTTTTACTGGTTTTGTATATACCTATATTGTTACTAATTGATAATAACAATGTTTTCAAATAAAAAGGTTGTTAAATTCATTTATTTCTATCTTTATACAGTACTCTTTAGAATGATGGGCTTAATAAACACACGTGTACATCGGAGTAAAGGAAGAAAGTGAAAGGAGCTTATCAGTTGAAAATTCCCGCAGTTTTATTAATACTTTTTCTCTTTTTTAGAAGTTTCAAAAAGTTTGTTGCAGTATTGCTTGATTGGTTGGGTTAAGTGGTTGAAGGGGTCGTTAAATGTACAGGGGCATTGGAAGGGCGTTGTGCAAAGTTGATAAAACCCATTTGTCTAAATCTATTGAAGGAAAATTGCTACGACAGAATGCTACTACCCAAATCCTAGACGATCATGTTTGACGGTTCAGAACATATAAATGGATGCTACTCGTCCCCAAACTTTTCACTTAGAATGCCCATTGGCCCGACACGAGTGGCCGAAATCTTTTCGTTGTCTTCGGTGGCGCCGGCTTCAGTACGGTAGGCACTTTTGATAAATTGTTTTTGCAGTAGTACAAGGCTTGATTGGTGGTTATACATGAGGAATTCCTTCAGGGATAAAAGGCCGTCATTAGTGGAGTCGACGGAGGATCGCTCGGAGAAGTCGAATCCGGGGAAACCTAAAATTTGGAGATTGAATATTTTCGTGGCGGGACCATTTTCATCGGAATTGGCATTATTTTGATGATTTAGGCATCGTAAGTCATATGTAATGTCAAAAGTTCATCAAAACACGCGAAAAACCGATTTTCGTGTCGGGACCAAATTTGGGGCCATTTTCCCTTCGAGACCCAAAGTTGCACCAAAAAACTCACCAGGTGGCGGCCTCAATCCCAATCCCATATATCTCGTCTTCTTCCTCTTCCCGCAGCACAATACTGGATTCTCAAGTTTGATGTCCATCTTTTTGATCATCCAATTCACGACTTGTTTCACGACAATCGATGAAATGTTGAACAGACAGTAGACCAAACTGGCTCCAAAGGTTAGTAACACAAAATTAATCACTCTGTACAGTTCGGTGTCGATAGTGGCAGTATTGGCTGTGTTGGATACATAATCACCGAAACCGATGGTTGCGAAACTGAAACAAAACTCTTGTGAAACTGCCAAAAGTCAGAATCGCCAAAAAGCTTACCTGGTAAAACAAAAATACAACGCATCTGAATATTCCCACGTCTCAGCATAAGAGTAAACCGACGCAGAGATAAAGATGACCCCCAAGCAAATGGTGAATATACAAATGAATACTTTGTACACTGAGGGTCGCCAATGATCGGTTTTGCCGTCGACGCTGCTCGCAGAATCGCCATAATCGGCATCGTTGATGATTAAAGTGATCTTATTAGCGGCATCGTTGCCACTTGTTGCTGCGGCGCGGTTTCTGCGCTGAACTTTTAATTCATGAATGTACCGTAAGAAATATGTCATGGCTGTGATGAATCTTTCCAAGAAAAGATTGAAGAAAAGAACGCAACAGGTGCATCCCAGAATTCCATAGGCTACAGTTGCAACTTTTCCTTTGGTTGTTCGAGGTGTCGACATGCCAAAACCTGAAAAAACGGTAATTTTAGATTGCATGTTGCACGCAGCAAAACTGCACACTGCACGCAGCAAAGTTGCACGTTGCATGCAGCAAAGTTGCACCTTGCTTGCATTTTTTTTTGCGAAAATTCGCGTTTTTTCTCAATTCAAAGGCATTTTGTCAAAAGTTATACTTACCAATAGTAGATATCACCGTTCCTGAGTAGAAAAATGACCCGAAAATGTCAAACCGGTCGAGTTGCGACAAGTATCCAATTTTAGAAAGATATTCATGATAGTCAAGTAATTCCTGTACATTTTGTTTACACTCTTGCGATGCATTACTTGTACAAATCTTCTTTTTGAGCATGTCAAGATGTTCGTTTGTCTGAAACCAGGTAAATCCGGTATTATTGATTTTCGATTAAGACTTCGGCTTCCAATTGGATTTACACTTATAAGTAAACAATTTCTTCGTGACTCAAGGTTCCTAATCAGTGGCCCTCGAGTCCCGACTCAACAGACTACAAACACGCGTATAGAACGCTTAACGGGGGCCATGTTATCAGAAAATGTAGCAACAAAGCCGTAGTCATATGCGGTGACATAAATAATTTGATTAGGCACCTGGGGGGCTTGGGGTTGTATTGATTTTTGAGGGTCGAGAATTCTCGAGATGTATAAAATGGGTGTTCTGGAAGGTGTGGGAAGGTTTGGAGGGAGATTAAAGTTGGATTTGAGGGACGTCGATGAACTTTGGAGGGACATTTTTGTAAATTGTAATGCGTGGGAGGTCAAGGGAGTAAAAAGTGCCATTCTTACTTTATGCCGCTCAGAAATTTCATTCTCACGTTCGAGGTAATTGAACAAAACGGCACCAAATGCCAAATATGATAAGAGCATGACGCCGACAAGCAGGAAGCGAGCATTTTCTTCGTGAAGGTGGATTCGGGCAAAACAACCGAGCTGAAAAAAAGGGGGGGAAGTGATTAGCGGGTGGCAATAAGGATGACGGATTTAAGCGGATTGGGTTGGAAATGATGTAAAATGCCGTCTGGGATGTGTTGATGGATAAAGCAAACTTTAGAAGCCGGATAGAATCCAAAAAAGCGTTAACATAAGATAGCTCACCTTAGCCCTGGAAATACTGGGCAGCGTATTGGCACGGAGCAGATCACGTTGATGGATGCCACGCGCGAACTGAATCTTGTGCATTGCGGCAGGCCATGAGGCAGGGTCCGCACTCGGATTACTTATCAGATGGGGCGAGGAAGCCCGCGACGATGGCGGCGTCGCGGGTGGAGGGAGATGTACTACGGTCGACGACAACGACGACCTTCCAGTAACACCGGCACCGGCAAGACCACTTGCCACGGCAGCGGCCGTTGGTGGCAGCGGAAGGGCCGTCGGCGGTAACGACGTCGGAGGCGGAGTCAGGCGGGTTGCCTTGCGGCCGTCGTTGAGCAAAGCGCACGCTGACGGTCGGCGAAACGCGTAGTTGTGTGGCGTCGAGGTCGCCACGATGGCTTTTGTGGATATCGGAAGGAAGCGAAGATGCGCTCCTCCGATGATTTCACTAACTTCGATGAAGCGTTTTACCAACTTTTAGGCTTTCAAATTTAGTGATGTTGACTCCTCGACACAATTGTCACTTTTCCGAACATCAGGAATCGCCTATCTTATCAAAATCTGAAAAAGTGCCATTTCCACAGGTAAGAAAACACAAAATTTAATAAAACCCACGACACGCGAACAATTTCAAGGATAACCCAACTGCCCCACGAACAGGTGCACAAAATGAAAAACACATTTATAGAAATTTAGCCCTCCATGCGCACGATTCCCCGAATAAACGAAGTTATAAAACCTGTGGTGCCACAGGGGGGCTCCTTAACATGCCAGCAACTTAAACTTTTGTATTATATATGCCGCCCCACATGCGTATGACTGCCCGTTTCTGAATTGTTTTTATTATGTAAGTGTATGTGCCAAAAAAAGTTTATACTACACCTAATTACCCAATTCAAACATTGGCATTTGGCGTTTTGGCAAAAACATTCACACCAAAGTGCCATAAGAAGACCATTGACACATATAGTGAATGGCGGCACAACATTTGGAGCCATTACGGAAGTTTGGGAAGTCAAAAAAGTACATGGGCACACATGGATCCGGGTTCAGTGGCAACAAATTTTTAGGGTAGGCCCTGAGGGCATTATGCGTAATCGGACGCCTACATGGCTGTCTGTAGACAAGGACATGGAAACATGGAAAAACACTGACCGATGTCCATTGCGCACGGCATTGGCATACAATGGGGACGGCAAACAAATAGCTTCAGGGGGACAGGCGGAGTTCACACTAATGCGGGCACGACACGTATAAGCCGGGGGTCCTCGGCACTCCTGGGGGGGCTTCTGGGATGGCGTTAACACATTGTCGAAATCCATTTGACGTCAAAAGTGGTTGGTTGAAATGGGGGGCCCCATTATGGCAGGAGTTGTTCATTTTCGGACGGGGGTATTATGTGGAAACGGATCGGATATCCTTTTCAAATTGTTTTACACGCGTGCGTGTTACTTTTGTTGGGGTACTTATTTACACCTTATATACATTCGGCATTCAACACACTTTGCTCAACTTACGCATGTGTTGTGTTTGTTTTTATTGCGCGATGAAAAAGGATAAAACGGGGTAAGCAAAGTATACAGGTATGGGTGGGCATGGGCATGGATTAATGGGATACAAAAACGACATTCGTGATAAGGGTTTTGAAACCGAAACACCCGGAGGGCTCGAATGACGTCGATTCGAAAGTGGCTTTCGGAGACAATCTTTGGATCTTTGAATCGTTGATTCCAATTATGAAAAGTGCGGATAAAGGGAGGGGTTATCAACGTGTTTAATCGGGTGGGTGGCATGTGATCGGTCAGATGAAGATTGGATCTGTCTGTGGAATTTGCGATCTTTGCGCGTGTGCGCGTGTGCAACTTTGCGCGAATCGACGATTGCAGACTTTTGATCACTTTTAGACAATAAAATCTTTAAATCCATGTCTACAAAAATGAAAACAATAGTTACATGTGAATAAAAGACACCACTCTTATGCGATCTTTGCGCACACGCGCGCACACTTGCGCGCTTGTGCGCAAACCGAAAATCACTGATCCCCGACTTTTGATCACTTTTAAACAATGAAAACCTCCAAATTTATGTCTATAGCTCCTAAAACTATAGTTATACGATGTATAAAAGCCACCCTTGACATCTCCATGGCTCCATGCATTCATAAAATAATAAGGAACACACCATCGTCCATTTCCCAAAATGACTGATGGCACTCTGCCCCATCAGCCACTCTGCAGCCCAAATGTCAAAGTGCATCAATTCCAACAACTTGGAGGATCGCATCTCGCTTACAAACACCATCTTGTTGCCAGCGGCGACACTCTTTGTCCTGTCCGCCTCTCGACCTCATAAATAAATTGTTCCCCCCAGTTCCACCGGTTGAACTAATTTCAAGATTCCGACGCTGGGGCTGATCCCTATGACTACGCCTGGGCGCTTGAGGGGCTCCATGTTCTTCGAAGAAAAGTACATGAGCCATTTGAAACTATAGTCATCCACACCAAACCACAAACATGTGATTTTTACCACCCGGTTAAGACAATACAGTAAATTAATAATTTACTATCCATTTCGGAATTCTAAGCAACATCCCATGTGACTTTAACTGTTTTTTCAACTTTCTTGTAAACACGTAACATGCCATGGCACTGTGATCGTTTTGTGCGTGCACACGGGCAACATTGCCGAATTGCCATTGTCTGCGTGCACACAATAGTGATACAGTAAAAAGTGGTGTTTGCAGTCAGATATAACAAAGTTTAAGGTGCCAAACATGAAAATTAGTCCATAGAGCATAGTCTATAGACTATTGTCGCCTGGAAACATTAGACCTACAATGTTCGACAGACAGACTCGCTTTTTTCAACGAATTATTAATGATGAATTGAATTTTTGTGTTTCAGCATTTCAAAAAGAACAATGCCAACACATTTTTCAGTGCGTAAGAAGGGCAGATTAACAGATTGGGGGCAAGCTTTGTCTGTATGCTGGGGGAATGCCAATGGCAATGGTGAGGGAAAGGGCATTCAAAAAAGGAGAAACTATAAGAACGGTATTGTTGTGCTTTTTGGTGTTAAAACTGATAAAAGAGCAAACTTTGAGTTCTGGAAGAAGGTGATTCTTGGTGGGTGATAAGATATCTGTTAGTTCGCAGAAAGCGTAAATCCGTGTTTTGTGATTTGTTTTGTTGGAAGTTTTCCTTGTTTTGGGGTTCTTAGCTTATCATAGATTGTGTGGGGTGGGTTTGTATGGCTTCCTTATGGTCGCCGGAATCTTGAAAGTGCGTAGATACGTACAAACATGCGTCATGTTTGAGTTCTTCCCGGTTGACGGGATTGTCGTCGGGCGCGATGGCGGATGCCGGAGGGATGGATTCATTTCAGCCCAGCGTGCTACTGTGAATACCCGAATGGCACTACTCGAAACAAAAGGAAAGCAAACGACAAGCTAATTACTTTTTTGACGCGACAGAAGTAAAATTTAACCATTTGTAAAGCAATGTTTACCAAAGAGGATGTAAGAAGCCGCTTATGTCTGCAAAAACGTACATAGAACTGTCTTCATGGTTCAAGCCGGCTTAAAAAGATCAATAACTGATAAAAATGAAACTCCTTTGGATTGTAGGATTGATCTTTGTAAGTTGTGCCAACCCAACATAAACTTATTTTTACCTACCGGTATACTGTACCCCAAAAGTGGCAATATTTTACTGCTTTGAACTTTAGAAAGACATAATGTTTACCGCTTTTTTGGCACTCGAAAACAAAGCCAATAAATTCCACGTTTTCAGGGGCAAAACCAATTCCGTGGGATTCTACAGACTCTTGACACACATACATAGCTTGGCATGGCATGCCCGCTGACTACCATCTCCAAAAAACACGTTTCAAAGGAAAATACTTGCAGGGAACAAACACAATCCACTTGTTCACAACATAAATCTATGCCCGAGTGTTATGTACAGAACACTTTGCACTATAGTGGATGATGTGAAATTTGTGGAGGTGTAACAGGTATACAACAACTTTGAAAGAAACGTGAAGGTGAAAATGAAAATTGGCACGACTCACGGCTGTCTGCCTCATTTAGTTTTTTGATAAAGTTGGGCGGCACATGGCAATTTGGACTTTTATACACTTTGATTGCGGTTTTCGGTGTTGTCGCGCGGTTTAACTTGAAATTTATGGAGGAAGTTAAAATTTACAACTGGCATTTCACATAAGACAACTATAGATGGATGGCACATCAAAAGTGAAAGGTACCTACTCGGATAGCCGCCGGCGATTCAAAAAGCCAAAAACCGTCTAACACCCTCCAATTCATTGAAAAAAACCCGCCCGCAAATCCTCGGCTTTCCTGCAGCTTTTTGGAGAAGGAGGGCTGAGCAGATCTGGTTAATCCGCTAAAACCGTTGTTGCCTCATTGCGCACGGCACCCACGGCCCCACGGCACCCACCACGTTAAATGTAATTGTGTCTTACGAAGGAGGGATGGAGGAGGGTGAAAGCTAACTGTTGGGGCTCACTAAAATGCCTATGGGCTATGACTATGACTATATGGACTTCGGTTGAAGGTAGAGCGAGAGCTGTTCACTGTTACCTTGGCTGGAATTGGAATACATAGTATGACATGCCCTGGGGGAGTAGAGTTGAGGGTGGTAGTGTTAGGGGAGTAGTTGCGTGAGTTACCATGGAAAAGCAAAGCAACCTTTGTCAAACTGCGAGTGAGTCTTGTAAGCATGGCATGGCTAATTGGAGACAGGTAAGTTCGAGAAGGACAGACAGATTTCCGGAAGCCTGTCCTGTGCCGCGTCGCATGAGTGAAGCAAGATATAAAATAAATGCATAGATAAAAGTATAAATGGCACTTGCAATCGCACAAAAAGTTCAATTTCACACGTTTCTTTCAATGGCACCACCCATTGTGTAATTGCAACCATCATATTAATCTAAAAGTTTGAAAAGACGCTTAAACGAAACCTATTCAAGACCTTTATGAATCAATTCAACATTTCAGGCAAGCCCAATGTGAAAACTATTAGATAAATACATTTTTCAAAGCTGTTAAGCCGGCAGCAATTTATATACGATTTTGCAGCGCCGAAACCGCACACCTTTTTCGTGATAAAAACGGAAATAAGCACAGACAGAACATATGTGCCGTGAAAGTATGAACGGGGAAAAAGAGTGGAAAAATTTAATCTTTAGTTTAGGCAATGGAAATGGGGTGAAACCACTTCCGATCCATCCTCCCTCGCAACGGGCCTTTTATGGATGAACGGTTCCTCGTAGCTCAGCTGGTTGTCACGACAGTGTGAAAAGAGAGAAGGGAGAATGAGCTTTTTGAACTTTAATGGGTGGAAAGTGTGGATGAATGATGGAAAAAAGTTTTTGAATTTTGTTGGGATTGAGCCATTCGCACGAAATTTGGAATTTTTTATCGAACAGGAAGATGGTCATTCGCACGCCTGCGTCAAAAAGTCAACGAACATGAAAGCTACATTCGCACACACAAGATGCAGACCCTACGAACGCGGAAGAACCATTCGCACAGAAAAATCTACGAACGACAAAAACACACAAAAACACAAAAATTCAAATTTAATTGAAACACGTTTTAAAACATAATTGCACTATTAAAAACATAAAAATAGCCGAAAGAAACCTGCTCCAAGGTACAAATACCTGTTAGAGTAGTGCATAGTACACAATTTATACACGCTTATCACGTTTTTATACAGAGGTAAAGTAAGCACTGATTTCCTTCCGGCATTTTTAAACCCCTTTCTAAATGCCACCTAACCAGGTAGCTAATCAAACAAAAAAGGTAAAGGTATGCTTTGCTTTGCTTGTAAATAAGCCAAGCCCAGATCTCATCACCTTTTCCTGGCACGTGCCAACGGATATTTACATCCTTCACGCACATCCTACATGCGCAAACAACGGCGCCATCGTCGTAGGGCTGCTCCAAATTCAAATTCGAAAAAGGGGGTAATCCAGAGAGCGACCATCGGAATCCGGTTGCTCCGACGGAAGGAAAAGCCCTGCGTTTTTGCGGCTTCTGACCGGGAAACCCGACACTTCTGCGCTGTCGGCACCGCTGTCGTGCAACAACACAGGGGTACTCGTATTGTAAAAGGCCATGTCGTCGTGCCGTCAATTTGTTCGCGCCGCCGTTCGGAAGCGTGAGGGACAATAAAAATTTGTCAGAAAGTAAAATCAAAACTGAGTTTTTTGGGTTTGGAGGCATACTTGGCAACTTTGCATACCCTCGTGTGCACGCACGATGAAATTTGTCACCGCGAGTCACCGCAAGTCACCGATCAAAAATTTCAACGACCTCTGACTCGCCCTGTGGTGGCTAGATTTTAATAAATTTTGAACGGAAGATGTGACTTCCTCGGCGCTATCGATAGACCCCAAGGGTGCCAGGATTGGAGCCCGTATCGAGGAGAAAATGCCGTCCGAAGTTAAGAGATCACCCGCGAAATTTGAAATTGCCCTTGGCAATGAGTCGCCAACGACCAGATTTTGTTCTGTCCCGGATTTTTTCTTCCTAAATAAGCTTTGTTTGACCCTTCTGTTGTTTCAAAAAGTTGCTTAGTCAGCCATGGATCAGGATAGGAACGAAGAAATGGCAATGATCGGCACAGCGGAGCTGATTTTAACGAATCCAGATTCTTTCGAGTGGTCATCGGATGGAATGTTCCAGGGACAAAACGTCCTCGTAAACAAGCATCAATTTTACCCCTAATCTTGTTTCTTTTTTCCCGGTTTCGTACCTTTTCTACGTTGACTCTACACCTGCAGACCCATATCAGTGATAAGACGGATCAAATAAAACGGAAATCCGGGAGCGAGTACGAGATCTGGACGTTCAAAACGCTTGGCCAAGGGAAATTTCAAATTTCGCGGGGTGGTCTACTCACTTTGGACGGCATTTTCTCCTCGATACGGGCTCCAATCCTGGCACCCTTGGGGTCTATCGATAGCCCCGAGGAAGTCACATCTTCTGTTCAAAATTTATAAAAATCTAGCCGCCACAGGGCGAGCCAGGGATTTGCAAAGTTTTTGATCGGTGACTCGCGGTGACTCGCGGTGACAAATTTCATCGTGCGTGCACACGAGGGTAGGTGGGTTAAAGTTTGAACTTTGTAGGGGAAAGTTATACTTTCAGATGAGGGGTGCCGTACTTTTTAAGGACATTGTATACGTATGTAGGGTAGTAGTTGGATAATTTTTAGCGGAAGCGCGTGCTGAATCCGTTATGCATTTGTCCTTTTTTCTTTCTTTATGGATGGACAATGCGTTCGAGGGCAATGTCGAGCTTGGAAGAATGAAAATACACTATTGATACATTCGTGGAGAGAGGGGTTAACTATACCTATATTTTTGACGTAAAAAGTATACTTTGATGCGAGGTCGAATGAAGTGGACATGATTTTTGAAATAAACATCAATGAGTATGACAAAAGGTATTATTTTGAAACAAAAAGGATGCTTATTTTAGCTAATTCGAGAACAAATTTCAATACTTTGAATACTGAAAAGTCGAGAATCCCAAAAAATGACTACTCGTAATTTGCAGAACCTTCTGGATACACATTGATTTCATTCACTGTGTGTAAATACACTGTGCCATTGACAAACTGACGCCATAATCTTCAAGGTACTACTGATTAAAATTGAATTCAAAGCCCTCCACTGGTCAATGAGTAAGCTAATAACACTTTTTTTGAATTACTTACACATTTACGAGGAATTTAATTTTGATTCAATTCAAGTCATGAACCAACCAACAAACACCTGTTCTACTTCCGACTTTTCGTGCCCTCCAGACTTGTTATGTCTTTCCAACCCTGCTATTTTTAAGTGCAAACATTCATCTTCCAGTCAAACTGCCGAACTACCAAACGGCATGAATATCGTTAAAACAACAACCCTCTTGCCATGGCATCTTGTCATTATTACCCTCCGTCTCAATAGGGCACAGGTTTCCGGCGGTGTCGTCATCGCCAACACCGACATTCTTAGGAAGCCCAGGTAGAATGCCAAAAATGTGTCGCCCCAGTGGCATGAAAGCTAAATCCAGCCTCCAGACGGGTGCCAACGAACAAAAAAAGGACGTCATTTTTGCGTCACAAAAATTAAATATGTCGAAACAACTCGGCTTAGCCGGCACGATTAGTCCATGGACTACGGAAAAATATGTTTTGGATAATCTGTGCGGATGAAATTTGGGTAAATTGTTTGGCGTTTTATGTTTTATTTATACTTTGTGCAGGATACTGTATGTCGAGCGGTGGGAAAAGACTTGCATAGTATATGGGCAGGTATTTACAGTCAAATGTGGCAAGGTATAACTTAATGATGGCAATCTTATAAATTACTATGGAAATTAATGTTTAAAAAGTAAAAATAATAAAGTTAAATTTTTGTTAGGAATGTTACATTCGCACACTTTAAAGTTTGAACGGCGAATTAACTATTCGCACACTCAATTTGCAGAAATTCTGCGTTAACGCAACTGTGCGAATGGATCATTACCGTTCGTAAGCATCAAAAATGCAAATCGGACAGAAAACACAATTCAATATGAATCACTGGATCAAAAAATGGTAGACATGTCATACTGCAAATCAAACCACAACAAAACAAAACTGAAACAGAATGAAAAACTGAGCAAATATGCCATCACAGTCAACACAGAAGTGCCCGCCGGCGTCATGTAAACCGCGAACAAGCCAGTCAAAATCAAGAACGTTGAAATGATCGCCAGAATCTTGAACGCTCCATATCGGAAGTATTCATCCTGAAACAGAAACATTTATTAAACGCTAAAACTACAAACTAACATCCAAGGAAGCCAAAACACGGAACTATTTCACATATTTTGGCATCCAATCTTTGCGCGTTGACAACCGACTCCTTACTGAGTTTACATAAGGCTTATGTCCAAGAAAAACATTGACTGATATGCCTACTCTTATAAAAATAGTGCCATCAAAGAGGGCAAAAGCTAATTCCGACGCCCGCTTATCAATTTAGGGGTCGTTAATACGCTTTGCTTCCTTTTCCATATTTTTAGCAGAAACTACGGATAAATAGTGGCTTAAGCATGCGATGTTTGATGCTCTTTAGCTAATTATTTCTATAATACGACTTAAAAAAGTAGTTTTGGGAGATGTGCCTGCTCTGCCTTCTTTAAAGGGCTTTGACTTTAGGTATTAGTTTAATTTGAGTGTCATTCATCGAAATTGGTTTCTAAATGTGTAACACAAATGAATGGCACTTTTAAAAAGAGGGGTCAGAAAGCGTCGAAAAAAACTGTAAAACATATGAATGAATGAACATTTGACGTTCAAAAACCTACCAAAGTTCCGCGTTTTTTGTGTTTGCGTGTGCGGCATTGTCGGTTTTTGAGGGGTAGTTTGACGCGTCTCGGCACATCGAATATGGCATCCTTGGCGCCGGACCAGGATCCTGGACCGGTCAGACGGTACACGTATGGGACATTAGCACCGACGAAGAGGCGAAGGAAAAGTCGGAAGTCGGAGAAGAGGGACTGTTCGACAGGTGGTCGACAACCGATGATTGAAGCGAGTTCATCCATGTATGGGACGAAATCGACTTGGAGGGTGTGTTTGGTCGATGAGAAATATCGTTGTTGCATGGCTGTCCGCTTGGAGGCTATGTCTTCATGCATGGTATCGGCATCGGGAAGGGTGACATCACCGGCAAAGACGGCGGCAACCCATCGAGATTGCATTTCACTGATGGGAGCAACACTGCCGATGGGTTGGATGAGGCCGATGACGGCGAGGGAGGAATCTGATGGAGGGAAGACGAATTTGTACAGATCGACGGCGTGGTCTTTGATGGGGATGAGATTTTGGGGCTCAAGGAAGGGGAATCCGAAGGTGTAGCCAGTGCAGAGGATGAGTTCATCACAGGGGAAGCGTCGGCCGCCTTTGACGATGACAGAGTTTTCTTCGAAGGTTTCAACGTCTTCCTGAAAATATTCGAACGACTTGGTGAGCTTAGGATATGATTTTTACTTAAATGTTATGGTTCAAATTGTAAATTTTTGTTTTTGTTTCGAAATATGATTGAAAATAAAGTTTTCTGTTTTGTAGCATTTATCCCATTTGCACAAATGTGAGATGTTATTGTCGAACAAAAAACACCCATTCGCACAAATTGGCCAAAAATTGTACAAACGCGAAAAATGCATTCGCACATTTTAGTCAAAAAACCCACGAACAGTGACTACCCATTCGCACAGAAATGACATCGAACAACAAAACGCCCATTTGCACAAACTGCAAAAAATTCCTAATTTTAATATCTCAAAACTTACAGTAACCACAATCTGTCCACAACATAGCAAATTAGCCAAAGCATCATTAACTGTCGGATGCTGCTCGAAGAACCGATGCGGAGGACGGATACCATAAACATCATGATCCAATCGCTGTTGTAGTCGATGTTCCATGAAATCATTGACAACGCTCTTCGGCAAAGTGTTCCGAATCCAGTAATACATCCGCGTATGGAAAATAATGTCATACGGCATACCGCCTTGGGCACATCGATTGAAAATCCATGATCCACGTCGAGTTGAAATTGTCACAGATTTCGCAATTTTTGCTAATTCGACGGCGATGTCGATGGCACTGTTGCCGAAACCGACGAGAACAACATCTTTACCTTCATAGCCTTTGTAGTCACGATAACTGTGGGCGTGACTGACTCGCCCCTTGAAAGCATCAAGGCCTCGGAAAGTTGGCCAAGCTGGTTCGGCATGATGCCCTGTGGCGAGAATCACTTTATCGAAGATTTCAGTTTTGCCATTTTGGAGATTCACTTCCCAATGGAGGCCATCGGTTGACTTTTTAATTTTCTTGACTTCAGTGTTGAATTGGATGTACTTCAAAAGGTCAAATGCCTCCGCATAGTCCTTCATGTATTGAAGGACATATCGATGATGCATGAAATTGGGCAAGGTTTCTGGGGGCGGATAATCGGAATATGCCATCATTTCTTTCGAGGTGTTCACAACGGTTGAGGCCATTACTGTGCCACCGACCTTTAAAATGACTTTTTTATGATTTCAATGAACTCTAAATCCGCCTAGACCCACCTTTTGATCCGGGCGGTAGTTCCACAGACCACCAAGGTCACTCGTGCGCTCATAGCAGACAACCTCCAGACCGGACTCAATGCATGATTTGATGGCTGGCAGGCCACTGGCACCGGCCCCGATAATGCAGACCCGGGGTGACGGGGATGGCATTCTGGGGATTCTGAAGCAAAAAATGCGATAACATTGTCAAAAAATCAAACAAAACGCCCAAATTTAAAATAAACACAAAAATCACGGAAACCCCAGCCCTAAAGTTACTGACCATCGCCACGTCGCAACGTCAATGACTGAAAATGGGCGCCCTGTTGCTCCTGCTCCTGGTTTTAACCCAAAATGACGGATGTCCGACGTGGTCTTCGCGGTTTTCCGCGCAACAATGAAAGCGTTGACCGCGTTTAGATGCTGCCGTGATGAGAAGAATGCACGTATGTTCTGGATTCGCGTTCCTGAGGGCGTTCAGCATGTGGGTGGATAAAAGTGAAAGTTGTAAAATTATATACCTTTTTTAAATCCTTTAAAGTTAAACAAAAATTTTTAATGCATCCAAATTAGACATTTGTCTTTCTAAAATATCTACCCTATCCCCGACGAAAAAACAAAAAAAAACCATCTCGACGTTGAAGATGACACCTCATCGCGATAGATCCGTAATCCAAATAAACGTTTCACAAGACATCACGCAAGTTGCATGAGAGCTAGCAAAAATGCACCAAACTCACTCTCCTTTTGGCTTTGGTTGCGATAGATCGAGGCTATGAACTTTTCTATACGATTTACGTCTGTATTATTACTTTATTTATTGTACTTATTAGAAACTATTACAATTATTACTGAATGTTATGATATTTCACCTGCTGCACTATTGAACAGTAATCAATGTCCTCCGCGTGAAATTATGTTTGAAGATGATCAGTGGGTTTTGATTTTTTGTAAATCACATCTGAGTTAATAAACTTTGTTGTAAAAATGCATTTTAGAAGAGGCGCAATTGAATCCCAGAGAGCAAATTCCGGTATCGATTGCGTTGTTACAGTACTTTCCAGTGATGCGTCACAAGTCATATTGTTTACGTTTATGCACATTCCACCAGCGATGGAAGTTAGTTTCAACTTCAAAAACAGAATGTAATCCACAAATTTACAGATTCACATTTTCGACAGCGACACCCTTTCCAATCCGATCACTGACTGCGACATCGAAACTGGCAAACAATGCTTTTCCACAGGACCCCGAGTGACGTTTGAATTCCTTACCAGTGGCCATTATACAACTTCGATTGCCCCGGTGGAACTGTTTATTGTAACAACGCCGTTACAGCATGCCCAACAACTGGTTCAGGGTTCAGGAAAAGGTTCAACAGGCCTCCGAACCTGGCAAATTTGCGCCATCGTAGCGGGTGTATTCCTAAGTTTATTGCTCATTGGCATGCTCGTGCTACTTTTCATGTTTTGTTATCGACGGAGACGTGAAAAGGAACAACTCAAAACCATGCAAACATGTAGTAAGTGTTTTTTTGTCTATTTTTTGTCCTTTGCAGACAAATCTCTTTCATTTTAGTGATCTACGCCCATCCTCGAGTACGACCCGTCGACAACTAAAAAAACGAAACTGGTACAAAATAGTGAAAATATTGTTCTACTGATAAAAGTTACTATAAACTACGTGAACTACTGATAATTAGTGAAACTAAATAAAAATGTAAGGATGTTATGGAGGACCAACCGGCAAAGTTTAATCCGAGGGGTCTAACGAGCACCATTTTGTATTTCCTATCCGAAGGTTGTAACCCGCTGGCACGGAAGACACTCCGTCGCGGTGACTAACTTTCGGGTCGGCAACGAACTTGTAATGTGATGTGTGTGAAGCGAGCGCGTTACACCACTACGCCACAGCTGCAAAGTTGGTTGAACCTACGAAAAAGCATAGTGAGCACAGTGGAAGTTTCTGTTTTTCTTAGGTTTAAAAAAAGCAATGACGCAAGAGTGGTGATAAAAATGTATAGATAGTCCATAAACATAGTTCTTACAGTGTTGACTAGCAAAAGATACCAAACGGTAAACCAAAAAAGTATCTCTAATCAATTCCCGAAAAACAACGAAACCAAAACCCCCATGAAAAGGTGGTTCTTATCAGTAATAAGCGTGCTTCCCGCCCAAATAAACTTCCAGTCAACTCTGATTGCTGATCGGCTAGTCATTCTTACTGGCCGGGAAGCATTTCGGTGCGGTCGGTGGGTCAAAATCATGTTTTCGTTTAAATTTGGGCTATTTCTGTTAGTTGTATTAGCTAGCTTAACAGAGGCTTTGAAGATTGCTATTTTCTCACCGGATGTTGCCGGAGGACAGGTAAGTCTGAAAAACAACCATCAACAACTAGAAAATTGCATGTTTTAGTTGATTTTCAACAAAAAAGTAGCCGAAACCCTCGCAAAAGCCGGCCATTCAATTACGTTTTTCCGACTACGAGCCCTCGGATACAAGCATCTGGAAGTTCATATCGATCAGCGTCAAGTCAAAGGTTAGTTGATTTGTCTAGTGGAATTGGTAGTCTCCAAATTTCGGGAAGGGGTGTCTTATCACCGCTACATTGAAGTTTGCTACTCGAGCACGTGGACTATGAACCGATAGCTGTGGACTATTTTAAGCAAATATGTACGTATAGCTTTTCAGTCGCCGATGTGATTGCCTACACCGACGAAGACTTCAATGCATTCCATCGTGAACAAGGTGCCTTCATCTTCTCTAATGCGTCACTCTTCTCGCCCCAAGCCTTCTCTGCTTATCGCCAATATGCCAATGTGTCTGTAACCAGCTGTGCCGAACTACTCACATCGACTTCGTTCATCCTAAATCTCCGTGAAGAAAACTTTGACATCGCTTTTGCGTCCTCTTTCGACTACTGCAGTATCGGTTTGATCCACGAAGCCAAAGTGCCAACATGGATTTGGCTCAATGCCGGCCCCTTGTCGGATCTTGTCGCTGAAGACATCGGTGTCCCATCGCCTCCGAGCTATGTCCCCTTCGGATATTCTGAATCGACCGATCGCCTAACTTTCCCCCAGCGAGTCGCCAATGTCCTTCTGAAAACGATTTGGCCTCACTTCGCAAAGCAGGTGATCGCAGACCCGGAGACAGCCCTCTTCCGAAAACTTATCCGTGAAGACTTCCCCGATTTGAGAGAGCTAGCCCGCCACGCGCCGCTGGTGTTCGTCGATTCACAGCCGTTCTATGATTTTACTCGGCCAACACTTGAAAAGGTTATCAGTGTCGGTGGTTTGGGGCTTGCCCACCAGCCAGCTAAGAATCTCACCGAAAGCTACACAAAGTTGATCGAAAAGTTTGACAACATTGCTTTGGTGTCATTCGGAACCGTCGCTGATTCGACTCAACTCCCAACAGAATGGAAGGAAGCCCTGTTGAATGCATTTGCCAAGTTCCCACGGATTCTGTTCGTTGTTAGGTACAGTGGTATTGACTTGGAGCACTTGGCACCGACTAATGTTCATTTGGTGCCGTTCTTCCCGCAGCATGACTTGATGCGTAAGTTTTAATCGCAAAAATATATTAAGATCGCGCAGATTTTCGTGGTTTGAACAAGTTTTTTGTAATGATTTGCAAAACAAACTTGTTCAAATTTTTGAAACTGTTTTTGCAGTAAAAAGTTTAAGACTAATGCCTCCGTTTTCAGAACACCGCAAAACAATCCTCCTCCTAACCAATGGCGGTTTCGCCTCCATCCAAGAAGCCATCTTCAACGGCATCCCAGTCATTGTCGTCCCCCTCTTCGGTGACCAACGCAAAAACGCCCATCTCGTCGAAAAGCATGGCTTCGGTGTGGCACTTTCAAAGTCCGAAGTCTCCGAAACGACCCTATATGAAACCATCAAACAAGTGCTCTCCACAAAACGCTACTACAACAGTGCTACACGTCTCCAAAACTTGGTTCTATCGCAACCGTTCACCGCTGAGGAGAAGGTTGTCAAGTGGACGGAATTCCTTGCACGGCACAAGAACATCAGTAACTTGGAGCCCGCCGGAAATGACCTCACTTTCATCCAGTATCACAACATTGATGTGTTCGCCTTATTCGGTGTCGTGATCTTGTTGTCATTGTACGTCATCTATGGTGTATTGTACCTTTTGGCGGCCCCCTTCTTGTCTTCGCAACACGCTCCCCGTGAACATGTCAAATTCGAGTGATTTTAATGGCATTTAGTAGTTACACGTTTATAAATATATTAAAAGGTTAAAAAAGAGATCAGAAACACAAACGGTTGGATAACAACTTGAAAAATTACGCCTTCTTTGGAGCAGGCTTCACCAACGGCAAATTATAAATAAGACCAACGTTTTCGACGGCATTGAACGCAAAGAAGTTGACATACGGAACGTCATTCTGCGACAACGACTTGATGGCTTCCTGAGACAGAACGCCGCCGACAACAGCGGCCGTTGCAGGGAATGCCGGATCGGTGACAAGGTCGAGGTCGTCGTTGACGCAAGCCTTGATAAGTGGAGTGATCGGTGACGCTGCATGGGTTTCGAGATGCTCGTTGATTTCGTCGATGGTAGGATTATGTTCCTTGAGTTGAGCGAGGGTAAGCAGAGCTGAAAAACTTTTATTGAGAACAGAAATGTCATCCAAAAAACTTACTTCGATTCAAAACAAACGGCCCTGGCTTCGTTTGACGGATAATCTTTTTCGTGATTTGGTCGGGATCGAGTTCCATGGCTTCTTGGAACGATGGATACGCAAACGTTTTCTTAATCTTCGCGTTATCGTCTTCCAGCGTGATCGTCGCTTCGGCTTCAGTTTTGGACTTCTTTGCCGGAACAGCATCATCCTCATTGTCGATAGCGTTGGCAAAATGATTCACCGGCGCGGGCACCAGAAACTCGAAACCATCGAAATCGAAGAAGGAGTACCCAGTCCAACCAAAAACACCACCAGCAATGAATCGAATCTTGTGTTCTCGGCAAATTGCATCAACGTCGAGTATGGTGTCATGGGCTTGATCCGCCAAAATGACGAGATCGAAGGTCTTCAAAAAGTCGGGAGTCAAATCGATCAATTGGAGCTCCTTTGTTTCGAGGTTGACGAGAGGATTCAGGACTCGGAGACGGTCGTAGGCTGCTTTCGCGCGCTGAAAGTCCATTTTGATTATCGGTTCATTGAAAAGAACGGTGAAAACTTACATTTTTGCCCTGACTCTTCGCACTATCAATCAAAAAGTTGACTTCATCTTCGGCAACCGTCTCACTATCCGCAACCGTAAACCCATTCAATCCACACAGCATCAAGTTCTTGCCAATCTCAGCACCGAGTGGAGAAACTCCATACAGAAAGACATTCGAATTTCGAAGCCTGTTCTGCGCTTCTAGACCCCACAACCGGATTTGACGATCGTAGACGGCGAATTCGTCGCTATTGAGCTCTTTCACGGGGGCAGACATCTAAAACAAATTCGTAAATGTTACGAAACAATCACAGCAATCACAGAAATATAAAAACGCGCTAGTAACACGTAAAATCCACATACAAAGCTTGAATGATCAAATTTACTCGTGCCAAACTCAAAGTTATAAAAATTCAAAACATGCACTGATAAAGTATACATTATTCCCCGCCAAAATGAGATCAACGTCCACGGTAATTGTCGTCCTGGTTCTTGCGACCGCCTTTCTTGTAGTCACGTTGGCGATTCCGGCCATCACCCCGAATGTTGGTGGCTTGCATGGGCCAAAGTATAAATGGCTCTGGGACGAATTCCTTTTCGTGGAAACTGGCATCGTTGTAACTGAAAATTATATATAATGTAACACTCAGAAGTGAAATAAAAAGCGTCTTTGAACTCACCGTTGCGCAAATTTCTTTTCATAATCAGCCTCTTTCCGAGCATTCAACGCAGCATCAAGTTTCGGATTAACAGGAACTTTTGGCTGATTTTGGGATAACAGCGGAGAGTTGGCGGGCAACATGAGTTCACCAGAAGGACCTCCAGCATTCAGACGATTCGTGTTGGATGGTGGCGGCATGATTCCACGACCTTGGTTATAGGGAGTAGGGTTGCTCGGACGGCCTTGTTGATGCATTTACTTAAAGAAGCTTGGTGGGGAAGAAGCTTCGAACGGATGCAAAAGAGGTAAAGTAGGAAGAAGTTGCGAAAAGACGGATGTGGAAAGGAAGCCGCGAAGTTGGCGAAACGTCCGCAAAGGGATGAATGGTGTTTTCGTTATGGGAGGATGTAGCGTGCGCGTGCGGGAAAAAGGTGTCATCGTTTTACTTTTGGGGTGTTCGTTGATGTGATTTTCGACGCTAATGATAACAGTGATAAGCTTTGGACATGCTTAATGGCATGTAGAACCCTATAGTGTAGTCATGTTTTCAATTGAGCCCTCTTTGTTTACTCTTTTTGCACTTTGTGGCTTCACATTTCCGGCAATGACATCATCCACTCACTCGGCTGTCCTATAGCCAGCGGCTTCCACATTAATCACTTCCATTTCATCTAACGAGCCAGTAAAACTAAAACCCTCTTTCTAAACCAACCCTAACAAAGACACTTTGCTATTTTGAAACTCATTCAAAGCTTCCGTAAACCCTAACCGTCTTTATTAACAAATACCCTCCACAACGGCACTATCACTATGTTTACTTAGCATGCTCTTTTAACTCCAACGTTTACTCTACTCTGCTTCAGGCAGCTTTTTCTCCCCCCTTCAATGCGCGACCGCCGCAGCGTCCGTCAACGTTACATGCGCGTCTCTATGTTGAGCAACAGGGCAGAGTTGACAGCCCAGTCAGTCCAGTCCCGTAGCTGGCTACTGCCAGCGGCAGGGCCCCGGGAGGCCCGGCCTTCTTTACATGTTTGCGGGTGCGGAACAAATCGATGCCAGCTACTGCCCGCAAGGCCAAGTAATAGTGATGTCCATTGTTATTACATAATTGACTTTATTTTATGACTAAACTTTGACGTTATGTTTTTCGTGTTTGTTTGTTCCCTTCATTTTATCAATCCTTCACCCATGGCGTGAACCCGGAGATAAAACTAAGCAAACCCTACTTTTCAGCACGCGGATGCATTAACCCTTCGCCCGACATCCGTGCACTGCTCGATTCGCGCCCGAATCCAATCGGTAGCATCGTGCCTTGAAGGGCTCTATGCCACTTTCTCTCCATGATCGCACCTCCAACGACAAAGACGACGATATTGCCCCGCCATCGTCCTTGTCGCCGTGGTGGTCCCACTCCCCCATTTTGATTCCTCAATCATCAGTCAACCTTATCATTGATGTTTACACCCCTCTTAGCTGCACATTGTCGCCGCCAGTCTTGCTCTGAATCGACAAGGACGACGACAACCCTGCAGTAGTGAGGAGGGAAAAGAAGCTGACTGCCGTCCTATCATGCACCGGGGACTCTCCCCGCACACATCAACCGCGACGGCATCGACGTCTCCTGTGAATACAATTGCGCCGCCCACGGTGGTAATTCCGACCCAAAATCGACTTCCCTACGCTACAGCCAGTGCTTATACGGCTTCAAACGGTGGCCCTGCTTCACCTCTAATCACACCAGCACCGGTTGTGAACAATATCGTTCCGGTCCCACAACAAGCTACCAGCGCGTATATCGGCAACGGCGCTATCAACAATCAACAATACGTTGAACCGGTTGTTCGGGAAGAAATTAAGAGTCATTTCGCGACTGCTGAAGGCATTTATAAAAAGATGCCATATGGAACGTATTCCAGACCGAGCAAAGCCCCGATTGTCAATGTTGTAAGTATTGTGCCCTTTTTTGGATTGTTTTTATATATATTTAATTGTAATTTTTAACTTTCAGGCCATGGGTATGAAAGCATGTGACTGCCCTGTCAATGTTTCATTCGTCAGTTGTCCTCGAACTGAAGGCGATGAAAATGAGCCATACAATTTCAACCCGGAAAAGATGTGTTTCAATGTTGGTCGCGAGTTGTTTGTCTATGATTATGTGTAGGTTTATGGTCCTCCAAGTTGTAAAATATACTTTATATATATTGTAGCTCCGTCCGCGGAACCCCAAACCTAACCGCACCCATCGACAAACGCATCTACAAAGGCACCTTCCCAACTGCCCATGATTTCAACCAAAAAACTGCCACAAGCCATTCTATCAGCCTTATTATCGGATTCAGCGCAGGGCAAGTTCAACTGATCGACCCCCTTCGGAAGGATATCGTGCCATCAAAGCTATTCAACGAAGAACTCAACATTGATAAAAGTCCTGTCACTTGCATCAAATGGATCCCCGGAATCGCGAATTGCTTCATGGTCGGTCATGAAAGCGGAAACATCTACACGTACAATGAAAATTTCGCGTGTTTCGAAGACCCTCCAGTCTATCAAATCTTCAAACAAGGTGAGGGATATATGATTTTCTCCGTGAAAACGAAAGCGCAGCGGAATCCGATCAGTCGATGGCAAGTTGGATCTCCAACAGTTACCGCAGTGAATCAATTTGAGTTTTTTCATCGAAACTCGTTGAATTTGGCTATTGCATCGCAAGACGGGTATCTTCGAATCTTTGACTATCATGCCATGGAGCTCATTGGCCTAATGAAATCCTACTTCGGCGGTCTCAGCTGTCTTTCCTGGAGTGCCGATGGACGTTTAATAGCTACCGGTGGCGAGGATGATCTTATCACTGTCTATTCTGTAGCAGAAAAGCGGGTTGTTTGCCGAGGACAGGGACATAAAGGCTGGGTGGCAAAGGTCGCATTCGATCCGTATTCGACCGGGTTAAACACGGCCATTTCGAATAGCAGCATGGAAGATGGACTTGATGCGGGCAGTTTGGAGGATTTCCAGGAAGCTTACACGAGCGGTGTCATGCAGAAGTTCGAAGGGAAACAACGGAATGGCCACGTGACGGATGAGACAATCGAGAGTTTCGTGAATCATCGAAATCATGTGCTTCCGGATGGATTGAATGGGTCAAATATGAGTTTATCGTCGACAGGGTACAGACTTGGCAGTGTTGGACATGATACACAGTTGCTGTTATGGGACATTTCGGAGGATATTTTGGCGAGACCGAGTGCCGTTATGTTGAAAAATGGAACGGGAAATGTTGGGAACAGTGGAGCCACGGTGATTACGGTTAATCAAGAGGTGAGTTCACGATGAAACTGAAATTCACGATTCATAAACGATGGTTTCAGCCAATGTTGGCCAGCACATCAAGCGAAGGCGCCGAATCCGGCAAAAGCCAACAACCATTGGTCGACAACGCTAATTTGAACACATCGATCGGAAGTTCGGCGAAAAGCAAGTTGAAAAAGTTTCACAAACGAGGGCTATCTCTCGGAAATCGGTAAGACGCTTACAAACATCAACAAAAAGAACAAAAAAGGCGCTAAAGCTTCTATTCCAGCATCTCCCGCGCCGTCGGAGTCGCCTCTCCAGCAAATGCCAACGGTCCATCCAGTTCCACTTCCAACGGCTACACAAATGGCAACGCTACAAGCCCCACAAGTCCGACCTCAACTGCCGGTATGGTAGGCTCATCGATCTGCCCCAAAATGAACCAAGTCCCCCTCATCGAGCCTCTCATCGCAAAGAAGATTGCCCACGAACGATTGACAGTACTCATTTTCCGGGAAGAATGCATAGTGACCGGGTGTCAAGAAGGGTTTATCTGTACATGGGCTCGGCCTGGAAGGGTATGACTATCGCAACTTTTAATCGTCAAAGTAACTGATTGCATTCCCTTTCAGGTCCGTCGCGCATCTGTCGGGTCCGGCAAAACTACAACAAGTGCGCTTGGGGCCATCGAAGGTATCCAGACATGTGCCACTAACGTCTAACTTAAGATTATATGTATAGCCTAATAAAATTTAAAAATATGAGCTAATGTCGTATTTTAAACGGCACAGAGTAGATAAAATTGTTTTTTGATAGTTTTGAGATGTTTTCATGTTAATATTGAACGGGTTGTGTTAGCAAAATACGACTGTGAAAGTGGAATAAATCGTGTCTTGTCAAAGGAAATTTTTGTAAGTTGAAAAACAGATTGCACGACGATAAGGGGCAGATCACAGGCAAAAAACACACTTTTTCGGCTAAGATGGTAAAGATAGCCGTGGAATGGCGAAAACGATCGGCGCCGCGCCGATTGCCATCACTTACATTAACATGTTAGTCGAAAAGCTTCACCTGAGAGAAGCGTCGTCTTTGACAGGTCATTGCTGCCACATAGCTTGGTTTTCCCATCCTGACGTCTATCGAGCTACGTCTTCTGAAGACAAACAATTCACTTTCAAACCCGATACAACCCTTATACTGGTAGCAGCGAGTGGTTGTCACCACCGTCGGAAAAGAGGTGAGACCGTTATAATTTTTTTACTAACACCCCCTAAAGTTAACTCGGAATTTTGAGGACTACCGTCAAAACTACAAAAATATACACCACCCGATTGTTACAAAATTCTGATTGCAGTTTTCCTGGAATAAAAGATAAGGCCCAGCAGAGAAAACTACGTCGCCAAATCGCTGGAAACAGGACACGCTAGATCATGCCATCGAGGCACTCAATGCGATTTTCGACAGTGCGGAGAATTCGCAGGCGTACCTGGCAACGCTGAAGTCATTCCCTCCGATGCAGCCAGGAGAAAACGTGTTATTCTATGCCGACAGTGTCTCCATTGCCTCGGATCTGCCCTTTTGCGTTCTGCAATCTGCCCTTGACCTTATAATTTATCGCTCATTTAAACCTCGAAACTGAAATAAAACTGATTGAAATTTGTTGTGAAACTGAAGCTGATTGGCTTAGCGACCCAATGGAAAAAAAAAAGTTGAGAAAAAATTGATAAGAAAGAAAATAAATATATAAACAATGGTTGCAAACTGATCAGAAAAAAGGCGTCCGAAAATCAGCTCGACCTCCTATGCCGCAGGCAAAATCAAGCCCCTTTCGCGTCGAGACACACATTCCCAGTACGAACCAACGATTTCGCGCCAGTCGGTCGAGCTCTCGGCCGTTGTTTCGTTCTCGTTTTTCATTCACATTTTTGCGTGTTTTTCCATTTCTGTACTGTTCCAGGGATCCTTGTCCACGCCCAGATCCTATTTTGATCACTTTTACCGGTGTCGCAGCGATGAAATCGACGATTAACGACCAGGAAGCCAACGCCATCATATCGGGCGCGTTGAATGTGGGTTTTCCATTTTTGCTTCACTTTCTTTACGATTATCTCCATCGTTGCAGATTCGTCGTCCTCGTCACAGCGACAACTTTGGCAAATCTCCGGGTTCCGCCGAAATAGACTTCGATGATGAGGAAGAGGAGCTTCCGCCGCCGCCAGCAACCTTCTTCCATCGCCATGGACATGGAGATGAGCGCTTCGAGCAAGAGGTAGTGTGCCCGACGCCGCCCCCTCATCGAGGAGCTGCATATAAGAAGGTTGTCACTACCACCACCACGACTATGGCCTCCAGAAGCACGTCGTCGTCGCCAGCACCGACGTTCAAGCGATTCCATGCGCCAGAAATTCCGCCACCACTGCCGGCAACCCCGGCTCCGCGATTGAGCGCTGATACTCTTGAGTTGGAGACGTATGGAAGCAATGTTGACGCGGATGCCGACAAGGAGGATGATGTTTTCGTCACGCCGAAGCGCCGTGCACCTTCTCATGATCATCAGGAGTTTGTCACGCCCAAAAGTTCGAGGGTTATTCCGCGGGACAGCGTCGTATTGAAGTGAGTTTCCATTTTTATATAAAATTCGATGTTTTGAATAATTCTATCTCTTTAGAAACCTCCAAAAGAAGGGTGGCATTCGCGATCTTGTCAACCGCTTTGAAGGCTCTACAAGCATCACCTACGATCGCAATTCCGACAAGTACAACCTCAGCTTCCAGCGAAATTTTGCCAACCATCGCCAAGACGGATCCTCGTCGAGTTCATCTCCCATTCGCCGCCCGGTTGTTGAGAAGTTTGAGCATCGCCTGTCCATCTGGAAGTCCACGACGGAAGAAGTAGAACAATCTGAAGTCGAGAGCATTGGCAGCGATATGGATATTGTCTCTGTTCGCGGTTTCATTCGATCTCCGTCTCGCGAGAAGGAAAAGACAGATCGACGTGCCCCGCGACTTCCCAGCATTGATCTCGAATCGGAAAAGCAGTTCGGCAGTGCCAATGCGTTGATGCATGATCAACAGGAGCCGTCACCGCCGATGGTTTCGCCGATTCGGCGCCATCGAAGTGATGTGAGTCTTGCTTTTTTGGTTTTTTTCTTACTGTTGCGTTAAATGGATACCATAACATGTTTCAGATGGACGAAGACACACGGTCCGTCAACACCTACCTCAATCCCCGGAAGCTGTCCCTGTCCCAATTCTCGACAGCACCTCCATTGACTTCGACGCCGTACAATTCCAGGATGCAGCCGGTTACCCCGAAGAACCCGCCCGCATCGGCTTCCTCTTCCGTTACCACAGCTATCGGTCAACAAACGACACCGAAAAGTCGCAAAGGCTCGCAGAACAGTCGTTTCACGTTTGGCACGCCGAATCCCATAGTCTGGAGCACGAATGGTGGCACTCCTGTCGGAAACAGCAGCTTCAATCGTGCCGATGATGAAGACACACTCAGTGCAAAGTTCCGTTCATCCTGGGGCATGAAGAAGGAGACTACGCGTCCGCATTCACCGGTAACTTGGCATAACAACAACTATGGTCATGATGGTGGGCTTCATCGAGTTAACAGTCGCAAAGAGAATCGGGTAAGCTTTGTTCTTTGTTATTTATTTACAATGCTGTGCTCCAGAGCTTCCAATCCGAATCCCCCTCCCTCGGCATCCCAGTCCAGTACACCATGTCCCTCGCATCGATCCCAACTCCACCGATGGCTATTCGTGTTTCATCCCAGCGCCGTCTGCCTTACAATACCGACTCGATGCGGTTGCTTGCCGCCGATTCGCCATTATCGACACCGCGCCGTATAAGCGTCAACTCGCATTCGATGTCGCATTGGACACCACGCCGGTTGGATTTGGATGATTCGATTGTCAGCTATGAAACGACGAATGAGTATGTGCCGGAGAGCGATTTCCTTCGCTTTGTCGAGGTTTGTTTTCAATGTTTGACCTTCTGAATTGACCTTAGCTGGCTTTTGCAGCGTCTCCGAAGCAAAGTCCGCTCCGAGGAAAAGCACATCCGCGAAGCTCGTACCAATGTTGCATTCTTCCGTCGCACCGATACAAAGTACTCCATGAATGAGTTCTGCGCTCATGCGCTTGTTCTCATCTCGGAGCGTCGTCTTACCATCTATCGGGATCTCATTGAACGCATCAACACTTTCCTCAGAATGCAGATTGGTCCTCCTCCGGTTGTTGTTTCCGTTCGCTCTGTTTTCACCATTTTCAACATGCGGCTGGCACTAGCCCGTGATTTCTATCTTCGCAACAAGGGTGATGGTAGGTTTAAGCGCGTTCTTGTGTGTTTGGATGGCGTTGAAACTGTTTTCAGATACGCCGTATGTCTTCCTCGCCGTCGGCTCCACAACCGAAAAAGTGATCGCCACCCAGGTCATGGATGTCAACGAAACCGGTTGCATCCGCGCCCGTCATGTCGCTTTTGACGATGTCCTGTGCTTCAAGAACCTCCCCATCTGTTTCGTCATTCACGTTGATTTCTATGCTTTCAAGTTGACTCCACGCCATTCCCGTACCCCGAAAGCAATCGCCAAGAAAGCCATCAAGTTTCTCGGTTCCGCGGTGAAGTCGCCATCCTCCTCGACAACGAATCTCAACACGAGCGCCCATTCGAAGGGGTCATCTCGGTTCGAAGACGACGAATCCCATGGTTTTGTCAACATTGGCCAGATCGTTCTAACTCGCTTTACCCAGGGCCAAGTCAATGTCGGCGTCGCCAACTGCCAGTACCCGATTGACCCGACTGTCTCGTTGAGTTGCAAGTGTTCACCGCTCCCGGAGAAACTCAATCATGAAGTTGTCGGTGTTTGGGTGAGTCGTTTTCAACTTTCTGTAGCTTTTTTCTTCACAAATGTGTTCCAGACCCTCGTCAGCGCACAACGCCGCATCCAAATGTATCACATCCGCATGATCCATGGCGTTATCCACATGTTCCACGGCCCTGAAGACTCCATCAACACCACCGTACCCGTCTGTGCCATCGATGTGTCGGCGATTTGCGACAAATCCGTCGAACGCTTTGAATCCAATGATCCGAACTATCAGCACATGTTCCAATTCGACTTACTGTCATTCCCGCGTCAAGCTGAAAAGTGTGAACACAAGCGTTATCTGATCGCTGTCGAGTCGCTTGATGCCCTGCGCATGTGGCTCACCGCTATTAACACGACTTTGGGCGTCATTCGTGGCACTGAAGTTTAGTTTAGTGTTGTTTTTTAATAAGATCTGTTTAAATTTTAATAATTGTATCTAATGTTTTGATTTTATTTCTCTTTTCGGTTTTTAATAAAGTTTGTTTTTCAATTTTAATGTTCTAATCGACTTGAGCCAAACTAAATCACATAATTTCATCACGACATTCTGATAAAATAGGCAAGGGAACATGACAAACCACAATAAGTTACATAATTCACATAAATAATGAACAAAAGCTGTTTACACAGGGATAAACCAGACAATAAAACGGGAGTAATCAGATCGACCGAGAGACAGAATGAATTAGATTAGGAGGAACCCGAATCCGCCTTCTTGTACAACAAATCGTAATGGCCAGGTCGGAACAGCAGAACCAACTTCGGCTCACCTTCGAAACCTTCAGGAAAGTCGTAGTAGCCGGTGGCGTTCGCAGCTTCCCGGCGATCCAGGTAGACGATTCGAAGTTTGGTTTCTACAATCATCAAATTAGTACAGCAACTTATACAAAGTAGCAAAACAAACATACCCAAAGCGTTAACTAACCCCTGGATGGAAATGTGGTCAGCATCCTTCCACATGGGTTCAACATCCCACTTGCAGTAATCTTCGAGGGTTCGATCTACAATGAATGGGGCATATTCGTCTGCGTGTTCGTTAAGGTAGCCGGAAGCGATGAGACGCATGAATGCGACGTAGTAGTTGGCGATGTTGTCCTGTCTGAGGTCATCCATGAGGAGGTCGATGTTTTTGAAGCCATCACGAATGGAAACAAGCAGAGTTTCCATCTGAATGCATGACGATGACGAAATGGAAAAATATATATAAAAAACCTACAGCATCGCAGAAATCACCAGTGGTCAGCGCAGGGAAGCCGAAGGCGAGCATTCGAGCTCGCCAGCCTGTGACGGTCGTAATAAGCCTGAAATTCGATGAAAATATATATAAAAAAGTGACAAAAGAAGCAACTCACGGCTCAAGTTCTTCACGGTGTTCGAGAACACGCTCCAAAATCGCTGTCAGCACGGCGCGATAGAAGCAATTGCCGTCGCCGCGGATTTTGCGAATGTGGGAGTATGTGGCGCTGAGTTCCTGGAAAGGAATAGAAATACAAATCAATGAAAAAGAAAGAAAAAAGTTGAACTTACAACCGCTTTCTTATGATATTCCGGGCTCGTCTCGGGGTCAAATTCAGCGACGAGGCCCTCTTGAAGGGTAAGCTTCTCACCGACGAGTTGCTGTGACTGTCGGACCTGAAAGTCATCAAATCAATATTGAACTCGAAATAGATCGAAACGCAACTTACTTGTTCCTCAATCGACATGATAGCATGCTGATTCTGCTCATACACATCCTGTTCAGAGTTCGCAAGCTGTTCGGCAAGGGTCGCATCGGCCGCGACTTGCGCAGCGACGGCGGCTTGCTCCTGCGGCAATGAAGCCTCTTCGGGGGCGTTCGAGTTTCCGGAAGACATCGGCACTGATGACGCGGATGATGAGGATGACAAAAGACTGGACGAAACGAACAAACAAACAAACAATGGTCGCGAGGGATAGCCGCGTAAAAAAGACCTGCGAAACTTCAAGCGCGCCGGGCCATCGTGACAGGACTGCGTGACTGCACGGGGACACGTTTGACGGTCAAAAGTACTCTTGCTACGAATTTAGAGATGTTACACAATTCCACTTTGTTTACCCTAAAGTGCTTTCGACACGACGTTACACCCTGTGCACATCTTACGCTCAAGAGTACTCCCAGTACGAATTGTCTCCGCGCATTCGCGGGTTTCGCAAACTTTGTGGAGTCCCTTCGTTGGATTCTTGTCAGCCTTTATCCGCTTCAAAATGACCCAAGAAGTCGACCGTCTGACGACAGCAGTGGTGCCGGGAGCGGCGGAGATGTTTCTCCATGATGCGAATACGGATTTGCCGGATGATTTGGGATTGTGAGTTCATTTCCACTGTTTATAAATTTTCTTAACATTTTAATATAAAAATTTCATCTCTGTGCCTTTCAGAACCACAACCTACACCTCCCTCATGACAAAGCACTACTACGGCCACGTCCTCAAGGAAGAAGTCGCCGCCAAACGTGCCAAAGTCGACGAAGTCCTCGCCCTGCCGAAAGCCGTCCGAATTTCTGATGGCGTTGGAACTTACACTCGCGATGGCGACTCAAACGGCCACCTCGCCATCACAGCCGGTGGGGATGCTTCGAATTCTTCATCTTCTGGTGCCCTCGTCGCAGTGCCTTCCTCGTCTGGCCGTCCTGAAGATAACACTGTCAAATCTCTGCTTCCTTCCCGTGAACGCATGATTAAACCGAAGTGGCACGCTCCCTGGAAGCTGTATCGCGTTCTTTCCGGTCATCAAGGCTGGGTTCGTGCTGTCGATGTCGAACCCGAGAATCAATGGTTCGCGACTGGTGGTGCTGATCGACTGATTAAGATTTGGGACTTGGCTAGTGGCAACTTGAAGCTGTCCTTGACGGGACACATCAGTGCCGTTCGGGCCGTCAAAATCAGTACCCGTCATCCGTATCTGTTCAGTGGTGGTGAAGATAAGCAGGTGAAATGCTGGGATTTGGAGTACAACAAGGTCGTTCGACACTATCATGGGCATTTGAGCGCGGTTCAGGCTTTGGATTTACATCCGACATTGGATGTTTTGGTTACTTCGGCGAGAGATTCGACCGCGAGAGTAAGTTTTGGGCATTTTGGAGGATGATTTATATATAATTTATGCGTTTTCAGGTCTGGGACATGCGGACGAAAGCCCAAATCTACTGTCTCACCGGCCATACAAACACCGTGGCAAGTGTTGTTTGCCAGGAAGTGAATCCGCAAATCATCACCGGCAGTCATGATTCAACGGTTCGACTTTGGGATCTTGCTAGTGGCAGATCTGTGTGTACATTGACCCATCACAAGGTATGCTTTTTCACTTTTTCGATCATTGGCTCAATATTTCCTTCCAGAAATCCGTCCGTGCCCTCGCCATCCACCCAACCCTGAACATGTTCGGCAGTGCTTCCCCCGATTCGATCCGTCAATGGCGCTGTCCCAACGGCGACCTCTCCGGCCAGCTAATGGGCCACAATTGCGTCCTCAACGCTCTGGCCATCAATGAGGACGGTGTCACAGTCAGCGGCGGCGACAATGGCACCATGCATTTCTACGATTGGAATTCCCGTTTCAACTTCCAAAAACTCCACCCACCTGCCCAGCCTGGTTCCATCGACTCGGAAAGAGGCGTTTTTGCGTTGACTTTCGATAAGACTGGCACGCGATTGATCTCAGCGGATGCGGATAAGTCGATCAAGATGTTCAAGGAAGATCCGGATGCCACGGAAGAGACCCATCCTGTCTTATGGCGACCTGAATTGTTGTCGAAGCATCGGCATTGATGTTTTTGTTTGCTATTTATTGACTTTATCACTTTACGATAAAAAGAAAACGTAACAAATGTTGATAATACAAAGCGGAGTCATACAAAAAGTCACTCGTCAATGGGGTGGGTGAGATCGGTATACAAAATTATGGGATATTAGAAGTTAAGGGCTTGGAAGTTCTTGCTTTACGGCACAAAGCCGAAGGGCATTTTCCTTCTCAGACGTGGCACGGCGGGTGTACTTGCGCTTTGTGCCATTTCGAGGGGTGTATTTGCGCTTCTTGCGAGGGGCATCTGGATTTAGATTAGCCGTCAGCTCAATCTTTACTTTTTTAAAGTCAACAGTTTCACGTGGAGGGCCAGATTGCCGTCGGGTGTACTTTCGTTTGGGGCGAGGTTCATCTGGATCAGTCGGTTCGGCCTTTGCTTGTTTGCCATCAACCTTCTGGAGATTCGGAGCAGACTGTCGACGGGTGTACTTGCGCTTCTTTCGAGGGACATCCTCGCGAGGGACTTCTGGATTAGGATCAACCGGTTCAATCTTCCGGTTGATCCTATTCTTGAGCTCCATGGCTTGGGCAGCTAATACCGGCGCAATCGCTTCATCAATCTTGTCAAGCTCGTTCTTCCAGTTGACTTTCGTCCTGACACGGGCGGGCAGCTTGTTCTTTGTGTAATTGAGACGCTTTGGAAGGCCGTATTCGTCAGTATCCTCGGACAGGGTGAAGGTCTCCAGCAAAGTTGGGATGTCGTAGCAGCGATTCATGTTGGACTTGAGGGTTTCAATGCGTTCAACAATGTCGTTTATTGTTTCATCAACATTGAGACGGGTACTGTCGACGAAGCTTATGAGATCCTGAAAAGGCGTATCAATCGAAGTGACGATTTAAACGATGAAAAAGTGATCAAAAACCGCTTTTCTGATCAAAAATGATGAAATAATCAAAGACAAAACCAACCCGAGCCCAATTCTGATGCTCCGTGCAATCAGTCTCCGCCAATCGGCAAATCGCTCTCTTGCTGAACAGAGATCTGTCAAAAGGCTTATTCCAGTCAAGCGTGGCCATGTTCAGTTCCAATGGAGCTCCGCAGAGCTGAAACCAAATTTTATTCGAAACCATCAAAACCCATATAAAAACCGACCTTCTTGTTGGGTAACACCTTCGACTTATGCTCGAAGCAAACGACCTTCAACCGCTTGCAATACACCCCCGTTGCTTCACAGTAATGATCACAAATGAAGCCGTCTGGGTTAAATTCAGCCGGCGATGGTCCAGTGACATTGGATTCAGATTCAATTCGTAGGTAACATCGGTCAATGTGGCGTTGAAGAAACGGCCAATTCTGCGTGACAAAGCCACAGATGTGGCAATGGCCTTGAACATCTGGACCTTTGCCCTTCTTGACAGTAGCGGCCTTTGGGTAGGGCATTTTGGCGAGACCTTCGACAAAGTTCAGAAGAAACGCCCTGACTTCGATGAATTCGGCAGATTTTTCACGGAGAGCTTCCAATTTCTGCTTTAATTCGACGATTTCAGCGGCGTCACGAAGGGTGGATTGAGGAAGGGATTGGCAGAAGGCTTCGATGCGATATGGGAGGACGAGCATGAGGCGGTGCTACAAAGTTGGCTTTTATATATATTTTACCTGCAAAACAGTTCAAAAACACAGTAAACTCACCCTTGCCCGTTCCAATCCACATGTATGGCAGCAATACTTTGATCCGGGACGAGAAGGCTTCCGGCAACCCGGTCCTTCGCACTGGACTTGAAGCCAGCTGCTCGGGACCGAGTTGTTGTTCGTTTCTGCGGCAGCTGCGGCTTTCATCTTGTCATCCGTTGGACCAGGATCTTGCCAGGGTGATGGCAATCACCCAGTTTGTATTCGAAAGGCGAACTGAAAAACTGTGATCACCAAATGGTTATCTTCCTCCCTCCTCAAATGCCGCAAAACAACGCTCTTGCATCGACGCAAAACGAAAGCGATAAGATTCCCTTGCGTATGTACGCCCAAATAAGGCAAATGTTAGCCTTTGAAGGGCACTGGGAAAGCTGTAAATTTGCAAAAATCGGATTTCTGTTTTCAAATTTTTGGGAATTGTGAAACTGGAAAAACGAACGTTGCGTGCAATGTGCGTGCTCGCGCGGGTAATTTTTGTGAAGATTTTGTTCGCTGTTTCGAGTCCGCGTTTTGTGCGTTCTATTTTTTCTAAAATCGTGCATAAATCTGTTGATCTTTACGATTATTCATTTTACAGTCAGTCGCCATGGATCGACCAGGTAGATCAACAGATAAACATCACTTATCACTGGACAATGCAGGTTTGTTTCGTGAAACCGAAAAAAGTGTAAAAATCAGTTCCAATTTTGCAGCTTCACCGCCATCGGCCTCAACTTTGAGCCGTGAGTTCGCTGCCCATGCCCATCCTTACGATAATAATGATCCTGATGGTGATCTCGATGCGACTGATGATTACAGACCTTTGCCGGTATGCTTTCATGGGAAATTAATATATAAAAACTGTAAATTTGAAAACTTTCAGCGAGCCCAGCGCGCCATGTCCGCCGTCGGCCAATCCCACATTTTGGAAGTCCCGGAGCTTCGAACCCAATTTCAACTTGACATTGACGATGATACAGGCGAATTTGTGGTTTCTTCGCCACAGGGCAAAAAGGCACCGAAACAGTCGACAGGTTCAACTGGCCGTCGCGGAAATCAAGCTCGAACAATGGACGCCCTTCTCGGCCAAGCCGCTTTAGAATCAGCCCGTGGCAATGACGATAAAGCCATCGCATTGTTACATGATGTGATTCGTCAAGACCCTCGGAAACCGCATGCATATCGTCAAATCGCTGAAATCTGTGAAAACAAGCATCAAATTCCGAAATGTTTTCAATACCGTCTATTCGCTTGCTACGTTGATCGAACTTCCTCAGCCGAAGATTGGGACCAAGTTGGCGACATGGCTGTCCAATTGAAAAAGTATCCAGAAGCTGTGGCTTCGTTTTTGAAAGCGATTCGGATAGAACCCGGTGTTTGGATCTATTTCCACAAGCGGATTGAAATTCTGGAGCGAATGCAGATGAAAGCCCTTGCCATGAAGACCCGACTGATGGCTATGGAAACGGTTGATTTGGTGAAGTCAAATTTGAGTTTCAATTGGTTCGAAAACATGATGCAGGGCGTCATTGAGTATTTCACACTGACGGACGAAGCGGATAAGGCTAACAAGGCTCTCATGTGCTATGTGATCCGATGTCTGCAACGAGGGATCGACATTATGGAAAATGTGTTTGTTTTGACGTACAGTTTGTTATCAAGGGATCGACACACGGAGAATGTTAACATGATTTTGGGCTGTGTAAAGGGGATCAATGCGGTTAGGCATGATGGGCGTCCGTCTTATAAGGTTGGTTTGAATAGGCTTTGTTTCTTTGATCGATGTGTGGATTTAGATTGAATTCAACCCACCACATTCGACCGTCAGCGTCAACCCATTCCCCTTACAAGATGTCGCCAAATTCTATGTCAATGAAAGCTTCCCCACCATTCTCCTCGGCAGGCTGATCCTATCCCTGCTCTACACCCGAAACGAGAATGCCATTCAGTCGCTAATCGAAGTTTTTCTCGTCCGTGAAATTGAACCAGAACACGAGGATCTCTACATGGCCATTGGTACGGCATATGATACGATTAAGGACTATGAAGGCGGCTTAGATTATGCCAGGATGATGATCGAGGACGCTGTTCATTCGAGATTAGCGCATTCGTGGTTTTTGTATGGTCTTTTCCTTGAGGTTTGTCTGCTTTTTTGTCTTTTTTCATTCTATATATTAACTATTTTCTGTTTTAGCGCACTGGCGAACCCCTTGAAGCTCTAGCCGCCTATGAAAACGTTCTTCAATACGACTACCGTCACGTAGATGCCCGGATCAACATGTCATGGATCCTTCAAGAGCTCGACCGAAACGATGAAGCCCTCGAAATCGTCAAGGAATACAGTCTTGAAGGTGGTCAGAGGCTCCCGAATGAACGCCTGCTCATCCGACAAGCTCAAGTCTTCCTGGATCGCGGCTTTGATTCGCATTACATGAACACCTTGAGGATGCTTTTGATCCCGCATTTCTATTTAGTGCATCTGGAATTTGAAAACATTCTCCGAAAACGGAGGACTATGTCTAGTAAGTCGGCCTGTTCGTCTTCCAAAACTTTATTATCCATGAAAATGCCTCTACACATGTTTTTCAGACAAAATCGTCAACGTTAATCTCCGCCGAACCATCATGGGTGTCATTTCGCGATCGCCGCTGGAGCGTCTAGTCAACAAATATGGTGCCATAGCTGAACGGGATGAAAGATCACTGGAAACACTTACACCAGAGCAACTTCACGAGTATTCCATGAAGTTGATCCATTTTCTTTCATGCTTCGAGCATCAGAAGCAGGAGTTGTTGCATGTTGTTTGTTATGTTTTCTTGCATCCGAGAATGCCGGTCCAACAGTGAGTTGTTTTACGATTTACATACAATGTTAACGGTCATCGCTGTTTTCAGTATTCAAACAACGCAAAATATCCTTTTTTACTCCGCCCTCAAAGCCGAACACTACGGTCTTGCCTTTGAATTCTTGCGATACCTCCAAATGGCAACCCGAAACTCGGATGATCTCAATGAGGAACAAAAGTCTTCTCGCATCAAGCAAATCTTTCTGGCCATGAACTACGTCTTCTGTCATCACCAGACGGTCGCTTATCAACGCTACGTGACGAGATTGATTACAAAGTTCCCTGATGAAGTGATGTTGCATACCATGTGTGGGAATAATGCGCTAATGGCGGGGTCTTATAAGACTGCTATTTGTAAGTTGACTTTTTTCAACAAGTTTTTGATAGTTTCGATGGTAAAACTTCAGATGAATACTCAATCGCTCTCAAATTCCACCCAGAAGATCCTCTACTCAACCTTAACATTGCCCTATGCTTCACAAATCTCGCCTCCCGCAAAGACATCACAAATCGCACGGCATTAGCGATACGAGCCGTTGCTTTCATGAATGCCTACAAAACCCACCGCCTGCAGACAGGCCCCAAACAAGAAGTCTATTACAATGTTGGTCGAATGTTCAATCAACTCGGAATGAACACCTTCGCAGTGTACTGGTATGAACGCGTTTTCGATGAGCCATTGCCAACCCTGCTTGCCCATGATCCGACGACAGGTGATGCGGCACTCGTTCCCGCCGAAAGCTATGACATGAGACCACTGGCAGCGCTGAATTTGATCCAAATCATCAAGGATTACAATCCACAGAAGGCACGGGCGTTGAGAAGACAGTATTGTGTTTTGTAACAGTCGGAGCGGGTCTCCTTTGATCAGTTTTAATAATTTAATCTTCATTTTTAATTGTTTTTAACAGTTTGCGTTGATTTTAAAGTTGTTTTGATGAAATTTGATCACTTTTTCATTATGATACATTAGCAGATTCATTAAACGGCACAATTAGTTCGTTGATAAAAACTGTAAAACGTAAACTAATACGATTCAGAATCGATTAAAAACTGAGTTATTCGGCATAATTCTGGCACAGCAAAAAGGTGTTCAGTAATTTGATTTAAGGTATTATTTTCAATATGCAGCCAGATTGAAGCTTCCTCAAAATCACATTTTCTTAAATGGGCTTCAAAAAGTGGCAACACTGTCGATTCTATCATAGAAACATCAGTTTGACCGTTTTCAAAATAGTAAATACGCATTTTGAATTCTGTATCTTGAGACTGAAAATAAGTTTTGACTGGAATCAGACTAGTTTGGTTATTCCAAATATACTCACACTAACGAATTGATAAAGTTCTTCTGGTTGAAAGCTAAATAAACTTTCAAAATCATAGCTGATAAGGGTTAGGTGTTGTAAATTAGTTTTACCATAATTCCTCATATCTCTAACCCATCCAGGGGCCATGAAATAATCAAAGATGCACTCACTAACATTCGGAAAAACTTTAAAAACTTCCGAACATTTGACGTTTTGTTTATTTGACTGCGTATGGTATATAAACAAATGAACCGGATTGAGCTTTTTCTGAGACAATGTTGTAAAGAACTTTTCAGTTGCTGTGCAATCTCTGATTACTAGTCCAGACACATATTCAAAGTTGACATAATTGAAACATTCAATAGAAAGGTCTAGATTGTTAATTTGAAAAAGTGTTGCCATACCTGTTAAAAACAAATCCAATCCGTTATGATCTAATTCAGTGTCGGTTTCTTTCCTATATTTCAATTTAACAATGTTGTTATCGAGTTTTCTGAAGACGACAGAATGAGGGTATTTGTAGAAAATAATTGGAAGCAGATAGTTGTTGTTTTCGAAATGACCTGTGGCACGTTGTAGTGCAACAACTTCAAACGATTTTAGTAACTGACGAAGGCGCTTTTGGAAAGGGTATGGTAGTGTGCTGATAGGATATGGCATGGTTGGAACGTTTGATACTACAAACTTTGAGCAGCCAACAGTACAAAAGGCAAAGTCGGACCTCTGTTAGTCGCCCGCCACTTGCGGAATAAAGCTGTGTAAATGTTACGCATGCTGTGCCCGAATAGTCGATAGTGTCCGAAGCACAATAGTACACGACGAAGACACTTTTACAAAGACGTACAAGAACAGACTTGCCAGCGAATGAACTGCATGGACACCGGTTCAGCGACGTGGATCCGGCTGCTTTTTTTTTTTGCTTTGTGTAGTTGTTTTGATGAAGTTTTATCACTTTTTTATTAGGATACATTAGTCACACAACGGCACAATCACTTTAGCACAGCAAAAAAGTGTTCAGAAAACTGATTTAAGGTATCATTCAAAATTCGCAATTGAATTGAAGCTTCGTCGGAATTACATTTCTTGAAATGCGCTTCAAAAAGTGGTAACACTTTGGATTCTATCGTAGAAACATCAGTTTGACCATCTTCCAAATAATAAATACGCAGTTTGAATTTTTCATCTTGAGTCTGAAAGTGAATTTTAACGGTAATTATAGTTTGGCAATCCAAGGTACAACTCACCGCAATCAGTTGATAAAGTTCCTCCGGTTGAAAGCTGAATAAACTGTCAAAATCATGGCTTACAAGAAGCAGATATAGTAATTCAGTTTTACCGTAATCAAGAATATCTTTAACCCATCCAGGAGATTTGAAATAATCAATGCTGATAAGATAAACGGACGGAAAAATTGTTAAAATTTCTGAACATTTAACTTTTTGTTCATTAAGTGCCGAATGATCTATGCGCAACGATTCTGGGTTTAGATTTTTAAACCGTGACAAAATTTTCAAGAATTCAGCAGTAACTATGCAATTTCTAATTTCCAGCGTAAACAAACTGCCAAAATCCACAAAATCAAAGGATTCATGAGAAAGATTTGATTCGTTCAGTCGAAGAAGAGTTACTGAATCTGCTCGGAATAAGCCGATACCGTTATGATCCAATAGGTCATCAGTATGTTTTAGAGCAACAGTGTTGTTGTACCATTTATGAAACGTCACTCTGGTTGTACTTTGACAGAAAATAGTTGGAAGTAGATGTTCGTTGTCTTCAAAATGCCCTGTAGCTCGTTGAAGCGCAAATGTTTCAAAAGGTTGCAGTAATTGGCGGAGACGTTTTTGGAAGGGGTATGGTAGAGTGGGGATCGGATATGGCATGGCTGTGATTGAATAAAAGGCAGTTTTGATGAGCTGCAAACAACAAATGTAGAGGAAGTCGGATCTCTGTTAGTTTTATCGCCACGTATGAAAGAAATCTTGATATCTGTTGCGCATACTATGCCCAAGACACCAATAGTGTCACCATAAAAGAGGCACACCCCGAAACACACACCAAGCAACTGCGGATTTGATTAATGGCGTTTATCGCGATGTACACATTGCCGAGAATGCGTATGCCTTGTTCATAGGTGTCAAAATCGTCTTGCCTTTAATAACTTGTTTTGTGTATATTCAACTTTGTGCGTTGATTATAGGTTTATCATGAAATTTGGTCATTCTTACTATCAGAAAAAAGTTAGCAAATTCACAAAACGGCACAGAAATACAAAAATGTCACAACAATGCTTCCAATAAACAACTTGAAGATAGCCGACATAATGTATGGCGCATTTTCCCCGAATAAAGCATAGGACAGCGACTTCGTGACAGTGACCAAATTCGGGGGTGATTCTGCGCTGTCGGACTTCTCCAAACGAATATCACGCTCCGTCCGGGCCATGGCCGGATTGTAGGCATTGGAAAGAATAGGCCGTCCCAGCACGACACCACTGTTGATCGTAACCGGTCGACTCGCCTGCCAATAGTACTTCAGCAATGCCACGATCGATGTGAATTGAGCCCCTTCAATCCAAAACAGGCCGAATTTTTCCTTAATCAGGAAATGGTAGTGCCTCGGGCCATGTTTGACGGATAAAACAGGCTTATAGGCCAAATCGGTCACTGACTTGCCGAGACGAACCAAAAAGTCGCCATCTTTGACAAGGAGTGCCATGGCTCGGTCCCGGTCCATCTTGCCGTGATACCAGCCTTTGAGTTCTTCGAGGGCGGCCGTCGTGGATGCCGCTAAGGGGGGTCGTTTCTTACGGCCAGAACGGTTCGATTTCATGTTGGATTCGGCCATCTCGGCGGCAAGGTCGGGGAATCGGGCTCGGTAGGAGGCGGTGGTCTTGAGCATGGTCGGGGTGGCATTCTGTAAACATGGAAAATGGAAAGTGTGACATGTTACAAGTTCGGAGAGGAGATGGCAATTTGGTCATTTCAGTCATTTCAGAGTGTCATAACGTGGTGAAAAGTGACTTACCTCCTTCGAGGTCATGCGGCGACCATGTGCTCCGTATGTGTGGACGTCAGCCATGTTGAGGGGGTTTCAATGGGAAGGAATTTTGGGTTTTGATGGATAATAGGGGTCAGATGGGTGGTTTGGATTGGTCGGATCCGATTTTTGGGTCGAAAAGGGGATCTTTTTCGTGGTCAAGAAACCCAAAATGACACCTATCGGCTGTTTTCGGCAATTTTGCATGCCTTTTCTTATCAGTAGACAGTATTGACACACTTTTGATCAGTTTTTGAAGACAATATTGACACTTTCTATGGGCCCTTCAAATTCCACAATCACATGGCATTCCAATCAGTCACTACCTCTAACCTTGAAAACGGCAACAAAAACACCTTCCTTATGTCCCACATGTCGATCGCTAATCAAAAACAGACCCCCTACAAGCTACCTATGCAACTTCCACTACCCACCACGAGTGACCATTGGCAATCACATTTCCATTTTTGATCCCTGCTTCGCCCTGCTTTGCATCAACTGACTTAATCAACACCCCTCGCATGCGTTGAATCTGCAATCTGCACGTACCCATCTCACTTCCCTCCATAAAAAACTGCCTCCAATGTTTTTCCAGCACTTTCTGCCTTGCTGACCATTATCACCAAACAGAAGTTGCCTTGCCCTATTACCACCCCTACGGCTGTTTTTTGATAATTCACTCGCCTCTGTCTTTGTTTCCGATCCAACTTTCCACGACCCCAACCACCATCACGTGATCCAGCATTTCCATGTGTTTTCATTGTCTTTGTTGCACCATTTAGTGACATATACTCACTGGTCACAGATCGGCCCCCGCCGAAAGGGGGGTTTCCTGGGCCATGGAGAGACAGTTCTAGACAATGTAACGCCAATTTGTTTGATTTCATGGAAAAACAGTGATAAGGCAGGGAAGTGACCTTTGAATCGGCATGAAAGTGAAGTTTGAAGTTTCAAAGTTGTTTTTGTGTTTATGAAACATACTTTTTTGTTTTTATTACAAATGGCAAAAACAGGTGAAAACTTTGTTCTATATTTTGAAACATCATGAATTCCAAAACGGCGTCACATGACGGCGATCTTTAAAGCCGCATATAAGACAATTTTATTGCTTCTGGCGTCGCTTTGTCGGGATAGGTATACTTCCTGGACATGGGTGCTTATCATGTTCGAAGTTCAACGTGACAATGGAGCGTGTGGAAATAGTTATTCTTTGGAGGTTTAATGGATGCCGACAAGACGTTTTTGAGTTTCATAGGGGGAGCTTGATCTCTTTGAACTGTCAGTTCGACATCAATGCTAGATTTTTTGACGTGAATTCAGTGTTTTCCTTTTTTGTAAAACTGTAAGTTTTTACCTTTAATGGTGAACACTGGCGCGTCTCCTGTGTTCCACACATTTTTAAAATTGTAAACGGTTTAAAAATGTAGTGTCTATATTTTTCAATACGTTTTGCACCGTTAGTTAGTTAGTCCCTCAAATCAACTTCCCAATGTACTCGGCGGTCCCCAAAGTTCAGAGTACATTAGCCAACGTAAAAACGTGTCTATCAAGTCTCACGTAGCGTTTACTTTGCTTCCAGCCGATCTGGAAGCTTTTGAGTTAATCCGATCAGCCGTCAATCTGGTCATGAAAACGGTGTGATTTTTTATGCGTCGTGGTGGAGGTTTTCTGAAACGCCTTGATTGACGACAAAGGTGATAAGCAAAGTGGCGGTGATTGACCGCATTATTTGATTAAGCGAAAAACAACAACTTACAAAACTATTTTTCTTTAAAAAACTAAACTTTTTGAAAATTTGAACTGTGAATTTGTGCTAAAAACATTCTTTCACCGTGCATGCTCAGATAAACTTTTACATTTGTTGCCGAAAGTATCATCAGCAACATTTCCGTTCTATTTTCGGCAACAAACCCCAAGCCAACCAAGTGTTAAAAAACCAAAACCGTAAACTTTATCGCCATTTGACCGATCATGATCTCACGTGTGGTTTGGTTGCCTTTCTTTTCGCGCGGCGGCCCTTTCCGGCTGACTGAAATGTTACCCCTGCCGCCCCTATCGTGGCCGAATATCAAAAGGCAAAGAAGTCGGAAATACACGCATACATTGACAAACAACCACCAATCCATTGTAAAATGATTCAACACACAAAAAAAGTTGCGCGACTTTCCTTCAAACGTTTTTCTGTTCATCATTGGCGAAGTTTAGACGGTTCGGTTCAACCAAAAAAGAATGAACACATACGCTCACTACTCGCTAAATCCATTCCAACTTTAACTTTTTTTGCTTTTTTTGAACTTCATTCATTCATGTCTTCAATTTTTTGAGTTTGATACTTTATCTAAATCATCACAGTTCGATTTTCGTGATAAGGTTCCTGATTCGAACTTCGAATCAGGCGTGTGTTCCACCTTTGACGTCATTCGGGGACGTTTTTTCGGAAGTACTTGATTGAATCTTTCTTCGAATTTGATTTGATGCTTCCGGTCACGACCCGTGCAAGAAGGGGTTATTGGCTAAACACTTTTTTGTGCAAATAGTTGGTCAAAAAGGGAAGGGACAACCATATAAGGGTTTGATTAGCCTAGCCTTTGAGAAGATTGTTTTGATAATGTTGCGTAAAATTGACGTTTTCAAAAACCAAAACTACTCCTAAATGATGAGAATAGCGACGTAATGTTTTCTTTTGGCTCCATTTAGACGCTTAAAAAAATAAACCCAGATAATCCCAAACGCAATTGCAACGCCGATCTCTAGCGTGAGAAGCTGCACCTTTTTGCCTTGTAGATGATTCTGGAATTCCTTCAGCTAAAGTTTCAATACCATTGCCAAAAACAGCTTTAACTTTTCCATTTCCAACAAATGTACACTTTTATGGTTTTTGAAAAAACGTAAAACGTTAAGCCGGCTCCATCAAATACCCCTTTTTGACGGTTTTCATCCATCCTCATTCATGTCACTCAGTCAGCCACATTGTCCGGCCAGTCAGGTCTGATGTGACGAAATTCTTTACCTCCGGCGTCCGGATGGAATAGAAAAACTGTTTGTTTGTTTGTATTCCGCATAAAAAAGAACCCCCCAGCTTCATGGAATTGGGTGCAATTGCAATCGCGATTCCCGTGTGTTTGATGTGATAAAAGTTCACTCCCAATGTTGATGATAAGCCTTTGCGTTGACAAACGGTGCCGTGATGTCTCTGCTGGCCGTAGTCTGCAAATTAAGCGCCCCCAGACTGTCTTACAGTCAAAATACAGCCATCCATTTGCATGTGATTCGCAGGTGTTTGCGCTCCCGAACATGATGTACCCATGCATTGCAATTGTGCGTTAAAAATGTGGAAATAGTCAAGGTTAGAGGGGACAGGACATTGTGTTTAATTTGGTGACTCTTTCTTGATTCAGGTGACTTCGACTGAACTGACTCTGGCTGGGATGTTGATTTGGAAATTGATGGGTTAAGAAATTTCCTATTTTTGTAATTAGAGGTTAGACGTAGGCGTCTGAAATCGGAAATTACAAGTTGCAGGAAGATGGAAGGAAAAAACAGCCCCTAGACAGTGACACTGTGATACTGGTGACAGTCGACCCCCAAAAGTGCAAAATAATCCAGCCCCTGATCACCAAGTTCAGTTCAGGACATTGATCAACCCGACTGATAGGGGCCAACGTTCAGTCTGCGCATTGTTTTAAGCCGGTGTCAGAGTACACAGTTCGCGCGACGCACTCTGGCCGACCTCTATGGCCTTCGATTCCGCGCCGCCGCGGTGACTTCAATCAAAAAAAAGCAAGAATTCTAACAGGGCCATTACACTTTTAAGAATCACAATCATATATATCATTATGTTCGACCTTTTTGAAGACCCTATCAAATGAATAGACTCAAAGCGACTGACGCAATGAACGTGCGTTCAAAAGTTTTATAGCCGCCTTCGATGTCTGGGTCTATCATCAGAAATCACCTTTTTTTTACGAGTTTATAGGTCTAGATTATGATGCATTTCCTCGGTGGTTCCCTGTCATTGCTAAATGGTCCGTCTTTCGACGCTTCTGCAGCGTGATGACATCCTTTACGGTGGCTTTCGAGGGGTCAGGGAAGTCGTTTTCATTGTTAAAACTTGCTACCATCAATGTTTACTGATAAGCTTGATCATTATCACCGTCGGGGGGTGAAGGGGGAGTGCACTTTGGCCAGGCGCGATGCAATGGCTAGACGCAACCGCGATAGATCTTTGCTCGGTAAAGCTGGTTGCACTCGGACGGGGAAAGTCCTCTTCCCCAAAGGCGTGGCCATGATCGAAGCAATGTAATGCAGCTTGATTGAATTCGAGCTTCACTTCACTTCAAGGGGTCATATTTAAGTAAACAGCCTCGGTACGGGTCAAGGAGAATTTCAATTCCTCAATTCTGTCTTCATAAATCAAAGTGTTGTTCTACGTGCTGATGGCATTGATGGCGTTGAAAACAGTCTATTTTCACCGTCGTTACCCTTTTATGCGTTCCCAAACGACTGATATCACATGTTTTTCGCATAAGAATCCCAAACCAACCGACCTTGCCAATACCCAATACTCAGTATTACACACTTTGACACTATGAAGTTGTCCTATAAAAACTTCTACTGTTCCAATTTATAACCGATACCATGATACACTTTTTTACGTCTTACGCGTAGCCGATGCCTAAACTAACCTTCGAGAAATCTCTCAATGACATTGATTGATCTGTTAGGTTAGAAGTTAGACTATACAGGGTATGAACATCTACATCGGGTACAGTAGTGTGCCACCAAGACGTCAACGTCACCAAACCGCAGAAGTCAGTTTGTGTGGTTGGTTTTGGTCGTTCTCGCGATTCGCACCCGACCTGGGAAGGTGCCTAAATGAAGGGTCAAACAGGTTCTTCTCCAAATGTCGGTGGGCCAAATTGTATTTTTGATCACAGCCATGGCTCCGACTGACTGGGGTTGGTGATCGTGTCATTAGAAGGGGGTTTGGGGTCTGGTCGAACGGCTGGCGGGGTCTTTTGAGGAAGTTTGACTTGACTTTTGTTGTTTTTTTGCACATTCGAAGATTGAAATTGAAGTTTGAACATACAGCACTACGCTCCAAGCTTCCATCTTAAACTTTGTGCAATGATTGTGAAGCCACTCTCGGCGCTCTCGAGTATCAAATTTCATATCCCCCTTCTAGCCTAGGCCCATCCCGGCTGGTCAGTCAGTCAGTCAGCTCCCCCGGAACCGACCATTTTTCTGTATGCTCCTTTTCGAGAGGACTTGATCCTCACCCTCACATTCTCCCTTCCGTCTACAGCCTTGGTCTTGGCTATTCGCGCATTCCCCTACCAAGTGTATCTCGCGAATCGTGGTGATCAATCCTTGCAAGAAATGCATTTCTGGTCACTCAGAGCCTATCCAAATGTTGTCCAATAGCCATAGCTGAAGGATAAAGTTGAACCGTTTCAGCCAAGACAGTTCTCCGACTTCCGGAGCCTCCCTCCTTCCCCCCTCCAACGAAGATGGACCTTCCACGACGGATGGCATACAGCCTGGTGGCTGTAATGATTATAATTCAGACGGTATCAGTATCCACTGAAACAAAAGTCAAACGAAACGATGGCGTCGAAATTGCGTCGACACTGGGCCTAACTTTTCAATCTGTCGAACCCACAGAAGCAGATGACAAAAATGAAGCCTCAGATGAAGCCGTGCAGCATCACGAATTTCAGCGGATGGCTGTGCTTCAGAATTTGAATTACATGGTGAGACATTTTTGTCTTTTTGATCCACAACGGCGGTGCAAACAGCAATTGGCACCAGAAACTTTCGTTTTTGTTATCAAAACATTCACTTTCATCATCTTTAATCAGTAGTTTTGACCAGTTTCATCAATTTTTAGGATGATGTAATCACAAACCTGGAAACAGAGCGCACCAATCTCGAACGCCTGTGGAAAAGTACGACAGCGCCCGGCGAATCACAGTTACAACGAGCTGCAAAGAGCCTCTGGCAAAAAACGGTCAAACAGCTGGCTGTTTTGCATCAAAAGAAACTTGAGCTTGTGGAAACACTGAAATCGATTACCTTCGATGAGAACTCATCGCAGCCGACGCCTTCTGACGACAAGAAACCTGTAAATGTGTCATCGACGACGCCGAAATCGGCAACTAAAGAAGGCGCATCGAATTTGTCGAAAGCCATTTGCCAATTCTTCGTTTTTGGCACTCTTTTTGGCATTGTTGTGACGATTACGATTTGCACATGCTTCCTGCAGCCGAAGCAACATCGTCGGCGACGGCATCGAGTTGCTAGTATTTCGAGTATGTTTAGATTTGGCATTTTTGAGGGTTTTTTTAATGGAAAAGTTTCAGTGAATCCGTCTCGAATCCCCGAACCCTTCGACTATTCAAAGCCCTGTCTCCTCAGAGCTGATGCCAGTGGCCGTTTCTACGCGTCACCCCTCGACAGTGATGAAATCCCCCCACTTCCGACCTATGAAGCCGCGTTGGCACTGCCCAGGAGCCCCTCTGAATCGACACCTGCACCCTCCTTCGAGGATGTCACTACCCTGCAGTCGATCGCCGTCGTCACAACACCAGCGCCCGATGCACGTGATGCCCGATACTAAGGACAGCAGCCTAATTGCACCCAATTAGGACCATTAACCAACCCAAGTTTCCTTAAATTTGACGACAACAACTGACATCATTACCCATCTCTTGGGTCTAGACGGTAGAGCTCACCACTACAGACATATTTTCGGACGAAAACGCCATTCCTCGCGTTGCATAATAGCCTTATTTTCATTACCATTGTCGGTGTTACTGTAGCGTCCACAACTTTTTTATCGGGTCGCTTCCACACATTTGATTTCATTTCATTCCCACTCCCCTCCCTCCAAACAGGTTGAACTTGCTCAAATATCAATTTATTCACATCAGCACTTTGTTTTCGCAAGCATTTTTAACACTTTCACAAAGTTTGTAAAAGACAATTTGTATTATTATTCAAGTTAGGTACGACTTCCCCTCATGGTCTCAGAACGATTGATTCTTTCGGTGTTTCTTTATGTAATAAATGAACATGTTATGATGAGATTACTGATGTTCGAAGGTATATGCCATTGAGATTGAGTCGAGTGATTGTAGTTCGGATTCGGTCAAATCTTCCATACTGGCGAGTGGTGCCAATTTGACCATCTTTCCGGCATGGGAATCGCGTTGAAGATGCCGTTGGAGGCGAATATGCGCATATGCCACGGCAATGAATGTCAAAATGATCCAAATAGCGAAACCAATGATACAGATAATGGCAGGCTTGTCGATGGTGATAAACGGCGTCTTTTTGGCCTTTGGCAATGGAATAGTATCGCAATCATGGTAACCAAATATCCAAATGGCAATAAACTTTGTCAGCGAAGGGTGACATAAAAATGAAACAATCGGACAAGACATGGCTCATGACAGGCCCACAATTGCATAAGATCCAAAATCGGAAAATGCAATCCCCCTCAATCGAAGTTGCCATCCCAAATTGGATAACGAACATCGAAAACTGATTTCACACCCCGAAAATTATCCATTTGACCATAATTCTCCATCCCTCACCCCCAAAGACACAAATATTATTGTTGGGGTATGTAAATCCTCGCCGTCCCCGGGTTGTCTTGCTACCCTCGGCACCAGTATAAATACTGGTGTGAGTGGTTAATAAACGTCTTCTACTGGCTATCGGTTGGCGTCACTACAGTTGGCGAATGTCGATTTGAGCGGATTCACGCAAAGAAGGGACGGCACGACGGCGTCGACGAGCGGTTGCGGCAGAAGAGCCAGAAGGATCCCCACGGATGACAAGTCGAGCACTGACAACCTTGGTCATCTCGTGAAGGGCGACTACCCTGTGCCATGCCGATGTACCCGGCCTCTGAGCACCTACCGAAGGGAGCGTCAAAGGATCCTACGACGACCACACTTCCGGTGGCTGAGTGTGGTTACCAGGACCGATCGAGAGAGGGCAGAAGAACCCCAAGAAGAAAGAAGGATCACACCGTTTCGCGTCGAGTCTGCCGAAGGTTGGGCAGGCAGGATCTGAGACGCATTGCGCGTTCCTCCCCCAGTCCGAAGTCCGAGTGAGCCCCGAAGTCAAGAAAGAAGGCCCGGCGTTGTGAATCAACGTCGTCAAACAAGAAGTCGACAACCCAGAGGAATTACATGACTGATTTTTGTAGCATACTTCGTTTTGTTGTTTTACTTGTATGCTAGGGGGCGTGTTGGGGTATGTAAATCCTCGCCGTCCCCGGGTTGTCTTGCTACCCTCGGCACCAGTATAAATACTGGTGTGAGTGGTTAATAAACGTCTTCTACTGGCTATCGGTTGGCGTCACTACAGTTTGTTGGGGTATGCTAATTCCCCACTGTCCCCGATGTCGGTGATGCCTCCGGAATCCTATAAATAGGGTTCCGGATGGCTAATAAATGTCTCTTGGTGATCCCCAGTCTAACGTCGTAACAAGAGCTCTGACGAGAAGTCAACTCGCCCAGACGGCTAGCAGGAGAAGACCGTTCTCGAAGATGGGGGGAGACGGTGGAATGGGCCAGAACCCATGAAGGATTCGAAGCCGCTACGCGTTGCCGACGCCCGACGAGCCTCGAGGATGCCATGACCCGGCGCAGAAGATGCGTCGTGATGATCAACATGACTCTCTTTTTTTTTAGCAAACTGTGTTTATGATGACTTTACTTGTTTGCTGAGGGAGGTGTTGGGATGCAAATCTCTCGCCTCCATCTTGTTGATCCTCGCCTCCGGGGCCCTATAAAAGGGGCCGCCGGATGGCTAATAAACTGTCATTGGTTGACTCGGGCTACGTCGCAACAATTATGTAAGACCAAATTATTTATTTTTATTTTTCCTTCAAAAACTGCACAAAATTTACAAATATACAATTACAGTTTTCAAAAGGCAAATTCAAATTTAACAAAAAAAACTCTCTTGGCTGGACGGACATAATAATCTTTGAAAGATCTTTAGCGTATCGTAAATGTTCGCGTTAGGAAAGAAAGAAAGAGCAGCACAAAGTGTTTGAAATGGGTTACTTGGTTACGGGACTTCGTTGTTGGATTTGGACGCAAAGCTCAGACGCCACATGCTATGCGACAGATGATGATGCTTCTATCGATAGAGAGAGAGATGAAGAGGAAAGGCAAAATATGTTGGGATATAAGTTAATTGTAATGCGACGACGAAATTAAACAAAAAATAAACAAAACTGAAGGAAAAACAAGGAAAGAAAGGAAAGGCAAAACACTTGTAATCGGGATGGGCATAACGGTGGGAAGACTATATTGGCGGCACTTTAACTGAATTAAAATTGGCGGGTTTAAATAAAGCTAAAGTTTAACTAAGTAAGAAGGGCATCAATCGATGGCATCATCCTCGAGGGTGGATACATGCCCAGTGAGAATGCACAGATCATAGGCCGACATGGGTGTCGCGGATTTGGGCGTATGTGGTGGTGAGGCCGAATTGATCCGAAGCATGGATGGTGGGCGGGATGATGAGGTGAGGGTGGCGTCGAGGTCTGTTTCGGGACGCTTTAAAGTTGCATCAAAGGCTAGGGTCGACGCTCGGGAGTAGTCCATGGTGCTGGTTTTGGAAGATGGGGTGGTGGATGGGAAGAAGCTGGCGGCAGATCGCGATTTCAGCGTGATCACACTGAAACAACCATCTTTATACACAAGAAAAACATCGAAATCAACTCACGGTTCATCCTGCACAACAGCGTACTCCTTCGAATCATCATTCAAATCCTGTGTAACCGATCCGTCCGCGAAAGACCTTCCCTGAACGCCATGCTTATGGAAAGCCAGCACACTGTCCGACAGGGCCACAGCATACTCCACATCGAAATCAAACTCCAATTTTGTCCGGATAGGACCCCCAGACGGCTTCAGATTCCCCTCCGTCGTCAGCAACAGCATCTGCTTATCATAGACCAGCATCAGGGTATCTTTTTCCAACTGCCTCAACGCCACCGGTGATATCCTCAATTTCGGGTTGAAGTCAAACTTTCTCGACGTAAACATGCTCAATGTTGACGCGCCAAATACATCAAAATCGCGAGAACTCAACAGGAAATCGGCTACCTTCCCATGATCATTGAAATTCACCAGCTGCAGATCGAATCCATTGACTTCACCGCCATTTTCATCCACCCGGCGATACACTCCATGACAAACATATGGATAATCACAGCTGTTTTGGCCGTCTTTGAAGATAAGCTCAAACGGCTGCGTTGGTACCGGTTTCAGGGAACTCCGTTCGAGATCGTGACGTTTGATAAGCATAAATTGAGCCTGTGGGGGATACCATTGGTATAACAGCATGGCGCCCGGCACGGAACAACAAAGATACAAATTGTCGTTGATGGCACTCCGCCGGACACAGCACTGAACGACATCTTTTGTTTCGGGGATTCGCGTCGTTGCAAGGAGCACTTTTGGCTTCAAAACTTCGGGAATCTTCGACATTCGCTTGGAAATCTTTTGCGCGACGACGGTCTGTTGGACGAGTTGAACCAAATCATGGCGATAGAGGTAGGGTGTTTTGCCGTGTTGGGACATCATAACATTGTCCAGGATGTAGAGCCATGAACATCGCGACGGATAGATTTGAATCAATCTTGATTCGTGTAATTCGTATAAATCAAGCATGTAGATGCCTTCCTCCGCTCCGAGAACGGCATATTGATGCAGGGTTGTCGGATGAACCCAGGTAGCGGAGCAATTGATTTCCAGCTCGGCGCCATGGAAGATAGAAAAGAAACAGGCGCCCATGGCGACTTTTGGCGTCGGCGGAAGGCCAAGAATCCCCGTACTCGGCGTTGATGAGGTAGATGGTCGATCGGAATGACTCTGCGGAGGTCGGTTTGGTTCGATTTCCGAGAATCGGTGATGCTTGGGTTGATGGTTTTCGTCGATGGAGCGCAGTGTTATCGGCGGAGATCCGAGGGATGCCGTCCTAAAACCACCAAAATCAATCCAATTTCCAGTTCAAACCCAACAAACCTATTATGTTTCGGCTTAAAGCTCTTCGCCGTCAATCTCAAAGCCTGCTCCACTCTCGCCCGCGCCTTGGAAGTCGTCACCGGTGGCGCCGATACCGCACTCGCCTCCGAGAACCCAGCATCATGGCTCGCAGATGACTTCAAATCACTCCGAATAGTGCCACTTGAGTTCTTATCAGTGAAAGGACCATTATGGGACTGGCTATTACTCATAACCATCCCCCGAATCGGCGCATGATACCCATTAGCCGCCACATTCGCCACGGGTTCCACCTCACCGCTACTACTCGACGCAATCGACGGTTTCCGCGACAATCCAGACATTGAAGTATCGTCGTCGAAGGGAATCTCAGAAATACTCTCTGGACTCACCAAAGTTGGGGTCGTATTTTCTTCTCGGGGCGTTGGCCTTCCGCAATTGTTCAATTTATCCAACAATTCACGGGTAACCCGGGAACTCAGGGCGCCTTTGACGAAATTGTGGGACTGGAAAAAACACAAACATAACATTCAAAAAGTTCAGAAAAACACGAAAAACTCACGGAAAGAAGTTTATCTGGAGACGGTCTTTTCTTCGGATTCTTGGTCAAACAACACTTAACAAAGTCATGCATGTTTGCCGACCTGGAAAGAATAAAGGAAGGTTGAAATAACTACGGATTAGGGACCTTTAGTGTTTGGATAACGAAAAATCACGTAAAAGGAGGTAGAATCGAAGAACAAGGTGTTTTGAAATTCAAGTTTGCCAAAAAAAAGGTCAAAAAACAATAAATATGACTCACCATCGACTTTTATCCTTCAATCGTGGCGGTTTATAGCTGCTTTTGGTCATCATGTAGAGCACCTGCATCGGATGGAACTCAAAATTCGGTGGTTGAAGCTCAGCGACCTCGATGGCAGTGATGCCGACGGCCCAGATGTCACATTCGACACCGTACCCGCCGCGTTGCTCGACGGAAGCGACTTCGGGGGCCATCCTGAAAAAAAACAAAGAGATTTATTGGCACGAAAGGGAAAGAAAAACGGCATTAACAAAGATAAACAAAAAGTACATGTTAAAAACATACCAATACGGTGTCCCAATGAAAGATTTCCGCTTCCCAAGTGTCGCTGTAATCTGTGCCGCGACGCCGAAATCAGCCAGTTTCACATTTCCGTTCTCGGTCAACAAAATGTTAGCGCCTTTGATGTCGCGGTGAACCTTGCCGCGGCGATGGAGATAGGCTAAACCTTTGAGGGTTTCCCGACACACGAAAGCGATTTGGAGCTCGAGGAGGGGGCCGGATACTGTAAATGGCAAAATGGCACATTTAAAACAAACAAAAATGCCAAAAAAGAAACAAACATTGATAAATATCCTGCAAACTGCCCCCACTGCAGTATTCCATCACAATCCAAAGCTTATCCCTCCGAAAATAACTCGCATAGTAGCTGATAATGTTTGGATGGACGCAATCCCTCAGCATGTGGATCTCCTGCTGAATGACGGAAAAGTTGTCGCCCTGTTCGAGTTTGACGACTTTGACGGCGGCAAGTTGGTCAGTCCTGGAAAGATTGTGATTCAGAATTGACCTTTGGAGAGAATTGATCGAAATGACTAACCGTAAATGTCTGGCCTTAAAGACCTCGCCAAAACTGCCGATGCCAACTCGCTGGATCAACTCATAATCGAGCGTGGGATCAGCGTGACTGATGGCGGAACTCATCTCGTGGCACACGCACACCAGTTACCGGAATAGGAAGTTGAAAAAGCAGAGGAATACTATCAACTCATTGATACCGGTTTATACAATTTGACTTTGAATGGATGGCGGGAAAGGATGTCACTGAACTTTTCCCAGATTTTCGATCGCCTTACTTAATCGATTTGATTCGCGCGCGATTCGAGCGTCGGGGTGAAGAAAAAAGACTGTTTGAAAAAAGCGGGTATAGATGAATCGAGTCGAAAAAAATCGAAATCGACAACCACGACGATGTGCAGAGAAGGGTTGAAAATAGTAAAAACCCTCTTCTCGATAATGGTCGTCGGCGGCAGTGGGCAGTGCACAGATGATGCGTGGGGCGGCAAGCAGGAGTATCAGTCAGGCAGCCGAGCCGGAATAGGAGGGCTGTCTGTCTGCGCCCTGCCTAAGGGGATGATCGAAGGTTTGGCTGCAAAGGGAGAAAAAACAGGTCAATGACAGGGGGCTTTTTCCTTGTGAGTCATGTTATCGAATACACGCTGGCGAAGGGGGTAGAAGAAGCTTGCTCGGGAACCACGAAACAACGTCATAAGGCTCAGCTGGGAACTGGGAGGACAAAGGGAAAAGCTGCTTTTTTGGAGGGGAAGAAAGCGTTGAAAACGGGGGAAAACGGAAGTACTTGGAACCCCAATTACAAGGGAGACATATGTGGCCAAAAACGAGGAAAGTCAAAATAGAACTGGAAAACGGAAAAGCATTGTCGAGAATCTTTGAAACTCGGAAAACACGTGAAAACTGGAAAATGGGCGAATTAGCAGGGTACAAACACGTGATTTGACAAAACGCGGAAATTGATTGTAAACGTGTGTAAAATGGCGGAAGTTTTAGATCGAATTACAGTGTCATTGACTGAATGGACGGAACCAAAAAGTGAAAAAGTAAAACAATTTTTTTTTTTTCATAAAATGAAACAACCCACAAAGCGAACAAAAAAACCACCCCGACCTCCACCAAAACCAGAAAGAAAATTAGTGATGCCGAAGAAAGACTGTCCTCTCCCTGAGGCCATTGGCCTTTTCCGGTCGATACGCCGAAACGAGAAACGACTTCCCGGAGTGCTCCGGCCCCAGTCGGCCCAGCCTGACGACTGGCTGAAAGGGACCGGAGACACTGGGCATGACGCCACTCACGCAGCATTCTATCTCCCTCACATCAGCAGGGCCCTGTGGCTCGTACACACGCTTTTTGAGCTTGCTGGGCTGGTGGCGCGCCCCGGACTGGTCAGAATTTGTTCTTTGCCGCAGGCTGACGGACACGGCCGGTCGACGCCGGCGGCGCTGGCGCTGGCGGCACCACCCGGAGGACACCCGACATTTTTGAATTGGAGAAAACGAACGGGAACGGCCGATAGGCACACAAAAAAAACTATAAGAGGTCCTTCGGGGGTTTGGGACCTCGAGGGCTCGGCTAGTCAACTGCTCACGAGCAAAATGCTTCACACGATGGATTGGATTGGAGGAGCAGGGCGAAAAAAGTCAGACGGGACAAGGGGGAAGTGCCACTTTGTGATATCATTTTTGAGGGTTTTTTGGATTGAAAAGTGACAAGACTAACTGGGGGATATAATCAGATATCGGAAAATTGGAAGGGAAAACGGTTTAAAGGGGATGTTAAGTCGAACAAAGCTAACATAAAGCCCAGTAGCGCAAAGATCGAAGTAAGTGGAACATCGCCAACTGGCGATCGATCGTCGCCCAAAACATAATAATCGGTCTAGCAGCTTTCTGCGCAGACGGTCGCCTGTGGGGCCGTCGAAGGCTGGGCTGGCTGACGGAGGCCGTGGCGGAACAGATGGGACTAGTTGGGTTGCCCGTGGCAAGGAGGTGAAACTCGCGCAGGCGGTGGTCATCTGCGCGACATGACACGAAGCACTTGGTTTGCGTGTCGAATGTGAATGGTTGGCAATGGGGACGTTTTGCCAGTGGGGTTTGCTTGCTTTGAAAGAAGAATTATTTTCTAAATAGTAAAATTGACGATTCTTTGAGAATCACTTCAATTTTTCATTTAGTAATAGCAAAGGTTCAAAACTGTTTGACAACACAGTTTTTTAAATAAAACAAAAAGAAAATATAAAAACGTAAAAGAAACTCCCCAGTAGGCGGTCCCGGGACGAATCTCGACCCTCGGCCAAACGTCTGACGTGTGCTTACACGTTCGTCGGAAGTGTCGTCGTCGCAGTCTTTCCACCAACCAACCCCGATCCATCGGCCATGACGGGTGCTTCGAACGATCCTCATCCCAGCTTTCTTTCCACGGCCCTCAATGTTGCCTTCAGTGGAGGCGGGATCGTCCTGTCATACACGGCTTTCAGTATTTTGCAGGAAGAAATGTAAGTCTAAATCTATCCATTTTTATATATCCAAAATCAAAATCCCCCTCTTCCAGTACCCGCGATCGCTATGGCCCGAACAAGGAGCGTTTCTCCTACATGCAGGAGCTTGTCTTCGTCCAATGCTTCGTCTTTGCCCTCGTCGCTTTCATCTTCAAGCTTCGCCACACTGCCGGAGCAGCGCCATCGGCAATCGCGACCGTTCCATGGTGGTATTACGCCCTCGCTGCGACCAGCTACACCGGAGCTATGCTGGCTAGCAATGTGGCTTTGAAGTTTGTTCCATATCCGACTCAGGTGCTCTGTAAATCCTGTAAACCGCTACCAGTCCTACTTTTCTCCGTTCTTTTCGCATCGAAAAAGTATCACTGGCGAAAGTATCTCTATGTTTGCCTCATTGTCGCTGGAATGGCAGTATTCATGTACAAACCGAAGCATGATGGCAAGTTTGATGTCCTTAACTTTGGCATGGGTGAAGCTCTTTTGGTATGTTTTCAACTTTTTACACTTTCAAAGCGGATCTCATATATCCAATCCTTCCAGCTCTTTTCCCTCTTCCTCGACGGCGTCACCGCAACCCTCCAAGAACGCATGCGCTCCAGTTACAAGACCGAAAAATGGGCCATGATGTTCTTCATGAACCTGTTTTCCGCCGTCATTCTCAGTGGAACCATCCTAGTCTCGCATGATTTGATGAAATTCTACGACTTCATTCAACGATATCCCTACGTGTTGCAACGTATCGCCCTTCTCTCCATTGCCGGCAGCTTTGGACAGGTGTTCATCTTCAAAACGGTCTCCGATCTCGGCCCACTCACACTTTCGATCATCACAACTTCCCGCAAACTTATCAGCGTCGTGCTTTCTGTCATTTTGTTCGCGAATCCGTTTTCGTCGAACCAATTCCTCGGTACCGTCATCGTCTTTGGTGCTCTTTTCGCTGATGTCGTCGAAAGCAGCCGCAAGAAGCACCCTGCTCCGGCAGTCAAGGAAAATGTTGCCGTCGAAACGGAGCCCGATTCCGACGGATTTGAAAAGCTTCCGGCCGAACACGTTTCTCCGAAAGCGGCTAACCGTCGGCGAGTTCGACGCGATTAGGCATTTTGACGGCTTCTGTGCAAGTTTTTGGGGTTCTTTTTTGGGTGTTGAATCATAATTTATTAACTTTTAACAATAAAAAATGTTAATAATACTGAGTGGGTTACCCACAAACATTGAAATTGCCATCTTCATCGAGCCAGGCGCTCCCAGTATGAATGAGGCCATTATTGGCCAATGGGCACTTGTAAACACGAATGCCATCATCGCCACAACGCAATTGGGCACGGTTTTCCGTCGTCCAGATGGTGTATTTTGGCACGTGGAATGTCTTGTCGGTCAAAGGCGTGTCTGTGGTGCCGTTAAAACAGCCTAAATACACTTGTTAGAATGTTTACAGAAGTCAAGATTTACCTTTGTTTTCGATCCGGCCCTTCTTCCCATGATTCATAACCTTGCACAACTTAAGTGCCATGTTTTTCGCCAAGAAAAGTTCATCCGCGTGAATTGTCCGATTTTCAGCATCAACGCATCCAATTATCCGATTCGTCACGCAACAAAGGACAAAACCGGCATATCGGTCCGTCGCGCGACCATCAGCACAATCCAGGGGGACTTGTTCAAGACCGGCACCTTCGAAGGGATCTGAATCAAAGTAGGGGTCGTACTCGGCGTATCCATCTGGATCGGGTGCTGGTTCACAGTTGTAGGTTATGCCATCTTCGACGTAGGGGAGGGAGCCGACGGGGAGAAATGTGCCCTTGTCAGTGATGCAGTTCAGGACCTGGAAGATTGCGAGATAGCTTAGGTTAATGAAATAGTGGCTTACAGAAATCTGCCCTCTTCTACAAGTAACATTGAAATACTTGTCTTGCATCCAATTTTCGCCATTGTTGAAAGTATGGTCACCGATTTGGCACTGTGCGTTGACAAGATGGATGATGTAGCTCAACGCTGTTAGGATCGATAAACGGGACATTTCGATGGACAAAGACTCATTGGATTGACACGGCAGGTAATTGGAAGCTGGCTCGGCTCGGCTGTCACGAAAGATGTCGAGAACGGCTTGAGGGACAAATGCTAATGGGCCATCATAAGTGTTGTTTGGGGACAACACCTGACAGTGAAGTGATCGCAGTGATTTGGTTCGTCAATTAGCACATTTGTAATTTTGGCGTAAAGCTTATCATAAGCAAAATCACTTTTTCATAGACGGACAAATAAAAGTTTTATATTGCAAATGGAAAAACCGAAGTTGAACGAATCAAAGTGTTTGTATAATATTTTTAAACAAACGTTCTCAATACTGTTTGTTACCCGCTGTTATGGTTTTTCAAACATTTTAACAGAGCTTTCAAATTTGCATAAAACATGAATCCTATCAAAGCACAACAATGTGTTCCCCGGTTGATTCGGCACCACCGTAACCCGATGACACAAAAAGGTCCTAGGAAATGGTAAGCTATTCTGAACTCATTGCATCAGACTGCTTCATCACAGCCAATTTTAGACTTATCTCAGCGATCTCGAGGGCTTCTATGGCATTCCCGGTTCAGCTGTGATTGGCATTGCTGTGTAGGTTTGACTTTCACTAGTTTTGGATTGCGTTTTTGCAAAAGTCTAGCATTGCAGTGGCGCAGCAGCAGTCATAATCATTGCCCTGATAACAGCCCTCAAACTGCACTGCTACATCTGGAAACGCCGGATCGCTGAAGCTGAACTTCTTCGAAAAGTTGAATTGGCTGAACGCCGAACCAGGGAACAGAAATCAGAGACGAATTCTGTGAAAACGCCAACCACACAGAAGGGTACTCCGAAACAGCCACCGGCTCCAAAGGCTAAGACTCCAAAGAAAGCGAATACACCGTAAGTTTATTCATCAGTGCCGCAACCAGATATCACAATTGTTGATTTGCTGATGGTTTGTCTTTACAGAGTACACACGCCCCCACTCACAACACTAATACACAGTGGAGTTATTCACGAAGTCATCGATATCCATGGCCGAGTCCTCAAGAATGTCACTTCAAGCAAGACGCTGAATCCGATATTTGCTCATGGCAGTCGCGAATGGAGCTTCTTTTATGAATCGGCGCCAAAATTTAAGCGTAGTTTCGATTGGAAGTCAATGCCGGTGGGTCTCAAATTGCCAACGCATATGTGGTCCATTCTGCCGTACAAAACGGATCGGCCGATCGAGCTTAGATGTTCAAAGTTGGATAATGACGATGTTAACACGACTGTTTTCATGACTGTGAGGCCGTTGGTTCGGGAATGCGTGAGTTTTGAGTTGATTTTCGTTGAAGTTTTGAGGATTCGCGCGTATCTACAGTGGATATATAAAATTTAATGTTTCAGTTCCGTCCATTCCTCAAATTCGGCATGCGTCTATCCGAACCCTTCGATTATTCCAGTCTACCGTCATCAGTCCTCCATCATTCCATGAATTCAAAACTGCTAGCTACCCGAGAGCCCTATTACATCCTCAAAGTCTTTGTATTCCGGACTGAAACTCCTTGCTTCGAAGTCCATTACGTAAGCCATCACGTTATCACTATCACCATAATCTTGACCCTTTCCAGCAAGGCAAGACCCCCCACTTTCTCCACAAAATCCCCCGCTGTCCCGAATGCAAGACCCTCGAGAAAGCCACACTAATTCCATGGTCCGATGTCAGCAAGTTATCCCTACGTCTGCGCAACATGCCCTCAGGACATCATTTCCATGGCAAAATCGTTGTCCCCCCGAGATTATCAACCGTCAATCAGACCGAACAAGTAGTCAACGTCTTTGCCTATCATGGAGCCCCAGCATGCATCGCCGTCGAGCCATCAGAGAATCCGGACTACCACGTAAACCGGCAAAACGTTGCATTCAAACGTTCAGAACTGCATTTTCGAGGGACAAAGAATGTCGCCGGGTTCAGTGACTCATCGTCTCGACGCACTGAGTCTGCCGCGAAGACTGTGGAGGCATCAACTAAATCTGTTTCGACGAAAGCTGGGTGAAGGGGGGCTTTGTTGCAACTGTTTTGAGGTCACGTTATTTGCATTGATGAAAATTAAAGACTTATGAAAGATGACATAATGGCTCAAAAACCTGAATTGTAATATTTTTTGTAAGAACAGTCGGTTCAAATTTGCAAAACTCAGTGAATAAGGAAAAGTCATGTCCGTTCATCCCATCCGTCTGCAGACAGCTGTACTCCCCCATCAACACAATGCCATCCATGCAGTATTGACCCCCTGTTGTCGTTTTTCTAAATAATTAACAACCAATAGAAATTCAGATCACGTAGGCGTCAACCCTAATAGCATCCTACAAGGTTGTAGCCTGAAATAGAACAAGGAAATGATGCCGTTTTCGTTTCAAAATCCATACTTTCCCCTACGTAAGGACTTCTTTTTTCTCGCTGAGATTAAGTTTTATTGTCTGTAGTTTGTTGGTTCTTCAAAAATTAAGATACCGAAGAGCGCTCCCGCGTCAATGGCACAGGTTCACAAGGGATAGGGCGGGTCTAAAAACGGCACAGAATGACAATGAAGAGCCAGACGGAGGGACGTTCTGATGGAACGCAGAATGCATTTGCGAAGGCGGCGAAGGCTTTTTGGAGTATTTTAGACGGAATTGGTAGAACTAAAGGGATGTACAGCGAATTGAAATTTATCTTCGAACTATTCTTTGGCGTTTTTGCTTCCTTCTTGAGGGGCCTCATTAGGTTTACACCATTACGTCTGTGATATAGTATTCTTTTATTGTTACTTTTATTGTGTCTGCTTATCAGTCTCCTGCAAAGCCGTCAACAAGTAAAAAAAGATGAAAATATCCCTCCAAAAAGTTGTCATTCTGCTTTCCGAAATCTCAACTTTTAAAAATGCATACGTACAACGACAAAGCGGATCAAATTTTACTTATTTTCGACTTCCTCGCCCATAAAAAGCCCCGTCACACCCACACAGAAATTAGAAGGGCACCATAGGCGTCCTCGGCTTCCGGATCGTATAACATTTTTATGATAAGTCGAGACTTACTCTCTAGCTGTTTCTAACGTTCATTTGATTGTAAAACTTTAGGTTTCATGACGTTCAGACTTTACTTTTTACATTTTAGTGCCATGCCAAACATCATAGCATCGAAATGAATCATTTATACTCACCTGTTCGGGCGGTAATTATGCATTCCCAAGGTTCAGATATCGTGGTTAACCTTGAAAAGTTGCATATTTCAGTGTTTTTGTTTTTGCTTTTTTTTTATTTCAAGCAATGCGTTGGTTGGTGGCATTACACGGCTAGCTGAATGTTGAAAAAATGATGTTTCACAGCGGTGATTCGAAGAAAAAAAGCTGGTAAAGGGTGCCTTTCTCAATGACTAGAGGGATGTATCATACGTTGTTGGAGTTATGGGGGTTGGTTTTGGGCTAAAAATAGAAAGGGGTGTTTTGGGAAGTTTCAAATTTTCGGAGGAAAGGTTCTTTTGAACTTTCATCTCGTGTTTATGCCACCACCATCGTTGTAAATCTTGATGATTGTAAATGTGTGAGTCGGTTCCGCGGTGTAAATACGGACATGTTTAACAATCAGGTGCACGTTTTGTCTGCGAGTCAAAACTTTTGATCTAATATTGAACTTTTTGGTTTCATTTCGCTATTTCTTGCAATTTTTCAACCCAAAAATATAAAACAATCCGACCAATTTCCCACTCCTGCCGTCATTCATTCCCATGCCCCTGCATGCAACAGTATTATCAACACAAAACAATCAAACTTTTTTCCTCCTATCCTTGTTTCACATCAGTCACATCAGCTTCAATGACGTAACAAACGGATGAAAAGCCCTTACAATTCGTCCAAATTTGCAGGTTAACCCCACTTTCCCACGAACTTGAAAATCCTTAATGAACCCTCGAACTGACGACGGTGTTCTGCCCGGTTCTGTTTCTGTGTTTCAAAAGTAGTGGGCGGCAAGTTTCCGGAAGTTTTTATTTTTGTTTTGTCTCACTCTCACTCTTACATTTTGGGGGACGCCATTCTGGCTAATGTAACCTTTCATGGACCCCCCAAAGTTACATAAATATCTGTCCTCTTAGCCGCTTAGTGTACTCACATCAACCCAATTCGTGCAATAAATGCCGAAACATCATCGAAACCAAAGTTTATCCAAGTATATTTGACACCTCCCCATGTCGGTTTTTTACTTTTTTCTGTGAAACAGCACGCAAACATGCCCGCTGAATGCAAATTGTGCGCGTTAATTGATCCCTTTTTGGAGTACATGTGTTGCTAACCGTGGAGAAACGTTCTACCACTCATCTGATATCATCGTTCATATCCGGAAACCCATTTAAGGACGAGCTACACCTTCAACTTGCCACAAAATGTTCTATTTCAAATATTTGGCAGTATTTTTGCTCGGATTCATTGCATCGCTGGTCGTAGCGGCACCATTGAGCTTTGATAGGGCATATCGACCGAGCTATGAGTAAGTTTACATGCAAATTTTGTCATTTTATGTTATCACTATTATCAACAAGCCTCTTTCAGCCCCTCATACGCCTTTGATTACGTAGAATTCGGCAAACGTAGCAGCAGTCCGTGTTTCGTGGGTGCCGGTCTCGACGTCGGCTGTGAATTCAGTGATCTTTTTGATGCTAAAATTTTGAAACAAAAGTTTGCGAGTCCATACGGTCCGGGCAAGTAATCGGCCATTTCCATATCACCTGATTGGCATTCTCAACAGACTGTGGCTTCGCTTCATACTTTTGACGAACGGCGACGGCGAAACCTTGTTACATTTTTCGTGTTTTTCTTTGTCATTTGCCATTTATAGAGAGGAAACATGTCTGGATGGAAGACGACTTGCATAAATACTTTTTTGAGGGTGTTTTGGAGGCTTTAGACATGACATGGAAACAATCGATAAAGACACAGCAATCATACCCCTGTAAAAGAAGTAAAAGCGATGGATTCATATCGGAATCGCTGACTATCAGATGCAATTGTTGATATGAATTTAAGTTTCGTGCCGATTTGGCTCTTCGGCACGTCGCACATGCCACAAATTACCTTAAAAAAACCTTTGAATCATACATTTCATCATGCTTGAAAAAAAGTTTATTTTATCGTAAAAAAACTGAAACTCATTCCGTCGAACCTTTTAAAATGTGCTTTAAAAGCCCATTCTCAAAACAGTTTCACATTATTACCCTCATTGAGTTCCAAATATGCACCTGACTAAGTGTTTTTCCATCCGTAATTACGTTTTACGTCATTGATTAAGACGTGGATAATTGTCGTAAAGCCGTATATATATATGTCTTGCTGATAGCACATCAGCAAGCCCTCGACAACCGTCTTCACTGTTTTGATTGACTCGAGCTGGGCATGGCACGATACCATTTCGATCAAACTTTTCAGCAAAAACTGGAATCCTGACAATCAGGGGCATGTTCAAGCACGCAAACATGTTTCTGAATGCAACTTGTGCGCGTCAATTGCTCCCTTTTTTGAAAACAATAGCTCAACACTCATTTTTAGGACGAGCTACATCTTCAATTTGTCACAAAATGTTCTCCCCCAAGTTTTTGGTAATTTTTTTGGCACTCGGATTCATCGCCTCGCTGGCTGTAGCAGAGGAACTGAACTATGTTGATTTGGTGGATCGTCCAAGCCACCAGTAAGTTAGAATTTTTTCACAGTAATGTCATTATAATCAACAAGCAAATTTCAGGGCATCACCAAACAACAATAATAACAATAACAGGAACAATCGCGTAAAACTGAACCGACGTAAGTGTCACGTTGGTCTCGGTTGTATGAACTTGGAGCCATCAAGAGGTAACAATGGTTATGGTTATTAAGGTTAAAACCATACTAATAACTGAGACTTGTTTGGAGAACTTGGAAATGTAATAAAAAAAACGATAAACACAATAAAGTTACTGAAACACCACACTGAAAAAAAAGTGTGTTGCACCTGCGCGTAGCACTTTTTCGTGCAACGAATTCATTGCACTTGGTGCAACGATTTTCGGATCCACGAAAAGTGCAACGTAAACGACACAACTTGTGCAATGAAAATTTTCGTATGAAAAGGTGCAATGATTCCATTGCACCAAGAGTGCAACGTTTAAGGCCTTAAGCGAAAGGCGATCTCTCTCGTCGTCGGTTGCACCTTATCTCTTTCACACAATGCCAGAAACCACATATGATTTAGTCTTCCTGCAATTCTCGATTCTTCATCCTTCGGGATCACGGATAGGGCTTACTGAGCTGTATATCCGCATTTGTAACCAAATGTGGATCTAATAAATTTTGGATTTGGTCAACCTTCGTTGATCGTTACATCAATGCAAAAAGAAAAAACAAGAAAATAATTTGATGTTCACTTTTCAAACATTGCACCTTTTTGCTACGTTCGGTGTGTCGTATTCGTTGCACTTTTTGCAACGAATGCAACACACTTTTACTGTGTTCGTTGCACAATTTGTGTCGCGTGCGTTGCAAATAGTGCAACGAAAAGTGGTGCAACGTTTTCGTTGCAAAAAGTGCAATGCGCTTTTCCGTTCCACTTTTTGCTACGAATCCGTTGCACTTTTCGTAAAAAACGTTGCACTTTTTTTCAGTGCATTTAAAAGTATGATTTTGACAAACTACAGTTCCACTATGCACCGATTCAACTTTACTAAGGCATTTTAATTAATATTAACGTAAACGATCTTTAAAACAAACCGTCATCAATTCATGATTTTTCGAATTTGCCATCGAGACGCAGGAAGAACTCAAAGTCATTACTGGATCGGTGTATATTTACCGCCAAATTGCTAACATCGGCTGTGAATTCAGTGATCTTTTTGATGCTAAAATTTTGAAACAAAAGTTTGCGAGTCCATACGGTCCAGGCAAGTAGTAGTCCATTTCCATACCACCTGATTGGCATTCTCAACAGACTGTGGCTTCGCTTCACACTTTTGACGAACGGCGACGGCGAAACTTTGTTACATTTTTCGTGTTTTTAATTGTCATTTGCCATTTATAGAGAGGGATAGTTTTTATTTCATCTTGATTGAAACTCATTTCATCAAAACAATTTAAAATGTGCTTTAAAAGCACATTCTTAAAACAGCCTCACATAATTACTATCATTGAGTTCCAAAGTTGCACCTGATTGAGTGTTTTTCCATCCGTAATTACGTTTTACGGCATCGATTAAGACGTGGATAATTGCCGTGAAGCCGCATATATATGTCTTGCTGATACCACATCACATCATCTGATCCCATCGACAATCTTCTCCTCTGATCTGAATGACTCCATTCAATACATGGCACGATACCGTGTCTATCAAAACGTTTCTACTGAAAAGTTTGATGGACAGCAGAAACCTGAATCCGGACAAAAAGAAACATGTTTAAGCACGCAAACATGTTTCTGAATGCAACTTGTGCGCGTCAATTGCTTACTTTTTTAAAAACATAAATAGCCGCAAATCCATTTTAGGAGGAGTTACATCTTCAATTTGCCACAAAATGTTCTCTCCCAAGTTTTTGGTAATTTTTTTAGCACTCGGATTCATCGCATCCCTGGCCGTGGCGGAGGAATTGAACTACGTTGATTTGGTGGGTCGCCCAAGCCACCAGTAAGTTTACATTTCTTAACAGTTATATTATTATAATCAACAAGCAAATTTCAGGGCATCACCAAACAACAATAACAACAATAACAGGAACAATCGCGTGAAACTAAACAGACGTAAATGTTACGGGGGTGGTTTCGGTTGTTGGCATAACCTGGAGCCAAAAGATAACAACAACAACAACAACAATGGTTAACCATACTAATAACTGAGACTTGTTTGGAGAACTTGGAAATGTAATAAAAAAGCGATAAACATAATAAAGTTACTGAAACAACATTTGAAAGTATGATTTTGGCAAACTACAGTTTCACTATGCACTGATTCAACTTTATTAACGCATTTTAACCAAACCTGAACGATCTTTAAAACAAGCATTCGTCAGTTTATGCATTCCAAAAAAGCAGGTAGTAGCAGTATCGCCATTTGCCTCTGTGATGGGACAAGTCGTTCATTTTCATATCACCTGATTGGCATTCTTAACAGACTGTGGCTTCGCACACTTTTGACGAACGGCAGCGGCGAAACCTTGTTACATTTTTCGTGTTTTTCTTTGTCATTTGTCATTTATAGAGAGAGGAAACATGTCTGGATGGAAGACGACTTGCATAAATACTTTTTTGAGAGTGTTTTTGAGTGGTGAAACATGGAAATAATTGATAAACACACTAAAATCAGATCTGTAAAAAAAGCTAAAAGCGACTTATAATATTTTTGAATCGCTGTCTACCGTAGTGAGATACAACCATGGGGGTTGATGGCGACGATTTTAGACACATTTGTAGTATGTTAAATTAAGAATTGTTTAAGTTGTCATCTATCTATCATTGTTTGTATATCGCCGACTGTGACACTCTCATTACGGATCACTTCGGTGACAGGCATCATGCCTGACGTAAGGGGATTAGCAGCCACCGGGCTTCTGGCAGGTGATCGGCCATCTGCCGATCCCGATCGGAAACCGGGGGCGTGTCTAAGTCAAGACTCGGACATGGCATAAAAGCCATGCCCAGCTAGTATTTGTATCTCAGTCTCGATCACACATTTCCACCAACTCGCTCTCTCTTGGTGTACTTCTCTTCCCCCCGGCCTTCGGGCTGAGGGACAATGTAAAATGTCTATAATAAAGATGACTTTTGAACACTGTGACTCTACGACTCTGGGGATGTGGGTAACGCGGACGGAGAACCAAGGGGTTCCCCTACGCATGGGTACTATATGGAGGTCCCACGATCCGTCCCAACCACCCATTACCACCCAGATTCGGAGTTTCGGTACAAAATGGAAGTCCCTCAAACCATCCCAATCACCCTCCACCACCCGGAATCGAGTAAGTCTATCTATAGTTTCACGTACCCCTCTAAATCTAGGAATTGGGAATTTTAAATGATCATACGGTAGCCCTAAATTAAGTAAACCCCCTCTAGTAGCCCCTGCCCGGTCCGATCAAGCCGGAAGAACTATTCACTTACACAGCCTGAGGCACAGTAGAGGAAACCACCCGTCTTTTAACATATTTTCGTTCATTCTATGTAAACGCCTAACGTATACAGACCAGGGTCCACTGGATCGGTGAAGGATACTCAGGGTATCTGCCGATATGGGATCTCAACAGCATAACGCTTAACGTTTTGCGACCAGTATCCACTGGGCGGTGAAGGATGCTCAGGGTATCTGCCGCAACTGGATAGTAATGACAAGGTTGTGCTCTAAATGGATTAATCGGCCCACACAATCCCTGTCTTTCCCCTTATTTGGGATGAAAGTGCCCTAGCCTGACGGCTTTGATTTCAATTTGAAGGTCGAGAGAACGACTCCCTTCCCCCCGTAGGCACCGAAAAAGAGTCCTATCGGGTTATTTCTTGAGCGTTGAGGAAAATCGCGCCGCCCCTCAGTTAGTGAATGCCATTTTTGGGCCACTAACACAAATTCCGGAGATTGGTTGAGCATCTTTTCGGTTCTCTCTTAACTTAAATATATAACTTAATTCCAATTCCAAATTCAAAATGCACAAAGCAATTATCTAGCTCCCCTCCGTTTATCAGATAGCAGTTGCCACGAGAGCCCCTATCTTGATCATTTCCACAAAAAGTGTCTCCTCCTCCCGATTTAGGACCATGTCCTGAGGATGTTGGCGCTCTGTGAAGGCGAGTAACTTTAAAATTTCGCATACAATTTCACGGGAGGCGCCGCACTATGCCGTTTGTGTTATCCCTCTGTGAGACGGCAGTCGATCCCAGGTGCTAATGAGTTTAGCAGTCTAAGTGAATACGTTATTTTTGTAATTTTGACCCTCCTCTTGTCTTGCTACCTAATAATGACCCATTTCGCCTTCCTAATCCCATTCGAGTCTTCGTGATTACCGTATTTCATTCTCACTCATCTCCAAAAACAGGTGGGAGGTGCAAAAAGCTAAGCAAACAACCCAATGGCAGGCAATTTTTCGGGCAATCTTTTTGGACATTTGCGTTTTGAATCGGGCTTTGTCAACATACGCATCAAGCACGCGCGACATCTCTTAATCTGGCACTCGCGCAGATGACACAACACTTGACGGGGTGTCATCCCTTGCATCATGTCGGGATTGTCGGGAAATTGCGTAACAGCATTTGAACAGCTGGCGCACGCCAATGAGTAGGCCAATAAAGATTAGGCTAATTTATAAGTCCAAATCCGACACCTGCCGAAAAAGGCAATAGAGCTTCCTAATCGCAAACAGCTGTCAAGCCCCCGTATCCGCCATATCCGCGCACGGAAGGGTCAAGGGTCACATCACCAGAAAAGGATGCGCCCAAATGTAGGAGCGTTCCCGGCAAACAGGGATATTTTTTCGGATAAAAAGCCAATCAGCTTACCTATTAGGCCCGCTGCAAATCTCTTCGCTTCTACAAAAGAACCGGAACGGCAAGTCTGCTGCAACGACGACACCGATTCAAAACCAGAGGCATAACCCCAACCGATCAAAAGTGAGCCGACCGATGCCCCAAACAAAAACAGCGCGCCACAGATGTTCCGTAACCGCAATCAACGGAAACATTGCATTTCTAATAGCCGCCCGTCGTACATCTTAAAACCTGTAGTTTCTTTTTCGTACAGTAACCATCGCCAATCCGACATTTTCATACAAAAAACACACAAGTTGCCAATTTTCAAGGCGACTATAACTATTTCGGCGCTCTTAACTTTAAGTTAGTCGTGTAAAATGAGTTTTTATCATATCGCGAGCGCGTCTAGCCCAATTTCATTCATTTCAAAAACTGTTACTAACGGAGTTCACGGTTTTCAGACAGACCGTTCTTCGTTTGTACCATCTTTTCAATCATTTCCTTGGGCTTTGCTCTCGCAAGACGACAAAACGAATTTTACCGCAATATTAAAACTTTTACAAACTAACATTAACTTTACTTTTGGTTAGACCCTAGAAAATTGGCACACTTTTCTTTATCAAATCCTAACAGTCGGCCACTAAACGCTAATTTTCTTTCAAAAACGCTAATTTATTATAACTACAACTTCATAAGCCGAATTGGCAAATAACAATTTTTCGGTTTTACTAACTACTAACCTAATTAACCTCTATCAACGACAATGGTGACAGCAGCAGAATTGACCGACATACTAAAGACCGTGACATTTGCGGTCCCAAGGCTAAAAGATGTTCCACAATACCGCGGGAAGTTGGATTCCAAGCCGTTTGAAGACGTCATTGAAGAGCTGAACGTTCTACTGAATGTGTATAAGATCACGGATGAAGCAGATAAAGCTCGTATGTTGGCGACAACTATGCGAGGTACAGCTCTCGACACATTCAACGAAGTACTAGCTGTTTGGGAAAAGACCGACGAAACTTATGAAGACTTGACAAACCGACTGGCTAGAGAATTTAAGCCGTCCGGAACCGCTTCCATGTTTCGCAGACTGCTCTTTGACCGAAGGAAGAAGCCTGATGAAGATCTTGAAGCGTACGAAAAGGATCTGACGACTTTGGCAAAACACGCATTCAGTAAAGACGATGGTTTTACTGAAGAACAACGTGAAAAACTGTTAACAGATGCGTTCATCAATGGCCTGCCGTGCAATATGCAAGAGTCGTTGCTTCGACGAAACATCAATTCGATGAAAGAAGCTTTGGCCGCAGCTCAAGTTGAAGCTAACATTGAAGCTTCTCACAAGGCGGCGACACAAGATAAAATCGTCGCAGCTATAGAAAAGCTGAACATTAAATACCAGAACCAGCCATCCGCCAATACTGGTTATCAACTTGCTAATGGCGTCCCGCTCAAGGCTAACGGATACCCAGCTCAGATCAACAGCTTCCAACACCTTCATCCCATCACGTACCAGACAAACATTCCAACCCACCATAGGCATCAGATAAACTACGACAACCCCATGCCAGCGGACAATGGGTTCGACAACTTCGGCGACAACAACGATAACGACGACGACTACTATAATGACAACGACGACGACGACGACTACTACTACAATGACGACAACGATCACGACTACGATGACGACAATGACTATCAAGACCCCGATGACAACAACTTCGACGACGATGGCCGCGACTACTAAAACCACAGGAGCGGTTTTTGCTCTGATGGAATGGGAGGGTACAACCTTTTCTGTTGTATCTCGAAGCCAAGAATTCAAAATCATTACAACTATTGTTCTGTATGTAGTTACCAAAAAAACTATTCTTTAGTCTTTTTGAGGTTGGTGTAAGTTGTATGTTAAATGTTCTTTGTTTTGATAGTAGTGCAATTGTAAACGTGTCTTTATCTGCCTCCTTTATTTAATGTTTAACTATTTAGTTTTATTATCTTTATTATTTATTTGGGAAAAGGCAATTTGTATTTAATGTTTATGCAATGTAACTTAAGTTGTAATGCCCTCGTCTGGGGTTCATCCCAGTTTATTTCTTATTCCAGATGCCTAACAGCAATATAGTCCAAACAGCAGAAGCTCGAATCGCTCACCGTCAAAGCTCGTCAGTTTTGCCTTAGCGTCACCTTCAAAATTCCCAACTTCAACTTTTCCTCGACGCCACCTCACCACACGAGGTCACTGCCTATATCACGTCCGTTCCCGCATTCCACATTTCCTGGCCTTGATTGGACTTAATCCACCGCCAGATGACTCCGTGCTGATCAAGCACCCGCTCAAGTTCTAAGAACTTTTCATTTGGAATAGCAACTCGTAATGGAACCGACAACCACGAACAATGTTCACCGTCAACCGGCACTGACTAGAGCAACACCTATCCTATCTGGCATATCGCGACTTCTGGGCTGGCCGGCGACTATAAGCTGAAAAGGTATCGCAATTCTCCTTTTTCTCTTTCCCTCTCTAATTGTTTCTTTTAATGCCGAGGACGGCATTGCCTGAAGGTGGGGCAGATGTAGTATGTTAAATTAAGAATTGTTTAAGTTGTCATCTATCTATCATTGTTTGTATATCGCCGACTGTGACACTCTCATTACGGATCACTTCGGTGACAGGCATCATGCCTGACGTAAGGGGATTAGCAGCCACCGGGCTTCTGGCAGGTGATCGGCCATCTGCCGATCCCGATCGGAAACCGGGGGCGTGTCTAAGTCAAGACTCGGACATGGCATAAAAGCCATGCCCAGCTAGTATTTGTATCTCAGTCTCGATCACACATTTCCACCAACTCGCTCTCTCTTGGTGTACTTCTCTTCCCCCCGGCCTTCGGGCTGAGGGACAATGTAAAATGTCTATAATAAAGATGACTTTTGAACACTGTGACTCTACGACTCTGGGGATGTGGGTAACGCGGACGGAGAACCAAGGGGTTCCCCTACGCATGGGTACTATACATTGAGCAGACCTGCCGGCACTTTGCCGAAGATAATCATCGTTGCAGACCGTCGCACATGCCACAAATATGCGTAGGAAAAACTTTTGTTTTACATATTGCATCATGTTTAAAAAACCAAAAAAAAAAGTTTATTTCATCGTGCTTGAAACCATTAAATCAAACTTTTTAAAATGTGCTTTAAAATCACATTCTCAAAATAGCTTCACATTAATACCATCATTGAACTCCAAATATGCCCCTGATTAAGTGCTTTTTTTATCCGCGTTTTACGGCAGTGATTAAGACGTGGATCATGGCCATGAAATCGTATATATGTCTTGCCGATTCTGCGTGCCTTAACAGTTGATGCATCGGCATACGCAAGCCCTCGGCTGATCCCGAAGCTAAAAAAGCGTTTTCACTAACCCAAACCGTTTCAGCCAGACTGCAGAACGAGCTCCAATTTGCCACAAAATGTTCTCCCCCAAGTTTTTGGCAACTTTTTTGGCACTCGGATTTATCGCATCGCTGGCCGTAGCGGAGGAATTAAACTACGTTGATTTGGTGGGTCGCCCAAGCTTCGAGTAAGTTTACATTTTTCATAGTAATATCATTATAATCAACAAGCAACTTTCAGGGCATCACCAAACAACAATAATAAAAATATCAGGTACAATCCCGTAAAACTGAACAGACGTGGCAGTCCGTGTTTCGTGGGTGCCGGTCTCGACGTTGGCTGTGAATTTAGTGATCTTTTTGATGCTAAAATTTTAAGAAAAAAGTTTGAGAGTCCATACGGTCCTGGCAAGTAGTCCATTTCCGTCATGAATGACAATTTCAAAACACTGAGACTTGCTTGGAGAACTTGGAAATGAAATGTAACAAAAATCAATAAACACAATGAAGTTACATTTAAAAATGCACTGATCCAACTTTATTACCACATTTGACACCTTATTAACCTGAACGATGGTTATAACAAGCCTGCATCAGTTCATGAACCCCCAAAAAGCAGGTAGTAGCGTAAGCATATGCGATATCACCATTGGCTTGTGTGATGGGACAAGCGTACGACGTAAAAGTTCCTTTGCAGCCATCACATGCGTAGTCGAATGTTATATAGATTTTTGGATTAGGATTCAACGCATTCATGACATCACGAATCACCACATCAAAACGCCCATATGGGCCAAACTTAATCTTTTGAAGATGGTCATGCTTGAAGATGTCGCCATCCGACCAAAGGTTTGCTTCGCCTTGCCAAGCCCTACCGCGACACGTAAATTTGCCATCGAGACGCAGGAAGAATTCAAATTCTTTGCTATTGGCTCGCTGTTTGAAATGGGTATGGTTGTGGTTGTCGTCGGGGTGCAAGTCAATAATAGTGATGTGACTTTGTATATCTTTTAACGAACGAGGCTCAAAGGGACGTTCGCGCTGGTCCGGGTGAAGTCGGCACAGGACAGGGCTGATGAGAGCAATTAGCAACACGGAGAGCGAGAAACAGTGCATTTTGATTACACTGTTTGGATGAATTGGAGGAAATAAGAAAGTTTGGTTATTGTTTATGTACATTTTTAATAATTGTAGGGGTGTCATTAAACTTTATGTGTCTGGTTGGTGATAATGAGCATTTTAGTGTGGATGGTTAATGAAAAATGATAAGTGATTGATTGATAATTGCTTTTTTGACGGTCTATCGTTGTTCGTTCTTTTTGTTTTAAAAAAAATTTAGCTAAACCACGGCTTTTTTTGCGATAATGCCGTAAGCCCCGCCCCTTTTACAAAATTACGTAAATCACATTCTTCGAACGCCGAAACTTTTGAAAACACACCAAATATTGGTTACTTTATGCCCACAAAACATTCAAACCTAATGACAGTGCGAAAGTTCAACCCTCCCAACATTATATGGATTTTCGTTTGCATATTCAGAAGTCAAGTGCAACGCTTCCGATGGCAGAATAGGAGTATCGTAGTATCGGCCACCACATCCACAGTTCCAATGCACACGAATAAAAAAAGTCGGGGTTCCGGTCCAAAATACATTGATTGGATCAGCGTCGCGGAAGAGAACATCCATGTGGCCAAACTTGTCTGAAGTAACCTCTGCGATGTGATCCCATTCGGCATTTTCATCAGCTTCAATGATTTCGGCTTTTGTTGCGACCGGTTTGCCGCCGCATTGAAAGGTGGCTCGCACGCGGGCAAAGAAGTGTTTCTACAATTGATTTTAACATCTTTGTACAAAAATCTGTTTACTTTACACCATCTTTTATCCAAGGATCACAAACGACAAACGAAACCAAAGCCAAAACAAGGGCAAATCCAACAACGCGCATTGTATCATGAACTATGCGTCTTTTCGTTGCGAGAGAGTTTTGGGGTGGGTGGTGGTTGGCACACAAGTGTCGGTGCGTGTAAGTAATTATTGTCAATTATTGCTTTTCGAATGACAAGCAAAATTTGCATTATTTTTTTGAAATCAGTGACCCAAAAGCACAGCAACGAAAAGACGCATTGGACGCAATTGGGGATTCGATCCGATTTTAAGGTAATCCATTGTACAGTAAGAAAACGCAAAAATAGGTACAGTGAATCAAATTAGTATTTTGTTTTACAAAAACATTTACGCAACGTTGCAAATATTAGCTAGATCAATGGTTCCAATATCAATAGGGTTTTCTTCAGCTTCTTCTTCAGACTCATATAGGCCTTTTCGCGGGATAAATGGAGTATCGTAATGTTGGAACTTGGAGCAGCAGTGACCCTTATTGTGCACGCGAATGAAGAAATCCGGGACAAGATTCTCGCCATACCATGTTCGCTCTTCGTCTTTGGCACGAACATCAAACAAGGAGGGCCAAGGACTACCCTTTGTACGGAACCTCTTAACATGATCATGTGTCACTTCACTGTCATCGGCTTCCATGACTTCGGCAGCATAGTCAGTGGGCCTTCCGTCGCATAAGACCGATCCTCGGATACGGACGTAGTAGTAGACCTGAAAGGGCACGTAGAAGGCTGTCAGCTGACAAAAGAGGAAAAGAAAGCCCTTACCGGGGTTAACCAAGCATTCGAAGCTACGATATAGGCGAAAAGAAGGAGAACAGAGCCGATGAGACGCATCGCGAACTGTGCGTTACAGTAAGGATACTGTTTTTGGGGCTCTGGAGGCCCTTTTGTAACATTTTGTGAGTCTATGGTAATTTGGAACTTGATTACGGTTACTATAGTCGTCTACTGTACGTACAGTAGCCGAGAAAAAAAACTTATATAAACAAAAGCCACGCCCCTATTTTTATAACCACGCCCCTTTTTTTGAAATTACTTATTTTTAAGCAACGCTCCTTATGCCATAATAATGCAACCACAGTTTTATTTGAATCAAATTAGTATTTATTTTACAAAACAAAATTGCATTTACTTAATCTTTTTGCAAATCTCAGCAAAATCAATGTCCCCAACGTTCCAAGGGTGCGCGTTTGCTTCTTCTTCGGACAAATATAGGCCTTCGCGCGGAATGATTGGAGTATCATAATATTGTAGCTTGGGGCAGCAGTGACCCCAATTATATATGCGAAGGAAGATTTCCGGGACCAGATTCTCGCCATACCATGTTCGCTCTTCATCACTGACAAGCTTATCGATTCCCCAGGTAGCGCCAACCCAGAACCTATCAAGATGATCATTTGTATCTTCACTGTCATCTTTTTCAATGGCTTCGGCAGTATATTGTACGACCTCCTTGCCGCACCTGACCGATCCTTTCATGCGAGTGTAGTACTCGACCTGGAAAAAAGAGGCCCGTAGACGGTGGTTTGTCGATGAAAAGAGAAAAGGAAAACCTTACCGGGAATAACCAAGCATCCGAGGCTACGATAAACGCAAAAAGAAGGAGAACAAAGCCGATGAGACGCATCGCAACAGCGCGGTACGATACGGTATGGATACTGTGTTGAGGGGCACTGTGGATCCTTTTATGGAGTTTCGTGTGTTTATGGTAATTTGAAACTTGGTTAAAAGTTACGGTAGACTAAAAAATTGATTTGACTGAAACCACGCCTCTTTTCTCAAAGCCACGCCCTTTTTTAACCACGCTTCCTTTTTGAAAACCACGCCTACTTTTTAAAACCACGCCTACTTTTTTTGAAACCACCATTTTTCAATACCATGCTCTTTTAACTTGGATTAACGATCGAGGTTCAAAGAGACGTTCAAGCCGATCCGGGTGAAGTCGGCACAGGACAGGGCTGATGAGAGCAATTAGCAACACGGAGAGCGAAAAACAGTGCATTTTGATTGCACTGTTTGGAGAATTGGGGGAAATTAGAAAGTTTGGTTATTGTTTATGTACATTTTTAATATTTGGAGGGGTGTCATTAAGCTTGATGGGGCTTGATAATTGCTTTTTTTAACGATCTATCTCTGTTGGTTCTTTTTGTTTTTAACCCACGCCTACGATGATGCAAATCACGCCAGTTTCTTAATCAACTAAATATTTATTTTACAAAGCGAGAAAACATTGGCACAAATAATTAGCAACGTGTAGCAAGATCAATGGTTCCAATATTATAGGGGTTCTTTTTCGCGTGCTCTTCGCCCGGTCCATCATATGCGTGTAGGGCTTCACTTGGAAGGAATGGAGTATCGTAAACTTGACGGTTGGGGCAACATTTACCTTGAGTATGGAAACGAAGGAAGAAATCAGGGACCAAATTCTCGCCATACCATGTTCGCTCTTCATCATGGCCAAACACATCGAAATACCCATGGCTGTTAGTCTCGAAGGGGGTAAGATGATCATGTGACGATTCACTGTCATCGGCTTCCATCATTTCGGCCTTTAGAACGACGGGTTCACCACGGCACACGACGCGTCCCCGTATGCGGAGGTAGTACTCAATCTGGAAAAAGTTGTACATAGAAGGTGGTTGACAAGTTCAAAAGAAGAAAGAGAAAATCTTACTGGCGCTATCCAAGCATCCGAGACTACGATAAACGCGAGAAGAAGGAAGACGGGGCCGATGAGACGCATCGCAACCGCAGTGCAATACGGTACTGATACTGTATTTTGGGGGGGAGGCTCTGTGGCCCCTTTTATTGTAGTTTGGGAGTTTATGGTAATTTGAAACTTGATTACGGTCATCTGCTGCACGGATGCGATGAAGAAAGATCAAATTCAACCGATGCCACGCCCTTTTTTTAAAAACCACGCCCCTTTTTGCTAAGCCACGCCTCTTTATTTAAACCACGCCCCTTTTTGTTATCAGTTTTTCCAAATGTTAATCCCCACCACAATCTCTATACTTTTTACGCGTGATAAATTTTAATGCTTTCATTGAATAAATTGTATCGACAAAAACGATAAAAGAAGATTCGGATCTCTTCGATGACAAGTTTAACGAAAATAGACATTTGCAAAAACGCATGGGAAACAGAGACACCTTTTGATAATAAATAGGCCCGGATAAAAGTTAGGGTGTGAAAAAAGTCACTTCTTTACTAATGTTATCGCTTGCATCAACCAACGCATCAGATAGTCGAGTCGCATCATTGATATATTGACATTTTACTCATAATAATTATAGTATCGACAAAATCTGACAAATGGGCAACATTATTACTCGAAGAAGACAATGTAAACATTTTGTCGGGTGGGGTTTCTCACTCGCCAACAGCGACAGTCGACAGGCGGTACACTATTGTTGGAGAGCGGTTTCTGATTAAAAACATAAAAGTGGGGAAAGGGGGGCCGAATGGGTGAATGGAGAGAATAACAGAAAAAAGATAAGGGCGATTGGATGGAGCGGAGGACAAAGGCAAACCCGAAGGGCAATTGACAGAAGATATTTGATCGACATAAAAACGAACGAACGGAGAGAGAGAGCATGAAATAAACAACTTATTACGAGGGACGTAGAATCATGATAAGAACGAAAGCGCTCGCGATGCGGCTCACTCGAGAGAGACACGGTAATTGTGGGAGGGAGGAGGGGAGGGGGAGAAGGCTTCGATCCGTCTTGGCAACGGAATTACGGTGACACCCGGATCAACGGAAAACATGATAACGATAAGACGAGTAGTGGGGTTACAGGTTCAAGTCTTGTGCGATCCGTGAGGCAATATTTTTGAAGCCGATCGAGGTGCCGGAGATTCGCTTGAAGCGGACACCATTCAAGCTGAGTCGAGGCAATTTACAGACCTGAAATGGAGAAAACTACGGATAAGATCGACCTTCAACGAAACTTAAAAGGTTGTGAACGCACCTCCATCTCCCATTGGACTAGGGAATCTGAATTGGGATCACCATGGACGCAAAGGAGAAGATATCGCTCGCGTTGTTCGTAATCACAGTTGTTCGAATCCAGGACCTTGCGGATTTCCCTGAAAACACCAAAATTAACATCCATCCAATCACAAAAACAATCCTTACTTCATCATCGTATCCGGAGGCAAGGCACTCGTTGTCTTCATGCTCCATGTAAACCGCAACGATCTCGGCTTGATGTCCTCGCCAGGCGTACCCGTCGCGGAACCCGCCGCGTTACCACCACCCGAAGAATTCGGTGTATTCGGCGCACTCATGAAGCTATTCCCGCCCTGAGCGGCTTGTTGTTGCTGGAGATGGGCCAACATGGCACCCTGTGTGGGGCCAATCGTTCCACTCCGACCCACTACCGGTGTCTTATGTGTGCCGCCGATGGCTGGGCTGGTTGCTGGTTGGGCCGCTCCACCGGTCGTCGTCGAAGATGGGGTCGTCATCGGGGCGCCAGCATCCGTATGCCGTTTCGTGAGCTTCGTCAGCTTCGACAGGAAGCCCTTTTGCGTCGATGATTCACGACCGCTGTGGCCGCCGCCTACGGAGCCCTCCTCCGGGAGGTCGTCATCGCCGTTGGCCTTGTTGTTGTGCTCGGTTTTGCCGTGAAAGGTTTGTCGATTCCGAGCGTTCCGGGTGAGATTCGGGTTATTGGAGGCCGCATTGGAGGCACTCGGGGTCGCATTTGTGACAGATGTCGGTGCGAAGGTGGTGATCGTCGCACCAGCACTGCCACCACTTCCGGCACTGATCTGACTGCCAGTGGCACTCTTCGTCATCTTGCCACTCTCATCGACGGATAAATTCTTCATCATTGTCGTTGGTGGCATCGAAGGTGAAGGGTGCAGGGTGGATCGAGCCGCCGCGGAGGCCCCACTGCCAGCATCTAAGCCGTTGGTCGCGCCTGCAGCCGCTGAAGCAGAAAAGGTCGAGTCTCCGGCGGTACTACTGCTCCCGCTGCCGCCGTTGGTAGTTGACGGCCGGCTGCTAGCACTGCCACTCGACGAAAAAGGATAGAAATGCGAGGTAGCCGGCGTTTGGTTCGGGATGAGATCAGCCGTCGCATTGGAACTGCTTTCATCATCATCTTCCTTGATCGATGGCTGAATCGGCACATATGAGCCGCTACCTGATTTCTGGAGGACCTGTGCGAAGGAAGATGTGTTGTTATCACCGGCGGCGGTTTGTTTCGGACTGGCGGCGGCTAATTTCGCCGATGGTGGCACGAGGGAGGTTAGCTGGGACGATGGCGTCGTGAAGGATGTGCCACGGGCACTGTTAGGGCCAGAGGACAACCTTGGGGACGCGCTTGAATCACCAGCTCCAGGAATAGGGCCATATCGAAGGGTACTTGAGGGTCGGCCGAGATTAGCCAGAGGCACACGACCAGGAGCACTGCCTTTGCGACTGGCAGACTGACCGATGGTTGCGGGCTGGCGATTGGGTGGGTTTTGGACTTGGTGCACATAGGCGGTATCTGAAAGTCAATGTTTAGCTCTATACAGCTGTGGATTATCAAAACTCACTTGTATGCGTACCCGCGGACCCAGGCTGTACACTATACGCCGGTTGTCGGTTCCCGAACGGCGTCCTAAACGAAACCGCACCACTTGTCGTCGTATTTGTGCTCGGGCTAGCAGCTCCATTCCGTGGACTTGCTGCCACCGCCGCACTGGCAGTACTCTGATCGACATGTGATGCACGTCGGCTTGGTCGCGCCGGATTGACCTGGGCTGAGTTGCTCCTCGGGGGTTGATTCACGCCAGGCACGCCCCGGGCGGCATTCGCACTACTATTCGGTGTCACAGCGATGCTATTCGGGTTGTTGACCAAACTTGAATCTGTGCCGGTTGATGTCGCGCTCGAAGCGGCATTCTGTCCACTCGTCGACGAATTAACCGTGCTGGAGACTGTCGCTGAGCTGGATTCTGGCAATCTCACGGCTTCCGATTGCTGGACAGCCTTTTCACCCATAAGCAAATACGTCGCATGTATATCTTCGAATTTTTCCTTTCCCAATGCTTCGTGAATAGCCGTATACGAGAATCCTAAGGCTTGTAGCTTCAGAATCCTTCGTTCATCGAGCTGGGATTTAGAAGGCTCAATAAAGGGTTTCAATTCATCGTCCTCGTAGCCAATGTTCATCCACCGGTCTTTCATGATTTGATCCAGGGTTCCACGCCGTTGAGGATTCAAAACGAGGAATTTCTTCAATAAATTTTCACAATCCGTCGACATGTAGAACGGGATACGATATTTGCCGCGGAGTACGCGTTCCCGGAGCTCTTTAAGGTTGGCACCATCGAATGGCAGTGATCCTGAGACGAGAGTGTAGAGAATGACACCGAGTGACCAGACATCGACTTCGGGGCCATCGTACTTTTTGCCTTGGAAGAGTTCGGGGGCGGCATAGGGTGGACTGCCACAGAAAGTGTCTAATTTGTTGCCTGAAAGGTTTTTCGTCAAAACGGCATCAAATTTATATATGCCAAAACGCACCGACTGTAAAAGAATTGCTAAACCCAAAATCCGCAATCTTAATATTCATTGCCGAATCGAGCAACAAATTTTCCGCCTTCAAATCCCGATGTATGATATTTTTCGAATGCAGATACTGCACAGCTGACACTATCTGACGGAACTTGGCACGCGCCTCCTTTTCCTTCATCCTGCCATGGGCGACGAGATAATCGAAGACTTCACCACCCGACGCGTATTCCATGACCAAATAGAGGGTCGTTTCGGTCTCCATGACTTGATACAGCTTTACAATGTTGGGATGATCCAGTTGTTTCATTATTTTGACTTCGCGGAACAGCTGTAATCATTCAATTGAAAAAAGATATATGGACCCAACTACAAAACCAACCTTTTGCAATGAACTCTGATTCAGAGCGGTCTTATCAATAATCTTTATGGCCACTTCCATGCCGGTTGGAATGTGCTTGGCGAGCTTAACCTTGGCAAAATTGCCCTTGCCGATCGTCTTAAGCAGCTTGTACTTGAAGATATGGGAATCGTCACCGCCGCCACTACGTCGTGACGAACTCGAACTCGAGCCCGAAGGCCGAGACGATGCTGCTGACGTCGAGGAGCTCATTCCGGATCCGCCGCGAGCGCCGCCGTGATGGTGATGGTGGGGCTGGGGAGGCTGCGTGGCCGTTGATGAGCTGGAAATATTGATTTGGTAAGAATGCTGTTGACAGTCGGTTCGAATTCGACAATTGCTGAATGACAGAAATATAAAAAGTTCAAAGGTTTCCCAAAAACACATGACGCAATGTAAAAATACAAAAACTATTACGCTCACTATCAGCGAGCCCCGTTAAACGTGGAATTGGAAAATGGATAGTCTGAGTCACCCTCCATCGACCCCAAAGACAGACCGGATGCAAGACAGATGGGGTTGAAAGGGCAATCGAAGATGGAACAGGTGGAAGGAAAGAAGGGCTTTTGATTTGAAAGCGATAAAATAAACCAAGATTGAAACAAACACATTTCCAGACGGATAAGCAAGAGCGCCAGGTCGGGCGCAGGGGCGCTTTGACCGAGCCACCTTTGTCACGGACAACTTCGACACGTCGTCGTTAAGATAAGAGGTGGGCAGAAAGAACAAAATAACAGCATGTCGATCGCCTGGGGGCAACAGCACTAAACACAAGGCAGTCGGATGGAACATCGACAAATTTTACCTGGGTCGCGTACTCGGTGCTCTGTTCAGCGCCCACCTCACAGTGAGCAAAGCCCGGTCGACCGAGAATCGATCGATGCGTCCGGTGAGAGGGGAAGGGGGGACCGCCGACGGCGGTGGCTGTGAGTTCGAGCTAAACGAGATCGCGGCGAGTAAGAGAGATTTATGGCCCGTATCCGTTGGCAAAGTGTCCTCGAGAGGGTGTGCACCAGCCGGGTTACCCGGGTGCTTGAGCGGGTAAAAAGTACAGGTAAATGGACAATGGTTTTTAACAAAAACAAGCGTAATAAGACGGTATTTTTAAATTTGTTTTGATTGAATTCCTTTCTTATAAGATACTCGTTCATTTACATCAGATAGAATTTTTCTAACTTGCACTGCACGAAATAATTTTGTAGAAAAAAGACGTCAAATCAAATGCACTTTTTGTCCGTTCAGGATAAGGGGTGTCACAAAGACGACACATTCTCAAAACGGATTTAGAACAATGTACAAAAAAGTTTTTTGGCATCAAACAACGTTCAATCACACAGAACAGATACATCGTGTTAATTGACCAAACCCCTGATTGAATAGTAACCCTCTCCTTTCGCCTGATGACAGGGGGTTCGTCGAAGCGAGAGTTAGGGGCTGGCTAAAATCGTACGTAGTGATGGTAGGTGGTCATCGATTTTCCATCGTGTCACACCAGCCAGCCGTCGTCGGCCCTCTGCAACACGGGCCCGTGGCGGACGCGTTGCAGTTTTTCGTGGAGGCGACGAAAACGATGTGCGAACGAACCAGAGCGCTGCCGCTGGCGACAACGACGACCACGACGTAAACGACCTCCCGAAAAGTAGAAGTAGGCATCCCGGCGACCCCCGGGGGCCCGCCGGCCGCGGCCGCAGGTTATCTAAATACCGGAGACCCTTCCACGACTCACGGGAAACTTTTTTTTTCAATACATTGTGTACTCCATGAAGGTCAATTGAAACTACGACTACAAGAGGCTTACAAGAAGGAAGACATTGGTACTTTAAAGGGCAGGAACACTTTGCCAGGGGTGTTGGCATTTGCCGGAATTCTGAATTCTTTGGAATTTTTGGGATCAAAGACAATTGGCAGAAGGATAGAAATAGTTTGCTGCGAATAAAGTTAGTTTTTGAAAATCGTTTACATCTCAAAATGAGTCATTGAACGATAGACACTTGGATTTGGATTTGGATGTGGGGGATTTGGATTCCCTTCGCGCAACACACATCGCCTGAGGCCCCCCTCAGGCGACGACATCATTATTGACCGTTCGAATGAGTGTGACCCGAAAGGGGAGACTGTTGTTGTACTACGAGTGCTGTCACGCCGCAGAGCCCCCTCTCTCCTCGTCGCACGATGACAATCTCTTCATCGTGGTCATCAGGCAGCCCCCCCCCCCCCTTTCCCTGAGGCGACCGACCCCGATGACAGCTTCTGTGAAGTCAGCCACCACCAGAGACAAAAAGTGTGCGAAATGACAAGGATTGAAAGGATGGGAAATCATGGGAATTGGCTTCAGAGACTTGAATCACAGACGAGAAACTGTAATGAAGGAAGCAAGACAGTGCCAAAAGGGCATAATCCATCGCAAATCCGTCCCAAAACCACTGAGAATGCCACAGTTGCGACATACAGACAGGATAGACGTGGCCATCCCCCACCCCAGATGCCGTATCTTCACGTTTTTTGTGCCCCCATCCCATCTCCACATTAGGCACCCCCCAAAAACGAGCTACTGACTATATACACGAAGGCCCCCTCTGTGACCGACGTCCTCCTCGTCTCCATCCATCCCCGGTTGAAGGCTTTGTGTGCCGACGGCGACCGACGGCACCATATACAAATCGATATCAATGCATCCTTGTCTTGTCCTCCCCGGACTCGGACCCGGTTTGACGCGAGCGATGCCCCTCTCGGCGTTCGTTCCTTTTTTTTAACCGCCGACGCCAACACAAACGCGTCGCTGACGTCCATAGAAGGGCACCCCGGACCCCCCCTTGCATCACTTTGCCTATGCCATGGCTCAGAAAGCCTTAAAAATGCAACTCTTCCGGAGTTTGAAATGAGAATGAGCCAAAACCAGCTCGACTCGACTGTCTTTAGCGTACATATACGGGTCTGCTCTAGCTTCTGTGCCAGTTTCGGCCCCTACATACATACGTGTATGCGTGTGGCACTTCTTGCCTCTTCTTGCCTGTGTCTTCTCTCAATTTGCTAAGATACTTTCCACTTTCTACAGGAACAGCTTATGTTACATTACATTACATTAGTTAGTCACCCAGAGCTAAGAAAAGACGAAGACGAAAACGACGAATCTTAACAGGAAAGCACGAAAGACGTAAAACATTTTAATCAAATTTTTCAATTTAGACAAAAATTGCCTGATTTCATTTTAGAACGGAAATCTGAGGGCGTTTTTGTTATGAGTTTAAACGGCACTTTCCAATTCAAGCCCCAAATCATAACAAAAAAAACGTTGCAGCGTTTCGAAAGCGAAAGAGGAACAAAAATCTATCCACTTTTCCCAATACCGTAAAACGTAAAGTGTCATAAAGTGCCAAAATAGACGTAAACCGCCCCCCAGCAACGGACGGAGGCAGGGGAGGGGGACGAAAGACAGTCAAGTGTTCGACGAATCGGACGAAGCGCCATAAACATGTTGGCCGAGAAACAGCGGGATAAAGCCTCTCGTGTCGTTAAAACATTCAAGCATACAAAATGCCAACAAAACAACAATTTTACGAGTGATTGGAAGTGAGTCAAAAAGAATCGTGGTGAGACCTGACCTGGGATAAGACGGAAATAGCTTGGATATAGGCGGTTTTAACACATCATTTGCTTTAGAATCGTCAGATTAGACAGCTTTTCCTCCTTTTGTGTTGTTTTGTAAGACAAAGAACCGCCATAACATCATTTATGCGTGTTCTTATCGATTTTGTTCACGGTATGACGCCATCCAAAACTGGATCCATGTCCCTCTTCTTTCACCTTGACTGTTCATGTTCATGGCTCCAGGTTGGGGGGCCCATTATACCCATTTTGACTGTGGAAAAAAACATAATAATGTGCATGGCAGTTTCATCTGTACAACAACCAACTTTGATTGTCTGTGATGTGAAAGGCAGGGGAATGATTTGATTTCAATCGGTGTCTCTCTCCCCCTGTTTTCTGACGTAAGCAAACGGTCGATTTGTGTTTTTCCCGATGGGAAGGCTACGGATGATTGTTCGAATAATGACGGTGTGAGACGAGAGAGAAAAACAGAGACAAATGGTACCATCAGGGACCTAGGGGGGAGAGCCAGGGGGGCCAAAAAGTAAGTCTTTCGGCTCTTGACCTCGAAGCTCGGGGCAGGAGGGGACCGACCGGTGGATAGTTTTAGCAAATGGGTGGTATAAATACCTTTGGTGATTGGAAATAGAAAATGAGAAAGCAAAAAAACACTTGATTTAATGTAAACACGATGGGTGGTGGGATGGGGGACGCGATTATGATAATAGATTCACGGAAGGGTTTGATATAAATAGAAAAAATGAACTTTGGTAAGGTATTTTGGGTATTTTGAGACTTTCGTGGTGGGACCAACAATGGATCAAAGGATAAAGCACTTTCGTGTCGAGACCAACGATGTGTCAAAAGAGAAAATACATTCGTGGCAAGACTCACAATGGATTAAAGAAGATATTACATTCGTGTCGAGACCAATAATGTGTAAAAGTGCATTCGTTGCGGGACCAACTGAAGTGTGAACAACAAATTCCGATGATTCAGACCACTAAACAGTGCCCCTGACGTGACAAAAAGTAGTCCCACAACCCCCGCAATGATGAATATCCCCTTCAATGTCAACCAACAAACAAAGTTTCAATGAATTCCATGGCCATGAGAAAGACGAAGTAAAACAACCCCGAAGCGCATCCATCTATCCATCCATCCGTCCATCCAGCCGGAAGATGATCAGAAAGCGCTCACTTGAGAGAAGAAAGGCAGTCACGACACAATGGATAAAAGCATAGACGACGTCCTTGTCACCACCGAGAGGCGGAAGATGAATAACGGATCGACATGATAAAAGGCATGAAATGAAATCACAGAACAAGGCATGTCCCCATTGTTAACGAAAATTGAAAATCAGGATAGAAATCCAACACGCGAGTGACAAAAAGTTCCAGTATGTTATTAAAAATGGCTTACAAAGGTCGTTGTTGCGGTGTCAAGATCTTCATGTTGGCCGTGTTGGAGGTGGTGGTGGTGCTCGTGGTGCTGGGCCGATTCGCCGATGGAATTCGGCTACTGTTGGCGGGTTTGCCGTGATGGCCGTGCACGCTGGCAGTGGCACTGGGACTCGGGCTAGAAAATGGATTCGCTCGGTAATGGGGGTCGGGATCAGGTTCAATTTTTGGAGGGATTTTGTTAAGCTTCAAAAAATTGGATTAATGGGATTGGGCTAATTCAAGGGATGGGTGGGATCACACGGCTAACCAAACAAGGATCATTTCAATCAAGCTTGTGTTTTTTGTGGTGCATCGACTGTTTAGCTTAACTGTCTGTGGATAATCATAGACAGGCTTGATTCGATTTCAAACAAATAGATTGATCAAACATAGGTGCATTTGAGCGCAAAGATCGAAGCAAACCAAACTAAGGATGGGAGAAATGGTGGAAAGCACTCTTCAGAAGGCCGTCGTCGCCGCCGCTGGCCTTGGTCGGACGGACCCGCTGTCGAAAAATCGAAAAAAGGCTTGTTTCGACGATTGTAAGCAACAGGGGCGATGAGCAAAGCGACCACATCGTCCTTGTTGCGCCGCCCCAACCACCCACCCCGCAGCACAGGGATGATGAATCACATCTCGAGAGATCGGTGCTCTCGCACTTTTGGGTCGGGACAGACCTTTGAAATCACAACTTTTTGAAAATTAAAAAGGGGGAAAAGCACAGACGCGAAATACGAAAAGCTGTTCATTGCGTTTTGGGCTTCGCGGGCTGGGCTGTCTGTGTCTCGGCGGTGTGCTGTAACCCTGGGAGTCTCCCCTCAGACGAGCCGACGGACCAATCGTTGGTTCTAGCCTGGCTAGGCTGGGCTAGCAGAGCTGCCAGTCGAGCCCCCGCCGGACAACCAACATCTTCCCGCACTAGACGCGCTTTTGCACGTTTGTTGTTCAGCGGGGAGCCCATTTTACCTTTTCGTTAGTGACAGTCGTCTTCTTTAGGGGGAGAAAATGTGTATAGAAATCGAACGTAGGAACGTCGCCTCAAGGCTAAAGCGACCAAGCCCAAGCCTCCAGCCCAATTGAACGAACGAGCAACTGGATGGGTCAGCTACATCATCCGTTCGACTACGACTACGACTACTATTACTAGACTGAACAACCACCCAGCCCTAGTCTGAGGACTCCCATTGCGTGTTGCTTGCATTAGGCAATGGCTACGGCAGCGTGCACAGGAAGGAGTGCCTGAGGCGTCGAATGTGGAGGTAATTGCGCGCTGCCGGCCGGCTGCCCCGAACCATCCAAAATGAGGAGAGCAAAACCGAATGGGAAGCGGATTTGGAACGGGAGGGACGGCACGGCACATACTGGTCATTTGAAGGGGGCTGAATGAAACTGAATGAATGCAAAGAAAAACGGAAATGAAACACCGGGCAAAAACGGAAAGAAGTGCTGCACTGTGAGCTCAATATTGACCATGAAAGCTGATATTAGACCTTTTCAAGCTTGAACCATTTCAAAAAATAAGTGAGACCGACAAAAACCGTACAGTGAAGGCGAAAAAAACGAAATTAAAACAAGCAAAAATCAAGAAAAGCTATTGTTGGCGTTGTGTTCCCAATGATAACAGGTTTGGCAAAACGTTCTGAACGCCAAAAAAACAAAAACGGCATTTCAAATCAATTTACTGAAACTCGGACAGTTATACTCACCTCGATGGCGCCCCATGATGCCGTTGCGGATGATGGTGGTGATGGGAGGATACCGCGCCCGGTGGTACTTGACCATAGCCAGGTGCTCCAGGCGTCGGAGCATAGCGATGCCCTCCAGCCGGGGACATGTATCTCATGTGGTGATGGCGACTCGCCGCCGCAGCAGCCGCAATAGCAGTAGGACTAGCAACGGCCGGGGGTGCGGGACCCAGAAGTGCCGCCAATTGATGGGCGTCGGGTCGGAATTCCGGAATCGCGTGAGCAGCAGCGACCGCAGCCGGCGCGATGTGATGCGTCGGGGAGCTTGTGAGGCCGTGCACGAAGCTGGTCGTCGTCGTGGGGGCCAGAATGGCCGCGACAGCCGGGGAGGTTGGAGCCGGAGGCGGAGGAGGCGCAGTTGTAGCTGTTGGCGATTGCGATGGCGCCGACGGAACTTGTTGTGGCTGCGGTGGTGGCGGGGTAGCAAGGCTGTCCTCAACGATGGAGTCAGAATCACTGGCGGAAGGGGTTGAAGCTTTCCCCCCACGCCCGATGGAAGCGGTTTCGGATATCGGTGAGGAAGGCACAACAGGTTCCTCGCTGCCAGCCTTCACCGAGCCCGGGGGCGATGCATCGACAGGCGACGTATCGTCAATAATAACCGATTCCACGTCGGACCCGCCAGTGATAACCTTTGGCTTTTCCTCGAATTCGTGAATGGCCGAAGCAGTTTCCGTCTTATCCGGCGAGACAATCGTGTCCGCGACCATGCGCGCGGGCACGTTTTCCGCGTCAGGCGAGGCCGTCGTGATGAAAGTCAAGTCGCGTGTGTGCCACGGCACAGCACGGCGAAAGTGGTTCGATCAGTCGATAATAATAATTTTCACCCTGCTCGGTAGGTAATAGAATCCAACTGTGGCAGGCTGAATCCCCGAACAGTCAGTAGGCGAGTGGACAATGGACGGAAGATGGGATGAAAAACCAGGTGCATGCAAAAGTGGACGTGTACCGGAAGCTGAACACTGAAGCGTCGTCGAGAGAGGGGTGCGCCCTCTGGGGCTGCGGGAAGACGGAGCAGGCTGCAAGTAAAAAACGGTTTACTGACGAACTGACACAGAAATAAGCGCCACGAGGAAGGGCGTCTGAGAGCATTTTTCGGAAGCTAACTATGTAAAATGTGAAAAACCGCGGAGGAGAAACGGCAAAAAACGGGGGAAAAGGATGCACCCAAGCGATGGATGTGCATGTGGAGGATGCCCTTAGGGGATTCGGGAAGAAAATGTTAAAAATTGAATGGGGAAAGGACCTTTGGCTTTTGGCACAGTCGTTTCAAGCGTCCAAAAGCAATAATGCCAAACCCGCAAAACTTTCCACACGAGACCCATCATTTTGTGCAGTTGTCAAAAATAGGCAAACTTTCCACCCGGGACCCAACATTTGTGCGGATACCAAAAATGAGCAAACATTCCGCACGGGACCCATCATGGCGACCAGATTTCACGGATCTCCATCAAAAATCACTTTCCTCTCATCCCTTAATGCACCCACTTTTTTCATCCATCATTAATGAATCAATTTTAATGCACTCTTCGCTCAAGGCGGATTCGATACGTCTTTTAGCCAGTCCGCAATGACAAGACAATGATGATGGGCTGTCATCTCTCACGGAAAAATGAAAATTGGAGCATTGATCAAAACGTGTTCGATCTTTCAATCTTATCGAAACTGGTAGAGGGTGCCGGTCGGGGCAGACAGACAGCTGCATGAGCTGAGGAAGACGGATGAATGAAAGTAAGTAAGCCTAGCCATGAGGCCCCATTAATCTGGCAAAAAAGTGAAGGTGTTTATGCATTTTATGGCTCTTATGATTATGAACATAAACAAGCAAGGAGTACTGGGGAGGATGGACGGGTTGGGTTGAGTTGCCAGGCCAGGCCAGGCCTAGCTACAAAATGAGGAGTGGCAAAATAGTGGTGGGGCATGTGATAAAGGTGCTCCAGCTCCAGCTTCAAGGCAATGCGAGAAGGAACGCAGATCGATGGAGTCGACCATGGCCATGAACCATAGTTGAGGAGCTAGAGCTAATAGGCTCGTTGCCAGGGGTAATAATTGGGTTTTTATGCGGGTCTGTGATAACATTCTTGCATTTCGCGAGAACATTATGGTTTGCAGACCCACAAAATGCAAGATAGAAGTCAGAAAGTATGGAGCTCAGTGTCCACTTCCAGTTTGCAGACAGACAGATTTCTGAAGACCAACGTTATTTTCACCGAAAAAATGGATGCTCAAACCCTAGAATGAAGGCCCTGTTGAAAAAACCAACCCAGCAACGACGACCGCGAGCGATCTCACGAGCGTCGTGAAGAAGTGGTGTTTGCATGGACAACGCTTGGGGCTTTTCAATTCCCATCATTGCCTCGGGCAAACCTTTGGGACGAAAAAAAGGATTGCAAAAAATGCATCAATAGAGGTACCTGGGGATAGTATTTCTATATTTCGACAATTTCAAAAGATAAACATTGAAAATTTGTACAAAATGTCACAAAAATAACAGTAATTTTGAGATAAAAACAAACAAAATACGTCATTCAAAAATTATCACGCTCAAAGAGCCCTCCGTGGCATCGAGAAAACACTCATTTCGAACGACATCCTCGCTTCCTTGAAGACACTTCCGCCAAAAACACAATCCCATAGCCTTGGGGGCAATGGAAAATCTCTGTCGGCGGCAGCCAACGGCGGCGGCAAAAGCCAAGAGCCAGCGCCGAACAAAAACTAACGTAACTGCATAATGCTCGCGCTTTGCTTTGCCTTGTCTTGCCCTGCTTGCATTGCGCGTTCGTTCCCGAGCTGCAAGTCAAGTCAAGTCAGCCGGACACGCGGCGACGACAACGACCACGACCACGGCCGGCGGGCCCCACAGCAATATAGTATAACGTAGCCAGCCCAGCCCGCGTCAGTCGGGTGCCGCCGGCAGCCCAGTCGCCACTGTCGCTATAGGCAGCAGGGCCTTCCAACCTACTGTACGTCCGTACGGGCAATACTGCGAGATGGGGAAAGACGTTTGTTCGGTTTTCTTGTCGCCAGCGGCGGGCCGGCTGGCTGCAACAACGACGTCCGCGACACAACCCCGACCAGCCGACTGACTGCCAACGGCGGCGCGCATATAAAACCAAAAATCAATCGATAGAAGCGGGGAGAGGAGACAGACTTTCGAGGGTCCGGTGTTCGGTTCTAGTCCGTTTCGAGCGGGTTTTGCTTTGGTATGTACTTATTTGGGCCGGGAGGGGAAGGGGGCTTGCTATATACAGGTTTGAGTACAGTCAAACTTGAAATAAGGTGCGCCTTTGGCCGGCGGCTGGCAGCTATCCAAAAGCTTCTAAAGGGAAGTGGGTTGTGGGCTCGTTTGCGTGTGGGTTTGAAGTGGGCTATGTTTGGGATTTGGACGGTCAAAGTCGAACTGCAACAGTCTCAGAAGCGGATTTTCAGGTTTTATCACAGTTTTTGTTGCAAAAATTTAGTCCAAAGCCTTCAAACTTGCTATTTTTCAACGAATATCAGTCTACCGAGCCCCAAAAAATCAATCCCCAAACCCCTCTCGCGTAACCATACCCAAGAAAACCACAATCAAAGCAACAAGAAAAAGAAATTCCAGCTCTCCAGCGACAGTAAAACTAATATAAACCAAATCGCTTTCCTCCTTTTGAGCAACCTTCAAAGGAGTGTTCCAAATTGCCTTCCCCTGCTCCGCCACACGTGTTTCTCCGTATTAAACCCGAACGAAATGGAAAAACAACCCTAACATTAATGTTCACCACCCTTGGGCTTGGCCTAAGGCAACGAGGAAAATGGATTATAATGACATGTCACGCAGATAGTAATTAAATTGCGATAAAAGTAATGACCGTCTGATTGCTTGGACTCGGACTAGGGGGATTCCTGAAGTTTTTTTACTACTTTTGAAAATAAACTTCAAACAATCATCGTCGATGATGATTTTTTGAAGTTTGAAGTCAGTCTCGAGAACAAACTTGCCCGCGGCCCTTCGGTTCTTCGACCCTTCGGGCCCCCCTCGGGTCACAGACCGAAAAACGCTTTGCCCCGTCGACTCTCGAAACGATGCACCAAGTACATTTGAGCCACCTGTTTGGACAGAAAGAAAAGCAGGGCCCATGCCCCTCTATCTGAAAAACTGAAAAAATACACTTTTCTCCCGTGTTTCTTACGGCCTCTCGTCGTTCGTTGTCGTGGAAAGAAGAACGAAAAAAAAGTTGAACGTAACTTTAGTTTCAGGGCATTCAAAAAGCGAGACGAGACGAGCCCCCAACGCCCGACCAAGCGCGAATACGAATCGCATCAAGTTCCGTCGATTGCACATACACACGTGAATGCCGTCGGCTCGGAGCAGGGGCAAGCCGCGGCTGCCTGCATTTTCGCGTTGTTCTTCGTGACCCCGGGAAAAAAAACTGAAAGACCATTGGAGGTACTCAAATAATGGGTCCGTTTTCGGTTTAGACAGAACAGAAATAAGGCGAGAGCGAAGATGAAATACTTTCTGAAATACAGTGTTCAAACGAGGTTATGTACTTGGTCGGGGGGTACCTTCGGGGGCAGGAAGAACGCAACACCATCCGTCGCCATCGGCAATGTTGACCGATGCAAAACGGGGGTGGGCAAATGTTATAACTTCTATCTTGACTGTAGGCATTGGTGCATCAAAGGCAGTCAGAATGGGGATGAAATGGACGAAATTTAAGATAACCAATGACGCATTGATAAGGGGAGGGTGTGAAAGTGGGGTGGAATTGGAGGTGTTGAAACTGGAGAGGTCGACGGACCTTGTTGGACGCAAAAGAGGGTGTTTGCAACTTTGAACACTGACATTTGACGTTTTTTGATCCCATTACAAAACCGTGAAGCTCACAATCGACGAAAAACATCATAAAAAAGGTATCAAAACGGTTCTGAGATCCTAGACACCCCAAATTTCTTCAAAATACACCACTTCCAAGCAGTTGTGACCATTGACAACACGTAAACACCCAATTTAGACACAGATAGGAATTCGCACCCTTTTGCAAATCCGTAAAGAAACAACAAAATAGCCCGAACGCTAAAAGGTCAAAATCGTATTTGTTTCGCATGTGGTTTGCCCGGGTGATCGCAAAAATACGAGGTACTCGTAAAGATGCATGCAGTTTGGTATCGAATAAATGGGCCATTGTGGAACGGCGGCACTTTTTGATTGGAGCGTAAAGAACGGACAAAGTTTGTTTTGTTCACGGGGGTTGCAATAGGTAGGTGAGGAAATGTGAACTTGGAAGATGCGAAATGATTGGGCTGACCATATGCGGCTTTAAAAGTTTGATCCGTCCTCAAAGTGCCGACCTGATAGTGGCAATGTATCAAGGAAGTCAGATCAAGTGTGTTCAGCTGCATCCAGCCGAGCCCACTACGTGATTATCGGTGGAATCACGTAGTGACAGCTGTAATCATGGCGGCGGAGCAGGGCAATCACATGCCATGTGCCGTTTGCCGTGGCCTAAACAAAAAAATAGTTCACGGATCCGATCAATATCTTTATCTCTAGCTTTTGAGCATCGTTAAAATCACTGTCAACACATAATGATAAACGCTAGTTGGCATACTGTACTTCCGAGTATACTGTACATCAGAAAAAAGGGGCTTCAAATCAGATCAACCCCGACTTAGCGACGCATCAGAAGGACCCCAATGGCACCGACAATACCCATCATCAGTTGCGTCATCGAAACGCTGGCAGCGCCACACCACGCATTACAGAAATCCTTATTGTTGCACATGTAGAAGCTCACTTCGAAATTGTCGACTTGCCTGTAAAGAGGGGGTGTAGGAATAGTAGGCCATGGTTGGTTAAAGGTACTGTAAACCTACATTACTTTGCAATCGTGAAGATGAACGTCCCTCGAAAACAATCTATGCTTAAACACGCCATCCAGATTTTCGTTGACTAAGCAATCGTAGAAAACTTTGTCCTTCGTAACGGCACCGTTAGGAAAGGCCGAACTACCGAAAATCCAGCCGAAATCGTTTTGATCTAAACGGTTTCTATGTATTGATGGCACACCTCGTTTTCAGTAGACTTACAACGAACGCAAGCTCGGCAATCCTCCCTCACATAAGGTTCGACGACTTTGCGCATACGGTAATGCGTAGCCGTTTTGTTGGTCGGTAAGTAGTAAAACATGGAATCCTCAAAACTCGAAAGACATTTAATCGGTTTGACTTCGCCGCAGCGAACGTTGCAAAAGTCGGTGGAGCAAATTTTGCGACGTTGAAGGCCAACGTATTGGTTGAAGCTTGCCTCATGGCTGAAAAAGGAGCACAAGATAACACGTGTATCCCTTCTAGCCCCCAAAACCACTCCTCACCGCCCGATACAAGCATCCGGAGTTTGCTGGGTTAATGATAACCAATAGTTATCCGTCCCAGCGACCGGGGGAACACAACCCGCATGCTTTTTATTATTTTCTTCGTCGTAATCTTAAAGAAAAACTGGTAAAAAATATTACAAACATCAGGAGGGAAAAGTCTTACCAATATAGCATTGGCTACACTCTATTTTTTTGACGTTCTCTGTGTCGATGTCAGAGTGTTCGCCGTAACACTTGATGGCATCGACATGGTGATAGCTGCTAATGCCAAACAGCAACAATGCCACGACCAACCATGGGGAAGGCATGGCCGCAGGGGGGAGAGAGCGAGGAGAGACTCGATGTCGCGCACCGAGGCTTGGCTCAACGACTGAATGCCGTCGACTGATCGATCGCCCGTTTCGATGGGCGGATAATTTACATAGATTCGTCAGAGCCCGCATACTAATTAACTGTTTATTTACTGTCATAAAAACACAAAAAACAAGAAACTCAACAAAGTATGAATCAACTCAAACAAGCGTATATAAAAAGTACAACAAATAAAGCCAAAACTAAGCCTTATACTTGGCAGCGGTCTCGCTACGATCGGCGTTCTTCTTCTTCTTCTTTGTGCCATCAGTGGCAGCGGCTTCTTGCTTCTTTTTAATCTCGCGAATCGTGGTATTCTGCAGTTCCTTGAAGAAATCAGCACCAGCTTTGTTTTGTTTCGGTGCAGCCAGTGATTTCGCGATCGCAGCATCATCAGCCTTGGCTTTTCCGACCTTTGGCATCTTGCCAGCGGCGGCCATATCGTGCTGCTTGTGCTTCTTCTTCCGGCGTTCACGGAGTTTATCCGTTTTCGTGCGTTCTTCCTTCGCCATCGGGGCGGCATTGATGTGACGGGCAACTTCTTCCGGCGCCAATAGGGCTTCATTCGCACTGGCAGCCGCGAGGGGACCAACTTCTTCACTGCGCATGGCTGACGCGTTCTTGACGACTTTGATTTCTTCAGAAACCTAAAATGAAAATGATAAGCTGACGTTTTCAACGCGAAAAAGAAACATACCCTCGATGGTGCAAACTGCAAATGACACAAGGCATCGAGGTTGTCGAACAATTTGAGCATCTCGACATGGATCTCCTTGACCTCGGGATCGACGTCTTCACCATCGCCGGCTTCACCATTCACTTGCTGGCGATACTTATCCTCGTAGACGGCCGTCAAACTCTTCCGTTCATTCATGTCGATGGTCATGTTGCGGTACGGCGTGATGGCATCATCGTCACGGTATTTCCGTTCAACGTCATCGAAAAGTTTATCCTTCAATCGGCGCAAGCACAAGCTGAAGATCTTATCACTCTTCTCCTGCCCATTGATCGGTGGCTGCTTTTGACGGAAATCGGCTTCGATGTACTTTTCAAGCAAGGAATTTGTCTCACGATCAACCGCATGCACCTCACCCGACAATTCCCATGTTCGGGGGTTCAAATTCTCTTCTTGAAGCTTGTCAATCTGTGCCATGACACGTTCACGGGAGCGTTGATGGGTCGTCGGAGCTTTGGGCTTTTCTTCTTCGCCACCAATAAGAACAGGTCCATCGACTTCCATAGGCTCTTCTTTCTCTGCCGCGGCATCGTCTTCGGTTGCGAAACGGACTTTCTTGGAGGAGGTCTTCTTCCTGAAAAATTAATAATGAAAGGCATACAGAAGAAACGCAGAATAGCTTACTTTTCAGTCTTGTCGCCAACAAAGAAATCACTATAACGGTAATCAGTTTCAAAGTCCTCATTTTCGTCGTCATCAGTAACATCCGGTTCATCCAAGCGTTCCTGTTCATCGACGAATGTTTCCATCTCCTCGAGGTTGAAGAAATCATCATCAACGACGGACTTCTTACTCGTTTTCTGGGACTTTTCAGGCTTCTCCGCGGCAATGTTTTCATCACCACTGTCATCAGAGTTGTCATCGTCGTCGAGGGCCTTGAGTTTAGCATCCAAGTTGGCGAGGTCGCTTTCCCTAAAAAACAATTGAATTATGATTATCAAAAATGAGTGTGAAAAAAACCCACTTCAAATTGAACAAATCAACGCCCTTCTTCTTTTTCGGTGCTGTGTCATCATCCATGTCAACATCATCGTCTTCATCTTCGGCCGAAAGGTCATCATCGTCTTCATCACCAAGTTCATCTTCTGAATTGTCGCCATCTTCATCACCGGGCAAAACGATTTCATGGTCGAGAAGGCGTCCAACGCGTTTAGCAGACTTGAAGAACGCCCTGTTTTGTTCAGCAATCTGTTGCCACGTGAATTCAAGGTCGCCATCTTTGGTCAACAGTTCATCGGGTAAGTCACTGTTGAAAACGTGAAGAGAACTGAGGTCTTTGTAGGATTGTTGCAAGTTGGCAAGAAGTTCGGCGGACCATGTTCCGCGGTTTTTAAAGAAGTCATCGACGGACGGCATCTCAATAAAGGAAAACGGTTTCACCGATTTAGAAGCTCCAGCAGAACGACGTTTCCTGGTAGGACGTTTTGATGGCGTTGGTTCAGCTTCTTCCTCGGCTTCCGGTTCTTCTTCACTGCTCGCTTGATCAAGAAACACGAGACGCTGTAGATCAGTCTTAGCTGGAGACTGCTTTGTATCCTTTTCGGCGGTTTCATCTTCGAGGTCGTCGTCAGAAGATTCTTGAACATCATTCTCCACAGCTTCGTCACCATCGGATTCGGCCATAACCGCGTCTTCGTCTTCCGTTTCATCGGACTCGACGGCAGCATCAACAGGAATAGCAGGCAGTTTGGGAGATTTGCCCGAATTAACCATTGGAACATGATCTTCTTCTTCGCTATCATCAGCAATGGTAGCTTTCTTCGGTGACTTTGCGGGGGCGGGTGATTTGAAAAGAGAGGCATCAAAATTAACTTCAGAATCACTGTCAGAAGCAAGATCGAGTGATTCACTTGTTGCTTTATCGGCCTTCTTCGGACTTGGCTCAACAACTGCCTTCTGCGGTGTGGCTTTCGGGGTGGCACTTTTTTGAGGAGTCGCAGGTTTGGCAGGTGACGGCTTTACAGGGGTCTTTTGAACCGGGGTCGCTGCCTTCTTCTCCGAATTGTTACCAGGAGCATTATCGGAATCAGAATCAAGAGTTACCACGTCAGCGGCTTGTTTTTTTGGTGAAGCTTTCGTGGTTACTGGCGTCGCTGGAACCTGCTCCTCGTCTTCGCTCGAATCCTTTGAATCTTCACTGTCTTGATCGGCAACTTGAGAACTCTTGCTGGTGTTAAAATCGAGTTTCTTCGGTGAATCAACTGAAATATGGCAAATTAAATTCAATATAAGTTTCTACAGTGTTTTTCTTACGTTTGGACTGTTTTGAAGTATTAAAAACACTGGGCGAATCAACTTCCATCGGCTCGACCGCAACTTTGCTGTCGTTCAAAGGAGACTGTTGCCAGAATGTTTTCTTCAAACGGGCAATGGCGGAAGAAGATTTCAGCGTAGCGGACTTCGGAGTAGCGGAGACATCGCTCTTTGGTGTCGACTTGTTAGAGCGAAGTAACGGGGTTTCTGCAGCAGGGGTAGTGACTTTCGAGGCGGAATTGGCATTCTTTGGCGTCGACTTTGCAGAAAGAGTCTTCGGCGCTGCGCTTTCTTCAGTTTCATTAGTAGATTCGTCTTTCTTCTGCGTCGACTTCGCAGGACTAGCTTTAGACAGCGTTTGAGCCTTAACTGGAGAAGCCGTAGTAGTTTCTTGTGATTCGATTTCAGACTTCTTCGGTGATTTGCCTTCCGATTTTGTACGAGAACGTGTCGATTTTGGCGTTTCCTGATCATTCAACGGTTCATCGACCGTTCCGTTGTTCTCGGCGATGTTATCAACAGCTTTCGGCGTTTCCTTTTTCGGAGCAGCAACTTCGTCAATTATTTGAACATCAGAGCTCGACTCGTCATCCTTTTCTTCGGCGCCGAATGACAATCGACGAGTTTCAGCGACCTAAAAGTTGAAATTATAAAAACAGACTATGCAATGTGAAATCTCTCACCTCTGGAATAACATTCAATTTCGACAATCGCGTGCTACGACGTGTCGGCGAGGGTGATGCCCCGGAAGCAGATGTTGTGGAGGTAGTACGGGAACGTGTAGAACGCGGAGTAGTCAGCTCTTCGAGAACCTCAACGCTCGATGAAGCACGGGTACCTCGGCGCGACGGGGTCGATTCCTCTGGTTCAACTGAAGCCTTCTTCCTGCCCCTTGAAGCTGGCGTTTTCGGAGTAGCCGGAGGAACTTTGCTCGGTGTAACTGAACCGCGAGCACGTCGAGAAGGGGTTGATGGGGCTGGTAGTTTGGGCGTTTCCGGTTCTTGCGACTAAAATTATATAAATTACAGTTGAGAAATAAGTAAGCCAGCGATGGACAAACCTGACGAGCCGCAAGCCGGGCTGAAGTACGTCGAGTGATCGGGCCACTGGAAGAATCGTCCATGGTGGCTGTAAAAGATTCAGATTAAGTATAAATTTTAGGATTCCAATTTTTGCAACAAAATCGTAATTTCGGACGCGATGAGTTGTTATAAGCGCTAGGATGAAAATGGAAGCTACAAGGATAGTTGCCGGATATATCCAAGTCAGATTTGACAAGACAGGGATGGTAAAATTATATAAAATTGGTGGTAAAGAACTAAACCCGCGCGAATGTGGTGAAGGAACAAAAAGGGAAATGAACGTGCACTGTTTGACGCACTTTGCCAAACATTATGTTCAATCGTAAATCCCTCACAGTTAACAACTTCTCTATAATATATTCTATTTCTATTTGTTGAGTAATAATTTAAAAACAGGCTGTAAAAACGAAATCAATGTATAAAAAAATTAAACTACGTAACTTTGTAAAATTGGTAAATTGAATTTGGAGAAACGGTTTCGTGATGGGACCAGTTTTGGAACCTCCGGCTCAATAAATCAGATCGTGCGAATCCGATACATCTCAACAGTCACGGATCCTACTAATGTCGACCCAAATCCGATGCCCAGCTTTTCCTGGATATTGTCCGAATACGGCGTCGACGTGTCAGTACGTGCATCCCGTCCGAAACTGCTCAAATCCGACCTGCAACGACAGGGAATGTCCTTACTTGCATGGTATTTGCGAGATCGACGCATGTGAAGAGATCTGTAATTCACCAAACTGCTTCAAGGATCATCCTTTCAGGGCATCGTAAGTATTATATTCAGTTTTTAAAAGATCGACTCTCTTTATTTCAGCCGAAACCTCCCGAATTCTCGCATTATCGACGTTCTTCGAGGTGATAACGTCAATTACAATGTATGATTTTACGATTAGCATCTTTTCGTATATATTTTACTCCAATTTAGCCTTCAACCTTTGCTCTTGCTCACCCTTCCATCGAAGGTACCAGTCGCCGGATGGACAAACGAAGGAAACCCCAAAGCGAAGCTGAAATCCGTTTCATTGAACGAATTCACGACCGCATCTATAACGTAAGTTGGGTTAATCCGTTCCTTTTTTTGTTGTTCCAATTGCAGTCCGGGCTACGGATTCGCAACATCCAATCTCTGTTTGATCACGGTTTTTTTCAGGCGGGTCACGTCATTGATTTTTCACCCTTTTTCAAACGTGGGAAATGTATGGTATGTTGGAAACGCGTAGCGGATAGCCTCATCCTACCCTGCAACCATCTCGTCCTATGCGGGTATTGTGTCGGCTTCTCTAATCGTTGCGTGTTGTGCTACGGATACATCAAGAATATCTTTGATTTTGGCGAGTCATCGAGGTATTGAGCTGATCGGCTTCAGGGATATGTGATGTGTAATCGTAATTGACTAATTTTGTGACTAATTTGTTTTCTTTCGTGCAATATTCTCGTGCCGTTGAATGTTTCGCGTGGATGTGAAGATAAAATAAAGGAAAGATATATATTTAGACGAAATTTTGTGCGATTTATGATGGGTGCTTGTAGTTTTTTCTGTGTTTTCGTGATTTTTGTTTTTGGTAAGTTTGTCTAACTTTTTGATGTTTCTAATTTGACTAGATGGTTTCAGTGTCAGTAGTATCGATGCAAGACATGCCGGAATCACTGATAAACCAGTTTCAAAGCATGAAATCGAAAGTTAATGCTGGTAAGTTACATTTTTGTAAGTTCAATTTCAATTTCAAAATGTCTGTTTCTAGTCCCATTGATTACCAGCCATTCCGATGCCAGCGACCCATCAGCCGACTCAATCCCCGAGGCAACAGCTCTCAACGAAAAACCGAACGCAGACCCCACTGAAAGCCCAAAAACAGGTAGGCTTTCAACATCCCCCCTGATCATAGTCCACAATACTGTTCTTTGCTCGCATTTGAAACCTAATTTTAACACGGAATTTCAGTCACTGAAGTCATATCCGACGATGGCTACACTCGCAGGATAATCCATTTCGCTGGTGATACTAACCAGGAAGTTCAAGTTTTCGGGGGTACGCCTTACTATTTTCACGCTTTTCACGTAACCTACCGTAACCCAACCCCCATTCCAGACAATTCCAATGCCACCATGCGTCGCACCCCGAATTCCCTCTCCGTCGAAGCCCACAATGTCCTTTAACCCATCCGAAAACGGTCGAAACATGTATTCATGACGCAGAGAAAACTTCTAATTCCAATCCAATTCCAAGGTGAGCAAGCGCGACCACACCTCCGATTAAACTCATAACATTTTTATTATTACCATCCAAAAGATTCAATTTCAACGTAACAAATCTATTAACCAATTCTGAGCATATATGTACATAGGAAGGATGAAGAAAAAAGTGACCGAACGCGAATCACCGAAACAGATCAAAGATATCATATCAATGCAAAAAAAGGCACTTTTAACAACTTGGCATTGGAAATGGAATTGCATCATTGTCCATGCCAAAGTTGAAGTTTAACAAATTTAAAGTTATCAAAAAGTTTAAAGCACACTGCTGTTGTCCGAATTGTGACCTCCTTGGCGTTTCGGAGAGGTATGAACTTCGCTGAGAGGCGGTCGACGTTGATAGACCTGGCTACTTGAGACGGTTGCGGCCTTTTCGTCGAGTGGGATGAGTTTGGGAAGAGCGGGGGCTGAGCCCTGGCTTTGTCCTGAAAGATGGCACTTTTGATGAGCAATTTTAAGGAGAAAGTTAGGTTTTAGTTAATCCAGATGGTCAAAATCAGTTATCAGTTCAAAGTATTGATGGAAAAAGTTAAAATTAGTAAAGTATTAGCAATATCCCCTCAGGGCACACACACCTTGGTTTTGGACACCTTGGTAAGACGGAGGACTTGTTGTGTTAGGCTCCGCCGGTCCGGCAGTAAACTTCACCGGCGGAGTGACATATTGGTTTCCACGCGTTGGTGAGGCATTCAACGAATCCGTACTTTTGTCAAAAATGGCCCGCATCACATCGGAGGGGGGAGTCGGCGGCGGAATCAGGGTCCTTTCTTCGTTCCAGTCATCGTGGAACATCACTGGCATTTTGGTGGGACTGTTTTTGCGTGAACTGCCTTTCCGTTTCTGGATATCGATCTTATTCAACTCGGAATCGGATTTCGGTCGATACAAGCGTTGTTGCTCGATGTCACGGAACCTCCTAAACAAAGCAGACACGAGCTCAGTGCCGAAAATGACCCCCGAATAAGTTGAAAGCATCCGAATCGCGAACATGCCATCGGCTTTGAGGTAGGTTCGGACAAATTTGCGGACTTGGCGCTGGCAGCCACTGTCTGAAAAGTCACTTTATATGGCCCTGTAAACATGTTTCAAATCTTACCCTCAAACGAAAACGGCTCAGTACTCATCTCCAGATGCTTCGAGATATATCCAATGTTGTAACACGGGCAGAATGCAACTACGCACCAATAGAAGAAGCTTCCAAGGGTGAAACAGAGAAGGAATATGTACCAGAACCACAGAAAGATGAAGATTTTCTGAAACAAACTTGCATAAACACCACCAAACAGTCCTCAAAAGCCATCCAAATCAACCTCATTAAAAATGTTTATCACCAAAACACATTGAATCGTGTAATCCTGGACATTGCCCATGACCCTCACGGTGAAGTCACAAAGACTAACTCGTGGAAAGACGCCGCTCTGTTCCCATGTTGTTCCATTCATAAGATCCATGATGGCTCCGAAACCGTAGAATGCATGCTTGTTGGTGCCAAGGAATCTGAAAAGTTGTCATAATTGCCAATTTCGAAAGTAAAGAGACCCAAAACTTACGAATTCAACAAATAAAGCTGGGCAGTCACATTGAACAGATACAAAAACTTCGTAATCAGATACATCATCGAAACATAGTAAGCTGAATATTGCAAATTGAAAAATCTGAGCAATTTGTGAGGCCGAATGTGCCGTTGTTGAAGGCGTCGGTGGAATCGAAGGGCACCTTGGAGATGGATGCAGAGTGACGTGATGTTTGCATCCTTAATGTCGGGTTTGATGTTGTTCGCGTCACTGGCAAGTTTGATTATCTGTTGGATCCGGATTCCTGAAAAGAAATAGAAAATAAAATTTTTGAAGTGCGAATGGAAATTTGTCATTCGCACACATTTTGTGTGAACAGAGATCTCCCGTTAACAATGTGTGCGAATGTAAAAATTGCAAAACATAATATTCGTGCGAATGTGCGCACAAAGTTCAACAAAAAAGTGTGCGAATGCAAAAATCCCGTTCAACAAAAAAGTACCAAAAACGCACCTGAATAATCCGAAAAATGTTTCCACAATAAACTCGGCAACCGAAAACATGCCGCACTTATGAGCAAGAAAAAAGGCACCCATTGGTAGTAGCTGATTCTGCGTTGGCGGCGTTCTGAATCATGAACGTTCGCGACAGTATCTGTCATGGGTATGTAATACGTGTCTGACGCAAAACAAAATGTTTCGGCGTACTGAAAATGGATATATTTAACTAAACAAACAAACAAATGATTCAATTAAGCAGATATTGCCACAGAAAGATAAGCAAAAACGGTCTCAAGGCAAACATCCACCTCTTCAGCACTCTCGAACGGAATATTCTCCGGAACTAGGCACTCAATTGCATTACTACTGAATTGCTTGTATGATTGGACCAATGCAATGGCAATCAACATGTTGGTTGTCATCAAACTTGAGGCATCGACAAAGTCAATGATGCCGTCCACGTCGATGACAAATCTCCCGGCGCCGACAACATTGGCAAGTAGACTCATTGTGAAAAAGTCGCGAGCTCAACTGTCTTCGGAGTGATGTTTTGGAAGAGACTGTCACGAAGCTTCGAAGCCGACGGCGCTGCCGAAACACGGTGAAGGTGAACCTGTGCGTCATTCGATCAGTGCTTGGACCGCCGTCAGCCACCGCCCTTCGATCGTAAATCAGTGTTGCTTCTTGTATTTCCATGCAAAATGCACATGTAAGTGCAGAAAAGGCTATAACAGGCTACAGGCAGACGCGTCGCCGCCATCAAACTTTGAAAAAAGGCGAGATTTCAGTGTCAAATGTATTGTCATCATGAATGCCCCTCGGCTTCAACGGTAATGGCTTGTCACACCCTTTGAGAAAAGGTAAGCGTTTCGTCTTTGATCGCGCGAATCATAAATTGAACAAACACACAAACTAGGTACTTTTGACAAGTTTAACGATGCAATCGAGAGTGCTGACCGAGGTGATGTAAACAGTGTCAAAGTTGAAACTTACTTGTTCCCATGCTCCAGAGAAGAGATCAGGCACAAGGCATTCGAGGGGTTTGCCGCCGAATTGCTGAAAAACGAAACTTATTATAAGTTTTACAACAGTACTGTAAAATACACTTTAAAATTATTGGACGCCTTTAAGCCATCAAAAATAGCCATTACAAAATGTACACCGACAAACGCCTTGTCAAACATGCACTGTGCGTACTTAGTGTATTGAATGCCGAGCCTCCTAACGTCCAATGAAGCGCCCGCCTCAACTGCACCCCAATTTCACTCCCATAGCGAATATTTAACCGACAGAAACAGTCAAAAAATTAACTTTTTCATTAAATTTTTGAAGTTTCAATGGTCGAAAACGATGGAAGACTTCTTCGACGATGCCGCGCTGGCCGATATGTGTGCCCAACTTGGAGCGGAACTCGAGGGACATGAATTTGAGATAGTTTTTGTAAGTTTTCCGTCAGCTGTTTTGAAGAATATATATCCTATCCCAAAATTGTAGGATTATACACCACATGAAGGCATACAAGCTCCGGAAGGATCTCAAGAACCTCAATTTGTGAGTGTACGCTGTAGAAATGTAAAAATATATATAATTTTGGTTGCAGCACTTCGATGATTACCACCATGACAATGAGCCACCGGTGCAGTTTTATTTTGATGACGACGGGGTTGGTTTTGATCTTTCAGCCGAATTACAATAGTAAAAAAGTAGCTTTCAGAGGCCTTGTTCGCCTAACGAAGAGGATATACAATGTGAGGTTATCGCTACCATGAAACCCAGCAAAGATGCAACAGAACCCGCCAAAACCGAAGTTTTTGTAAGTTTTGGCATGTATAAATCTACCACAGATGTATTTACTGATGTTTTAGGTCGATGTGGAAGAGCCCATGTCCCCTATGCCGGTATTGGTAAGAGAAGAACCGCAAGAAGTTGAAGCGATAGAATACTGTTCCCCGAAAGTCGAAGTGAAACCCCCACCAGAAGTAAAGCCAGCGCCGTCTGAGGTAAAATCAGAAGCGATTGTTAAAATGGAGTCAATGCCAGTAAAGAGCAGCAATGCTTCAAAGGATTCCCAGAAGGATGTGAAAGCCCGAAGGACAAAGCCACAAATGTTCAAGACACTGTTCAACATTCAGAAACAACCACAACCGGTGGCAATCATTTCTTTGCGTCCATCAACATCCTCGCCCATTACCATCAATCCAGCGCCGTCTTCCTACAAGACAATCCAAGAAACTGTCCCTCATCCCGGCACATTACCAATTTTTCAAAGCAAGCTCCCAAATGGAAGGTCCAAATTTGGTCGCGCATCCAGAATTGGCAATTCATTGGGCGGAATCAACATGCAACAGAATCTACCACTCGGAAAACGTCCAAGAATGTCAGATGTAAGTATTCTCAAACAAAAATTATATAAAATAATAAGCTCTTTGCAGGTTATCAAAGCGCGTCGCTCAAACCCCTATCTCGGCACTTGAATCAGCGAAATTTATATATTACGGGTGTTTTTTATATAAAAATGTGAAGAAACTCACTTTGAAAGACACCAGAACAGCCAACCCAATAAGTAAATTAGTCGTAAACTGACAATGCAATCGGTCAACAAAGTTCCGTTCATCACTGACCGACACATAATGCAGCATAGACAATGCCGTCGTGAGCGCCATGGTTAAAGTCTGTGCTCAGAATCAGAATTCAGACGAAACAAGCAATATGAATCAGGCTCAATGCGGATGTAAGGTGTTTGCGTTGTTGTCGGTTGAAGGGAAAAACTATCTGTTGGGCATCTGGAAACTGAAATTGCAATTTGGTGGCTTTTTCTATGTTGGTTTGGTGCCAGCTGCATGCTTTGAAGGGCAAACATTACGAGTAAAAGCACTGTTGAACGAGGAGAAAAGACACGCAGTTGAGTTAATAAAAAATAAGGTTAACATCTGTAATGGGACGAAAAAGAGGAATAAAAATGTTGTGAAATGTTAGTTTCGGCAAGTTGCCATAGGAGGTGGGTATCGATTGTTTTGTTGTTGTGAAAGAGTTGAGGGGCATAAGCGCATGAAACACATTTCTTTGAGGAATAGGGCACGACGGCTGTGGGGTGGGGGTCGGTTCGAACGGCACATTTATACGTGTTTCAAAGTTTAAAGAACGAACATAGAGATTGAGGGATCAGACGTGCGGGCTGTTAGTACACTTGAGGGATTTCATATATCCGCGGCCGCAGTGATCGCTTGAAAGTCGCACGCGAGATGAAAGATTAACCAAGTGATCGCGCCGGGGCGGACAAGCATGTGCAACGCCGACATTTGGCTGACTTGAGTTGATTCAACGCCTGCGGGAAGGAAAGGGAGTTTTTTATGTTTACGAGGACATTCTAAACAAAACCCAAGGCCAAAGCCAAGGGGCATGCGCAACCGAGCCTCGGAGCAAAGACATCGCAACCACGATATTTCAGCCCCACAGCCATCGCCATGGTTGATGTTGTTGCCGCCACCGCCGCCACTACCGCCGTCGGCTGTGTGGCAACAACACTCACCCCACGAGACTGCAGCCAGCGGTCATCTCAGCCCAACCCGGCAGCCTTTTCCCTCCGTATTTTTCGAACTGAACTATAGTGAAACACACTGCCACCGGGAACTGGGAGCCCCTCAAAGCTCACATCAACAATTGAAACGAATGAAGGAAGCCGACCTTATTCTTTTCTCGAATAAAAAGCCTAAATAAAATTGAAAGTAATCTCGGGGCAAATATTTGCACTCTTCTATCCCAGCCCAATCCCACCCGCTTTAACCCTGCTCAATTTCATGTTTTGAAACTTTAACGAGTTTCCAGCGTGTGAAAGTCCATTGAATTCGCACAAAAAAGTGAACCCAAACAGTTTGAGCTTTGAAAAACGCGTTTCCCTGCCAAGATAAACAATTTCAACAACAGCCGTGAGTGATTCAAACCGAATTCCTGACAAATTGAATCATCACTGCGCGAAGGTGGAGGTAAAAGTAAAAGCGTAGGCGGAAGCCAATCCCAATCACCCGCGGAAGTGCTAACGCCCAAAACAAGCAAGCTTAGCAGCATCGCCGCCACCAACGCCGTCGGCGATGACCAGATCGCGACCACGATGATCACAACAGTCTGCGTCAACGGTTGAGCGGTTACGTTCCCGTGGGATCGGGAAAGCATTCGTCGCCCCTAGGGACAACAATGACAATAACGGTGCACCAAAATAGGGACATATTGTTGCCTATGGCTATTGTTGTTCTCAACACATTTGTTTCAAAGTGTGAAATCACACAGATGGGAGTGAAAATTATTTTAGAAATTTATGTGAGGGATGTTCGAAACATGGAAATGCATGATTTATGTGAAAAAATTACAAATACATCATCCAAAGGCAAATCAATGGCCAATTTACTTAAAAAGTTTATAAAATTTCTGCTCCTTCGAAATTTCTTTCCATTTCCGAGCTTCTTTGCGATACCGAATCCGATGGCCAATGATTATTGCCAAAGCTAAGACAAAGAAAAATGAAGACCTGCAATTCTATCTGATTACAAAAGTTATAAGATTGACCAAAAATGACTTGCATCGCAACAAAAGTTAAGTTTACTCTTACAGTACTAGTAATCGTAACCATTTTAAAATCACTTTATAGGATCTTCTGAAACAAGATACCCTTGACTTGTAGGAAAAATTTATGCAAATTCAAAAGAGGCACACAACACTTGTAATTTTACAGTAATTTGTTACGGTATTCGGCGCCAAAATGCGTCGACATCACGCAACCGCGGCAGCATTTCCAATTTTTAAAAAGTTGAAGCTTCCAGAACTTGGAACCCGAAACTGCGGCGCCGAATACTTTGTAAAATGGCAGCTCGACGACAAAGTGTTGACGAAAATGAGGTTGTTTCGGATCGATGTCATGAACCAAGACAGTGAGAAGGTCAAGAAGACTGTTGAAGTTTTGCTTTCGGATCCTGATAATGTTAGTTTCTATGGCTTACTGTTGATTATGTTGAGCAATTTGGGTTTACAGGAGCTCATGGCAGCTGACATTTCACGTCTCATTATGAGTCGTAATCCAGAATGCATAAAAGAAGCCTTCATGTTGTCCGTTCTATGCGGCAGTCGACCCCTTGTCGAATTCCTTGTACAGTTATTCGTCGAATTTCCAGAAGAAGAGTGCGCTGGATTGGCCAATTCGGAAATTTTTCCACCCTACATGACACCCCTGATGCTGGCATGCATCTGTAACAACTATGCCATTGTGGAGTGTTTACTTCTACGTAATCATCGAATGGTTTTACCCCATCGCAATGATTGTAAGTTGCTTTATTTGGTTTATCTTTATTAAACTTTTCATAATTGAAGGTCTATGTAAAGAATGCGGCCGAGTATCAAACTGTATCATCGGCAGCAACCAACGTCTTGACACTTACCGGGCTTTATCATCTGAAGCCTTCATTTGGTTAGCTACCAATGATCCAGTTTTGGCGGCGATTGATTTGGTGTCAGAATTGGGGGAATGCCAATCCGAGGACGCTGAACACAAGGAAGTGTATGCAACATTTCAAACTAAAGTCGAAGCTTTTACGGGTGAAATGATTCAACAATGTCGATCGATTGAAGAAGTTGAGCTACTTTTGGAACAACGGGAAGGTGCTCCAGTTTCTGAAGCTGATAATCCATTACCGAGATTAAGATTGGCACTTGATGGCCAGGTGAAACCGGTAAGTTTCTGTTTACGAATGCGTTTTGGCCATTTGCACAATTGCGTATATTACATTTTGCAATTCGCACACAATAACACATGTCATTATCGCGTTCACAGCAACGGTTTGTGCAAATATAGCCTCAACGTTCACAGTCAAAAATATACTAAATCCATGATTTCCAGATGCTCTCCCATATGAATGTTCAAATAGCCCTGACAGCCCGTTGGCGTGGTGCCTGGATCGAAGGCCGAAGTAGTGTGTCACGAACATTCGGTCGCATTCTTCGTCACACCCTGTTTTACCCCTTTTTGGCATTACTGCATGCCTTTTCCGCCGGTTTATTGGTTAATTCCTTCCACATTCCCTACGCTCGATACCTATCTTACGCAACATCATATGCCACTTTCGTCGCCTGTTTGGCATTCATTCGCTTTGGCGATAAACACTCTCACGGATCCATACTACACATCATTGTCGAAAGCTATGTAATAAGTTACGTATCTGGACTGATCGTGAAAGCTTTTCTTGACTTTGCTCAACGTGGCGCATCCGTATACTTTGAACTATGGTGGCGATGGTTCGACTTTGTATTACTCTACGTCTTTGTCGTTGCCTATATTTGTCGAAGTGCCGCAGTATTCAGTCCGATGCCGGAGAATTTGACAAGAAAACATTGGGTACCGTATGATCCGGCATTACTTTATGAAATATTCTTTGGAATGGCTTGCTTATTGTCGTTTTGGAGAGTGTTTTACTTTATGCAACTGCATCGGACACTTGGTTCCACTGTGGTATGTTTTTGATTGAAAAAGTTCTCACATTTGAGGGGCATTTTAAAAACACCACTCAAATGTGAGGGTTACGCCCCTTACACCCTCAAATGTGATCAAAACAAAAATAAGCCGAAAATGACAATTTCAGATCTCCATCGGTCGCTGCGTAGGCCAAGTCTTCAACTACTTCGTCATCCTGCTCGTCGTCGTATTCGCCTTCACCCTCGGCATGACAACCATTCTGGGACCGTATACTGGTGCCCGTGAAATTGAAGATGTCTCCTTCCGAAACAAAAAGATGGAAGACACTTTCAACACGGTGTTTCGTGGCATGAAGTCCTTATTGTGGGGATTCTTTGGTCAGTTGAGTAGCACCGCCTATGACGTAAGTCCTTAAGTTACTTTTAATTCAACCCTTTTAATGCCATTAAAGGTCGTCGTCGGCCACAGTGGACGCTATGCCAAAAGCAACGATCACTACGTGACCAAATATGCCGCGGAAGGTCTCATCGTCGTGTACTACATGGTCACAGTCATCACACTCCTCAATCTGATGATCAGTCTTCTCGTGAAGAAGGGTGATGAAGTCCTCGAAAATGAGGACGTCGAATGGAAGTACACCAGGGCTCACATCTACATGGAGTATTTCAAGGATACATCGGCCGTGCCGCCACCGTTCAATTTGGTATTGATCGTGTTTTTATGGGCGAGGATGGCATTTTCGAAGAAGAATATGTTTGTGTGGCCGGTAGGGGGTTACTGTAGGTCTTGTTGGGTTGATTAATAATTCAGATTGTAGGATTTGATTGTCTCGCACAAAATCATGGAAGACAACAAACAATTCGAACACGATCACAGTTATCGATTGCTTTTGGTGAAACTGTTCAATCGATGGAGGGCCAACAAGTTCAACCATTACCAGACTATTCAGAATTTGACTACCAACTATGTAAGTCAATTTTTATTGCTTTTTGTGAACTTATTTGATACCATTTTTCGTTTTTTTTGCACTTTTTACATTTTGTTGCAATTCTTCATTCGCACACTTTTTCCTACGAACGCATTCATTACGTTTGCACACACCATTTGTAATCATTGGTCCATTCGCGTGTTTGTGCGAATGCATTTTTCCTTCAAAAAATTTGTGCAAATGTGTTATTTTCGTTCGCAAATTTTAAAATGAATCTTTGTTTTTCAGAAAGAAAAATCCAACGCCCGATCCTATTTCGCCTTCCTGAACACTCCTAAAAGTGCATTTGCAACTCAACCACCTCATTTGACTTAATAATTTGTAACTTTTATAATACAATTTTACCACCTTTGTAAATGGACACAAAAAGGCAATGAATACCACACATAATGAATCGGCACTTATGGAGTCTTGGAATAAAAGCGAATCAAAAAACACATCACGGAACAAACAAACTCATTACTAATGAATAAAACGTACCCGAAAATAACAAAGTAATAAGGGAGGGTCACAGACTCAGAATCACATCATCCGTCGGTTCGGTCGATCACGACAGTCATTGGGTAATAGTCGCAGGAGGAGAGGAGGAACAGTTTTGGAAGAGAGGAGAAAAACAAGGCAGAATGCATCCGTTTCTGAGGAAGAGTTGAAAGCCGTTCGCGAATGAACGATTTGCAACTTTTGGCTGGACAAAATTAAAAATAACAAAGTGGCAGGCTGCTGGGGACGGGGTTTGGAGCTCATAAAATTGTACAACAACCGCCTTGTTGTTTGGCTCTCGAGTTTTGGACGTAATTAATTTCGCGCACAATCTCGGCAAAGACCGTGTTGACATTATGGGCACTCTTGGCGGAACACTCGGCGAAGGGGCTGCCCCAGAATTCCGCGAGTTGAGAGCCTTCTTCGGTGCGGACTTGTCGTTGCGAGACAAGATCGCTCTTGTTGCCGACTAACAGAATGGGGACTTGGTCGGTGCCCTGGAAGGTTGGCATAGATAAGATTTTTGAGAATTTTACAGTCAAAACTGTGACGTTTTAGATTATGGTTAACTTTTTTCATATAAAAATCGACTTTGGTTCAGTTTGATGCCTTTTCCGATTTTTTCGAATCATTTTTTGCAAAAAAAGCCAATTTAGGCGTTATCACCTTACCTTGACCCTGATAATTTGCTCCCGCATGGTTCGAATGTCATGAAAAGTCTGCTGATTGGTGATGGAATACACGACGACGAAGCCTTGTCCATTTTTGATGTATAGATCCCGCATTGATGCAAACTGCTCTGTACCGGCGGTGTCGAGAATTTCGAGCATGCATGGTTGGCCATCGACCTTAAAATCTACCATTTAGAACCACAATGCTATCACAAATCACTCAAAATTGCCCAAAACGGCACTTACAGCAATTTCTTTCCGGTAAAAGTCCTCTATCGTGGGATCATACTTTTCCATAAACTTATTCGACACAAATTGGACCGTCAGGGCGGACTTGCCAACACCGCCACTACCCAGCACGACGACTTTGAACTCGCGCATGATTGCGGGGGTTGCCGTCGCCTGAGGAGAGGCTGGTCGTTGTACAAAAGTAGTATCAACAACTCAACGGGGAAAAGAGAGGGGATTTTCGAACAAAGTGTGCCACTGGGATGGATGGGCTAGGCGCGGGGGCAGGGAAGGCGGATTGACCCTGAAAAAAATGGACATGGAAGTTAATCTCTACGTTTGGTGGGGTGGGGGATTCGATTCGATGGATCAAACATAACAATTTCGCGAAAGAAGTACGGAGCGGACAGCTGCAAATATATGAACGAAGGAATCGTTCAAAGTGTGCTATGTTTTCACATCTTACAAAACACGACTTGCCGGAAACATATATCTATGTGGATAGACAGCTAAACAGCCAATGCATTGCGATGTGAACAACACGGAGCTCCAAAGGTTCGGGGTATGTAGTGCCAGTTTAGCAGCCCCAACGGCGAAGTATGCATAACTATTTCCATCTATCGGTTCGGGAGCGGCGTCCCGCATTGGCAAAAGCCACAAAACGCGGTCAAATAACAAAGAACAACGAAAAATAGTCTTGCGTTTGCAAGACGGCTGGCCGACGGCCGGTCGACCCGAGAGCCGGCTGGCAGCAGTACATATACTTCTTCCCGGAAGTGGGAAGCCCTCTGGGTTATTGGCGCGAAAAACGGACACAATTTAAGCGGCACATAATGCTATTACTCTCCTTTTTCGGAAGGAGGGCTTCGACAAGGAAAGTGGTGGTCGAAAAAGGCCTAAACAGACCGGCGGGCCGTCGCCATTGTCTTGGTCACATCACCAGGAGGGCGCCTCAGGCGATAAAATGCAACCTTTTAATGGAGTGAGTCGAGGCGATGGACTTTTGGATGGAAGGGGTTTCGCGCGAGGCTGTGAAGGACGAGACGCGAGAGAGAATAGACAAAGTTTCAAATCAACTTGATGATGGCGATGCTGCGATGCAGTATGGGTGGGTAGAAGGTAGATAGTAGAATTTGGAAACTTTCAGCGAGCCCCGAAGTTAGTCGAGAGAGATGGAAGGCCGGCGGCTGAACAAAAAAAACCGAACTAACCCGCGGGGTCGAATCGCCCCAATCGATCGGGGGGAGATGGGGGATGGTTGGAAAACCCGAGAGGCAGCGGACCACCGGACCGAGCCAGGCATAGCAGAGCAGAGCGCCCCCAGCCCCCAGAGCAGCGCAGTACTATAGGTTCCGTCAGAGCTCCTCTGGCTGGTTGGGAGCAAGGGGATGGGGTGTGGGGGTGAAGAAGAAGAGCGGCCGGCGGCGGTGCCGCGCCGAAACAACGCCAACAACCACCGCAAAAACGAAAACGAAACTCTCGCGGGGGGCTCGGAAGGGCCCCATGTTGCGGTTCATTGTCCCGGTTATAGGGCTCCGTGATGGCGCGGCTTCTCGCTTTCCCTAACGTTGAAACGATGGCACTCTGAAGTAAGGTTCGTCCATCTTCAGAGAAGCAAAACCACTAGGCAGTGGACGGCCATCCATTCATTGCCCCAGGACAACCCTCAAAGTGCCGGAGGGCATTCTCTTTGCCAGAAAAAAACCTGCTTGAAAGGCGATCCGATGGGGATGGGATAGGGCTTTTGGCAAGGGAATGAAAAGTGTTCCCCGCTTCGGAAAAGTGAACCACGTACATGTGCCCTGAGGCGGTCGGGGGATATACTTCCGGGCCGAGGACCAAATGGAAGGAGATACGGAGGGCAATGATAATTTATGCCAAAATTTAATGGGGTTTTGTTGAATATGAAGTAGGATGAGCGGTTGGCTTTTGGTGTTTTGTTGAAAAAGCAGAAATTTTAAGGGGATTTGGCACTGGAAGTCAGTTTTTTTGGGGTTTTGGAACGATTTTCGGGCTAAAATTGAACTAAATCCATGTTTTTGACATAAAAAACTTGTACGGGCAAACAATGGTCAATAACGAATAAGATTTTAGTGAAAAACTGTCCAACAACATGTAAATTTAGCCCCTGGTCACCCCCAAAACCATCAACAACATCATGAGTCACCCATTGGTACGACCAGCCTCGCTAGCCAGGCACCACCAACATTCAAACAAGCAAAATATACCAAAATACGAATAATAACAAGCATTGAACACTAGAACAGAACGCATTAGACACGAGACAATTCCCCCCGTTCCGAAGGCCTTTCTGATGGGAAACATTGGCGATCGCGATGGCTGCATCGATGCTCAGTTCAGTTCAGTTCAGCCTTGCACGTTTCCTCGGACCCAAGGCCCCTCTAAACAATCGCCATTGCATTCCATCGAATCGATCGAAAACAAAGAAGGATCGAACGACAATCGTTTGGTCACTCACAGTCGCGCGGCCGGCGGCTGGTCTTTGCAAAAGCCATCATTATTGGCAAAAAAACAACGGGAGTCGTTTTCGAGATGGTTGAACTGACTGGTCGTCGTCGCCATCGGCTGGCTAACACCTCGAGCTCGAGGCAGCTGCAGATGGACGACAGACAGCTTTTGCGCAGAGCCAGAGTCTTGATGCTGGGGGAAAATGAAAGGAAACCCTGTGGGGGAAGAGAAAAGAAAAATTTGATTTTGATTCCATCCATCCATCGCTTTCAACAATTTTTTGAAACGAAACGAAAAGACAAAGCGGTTGTTGGAGCTTCGGGGCTTCGGACAGGGGAAAAAACTTTCATCGTCCATCGGAACGCCTTGGGGCAATCGCGATCGAAGAAGGGGTGGAAAGAGTAAGGAGGCCCCTGAATAGGCCTTGGTTATATCGTTTTTTGTTCCTTGTCGTCGTCTTCGTTCGTTCAGTCGGTCGATTCGATTCGGCTGGAAGGGGGTAGGGTAAGCCAGATAGATCGGTCGATGTTGTTGCGACAGCTTGCGCGAAAAAGCTGAATGCAACGCAACCGGCTTCGATTCTTCGATGGCTAATGTAAAAAAAGAGGGGAAACAAAAAAGTAATGATGTTCTTTTTGGGGATGGTCAGATGATTAGAGCTCTAAAGAGGGTGAATGAATCGGCTTCGTGTGCGGATTCTGATTCAATCATGGCTATATAAGTTACTTTATTGTTGGGGACAAGGTGCAGCGGGGGCCGCCTTCGGCGGCCCTTATCACCGGCATCACGTGGCGTTTTGCCGCAGGGAACACGTCGGCACGATCGGTCTTGACGGAACACGTCGGTATGGAGTCGTGCGCACGCGCACACCCGCATTGCGTCGTGAGACACGCAGGTATCGGCCGCCATAATCCACACGCCGGCACGGTGCTGGCCAACGCATGCGCCGATAGTATCTGGAGCTAGAGCAGTTTTGTGTAAGTGCAGTCGAGAGCATAAAACAGTGCAAATCTAGGTGAACAGTATTTGTAAAGATGTCCAAACAATAGAGATAGTAATGTTAAAAGTTTATTGGCATTTACACAAACAAAGAAAAAGAGGCATCAATGGTAAGGGTAACAAAAGCGAACATATAGTATAAAAAATGAAGTGAAGAGATTGAATGTGAAGGGTACGGGATTCTGTTGAATGATAAATGATTAAGTCCTAAAAAAACGCCATTAAATTTTATTACAAACATGAAAACTTACAGTTATTGTTACAAATGTGATCAATTACGTTTATGGTTAATAAAATAACAAATTAAACAAAGTTAAATTGGATACTCCATGTCTTCGTCATCGGCTTGTTCGACTGCTGGGTTAAGGGGGACAAAGTTAGGATTTAATTCCGCAATGTAATCATTATATAAATTTTGCGGAATGTGATCGAGTAATAATTCATTGTAAACAATGTTGTCTGTGACATTTCCTTCATCAGGTAATTGCAAGGAAATGCAATCCCAAGCGCGTGTACGTGAGATTGCAACATACAAATGCCCGTGGCTAAAAATGCCGCTCGACAAATCAATACCAATTTTTTCGAATGTTTGCCCTTGCGATTTGTTGATCGTCATTGCAAACGCCGTGCGTAACGGAAATTGATGCCGGTATAAAGTAAAAGCGGTAGAATCATCTTGTAAAGTGATTCGGGGGATCATGACTTTGTTGGCATTCCGACGTTCTTCTTCACTGTCATATTCATTTTCAGCATGAGATTCAGTGTCGAGTTTTTCCGCAATAATTAGGTTTGGACATAGCTCGAGAATGCGTAGTCGGGTTCCGTTACATAAGCCCTCGCGAATATTTAAGTTGCGCATGAGCATAACAATCGCACCTTTACGGTATCGTTGAGTGTATGCAGGAAAGCCAGATGAACGAAAAGTTTCAAAGTACTCGGGGGTGTATGCTTCTGTGCAGTTACTATCTTCAACACGATCAAATGCAGTGTATGTTCGTTCAGTGGTAGGGTCGAGTAAATCCATAATCTTCTCATTGTACTCATCAACTTGTTTGTTTAAAGTGCAAAGAATAGCGCGAGTAGACATGAGAGGGGTATCAACGACTTCTTGAAAAACGGTTTGAACCAAATCGGTTTGTGCAATGCAAATGGGTGGCAATTCAACTTTATCAGCAGCATCATTAACCATACCATTGCCAATCTTGCGGATATCATCAGGAAAAGAATCGGCATCAGCATGCGCACGTTGGTTTCTGACCAATTTGTATGTATTTGGGGCAAACATCTGGTGCCAAAGAGGACTCGTTTTGATGCTGTTTCGAATAATGTCATATTTCGAACCGTGTTTGACCACGGGTGGAAGTTGACAAAAGTCGCCGCCCAAAATCATGATCTTGCCACCGAAAGGGACGTTGTTTCCAGTGATTTCTCGTAGTTTGGCATCAACAACTTCGAGAGCATGTCGAGGAGCCATTGGAGCTTCATCCCAAATGATAACATCGACAGCAAGCAGATCTGTGCCAAGAGTGTCACTTGGTTTCACGCCGGAATTGCTATCTTCATAAAATGGAAAATCCAACTTAAACACGTTATGGCAAGTCCGACCAGTTGGGTACAACGATGCGGCAATGCCACTCCACGCCATGATGATGACTTTTTTAAATTCCGCCAACGCAGTCGAGTACAGACAGTTAAACAGAAAAGTTTTGCCTGAACCACCAGGTCCATTCACAAAGAAACAGTTTCCAGTTGGAGAAGGCTCGTGAAGACTGGTGATGATGGCATCAAACGCAAGACGTTGTTCGGTGTTAAGTTGGTCTTGCATGCGGTTGGCACGAACACGATGGGCGTCGACACTAACTGCATCATCGTCAAGACTTCCAATGGCCTCAATAACCCATTTAAAGATTGGGTAATCATTCAAGTCTCGGTCGTTATGTTTAACGGAACGTAGGAAGTGTCGAAGACCATGTTGTTCAGCCATCTCCATGTCACCATGGTATTTGCGAAGAAGATCGGAGCATAATGCCTTACGGTATTGACACCAAATCCAAAATGGATGCTCGACATCACAATGAGCGACCATTCGAGCAAACAAACGGCGCAGTTGGTAGGGCATGTTATGGAGAATGCCTTCTTCCAATGCATCAATGTACAATTGGTCGGAAACAGCTAAACCTCGAGCCACGCAGGCATCACGGAATGTTGGATACAAAATTGTGGGGTTATTGGGGTCGGTACGGAGATGTTCAAAACTTTTCGGACCCTTCACCACCAGTAACAATTGGCGTAGGTAAAACAGTTCTGTTCGTTTAGGATCCACAACATAAAGTCTTGGACATTTGGGTTTGGGGGTAGACTTGCGAACATGCCATTCACTGTGTTTCGCATCCCAAGTATACCAATGGCACAAATTTGGATAAGTAACTTCAGAACATTTGCCATCTGGATTCTCGGTGTTGAGTTTGAAGCAAGCGAGAAGTTTCGAAGACTTTAACGAAGCTGCAACCGCAGTTTGATAGTCAACATCTTCACGCATTGCAATCACTTGTTGTTCCGGTAGATGAACTTGCATTCGCTCGATTACGTCACTGTTGAAGTGCATTGTGTATTCGCTGATACGGTAAAACGCCTCGTGAGCGGACATGTACCGTGCTTGTAAAAAAGATGAAACTTCATCGTAATCTGCGAATCCGTTTCGAACTTCAACTTGAACAGTATCAGGGCCTTTAAAAAAGTACTTGTACAAATAAGTCACAATGCCCAAAGAAGAAACAACCTCAACGTTGAGGTGGCATTGAAACAGTTTTAAAAGAAACATGTTGTATGGAACGACTGATCGGTTATCCACTGTAAGCTCTTGCCCTCTCACTGTAGTTGTTGCTGTAATGCCAGAATCTTCTCGGCGATATTGAGGATAACTGTCGTTATCAACAATTGTTTGATTCACAAAACTCTTTGGGTAATTACGTTTGCAACGTCCGTTTTCCATGCACATTGCGTCAGGATTGTACACTGGTCCACATGGTTTGTGAATGTGATGTTTGACAACCAAATCATAACCTTCAGGGTCAATTCGCGGATCTGGAAGTTCAGCGCTAATAAATCTGTTGATTTTTTCAACGTTTTTCCAATCATTCTCTTCAAACGTGAACAAACAATGAATGTGAGGAAGTCCACGTTTTTGAAATTCAACGACGTACAGATAATGTTTAAGAACGCCAAATGCCCCGCTTTTCATAATATCAAAGAAGATTTTAGTATGCGCATGGAAAACGCGATCAACTAAATCGGGCCGTTCGAAAGGTTGTTGCCCTTCTTTTAGATTTTCGAGGACATCAGGATGGTTAGGATTAGCCGTCATAGTGATGAACAAATGAGGACTACCATTCTGCTGAACGCTTGCCATTGCGTCATGAAAACGCTCACTTTGGCAGCGTGGACCCTGAGAAAAAGTTGATGGTAAAACCACAACACGTCCTGGATCAACATCATACTCCTCGCTGAAGTTGTTAATGTAATCCTGTAATCCGGTATAAGTATCAACGCGAATCGTCTTTTGGTGCTTACGAATCCAGTCCGTGCGCTGGTGTTCAACAGCCGAATATGCGTGAATAAGATACTTGCTTAGCAACTTTCCACCATATAATAATGGATTAAAGGGGTACTCTGGGGATTCGGAGCGATCAGAAAGTTTGTACATGTAGTATCTTAATGGTGTCATACTGTTATCTTCCGAAGTTAAAGAAGGCGCCCCAGGAGGTGGAGGCAATTTCGGTTTTCTCGTGAACCAAAAGTCACCTTTTCCTGTTGGATTAAAAAGAACAAATGTCAGTGGTTCAACATGTTGTGACAGCCGGTTGATCTTTTCAGTCACAGGACGTTGGCCATTAGTTGGTCTTAGTTGAACAGAAATATCGTGCAATGGAATGGTACCATTGTCATCAGTCACGTAAATACCAGCCACTTCGTTACTGTGTGGCAACGCATTAGGATTACTGGCATTATTAGTAACCTTTTTGAACAAAATTTGAATTGTTCGTGGCGAAATTCCAGCTTGTGCTGCTTGTCGTTCTTCTTCTTTTTGCTGTTCATCAAGAGTTTGATAGAGTTTTGCGTACTCGTTACAATCTTTCAACAAATTATGCAAAAATGTATGAATATGATGCCCTGTAGTTTGATATTGTGAGCGCATACGGTACTCAACAGCATCTGCTGTTTCAATGATCCACAATTGACCATGGAGTGGTGTACTGTTAGGCATGGGGTCAATGTATTGTTCCATGCTATAACTCACTTCCCCTTGGGTATTATAGTGGAAAATTCCTGGTAAGCGAGTACTGGAACTACGGTCAATCATAGTGGCAAAGCTCAAGCTGGAATTCAATTTGAGAATGTCTTTGTGAAACTGATTTGAATCTTCATGTTCCCGTTTAAAAAGTTTCTTCAATTCCTCGGGAAATTCATTTTCGAGATCAACTTTAACTTTTGTGTGATTGCAACAATCATTAAAGGTAGTTAGCCTTCCAACACGTTCACATTCAAAGTGTAAAGCCTGACAGTTTGAACATTTAGCAGTCATTTTGCCGAGTCTTAACCCTTGAACATTTGCTGATTGCTCCGCACAAAACAAATTTTCAGTACGAGCCTCTTGAGTGGCATCCCGATGATGATTACGATCGGACATTTGTCGGACAATACGGTCCATAACAGATTCCTCGGCGCGTGCTCGAGCACGACCCACTTGATCAACGCTTTGCATTCGTGCAAGATCGAAATTACTTTGTGTTTCATTGCGATGGATATTACGCCAATTGTGTTCATCTAATCGTTGAGCACGCTGAGCTTCAGTCTCTGCCTGCCGGCGTTCTCGTTGTCTTTGACGTTGTTGAGCAAGATGCTCCTGTCTTTGTTCTTCAGTAAGCCGATAAGCGTCATACTGATTACGTGTTCTACGATTTCTGCCGAGTTTCTTCTTACGGAGCCACTCAGTATATGTTAACAGTGTTTCAGGTTGCTGATCAACGGCCTGAGGCTCTTCGTCAACTTCCATAGGTTCAACATTATCAATGTTTTCATTAAACTCATTTGCATTCGTAACACCGGTAATTATATCACCTGTATCGTTATCGTTGTTTATTACAACATTTACGGTATTAGTACCGGGCTCGGACCGTGAAGGGATGCCACCCCCAACACTGGGTTCCTGATTCAAATCAACAGCACTTCTGACAGGACCACCAGAAGTGCTGGGCAACATTACAGAAGATGGGGCGCCAATCCCATCCCCAAAAGAATTATTCATACAACAAAAGATCAAACAAAAGTTAAAAGCCTATGATGAATGTTAATATTGAATCGATGATGGCCGTTACTGTCGTACGTTCGTTCTTGATTGATAGAGGGGATGGAAGGGTAGAACGGTGATGGAGATATAGTTGACAGCGGTCGAAGTTGACTCGGATATGGTTTGAGTCTGAAAAGATTTGAGTATAGTTCAATAAGTGCTAATGAACATATATATAAACTATGAAAGCATGTACGCGTGACATTGAAAACACATGAGATCAAGTTAACCACCAATGTCTAATAAATGCAACCAAATCGTAGGGAGCGATGCGGTTTAAAAGTCATTTGTTAAATTCGAATGAAAACAGTGTGCATTTGGGTGATAAGAAGGGTAGAAAACAACATTAGTAACGGGAATGATTATAGTTACATGTAGATAAGTGTGTTGACCTGTGTTCCGGCAGAGAATTTGGACCGTTAACAAATTGTAGTGAAATGAGAATGCATTCTGATAAAAACACGGGACACGTGGGTCTGGCATATGTTAGATATTGTGAACAATTCACGGTTCACAGGAGACAAAGAATGAGAAAAAATTATGGTTTTAGAAACGTAACGCCGCTCGGCTAGATCATAGAAAGGAAGATAAAGAAGCAAAATACAAACAAAGAATATCTGTGGTAGATGGGAACGAAAGAGAAAAGATTTGAGATCAGAGAGTCTGTTTCACCAAATAACGGCTAGACAGTAATAGTTTGATGGTCTATATTTCAAGGCCACAAATCTTCGACAGCAAAACGTCTTTTTTGCACCTGTATTCAAGGAATGTTATGAAAAGTCATGAATAGTGAATAGAATTTGTGAAAAAAGGAAATGTACTTTCGTAAATGAGTGATAAGAGGGTTAAATGCAACAATAGTAGCGCAAAACAACCATAAACACGACATCGTTTCATTGAAGAATGAGCAAGAACATCTGTATCTCCCCCTTCTCCTCAAATCTGCTCTTAGCCTCAGGGTGTGTTAACCTTCCGTCCGCAGTTTGCTTCGTGGAAGAACTAATTTTAAGTGAAAATCAACTGCATCAATGTTATCACAATTCAATAAACGCAAAAAGCAAACACAAACAGAGGGGATCATATCTGTGATAGATGAGAACAAAGATAAAAGATTTGAGATCAGAGGGTCTGTTTCACCAAAGAACGGCTTAGACAGTAAGAATTTGATGGTCTAGTTTGAACCGCAAATCCTCGACAACAAAACGTCTTTTTTGCACCTACATTCCAAAAATGATAACTGCGCGAGGAGAAGGAAAATTATGTTGAATTGACATGATATTAAAGTCACGAAAGGGAAAAACATAACAGGCGACCGCCCAATCAAGGTCCGTCGCCACACAAAGAGTGATTTGAACAAAATATATATAAATGACTATGTTTTACTCGATAGAAGTTGAATTAGACATGTTACCCGATAGATTAGAAAATTCGAAAGCTGCTATCGATTTAAGAGTGTTTAGAATTTAGTTACAGGGCAAATGTGGTTAACAAAACAGTTTAATCAACAATCGAGGATGATTGAGAGTTGTTACCTCCACAATATGTTTTGGAGCAAGTCCGGGAGGCGAATCCGGTGCAAAAGACCCGAATTTTAGAGTCTGTAGATCCAGAAAGATTCTCCGATACGGAGGATCCGAATTTCTTAAAATCCTCCGGATTCGGAGGATCCGCTATAAATCCGAAGGTAACATCTCTGGATTGAAGTAAATGTAAAGTAATTCCACGCAAAAGTCAAACATAGCAATGTTATCATAACACCATGAAGAAGACGATGTTGGTTTAGTGAAGAAAGATTTGTTTCCCCATAGAATGGGACATAGATAAGCAAAAAGTGAAACACAGATACGGAAGAGCATATCTGTGCTAGATGGTGAAAAGGATAAAAGATTTGAGATCAGAGGGTCTCTCATCAAAGAACGGGTATGAAAGTATCGATAAATTGGTCTTGATTACTTGCTGAATAGAACATGACTTTAACAAACACAGAAGTACGAAAGAAAACAGAAACTCGGTAAAAACCAAATAGGTATGAATCAAAAAGCTCAGTAAAAGGGTCACTCACTACGTCTGTGGCATATGTTGGACTTTAAAAAGTGCATCTCATCAAAGAACGTAGACCGACAAATTAAGGTCTGTCGCCACACAGAGTGTGATTTGAACAAAATATATAAAACTAACTAATGGAGTTTTATATTTTACTCGATAGAACGTGAATTACAAATGTTTCCCGAAAGTGTTACGACACAAAGTAAATTTGAAAACTGCCATCGATTTAGGAGCGTTTAGAATTAGGATACAGGGCAGATGTAGTTCACAAAACAGTTTGGTCAACAATGGAGGGTGATGGAAGCAAAGTTGTCACCTCCGGAGGAATCTGAACCAAATCCTGGGCAAACTCAGTGCAAAAAGACCCCGATTCTGAGAATTCGGACGCGGAGGATCCAAAAATGTAGATCCAGAGGGATTTTCGAGTACGGAGGATGCAAATTTCTCAAAATTCTCCAAATTCGGAGGATTCGCTATGAATCCAGAGGTAACAACTCTGGATTAAAGTGAATGTAAAGTGAAACGTAGATAGGGGGCATATCAATGAGTAATGCAGTAGAGGAGGGTTTCGTGGAAGAAAAAGAACGAAAAAATAACAATTGCAACAATAGTGATGCAAATAGCCTCGATTACCATCTTAACAATGGATGTGATAAGAGAAAAAACAAAAAAACCGTGAAAAGCAGGCAGGTATGAAGGAGAAAACATAGGAAAAAGTAAAACCCACTGAAGATTGACCGGAATGGAACGGCAGAAGAAAACCGCTGGCGGTATGACTTGTAGGGCTGTGCTATTCAGGCTTGTATATATCTGAAAGCGGTGGCAATTAATCGCTGATACAATTGACTAACAATAGATACAGAAGGTTATGGATGACCTTGAAAGTTCACATCAAAAGACAGTATAACTCAAAAATTTATTATTATTAAGATTCACAAACCAAAGAAAAGTTAAAAGCAATGAAAAACAACAAACAAAAGAGACAAAATTCTCAAACAATCAAAAAGTTCAACAAAGTACAACTAAAACAGGCAAAAAAACAACAAAAATCACCAAAATTACGCTCATAGCGTGCTTATTTGTCGTCGGCAGTGATGAATGGGATCGCCGCTAGATCGTCGCTGTCGTACCGGACTGCAAGAGGATCGTCATCGCCATCGGGGAAGAGCTGAGTCACGGGAGAAAGAGGCTTCAGAGTGAAGACTTGGACATTGTTGACGAACTCTGAATATGTAAATATGAAGCGAAATTTGAATAGTAGAATGAAAAACATACCAAATTGGCACTTGAACGTGTTCAGGCGAATGGTGGCACCGTTTTGAAGATCGAACGGAATTGAATTCGAGGCAGCAACCATTCTCGCGCGATAAATGCCATCGCTGACGTCGCAGATCGTCTCGCCACCAAAAACGGCTTTGTCCGAGAAGACCTCAAGGCGGATGTTTTCTGAAAATTGATGAAGTTGTATCACATAATTATATAAACATTATCAAACACTTACTGTGAACCATGCTTGACGGCTTTGATACGGTGCACTTCCGCTTGGCGTCCATGATGGTCATTTCAGCTGGCTCGACATCAACACTGGCCTGTTCAACAATCTCCGCGGCCCCATCTTTGCGAATTCCAATCGGCCAATCACAATCCACTTGAAGGGAGTAGCGGGTTTTGTCCTTCTTTTGATAAGTGCCACGGAAGGTTGCTTTGATGGGGAACTGAAAGTGAAACTGATTAGATAAAGGCAGTGTTATGAATAGCTTACTGTAGCATTGGCACAGGCGGCGATGAAGGCGGTCGCAAGTTCGGCCCAAATGACGACTTCGAGGGACCGATTTTCCGAGTCGAACGCGACAAAGTTGGTCACCGCCACGGGCACACAGCTCGCCTTGACTTCACGGATTGTCGGGACTTCGTAGAGGGCAAAGGTCTTTGGCCTGAAGCAAAAATATATATAACAGATGATGCAAAATGGTCATTGTAAACTTACTGAAAGTTCAAAGTGGGATCCTTGAACTCGTCGTAACTCGACAATGATACGGTAGCCGGTTTATTGAGCCTCTGACGCTTCGGAGATGGAACAACGGCGGGTTTCTTGTCTTTGGGCGTGTTGTCGGCGTCATCATTGCCAATGGCGTTTTGGTGGGAGCGTTTGGGTGCCATGTTACTGAAAAAAGTGCAATTAAGAGTAGTAGAAAGAAAAGGATCCTCGAAACAAAGCACGATACAGTTAAATTTGCAAAACAATATGATTGAGAAGTAATTGATAGTGAAATTACTATCGTGTTTCATGCGCATTGCTTGAAAAACGCGAACGCGGAAGCTGGCAAGCAAAAGTTTGCGCGGCAAAGCAGGTGCCAGACTGCGATAAGCCAGCTAGGGGCCAAGCATCGCGCAGGCTTGATTACGAAATGCCATCGATACTGGCGCGCGGATGCGAGTGCTGGCTAGCTAACCGCCAGCTTAACTCGACCGTTTGTGCGCGAATGCAAGTGCCGGATAGCTAAACGCCAGCTTAACTCGACTGTTTGCGCGCGCAAATGCAAGTGCCGGATTGTAAAACACAGTCGATACTGGCAGTTTTGCGCGGGATTGAAAGTTCAGGCTACCTAAAAGCCGGCTTGATTCGTATTGCCACAGTATGAAATGCCGCAAGCAAAATGAACACTTGAAAAAGAACGTTTATTAATTAAAGGTTACAAAACGTTAAATGGCAAAAATGAAAAGTGCCAAACAAATGACACAGTAACAAAAACCAAAAACAAACATGTCAAAATGAAAAAATCAGAAAAAGTTTAACATCAAGATTCAACCAAGACGATCAGAGGGGCCAATAAAGTTGAGATGTTCGTCGCTGATGGAAACGTCGGAAGGCTTGATGGGCCGGGTTTCGTGGGGAACGATTTTGAGCGTCATCTTTCCGGGAGCATGATAGACTGTAAAAAGATGGATATATTAACAGTTTCAAAGATACAAAACTTACAAAATAGTGCGTCAAAAACGTCTAATTCAAGGCAGGAACCATCGCCAATGTCGAATTTGGGGTTTTGTCCTTCGTATCGAGCAAGGAAAAGACCATCAGAAACGCTACAAACCAAGGTGTTGCCATTAAGTTTCGGCATTCCGCAGATTCGAACATGTAGTCCACCTAAAAAGGCAAATTCAATGCAAATTTTAAGAAAAAGGAAAACATACGGAAAGTTTTAATCTCGCCGTCGTCTGAAAGATCCTTCGCCAAATCAAGGAAGGTCCATGGTTCTGCTTTTGCGACGACACGGCAACTTTTATCACACTTTGACGGACAATCACACGGAAGAAACTTGCGTTTTGCCGTTGACTTTGACGGTGATGCCGGTTTCAACGTTGACAAATCGACAACCGCCTGGTTATCCACCGTGAATTGGAGATGTTTGATCGTCGTTTTGGGCACGTGTTTGTTTGACGGAGCATGGACTTTACCGTGCGAAATGTAGATACAGGCGGGAAGCTGAAAATGGTAGTCAGTTAGTAGTCATCTTTATATATAATTTTTTCTTCAAAACCGTACCTCAATAGAGCTCAACAGGTTATACACGCCATTGACGCGTTTATCCCACACTGAGGCTTCAAAACTTCGGTTCGATCCATCGTAAAAGACCAGGCTGAGGACTTGCTTCCGTTTGCCTTTGATACTCACAATTCGAGATGGTTGCACGGGATCACGGATTTCGAAGGTAAAACCTCTGAAAAAGAGTATTAGTACGGTAAATAAGCATTTTCTAACAAACTTACGTATCAAAATCGGCAATTTCGTCGAGTTTTGAAAGGTGCATCAATCGATCCGACGAAGCATAGATGATGTTACGCTTTCTTGAAGGCAACGATGCCAGTGGAGAAAGGAAGCCGGATGCAGTGCCATTCTGCTTTTCAGGGGTCGTGTGAGCTGTCAATGTTGGCTCTAATTCAACGGTCTGATCCGTTCCCTTATCCTCGGTATCTGATCCGGCTGGTGTTTCAAGGATCAATTGCTTTTCGACGGCCATTTCCAATGCCGGAGGCTGTGACGTTGGATTTACCGTATCATGCACCGAAATTTTATCCATTTCACAGGTGGGGGCAATGCCATTCGAGGGACCGGGATTGTTGGGGTGCTTCGGGTGAATGTGCCGCTTTTCGGTGCGTGGAACTTTCATCGTTCTGAAAATGAGAAACCAATGTACATGGTACGGTAATAGAAACTGTAAAATATATATACACGAAAAAGGATGCTACACGTGATACAATTATAAAGAATACATATGGTTATCTAATTGCCCTTTTGTTGCAATGTGAAATTACGGATCAACGCAGTTTATAGATCGCGACGGCGCAGACAGCCGCGGGCAGTTAACGAAGAAGGGGTGTCGCCGCGCAGACAGCCGCGGGCTGTTAACGAAGGGGTGTCGCCGCGCAGGAAACCGACGTCGGATGTAGTCGTTTTGATGGCAGCGTTGTAGATCCTACATAAAAAACCCAATGTTCAAACCAGTAAGCCAAATAGTGCAACTCATTGCCGTGTCTTAGTGATAGCTTTTATTCAACACAAAATGTAAAGGAATCATGCATTACAGTAAAACGCAACTTCAACTGTTCACGCTTTTGCTGTTACCCTCATGCTTCACTGCCTGCCAGGGGCACTCCCCGCTGCAGGGCCCTCGCGCCGTGGCATGATCCCTCGCCGATCCCCAGTCGGTCACTTGCTGTCGCGCACCTCTACCCTAGGGTCAGTCTCGCTGCGCGGGGCACTCTCTCTCTGACGGAATGGTCATTTTTTGTGCATTCTGGCTTCTGGAGCCAATTTCACCGTGAAGCCGGCATTTCCGAAGCATATTTTTATGATATTTGGAATCTGCACAAAAATGCGCATCGAATGGTGGTACGCCGGCATGCCTAGCGACATACCCACACTACGACAGAAAATCTCCTTTTATTAGTTTAACAAGGTGCAGCGGGGGCCGCCTTCGGCGGCCCTTATCACCGGCATCACGTGGCGTTTTGCCGCAGGGAACACGTAGGCACGATCGGCCATGATGCTCACGTCGGCATGGAGCCGAGCGCACGCGCACACCCGCATAGCGTCGTGAGACACGCAGGCACCATTCGCCATTATCCACACGCCGGCACGGTGCTGGCCAACGCAGGCGCCGATGGTATCTGGAGCTGGCGCAGGCATGAACACTGCTGGGGGGCGCTGCGCGCCCCCAATGAGCCCCGTCGGCATAAGCACCGTGAAAGGACCATGCCTCTTGATCAATTTCATAAAGCTGGCACGCGCGACGCCTTCCGGAACCGAGATCACCGCCCCCTCGCACGCGCCCCTCTCTCGCTGCCTGCCAGGGGCATTCCCCCCAGCAGGGCCCTCGCGCCGTGGCATGTTCTCTAGCCGATCGCAGTCGCCACTGGCGTCGCCACTTGCTGTCTCACACCTCTACCCTAGGGTCAGTCTCGCTGCGCGGGGCACTCTCTCCCCGGATGTATGGTCATTTTTTGTGCATTCTGGCTTCAGAAGGCCATAACTCTGTCAGATGGGCACCTCCGGGAAAATTCGGCACTGCCATCGGCATCAGCACAACGCCAGGATTCCAAAAATGTAACTTTCAAGGGGATTGGGCATGACCCACCAACGGACAGAAAATCTCCTTTTAATAGTTTAACAAGGTGCAGCGGGGGCCGCCTTCGGCGGCCCTTATCACCGGCATCACGTGGCGTTTTGCCGCAGGGAACACGTCGGCACGATCGGTCTTGACGGAACACGTCGGTACGGAGCCGAGCGCACGCGCACACCCGCATGGCGTCGTGAGACACGCAGGCACCATTCGGCCTTATCCACACGCCGGCACGGTGCTGGCCAACGCATGCGCCGATGGTATCTGGAGCTGGCGCAGGCATGAACACTGCTGGGGGGCGCTGCGCGCCCCCAATGATCGGTATGTGCAGGCACCCCTCGGCATAAGCACCGTGAAAGGACCATTTCATGAATCCGGCACGCGCGACGCCTTCCAGAACCGAGATCAACGCCCTCTCGCACGCGCCCCTCTCTCGCTGCCTGCCAGGGGCACTCCCAGCTGCGGGGCCCTCGCGCCGTGGCATGTTCTCTCGCCGATCCCCCCTCGGTCACTTGCTGTCGCGCACCTCTACCCTAGGGTCAGTCTCGCTGCGCGGGGCACTCTCTCCTCGGGTGCATGGTCATTTTTTGTGCATTCTGGCTTCTGGAGCCCGTTTCACGGTGAAGCCGGCATCTCCGAGGGCCATTTTTATGATTTTTGGCATCAGCATCAAAATCCGCATCGAATGGTACCGGTTTCAACCTCGAAAGCGCTGACCCACACTACGACAGAAAATCTCCTTTTAATAGTTTAATACTGTAAGTTGAGAAGGGGCCCTTCAAAGGGTCCTTAAGCGATTTCGATACGATTTGTTAGGGCTGAATGGTCGAAAAATCGATAAATGGGTTTCAATTTTTAGTGACAGTTGCGCAACGCATATCGATACAAGCTGGTTTCTGGGTTTTAATAGCTGGATGCGATGGTTGGAGGAAAATGGGAAAAAGCTATCATAAAATTGACAGCGATTTGCTAGAAGTATAAAAAACCGACTTGGAGGTGGCCAATTGGAAAATCGAATCGAAATTCGTTGGCTATTGTATGCATTTTTGAAAAGCGATAGATAGAAATCGGAAAAAAACAGAAGAAGGAACTGAGAAAACCGTATTTTGGAATAAAGGAAATGAAATAAACGAACGAACGAACATCAAATCGACGGAAAAACACTCGAAACTGGTCGGTTTCGGGGGCATAAACACGAGTGGAACAACGTGGGGAAGTATTTTTACGTTTTTACGAAAAGTGAAGGTATAATAAAGATGGTTCATTTTGATAGGATAAAGTGAAGAAGTGAACTATAATACAAGCCCGAAACACATGCTCCGATGATGGCGACAACATTTGATTTGACACTGTGTACCATCTAAATTGAGCCGACTCACCCCCTCCTCCAAAACGAATGAATGATGTGCTCAATGACAACAAACACGTACCCCCTGTGAGCTCGCTCTCCTTTCCACTCAATGAAACACGAGCCTCGGTCTCCGTCGTCGTCGTCGTCGCGCAAAAACGAACCGATTACGACGCTCGAAAAACGTGAATCAACGACAACGGCCACGATGGCGATGCGGCGGTGACCATCACCACTACGACCATCACGCGTCTCGTCGTCGATCGACCGTTGAAGGCAAGCCCCCCGTGATTCTCAGGGTTGTTGGCCCATCCTTCGGCCCCTATTGCTCCTCTGATTGAAAGACACCGAAGAAACAACCATCATGACTCACATCAGTCAGCCCCAGCACTGAAACGTGCAATCTGCAGTTGACAGTGTTCATCTTCTCCTTCTTCCCCCTCCAATTGATAGAGTAGAGTCACATCAGCCCCAATCTATAGCTCCTCCTCGAAGAAAGGGGGAGAATCACATCACGTCGGGCTCGGTGTCGTCGTAAACCGTAAACCATAAAACAACATTCTAAATTTACTTTTTTGATGAACTTAAAAAGTACTAATCCGCTCAGAAAATGTTCATGAAACAAAAGTGTAGTGTTGCGTCGGTTTAGAGAAAATTGCAATTTCAATTTCATCAATAACGTCGAAGAAAAAAACGTAAAGCTAGCTACCTCTGCAAAAGAAGCGTAATTATCTCCAACCTGTTATCAAGACACTCTTCTTGCCTTTTGGTTACTCATCGCGGGTAATGATGAAATGACCCGAGGGCCGGAAGTGGCGAGCGAGAAAGTGTTTTTGAAGTTAACAACGTTTGTTGATAAAAATAAACGTGAAAAAAGGTGGTTAGACGTGGGAAAGGGGTTTGGATGTAGTTTTCTTTACGTTAAAAAAGTAAGAAAGGCATTTGAAAAGTAAATTGTGCCATTGGGGATCGAACCATTGACGTCTCGAGCGTGAACGTAACGCGTTGAACCACTGCGCTATTTAGCTAAACTCAATAACCGCCGTAATAAAACCACATAACTACCAAAAGATTAAGGATTACAAACCGCGCCGCTACGTGCAAAATTTGACCCCCTTTTTAGAATGTTCAATGTCCATCCTATCCCGGTCTCGGGGTTGTTACTCCATGGAAAAACATGCATGTTTATCCACGGTAAAACAGTAGTACGTGCACACTTTTTCTGTCCTTTGCAGCAGGATATCGATTAGGCGTAGAGCTTTGATGTTGTGTTCGCTGACCACGGGGCATGAGAGGAGGGCGACTCTCAACAAACAACGGAGCACCGAGGTTGTTTTGTTTTTCATTTTGATGCGAATTCGCAAGTCGAGGCGACCGACGACGGCAAGCGAACCCCGGGCCTAGGCGACCATCCGTTATTGAAGTTTGGCTTATAGCCGCGGGCGGTATAGCCACCCGCTGTCGCAAAAGTGGAAGGAATTGGTGGTTGTTGTTACGCGTTATCGATTTGCTGCGTGTTCGCGGTCTCCGAGACGTGAAAGGGTCAAGAAAGTTCTTTTTTGATTTATGCTGATGGGGTGTCCGCAGTGCAGTGTTCACCGGTTTCACATGCTTCTTAACGGGTTGCAATATGAAAAGGTCGTGGCGTTTGCCGGACTTCTTTAGGAAGTCGAGGGTTGTTGCATCCATCGGGTGGTAGCGGGGGTACACAGAAGATGGGCGTCGGTCGCCTCCTGCATTGCCCTGCGCCACCGCCACCGGCAACGGCTCGAAGATCAATGCTCAACGCTCAACCGTTTTGCGAGCGCGGTTTTTTTCGTCGTCGTCGTTGTCCGCTGCTCCACTCTCTCCGCCGTCGTGCTCGCTTCACATTTTTTTTCCGCCACCCTTCCGTCAGAGCCCCCAGTGTCGAGCTGAAGGAGTAGAAGTGTGTTGTTTGCGTCTATTGCTTTGCCCTTCGTCGACGACGGCAACAACGACGACCCAACGGGCATCTGATTCGACTTCCATCGCTCGCTCCTTCCTTACGCATGCATCTTTGTTTTTGTTTCTCATCGGCTGTTCGCATATCTGATGCCACCACGCGGCTTTGTTGACAACCCTTCCATAACCCTAACAACATCACCCCCAATGTAATGAAGAACGCAGCTGCAATGCAACTCCAAAAACCGACTGAAACATGTCCACGTGCGCGACGTGACTTACCTTCACGCAGGCTAACAACCCTCACCACTCGCGCCACACATCTTGTCCCTCATCACTCCGCACCAAAATGGATCCCAATCGAATCGCCTTTGGCCATTGATCTCGTTCATTGGGCTCATTGCTTCGCTTCTTCCCTCTCCTGGCGCGTGCATTTTGATTTCGAAGTCGTTGCCGGCGGACACACAACTTTTCTGCTCGGTTTTTTAACGCTGTCTTTCCAACCGACCAACCCTTTTCGCATTGCACTCCGGAGGCGTTGTCGATGGCGATCTTTGTTGTCTTGTGACTTGCACTAACTTGCATATATTTTTACTGACCGCGGTGATCATTTGTCGATATATTCGTGAAGCGCGACCTTTCCCCAATTCGTAGCATACTTTCCCTTTTTTAAACCCGTGTCGAATCCGTCGAAAACGAACGCCTTTACACTTCTTTCCCTCCCGTTCGGTTAATCGATTCCACAAACCACAAATCCGAGAGTGATGATTTGTAGCCACTTCTAGGTGCTTCGATCAACCCACCGCAAACGTAATACTCCTGAGAGATGCCGTTGACGCGACTTTCGAATAAAGCTGAATTTGATGCGTATTCGAAGCAACCTGGGTAAGTTTTGGCACTGTTTCGGGGCATTTTTATATATAAATTTTTCCTTGCAGCGTGAACATTGTCCATTTCGCGGCATCCTGGGCCTCGGCCTGTGGACAGCTCAATGAAATCTTTGTCGTGCTTATCAGGGAGCTCAAGAATTCCTTTAATGTTGGGGTGGTCGAAGCCGAGGAAGTACCTGAGGCTTCATTGCAGTGCGGGATTACGGCGGCACCGACCGTTGTGTTCTTTAAGGTTTGAGGTTTACGCTGACTAAGGGTAGGATTGCATCATTATCGATTGATTTGCAGAACGGCGTCGAAGTCGACAAAATCCACGGATTCCATCCGACCGAACTCAAGAATCTCATTGTAAAGCACACCTTCCCCCAGAATCTCAAACAACCCAAGCCCGAGGAGCCCCAGACCGAGGAAGAGTTGAATGACCGCCTGAAGCGACTGATCAACCATAGCCGAGTGACACTTTTCATGAAGGGCAATGCGCAAGCACCGCGATGTGGTACGTTCACTTCGGTTTTTTATTGTTCCGCAGGCCGTTTTTCGAATTTTGTTTATTTTCTTTTTCGGCCCAGTTTGTTTTTTGTTTTCTCACTCCCTCTCCCCGTCGTCCTTTCCACCACAACCACCCTCCGCTTAAAGAATCACTCTGTTTTCTGATGTTTGATTTGAAAAAATACTATCCAATTCTTCCATTTTGCAGGCTTCAGCCGCCAGATGATCGATCTCCTCAATTCGCTCAACGTCGATTACTGGACCTTCGATATCCTTGAGGATAATACCGTTCGTGAGGGCTTGAAGAAGTATAGTGATTGGCCGACCTATCCCCAACTCTATCTCGATGGCGAACTCCTCGGTGGTCTCGACGTCATTCGTGAGGAAATCAAGAACGAAGCCTTCGTGGCATCCTTACCGAAAAGGGTTTGAAGCAAGTGGTGCGGTGCCCTAACCTCCGTCCTGTTACCATTATTCTCAATTCTATATCTTTCGATTCTTATTTTTGTTCTCTCCGCATCTTTCGATCTTCTCTTTCCTCCCTCACTCCTCTTCCGGCCTGTTTATTTTGTTTCGGACCACTTTTTTGAGAAGGAACACAGATAACTAAACTCCGCTTGCTTGCTCAAGGCACACCGAGAAGAGTACACTGCACAATCATTATCATTTTAATAGTGTTTAGTCATTGGTTTATTATTTCCATCCCGTGTGTCTCTAATCTATGAATGATTAACTATGTTTCCGTTTTGTCTGTTTCTCTCTCTGCTGTTAAAGAAGTAGTGTTAACCCTCTCCCTCCGGTGGCCTCTTGTCTCCTCCAATTCACTCCGAGAAGAAAAACGGACCTATTCTCTCTAATTTAAGCTCTAAATAAGCTCGCGTTGGAAAGTATTTTCTTCCTCATTTATCATTTAATGTTGGTTTTCCCTCTCTTTTAAAGACAGATTTCAGTGTTCCTAGTACTATGTTTATGTTACAAAGCTCATCTATCCTCATTCTTCTTTGATGGGTGAACTTCGTTGTCCTATGGGTCTCGTTGATTACCTTTGAAAACTTGAACTTGTTGTAACTTTGACTGTTTTGTCTCTGTAATAAGACTTTTAACATTATATCAGTTGTATCCGAAATAAGGACTGATTCAAAATCATCATTGACATGTTTGGCTGGATTGCTGTAGATTGTTTGATATTTATTTTCAATTTGTCGTGTGAGTTTTTGAGTTAATCTTTGTCATGTCATTTTTTTCCTTGTTTTTTTTCGATTGGGGTTGTTTCTTTCGTCGTCATTTTTGATTTTGTGCCGGCAGCTGCATGCTGGGGCATAGAATAGGGCGAAAAAAGGGTAGCTTTTACTCTGCTGTATGTATGTTTCAGAAAGGATAATAAGAAATAAATGACAGGCCGACCTATATCGGGTATGAAGATAGGTTTATCCGGCTAATCTGGACTGATTTTGGTTACTTTTATGGTAACATTTATGTTATTTATGGAAATCTGTTGGTTTTATGGATATTTGGTCCCGCAACGAAAGTTTTCTTTATTCTATAGTTCAAAATTGTGACTTCATTGAAGTGATAATGAGCTTTATAAAGTTCGATAAGACTATTAACAATCAACTTTGGCAAGTTAAAGCACAGTTTTCCTGGAATTTCGTGATAGGAATCTAAGTTACGTTTTGGTAGTCTTCATGGCCGCGGCAGCATGCACATTCTTATTCTTATTCTTGGCTTCATACGGTGGCGCTACCAGAGTTGGCCCAGCCGGTGCGGCATAGTACGCTCCAGCGGGAACCGCTCCTCGATACGGATCAGGGGCCGCGATGAAGTAGGTCGGCCCGGGCGCATAGGGTGCCGGTACGGCTGCGGGTGCCGCTGCGTACTCTGAAGAAAGAAGCACGGAATCAGCGGTGCCCTCCGGGGTGGAATCACTCTTAGAGGCAGAGGAAGAGGAAGAAACGACAGAAGCACTCGAAGAAGAAGAAGAAGCAGGAGAGGAAACAAGGGTACTGTAGAAGGTTTTTGGCATCCAACCTGGTTTGTAGTACGGTGCGGGTGCCGGCCCGGACGCAATGTAATAAGTAACCTGGGGCGGCGGTGGCGGGGCTGCGGCGGCGATCAACTGGCCTCCAGGCTGTTGAATATAGTATTGTGGGGCCGGTGCCGGTGGCGGTGCAGCTGCCACAAATTGCGGGCCCGGTGCCGGTGCCGCATAGGCCCCACCATAGTAGCCCCCATAAGGCGCCGCGGCAGCATAATATTGGGCTGAACTTGTCAAGGTGCACGTAGTCAGGAGGTAGAAGGCCACCAAAACACGAAACATTCTTTCGTTCGGTTGACTGGATCTTCGTGATCCTCGCCTCGCGTTGCCTCAGGCCAGACCGCGGGCCTTTTATAGCCAGGGGCAAATGACCGCGTGAAACAGGTCTCTCCGCCGCGCCGACGATGCCACTTCACTTTCACTTCACTGTGGCGATGAACAAATGTATCCTCGCATGACTTCCTCCTCAATTATCTACGCATTTTCACTTCATCGGATGGAGGGCGAAGACAACGAGTGATGATGGCCTTAAGCAAGATGCTTTTTGGGACACTGTCAAGGTTGAAACTAACTATTGCAAAAAGGAAGTGAATGGGCCATTGTTGCATTTTCATGGCAATCAGCTATTTCTACCCCCATTAAATGGGCCCAATCACCAACCCTGCAAAAGTTGCACTTTCCCTACCAAACATCAAACCCAGCTGACCAAAGCAAACAAACATTAACCCCCCGAAAACAACCTCATCTTAACGCAATTTCTCTTTATAAACAACAAATGACTTCCAACAACGACATCAAAGTAAAATAAATCTAAAAACAGTCAGATGTTCAAGCCATCAATCGCAAATAAAGAGAAAGGAAACAATAGTGGGTATCATTATTACTTCCTTAAAAATTAGCTTTTAAATGTTCAAAGAAGTGGGGGGTATGGTGTCAGGGAGACGGGGAAACTTTAACGATGAGAGTATAGGAACATTAAACAGAGTGAATATCAACAAGTTTCGATCGGGGCCAAAGAGATAGACGACGAAAGCAAATGGGCTACAATGGAAAATTGCCATTCATTCACACTTGAGGGGGGTAGGGATAGAGGGAAGAAGTAAGAGGACTGCAAGTTAATCGTGAAGAAGACCCGGGATCTTGTGCTTTTGAAATCTTATCAGTACTTGATGGTCGTCTTTTCGTCGGCGATCAGGTTACTGCTGAGCACATTGGACTTGAGGGCCTCCCATGCCGCCCATATGAGCATGACCTGACATGTCATCGTCGGAATCATCACCGTGGTACGCTTCACGACGACCATTGCTTTGACCGTATCGTCGGGCATCGAATTCACTGAGGGACACTTCTTCACCGAGGGGTTTAACTTGGGGCTTGGCGGGCAAGAGTCTTTGCAATTTCTGAAAGAATACAAATTCAATACAGTTCAAAACGACAAAAAAGTGTAATGCCAACAAACCTTGTAAAGATTTTCTTCAGCCAAAAAGTGGCTCGGTGGGAATTTAACTTCATAAACAATGTAAAGATTGCCGTGTTCCATTGAATCAGGGATTGGCATACCTTCGCCAATGACAGCCCGAACATCACCGGGAGCAATAACCTGTCCAGCTGTAGCTTCAATTGCAAGTTTACGGCCATCAAGGTGAATTAGGACAAATTTATGGCCACACAGAGCCTCTGCAAGTGTTACTTCCTGCTTGACGAAGAGATCATCAGCTTTGCGCTCGAAAACATCGTGATCTGCACATTGGACGACGAGACACACATCACCGGCTTCGACACCAGGCTCGGCATCGCCTTCTCCATGATACATCATCTTGTGTCCATGGCGCATACCCGGAGTCACCACGGCTTCAATCACTTTTGTTTCTGTCACCGTCTTGTTACCATTGCAGCTGTCACACTTATCCTTGTCGGGGATAGTGGAGCCTTCACCTCTGCATGTTGGGCATGCCTGAACAGACTGCTGCATCATACCGGGGCCCATCATGCGTGACACTACAATACGGCCCTTGCCTTTGCACTTTTGGCAGGTGCTTGAAGCTCCGTTTTTACCACCGGCACTGAAATAGATTATCATTGTTGATCGAAATTTCGACAGAAGGATGAAAAGTAACTTACCCACTGCAAGTCTTACAAACAACCTTCTTGGTCAACTTCATCTTAGTCGTTTTGCCTTTGTACAAATCTTCAAGTGTAACATTCAACGGCTGAGCAGTAGTTTGACCCTTGCGACGACGTGGCTGACGATGGCCACCTCCACCACCGAAGAAATTGCCAAAGAGGCCACCGCCGCCACCTCCATGGAACATTTCAAAGAGATCGTCACCCATGCCTGAACCACCACCACCTTCGAGACCGTCAAGTCCATGGGCATCATAGATTTGGCGCTTCTGGGGATCGGAGAGAATTTCGTAAGCAGCGCTGATTTCTTTGAACTTGTCGCCGTGGTTGGGGTTCTTATCGGGGTGATACTCCTTCGCGAGCTTTCGGTAAGACTGAAAAGTGAAATTTTTATATATTTTTCTTCGATTTTGATAGAGGAAATGAAAATCTTACCTTTTTAAGCTCGTCGTCAGTCGCATCAGGCGAAACTCTCATCAAATCGTACAGCTTAGTGTCGACCGGGCCGTCACGGCCACCACCATTCATACCGGGGAAACCCCCGCCGTTCATGAAAAACATCTCGAAGTAGTCAGTTAAGCGTCTCGGAAAGCAAGCAGCTAAAATGAGGAAAGAATTAGTACAATCGATATATATAACGAAGTTAAATATGTAATACAACGCGTCAAAGTTACGAAAGAAAGATATTTTGAAATACAAATCGGTCGGTGGTTCAGGATAGATAGTTTCTGGAGTTTCAAACCGGCATAGAAAGAAAAACTAATCCAATAACCACAGAAAAAAGGAAACAACGACTATAAGCAACGGCAGTGGAACCGATTACACGAAAGATCGCATAGAAAGAAAAATCTAGAGGTTGAGGAAATAATGACGATGAACGGGAAACACCGGTAGGTTAGATAGACAGAAAGCTCAAGGTACGAATAGGAATGACTGCACGAGAAATACGCATGCGGAAAAGAGGACAGACAGAGAGTTCTCGAAGCTTCGGAAAGATTCGTTCAGGGGGTACCCGCAACTGCGATGGAGAAAAACGCACCGATGGCCTAATAAATCCGGGGACAACTCAATATGGGGGGATGGCGCAGGTCATCGGCTAGGTCAGGGAAGTAGGTATTGCGGGAACAAGTGCCGAAAAGGGGCGGAAAATATATGCAAATGTGGGGCGTCATCACGAGGAAGTGCGTCCAGCATGTGCGTGCGCATCGATCGGGTCTAACCACGAAGGGGGCAACGCCTTGGGGCAGTTCGCCAAGACATGCTCAGCTGGTTTTGACGTTGGTTCGGAGCAGATAAGATACGAATTTTGAGTCGGTTTTTGACAGTTCTGTGCTTCATATTTCGATCATACAGTTTCCCAGTTGAATGCAGATCACATTCGCTTCAAATTGCAACCAAAAAATATATATTTTCACCAGTTTTAACTTGCACTTTATCGCTGTACCGATATCGATAAACTTTCATATATATTTTTTGCTCCCCAAAACAAACAGAACATTGATCATGTCTCCGCTGCACCCAGAAAACCTGTATGCCCAATATTGTTTCGTTTCAACCCGCAAATCATATCAGTTGCAACGTCATTGACCAGTTGTGTATCCAATTCCCATCCCCGCGCCGTCGGCGTCACTCCATCGACCTTTCTTCTTTCCCTTCTCGTGATCGAAACAGTTTTCCCGGCGTACGCCTACATTCCCGTCGTCCACACCCCACATAACCTTGGTGATTATTCGCAGTTTCCATTTCCAAAAACTGTTCAATGAACTTTCATCTTTCGTCAAACTGACTGCATTTACTTTTTGTCCCTCCAGTTGCGCATGGTTAATGTGTTACTTTTTTTACACCGAAACTCTGTCCTGTTTACTTTTACCTCCTGGCAACATGCACGGCGCTTATAATTTTAATTAGTTGCGCTTTTTGTGCTTTGATCGATCAAAAATCCAAATTTCCAACATTCTTCTTTTTTGCAAGTGTTATTTTTCTGTTTTTTACACATTTGAGCTGTAAAACTGTTATGATAATCCCTATCTTAAGCGTTAAATGCGCCCAGTTTAACGCACGCGATAAGTTTGCTAATATGTTTTTCCCGCAAAAAGTTCGTAATGGCTTGTTTTGTTTATCGCCGCGCACTTTTTTAGCTTTCGTTAAGCCTCTCTGCAATTTACTTAGTAATTTTTGTTGCCCTTGGTAGTTTTTGATGCTTTCGTACTATTTTCCCGAATGAAAACAGTACTTTTTTTGTTATTGAATGCATCTGCGCTGTATAATTTGTTCCATAATACTTATCCAGTTAACACAATAGCGTCAAAAAGTGTGTTCTAGTACTTTGAAACGCACCCACTTCCTGGCTGAACTTTCATTCCCCCCGTCAGTGAGTGCCGAATGTCACGTAGTAGTTATTTTCAGTTTCCAGTGTACATTAGTACCGACCTCTTTTATAGTTTATGTAGGAAGGCCTTTTTTGCGCCGCTTTCAGTGCCCCTGAAAGGAGTTCAATTTTGCGAAACACCGGCTCAACGACACCCACATAAGGGTCTAAGCGAGTAATTATGTATTGCTTCTTCCATTAGCCCGGTGTTTAGCTCGCTCCTGCGCTCTTGTCGCCCGCCAAAGTCCGTTAATATGTAGTTCGTTCAACGACGAAGTATATGTCGTTCTGTTCGCTTCAGCTGTCGGTTGTGTCTATTTCGTTGCCCCTGCAAAAGCTTGCTTGCCCCCAAGCCCAACCCCAGAGCCGACGGCACTACACGAGTAGTCTCTCCTCACTACATTTGTGCTTTTCCCGTTCAGTGTCCTCATAATACTCTGTTGCCATTCCACTTTTCTACGGTATATTACGTGTATTCGACGTGAAAGTGAAAGAAGGGGGGCTGTCCTGCGCGTACACACCCATTTCCGGGCCTTCGGGCGTGAAAGTGGTGTAGAGAGAGGAGTCTCGTCTCTCGTCTCGTTGTCACATAAGCTTCGGACTCGGACAGACCTCCCGGTGTCGTGGTTGTTGTCCTCGACGACGAATTACGAGGCTTCACTGCCATCAACCAGCCACCGTCTGTGACATCATGACATGGTTTCAGGCTGGGGGTGTCGGTCCCGGCACATCGGTCGTCACCAGCGTCGACGAACTATTCCTATCGGCGAGTCCGTTCGGGCGTATTCGGATGGCGCACGTTGGATCGGGTCATGATAAGCTTCCACCAGGTTAGTTTAGTTTCTACTTTTTTGGCATTAAAAATGGAACCCTTAGCTTCTAACCTGCCAAAGTACCCCTAAAAGGCTACAAAGTACGACCCTTTCGCATATCTTAACCTTTTCCCCTCCAGCAAAATGGATTAACATTGCCCCCCTCGTCATCATTAGATATTCATTGAGTCACAAAGCACTTATGTTTCCTTACAAAGAAAAACCCAACTTCCGAAACCATAAAAACCCTAACTAATTACAGGAACAAACTGCGCAGTTTGTAACGATCTCGCCACAGGTAATCACTACAATGTTGCCAGCTGTTCCGGTTGTAAGACCTTCTTCCGACGCGCCGTTGTGGTTTGTAACCTTGTGTTCCTAATCCCTGACTTCTAACCCCGCTATTCTTCCAGAATAATCGTGCCTTTGCATGCATCGGCGACGGCAATTGCTTCGTCAGCAAAGACGTTCGATGCGCGTGTCGGCATTGTAGGTTCAAAAAATGTCTCGAAGTCGGTATGAGTCCATCAGCCATTCAAAACGACCGCGACAGAATTGGTTACACAAAGCGAACTCGAAGGAAGGTCAAGGAATCCTCCCAGAATGGCATCACAGCAACACCGAGCCCTGATCGAGGATTTTCGCCGTTTGTTGGGGGCAGTGGTAGCGGGAGTGGAAGTACACATGGATTCGAGTGTGATGGGAGTCCGTTTCCCGATGGCGAAGGTGATTCGCCACATGCAAAGGGTTCGGAGCCTTTGTTGGAAAGGTTGGCACAGTTGGAGAATAATTTTTCGTTGCTGTTGTCCCGAGGGCATGTTGAACCGTATGCGACATTGGATGATGCGTTATCAGCGCCGTCGAGATTCAGTTTGCCGATTAATGTCAAAGTAAGAGTTTTATTTGCGGTTAATGAGGTTTCAAGATGTTTTTTCAAGATAACTGATCCCATCGCGACTCCGACCAACACCGCCGAACAGTGTCAAATGCCGTTTTGGCGGTCTCGCATCATCGCATTGTATATTGATTGGGCAAAGACGTTTTCCGCGTTTCGGAAGCTTCCATACGCTGATAAGGTACATCTCATCTTTTTCGTTTCCAACCAACCTCAATGGTTTAGATTGCTCTAATCACGAATCACGCCTCATCCTATATGATCATGTGTGAAGCTTTCCGGACCCCCGAACATAAAGAAGATTGCTCATCCCCAGAAATGGCAGCCAATACCCTTCATTTGAAGAAAGAACCTATGGACATTGATGAACCGATGCCCATGTCGTCTTCCACCGCCGAAAACGGTGGAATCACTAGTGATAGCGCGTTCCCAGCGAGTGTACATACCTTCTTCGATCCAGAACTCATTCGTGAAGGCAATTCATGTCTCCATACCGGTGTTCGGAGCCTCGTAGACGTGCCACCCACGGTGCACTATCCTACGGTCGGAAGCTTGAGTGGTTTGACCCCGGTGATGGCGATTATGATAGATTATGTGATGAAACCATTCCGGAAGCTCAAAATTACGACGACCGAGTTTGCCACGCTTCAGGCGATTATGTTTTTCGATCCTGGTATGCACTGCTTATCCTTTTTATCAATTAGAAGCTAAGATTAGCGGTGCCCTTTCAGACACTGAAGGTCTCGATGCCGCATCACAGCGAAACGTCACCATTGAACAGAAAAAGTTTCTCAACGCATTGTACAACCATATTTGCACGTGTTATGATCCGGCGGAAGCGTCTGAACGGTATTCGGCGATTTTGTTGCGGATTCCGACGATTAGGGTAAGTTTTTTGAGTTTTATTTCTTTTAAACTTGTTTTTCGTTTAGAAAGTCGCAGCCAAGAAGAATGAATCCCTCCAGATCATTGACATGTTCAACCTCTTCACGCTCAACACACTTGTTAAGGAAACAACTCTCGGTATTCGGCAACAACCCCAACAACCCTCATTAGAACAAAATTGATAGTTAGAACCAGGGGCGTATCTTTTTTTACCGTTTTCGCCAAACCATTCCTCTAAAATTAGATTTTTCAAAAGCCTCAATCTTGTCGAACTTTCAATTCGCACAAAACCAGTATTTTTTTCTTCGTTGCATTGGGCGTAACTTCTTCTTAATCACGGTTACTTACGCGTCTGTTCAGGTGCTTTCAGAAATGATATTTAGTTTACAAAAATAACAGATAATACAAAATAAGTGTCAGAGAGTTTATAAAATGTTAGATTTATGTTCGATTGTATGGCTTTGCGATAACAGTTTTTATTAAACTTAACAAGGCAACTTAAAATTGGCTAAAAGTTGATATTTATATTGTCAAAAACCCGATCGGCTTCTCTTCTACCCGTGAGAAAAGCACCAACGGCAGTTTGAAAGATTCTGTGATGTGTGGCTTCACCCGCAAATTGGATCCGTGGACGACGGTTCCGGGTCACCGGGATGGATAAATCGGCGTTTTTTATTTTGGCTTGAGCTTGGGCATAGCTTACGTAGCTGTAGCTGCCTTCAAAGAGGTCGTTTTGGGTCCAGGGCATGCTAAAATATTGATAAGACTGATTTCAATGTTGCTTTTCTGATTCTTACCGAATAATCTTAGCCGGTGCCGGAATCGACACATTTTGATAAACATTTCGAAACAGATTTGTCACAGTTGAAGACAGATGATCATCATCGATGATGTCAACCTTTTCGGGCCCTGGGCCAGCGATCCAGGCCATCAGAATGTTTGGGGCCCAGGGGATTGTCTGAAATATCCGAAATGGCAGTTTCAAAGATAAAATGGAATAAAATTACGTGAAATGTCGTGAATTCCATCTCAATGGGATCGACTTCTGTCCTCCCACTGCATCCAGCCACTGGCAATGGAATAATAACATCGTCGGACCAAAACTTTTCATCAAATTCGAAAAACACCTTCGCACTTGTTCCAAGACCAATCTTATCGATTGCTTCGAGCTTCTTCTTTGGTAAAGTCGGTGTAAACAGCGTCCTAGCATACTTTTTCAAATGTCCAAGCGATGCCGTCACAATGACGTAGTCAAAATCATCAAATTTTGTGCCATTTTCCAATGTTATCACAGTTTTCAAGCCCGTGTAATCGATATTTTTGGCCCGATGTTCAAAATGAAGATTTTCCGCTGGGATTTGATCCCGAAGGTAATCAATGATAGCTAAAAATATGAAACTCCTGCAAAAAATGGCGAAAACAAGTATCGTTAACGAACCTTTGTACCCAAGCTTATCAGTATTGTAGGATACGAGCTGCCCATCGAGGTCATCCCACTCTGTGATGGCCCGCAGACTGAGCTATAAAAACTTATCTTTAGTGGGCTGCAAAACGGTTATCAACCTTACGTCTTCCCATTTTGCAGCGTATTCAAACTCAAAATATGACCGATACGGTTGGGTGAGGGCGTTGAACACATTGCGACGGAATCCTGTTGTTGCGTTTTGGCGCTGAAAAGTTCAATTGAGCAAGGATTCGGCAGAAAATGAAACATACTTTTAAAAAGGCGTCATAATCCCGGTCAAACATGGATTTCACAGTTTCATCGTAGCTTCGAGCATCATTCGCAAAGGCTACTTCGTGATAGTTGAGGTCAAGTGGGGCTACGAATCTGCGAAAAGCGCTGATGTCTTTTCTGAAATCTGCCAATAGTGGATTCTGGGGATTCAAAATGGCAAAGTTTAACATACTCATCAACTTTACAATCGCCATAGAGTATTTTGCCCTGATCAATGTGTTCGAAATCATGAACGATATCACCGATAACTCCCAATTTGTCGGCTAGCCGATAGAGAGGGTTTTTGTCGCCATTGATGAATTGGGCACCATGCTGGAGGTATCCATCCTCTAAAAATTGATCCTCTCAGTCATTGAATTACATGATTGATGAAGTTTACCGTATTTGACTGGCCATATCCTGCCACCAGCCCGATCCAAGGCTTCAAAAATCTCAAAATTGACAAATCCTTTTTCCAAAAACCGATTTGCCGTGCTCAAACCAGCGATACCGGCACCAATAATTGCGACTTTTGGTTCTTCGGCGCTAACATAGCTTGAAAATAGCAATAACAACAATGTCTGAAGATGGGTCATTGTGACGTGAGTTGACGTGAAAGTCGTCTGTTGAATGGACTCTGTGACCGATGCGACTGGCTGGGACCGGAGTGCACGGAGCACTCGACTGATCCAATAAAAAAATATTGTAAGACTGCCTCCGTCTCGACTTTTGACGACAGATCAGACACAGCCCTTTATCGGTTGGCGGTCGATAAAGATGGGAGGGTGTTGGTGTCGGTGACAATCATCTGATTTGCGCGGTCAGTCGGTACGTGTAAACCCACGTAAAGATGATTACGTACAGAGGGAAGTGAAATTGGGTAAAATAGAGGGGTTCGGTTAAACCAATTTTGAAAGCAACAAAAAAGTGTGCTAATGACACATTTACTGATGCTTTTGACGAACCCTAGGTTGTATGGGCTGTGAGCGTTGGTCCAATGACGAGGACGTGAAGCATCTCTGGTGTGTAGAAAGCGGGTCATATATGTGCGTCAGATGGATGGACGACAGAGACTCTCAGCTGATGGGAGGCAAGGCTCAGGGCATTTGCTTGCTTCACTTGGGCCAGGGCGAGAATGGCTAGAAAACGAGTGCACGTGCACTTGCCCTCAGGCGAGAGGGGTGGTTGGTGAAAGTCAGCTGGCATTGGAGGGGGAGTGGACGGAAAGGCTTGAAATAATGCACTAAAAGTTCAATGGGGTCTAAAGATTGACTATTTTTACAACTTTGAACCTAGAACTCTATGCTACAGTTACAAAAATGCCCATCAATCAAGTGATAACCATCAGAAATTTCAAAAATCAGCCTTTGGTTTCAAAACTCTCTCACTCTTCACGCAAATTCTCTATTCACCCTCCATATTGGCATGCCCATCCCCTTAGGGCCAATCTTCTGCCCCAAAAATGGCTGCCCGAAAAGGACCTTCGGCCGAGAGCGGTGAAGCCAATTCGAACGTTTCCGCGCATTTCAGCAGTGATCATGCTCCAAAAAAGGGTGGTCGAAGTCCGCTATCTGCCGAAAACACAAAATCTAATTCTACTGGAAATAATATGCCAAAACGACGAGCCAAAAGTTTAGGCACCCAAAAACGCAACAGAAGTATAGCACGTGGCAGTAAGGAGATGGATAAAGCGCCATCGGTTGAGAATCTGAATCTAAAATCGGTAGTTATGAAACCGAAAGAGAAAAAGGTTCGTCAGGTTTACCGTCGTAACAGACTAGAAGAAGCGCCAATTTGCAGAAATACGGCCGAAAGGGACCCCCATTACTCCAACCAAAAGCAAAACTACAAGATCACTACATCGTTGAGGCCATGATCGGTGGCGGTGGCTTTGGGCAAGTCTATCGGGCACTCCATGATACCAGGAATATCCATGTAGCGGTGAAAGTTGAACCGAAAGACCACGAACCTGGGCGGATGATTTTGGAACAAACTATTTTGACTGAATTGAGAGGGTTTCCGAATGCACCGACAATAGTCAGTTTTTGTTGTACTGTGTCAATAGGACTAAAAGAAAAAGCTTTAGTATGGCTCCGGAAGCGTGGACAACATAAATTTCATCATCATGGAAATCCTTGGACCCAACGTAAGCGATCTACGAAAGAAGCAACCTGAACAAAGATTATCGATCGGATCTGGGATGAGATGCATCCTTCAAGGCTGCACGGCACTGCGAACATTGCATGGGATCGGGTATATCCATCGGTAATCACTTCCATTATCAACAGAATCGAAGTAAATCCTTCTTTTAGTGACGTAAAGCCATCGAATTTCTGTATAGGTGAAAAAGGAGCCCAACGTCGAATCATCTACCTCGTCGATTTCGGCCTATCCCGAAAATACCGCGATAAAAAGGGAAATGTCCGACGTCAGAGGAGAGTAGCCGAGTTTCGTGGCACTTTGAAGTATGTATCTATTAATGTTCACCATAAAAAGGACCAGGTAGCTTTCCAATCTCCAAAAAAATCGATAAATTTCGACTTCAGGGCCCTGTTGATGATTTCATTTCGCTCTATTACTCAGCTATTGAAATCAGCGAAGGCAACCTCCCCTGGCGGATGCAGCGCGACCAGAAGATTGTCGAAAAAGCAAAAACAGATTTCAAACTCGAGGAATACGTCAAGTATGTCGATTTTTGCTGTTTGAATTGGGCTCAGTGCCGTTGATGCATGGGAAATCACAGGTTTCAGATATTTGCCGTCGTCATTTCGGCAGTTTTACGACGTGCTGGAGCCGTTGACGTACAAGGACGAGTTGAACTACGATTTGTTCCAGGAAATTATCAAGGTGGAGACAAACTATTTATGGCAATGTTGAATAATATGGGCAACTTTCTTTCAGGACACACTGCCATCGGACGTCACCGATACAATGCCCTACGATTGGGAAGTAGCAGCTTCATCGAGTGCTCCATGACTCGGGGTGACAGACGGAATTATTTTTATACTTGGTTTAACTTTTTGTTTGTTGATGAAATGCATAAAAAGGGGGACCTTACAAAACTCAGCTCAATCTTGCACAATGTTGCGATGACTCACGCCTCTGGGTGTGCTTGTTGCGCTATAAAACACTGGCTGCACCCATTTTTTGACCTCTTTTGTGTCTAATCATTCCATCCTGTCATTTGTTGTCCCCAGTATTGTCAAACTTCAACTCCATGGACCCCTTCGACGAAAAACCCCACCGCCACGATCGAACTGTCGGCAAAGGCCCCAGAAGCGCGCGTATACGCCTCCTCCATTCTCGCCTCCGTCGTATTGATGTTTTTATCAAAATGATCCACGATTGGCATCTTTTCGATTATCGCCAACACAAGGCTATTCGTGCTTCCATCGATGAAACATCCGATTTTGGCACTGAAATTCGATATTCTGTGAATAAGAAATATCGGTGGCAATATATTTCATCTGCCTATGATTTCATGTTATTAGACGCCCATACTGTGCCAAAAATGTTTCAAGTCGTTGGTGCTGATGTCTTTGAACACTTGGGCCATCGAGATATATTTTATAATCATCATTGGCTTCGACCGGATAATGTTATTGCCCCTGTAATTGATAATCAGCTGGTTTATGATTCACCGGTTAATGGACCGCCAAAAAAGGTGAAAATGAAACCGAGAAGACGCGCACTTCGTCAAACAGTTGGCACGATGGAAGCGTCTCCACCGCCGAAACCTCGATTGGGTTATTACTATGAAAAAGTGCATCCTGTGGAACACTATTTTGGAACACCTAATGCGAGATTCAAGTACATTTTCCCTAAATTGAGCAGTGGTCGAAGGCAAGAACCCTTTGTTTTTGATGATTTTTGTGATTATGATGGCATTGATAATGGTTTCGACGAGCTGGGTGATCAAGAATCTTCAGATAACAGTTACGAGACACCAAAACGGGCAGATTTTGTACTTTTTGATTTCATTGTAAACGGTTTGATTGAGTGAAATGTGAAAAAGTAAACTTTTGATTCGGTTGTTGTTTTTGACACATTGAGGTTAGGTGTTTATAGTAGAAACACTAAATTGAGCAATTTTAAAGGCATCTCAAAGTTAACAACAAAAAAGTAATAAGCCGACAATTAAGCTCAACGTTTTAAGGGATATCAACAATGTAGTCCCTTATCAGTGAGTAAAACAACTAACAAACACCCTTTCGGTAATTCCTGAGATGAATTTCATAACATTCAAACATTCTAATCGCCGCACTTTGCGCGTCAGTAGCCGTGGGCCGTTCATAGGGATCAATACTCATGCAGCTGGAGACAAAGTAGATCAATTGGTCGGAATACAGCTGACTCGGGATTGGAAACATGTCGCCGGTCCTGATTCGTTGGTTCAATGCCCAAATTGACTGTTCTCCTTCGAAGGGACAGTTCAGTGTGGCCATCTCGTACAACAGGCATCCAAGGGCCCAGATGTCACTCTTGAAACTGTAGCCACCGGAATCGTACCGTTCTGGGGACATGTAGTACGGGGTGCCGGCATCGGTACGGGCACAAACTGTGTTCTGGCTGAAGAGGCGGGCCAAGCCGAGATCGCCGATTTTGACTTGACCGTTTCGAAACATGAAAATGTTTTCGGGTTTGAGGTCTGAAATGCGAAATTAAATCAAAAGTGCTAAAACCACAAGTTTACTGATGCCAAACCTCGATGCAGAATACGCTTGTGATGCAAAGCCGCGAGTCCACTGCAAATTTGGGTGAAGTAATACCAAATGGTGCGTTCACTGTAGATTCGTCCATTCGCGCGTAATTGATCAATCTTTTGTGCCAAATCAAAGCCATCCGCGAATTCCAATGCAATGTAGAGCATGTTTCCCTGGCGGAATGACTCAAAGTGTTCGATGACATATGGCGATGAAATCAGGTTTAACAAGTGGACTTCGTATTCACAGAGTTGGACGTCTTTTTCGGAGAGATCAGAGAGCTGGAAAACACGGGTGATTAGAAATGGCAATAGGCAGATTAGAGGAACAAACTTACGTTGACCTTTTTGACGGCGACATCACGTAAAGTAGGAAGATGCGTGGCTTTATAGACCGTCGAAAAAGCGCCTTTGCCGAGGCATCCGTGGACTTTGTAATTCCTTGTCGAACTTTGGCACAATAAGGGTTCGATAACCGGAGGCGACATGGTGAAGTTGTTAGATTTGGTGAAACGAAGAATCTTGGGGATTGAAGATCACCAGGCGGACAGCCGGTTGAACAGCGATCGATGGACGGGTATTGCCATCCGTACGAAAAAGGCCAAGCGCGCCATTAGGCGGAGTTCGAGCGCTTTCCATGGACACGACTGTCAAAATGAATGTGAGATCGATTGGCACGTCCACTGACTTGACCGTCGCATCAATCCATCAGCTAGACATACCTTTCCAAGCCCTGGCAATCTTTCGTTCCCTCCAAATCCGCAACCCCTCGTTTCTTTCTACAATCTAATTTCGAACTTTGTTTTTCAGCAAAATACCTATCGAACATGCCGCTCGAGCTACTTTCCGATACCTATTCATCAACCGTACACAACTACAAAGTGGAAAAATTGCTCGGTGCTGGCGCTTTCTCAAAAGTTTATCGAGCCATTGATCGCTTCGACGATTCTATCATTGCGTTGAAAATGATCAAGGTGGGTTCACCCATATAATTTAAACTTCTTTTCATGAATGCTTGCCATTTCAGCTCGATGACTTGGACAAAAATTACATCAATCTCTGCATGAACGAGGTCAACCTGCTCAAAAAAGTAAATTCCCCGAACGTCATCCAATGCTTCAACGCATACATCGACAAGTCAAAGCTGGTGATCGCGCTCGAATATGCAGATGTCGGTGATCTCGGTGAAGTCATCCAACGCATGAAGAAATGGGGGAGATCTTTTTGTGAGCGCACAATTTGGTACTACTTTCACAAAATTTGTAATGGCTTGAAAGCGCTCCATGAGCAACGCATTTTGCATCGGGGTTTGTTGATTTTAAATAAAAATTGTTATCACTGTTTACAGACATCGCTGTTTTCAGACCTGAAGCCCGCAAATGTCTTCCTATGCCAAAACGGCGACGTCAAACTCGGCGATCTCGGCCTATCGCGCCTCTTCAGCAAGAACACGGCTGTCGCGAAAACGCAGGTCGGCACCGAATACTACAAGGCCCCAGAACGCACGAATCCATGTGGTTATCACTTCAAAAGCGATATTTGGTCACTTGGTTGCTTGCTGTATGAAATGGCAACCCTGCGATCACCCTTCAATGGTGAAAAATCTAACGCCTATGCCCTTCATAAGAAAGTCAACGAAAGCGAGATTCTGCCAATGCCATCGGGGCTCTATTCGAGGCATTTGGTCTTTTTCATCCAGGAATGCATGAATACGAATCCAGAAGACCGTCCAAGTGCCACAATGGCCCATAAGATGGCGGTCAAGATGTACTTTTGCTACGAAAACTATTTGAGTGCCTATAGAAACAGGCTTAAGCAACAGAGCCATCAAATTGGCTACTAACCTTATTTTTATCCACCTACACAGCTCAAAATTGTCTTTTTTGGAAACACTTTTATTTGGTTACATACACGTCAAAAATAAATAGTCGGGATAAGCATGGTTATCGAGATACGTGATAGAGGTCTGGATATTACTATTATACAAACTCGTTTTTTTGGTTTTTCTTTCTTTTCTCAATGCGGTAATTGGGGGTATAATATACAGTAGCCGAATTAGAAAAAGCGTCGAATAGCATAGCCAATCAGGATGCCAATGCCGAAACCGAGGACGATCAGTTCTCGATGGCAATGTCGTCGTTCTGAGTGGTCTTTGGCTTCTTCAGAACGATGATGAGCTTGCCATGTTTGAGTTTCGTCTTGAGGGCAGCATCGGCATCGACGTTTTCCGGAAGGCGGATGCGTTGAGTAAAGTTGGAAGTGAAGCTGGAACCGTCGTCGGTTTCCTTTTCGCGGCGGCCTTCCACGATGAGTTGGCCGTCTTGACGGCGAATCTTGATGTCTTGAGGGGTGTAGCCGCGGGTTTTGACAGCGAATTTCAGCTTCTTCGGGGCTGGGACGGGCTTGGTGTCAGCTAGCTTGAGGGCAGCCAGGTTGTCGTTGATGATTTGGTAGTCGCCGCTGTGGTCGGAAAGTTGGTCTTCTGGGCGACGGCCATGGCCATGATGACGGCCACGACCTCCATCGTCACCGCCGTGGCCACCGTGGCCTCCGTGACGACCACGACCTCCATCATGACCGCCGTGACGGCCATGACGACCACGTCCGCCATCATCTCCACCGCCATGACGGTGGTGGCGTCCATGACGGCCACGACCACCCGGGCTTGGGCGACGACCATGGCGGCCATGACGGCCGTGACGACCCTTACCGCCTGGGCGGCAATGGCCACGACCACCATGTCCGCGACGGCCTCCGCCACCACCGCCGCCACGGCCACCGCGACCGTGTTCGAGCTCAGAGTCAGATGAGCTGCTCGAGGAGCTGGAGGATGAGCTGCTGCTGCTGCTGGAACGCTTTTGCAGGCGTTTTTCAAAGCGAGGGCTGCGGTCATATCCAAAATCGGAGTCAGAGTCCGAGCTGCTCGATGATGATGAAGAGCTGCTTGACGACGAAGATGAAGAGCGTCCGCGACGTCCACGTCCACGTCGGCCAGGTGGGCCAAAGGGTGGTGGGGGCCAGTCTCCGCCACGTCCACCGCGTCCACGGCCTCCATCAGGGCCATCATCGCCTCCACGGCCGCCATGGCGTCCATGCCGACCAGGTGGGCCGAAGGGTTCATCACCACCATGTCCACGACCACCATGACGTCCACGGCCTCCGTCAGGGCCGAAAGGTGGTGGGGGCCAGTCTCCGCCACGACCTCCACGTCCACGGCCACCATCAGGGCCGTCATCGCCACCGCGTCCACCATGACGTCCGCGTCCACCATCTGGACCGAACGGCGGGGGTGGCCAATCACCACCACGTCCACCGCCACCACCATGACGTCCATGGCGACCCGGGGGACCCCAGGGTTCATCACCTCCATGTCCACGGCCACCATGACGTCCACGGCCTCCATCTGGACCATCATCGCCACCGCGTCCTCCATGACGTCCACGGCCACCATCTGGGCCATCATCTCCGCCTCGTCCGCCATGTCCATGACGTCCGCGTCCACCATCCGGACCAAACGGTGGTGGCGGCCAATCACCACCACGTCCACCGCCGCCGCCGCCTCCACCACGGCCATGTTCAACCTCCAAATTGGGGTAATAGCCGTACCAATCTACCCAATTGGCATAGTTGTCGTCATCGCGCTTCCCGAAACCGTACGAATCCATCTCGCAAGACACTAGAGTTGGATGAGGTTAAACTGGACTTCAGCCCCGGTTTATATACCTCTTTGCCTCTCGGTCCTCACGTCGGGACTCTCAGCGGCCCTCACAACCCCGCCCAGAGCTCAACTGGTGCTGATGTTTGTAGAAAGACAGCACCCAGCAAAAAACACTGTTTTGGTCGAACAAATGTAGGTTGTTGCCCGAAAGCTAAGATTCACGTCAAAAAAGTGGTGGCCTGGCCATCCAGGTGATGCAGAGCTCCGTTGGTCGTTATTTCCGGGCGATTCCATATTTACAAATTTGTTTGTTCAAAGTGTTCAGGGTCACTTTCCCGCAGAATGCTCTAATCTGACTCATTCAGTTTACTGAAAAGAGAGCCCAAAGAACACGTGAAAACCCCTTTATTTTTTGCTCTTGACATACTTCAAGCTCAAGGGAAAGTGAAAGGGGAAAGCCCCGTGAGGCTGTGGTTTGCAAAATGAAAGCCCTTTACGGGTTTTCTTTCAGTTTCCTCAAAGCTGTAAATGGTAACAAACCACATGATGAATTATTGCTGTATACTGTGTTGTGATAGCCTTCTGCGAAAAGCTTTTTACAAAAAACAAAAAGTACAAAAATGTGTTCCTGATCATTTTTAAAAATAACTGACCCATTTTGCGCAGGTTGACTTTTGATCGGAAAAGTTTACCCTACACACAGCTTGAACAAAAACAAATCATTGGCCAGTGGATTATGGGCACTATAAAATGGTGCAGATTAGGTATTGGATGACTAAAAAGGGTCATGTGACAGTTGTGTACCCCACTGCAGGGTTATGGCATTAGGGAACAGAAATAACTGCAAAGGTAATGGGAATTTCATGTGCAGAACTTTTAATAAAGGTATATTAGGACTTTTAATAAACATTTGATATATTTATCTTGAAATTTTTCCATGGACCATTCTTGACGCCAGCAGAATCAAATCCACTGTCCGTTAGCATCAAGGAAAGCATAAACACGTTTTTGCACATTCGCACGAATGTATCTGAATGAAAAAATAGCGTTCGCGCAATGTTGCAAATTGATTAATAACGTTCACAGAAATAAAAAGTGCGAATGCGCCAACATCATTCGCACAAAAAAGTTACAACACAGTTATTTTGACTCATTTTGCCATCAGAAGTGTGTCAATAAACTTTTTTCAGTTAGGATCTTCAAAATCTTCCAAAATTACCATGACCCATCTCAAAACCCTCTCCTATGCCTTTCCATGCTCCCCAAAAATGGCAGGATCCCTTCGGCGAACGACACCGCCGACGGGCCTCAAAGTTTCAAGAAGGGCCTCATGGTAGTGTCACCAGTATGATCAACGTTTTCCCATGTATAGAATACGTTTTGTTCTTACTTTCTAGCTGGCTCTGCATCGTCGTATTGACGGTTCAATGTGCGAAGAAGCCCGTAAGTTTATCTAACAATCGTCATGATGATTGTTTGCATCATGCTTATTGCTTTTTGCCCCTGATCGACTTGAACCGCTTTCACTTTATCCATGTTCCATCTTCCAGAAAGCCCAACCCCACAGCACTATGAGACCCCCGACCCAACAACCGTCACCTGGAGCACCTACCAATTCGCCGAACCCGTCAAACACGCCCTTCCTGCCCGAAGGCGATCCCAAAGGCGATTCACTCTACAATGTTCGGACCGAAATGGCTTTTCCTCGCAAAAAGCAATAACAGTCGTCGTCGCGGTCGCCATGACAACCATACCCAACTTATCCCTTCACGTCCGTGTGATTTGTTTGCGCGTCCTCTGACTTGCAGTTTAAAATAAACAAACTTGCTTCAAACGCTTCAAAGATATTTTTCAGTTTGTTTTTGTATTCGAGTTTCCGGCCCAAGCAAGGACCATACATCGAGTTCATCAACTCCCCGAAATTCGTTTGTCAACAAAATCTCACTCAAATCAATATCAAAAAATTCATTAAAAACCTGATACCTGTTGAAACACAATGAAAAAAGACTTGAAGAGCATAAACACGTGTTGTGATCAACTAGTTTGGCCTACGTGAAATGACTAAAAGAAGGCGAGCGCGCGCGAGAGACAAGAGTCTGGATATATACAAAATGTACAAATATGAACAAAGTGGCTAACAAATGAAGTCGACCTGTTTGACGTTATCAAAAACTTGAAAATTGTAAAAGTTGGGTTTGGCAGAACGTTCTAGGAAATTGTTAATGGGGTCGATGAGCGTTGGTTATGTACAAAAAAAGGCGTAGAAGATGGGTTAGAAAGGCGCTTATTAATGACACAATGGAGCATCGGAGAAGCGTAGAGTTTGGGAGATTCGTCTTTCAAGTTGAATCCGGGATTAGTGCGTTATTCAGATTTGATCATATCGGGAGTCGTTGTAGCGTGATTGGAACTGGCTTTGCGATGGGACCCCCCAGATGTCACTTTCGACGTTTTGGTTGAGGGGTGGCATTTCATCGCGGGATTCATCGTCTTCGGCAGTGTCGTGAAGGCCGCCGGCTCCACCGAAAAATGATGTGACACCAACGGCATTGGCGGTGGGTGTCGACGTTGGACGGTGGCTCGTTTGCATCGTTGAACCATAGAAGGGTGATGGTTCGGCAGAATTGTGCCGAGAATGCGTGGATTGAAGCATCCTGTTGACGAGAAGGGCATTCATTGACATTTCGAGTGCTTGACGGTTGGATTCTTGGAGGCGTGGCGGCTTGCTGTAGTTGAGGCCGACCGTTGATTGAATCACACTGTTCGTCAGAGGGTCATCACCCAGTGGAGCCATGCGTTCATCATTTGTGCCATCCGACATGTGAGAAGTCATCATCGACAACTCCGGATGCCTCTGGCCATAAGCAGATTGACCCACTGATTGAGCGATAGGACGATGCAAATCCTTCAAGCTATGCAGCAAGACATCGTTATCAGCGGCGTGGTATGCCGTCGGATCAGCCAATGTCGTATCCTTGGTCTTATCACGAACTTGGGCCAAGAAGTTTGCCAATGGCTCTGGTGCCTTCCAATCGGGGTTCTGCGTTGCGAAGTTCAGCAAAGACAACTCAATCTTTGCACGGATGCTGTTCGGACGACGGGCTCGAAGCACAGGCTGACTGGCACCGATTCCAGAAAGCTCGGCAAGATCGGCATCTGCATTTTCACGGAGATCCATCAAAGCATAAACGCAGACATCGCCAAGTTCCGGGATTGAACGAGTTTTTTCATGGAAAAATTGGACGATGGCATGGGCCTGGAGGCTCGTCGAGAAGAACAGAACGAATGGCGTCACAATGGGTGAAATCAAGTCCAAAGCAACGGCATAGGCACGCATGTGGAAAACTTGTTCGAATTCCGCGACGACATCGGTGGATTGGGCTTCACGGAGCCAAGCCGCAGGAGCGTAATGAATGTTAGCCACGATTTGACGCATCAGGAAGTCTGGGCAGAAGACGAGGTTTTCGTCAGCGATGAAGGATCGACAAGCATAGGCAATGGCCGCCGTGACGGAGATGATGGTAAGCACGTGATCGAAGGTAAGAACATCCTCATCCCAGGTGGCTAAGCCAGCGAGAACGACGCAAATACTGCCAGCAACGAAGGCAATGTTTTTCGCGAGGACTTCGGTCAACGGTGAGATGAATTGATCCATGTAGCGGACGGAGAATTCGTAGGAGCGGTTCAATCGTAGACGGAGTTCATGGTCGAGTTCATTGAAATGACGAAGCTTTTCACGGCCGTAGTTGGAGTACTTCCGCATGCCGAAAGCACCAGGTTCACGTTTCAATAGATCGGCATAGCTGAAGAATGTGAAAAGAACCTGGTAGATGAAAATAAACGGCATAAGGACCAGATTGGCTAATGCGAATATCATGATTGTCTTCCTCAGGGACTGGGCAACAGTTTCAATCGAATGAAGATCCTTAAATTCATCCTTCAATTGATAGTGATTCTTCCACGGCGACCAGAAATGCTTGAAGAGAATTGTTTCGAGGTTCAGACGCATGCCAGACGGGAAATACGGGATTCGGCCAAGGAATGGGACTTCGAAAAAGGGTGGCAAGATTTCCTGAAACAAAACCCATCAAGTTGAATCAAAACAACTCAAAAATACTCACATCATAGACCAAAGCTACCATAAAGTTCTTCTGTCTCAGAATCCGAGCATAGATATCCAATTCCGTGAACGACGTCTGATTCACACTCAATCGAATCTTCGGCTGAACCGCACAAATCCGCTGAACAATCGTCCTCCAAGTCACATTGGTCAGCTGATTATCCGGAATTTCAAGGACACTGTTATAAAACTCCTGTATATCCATGTACTGGACCATCTGATAGCCAACTCGGACCATGTGGAAGACCAAAAATAAGACTGACAACAGCAGTGTCAGCACGACCAGGGGCGAGAAATGAGCCGCGCAATCAGTCACAACGGCATCGGCTATGTGACGCTTGCCCGTGATGTTCTTGCCGTCGGTGTTGGTGGCTCGATTGTTGAAGAGGACGTCATAGTCGACGCATTGTGTCAAAAACGTTGAAAATGCAATAACAAAGGCGATTTGAAACAGTGAAAGAGCATGTTTGAGTAAAATGCACCGGAAACCGCTGCCTTGGTGATATTTATACACTTGGAGAAAAAACTGAAAACCATTTTCGTCAACTATCAAAAATCTGTAAAACTCGGCGGCGGTCTTACCTGATCTAAATTTTCTATGTGATCCCATCTCTGTGTCGCACCACGGGTTATAGATATAGAAACAGATGATGGTCGTCGACGATCGGGTGAGTTTTGATAGGTTTCTTCATCGACGACATGATGGGATGTTGGGGGAGCTCTAAAAACGATTTTTTATATATATTTTCACATTGACATGCCATTTTTTATGACTTACCCATCTAGTGGATCTATCAATGGTCCAGCTTCTTCATCCTCACCATCGATAGTTTGATACTGGCCACGGTTAAGCGTATTGAAGAGTGACATAGGATCACTGCTAAAGTTTTTCATGATATACGGATGAAAATTTCGTCTGTTTTCGTAATACATTGTTTTCGCAATAAATACGCTTAGGTATTAGGCAAAGCAGCAAAGAGGAGAAAGTGGTAACCCGCACCCAACGTGCCCGAGATAATGAGAGATTAACGCAACGAAAGGCAAGTTGGCCGTTGCTATGCGCGGTCAGGGGAGGTATAGCGCAAATCGATAGTCTGGCCGGCCGGAAAGCGGCTTGACCAAATGGTGTCGAACATATAACAAAATGAGGAAGAGAAAAAGTAAAACTGGTAGCGTCAAGGACGGATATATTGGACGGAATGGGGGAATGATGGCCGCGGGTCCATAGCGCTCACGTGAATATCGGCCGTGACAGCCGCAGGCACTCGCGTCTGCTCAGCTGAGCGGTTGGCAAAACGTGACTAGATTTAAGATTCAATGGATGGAAGGTGACAGCTGTGAAATTGAAAAACGAACACACATTGCATACTTTATAACAAGTGTGCGTCGGAAATTCAACAGACGGCTGATCAAAATGGATTTCGAACCGCAGCTGAAACAGTTTAAAAAAATAGCCGCATTCTCGATTGAACGGAGACACAATCAGTTTTTTTGTTGGCCCCTCAAACCCCGCTTTTCAATCAACTCCAACTCACGTTTTCTTCTCGTGGCCCCTACCGTCGACCCGCAGGCAGGTTGACTGCATGCTTCGAAAGAACCCGAAGGACTGCAGGGGCCAAAGGGACGATACTATCTGTCTATGTTGAAACAATCTACTTGATGTCATTTTTTGACCTTTCGCACCGCTTTTTATATATATTTTTCTGTCGTAACTTATCGAAACCACCATAAAATAGAATACCCTTTCCAGAACCCACATCTCCGCTATATGCGCCAGTCTCCGTCATCATGGGTATCCCAATGGTGCAGGTCTTCCTCATCATGGCTCGCCAGATGTCGAAGCCCGTTGCCGACAGATTTATGCGCTACGGCAAGGACCATCCCGTCTTCCGCAACAAGGTCCTCATTCCCATCGGCAGATCACTAGTCCAGCTGACGACCCGATTGAGAATGAGAAATCTAGGTCTCGGGGCTCCGACGACATTGGCACCTGTTTCAGAAGCTGCGGCTCTTGAACAGGTAGGTTAACGCTTCTTTCAAACGTCATTACCATCCACTTTCATCCTTTTGTTTAGGCAAGCGACCTCATCCAGCAAATAGCCATATTCGGGTACTCAGTAGGCGTCTTTGCCGGATATTATTACTACCAGAAAGCCAACGAGAAGCCAACCGTTGATTTCCAGCATTTAGACGAAATAAAAGCAAATACTGACCTTAAAATTTGGAACCTAAATCGAAGAATTGATGAATTAGAACATAAACTAAAGTCTCAGGTTGGTTTTGCCTTTCTTTCGTTCCACAATTTCTAAAAAAGCCTTTCAGAGTCTCATTCCGAGCTTCCTGACCCGGTCTCAATCAGAACCTGCCATCCCAGCAGAACCACAGCCGATTCCTAACGCGGTATCTTCGATTCCGTTTGATGAAGCCCTCGCAATCTTGAAATCTACGCCCCGGTGGTAGACGTTAGTTAACTTTTGTTAAATCAGTGCCAACACTAATGCTTTTGTGTACAAATTTCTCAGTGATTCGATTCGAAATTAGGTGTTTAATAAAAAACAACTTTATGAAAAACAAAGATCAACAATGATTGAAAACTCAAAAAAAACTTCAAAATCAACAAATTCATCAACTCCGCATCTATGATGCGATCAATTTCTTCAGCTCTTCACGGAAGCCAGAAACCTTGGTAATCATGACACCACAGGCTTCGGTAACAATATCTCCGGGCTCGTATTGGCCGACGGATTCGACACTGAAAATGAAATGGTTCTTCTTGCGGCGGATCTCGACGGCATCCTTCAAGTCGTCGTAACGGAACACATTGCGGCTCAATGTATCGGCACGAGAATCAACGACGGTGGCGAAACCGTCGTCGTCGATCTCAATGACACCCTTGGAGAAAGCTTTTTGGAGGCGTTCAGCGGGTTCACCGTGAATGGGACGCTTTAGAACAATCTCCGGAAGAAGACGATAGGAAGCGGTGCCGACGGGAGAGAACTTTGCGTGATCCCGGCCGATACCCTTGTAACAGATGCATTTGGCTTCGATTTCTTGGCCGTGACGCATCTTCAGGATGACAATATCGTCATGGACCATGCTTGGGGGGTTCTTTTTGAAGGTGGTCGCTTGTTCGCCGATGGGTTGCCATTCGAAGGCGCCAGATTTGACGATACTATTCTCAAAGTGGTCGTTCTTGTCGGTGGCATCGGCGGGGACTACCTTCTTCTTCTTGCATTTGACCTGAAATACCCTTTGTGAATTATTTTCAAAGATAAAATGGGTGCTTACGTTGATTTCAAAGACGAGGTTTTCGTTCTCCTTAACTTCAGGCTCGGTGTACTCATCCGGTTCAACATCGGGCTTCGTGCGGAAGTTGAAGTTGCGGGCATCGGCACGGATAGGGATTAGGCCCAGGCGATGGCAGAGGACTTCATCCTGCAAAAAAAAAACGTATATTTGAAAGAAAAAGTCAATGAAAATTTGACAAACCTGGAAAACGGTATCATTCTGATACAAGCAAACTTTGTCAATAGCCATTGTCGGCACTTCGGCGATCATAATACGACGAATGGTGTTCGCAATGGGGGCTTCAACATTCAACAAATCAAATTCGATCGTATTGTTTTCAGTGTCGTCGTTAATGATGCGAATTTCGATGCGATCGAGGTACTTGTGGAAGTCGCGACGATTCAGGTAGCCGTCATACGTCTAAAAAACACTTCTTACAACTGTTTCGCATAAAAAGTTGGACAAAACCTACATTCTGAATGAAATCTTCGCCGACAATCTCATGTTTTGCCGATTCAATGTGCGGCGGGCGTTGCTCCGTTGGTGGCTTCTTTTTCGGTGAGGAATTGCGACGTTTCGGTGAAGCTTCGGCCATTTCGACGTCGGATGGCTCTGACCGGAGGGAGATGCGAGTGCTGCGACGACGGGTGGACATTTTGAAGAGACTGAAGACAAAGGGTATAAAATCAATCAGAAAAAAACAAAAGATAAAGGTATCAAAGCGTTTTTAACGCCGTTATAGTCGTAACAATGGCGAAAGACAAAATACAATTATTTATACCGTAACAAGCAAAAACCCAATAAATTATAAAAACATAAATAAGGCCTTTAAAACGCCGAAGCAAGACTACAATAACGAAAAGCACCCAAACAAAACAATATTGCAACATTTCAGCCAATTAAAATCAGCTAAACTTGTACAACAAAATTTGGTCCCGTCCACAGTCCAAAAGTGTAGCGGAACCACATGAGTAGAATGTCGCGACCCATCTGGATCCATGATAATACTGGCGTGATTTTAGAACCATCGACTTCGTGCCAATTGACGGCAACTTCGACCATGTCAAAGCGTTCACGCTCGGCAAGATAGAGTAATTCGACGTCAAAGGCCCAGCGTTCAATGTGGAGAAGGGGGAAAAGCTGAAATTCGCACACTAAAACCCTTGATATTCGACCAAAAACGACAAACCTTGGCAGCAGCAGCCCTTGAAAACAGTTTGAACCCGCATTGAGTGTCCCTAATGCCTTTGACACCGAAAAAGTACACAAGGAATTGGAACCCTTTGGATAAAATCGTCCTGAAGATGCTTCTCGTCGCAATAGCTTCAGCTTCCAAATGGGCTCGAGATCCGATGGCAATTGCTGGGTAGTTGTATTCAAAGTATTCTCCGTCGGAACATAATTTGAACAACTCATTTTCAAGTTTTTCAAAGTCGGAAAACTTTGTCGCGCCATCGGCATCAGCGAAGAGGATCATTTGGCCACGAGAAACGGATACGCCAAACCGAACGGCACCACCTTTTCCGACATTTTGGGGCAGCTTGAGGACGCGGATACTGCCTTGGGAGTTTTCAAGCTTCTTGGAATACGAAAATGCAACATCGGCAGTGTTGTCTTTGGAGCCGTCGTCGACAACAATAATTTCCCAGGTGAATTGCTTTCCTGTTTCGCGACTTCTTAGGTATTCTACTGCGTCTTCAATCATGATGGGGAGACGTTCCTATAAAAATATATAAAAATTGCATTCAGTTTCAAAAAAACTTTCGGAAAGCAGAGGTACAACGAAAAACATAAGAAAGCAACAAACCTCTTCATTCATAGCCGGAACAATGATACTAACATAAACATCGGCATTGGTGCTTTGCAAATTGCCATCTTTGGCTTCTTTATAAAGTTTACCAAACTTAACATTCTCAACACCATCAGGATTGTAGGCTGTTCTGTCCTGGATGTAGTCTTGTCTTCGTCGTTTCACAGTGGGGGTAATTAAATGTAAACTGAAACATAGCTAATAAAAAAATGGAAAAATATATAAAGAAAACCAACTTACACAAGAAAGCCAATCACAACAAGGATACCCGGTATGGCGCCAAGGGCAAGGTACACAAGTGGTTCCATTATGGTGATCCTGCAATGTTAGATGACCAACTGGAACGCCGATGGAGACCGCGTTTTTGCCAACGCGTTACTCACTTTGCGTTGAATTTGATCAGCTTTCTGGCCAGCAACGGTTTGGCCGAGGCGGTTTCAGTGGATTGCGCACGCAGCCAAATATAATTTATGTTGCTCTCTTATAACGAAAAAGTGTGCACACAATGTATAAGTGGTGAAGAAATGCGTCCGGTTGTTTTAGCCAACTTTGTTGGTGGGCGTCCAAAAAAAGCTAACGAAACAAGGGATGGTCCTAGCAAGAGGGTTTTGATGATGGATAGTTTTTGAAATTTGCTTGGAGGAGTCCTTCGACATTTCATTACCGCTTGCCGTTTTTACTCATTCGTCAATTGTATCCCTTAATCTTCAGGGTAATGGCTGACGATGCTATCTATGCGGCTTGTCCAGTTCGATCCCAGCTTGACTTTGCTGAACAACTCGACCATACTTGGGTTACATGCAACATTTGCTGCAAACTGAAGCAGAAAGCGGAATCAGCAGCTTCAGCTCTTGCTCCGGCTTCAGCAGTCAAGACTGAACTACTTCCAGCTTCTTCCTCTGAAGTTTCTGTAGACGTGAAACCCGTCAAACAAGAACCCCCGACCACCACCAATGTGCTGCCAAAATCCGTTCCAGCCCCGGCAGGATGGTATGATCCGTTCTCCGGAGCGAAACCACTTCCAACTGCCCCTGCACCGACATCCAATCGTGGTCGAGGTCGAGGAGCTTCTCGTGGTCGTGGTGGAGCCGTCCCAGTTGGCAGAACCAGTAAGTTATCCAAAAATTTCACATGCTTTTTACTAATTTTATAACTTTCAGATAGTTCTGAACCATCCACGTCTACCCCCTCCCCAGCACCATCAAACGCTTCCAGTGCCAAAGCCGACAAAAACGACAAGTTGTCTAATAAGGCTCGTGATCGATTAGATGCGCATAAGTTCAGACAGACGAACGAAAACATCGACAAGTAAGCCTCATTTTCACACTTCCGATGTAACTTATATATTTCTAGAAAGAAAGCCGCTCTTCAAGTCGTTCAAGAACGTCGAGCAGAAGCCCAAGCCGAGAAGAGTGCCAATGCGAGCCCGAAAGCAAAACTTGCCGTTGCCCCGTCAGATATGCCATGGGTGCCGAATCCGCATTTCCTTCTTCCAGCAAATTCCATTTCCGCCCTTTCAATGGATGATCATCGTCGTTATGTTGCCATTATCAGCAACTTTCTACGCCCTGAAGCTAATCTGCGGTTCGAATTCAACAATATTGAGCTTGAAAACATGGATGAACAGTTGAAAGAGGAACGGAAGAAGTTTATCGAGTGTATTCATACGTCTTTCGATTCAAAAGGATTTTACGCGAATGCGTTTTCGGGCAGTATCAAATACATTTTGGTGAGTTATAGTTCATTTTCAATCTTCATGATGATGGATTGATTTTGCCGTTTTAGAAACGCCTGAGAACTCGAATCAATGCTCTCCCACAATGCGGTTACGGCGAAGTCATCAAAGAAGTTCCCTGGGACCCAAATATGACTGCAGTCAAAACAATGTACGTCAAAAAGCCGGAGATTCTGAGCAAAGGCCGTTCAACAAAAGTCACGATGCCTGATCCGACGCGTCGATGCTTGCTGGAATCGAGTTTTGATAAGATTGCTCAGCGGTTTGATCCCGATGCGGCGCCGAAGCTTCTCCAAGACGATCCTACTGCCATCGAACATGCTGTTGGCCATCAAGTTACTGCGGCCCTCACAACTTCATCGATGCGGCACTTGTTGTCTGCTCCGTTTCCATTGCGTACCTATCGTCGCGCCTTTCCGATGAGCATTCAAAGACGGTTTACCAATGGCCGTCCCGAGCGGGTTATCATTATTGAGCGACCGGTGCCAGTGTCTGGATTGTCGAAGGTAGATTTGGTTCGCAGCTACGGGAAGTACATAGTCCGGAATACGATTGAAAAGGCCCCGAAAGTTGATGCTCCGGTTAAGAAGTTCACGGGAGTGCGGCCGTTGAAGCGGAAGGCGACGACTGAGCCTTCGGTTGATGGAGTTGATAACGAAAAGAAGCCGAAACTGGATGAATCCGTCGAAGCTGAAGAGAAACCAGTCGACACGGATGCCGATTTGCAAATCGCCGATGACGACGAAGAACCCGTGACCGAAGCCCCTAAACAACCCAAACCCGAGCCAATGGAGGAAGCCCCCGCTGCTTCGTCGACCAACTTGTTGGACATGCTGTTGGGCAATCAATCTCAGCCAAATCCGTCCACCACAGCCGACACGAAATCGCCTGCCGTTCAAGTCGATTTACTGGACTCCATCCTCGGCAACATGGATACAACTGAAGCTTCCGCTGTTTCACCGTCGACAAATTCAACCTATTCCTATTCTGTCATCCCGATCGATGATAAGGGTCAACATCGTGTTCTCGTCCGCTCACGGGCTCATAACAAAAATGATGCCGGGTTTTCATTCAGTCTTTCAACCAAATTGGAGTACATTCCGAAATGTGGATCTGAAGAGCTATACGAAGAAGAACTCATTTGGAACGCGTTGACGGCTATGCTTCGCGGCTCTGAAATACATGGTCTCGTACATCTCACACTGCCGGAGGCCCATTGTCTTCAAGTCCGTCTTTCAAAAAGTCAAAAGGTTTTCGACGCTCTGCCCGTTACTGCGAAGGAAAAGCTTTCCGGTCGATGGAATCGGTTGTTCCATTTGCTGGAGGCTGTCAAGGATCTCGGTGATGGGGACTACCTTCTCGTTGAATCGGAGGATAACACCCTGAAGATTTACAGTGAATCGATCAGTGAAAGGTTTGTCGTACTTTTGGGTATTTAATCATTCATTTGTCTACTTTCAGTGACGCCGTCTACACTCGCGAGAAAATTCTCGAAGCATCCGGAATCGCCAATCATGACAAAATCTACAATGAGTCGGTCGATTTCAAGTCGAAGTTCAACGGCATCGCCACACACACCCCGTTGACTTGGCACGTTGTGAAAGGCCGTATTCCTGGATCACTGTTGCCGCCGAATCCGAACCGCCCAGCCTATCAATTCAATGATCGCGGCCGTGGTGGTGGACGCGGTCGTGGTCGTGGACGCGGCAACTTCCATCGTGGACGTGGTAATCAGCAGGGACGCGGAGGCCGTGGTCGTGGTGGCGGTAATGATGCCGGTCGACAGAAGGTCGTCTACACCGATCACGATGCTAATCCGTTCCGAGATTAGATGATTGTTGATGTTATTATTCGTTGAGTTTACATCTTTTGCCCGAGATTTTTGTTTGTTTTACTTTTTCGACATAAAATATTTATTTATAAAAGACCACGTGCGAGTGAGTCGAAGGTTTATTCAACTGAAAGAGTCACGGATATCTGATAAGCGTAGATTCAAGAATATTTTGTGGTGGAGCCCAGCGGAATAGTTCATTTCGGCCGCCGTGTAACCGTCCAGTGTAGGGGGCTAGGCTGTTCCTAGGGGTGAATTCCGTTCCGTAGATTGTCTAAAAATGAAATGGAACAGTTATAAAAGGGCTAAAATAACTTTAAAGTACATACCCCAGAATTGCTGAACACGTTCTGGAAGCGTGAAGCTTTCTGCCGTCGACGCACGGGACCCTGTCGAAATTGGTACTCTGGTCGAACAATTGTCATTGGGGGTCGATTTCGGTTACTGTAGGATGCATCCATCGCCGGAGTACCTTCATTGGCATTGTTTTGGGGCATATATGACAGGTATTTTGGATACCGGAACCGCAGCTCGCGTGCCTGTGCCAAAAAAAACTCATGATTACACAGTCTTACAAAACCATACTCACCTCTACACAAATAACGCATAACAGAACCCCAAACAAGAAACCAGCAATCTTTGATGACAACATGAATCTGCTCTGAATTCAATTTCAATCTTTCAACTGTGCCACAACCACCGACGTAACAAGCTGCTTTGAATCGGCGCGGTGCTACTTATGCCGGAAGACCATGACGGGCGGAGTTTAACAAAAGCGCCATTGTGAATGAACATGCAAGTTGTGGCATTTCCGGAAAGCAATATTCGAGAAAGGTATGCATCCCGATGGCGTATATAGACATCCGTAAGCACGGTTGAGTGCGTATCATAGGACCATTGTTACGTAGGATTGCCTGGACCATTGGAACAGGCATTTGTGCCCAAAAAACAAGCGCCAAGAGACAAAAATGGAGCTTTGCAGCAATGCCGTCAACAGAGTGTCATAATTGCGTTGACTTTGGTTTCTGTTTTGTTTGCTTGGGTGGTGATTTGAGATTGTTATCAAGTGTTTACGGTTTGGGTGGCTTGGATTCTGGCGGTTTTTTTTTTGAATAGTCACAAATTGCCAAAGTGCGTTATAATGAAAGATAACCAGCTTTATGCACTAAAAACAAATGATGCATCCATCCATTGAGCAAAACCAAAACCCAGCCTTTCAAAATGAACAGAAACAATAAAGTTGCACTCGCTTCACAAGCCCATTGTTATCCAAAATAAATTGCTTTTCCGATCACCTGAACGATGCAAGATTTATTTAGGCCTATTAGCAATCCTCGGCTTGCATAATTGCACGGATCAAAAAGAAACAGCTGTCCATCGGCACGTCGGTTCATTGTTAACACATGTTTCGTTGTTGCATTTGCATCGAACGGCTTGAAGTACATAGTGACCAGTGCGTTAGCTCCTTTCCGGCACTAGAGCTCGTTCTTATTATGCACAGACAATTGATTCGGTCCGTATCTGCTGGTTCACGTCGGCGGTTCATGGTTATTCAGGACGGTTTTCGCGATAATGAGTCGTTGATTTCACTAACTTCATGGTCGACGACTCGGAATTCTAATTTACATCTCGAAAATGGTCAAAATGTTGTTAACGATTGTATATTACATTCGAGAAAGTTTACACTGCCAAAATTGATAGGCTGTTTGGTAATTTTTTGGATTTTTGGAGCTGCTTTGATGATCAGTGTTGAAAATGTCTCTGAACACAGAAAAGTGCCAATGTCGAAAGAGAGCCAAACCGTACAGACACAGTTTTTGCAGACTTACTGGAAGATCAATAAAGTTATTGTATGTAATTTGTGTTTGGTAATATATTTAACTTAAAATTGCAGCCGATCGAAACCGATCACTGGAATGACACGGTCGATCAACTTTTGCAATGGTTCGAAAACGAGCATAATGCTGACAGTAGAAAACGGCCTTTATTTGACTCCTTTTTCGGAAGCTGGCTTTTTGCTATGTATTTTGGAAATGCTGTTGGAGGGGTTCCAGGTTGGCAAACTTATCTTAATGGTAAAATTTTTGTTAAAATTTAGGGTTCGCTCCGGTTCAATTATCGCCTTTATCACGGATTTTTGCTACTTTTGCCACTTTTCCGTCCGTATTTCTCTATTATTGGTCTATTTTTGCCATTGCCAGGAACGTCAGACAACTTCCAAGACCAGTTATTTATTGCTTTATTGGAGTTATCACACTTACAGTAATGCTAAAAGCTTGGATGTCTGTCTTTGATCATGACATTATCCCACTTCTTGGAAATGGTTTCAGTCTGTTATCAGTCGTTTTCAATTATCGTGCTTTTCGGTAACTAACATATCCAACTCGGCATTTTTGATTCATCCAACTGTTTCAGGACACCAGAATCATCCCTCATGACAGCATGCACCGTATTAGTCATACATGCAATATTTTGGGTTACTTTATTCGCTTTATTTCAAGAAACCACGGTATGGAGAAAATGCCTGTATCTTCGCATTGTCGACAGACTCGATGCCGAATCAACCCTTTTGGTGACATTGCCCGATTTAGAACTCAATCGAGCTGAACATTTGATACGTCGTTACGCGCAACGGTCACTCCTACATCGATTGATCGTACTTTTCTTGACTGAAGACGATAAACAGAAAATTGAAAGAGTTGTGGCAGAATTTCAAGAAAAATCTGTCAGTCTCGGCGATAGTTACGATGTTAATTGTATTGAAAGGTGATAAATTGGTACAACACTGTAGTAGTAAATTTTAAACAATAAAATGAGCGCCAATTGCCATATTTGTTTTCTTGGAACAACGTCACGTCCAAATTACCATAGAAGTCATCGCTTTCACAAGCTTATTTTGGCATATAAATGTGCCAGGTTAGAATTAAAGTTTTCTCATTCTCTCTACTGACTGCTCCAACGCCACGTCCACCGTCGATTCGAGTTATCATGGCTTTCAACAAGTGTTTCCTCTGTGCTGTTATTATATTGGGCCTTGCCGCCAATGTGTTTGCCATCTATTGCTATGAAGAAGACACCCTCGTTAACTGTGGTGCTGATGTTAAAAATTGCTACTACTGTAAGTATGCTTTTTGATTTCCTTTGGCCCTTTGGTATTAACCCGCTTTTTTTCAGACAAGTATAACAAGACTGGGCATGCAGACAAAAAGTGCTGGCCTTTCAAATTCAACAATTTGAACGTGTGTGAAGATATGGATAAGTAAGTGTTTATAAACATGGTATACCGCAACAAAACAACCATTTACACATTTACTTATGTCCATTCCAGTGGCAATAGGTATGTTTGCAACTATGATTATTGTAATCAATCGTGCGGAATGGCTGCCGATCACCAGCCAGTGCTCGTCGTTTTGGGACTTGCCGTCGTCAGCGCTTACTTACTGATCCATTAGAAGATCCAAATTCATGCAGTCTTGAGACTTATCAACATTCTGACACCTTATTGCATTCAGTATCTTTTTGATAATAAAAAACTATGAAAATTTCAAACAATATGACCTAGAATAACAATAATGTCACATGGACGCATTCAAAAAGCGCAATCGACCCGTGATAATGTATCGGTTCATGGAATCAGAATTCACGCAAAACTGTGGCACTGATCATGGTCAAGGTGTTGTTCCTATTTGACGTTTGATTAATTGTCGTTGCGCTGAAACACATCATAAATACGATGTTCCCACACACAAAATAAAAGTTGCTCCGGTTCACTCAGTGTTTCACATAGCATACACCATGTTTGACATGTCAAACATTTATGTTTTGCACAACATACTTTGAGCGTATCGGAGCAAAAAGTTTGGGATGTGAAACACTCAGCGTACTTTATGTTAAACTTTTGTTTTCTGTGCAGTAATCCATACATAAGATCCTGTGCAAACCCGCTGTCAGTGATAACAGAGATCATCTGGATCCTTAATTGCGATTCTAGACAATACGTGACACAACGCGATGCAAATTTGCGTGAATCGATCGAAATCGTGCCTTCGACGAGTATAAAAGCCGGACGCCTTCCCCCTGCCGGCATCAGTTCGTGGTTCTCCGATCTCTCATCCCATCTTCAACATGGCCCAGTACTCCGGATACGTTGGCTTCGGTGGCCCCCAGTACGCCCCCCAGCCCGGCCAATTCGGCTACGCCGCCCCTGCTCCCTCCGCTGGCTTCCAACAACAAGCCTTCTCCGGTGCCGGCCAATCCGGTTTCGCTGCTCCCGCTGGTTCTGCCTTCGGTGAGTTGACTGACCGCTTCCATGTTGTACCGTACTCATTTCCGTCTTTTCCAGGTGCCGCCGCCCCTGCCGCTCAAGGCTACAGCAGCCGTGTCATCGCGCCCGCCTCAATCCAAGCCCTGTACCGTGGCAAACCCGCATTCTACGATGCCGGCCGTGGTGTCTACTTCGATGGCCGCACAGCCTACTACGATACTCCTGAAGGCGCCAACGCGTTCCAGCAACAAGCCCAAGCCCAACAGTTCGGTCAAGCTTCATTCGCCGGTCAGCAACAGTTCCCCGCAGCTTCTTCCGTGTACACTGCCATCGAGAACCCTCACATCGTGCTCGGAAACGGAACCCAAGGCAACCTCAAGGAGCACGCCGCGGCACTGTCATCCCAGTACGCCTTCGACTATGCCCCTCAATACTACTTGTGAGCCGATGGCACTTTTCTACTTTGATGAGATCGCGGAACTACAATGGTGTGAACCGAATTTATCTCTGAAATACTTATGTGATGTTTTTATGAATGTTGAGCGATAAATCGATATGTGATGCAATCTTTTTGTGTGAAATTAGTGAAATTTCGAGAAACAAGCAATCAAGAAAGTTATTACATGCCACTCAGTCCTAATCCCCGTATTACCCGCCCAACCCAAAGTACATGGTGCCCTCCATGTTAGCCCCAGCCATCATCACATAACTCAATTCGACTCATAGTCCCAGGTTCCCGTTCCCAGTCCTTGTTTTTCCAATTCCAATTCCAAAGCTCCTCGATTCGCGTGTCTTTAACAGCGGCGCCCCTGAAAAACCGGCACATTATTTCTATGGAAACGCCCGAGGGCCCGAAAGTCTGTAACGACGTACCTATGCCACGGGCACGGGAGTAATATTGAACATTGCCACAGTCTACTTACGGCCCACTGTAAATAATCTCCCGTTCCATGTCGGGTAGCATGGATAGAGCGAGACAGGTTTTTTACGGCATTTCTGTTTTCTGTTCACGGGGGCATGGTTGCGCGGGCGGGTGGCCATAACTTTCAAAAAATATTGACAGGGCTTGAAGTTTTTGGGGCCAACTTTACCATTTGGGGGGTCAGTGTTTGGTTTGGTTTAATCTTTGTAAATTGACATAAGGGCAGGTGTATTTTTGGTTGGGATTGAGATTGTTTTTTTGCGTAGTGTGCTTCATCGTGTATTCAGAGTTTGGCATTGTTGCTTTTTTGCTTTACTATTATGTTTTGACAACTGTTTTCAAGTTTTTTGATTTACAATTGTTATTTTGTTAGTTTAGGCAATCCCTATGCCATCCAAACCCACCAAATAGCACCATGGGCTCCGTCTGTGGCACGCGAAGCAAAATTGCCAGCAGCGATGTTGAGGATGGTGCGCCATGTGCTGATGATACCGTATGTCTATCCTTTTATCTTGTCCTTGCATGTAATCCGTGTTAATAGCACTTTTTAAAGGTGAAAAAATCCCCAGCAAAAGTCCAAATCAAAGAGGCCGCCGACGACGGCGGTGGCAGTAATGCTGGCGGCAATGGCACCGTTTACCGGTTATTGCTTTTAGGTAATCCGCTTAGTTTTGACTACTTTTTCAATGCAACTAAAGTCAACTCAATTTTCATTTTACAATTTTCAACCTTCAATCTTCCAGGGCCCGGCGAATCCGGCAAAACGACCTTATTACAGCAGATTCGCATGTTGTACAATCAACACTTCACCGAGACAGAACTAATTCATCGACGTGCCTTCATTTACAATAACATTATGAATTCAATGCGAGCTATATTGACCCACGTGAAAGCTCAGGGTATGGCATTACAGAACGAAAATGAGGTAATTTAATGGAAAAAAAGGTTTTTACGAGTTAATATAAGTAGAGTTAGGGCTCGGCGCGCAATAACTTTCACAGGTCCGTGTGAAAACGTCAACAAAGTTGGGTTGGGGGTCTATGGATTGTCTCGCAGGAGGGGGAAAGGGTTGATATCATTTTGTATTTTGTCGTGTGGCATGTTTTACCGGCATTACAGCCCATGTGTGGTGATGGAAAAGCGCAAAAATGGCAAAAAGCAATCCAAAAAGAGGACATACAATGGGCATTTTTGACATTTTGACTGTCATGATGTTTGATTGTAACAGAGAACAGGATTCAATTTTTAAATTGTAATTTACAGCCAAGAAGCACACGCCTGCTACAAAGCCAAGATGAATGTCTGGGACCATTGACGAAAGAAGAATTCGACGATGTACAGGAATGTTGGAAGGATCCGGCTGTCCAGGAGGCTTATCGACATCGTGGATTGTACAATTTGAACGATTCTGCTAAGTAGTAAGTTTATTGAAAGGTTGGGGGCCAGGTGTTTTTGGGTTTTGGCACTTGGCTGCAGAAGGTGATAAAGAGCTGAAAATGAGTAAAGTTGATTTCAGCTTCTTTGAAAACATGGAACGAATCAATAAATTTGACTTTCAACCGACTCCAACTGATTTAATTCGGTAAAGTTTCGCGTTTTTATTGATTTTTTGTGAGAACTTTTATCCTTTTAGTGCATATGTCCCAACTGTCGGCATTCAGAACATTGTTTTTACCACAAATAACCAAAGTTTTCAGTAAGTTTATATTACAAACTTTCTCAAAATTGTTTTTTATGGGCATGTTCAATATGTAGTTGTGTTGTTCAGACTCTTCGACATCGGCGGCCAACGCGTGGATCGCCGAAAATGGGCCACAATGTACGACGGCCTCAATGCCATTCTTTACTGCATTGCCATCAGTGAGTACGATCAAAAGTACGAGGACGAGGACCAAAAAAGCAAGCTAGCCGACTCGCTTGATTTATTGGAACAAACTTGTAAGTGCGACAAGTTCGCCGAAACGCCAATCTTTGTCTTCTTGAATGAAGTTGATGTTTTGAAAGAAAAATTGGACAAAATTCCACTGAAGAATTACATCCCAGAATACTCAGGTGCGTTTTGCCTTCAACTTTGCTACTTTTTGACTTTTGGCACAAATTGTGTTCCTTCCAACTTTTGGCCTTTAATCAGCGACAAAAAAATCAATTACGCATTACAGGTAACACGGAAAAAGACGCCATGGACTTCCTTATGAACAGAGTCAAAGAACGCACAACCGCGCACTCCAGTTCCTTGACATTTTTTGAATACATGTGTGCCATCGACACCGATGCAACCGCCAAAACTTTAGATAATGTGTTTAAAAAGTTGATAAGTATAGCGAAACAAGGTTGAAAAGTGCGATTTAGAGAACATGAAGTTATAGGGATACTGTAATGCGGTTGGTTTTTATTCGTTTTTTGTGCTAATAAAAGTTGCTATGTGATTCGTGCCGAATTGTAACTTTTTGTTTCGTGTTTTTTTGGGAGGGGGAGGCTCTTGGGGCTCGTGCCATGGCAGCTGGAAGCAAAAAAGGGGAACTGAGGTGAAGAGGGTGGTGTTTTTCTCCGTTTTTTTTTGCGGCTTCATGGTGCCGGAAGCCACAAATCACGTCGACTTGGCGGCTTGATGGATCGTTCGGGTCGTCAGAGGGGATGGATGCGCTCAAATGTCGATAATTGGGGGTTGTAAAAAACAACAATGAGAGGGGGATTCGAGGGCTCTGGGGAGTTGGGTTGGATGGCATCATTTCGGGGTTTCGGGGTGGCATTTGACAACAAAAAAGTGAGAAATAGTGAAACACGGCCTTGAATGAGGACAAAAACCACCTGGTCGGGGTTACTGTATGCAAATTGTGCCCAATTAGGAGGCAAAATGACTCAAAACACCCCCTCTGGCACTCGGCATTCCGGCGCGGCGCCTACAGGCAGAATGCGGACCAGCGACGAGCTCATTGGTCGCATCATCGCTGAAATCTTGCCGGATCGATTTGCCAAGTATGGCGGCCTCGTCGGCACGGCCACTGATTACCCCTCCACGACTGATTGCACCATGGTTTCACGGGACGGGCATGCTTTTCGGATACATGAGGTCGTTTTGATCGGACGATGGCCCGGGGCTACGGCACAGTTTGTGGAGGACGACAAGGGCGAAAAGCGAATTCAAGTCGGCCTCTCGAAAGCCGTCGTAAGTAAACTTTCTTCAAAAATGCCATCAATCCGTCAAAAATGCCATTCAAACCCTTCAGACAGCCCTCCTAATCGACTACCTTTACGGCAAACCCCTCGCCCTTCCGACCCTGGATGAAGTAATGGAATTGTTTAACTTTGCGTTCAAAAATTCCCTCAGCGGCATCGTCGACGAATACGCGGAAGTGGCATCGGAACTACTGACACCGCAAAACTTCCTAAAGGCATACGATATCAAACTAAATGGGCTGTTTCCGTTTGTAAGTTTTGAAATGCCAACATAAGAATGCCAAATCTGAACTTTCCAGGTTAAAGAATGTGAAATGCGCAATTTCCAGGTTCACAATTATGCGACATACCATTTAGTGGAATCCTACTACAAATACGCAGATGTCCGGGCCGCCTTTTACGATCTTGGCATAAAGGAGGTGAAATTCTTGCTGGAAGACCACACACTTCGAACTTCAGATGAAAAACTTGTCTTCGAAATTGCAAAATCATGGATGATAGCCAATGATAGCATCAATGCGGTGTCGATGGAAACGTTGATCAGCGCGATTTACTATAATAAGTACAATGTATTACTGTAGTTTGGTGATTTCATACTGTATGTGAGATTTCAGTTCTCAGAAGTCCATCTACCCGTCATGGAATTCATCCTGAAGCATGATCTACCCCAAGTTGTGACTCCATTGCCCCGTTATCGACTTCCACGCGATGCACTGGTGTTCTTCGGGCTTTACAATAATAAGAATCCACTGACCTACTATGTCGACCTTGAAAAGAAGGCAATTCACCGATTTCCACACCTGGATTGCCATCAATTCATGCAGGTGCCACGATTCACCAGTGTCGGGGGGACAATTGCCCAAATTGGGGGTGCCACGGATGCTGCTATTGGGTTTGCAAAGGCGGATTGCTTTAAGTTTGATAAGAAGGAGAAGAGGTGGAGGCGGATTTCGTCTTTGCCTTTTGAACGGTGAGAAATGCCGACATTTGGGCTGAAGTCGAACAAAAAGCGATTTCAGAGCTCATCCCGCAATCTGTGCCGGCCCGGATGGCGCCATTTACCATGTCGGCGGGCATTCACAGCTCCCACGAAAGAAGCTCAAACACGTCGAGGTCTATACGCCGAATTCGAACACCTGGAAATCTCTCCCGAAAATGATCGACGGACGCTACAAAGCTGCTGCCATCTACGTGTCCGGCAAGTTGATCGTCTCCGGTGGCATGAATGAAGACGCGGCACTAACATCGGTCGAAACTTTGCCGCGATTCGCGACCCATTGGACGGCCATGACGCCGATGGCAGTCCCACGGTCTGGGCATCAGATGGTTTCCTACAACAAGCATATCTATGTCCTGGGCGGAAAGAACATCGGCGGTGAGCTTAAGACAGTGGAGCGGATTCATGAAGATTTTGGTGGGACTTGGAGGGATATGCCGGATATGACTTTCTCCAGGTTGGCATTCTGCGGCATTTTTTAAGTTACAATAATCTTTCCAGAGTAAACTTTGCCGCCGAAGTCTTCGACAACAAAATCTTCGTCTTCGGAGGCGAACATCCAATCGCCGATGGCCGTCCACTCACCGTTGAATTCTTCAATGGCACTCATTGGAGCCCCTTCTGCACACTGCCTCCTGACGTCTTGCCCCTGTCCGCCATCGCGTTCTACAATATTCCGACACCCGAGAAATTACTATTCGACATTGTCAACCGGGAAGAACGTGCCGCCGCCGCCACAAACAATCCACGTCCATCCCGCAAACGTCCATTCTCCCGGATTTCCGTGTAACCCCTCGTTCGAAGCCGCGCCTCTCTTAACACCCACTGATCAAAAAACAACGAAATAAAGCCTGATAAATGAGCATCTATGCCATCCTAGCCTATCCAAATCCTCATAACGACCCATTTACACGCTTTTTCCATGGCAAGTGTGAATCTGTGAAACAAAGTTAGTGTAGTCCGAGATTTGCCGAAGGCGAAAATCATCCCCCCAAGGGAGTCTTTTTCCGCCGCCTGTAAACCTCGGTCTCGGTCGCCGCCGCCAACAGCCAAGCTAAGGCTGAGCGCCAGAAGATTCACTTCACTCCGCGTGAGCTTCAGCTCGATGGCACAGTTGTGGAGAGTCCATTTTTGGCGGGCGGACCTCATGAAAAGCGTGCCGAAAATATCTCCACATGGTAATGGTGCACCATGCGACACAGTGTCCGACGACAACGGCATCGACATCGACGGCAAAAAACATATGTAGTAGTCGGGCATCAGGACATGTTTGTCACGCGAACGCGATGTTTACTTAATGCTTCGGCATTGATTCATTCAAATTTTTTATATCCTTTTTCCGTCTCTGTGGTTTGGTTTGTGATCCCGGAATCTCGGGCAATATCGATTGTTTTTATTGTTCACACGTACTTTGTTCCCTTAGGGCATGCTTTGAAGACGGTTCGGTTCCTTATTTCCTTTTCATGCTGTCAGGATCTTGAAGCTTGAAAAAAGGGTAATTGAAAATATTTTTAGCAGTTTTCTTATTTTTGACAAAAAGGGGCGGAGCTTATCTTTTCCATGACTCCGCCCACTTTGAAAGTGAAATTTCAACAAACGCTAAAATTAACCCATATCAAAGGCTTTCTATGTTTTGTATGTCCTTTACGGGCTTCCGGAAGCTGCGCATCGCATTTCTGCCACCGTTTATTGAATCGAATCCGGGCGGCATCCCACTTTGTAGCGACAGACGCATTACGGAAACGTCATTTAACCAGAGCCCTTCTTCCATCCCTTTTCCAAAAAACTGGGGATTCATCCATTTGGACTTGGAATTGGACTTCACTGCCTCATAGAAGGAGGTCTCAGTTTCACAGGGGCCCGGAAGCCCGATGTCGCAGAGCTGCCGTGTCGACGGAGCTGGAGACGGACGCGGACACGGAGGTCAAGTGATCCTTCAAAAAGTTTTCGGTCTCTCGACCCCTCCTTCCGGGGTCAGCCCCTTGAGGCGATGGCCGTGGTGGTACTTTCTCCTATGGGATGGGGACACCCATTGTTGCAACGTCGGGTTCGTGCCGTGCCATCTATCGTCCTGAGGACAGTTTCATGATGAAAAATTACTTTCAATGGCGGATTGATTTGATTTTAGTACTTTTTTGGCGAGATGAAGAGATAAGGGGCTTTGTTGTTTGTGGTTTTTGGCTTCTTGGGTACAATTTGGAGGCTACAAAATGGTAGACAGTGATAGTGATTCGGTTTTTTATAAATTGAATTATTAGAAATTTGTATTTTTTGTGTCTGGTGGCTTTTGGGTGCGGATTTTTGAGTCGGGGATCTGGCTTTTCTGCTTATTTTTAGCGTTAGAAGAGGTCAAATCGGGTTCAACCACAACCAAAAGCTATTTTAAACCAAATTTTACAACCAAAATCCTCTCTTTTTGCCATTACTCACCACCAAAAAACAATCTTCAGCCCCCGTAAGCCCGGTATTTTCACACATTTCTTAAAACTCTACAAATATGACAACACCATATGAAATTCCACCACCACTGCCACCATCTTAAGCCTGACTTCCCCTCCTCCTTCCAGCTCCACTCGACGTATCCCATCAGCTTGTCGCCGTCGTCTCAAAACCGAGGACTGACTTTTCGTCTCGTTTGTTGTTGTATTTCCGCCTTTTGCCCGCCGTCCGGAGCCCGGAGTCCGGACGGCCAAGAATCCGCGACTCATCCATCGCACCCAACCAACAACTTTTGGTGGACATCCCCAACTTTTGCTTTGCCAACATCCTCATTCTTCCAGTCTGTGAAGCATACATCCATCTGGGCCTGCTTTTTGGCTTGGCTTTTTCGTGTTTCACCCAACCCACCCCCCTCGAGGGAGACATCGTTTCACAAGTTTTGTGTCGCGCATCATAACGAACTGCTTGAAACTTCAAGACTCGACAGTCCTCAGTCGGCACTCCGAGCACTGCGCAGATTATCTTTGATGCCCCGGCGCAACAACTTTTTGTCCCCCTTCCCGCGCCCAACAAACTGACTAATGAAAAGCAAATGTATACTATAGTCACTAGTCAGTGTCGTTAGCGTTGACTTCCGGTCATGAAAAGCTATTCCAACACTTTTTTCGTCGGATGTTCAAGGCGGCACAGCGATAGAAGACAGGAAGTAACTTCATGATGTCGTCGACGGAAAATGCCGTTCTCGCTGGAAATCTTATCCCATCCATAAATCTTTTTTCATTAAGATGCCCTCCTGCAAATGACCAATGCCAATGCGATTCCTTCTTTAAGGGCGGCGTAAATGTTATGTGTTCGCGGCTAAACTGTTTTCTGAATTACGAACACATCATGATGTCAGTCAGTTTCAAACGTTTCTGTCGCTCGCCTGTCGCTTGTTCCTTGTTTTTGGCCAATTTGAACATTGACCGCCATGCCAAAACCACCGAAAATGCCGAAACTAACCTCCTCTGATCGCCTTGTTTTCAACCCCCTGAAACTTTGAAACAGTTCCATCCCATTAAATCCGGCTAATGCAGCCTGACTGGTTCGGTTTACTCCATAGGTCCATGCCGTCGATGGTCCAGTCGTCAAGATGGATAATAGCCATTTGAACGCCGTGTGGTCGGCCGTGTTTTTTCGGATGGCAGTTAGTTGGGGCTCCGGTTTTGGAAGACTTGTAAAAACCTTCCATTTTAACCAATTTAGGACGGGGGAGACCCGTTCCATGTTCTTGCCTTGCCTTGGGGCCCTGGCTAGCAACCGATGCCGCCGAAAAAGCACAATGTGGAGAGGCAGGCAAAAAAACGTGCTAGTGAGGAGTCCATGCTAATCCAATCTGCCCCTTAATCAGCCGAGCAAACGGACAAACTTGGTGATGTGGTAGTCTCGACTTTTACGATGAACTGGCGCGATGAATGCCGTATGCCGTGGCCGTTTGGGCTATCAAATGAACAGATTTTGGGGGACTGTAACGGTGCAAAACGCCATTTTCGTTCATTTTTGTCGCCAAAAACTAAGTTAAATTTACTTTTTTTCATGTTTTTGAAACTGTAACTATCATTAAAAAAGTTACTGATCTCCTCGAATTCTACGAAACGCCATTCTGAATCCGCGCCAATCTTATATCCAACCTCCAAACCCACCAAATCCCCCTCCAACCCCTAAACTTTAGCCTTTCACCCCTCAACCCCCCAGTTCCCCCTGCTTTTTTGCATCTTCTCACTTCCCCAATTTTTCAAAGTTAAGCATTTTCCCCCTCTGTTAAACATAGTGCTTTTGAATTAGTGGCTTTGTTTGATGCCCTGCGGACGCGTCAAATTGTTTTTCCCCCCGCCTTGGGTGTCTACCAAAGCCCCCTCGAGAGCGCTGACAAGGTCAATTTTGGCGCAAGAAATCCGCACATTCTTCGCGGATTTCTTCCATGTGCATTCCATTGATGGACTTGGACTTCAAAAGTTCAAAGGCGAATAAAAAGTGATATATGGTATTTGGTTATGTAACATCTTTGAAAATCTATGAAATGGTGAATGGGAATTTGTTACAATAGACATCGGCATGGCATATAGACACTTCTTATTCAATGAAAGTTAAGTTCATTGTTGTAACAAATAGTGGTTTTTTTTTCAGTTTTATTGATACATGTAGCGTGATGTGAAGGCGTAGGGCTACACTGGGAGTGAAAAGTGATAAATTTAATCCACTGACTGGGAATGGAATGGCAGGGGGTGTGTTTTGAGAGGTGTGTTTTAAAAGTGCGCAATTGGATTGAGATGATAAATTGGATTAAGCCTTTGTCGGATGTATGTCGGTTTTGGCACGTTGTCGAGGCATGGAATTTTGTTTATTATGCAAGTGAGACGTCGAAGATCGTTTAAAGTGCCATCATAGGAGGGCCTGCAGGCCTGCAGCGGCGCATCTATAGATGCCGTTCGGCCGGAAGTCATGTCACTGCATCAAGCAATGCCAATCCTGGCTAAATTGGACCAATTGTCGCACCCGCGGCCCATCATGGCTGGCAGGCAAGTGCCATCCGGGCGGGAGTCGACTGTTTTGACCAACGCACTGGCACTGTCCATCGGAACCCTCGGCACTCCTCGCGCGTCTCCCAATCACTGTAATAGGCTTCGAGATTGAGTCTATGCCGTTCGTCTTCTCAGCTCTCACAAATCCCTGTTCATCCCCGCCAATGACCACCCACAGGCCATCCATCCCCATCCCAGCCATTGCCACCATCGTGTCCATGACGCCACAGAAGCCAGGCTCCAAGTCGTCTAGGAGCTCGGAGCCCTCTCACCCAACCCCGCGCCAAGAAAATGGCACTGTTCTTTTGTCTGCTCCGCTTTCCCTTCCAACCAACAAAACTATGATTCCATACAAAAACGACACACGTCTAAATAACAAAATTCTCCTAATGGGTCCTTTTTAAAACTCAATTAGCAGTTTGTCGCCGCGGAAACTTACATTAGAGAGCCCACGACGTTGCCGGCGACATCGGCACGACGTCGTGGACGTCAAATGCCCTCAGGGGCCGACACCGAGACCAAAGACATTGTGACTCCGGAAGCGAGAAAGTCTCTCAAGGTATTGCGCACTTTTTTTTGAAGTCGAAGCCGGGGCGGTCTTTTTTACGTTTTTTTCGAACTTTTGTGTGGTGTTGGCGGTGAAGTTAGTTGTTGCCAATGGCGAGAAGGAGGGGGAGAAAAGTCGAAAGACAAAAAAATTCCGCGCGCATAAATTTTTCAGTCAGAGATGGGGCGGATGGCCTCGGGCGAGCTTGGAGGTCGGAGTGGATGGACGTGGACGGATGCATTGCACGTTCTAAGATGCCGACAAGCTGGGGTGGACATTTTTGAGGGCATGGACTCGAGGGTGGAAGGAAGGGACAACAGTTTGGATTGTGAATATTTTGCTTTTTAAATTGCGGTTAACGGTTTTTTCGATTATAATTTTTGCGCGATAAACTTTTTTCAGAGTTTTTTGTTATAAATTTTTAAATCCAAAACTTAAAATCCCATCAATTCCAGATTTCATGTCCCCTCACGGGGACCACGTCCTGCCAACCTGACCCTCCACCCATCCAAACTATGATTCCACGGAAGAAACACCTTCCCTTATCACTATTCCTATTTCTATTCCTACTGATAACATTCATCACCCCCACCACCCCAGTCATCCTCTCCGGATCCACTGACGCCTTTGCCAGATTCCCGAAATGGGCCCAAACCTTCGAAAATCAGTTATCCCTCGAGTTCCGAACCAAATCCAATTCTGCCCTCCTCTTCTACACCGATGATGGCGGCGTCCAGGGCAACTTCTACGCGCTCACCATCGTCGAGGGCCGTCTCCAACTCGACTTCCGACTCGGTGATTCCAATCAGGACGTCCTGGCCGAACGACCCGTCCACAGCATCCGCGTGGAGCAACTCCGTGTCGACGATGGCAAATGGCATAAATTCATCCTGTTCCAAGCTTGGGAGAATGTCAAAGTTCAACTCGATGACACGGTCGTCTTCAAGATTCTGACGCAAAGGAGCTTCGTCTTTGGCAATCTTCGGACTAACAGCGATGTCTTTATTGGCGGTGTGCCAAATGTGGGTTTTTTCGCTTCTTTTTCGAAAAATTTAACCATTTTTGATAAAATTCCGCCTAAAAGTAGCTCTTTCTTGTTTTCACGCTTCTCAAAAAGTAAAAAAACCCTCCATTCCGGGCTCGCATTAATAATGCGGGTCACGTTTTTTATCAGTAAAGATAGTTTTCGGCCTTATTTTTGAAAGTTGGTAGACTGGAGACTGGATTTTTCGTTGAAAGGAACTTAGCAAGAATAGAATGAGTTTAGGGGAACGCTTTTTTGGAAGGCACAAAAGTGCAGGAAGTCTGGAAATGTCAATGGCATCTTAGCTTGCGTGCACGCTAAAAAAACGAAGTGAAATCCAAAATCCGTTTAAGGGGTGTTTTTTCTCGGTTTTGAAGCTTTTTTGGTGTTGGCTTGGCTTGGCTTAGATAGGGATAAGCTCAGTGCCAATGTGTGACTAATTGGTGAAAAAAACAAAATTACATCATTTTTATCAGTAATAACTAATCTCAAAAGACGTAATTTTGTGCCTTGTAGGACGTCCACCAACTGGGTGAAATGTCATCTCCCCTCCGGCGTCATACAAAACGCTTCGCCGGCACGGTGAAAAACCTTGTTTACCGGTTATACCCTCAGGGCGTAAGCTCACCCCAGATGATCAGCTCAAATGGCACCCGTCTCACGGATGATGATTACTGTGCTCTGGAAAGTCCCTGCAAAAATGGAGGGCAATGTTATTCGACGAATGATGGCGCGGCGTGTAATTGCGCCTTTACCGACTATCAGGGTGCCATCTGTACAAAGCCCCGCCCTGGGCAAGCTCTAAGCTTCTTCGGAAATGAGTGGATCGGCTATGACGTGACGAATCACACGGCGGCCCTGGTCCAGAATCGATTTGAAAATGTTTCAATCATGTTTCGGACGGCACATTCGACAGGGTTACTCTTCACTGCTGGTGATAAGACTGTAAGCTCACTTTTAACAACACATCATAAGTGTGCCAAAATGACCACAAATTAGAAACTCTGGCTTCCAAAAATTTCCGGTCAGACCTCATTAGCCTAATGTTTATAATATTAAGCGCCAAAATCAAAAACTTGGCAGGAAATATCAAATATTGCACGCCTGTGAACACCCAAAGCTTATATTTTAGTCCGAAAAGATAAACGGAAAAAATGCAAAACAGCTTCCGTGGAGCTATGCAGACTTGGTGGATATAGCCGTGTACATAATTTATATGTCAAAAATGTGATGAGGGATACTTAATTTTGGATTAATATGCAGTTTTAGTTTTTGTTAATTGGCCCTGTGTCTTTTCTGTTATACTTTTTAGGCTAAAAAGGGGTGTTCAAAAGTGCAGAATCAAAATTTTCGCAAAATTAAACAACTTTTTTTGCAGTCATTCGTCCAACTGATCCTCGAACGCGGTATTCTCATCGCAGCATCGAAGCTCTTCGGCACTGAAAAGCGCATTATTCGCATGTTTAACAAAAACGCACAACCATCGAGATTCGATGATGATCAGTGGCATGAAGTGAATCTATACCGAGATGTCCAGCTGGTAGGTTTTGCTTTTTTTGATCATTTTGACTGATATCTACCCCATTTTTGCTTATATTACTCGATTTACATACTTTAAAGTTTTGAAATTTTAAACTTTCAACATTTTTAAATTCGCTAAAACTACCCGTTTTAAATTCGACTGTCTATTTTGATCACTTTTTTCTCCTCTTGAAATCACTACTAACAAGACCAGTTGAAGCTGTCATCAAAGTACGCGGCCATCGGTGTAAGTTTTGAACAGATAAAAATGAAGCCTATCTGATGTGATACATAC